>CM074195.1:8470386-10885386 GCA_037179385.1 Holothuria scabra | reverse complement strand
TAACAAAATATTAAAAATAAAAGTTCCCTGTTTATGCATTCCATTTGCCTATAACCATCGCAAAGTTTCTTTACTTGAGAATTTCTGATTCAAGCTATTTTCAAAAAGTAAGATTGGTCTGCATTAAAGTTAGACAGGCGATAAAATTACGTTTTCCTTATAATTTGTCGTGAACAGAATATGGCTTACCTAATGTCGCCTTAACGGGATCTACACTAGAATCCGTTAGAGGTTTGCCAGTTGTATTTGTCTCATTCTTGCTCTCCGTTTTTTGGTTTGATACCATTCATCAAATCTAAGGAAAACAGTAGAGCGGTTAGTCAATCAAAAAGTAAGTAAACAATCAGTAAAAGTGTAAACTAATGCTCTTAAAGGTAACAATACGGGAAAAGTAGAAATATGTCTTCGTAAATAAATTAAATGTCTCCATAGGTTTAACCAGGTGAACACTTCTTTGATTAACTTCGAGAAAGACTTTTCGTTAATGTGCGAATTCTATAGGTGCTTTTCACATGACGTCATAATACTCTTCGGCGGCCATGTTGGAGTACATGTAACTACGTAGTAAACCATACGGGACGCGCTTGCTCGTTGAATTTGTACACACCGTGCATATCACAGTGCGCAATGTGCAGTGCGTTCGGCACAAAGCCACATGTATTTGGCATGAATGTCCTCCAGCATGACGGTTCCGTGACGTAATTGCAAAGCCTCTATAGCAGCAAACTTGTAGGAATCAGTACCCTCCCAACAAAGATTCAAACGCAAAAAGTGTGTTTTTGTTTTCAATACAATCTATTACAATTGGAAAAGCCTATACTGACAGGAAAATGTTTTACAAGAGACTAATGACGAGGTAGTCCTTAACTTCCAGTAGTTGTCTTTTGATCTAGAGTGAACCCAATATTTGAAGCATTTAAGAGAGCTACTAAATACACGTATATCAATAGTGATCATTTTTATGGAATGTAGATCTAGTGTGGAAACCGGTTTTATTTACATAGACAAAGAAAAAAGGGTACTCAGAAAGCGATCGCACTTAAGCACAATAAACTATTAACATATGCTTATGAACTACAATGCGATCTTCGTTTTTTTTTTCCAGAGTTTTGCAAACACGTAATTTACTCAGTTTTATCATGGAACAATCATGACAGTTCAGAAAATGTAGCGTTGAAAACATTTTTTGGTTTACTGATACAGTTTACTTTCCTTAACTTGAAGTGATAACGTGCTACACTTTACAGAGATTTTATAATGCTGCGATACGAAATGGTATTTTTCAAGAATACTCCAAATTGTACATAATATTTAGTCCAGAAAACTTTAATTTTGATTACTGAACTATCTCGAACGTACAAAAATTGATGGTACAGGGTGTCAACTTTAACCTCAAACTTCAATTTTTGTAGCAGTCTAAAGAATTTCTCTGTTAGAGCAGCTCTTTGCTTGACGGTAAGTTCAAAACTGTGGCGTAGTGTAACTCAAATTAGAGATAAGTGCTCTACCGAGAGTGCTTTGGTTTCACATTTGAGTCTGCTATACTCACCCTGAAGCGATTATCTGAGAATGAGTCTGGATGACTCAATTTTAAGTGCAATTTTAAATGCAACCTTCTGATTCGTATGTTACGAATCCGAAACCAAATTGAAACTTTTAATTCAAGCGAGCCTCTGATATTCCAAAACAAAGTTTCAACATTACCGAGGCTGAAAGAAATACAGCTTTTGAATGTTTCACATCTTTAATGTTCATAAATGATATTTAATAGTGGTGTGGACTTAAGACAGGTGAAAACAATATCTTGTTTTTATAAAAGCTTTACAAGGAACAAAACCGTTCCCTAAATGCCTTACTACGGGCTTGAGAAAGGAAAAAATAAAATTGATTTATCATTCTAAAGAAGTTACGAAAGTACCTGCTTTTCAAAGATATGTAGTCAATACAAATGTCAAGCCAGTGTAAGTGTTAAATGATATAAACTTACGTCATACATTGAGGTGCCATGTTCAGGATAGATAATTTTTACTCTACCGTAATTTCTCTCTAAAGTAGTCAAGGAAATCAACGACAAACTACATAGTCATTATTCACATCAAATATACATATACCTAATATATTTAAACAATACAAACAGAAGAGTAAAACATGATAAAAGCTACCATTATTATTTCTCCATACATCCGTCAAAGTTAAATTTCCCCCTTTTAAATCTCGCCCCAAACCTCATTAATTTGGTGTTTATAATATTCTATGTTATTTTTCCCCTTTCTATGTGTATTCTTTTACCTCTTAAAACTTAATGCAGTTTGTGCTTTTCAAATATAAATTCTTGTTGGTCACATTTAAAAAGTCGGCATTTGAAGCTGAACAACAAAACTCTTCACTGAAGTCATTAAAAGACACATTGTACATGATCTTTACCGTTGGCTTTACTTTGAAATATTGTTGTAAAACACATATTAAAAAGAACAATGTCGACAGAGGATTATTTCCATTTTATACATAGCTGAAGCTTTTAAATTCACGAGTTTCATACCAATTTAACTATTCAGCAGAACCCTGTTTCACTTAAATTTCGTAACAATGTTAAAGACTTCAACAAAGCATTAAGTCTTTTTTTCAAAATTAAACTACAAATGCTGACGTAACTTACCAAAGATGGAAACATGACTTGCACATCTGTACCGGATGACATTTTCAGGTTCATGTTTATGAGATTCGATACAACCTATCATGAAAATATGGCGGTTTCTGGGGTCTAACTCTTTCACCACATAGCATATGGATTTCTCACATTGTCCTGAAGAAAAGAAAATTCATGTATATTTCATCTCAAACGTTTTTATTTGAAAAGGGAGACGAAGACACAATAGAAAAAATTGAACGTTATAGATTGTGTACTGCAAGAGTTTCTTAAGCACTAAATTGAAATGGAATAAAATTTCCCAAATTTGCTTTGATGAGTCAATGCACACTCTTTCTTAATCATGTTAAGCATCTCTTATGATGATTTTCATTTTCTCTGTGAAATTTGATACTCCATCATGGAGCTTTATTGCCACATCATAATACAAGGTGAATGGTGAATGCATTTCCTCTTAAAAGAATCTTTTGGAACACGAAGTAAAATATCCAATAAGACCAGTACAGCACAGGTAACTATCCAGTTGTATTTACTTCGATGAGAATATTTATATGTTTTCATTGTTTAAACTACTTTCTCCTTACTACTTGTGCTACAATTGTTTCAAATTGAGTGAATTTGAATTATCGAACATACGGTATTACGTATTTCTAAGAATTACATTATTTAAGTGTAGCATTATTGAACAATAAACAAACTACAATAAAAGAAAATGAAAATTATTTGGGCCACATTCTGTTATTCAGAATATTATTTTAAATTTTATTCAAAATTCACAATAAATGGTTTGAAGAATGTTATTCCTTTGTGCTCAACATCACTTTCTTTCCAGCTTACTATGTGGGATGGTAGGGTTTCTGGCGTCCGGTCCAAGAAATTGACGCCACTACCCCCATCTTCCTTGAGCTAATCTTATGAATACTTAAACAACCCAAAACGATGACATATCAGTTTCACGCTCACAGCAAAAAGTAATTCCAACATTTTGTAAGCGAGTTCGGTTTGGTGTATCCCCCCTTACTGGAAGCTTCTGGGCAACTGAATCACCTTCCTACTAGCTACGCCCCTGAGCGTACTCCAAAGAATATCGTTGTTTAGAAATTTCTAACTGATTTATTAGGACGTGTATGATAGAGTTGGTCCCAGTTACAATCTCCAGAGATAATTAATAATACAAGACAAAATTGGATCCCCTCGCCTTGACTATATAATTGAAAAAATACTGAAGTTTCCTTTACAAATACTTACCCTCTGTTAAAATCACAGGAAATTGTGCCACGAAAACAACAAAGAAAATCCAGAGTTTGTGAAGATGTTGCACAATTCTGGTTGGTGAGACTGAATTAGGGGCCATCTTCCCAGAGAATGGTAAACGAAAAGGCTTTCCTAACAGTCAATCGTGCTCCTGTCCCTAAGTGTGTGTTATAATCAACAACAGTAAGTAAAAGAGACTTAGCTACTCTCTTGCAAAACTGAGAAATTTGTCGATGTAGCTTATTTATGGGTTAGTTACTACTTGTAATGCAATTCATACAAGAACAGACCAACTGCATTTTTTACTTTTCAAAATTTAATGTTCAGTCTATGTTTTAGTTTTCCAAAAATAATTTCCAAACTACAACAAATGAGAACTTGTTTTATAGTGAGCTTTGGTTCTGATCCAATTCACTCTATTTCTATTCCGATTTGTGTCTGTCAGAACAAACCCTTTGGGGAGAGTTCAGTTTTTTTCCTTTTTGAAAGTATATCTGCTTCCTGCAATGCTAATAGCATAAATTTGTACAGACATAATATGACATAATATGTATAAAAAATTGTCAGTCCCACCTTAGACAAATAAGGACACAATGCGAAAGCGCTTTATTGCGTCACTGGTACACAAAAGGATATAATAAGTGATGAGGCAAATTTGTGGAAGGTACGGAAACACCCACTCTCTTTAGCTGACTTATAGGTTATTGCAACACATGATGACATTGACAATCCACAGAATTACGAAATTGAGAAAATTGAAGTTGAGATATTGGTTGGAAACAGGGCCGTAAAACTTAGTCTAAAAAGTTGAAGGTACGGTAATAAAAGTCGTTTTTGTACCTTTTGGGAATGTTTTGAAAACTTGAAGGTCCTCAGTAACTGATTTTGTCATTGAATGTACTATGATAGAAATCGACCAAAGTGTTCTTTACTGCACAAGACGCAAATGTCACTCAGCAAAAAAGTAATAAACCGTCAAGCTTTCAACGAGAGAAAGCAAGATTCATTCGGAAGGAAAGCTTACGTGTTTTTTGCTTTGTCTAAGAAAGATTTTTAGTCAGGTTTTTGGAATATGTGGATGCGTCTGTAAGCCTGTCTTAACACTTTATCACTCAGTGCTGAAATATATCATTTCATAGATTATTTCTCCGACAAAAATATTCACAATTCATATTGTTGAATCTTGAAATTGAGGAGTCAAATCATTTGACAAAATTTTGAGGGTAATTCCCTTTAGTGTCATAGGAAGAACTATGAAAGAGGGCAGAGCAGTTTTTGGACTATGCACCTCACCCTACCCCTTTGACCAAATGTTCATTTTTAATGCTAATATTTTCGCTTTTTCTACGATTTTGTAGTGCAAAGATTAAATGCCAGACCTAATTTTCAAATGAACTGCACTCTGAATAATGTAGAAATATCCGCTTTTGCCAGCCTTGCTACACTAGACTACAATTCCAGTACAGGCCTATTCATGCCTCTCTGCAAACATTAAACATTGATAAAATTTTAACACTTCAATAACTAAAGAATCCATCCAAACAGCTACTGAACTGACATGGCTAAACGATTTTGAAAAATCGCGACCCCTCAGACAGCCGGAAATGATATTTCTCGGGCTTGTTAGTAGTAGCTAATCAGCAGGGGGTAACCAGACTTTTTCAGGGGAAAAGGGCAAGCACCCAAATTTTCCGGATTCTTCTTGCAAGTGTGAACACCACTTTATCAGGGACACAGTTTGTTGCGCGAGAAGCGCGTCGAAATTTCTGCCCCTCGTAAACAAATATTTGCAGATATGGGGCTTGTATTGCAGGAAGTTTTGTGTTCTGGGTTTGATGCAAGGAAATTTAAAAAGTCGGAGGATTATTAAAAAATCTGCACCTACTGTATTGTTGGCAAATCTGAGAATAGTTGCACGACCGTCTTGAACATTGTTATTGGTACATAATGTTATCTAAAGGCTATGAACTTACACTTTCCGATGACTTTTCAAAAGTTCCCAAACTTTGTTGTCCTTTTTAGACCAAAGATATAATAATAAAAAGCTTACATCGGAAAAAGTTTGAAATTTTGTGAAAGACAATGTTTAGACATAGCGATGTAGCTGCCGGTGTCTTTGGATGATGTGGTGTCACATATGATAAGTATCGGATTTTGTAATTTCCGGATCTGGGAAAAGTTAACTAAATTGATTAATGAACGAGCACTAAAGCATTTGAAATTGCACTTTGCGGCGAAAGTTTTTATTTTTTATATTGAGATTCAGAAAAATGAAAAAAGTTTTTTTCTGACTGGAGAAGTGGGGCCGCAGCATACCCTCATTTTCACTGGGGGCTGTCTTGAAAATTAGAAGGCAGATCTAAACACGTATACGAGTAATTCACGGCAATTATTTACTGGTCTTCTGAAGTTTTTCTTTAATTGCAAAAAATGTACTCTTAAATCAGGAAGTTGTAACAGACCCCCGGCTAAAACAAAACATACTAGCAAATTCAGAAAATTACAGAATGCAGAGAACTTCGAAAATTTTGTGTAGTTCCTTTGCTTTTTATCCAGACTAAAGCAAACCCAATGATGTAAATTGTCTTAGGGCCGTGAGGCTGGTCCTTCAGTGGACGTAATAGCTTTTTCGGGAAGCAGTTTTAAAATTGGTTTCGCCAGAAGGTCGGGAGGATTTTACAAAAGCATAAGCAAATTAAGAAAATTATCACAATCAAATGAAACATTTCCATTTCCAGACAAAAATTTTGCAATGCTTAACACAGTCGCAATGGTCTAATGATTGGGAGTTTCATATTGCCTTGTGTCTATGATAGGATATATTGTAATCTCACTACACAGATGGCTCGCAGGGGGAACTTTCTGACAAAATACCTTTCACATCACCGGAAATGACATTTCCGTGTCCATTTGAACTGAATTGCTGTTATTAATGTTCACCTCACATCACTACTGCCAAAAATGACGCTTTAACATGTTGAAATAAAATTTAATTTTGGGACAATTTACATCTCGAAATTATTTATTCTCTTAATGTTTACTTCACACCATATCTAAAAATAAATGTCGTTTAAATTTATTGAAGTAAATTTACATTGGGAGTCAAATGAAATTCGAAACTTGAAACATTCAACATGAAACTTGAATCATACTGGTCGACTATACCAGTTGGAGCGGAGCGTAGGGAAAAATTTGAAATATCGTGACCCTTCAGATTTCCCATGCTTGTAAGTAGAATCTTAAGTTATTATAATTTGGATGTTTGAAAGATTAAATATTTGGCAAACCTTTATTTTATACCCTCTAAGGCAATTTTTCACAACCCTTTCATCAGGTCTCCCATACCTGCTATTAGAACGAACGTCCAATCTAGTAATCTAACATCGGGACTGTGTTTGATATGGGAGCTGCTACTTGCAAGGGCACACATCAAAAGCTTTTATTTGTGCGAGTCTTAACATACCTTTCACTGTGGGGAGAATATTCATTCATGAGCGATTACACGGATGTTAATGCCTCAGAAATATGGTGACACTAAAATGTCATACAAATAGTTGTGACAATGGCAAAATAAGCAAACATCCAAGAAGAGATATAAGACAGTATTGTTTTAATTTCAACACAATTTTGCTTAGTTACCTGATGTTGTATGCATTTTCAGCGAGCAAAATCAAATTCATATATTGTACGCTGTGAAAATATTGTACGTTTTGGGCAGCGTTTGGTGCTGCAAATTAATTGTGAAGGAAAGCTACTGTCAATGTATAGCACATTGACTTCTAAAGTAGCATACGACATCAACCAGTCAACCTTTTGATGATTTGTGAACAGTTTTAAGCCCATTGAATTATCGAGTGCTAACAAAGCCAACATTGATCCTGGAAGCAATGGGGTGAGAATAAATTAAAGAGCAGCAGTTTTTCCTTTTTTTCTAAATGGCAGCTTCTTGCAGCTAGCTGGGATGGTATTCTGTTGCTAGAAAACAGACGGAATATTAAAAAATTGATAACGTTATATACCTGATCAGGCATTGCATCCCCATTGTTCTTCGTGTTAGCTTTGTAGGTGCACAAAAACTTCCCTCGAAAGAGAAACTGGTTGACACATCTATACAACTTGAGAATCGCCTCATTATATCTCAGATGTAAATAAAACATATCTGTCTTCAGTTCAAACAGATGTAAAAACCCAAGAGTTCAAAATTAAAATGGCAAACCAAAGAGGAAAAGATAAAAATTCATAACAAGAGACGGATTGAAAAGGGTGCACAATTTTCTAGATGTTATTATTAATTTTCAGCTAAATCATATGCCATACCCGTGGCAGCCGTGTAAACATTCCTTAATTCTAAATAGGCCTGTTACACGTGAGGGCAAGCTATGAAACTACATCGAACAATTTTTTAGTACATATGTCTCATTAGATAATTTTGCCCCTTGAAAGTGTACGTCAAAACTTGGCCGATGTCTCAAGACTTGGCCGAATTTTGAACAACAGAAAACCTCAAGCAGCAATAGGAGCCCACTGGACCATTCAATCTGCGACAATGCTGCTTTTTGTCACTTATTTAACAGTTTAACAAGCAAGAAATTCAAAGACAGAGTAATGTTGTCCAAGTTTCAAGGAAGTTGTCCAAGGGTTCCAAAAAATGCAAGAAGGAAGTCACAGTTCAGTGGTCAATAATAAAACATCCACAAAACGTTCCAAATATTTTTCAATTTTCAACAACATGAAATCGAAATTCTGGATCTAGAGTTTGAATTGTGCTTTTAGTCAGGGACAGCGGAGACGGGAGAACGGGAAGGGGGGGGGGTTAAGACGTACGCATTTTGGGCTGCTTTACACTGTTATTATATTGTTAAACACATTGAACCAACTTTGTGGTTACACCTTCCTTCCCTCTTTAGAGTTCGCTCCGTGGCCCCGGTAACTTCGAAAATGGAAGGTGCGCATGGGTCGTGAAGAGGCGATGGAATAATAGCACCGGGAGTGGTGATCCCATTTTAATAACGGGTTTTCATCCTGTTGGGACATCTCACATAAAACACATTATTAAATACAGTTGTGGTCGGAAGAAAATTAAGTGGAAAAATGCCAACTTTAAACAGACCAGGGAGTTGCAACAGAGCTGAACAGACTATTAGATTATGATCCATTGCTTATCACACAGTTGATTGCAAAGCACCACCGTGTCCTTTATCAACAAACAAACTTGAAAATTTCCCATGCACAAACGCCCTGCAAAAAATCATGCAGGATTTTGGCAACAAAGTCACACAAGTTGTGTTCACTACAGAAAACCTGCACCAGAACTTCAACACGAAAAATTCAGGAACTTGAATATAATTTACCTTTTCTTTAGGGTACAGTTCTACAGGATTTTGGTGACTCCGGCAGGACGGTTGAGGGCTTCCTTCAGTGTTTCTGCAGGATTTCTAAAGAACTTTTCCGCCTGGAAAACGAGTTCTTCCGAAACGGGACTCTTTGATATGTCAGTAACAAGGTAGGCCAAATTGCGTTTTACCAGTGCCTTAATTAAATTAGATCATCAAGCACTGTCTGTGGTTAGTTATCTATTCTTTTGTCATCTTGACTTCGACTGCTCACCGATTCGTATCAAAAACCTCCTTACCCTAACTCTAAGTCTAAACGTCGAATCAGTTTGCAATCGGATTCGAGGTAAGCTGTGACGTCGTCCTGAATCCGGCAGAGGTTTTACCGTTTTTTTGCAAGATGACAAATCATCAACTTCTGGGAAAAAGTTCCACGAATGTTGCAAAACCTGAACAGTTGAATGAATAATATTGTAACACTATGCACAGTAACATCGGGTAACCTTTTTTTCACAATGTCATTATTACATTCATCCTTTTTTACGAAACTGAACAGTCAAGTAAAGGTCCGATTTAGTCGGATACTGCTGTAGTTCATTGGCTTTAATCTTTCAAATTCTTTTCTAACCTGTGTGATGGAAGGTTGTACACTAAAGTACCTCTTGATTACCGGAATTTCGTTGAATATAAGGGTTAAAATTGGATGTATACAATAAAATTAAGACGATTTAATGTTGATGGACCCCACAGATTGTATTTGTCTATACGTGTCTTTCATAAAAAGTATCTTAATGACTTTTCACTGGTTAAATGATAAATTTCGATCCAAAGTCAAAATATTTGACTTTTTACTGCAATATTTTCATTTCTACTAGTTGCGTAGGTTTTGTATGTCAATGAACTAATTTAGATGCAATCATGTGACGTGTCAACCTATCAACAACGCCTATAATTATAAAATAACAAAACATAACATTCCCTCATTACTCATACGTAAATGATCAGTTGTGATGCGATTCTTAAAGGGGAATAGTCATAAATCACCATCAAATCATACAGAATTTTCTTTAAGGAACTTCATTATCCACCCGAATATGAACTTTCATGATAAAATCATTAAATCATGCTTAAATTACATGGGCGCGAACTATAAAATCCTATTAAACACAGTGGGAAGTCGAATACAAATCTTTTGAGCTTTGAAAAATGATGAATGGGGGCGCCATGCAAAAATGAAGAAAAAATACTCCATCGAGGTGCCTTTTTCGAAAGCAGTGAGCCTCTAATGTTTACTTAACACGTGGAGGGGGTTTTATTAAAATTTTCATACTTTTCATGACACCCTTTAAAAACAATCAACGTCGGATCCAGAGGGGGTAGGTGGGCCTCTTAGGTCGACCGAGATTTTTTAAATAAATCAAAATCCCCCTCCCCAAATAGATAAAGAAATCAAATCTACTTATTTCGTAGAACATTTGCGGTATATAGGGTATGGGGAGTTGTGTGTACTCTTTCCCCTCAGTTCGATCAAAACTGTTCTTCTCCATACCAACTGCAACTTAACTGACCGCTCCTCATGACAAATGGTCCTTAGCAGTCCGTTGCTTCGCCGTAAGGTTGGACCAAGGAACGCGAAACCATGCTCCCGTATAACTAAAAGAGTCTGCCGGTGGAAATAATTTCTGGATCATGCGTGTCTAAATGTGTTCAGGGAGGTAGCTTTTAGTTTTATCAGGGAGCTGTGAGTGAAGGAGAAAAAACGCATACTCCTCATTTGTCCTATGTGGGTAGCCGCCCCTTAAGTTTTGCATTGCCTGATTCCTGAAATTCCTCTAAACTAACAGGGACTTGGCATCGAAGACAACTGTTTTCAAATGTCTGCTACACGTGAAAGATCTCTTAGGATGATTTTCCTCCATTAGTATTACATTGGCAGTGGTCAAAGAAAGCAAATTTATATCAACTAGTGCCGCTAAGTGCCCATTTTCAAAAGCTGTATTTCTTTATTACTTTTTAGGAAAGATACATTTTCGCTATTTAAGGAACAATCCGGAATCGTTTGAAATATCATCATCGAAATTTAGGCTCCCTTTGGTTTTCAAACAGGTTCATTCCTTTTTTTATTAAAGAAATTAGAATAATAATGGAATTGTGCAACTTAAAAGTGACTGACAGTCGTTTTGATAAAAAAAAGCTGTGAAAACGTTTCACATGTGTATGTTGAGCAGATATCTTTAAAGCAGCATAGTGACAATGAACTTTTTTAGGGGATTACTGCACTTGAAAAGAAGGAGGTAAGCAGTCAACAAAAGTCAACAATACGTAAAAACAAAGTGAACTGTCAATCAAAGTTCGGTGCTTGAAGAGGATTTAATTATTTTCAATTACATTTTGTCTGACAGATTAAGTGGATGTTTCTCTTTCCCTTACAACTCCATGGTTTTATTCTGTTGCCACAGTCCAATCAACTTTTTTCTGCTTAGTTCAATTGAATTAATGGTTTTCTAAACCTTATCTTCTGTAGAAACAGTAAACAAGGCAAATAGTTGATTGTAATGAAGAAATATGTAATATAAGTCTTCCTTAATGGCCTGACCATCTCACCCCAAACAGTTATAATTATCCTAACATACTTACTAAAGCCCTTCCCTCCAGGAAGCAATTTGAAAGTGGGGGGGGGGGGGCGGAGCAATTGTTGGACTATGCACCTCATCCTACCCAATTGACCAAAAGGTACATTTCTGAGTGCTAAATTGTTCGCTTTTTCCATCAGGAAGAATGACATTGAAAAAAAATATGCTTTAAATCATCATTTCAAATGAAACTGGGCACTAGAGAAGGTAGAATCGTTCGTTTTTTCCAGCAATGCTACAGTAGACAACAATTCAAGTATATCTATGCCTTCTGCAAATTGAGAAACAATGATGACATTTTCATTCTTGAAGTTACTTAAGAATCCATCTACTCACAGACTATTCAACTGACAGGGTAGAAAGGTTACCTGATTAAAAATTAAAAGGTATAAATGACTTTAAATTAAAGAGCATTGTAGTTCGATCCACATGAAAGTGGGGAGAAAAATGCTTCTTATATCTAGAAAAAACACATAAATCCCTCAATAGCGTTAAACAGTTTATTCTGGACAATGATAATGTCATAAACAGCCCAGATGAAATTCTGAAGGCAGCACAAAAGTTCTATAAGAAACTTTACCTCAAAGAGCGGATCGAATCATTACTTCAAATTCATTCTACATTAGACCACGGGTTTTGCATACAAAACTCTCCCACAATCAATGAATAGAAGAGCTGTGAGGTCCTTCTTTCATTCGACGAAAGTTTAAAGGCTTAATTATTTATGCCTTTGAATAAGTCTTCCGAGCTCAATATGTAAAATCACAACACTCCCAGCACAGATCATGCTGTGCAATATAAACTTTGGTACCTTTCAATGTTTGAATTAGCAGTCTGTCAAAAAGTTGAGCCAATTGAGAGTTTATGTAACCTTTTACAAAAAGTACAGTTTGCGGTGAGAGGAGTTGCCCTTCAACTACGAAAATAGATTGTGGCATTTACCAAAGGCGTTATATAAATGCTCAAAATTAACCTTGTTCTTCTTCATTTTGAAAATCCGATTATTATTAAACCTTTCTATTTTAAGCGTGGCTTTAAACTTTTTGAAAAAAAAGCGGATACTGTCGGTTTACAATCATTGAATCAAATAAAAAATATTTCATATGCAAAATAAAAAAGTTGTATGGGTGACTAACCCCTTCTCCAAAGCCTAAAAAAATCTTTTTTCGAAAAGAAAAATTGTTTACTTAAAAAACTCGTTCTATATCCAAATTAAAAGCCGAAGTAATACTACAATCCCAAAACAAGTGCTCAAGGTCCTCTACCTCAGTGCCGCAAAATGAACAAAGGTTAGAATCTGATTTCCTCATCAATAACAAAAGCTTATTTGTAGGGATAATACGATGGAGGAATTTTAACTGAAAATACTGCATTCTGGAGTCAGAGGTTGTACAAAATGGCATGTTAAAAATTTGAGCCCAATCTTCATCTCTGAGATCATTAAAATTGGAATTCCATTTCTCCAAGCAAGCCGGTTTAGCACTGTTATGATGGACGTGGAGGTTGTAAGCGAACTTAGATGCTGAGCTAGCTTTTAGTAAATTGTTATAAAGGACTGTATTATCATTTATAGTTTCAGTTTTCCCACATCCTAACATCCCCCATCTTTGCGGGATACTACTTATCAAACCCCAGAAAAGGGTAAAGGGAAAATTATTGACCTGGTAGTTAAGACTAAAATCTTGAAAAGATAACACATTACCTGCGACGTCAAAAAGATCAAAAACATACATTACATTGCTCTTAAAAAGTTGCTCATTAAATACTGTATTATTATCAATTCGAATTAAGGAATTATTCCAAATACATTGACTACCAAAGTTGTCATTAGGATGAGAGAAGGAAAAATCACACCACGCTTGTACAACCTGTTTAATAAATATGTTTTTTACGATGGATACGTCTTTTGCAGTGCACCTGCTTTGAAAGATTAAATCCTCTCCCAATGACTTTAAGTAAATATGGTAAAACAGTTTCCATGGCCTTTCAGTAGTGGTACAATACCGTTTGACCCATGTGCACTTCAAACCATTGATAAAGCTTGGGATATGCAAGACTTTTAAACCGCCTTCATTGTACGAATTTACCATTACCGACCGCTTAACCTTGTCTGGATTACCGGACCAAATAAAATCGAAAATTATTGATCATAGTTGTTTCATAAAATCTGTAGGTAGATTGGGTAAAACCTGAAAAAGATATACTAAATGGGAAAGTGGGAAAGTTTGAACAATTACATTCCGCTCAGGGGTCATGTCCCTCGATGACCAGACACGGAGGCACTCTTTAAGTCTGGATAATTTCGGTAAATAATTCAGACGGAACAAATCGTTACCATCACCTGTAAAAGAGATCCCAAGTAAGGTTACTGGTCCCTTCGTCATTTTGACATCTAAGGCTTCAGCAAAAGCTGGGATACTGTTTGAATAAGGACCTAATGGGAAAAGATTGAACTTCTCTAGATGGATTGATAATCCAGACGCTTTTTTCAATTGATTGAAATTCTTTAAGGGCTGCAATGATAGAGGGCCTGCTACCGTCTAGAAAAAGGATGATGTCATCAATATACTGGCAGAATAATTTTAACTTCACAGTTTTCGACGGTTATACCTTTTATTGAATTAGTATAATGAATTTTAAAGCTAATGCTTCAGCGGCCAAAATGAAGAGTTAGGGGCTTAGGGGGGACCCTTGTCTTACTCCTCTTTGCAACTAAAAGAACCCTGTGGAATACCCATTGTTGCACACACAACTACAACTATTTTTATACAGGACACTTATCCACTTTTTAAAACTACTCCCAAATTTAAAAAAAAAATAATGCACGGTGGATAAAATCCCATTCCAATTTATCGAATGCTTTTTCGAAGTCGACTAAAAGGAGAAAGCCTGGGATATTACCTTCTTTTGCATAATTAATTAAGTCAAGTGTAAAGCAAATGTTTTTTCCCCTATAAACCTTCCTTTAAGAGACCCAGTTTGCTGAAATCCAATGTGATCTTGAATAACAGGTTGCAATCTTAAAGCAATCGTTAATAGGGAGACTCATTAGTATAAAGTCTTTCTTCAATATCAGCTTTCTTGTCTATTAGCTCCTTTTCTTCGCATCTTCTTTCACGGGCTTTCTTTTTCGAAAAACTAATACATAAGGTCCGGATCTTAAATTTTAATAACTCCCAGCGAGACGCAGGGTTATAGATATTTTCTGAAATGATTCATCTCGTATGAGATTGTTAATCATAAATACATAATTAGAATCGTTTAAAAGTGAAATGCCCAACTTCCAATAATCTGGTTCACTTTGTATCGAATTAATAACAAAATTCAAACAAATGAAAGAATGATCTGATTGAAGACCAGGTGAAAAAAGAGCGTTACTTACTGAATGTTCTAAAATTTTAGATATTAGAAAATAATCGAGCCTACAATGAATACCTGTCGTTGTATTAGAGCTCCAAGTAAAACGTTTTCATAAAGGGTTTCTCTCCCGCCAGACATCAATTAGGTCGTTAGCGGCAATTAGGTTCAAACATTTTTCTCTCGCTTTAAAGTTTGTTCTTGGGTTACCGCATGTTTTGTCCATCTCCAAATTACAGACGAAGTTGAAATCACCGGCTAGAATAAAGGTTTCTCCCTGGAACCGTCCCAAGGTATTAGAAAGATCCGCGAAAAACCCGGGACTGTCGGTTTTGGAGTATAGATGCATAATAAGGTATGAAATCGATTTTCTACTTCTATGTCTACAAATATGTATCTTCCGAATTGATCTAGTTCTTGTTTGACAATTTTATAAGACAGCTTTGGCTTGAATAATATGCAAAAGCCGCGACTATTCGTGGATCCATGGGTAAAAACTATGTGTCCACCCCATTCATTTAACCAGTACTTGTCATCTGCCAAGGAACTTTGTGACTCATGAAGAAAAACAAGGTCGGCATTTCGTCTATGAAAGTATGCAAACAGTTGTCTCCTCTTCTTTGCTTGTCTAAGCCCTCAAGAATTAACCCTTTACCGTTGCGCTCCGATCGGGGCATATTTGCGCGCCTCGGGATTGGGCGGAAAAGCGGACGTAGCCCGCCCCGCATCGGCTTCCGTAGGCCATTGACCCCGTGACCTGAAATTATTTTGTCTCTCTCGCTCTTGTGGCCGAATTTTCGGGTAGCTACTCGCAGTTTCGAGCTCCGCGTGAAACAGTAAAGATGTGTGACAGCCGAGCTCTCCGCGTGGGTCCAAAAGGACCCAAACAACGGTAAAGGGTTAAACTAAGCCTGTGGAGTGTGTTTACTGCAAAGCTGAGGCCACTGTCTCTGCGTGTGTGCACGTAAACCTTTAGCCGAGTGGTGCAGATATTTTAGCTTAACCCTTTACCGTTGCGCTCCGATCGGGGCATATTTGCGCGCCTCGGGATTGGGCGGAAAAGCGGACGTAGCCCGCCCCGCATCGGCTTCCGTAGGCCATTGACCCCGTGACCTGAAATTATTTTGTCTCTCTCGCTCTTGTGGCCGAATTTTCGGGTAGCTACTCGCAGTTTCGAGCTCCGCGTGAAACAGTAAAGATGTGTGACAGCCGAGCTCTCCGCATGGGTCCAAAAGGACCCAAACAACGGTAAAGGGTTAAGCGAGATCAACTTTAGCTCTGACAACATAGATAGATACGTCAATATGAAAGATATAGTTAGAGGACACAGAGAGTCATGTAATAGCGAATATATAAATACACCAGCAAGAACAAGCCCTGAAAACCGGATTTATCTAAGAAAGGAGAATTAAGAAAATGCAAAATGGACATTTTAACATCGAAGAGAGCGTCAACACTTTCTCCTTGAATGTAACAAGTTGATTCGTAGATGAAGGATAGATAAACAAAAGCAAAAAATAAAAGTCAATCCAACCAGATGAGGATTTATAGCTTGAAGTCACTTTGAAGCCCTCACCCGAATTGGAAGGGAACTGCATGGGCGAAAATGCAATCATTGCAGCCAAGGGAAGATGACTTTTGGGCTTGCGTTAATATAGGAGTCGCTTGAGGTTGAAATGCTGTATAGTTGAAACACAGAGCTGCATGTCAAACAGTCTGCAAATTAATGTTTTCTTGTCTAGGCTTGAGTAATATCGAAGGGTTTTCCATTGGATTGACGCCAGCAACCCCCAGAGAAACGAAGTCTGACTCCGCTGGCGTACAGCTCAGACACCTTTTCTGACCATTTCTCTTTTTCGGAAAGGTCAATTGACATAATTCGTCAACAGAGTAGTAATTTTCACCATGCAAAGCTTCTCTTGCGTTTTCATTGTTCTTACTTTTTCTTCATAAAATGAAACTTTTACCAAAATGTGTCTGGATCTGCCTCTTACGGTTTCCCATCGCAATGGGCTAGCTCGTTTCTACAATCTGGAATGCCGACTTTCTCCAGCTCACTGGAAGCAACTTTCAAACAGTCCTTATTATCAACGTGTTGATATCCAACTATACGAAAGTTATTCCTTCTGGAAAAACGCTCTTGTTTATTAATGAATTGGAAATGTTCGTCACGTGATACTTATAGACCGACGACTTTAGATTCGAGTGAGTCACACTTTTCCTTCAGCGATTCATTTTCCTTCTTTAAGGTATCGATACTCTTCTTGTGTTCATTTGAGCCCAAACGTTAATACACTTGTCACTCCGCCATCTCACTTTCGACCAAAAAATAGAGACCACCTTCTAACCAAAACCCGATCTACATACCAAGTATGAAATCCATCAAAGTGTTCTTGCTTGAGACATGACATTTTGAGAGTTTCAGAATTTGACCACCAATGACCCCAGATGAACTTTGACCTCAACCAAAAACGATAAGGGCCATCTCCTGACCATAACACATCCAGATACTAAATATGAACACTATCCAAGTTTCCTGTCTTGAGATATCTTGCAAACAAGATTTTTAGACTTGGCGCCCTGGTGACCCCATATTACGTTTGACCTCCACCAAAAACGACATGATCCTCTTTTTCTGACCATAATACACCCAAATACCAAATATCACTCTTTTCAAGTTTCCTATCTTGAGATATTGCGTTAAGGAGATTTTCAGACTTTGACTCACAGTGACCCCAGATGACCAATCACCTCCACCAAACCCAAAAGCCACCATTGTCTGACCATGTTGCATAAACATACCAAAAATGAACTCTATCCAAGTTTCTTATCTTGAGAAATCGTGTTAACAAGTATTTCATGCTTTAACTGCTGGTGACCCCAGATGACCACTGAGCTCCACTAAAACCAACTGGGACCATCGTCTGACAATATTGCATCCACATACCAAATATGAACTCTATCCAAGTTTCCTATCTTGAGATATTGCATTAAAACGGGTTTTCAGACTTTGACCCTGGTAACCCCAGATGACCACTCACCTGCACGAAAACAATAAGGACAATCTTTTAACCATAATGCGTCTACCCTCCAAATATGAAATCTATTCAAGTTTCCTGTCTTGAGATATATTGCATTAACAAGATTTTCAGACTATGACCCCTGGTGACCCCAGATGACCTTTAACCTCCACCAGAGACGGGACTATCTTCTGACGATAAGACATCCACATACAAAAAATGAACTCTATCCAAGTTCCACATCTTAAGATATTGTGTTAACGGGATTTTCAGGCTTTAACTCCTGGTGACCCCAGATGACCTTTAACTTTCACCAAAAACAATAGGAACCATCCCTTGACCATAAGACATCCACATACCCAAATTTGAACTCCATCCAATTTTCTTACTTAACATCGTGATAACAGGATTTTCATGCTTTAACTCCTGGTGACCCCAGATGATGTTTGACCTCCACCCCAAAACCAATTGGGAACCTCTTCTAACCACAACGAACCTTCTCATTCAATTTTAAATTTATTTAAGTTCCTATATTGAGATATTGCATCAAAAAAGGATTTTCAGACTTTGACCCTCGTGACCACAGATGACCACTCACCTCCACCAGAAACGTGACCATCTTTTGACAATAAGACATCCATATACAAAAAACGAACTCTATCCAAGTTTGTAATCTTAAGATATCGTGTTAACCAGATTTTAAAACTTTAACTGCTGGTGACCCCAGATGACCACTGATCTGAACGAAAACGATAGGGACCATCTTTTTAACATAAACTCTCCAAATATGAAATCTATCCAAGTTTCCTTTTCTTGAGATATATTGCATTAACACGATTTTCAGACTTTGACCCCTTGTGACCCCAGATGACCTTTAACCTCAACCAGAAACAGGACCATCTTCTGACGATAAGACATCCACTTACCAAAAATGAACTCTATCCAAGTTTCATATCTTCAGATTTTGTGTTAACGAGATTTTCAGACTTTGACTCCTGGTGACACCAGATGACCACTGACCTCCATAAAAACAATAGGGACCATCTTCTGACCATGACGCATCTACTCTCCAAATATAAAATCTTTCCACGTTTTTTGTCTTGAGGCATTGCATTAACAACATTTTCAGACTTTGACCCATGGTGACCACAGGTGACCTATTACCTCCAACAGAAATGGGACCATCTTTTGACAATAGGACATCCATATATCCAAAAATGAACTCTATCCAAGTTTCTTATCTTGAGAAATCGTGTTTACAAGTATTTCATGCTTAAGCTGGGATATTGCATTAAAAATGTTTCCAGACTTTGAACCCTGGTGACACCAAATGACCCTTGACCTCCACCAAAACGATAGGGTTTTGTCAATATGTGTCATCTATGTACCAAGTTTGACATCTGTTAGAGTTTCCTTTCTTGAGATATCTTGT
The DNA here is from genome assembly GCA_037179385.1 of Holothuria scabra. Lineage (NCBI taxonomy): Eukaryota > Metazoa > Echinodermata > Holothuroidea > Aspidochirotida > Holothuriidae > Holothuria > Holothuria scabra. The sequence goes on along the minus strand of CM074195.1, from coordinate 10,865,710 downwards.
AAACGAGCCAAGTGTCCAAAACACACATACACACATACATCCATATGCACATACTTACACACAAACATACATAAATGCACACGCCAGCACGACTGCGTAGGTTTCTCTTTCATCGAAACCAATAAACGAGACCGTAGAAGGAATGTTGGAATGTGTTGTACAAGATAAGGCCCTCAGAGCTACTTCGTAAAATATTGCAAAGTGACAAGTTAGTGTTAAACGGAGTTGAGATACTGTCAAACTAATGCTGGGTTCGTCTCATGATGTAGTTATTTCATTTTGCAAGATTTCGTGCACGGTCCTGTCAGAGTCCATGGACTATCTTATGGAATCTTTTGAATGATTGTCGATTTTGCCCTTTCATATTTAAAAATTAACAAAAATCTAAAGTCATAAAATACTGTAAGTCAGGGGTATTAGATAATATTTTTACTTAATTATGATAGTCATGTGCTTAATGTGAAAAGTTAGTGAAGGCCATTATCAATTACTGATACTGTATACCACTGTTCACAGTCAGTTGCGTAAATGCGGGATTCCGCTTTCAATAGACAAGTCCCTCAAAGAATATACTTGTTTGTGTTAATTTACTGAACTGATTCCTACGTACCATTCAAATCTGCCCAAAAAATCCATCTAATTTTTTCAAACTTAGGGGATATCACTGTAGTGTATTTCTTCATAAGTGTGTAATTCCCACTGTTACTTCGAGGACAACAAAATTAATAACACTGAACATATATCACAAAACATTTTTCTGATATTATTGAAACTGCCTTCAGAGTGTGTAGTTTTTAACTTGATGAATTACTTTCCATTTATGCAAATTCAGTTTTTATCACCGTATCAGGCCAGATATAACTCGATTACTCGAAATTCGAAATGCCTTTCAGATATGTAGACAATTTTTATATGGCCATATCAAGCCAGAAACAACTGATCACAATAACATAACAGATAAACATGTTAACTTTTATATGGCCATACTAATATTTTTTGGTTTAATTTTTGTACCTGTCCCACGCAAAGGCCTTTTCTGGAAGCTAAATAAGTACAAGCAAACCAGATCAAAACATTCAAACTATTTCCTGATATTCAGCCATATTATAACAGTGTATGCGATAACTTTCCAACCAGAGCGTGGTCAGGATTTAGAGCCCTCGTTTTCTTTTTTATGATTAAGGAATTTCAATGTGAAAAGTCATAAAACCAACAATATTTATGTTGGAAGAGTAAACCAACAATGCAGTGTATACATTTGAAGGAAGGAATTTCCAAGCAGTTGTTCTTCACCATTAAGAACTTTAACAACTTCATTAACTTAAAACTCACAAAGTGAGGGGCTCATGACAGTTTTAACACGGGGTGTCCTCTTGACAGGGTTACATCTCCTTAGGTTGGGATTTGCCAGGAGTAACTGATCTCTTGAATTGAGCTGACATGGATATTTGTGACAGCAGGTTATCCCATACAAACCCACCATTTTAAGGCCAATATCTAATTATTTTCAATTTCTTCTCAATCAAAATCCAAAACTTTTGGTCGGAGCTTTAACTAAATTTTTAAACGGTTAGATTGGCATCCTTTGGGCAACGTGTCGCTCTGTGTGGGAATTTGGGGTTGCAGTACCTCTTTAGAAAAATACATTTATTCCACCTCTCGTTTAGTCTACGTAACCATGGCAAAAAATATCATTGCAAAAATTTGCGGATGGTTCCGTTTTCACAATCCAAATTTTAGTTCCAACGAACCGATGGAAACATACGTGCCTTAAAATTTCAGTGAACTATTCCAACCAAACTTACAGGAGGAATCATATAGTAAGATATGGGTAGAAACGACTCGAGTTCTACTCAGCCGGTGACTCTAGTCCTTTATAGTGGTTACGAAGGTTTTCCTGTTGCAATCTGTTACATTGCATAACGTTCATAACGCGGTAAGTATTTGCCTGAATTGAGCACCACAAATGAACTAAAAAAACTCTCCATACAAAAATTCGTTCGAAATTAAAATACTATGAAGTCCGCTGGTTTGTTAACCGTGAAGATGTTGGTATGCTTTGTCATTTGGACTTCCTGCTGAAAGTTTCTTTTTTGTTATCCTCGTACCAAGCCTGCCAGTAGACATTCACTAATCTCCTTTCCTTTCTGTTTGTAAAGGACACATTTATTCGGTTTGGATTGCAGAGCTTATGGATCTCCATCGTTATCATGGAAGAAATGTTTCCGTCACTTGCGGAGAATTTCAAAACCTGGCAAGGAAATCCTATTGGAAATTGCTGCTCGTTTCAGGTGCTTGTTCACACTTTAAGCGTATAATGTATGCCTGAGACATCAGACGCTGTGCGTGATTGGTTCCCGTAAACTCGTACCATTGTGTCACTATATATGTCAAAAAAATCTCTCTTGGGATCTCCTAGGCAGTGGTTAAACTAAGTGAGAAGTTGGACCTTAAAACACCAACAAACAAACCAAACACATGCGGTTCTTGTTCCTTTATCAGTTATTGTCAGTCAGTCAGAACTCCTGGCTTTATCGGCCCTGACTGTCAAGCGCTACATGTAGGCCTTGCTAGATGTCTTCGGGTGAACTTAGGATTTTACGATATAACTCTTGAAGAGAGAAATATGCCAACGGTGGCCTACGTGAGAGGTTAATTCTACAGAAGATTACCATAACATGTTTAGTACTGGGAATATTATTTTGAGGATCTTTAAGGCCGTTGCAACTCTCTTCAATACAAAGTTGATTTGGTAAAGAAAAAGTCCCAAAAAGAGAACAATTAAAACGGGGGTAGTTTTCTGTCAAAGGTTGAGCTTATGAAGGCATAACCAGGTTAAGTCGGACACAAGTAATAGGTGTGACAAATGAGCTTTACTGGATATAGTTTAAGAACCTTACTATTTTTCAGAAACAATATCAGACAAAACATTCAGTGAACAATTTGTAAGTATGAAGGTGTGTGAGAAGTTCTTAAACCGTAAATTGGAACCATTTCGGTTTTTTGTCCTCGTTATGATCTTACAAGCGTTGAATGTGTTTTATCAGCAAGATATCATTGACTTGTACCAGGTTTACCTCTTTGTTAAACAATGAGTACACGGAGGTAATGTGTTTTACCTGTTTTTGATCAGTTACTGGAAATAGTAAAACACCCATGACCAAATTTATTATTCCAGTCTTGTGTTTGTTAGGACATAATGAAGGCAATGAACACCATATGATCCTTGTGATTTTACATATCTAAAACAGTTGTGTGTCAGTTGTTAACAAGTTTCTTTTCAGCATTTTTCAAAATGGATTTGCTACCTTTATCTAGACAGTCCCTTTTGCATTACTTTTAGCCCATTTTAACATATTAATAACAACAGTTGACGCGATCTCCTATAGTTATTCCGAGTTAAGGACCAACACCTTGCCACACGGGTGGGACAAGGGGTTATTTTCAAAAAGTGACCTTCTCCCAGACAAGAACAGACCTTGTGACATTTGTAACGAGTACTTGAGATGAACGGACTACTTGTCTCGCAAGTGGGACAAATAGTAACTGGTTATAGCCAAAAGTGTCACAAATTTCTTTCTGGTATTAGCGACAAGAACTCTTAAGAAAGCAGATATATTTGATAAAAAGGAAGAAACCTTGAGTTTGGAAATCCATTTTAAAATTGGAATTTGTAATAGAGAAGATTTGTCCTTGTCTCAATCTCTTGTGAAAGAGGACACGTTAAGAAATGGCAAATTATGGCCTTTCGAATTAAGCACTGCTTTAATACATTTAATAAAAGTGATAATAGCAGGAACTTTAGCGCTCATGAGCACAGTATAGTACGGAGCTTATAAGGTGTCATGCAGATGTTGAGATATTATGTGACTTTCTCGACCTTTTGTCAGTAAAATACTTAGATATTGACAACCGAGATCTTTTTATATTAATATTTTAGCATAAAATATTGAAATATTACATTACATGATCTCAATATTTTAATATCTTCACTGAAAGATATTAAGATATTAACATGCAGGATCTCAATATTTTAATATCTTCACTGAAATATATTGAGGTATTGACATCTGAGATCGTTTTATCTCAATATTTTAGCGTAAATTATTGAAACATTGCATTACAGGATCTCAATACCTTAATATCTTAACTGAAAGATAATAAGATATTGACATCCGAGAACTTTTTATCTCAATATTTTAGCGTAAAATATTGAAATATTACATTACAGAACCTCAATATCTCAATATCTTTACTGAAAGATATTAAGATATTGACATCCGAGATCTTTTCATCTCAATATTTTAGCGTAAAATATTGAAATATTACATTACAGTATCTCAATATCTTAATATCTTCACTGAGAGATATTAAGATATTGACATCCAACATCATTATTTTAGCGTCTTTCAAGATATCCCAAAACGCGTCCAACTCTTGTCTGCAAGTTGGTGTTAATATAAACCAGAGAACTTCAAAATTTTAAATCTCAGTATTCCTTCATCCTGCTCTCACTCATTATTTTTTACTATAAAAGTGTTGAAAAGAGAGACCTTTCTCAAGAACAATTATTGATGGGAGAACATTACATAGTAAACCCTTTCCAACAATCATCTGATCAGAGGGGTATAGAATCATTTGGGTTTGAGAGGATCAGTGGCAGTTCCAAGGGGGTACGCCGGGTGCAGCGGCAGGGGGAACGCCCATTCGTCAGAACCTTTGCCCCTTAGTTGGCCCCACTCTCAGCTCCTGAACTATACCCAGAGATATGCTTAACCGTCAGAGCTTCCGAGGCTGCGCCCACGGACCCAATCAAGGGCCATATGGCGAGACTTTGGACACAACCCGTTAAAACTCGAGCTTTGCACTCGATTTAGAGTTACGCACCAAACATTGTCCCCCCCCCCCCAACACATTCCTTTTTCGTCCATTTCTTCCCTCACTTCCAAAACCCTAGTGGAGCCGCTAAAGCGGGCAACTGCATTTGTTGCTCAAATTTCTTAGCCTTTTCAGAAGACTTTTTACCTTATTTTTGTACTGATTCTACGGAATTTTGGTTTGCCAAAAAATGTGTGGACAGTCCCACTGCCCATTTTCATACGCGTGTACCAACAATCCCTCGGAGTTATTTATATTCAGATTTTAGGCCAACTTTGTGAAGAATTTTCCTCTCATTTCAAGCTATATGAAGTGGTCTTAGTTTTTTCAATCCATTCACTTCATAAATCATTTTGATTTAGCTTTGTACTTCTGTAAGCCTATTAGACATATCGAAAAGTAGGAGTTTGGAGCTAGTTCGGTGTCAATGAAATTGCACCAATTATCTTTCAGTATGCTTATCAAGGTCCTGCGGTAGAGTGGATAGTAGGAATTGACATTTTGAAAAAAGTGTGCACAGACAGTAGGGAGGTTCGAGGTCTGATCCCAGGGCTGTGTCAAAGTAAGGTGGGGTTTTCACCAAAGATCACTCTAAAGGTATTCACATCTAAACTTACCTTCAAAGTTTCACAAGAAAGTTAGATCTAAATTTGATCTAAATTGTTACTTTTGTCTGAAACCCAATTTAAGAGATATTTGTGGCTGCTTAGCATAGTCATGTGACCAGTGGCGCCGCCAGACTTTTCGAAGTGGGAGAGGCACTGGGGGGAAAGCTGTCCGCCGGAGGGTCACAACAAAATGAAGAGTTGGGCGTCACCGAAGGCTTAGCCACTTAGTGACGAGTAGCACTCCCAGTTGTAGGCGTTAAACCCCAGGGGCCCACTGTAGGGCCCCTACTGGGGTCCAGGGACAACGCTTTATTGTGGGTCCAGGAGTGCAGTCCATGCGGAGGCTCTGGGGTATTTGCAAAAATGTGACCATTAGAATAACACATTTGACAATCTCCAAAATGTCATTGCAGCGCACTAAAACGGGCCACAAAAATTGACATCAGAATTGACCATTGTGTTAGCCTTACTCGCACAAACGGTTTTATGATGGGGGGCGGTATGAATGGGGACAGCGACTCACGTTAACGTTTGAACTGAGTTTAAAAATAAACCCACTCTTGCTGCATAATAGTTATTGATGTTTGATAGCCTTTTTAAATAGTGCCTGTTTACATGTAGCTTCTGTGAATAATTCATTGGTTCCATAGAAACTGGTCAGTTACAGACTATTACAAGGCACAATGAAAAGCAACACAAATGTCAAGGTGTAACCATAGTAACACAAATTTATGGATGTGGCGGGACAGAATGGTAACTTTCATGGTAACATGTGACTAATATTTAATTATTATCAAAAGTAGAGAGATATAAAGGAAAATTAAAATTGATTATTCTTCTTTTTTATGAAAACAATCGTATAAATCACATTTCGTTTGAAGGAGCTATGCAAATATTTCAAAAGTGTGTCACTGTGGTGGGACGGAACCTAGTGGAGCCTGTTCATTATGTATGGGTTCCAAAGACACCCCCTAAGCTTTTCATGAAACTTCCTCAGAACTTTACATTACAGACAAAACCAACGCATGGAAACTTTCAGTTCCACACCTTGACCTGTTTAATAGTTATGGTCCTTTTAAAAAGTATTGCGCAATATGGTGTTTTTTTCAGGTGAAAGCTGCCATTGCCATTTTCCATGATTTTGCAGGCCTAATACAATTAGGAACAAGAATAAAAGCTGAAAATTTGTATGTCTAGTGATTTATAGCCATATTGACAGTATTTGATGTAAAAACAGAAGTGAAGACCATAATTCTGAAAATGCAGATCTCCAAAAAAGCAGTTTTACTTTCCGAAAGTGATTTTTTCAAGTTTTGGGCCAATCTGGGCCCTAGACCAAGTGGTCCAAGGCCCTAATAATTCTGCTCAGCATTTTTTGGTTACAGGGTGATAAGCAGTGGGCAAGCATTCCCTAAAAAAACGTTCTTCAAAGACTGAGTTGATAGGGTTCGAAATTGGTCCCGTGGGAAATGTGGGGAAAATGGGCCCCGGACAAAAAGAATGTTGACCATGTTACTTTTTCATTGGGGGAAAGATATACATTTACTCTTTATATTTTCAAGAAGCAAGGTAGGTTTTAAATCTTCTTCATAGTTAGCAGAGAGGAAGAAGGGGCATAATATACATACAAGTCAGAAAGAAGCTCGACAAAAACCATAGGGGATCATATTTGAGGGCCCACAAATTTTGGAACTACATGATGTACCTTCAAAACTAAGGTGGAGAAATATGCCATGTTTTTTACAAAAGCTTTCAAAAACATTACTCTGGCAGTTACAGTCAAGTTATGAGAAAATCTGCCAGGGCATACTTCTTAAAATTACCTTTAAACTAAAAGTCCGTCCCAAAACACTTATTTCCGTCCCGCCACAAAAATGTTGAGCAATCACCATGACTACCCAAAATACCATATTGACTTTTTTCACACAAAAGTGTAACTTGCATTTACAGCTGATACTTTGGAAAGTTTCAATAAATTATTCAACCATTGTACCATTGAACATAAAGAAAAAAGAATGTGAAAAATGTGGTGGGACGGAACGAGACATTTTCATTTTCATTTTTACTATAGATATTGAAAGTGTCTTTAGTACTTTTTCAGTGCAAAGATTGCGCCAACTAAAGCACTTTGACACAGAAAAAGAAGGGAATTCAAATTCTTTTATGTATGTTGACATGTCCTTTTTCCCTAATCCCACTACATTCTGAATGTGAAATTTGCTGCAATTTGCATTTTTGAATGACCGCATCTCACTGAATATTCAATTAATCGCAACTTATTCTTCAGATTTCAAACTTTAGGTTGTAGTCTAAATTACCATTGGTGAATTGAACCAAATCGACATCGTTCAAATTTTAGGTTTGGAGTTGACCATTTTCGGCTTTGGCCCAGTATTTGATTATGCCTAAGTGGAAAATGGTGGTACATTTGGGCGAAAAACTGTCTGTTTACTCATTTACAGGAGCGGCGCCAGGATTTGCCTGACAGAAGGAGTGGGGGGGGGGGGGGCTGGGTTCCCCGACATCTGGCCGGGCCGGCTGAGCACGAATTTTCGATGACCTTTTTTTGCTTTTTTTGCACTTCAGTTCTTGGTGACCGACCCCCGTTGGCATACTTGTACTATCCCAGTTTTCGACTTTTTGAGTTTTATACTTTTTTTGTTTTTTTTTGTTTTCAAAACAAAAAAATCGAGGTTCCTGCTCACCGACGACACCCATTTTTGGCCCCAACAAGGTGGGAGGCTGTAGGCCCCTGCCCCCTCCCCCTGGCGCCACCCCTGCTCATTAAAATTTGGCAGTTTCATTTTATGTTTTTAAACAACAGCGCCATGTGTCCTCTTCCCAGACCCCGAAATTATGGTTACCTCTTATGGTTACCTTTTACGGTTACCGGTAGTTACCGCTCACATTTGAGTCTCAAAAGAACGGCTTTGTGAGGTAGGGAAGCCAATTTGCTTTTTGGGTGGGGGAGGGCTGTTGTGACTTGCCCGAAAAATGTAACCAAAATTTTCGTGCGCTCCGCGAGCATTCAACCATTTAATGTACATGAAATTATATAGACATGCATCGGTTATTACATCGCAATGATCGCATGTCAATTCCATTCAATCACTTTTGCCGTGTTTTCTATTTTTGCTATTTTGGGAAAGTCCTTACAGCAATAATAATGATAATGATCAGTGTCACAACCAGAATTTATCCCACGGGGTGGGGGGGGGGATGACATATGTTGTGTAATTGTTGGTCATGGGGGGTGAGGACTAATGGGAGGAAGTTTCCCGCTCTGAAATTTTTTGAAAAAATAGGTGTCCTTACATGCAATCTGGTGCACATTTGCTACCTTTGAAATAAAATTTGTGTTAAAAAATTTGCGTATTTTAGGTACTAAAAAAGAAAAACATCAGTGTTAGTGAGGGAGGGGAATATGACTGAATGGCCATGTCCTTAATACGCCACCGATAATTTTAATAAAAGTTTAACCATTGAAAATACACTGGTGAATTACCGAATATATAGGTGCTGGTGCAACTCAAATCAGAACTTTATTTTTCATTGATTAGCTTTAGCTACATCATTGCAATTCATTTTTCTTTTAGTAGGTGCCTGAAAAATTCCCTTCATATTGCCCGAATTTTCACAAAAAGTTTTGGTTGGGGGCTGTCAGGAGACAGTAACGGAAAAAATCCGTGACCAGGGGGCTTTTTTTTAGGTCGAAGGAAATTGGTAGTTTATTTGTTCGTTTGTTACAGGTTAACAAAAACCAATGTAAGTCGTATTTTAATGGATACAGGTGTTCCACATTGGATTTTCTGTTGGAACTTGTGTTTATTAGTAAGGACCAGCCCTTAAAAAACCTTCGTGTTATGGTTAATCTAAATTATGTTATGCCGCTCAATATTTCTATCAACTATGTGTTGAACTTAAACTTGGGAGCCTTTACTTTAACTTTATCATTTCAATGGCGGATCCAAGGAGGGTTAGGGTTTTAACCCCCCCCCCCCCTTGAATTTTTCTTTTTTAAATTAGCCTATTTTTTATTTTTTTTTCATAATTTGCTTTAACAGGCTATCCCCTTTGGACTCCCAATAACGTCTGGAGAATTATTACCCATTTTCGTAGATTCATGGTTGGTAAACCTTCCAATACTCCAAAGAAAGAGTTTGGACTGAATTTTTTTAACACAACATTACAGGAATTCTTAGTTTCAATTTCAGTGAAACCTTAGCCTCAAGCTATTGTGTACTCTTTTGTAGGCAGTACCCTTCTATTCTGCAGGATCAACTCAAATTCTTTGTGTAGACCTACTCTGCTATCGAGCTGATTGTAACTTGAGGGATGAAACCCTTACAACTTGTAGGTTATCATAATTATCTGTCGCAAATTTCTGCTTCTGAAATTCAAAACAGTGTTGTGAAGGCTTGTGCGGACCTCCAATCCAGGTCAAAGACCGGCTTTTGATTGGCATATAGTTTTGTAAGGGAACTGAAAGTGTTTCGATGCAGAACCTTAATGCAGGTTCCGTCGAGGAAATTTTGTTTGATGGAAAAAAGAATTCTGCAATTATCACAACTTAGTTGAACAGCTTGTAACAGGATGATATGCACGATTACTATAAACGAAGAAAGGATATGTTTTGCATAGCCTTCATTTGTACTACGAGTAAATTGAGCCTAAAACCATATAGTATCACTGGCAGGTTACGAATATTGCTCAAGGTATTTGATTGCTACAAGAAAACCCTTTTAACATCCGCCTTCTAAATTTGATTGCACAACTACTATTTTGGGCTAGAATGATGCACTTGTGTTTTGTGCCAATTTATGTTCATAAGTGATACAACGTTGATTGTAAGGACTGCGCGCGACGCACGCCACAATTTCGCAGTTGAATAATTGGCCATGCTAAAATCTGCACGTACACGTAGCCTCAGTCAGGGGTGGTGAGGAGATTGGCCCGGCAGTATGGCCAAGCTCCCCTACGGCGGACAAAAACTCTACTGCTCTAGACCACATAGACAAGACCGGTTGCCGTAAGGGTGGCAAATGCCAAATTTTAGACGCGCAAAGCTCGCCGAAAATTTGGGTTTCTAATGAACAAAGTTTTGTTTTTCTTTTGTTTTTTTTTTCTTTTTAAGAAATGCTGGAAAATTTTTGATATATTGAAGATTTCGCCATTCTTAAGAGCAAAACCAAAGAATTTTTCTAGGCGACCGGTCGCCGTCTCGTTACATACTTTATCTTACCCATTAAAGCTCCCCGGTGGAAATGAAAAAAATGTTCCTGATTGGGGGACCCCCTCATTCACCCACTTAAGCTTGGCGCCATGTTTAACTGGGCTTAGCACTTTTAACTTCCTTACAAGATATGTTTGGCACGATGGCGAGTCTGAACTAAGAAATTTACAAAGGTAGGTAAAGAAGGGTACAACTTCGCGTCGATGCAATTTTTTGTTCCTCCAGAATCACGCCTACAATAAAGAACAATAATTTCACCTTTTCAGTTGAATGTATAAGGCAAATACGTAATTTCAACCTCCCACATAATGCTACAAATTAGATTGAAGAACCCATATTGATGCGAGGCGCCTACACAGGTTGAAGATGTACCTCTGTGTTTCGGAAAAGTGTTTGTGATCAGAATAGATCCATGTATGATTTATTTAACAATGGTCATTAGGTGGAATGCAAACCTTGAAGAATGCGCGCGAAGCGGGCAGAAACTTTTCATTAGGCAAGATTCCCTTGAAAACACCTGCATTCAGACTCCGCATCGAGACACTTTTAATTCCCCCATAAACCTATAAGCCAATTTAAAAGCCGGTCTTTTACCTGGAAATTTTTGAAAAGCTTTCAACCTTTGCTGCTGTTCTCTCTGAGAGTTGCTATCGGAAAATATTGATTATAAGAGTTTGGATCGCGCAAAGTTTTTTATCGTTTATAAAGTATTTGAGAAAATTCTGATAGTTTCAGAACCATTTGTGATTGAAAATAATTACAGAAGATCTACCGCTTGGTCGAAAACACACTTCACCCTACCCCTACCGAAATTTATAGCTGTAACACTTTTTGTCATCATTTTAAAGTTTAAAGAATTTTTTTAGAAAACGATTGGGAGCGTGCCCCCGGGCCGGCGCCAATGAGCGTATTCGGGGGAGACCCGGTACGAGGAGTGCCTGCCTCAGGTGTAAAGTTTATTTTTCTTCCCCTTTTCTGTTCCTACTCTTCTCTTCTCTCTCATTTCCCTCCTTCCCTCCTCCTTCATTTCCCTTTTACCTCTGTCCTCTTTCCGATTTTCCCTCTCGATTTTTCAGGGGGCACTCTGCCCCCTGCCCAACTGGCTATGCCACTGTATAACACCATCTGGTACGTCAATATCTTAATATCTTACAGTGAAGATATTAAGATACTGAGATCCTGTAATGTAATATTTCAATATTTTACACAAAAAAATTGAGATGAAAACATATCTCGGATGTCAATTTATCTTAATATCTCACAGTGAAGATATTAAGATATTGAAATCCTGTAATGTAATATTTCAATATTTTATGCTAAAATATTGAGATAAAAAGATCTCGAATGTCAATATCTTAACGTCTTTCAGTGAAGATATTCAGATATTGATATCCGGTATGTCAATATCTTAATATCTTCCAGTGAAGATATTAAGATGTTGAGATCATGTAATGTAATTTTTCAATATTTTACGCTGAAAATTTTGAGATGAAAAGAGCTTGGATGTCAATATCTAAATATTTTATTGACAAAAAGTCGAGAAAGTCACATAATATTTCAACATCTGCATGACATCTTAAAAGCTCCGTAGTATAGACCCCCAATTGTTATTCTTTTCTGATCATCTGTAACAACGGTTTGATTACAACAAACATATGCAGAATATAACGAAAGATTCATTTCAACTTGTTTTACAAGTAATACCTGTAAACTAATACTGTATAGACTGCTTGTGGTTATTGAACCTTAGAAGAAACTAGTACTTCCTTTCGGCTAAGGTTCAATTAACCATTAACAGTCTATCCGTGACAACAATCTTGGATTCCCAGCAGAGAAGCACTTTAATCTTCCACACCATTCTGTCGAGAATCTTAAAATAATCTTGATTGCAAATGACTTTATTTGCCCTGAACAACGAGAGCGTACCGAACTTATTTGGATAATGAGGCTTAAGTAACATATCACAAGCTTCGACAAAGATCTTTCGACAAACAATTTAATTTTCCCTCCTGACATTGCAGTTAACTGTAGATGTTCGGTCTTTTTAATTTATGTACTCATTTTAAATTTTTGTACTCATTTTGTCTTTGATATTCACTGAGGAAAGTCTCATGGGGACTGACAGTTTCGAAATATAATTGTTATCTTTCATACTCCTCAAATCAACCAGCTATTAGCTATTCCCTTTGTTGAATATTTTCTGATAAACAATTGTGTTCAGCTGGATAGCATCAACTTTGATCTCTGGTTAGGCTTGAGTCAAACGAGAACTAGTGCTGTTCCAAAACAAGGCGCCTGCTCAGGAGGTGAATTGCGAGTTGCTTCATCTGTGATTTGAATATATATATATATATATATATATATATATATATATATATATATATATATATATATATATATATATATATATATATATATATATATATATACATACATCGTTTTTTCACCTCAGCCAGATTTTCTACCTTTACCAATTTGATTTATATATTCCACGCAGTTGTCGTCAGCGTTTATTTTCACTTCATCTCTGCTTTCACAGGTTCCTGTATCTCTTCGGAGATCCGCTGGCGAATAAACAATTGTGTTCAGCTGGATGGCATCAACTTTGATCTTTGGTTAGGGCTTGCGTCAAACGAGAACTAGTGCTGTTCCAAAAAATTAGGCGCCTGCTCAGGAGGTGAATTGCGAGTTGCTTCATCTGTTATTTGAACAAGGGCCAAACCAACTTGGCTTCATGGCTCAGTGGTTAGAGCGTCCGCACTAGAAAGCGGGAGGTCCCGAGTTCGAATCCCGGTGGAGTCAACATCGTTTTTTCACCTCAGCCAGATTTTCAAGCTTTACCAATTTGATTTATATATTCCACGCAGTTGTCGTCAGCGTTTATTTTCACTTCATCTCTGCTTTCACAGGTTCCTGTATCTCTTCGGAGATCCGCTGGCGAATAAACAATTGTGTTCAGCTGGATGGCATCAACTTTGATCTTTGGTTAGGGCTTGCGTCAAACGAGAACTAGTGCTGGTTCCAAAAAATTAGGCGCCTGCTCAGGAGGTGAATTGCGAGTTGCTTCATCTGTTATTTGAACAAAGGCCAAACCAACTTGGCTTCATGGCTCAGTGGTTAGAGCGTCCGCACTAGAAAGCGGGAGGTCCCGAGTTCGAATCCCGGTGAAGTCAACATCGTTTTTTCACCTCAGCCAGATTTTCTAGCTTTACCAAATTGATTTATATATATATATATATATATATTTGCACTATTCTACGTTTCACAAAAAGTCGGTTAAAGACAATATCCCTTTTTGTCAAGCTCTCCGCATTAAAACTGTTTGTTCCAATGATGATGATTGTGATAAGAATTTAAAAACTCTAGAAATAAACTTGAATAAGAGAGGTTATCCTACCGAGGTGGTCAAAGAAAATATTAATAGGGCCAAAGGTTTTCCTCGCAGTTCTTTACTTAGGACCAGCAAAGGTGAGAACGTTTCGACTAAAGCACCAAAAGCTCCATTTGTGGTTACTCGCAATCCTCGCTTACCTCCCTTACAAGAAATCATTAATAAACACTTCCATATTCTTTCTATGTCAGATAAAATGAGGGAAATCTTTGTTTCACCACCAAAGGTAATTTACAGACAACCCCCTAACTTAAGAGATTTGCTCGTAAGAGCGAGAGTGCCGAGAAACACTCCGACAAATTTGGGGAATCACAGATTACACGAAAAAAACTGTGTTACTTGTGGGGTTATGTCAATTACAGACTCCTTTAAAAGTTTTTATACAGGGAAAGTTTTCAAAATACTAGGTAGTTTTAACTGTTTGTCGATTGGGGTTATTTACCTTATTAATTGTTTTGATTGTGGGAAGCAGTATGTCGGTGAGACGGGGAGCCAATTAAGACAGAGACACCGGGGTCATAGGCAAGAACTGATAAAAGCTAACACTCCTCTCGGGAAACATTTTAACACGGGTTGTAAGTTTTTCAATTAAATCGCCATTCAATCGGTCGAGGGACTTAACATAACACAGAGGGAACAAAAAGAACTTTTTTGGATACACCAACTCCACACGTTTGTACCAAAAGGGATTAACATTCGAAAAAGCCACAGTTCATAGCCGTTTTTTGCATTTGTATTTTAACATGGGTTGGTAATTCAGTTTACTTGACGAAGGACAGTTGACATATATATATATATATATATATATATATATATATATATATATATATATATATATATATATATATATATATATATATATATATATATATATATATATATATATATATATATATATATATATATATATAGGGTCTTTCCCGATTACACATCGGACGGTCACATGGAAAAGTACCATCCGTGTCGTCGAAAGAAGTTTGTGGGTGGGAAGTCCAGTTGTTGGCAAACACCACCTAGTCAACATTTCAGGCCCAACGGCAATAGCTTTTTGTCAAACAAATATTTATAGATTTTGCAGCGTCCCCCCTCCTCGCATTGCGCCAGCCCCCTTACCTCAGAAGACTTCTTACCTCCTCCACATCAATTACCCCTGACTCTAAGGGCAACACTCCTTGCAATAAAAGACGCTGCAAAATCTGCAAGCACATTACTACCGAAGAACGTATCGATATTCCTGACATTAATTTTCCGATTATTCCCCCCAACCTTAACTGTGATTCGTGTAATGTTGTATACATTCTATCTTGTTATCTTTGTAAAAATGAGTTGTACGTCGGTGAAACTGGTACTTCCTTTCAATAACCATAAACAGTCTATCCGTGACATCACTCTTGGATTCCCAGCAGCGGAGCACTTTAATCTTCCGCACCATTCTATTGAGAATCTTAAAATAATCCTCATTGAAAATAACTTTATTTGCGCCGAACAACGAAAGCGTATCGAACTTATTTGGATAATGAGGCTTAAGTCACACATTACCGGACTCAATAAGGACCTTGGTATTTTAAATCATTACACGTTTCAACAAACAATTTAATCTTCCCTCCTGACACTGCAGTTAACTGTAGATTTCCGTTCTTTTTAATTTATGTACTCATTTTTAATTTTTGTGCTCATTTTGTCTTTAATACTCGATGAGGAAAGTCCCCGGGGGACTGAAAATTTCGAAATATATTTGTAATCTTTCATACTCCAAAAATCAACAAGTCATTCCCTTTATTGCATATTTTTGTACTTTATATATATATATATATATATTTATTTATATTTATATATATATATATATATATATATAAATATATATATGCAAAATAAGCAGAAAATGAGCAATGCCTCTGCCACCTACTAAGAAAATCGAAGACGATGGTACATTTTGTAATCCTGTGCTTTATAAATGAACAAAAAGCAAACAGTAACAAAATACAGAATATGTAAAAACTGAACGTTTCGAACCTCCTAGGTTCCTTATCGACAAATAATGGAAAGCTTAACAATGTTACGAAGAGGAAAGTACAAGCCACCTGATCAGCGGTCACGCTTGTTGGACATGAATGAAAGGTCACGGTTAAGACCGTGGACGTGACTGTTACACCTGAAGATTAGACTTAATTCTTGTTTTTTACCTACCTCAGTTGCAGAAAAGTCTCCCATCAATATTGCAAATTTTAAATCGTTCACACTGTGGAGGGGTTTGTTGAAGTGTTCAGCCACAGGGAACCCGGTGCTTCTGTTGCGAATGCTAGATTTGTGGTTGTTGAATCTTAGCCTAAATTTGGAGGAGGTCTCACCTATGTTAAAGATCGTCGGACACTTATCACACAAAAGAAGGTAAATGACATTGGAGGAATAACAAGAGTACAGGCCCAGTGATAATTGAATTCTCTTGGGGTGGGTGTGCACTGTACGCTCTGTGATCATATGGTTGCATACTTGGCAACGACTACTTCCACAAGGGAAATTACCTCTGGGAGGTGTAGCCAGGAAAGGATTGAGCCTGGTGTGAACCAAGATTCTGCGTAATCTGTGCGGTTGCTTGTTAGCAGTAACTGGGAGTTCAATGAAAATATCTCTGATAGTGGGGTCTAGGCTGAGATTTCGCCACGAAGTCTTGATTCTTTGAGTAGGGAGGAAAGTTTAGGGTTATAGGCAAATACAATGGGGATTTGTTTAATTTCATTCCTGGCACGGTAACAGAGGAGATTGTTTCTAACTGCTGGACGTTTCTGAAGTAAGAGTCAATAAGTTTAAAAGGATATACCCTAGGTGAAAGGTATCCCGCAAAATCGACCATGTGTCGAAGTTGGTCGGCTTCGGTAGAGCAGATACGTTTGATTCTTAGGAATTGACTAAAAATGATCGAATGTTTGATATGAGAAGGATGAAATCTGCCAAAATGTAAATAGGAATGACTGTCCGTGTGTTTCGAAAATAAAGATGTCTTAAGGCAACAGCCTGTGAGATGCACAAACGTGTCAAGAAACGGTAATTGAGTTCGGGAACATTCCATAGAGAACTTAATGGAACTATGAAAAGAGTTTACAAAAAAGGTGTATGAGAGACATATCCGAAATGACTTAAAAGCTGTCGTAGCGGAAACGTTACGAAAGTACACACAGTAACAAACGTAGGCTTGCTTGACTGGCGTTTTAACGTTATTTACTTTAGACTGACAAGTATCTAGCTAGAGTATCCCAAACGGTATTTTTCTCGTAGATGGTAGCTGTAGTGATGAATATTCTTCATCCCTATTAATTCATAATCTGTGCAACCCTCGTTGAAATATGTACTTTTGAAACTGTCGTCTATGCCCTCCACGTCTCTGGCGCAGTTCTTGTCCTTTTTGACGGGAACCCAATATTACCTTATCTCCTTGCTATCATATAAGAGTTTTACCCCACTTAACAACTATCTGAGACTATGCAAAGAGTACCCTCTTTCCACATGAAATAAATTTGCGACAACCGCCTAATTTAAAACTATTGGTCCTAGCCAGACTGAATAAATCTGAATATCAGCCTAAAAGTTGTTTAAAAACTCATTCACAAAAAATGTTACCTGTGCAGTCTTCAAATCCAAAACCACTTTTGTTAGCTTTTTAAACTTTGCTATTTATAGTTCGATCACGTGTACTACAAAATTCGTTATCTATTTAACTAATTCTCTTTCTTGTGTTATTATTACTGTTATTTGTCAATTCCTTATCAACCAATGAAATTTGACATCTGCACAATAGAATTAGTATTTGAAAAATTAGATCGGTATATGTCTAATAAAATTAGTATATGACGAATTGAATTGGTGTGTGTCGAATTAATTGGGTACATTTCGATTCTTTTAATATGATATCCATTGATAACCATGCACCTTAGATCTACAAAACTAAGGTAATACATTTACACACAAGACTACTGTGTTTTAACTGAGACAGAAATGCAACTAACCTTATGAGAAGAAAGGTTTGGTCCAAACATTTTTAAGAGTATACCAGAATGAAGATATGTCGTCAATGTAGAGAGTACGAATATATTTTGTAAAAGCCAATACCATGAACGATTGCAGTGTTCTTGATGCTACGTAATGTATGAGACCCCGGCAACGATAATCTTGTCGTCACAACTCTATAACCAGTTATGTCTCCTTCGAACACGTTATTCCAAATGACAGTTTTATTATCAAGTAAAAGGTCTGTTGTCTTTCCACCAGGAGGCAACCAAACGTTTATGTAACTATTCTCATCAGTACCGTCTGTTTTCAATTTGAAAACAGGGAAAATAAACTCATTCTTATCGGCATTGCGGTAAGGGGATGGGAAAAGGATTGATGGGTTGCTTGGTAAACGATAATGTTGCAAAAACTGCGCTACAAGGATTCCTTCTGATGAATTAACGACTGATTTATTGTGAAACGTCAAGTGTTTTACTTCCCCTTTGCCCAATGAAACGGAAAGGAGGTCCTTATCATTCAAATAATCTACTCTGCAGTTATCACGACTTGATAGTATTTTCGCGGTAAATTGTTGAGTTGTATCAGTAATTCCTTCTGATGAATTAACGACTGATTTATTGTGAAACGTCAAGTGTTTTACTTCCCCTTTGCCCAATGAAACGGAAAGGAGGTCCTTATCATTCAAATAATCTACTCTGCAGTTATCACGACTTGATAGTATTTTCGCGGTAAATTGTTGAGTTGTATCAGTAAAATGAACCATATTGAAATGCTTCCCCCAGTCTTTGGTAGGGGGTAAGCATTTGTAAAAAGAATCTCTGATGTCCCTCCGATTTGAATAAGGGGGTACATCTGCGCTGTTCCCAGCTATGACAAGAACCACCTTATCGGCTTTAATGTACG
This sequence comes from Holothuria scabra, assembly GCA_037179385.1. NCBI lineage: Eukaryota > Metazoa > Echinodermata > Holothuroidea > Aspidochirotida > Holothuriidae > Holothuria > Holothuria scabra. The sequence goes on along the minus strand of CM074195.1, from coordinate 10,846,692 downwards.
TTCCCGTTAAATCATACGGACCGCCGAAATAAAATGTCTGATACTCGTTCAGGATCAATGTTGTGTTAATGTACACACCATTGATGGTGATGTTTGTATTGTTACTTGTTGCAACAACACCTGCCTGTGATGTACCTCGGTGTTGGTGTGTAATCACCCAATAACCTGTTCCAAGATCGTTAATGCCGATAACACTGAAAGCTGTTGCATGATTATTACCATGTTCATTACATCGCTGATGACCGTAAACTACCACCTCCTGATCAGACGCAATCATTATTGCCTTGTCCACTACTTGGTTTAACTCCTCTTCATTTGGTATGGCATTCGAAGGTATTTGAAAGATCTGACCATCACCCGGACTAAGAGAAAAATCTATGTCAGGTATACTTTTTAGGGGAAAGGAAATATGACCTTTTGTCTCAAAATAAGAAAGCTCGGTTCCGATGAAGACCTCTGTGGTAGGATCGTTGCACGTTATATGGAGAAAAGTGAAAATGTACTTCTTGCTGACAAAATCCGAAGCTGGGGAAAGATAGAGCACAACTCAACACAATTAAGTTAAAACATCCATGTAAATTAGGCTTTTCGATACTGCCAAAACTGTGAGACTAAATGAGAGAAAGACAAAGAAAGAGCCAGCTATTTTACGTTTCAAACCTAGTTCACAAAATATCCTGAAACTAAAAAGTTGACAGGTGGATTTTGTTTGAAAATTACGTAAGAGAAGAGATATCTTCAACAGTTGAAATAATTAATGTGAAAACAAAACTAAAACCATTGTAAATGAGCGATGTCTCCAAAAGTGACGTGTTCGAAGCCTTTTTATTCTTTTACAAAACATCTGTTCGTAGGTAAAAGAGCACCTAACTCAAAATTTATATCTGGCTTAAATCTGGAAATATATGGCTGTTATAAAGTTTTATATGGCTATATAAAGCCACACCTAAAACCGTTTATAGGTTTTGTGAAGTGGGGGGTAGGCGGTTCACTATCTGACGTTACCAAGTCGGTGAAATGCTTTATTTTTCGGGAATAGCACCCACCATGTCAATATATGCATGATTTAAGCAAAAGCTTTAAATTCCACTCTTTTGGAGGAATATGAGTCGTTCTCAAACTGACATTTAATCGGTTTTTTATAAACCAACTAAACCGGTTTCTGTTCTTCGCTCTACACGACAAAACGTCATCAGTAGTGGCCTTTTTACAATGGCGGGATTTGTCATGAGAGTTAGTGATGCAGCTAAGTCTTCACCTGATCCATACATGCCAAACCAATGATGTAAATGGTCTGAAGGTTGTAAGTTTGGTCAAGACTTGTCTTTCAGTGGACGTTTTAGTTCCTTCGGGAAGCAATATAAAGTTTAGTTTCACCGAACGGCCCTTTGCCATAGGGTCGGGAGGACGTTACGAATAACAAGGCCTCTCGATAAGGGTCACTAACTAATTTGGGTGCACCCATATATGGTCCAGGTACGGTATGGATAAAAAATCCTTTTAAGGTACATATATGCCCCATCTCTGTTTGATATATTTTAACTTTAATCAATATTAACTTTATTATGGTCTATATATTCCTTTATGTAAAATGAAGTTAAATTTGTCCAACTTTGGTCAAAGCCAGATACAAATTCCGTATCTGGACAAGATATGGGCCAAGTATATATATACTTGGAACACAAATCTAGTAAGTTCATTAGCGGGTACCTCGAGAAAATCACGTCCGATTTGAGCAAATATTTCACCACTCTGAGGAGATTAACTTCTTCCTTCATATGTAAAAATTAAATTTTTGCTTAAATTTCCTCTTTAAGCGAAAACGGTGCATTTTACAGGAATTTTGTACTGCTGAAGTATAAAGTACTACTGAAGTGGACCTGACCATTTTACACACAATTTATTGTCAGCAAGTTTCCTAAAATGAAATATTTGTTAGTTTGTATGCACGTTCGTAGGAATTTGTGTTGTGTTGTACACAAATTACTCAGCTATTGATCCCTGACGATGTGGCAGTTAGCTACATGGAATATTAAGGCCCGTATTCCACCAACTGGTTAAGTCGAGCCAGTTGCTTTGCCCTTGCTCGGTTTTCCTATTTCATGTTAAAGCTGAGCACCAATCACGATGGTAGTAAGTACGTTATGAACCGAAATCGAATCCAAACCTCTCGACTGCAAGTCGGATGCTTTAACCACTTGACCATGAGTCGGTCAAAAAAAGTAGAGCATAACATCCGATGACATCTGACTGAATCCATTATAAGTAGAAAAGATTGGTTTAAATTAAGATAACAAACTGAAAGGCGAAAATATAATATTTCCCTTAAAAAATTGTCATTAACAGATATGCCTCACCTATTGTCGCACTCACTGGATTGACACTATAGCCCGGTAGAGGTTCGCCAGTTGTTCGTCTCTCAAACTTAAACCCCGTAGCTGGTTCTGTTTCAATTCCCTGCACAACGTCTAAAAAACAGTAACATAGGGAGCCAATCAGTTAAGATATTTTAATGACAATAACTGTTGGGGGATAACAACAATAGCAGTGTACGGTTTATATAAGTTTGGAAATATAGTAAATTTCCTCATTTGTTATTTGTTTGTTTTTAAAGTAAATATAGATGTTGTTGAAATTGTAAAGCAGCAAACTTGTTGTTCTCCGTAGTCTTCTCATGTTAAATCAAGCACAAATTTGTGTCTATCTTTGCAGCAAAACCTGTTACAATTGAAAAAAACCATATACTGAGAGCAAACCTGGAAGGGATATCTAACGAAGTACTAACTTTTACATCCAGTAGTTGATGAAACTAAAGGGATGTTTCAATGAAGAACGTAAGCAATATTTGAAATGTTTGATCTACCTACTAAGTGCCAGTGGTGATCAACATGATGCAATATTAAACAAATGAGAAACAATATTTACTGATTTGAAATAAACAAAACAGTATGCAGGAACCGTTTGCAGGTGAGCATAAGAACCACTAATATATAAGAACGCAGCTTTAATTGTATCCTTAAAAAAAGTAGACTTTGTAAACGATTTTTTGTCTAAGTTATTTAGTTTGAACATGGTATAATATCCAACGTACCAAAACGTACTGTTAAAAGCTTAATAAATTTCATATGAAATTTAAAGTTCCCTTTCCATCTGGTGAAAACGTTTCATGTAAGAGGCACTTTTATATTGCTGAAATATGAGGTATTATTGTAGTCGACCTGACCATTTACACACAATTTATTGTCAGCAAAGTTACTAAAATCAAATAGTTTTCAGTTTACATGCATTTTCGTGGGAATTCTGTATTGTTTTGTACACAAAAGACACGGCCGTTGTTCCCTGATGATGAAGAAAATCCGTTACATGAAATACTATGCCCCAGTTTTCACCGATTGGTTAAGTCGGAACAGTTGTTTCACACTGGCTAGTTTTCCCTACTCCCTGTTTATGATGAGCATCCAGCAAGATGGCAGTAGGTGCGTTATGTCCTGGAGTCGAATTCAAACCTCCTTACTGCAAGTCGAATTCTCTAACCACTTGACCATGAGTCGGTCATATAGGTCGGAGCAAAACATATCAATAAGAATTTAAACGTTGGATATGAAAACGCCACCTCTGCTTATGGAAAATTTGACTGAACAATCAAGTGTTAAGCAATAAAGCAATTTACACTTGAAGCAGCTCCTTAAAGAAATAATAATGTAACAACACTCAAAGTAAGAACGACACTCATTCAATTTGTGTGAAAGAAAAGTAGCCCTTTACAATAATATTATAAAAAAAAAAAAACTGGCCCTGTTTGTATGTGCTAATTTGCTCATAGCCATATTAGACCTTACTTCATTTGAGTATTTCTGACTGAATCCATATTAGTAGGAAACATTGGTTTTAATTAAAATAACAAACTGAAAATGACAATATAACTTTTCCCTTATATAGTTTGTCATTAACAGAATATTGCTTACCTAAAGTCGCACCAACTGGATTGACACAAGATTCCGGTAGAGGTTTGCCAGTTGTTTGTTTCTTAATTTTACTCTTCGTATCTGATTCTGGTTCAGTCCGGTGCATCAAGTCTAACATAAACGGTTAAACAGGAAGCCAATCAATGAAGATATTTTCATGAAAGTAACAATAGGTAATTAGCAGCAATACCAGTTAAATGTTGTCTGTTGATATGAGTTCGGAAATATAATAAATGTCCTCGTATGTTATTTGTTTGTTTTTGTTTTTTATTTTTGCTATGTTAAAGCAGCAAACTTGAAATTATCTGTAGTCTTTTTATGTAGCATTCCCCCACAAATTTGTGTCTATGTTTTCAGTTAAACTTTATACAAATAGAAAAAAACGTATACTGAGAAAAAAACCTGGAAGGAAGGTCTATCGAAGCTATTTTTTACATCCGTAGTTGTGATAAAAATAGAGGATCGTTTTCATCTACGGTGTTAGCAACATTTTTAATGCTTAATATACTACTAGGTACCAATGTTGATCAACATGATAAAATATTTAACAGGTGAGGAAACAGTTTTTTGAAAGACATGAAATAATAAAACAGTATTATAAAAGAGATTGCAGTTGAACATAACAATTTGTTCAGATATAGGTGGGCACCTCAATTGCATGTGATCTAACTTGGAGTTTAACAGGAACTTGTTGCAAACGGTTACTTGACTTTGTTTTCAGTTTGAACAGGATACGATCACAAAACTACTGCAAATTTATGTTTCAAGAGAGTTTTTAAAACAGTAACTTTTCTTTAACAGGATATTTGCTTTATTCTACAGAGACTTTGCTTTGCTGAAATATAAGAAGTCATTCACTTGAATTCTTTGATTAGTGGACAGACTTTTTTCTTGTTTCTCTCCCAACAGTCCGGGAGAGTCTCCCTTTTCGGAGACTTGAATTGTTCTCCAAAAGTAGAGACAATTTGGCATCATTTTTTAATTTACCAACAAAGCTGTACGGTGTACATAATACAAAACATAAGGCCTTACATTTGAAACCTTTCTACCAAATTAGTTCCTGCTAAGAACATTTCAAAAGCGAGATGTTTGTGTTGCCAAAAATTTTATCTTCAACTTTTCCGCAAACATTTTAACAGTCCACCGTGTGCCTATTGAGAAAATACCGATTAAAGTAATGACACTTACCGATGACCCTCATTAATAGACGCTATACAGTCGCCTAAACTCACACATCCTTATTGTGCATGTTCGGTATTTGATGTTAGCAATGCGATAAAGCGTGCACTCGTAAGTCTTAGTTTAGCAACCCCATAAATTACATGAGGGGATTACCAATTTTCTCTTAAACCTCCAAGTACAGTTACGAAATTCAGATATACTCAGCTTCTAAGAATTTGTTTGAGAGTAAGAACTGAAGACCCTAACACCTAGCTAACAAGAAGCACAAACGATGTGTAAACCACGGGTTTTAACGTTTTACATTAAACGGCGTATATAGGCTATACTTGTTTCACGTTACTCTCAACTGACCGTTAAAGACAATTGAATGGAAACACGAGATAAACTTACGGCAATGAGAATCATTCACTAAGGATGAATTGTCTGTAACCGGTTTTGATTATCTTTTCACACCAAACGTAGTCGGTACTCGATATTAAAAATTTCCCAACTGTTATACGAAACATCGTGTTGTGTGTTCTCTTTGTTATAACCACACTGGTACATGATGAATCATTGGTGTAAGTGAGTTAGAAACAATGGCTATTACAAGAACAAGGTTTTCAATATTTATATTTCACGTTGTACAAGAAGTTTCCATTTACGGAGACTTCGTGTGTCTCCAAAAAGGGAGACTCTCCCGGACTGCCCAGCGTTTACAGCAGAGGTTACATGCTGTTGCAAAGCAAGATTGTGTTCCTTTTGTGTTCAAACATTCACTTCTAAATACATTCACTAGTTTTAAAAATGAATCAGATTCAAACCATTGAATTCTTTCATATTCAGTTTTAAGTAAATAGTAGTGTAGTACATTTCGGCTGCCTTATTTCGCTGTTTATGCAAATTAGATTTAAAGATTTAAAATAATTATAATTACCTCTTTTCAAAATATTTGCCGAAGTCATGTTGTTTGTATATTTCAAACGGGAAAAACTGAGCCAAAAGAATTTCCAAAGAACTAATGCGGCAATGTATAAATTGCTATCATCACGAGCTACAAACGTACCCTTAAATGCAAAATTAGACACTAATTTTGTAAGTACAAAATGTGTATTTCTGGTTCTTAACAGAAAGTGATACTCTCAAAAGCCTACACTTGTTTTGAAAAAGCTAACAAAAAGTCACAAAGTTTAAGGTTTGAAAACAACATAAACAAGATTGAACTCTCGTAATGATTTCCTCAAGAATGCCCTCCCAAAGTTTCTCTTAATCTATGTAACGGATTTATAGATGCTTATGATATTGTATGAATCATTTAAACAGAAAATAAAGGTCGGAGACATAAATATTAATGTAAATTAAAAATTGAACGGAAACTAGTCAAATCTTCATTTACAATAAATTGACCGAAGCGAGTTTCATTTGCAGCAGTATCTTTTTTTTAATAAAACAAACAGATAATCATCATGTCAGTGTAACAGGCAGGGATTACAACGTTGAAAGAAAGTGTTGCCAGGACATGTATGGAACTTTACTGGAACAGCGTTCGTATCTCAAACTTTTCGAGGGAGTACACTATCCACTTAGGCGATAATTCATAAGTTTTCCAACTAACCAAACAATTATGGACAAATGTTACGGTTAGTCTTTCCCAGTTGCTTATGAAAAATGTTGCAACAATATAGAATCCAGAGCGTTACTTTCAGAGAACAAAAAAGTTCAGCCTCTGGAGCAGCTACACCTTGCTTGGTATTACCAGGGACCTCCCTGGTATTACAACATTCACCTTCAACCCACCTTCCCACCTTCAAAGTTAAGATAAACTTTCGACCGCCTTCCATGAATTCAAAAACAATCTGAAACTTTAAACTCTAACAGCCTCGTGGTCTAAAACAATCTTTCAATTTTTTTCACGCTTCAACACATTCTCGAGCTTAGGAGAAATACAGCTTTGAAAGTTCCTTGCCACATGTAATGATGGCCTAAAGGAGGGTAACCCCAGTATCGTTTTTTCTATTTTCGTTTTAAAGGGAGCATGGTCGTAGCCACACAGGGGGAAAACCTTTTTTCAGGGGGCCTAATGTGTAAAACTGTATCCGGCCAGTGCGATACTTCAAACACTCTGAGGGGAGACACGAGACTTTGCTTTCCCCCAACCCTTGCCTACGTGCCTGTTTAATGGGAGAATGCTCCCCCACCCTTGCCTACGTGCCTGTTTAATGGGAGAATGAATGTGGAATACCACTTTAAAGAAGATACTACTCTACCTACTCTTAAAGGGTATGCACAAAGAGTATGCAGTCATTGTGAAATTCCAGTCAGTGTAAATTTCACACTTCCTTTTGCTTTACACGTTAGAAAAATCAAATGTTTTTAAAAGAGAAATTAATTTGAAATGCTTTAGACTAAATTTGCAGATGAATTTCAAAAAAATATTACATAATTTGAATAAGTTTTTAACTGAACCGGCTTAGTACTCCACCATTCTCGTGACGTAGCCATTGCATACAAAAAGAAATGATTTACCTGTACCCATATCAAAAGAATTATTTAATTTTAAATAATCGACAGCAATATGACCCTCTTTGGCTATAGAGGGAGTTTGATGGACCCATCTCCACCGGTGGCTCTTCTTAATAAAGTTATTCCACTAATATAAGATTTGTTACTAAGGATTTTAGAGCATGAAATTGATCGATAACATTGCAATTTTATTTCGCTGGGCTGCCAACTTTCTCAAAATTTGCATCCTTCTCTAAGATTGTGATTAAGGTGGCTCTGTGTATAGTTTCCATACGTTGCCTTGACACATTGTTTACACGAAAACACACACACATTGTATTTTTAAGCCTAAAATAACAAATTCTCTGTCTGCAACTTATCGGGATCCATTCGACGCAAGGTCCATGAGTACAGTTACTGCGACGTTTAATAAAATAAACTTGAGAAATACACTGAGGTGCAATGTTTCAAGGCATATTCTGGGGACAAAATTTGTTAACCTTAAAATGAGCAGACAAAGTTTCTCTTTCAGAATGTATAAACTACATTTCAATAGCTTATAGTATTTAAAAGAAAATTTTTTCAAGTATTGCGAATTTTTCTTCGGATTTGATGCATCATGGGAAATCTGTGATGTCATCGTGGCACTTTAATTTTACATTGCATTCAATTTATTTATAATTATGATGCCGCTATTGATGCAGACAATATTAAGCAACATTGTTGGTTGAGCTCTACGTATGGTGAAGGGTAATGATAGATCTACAGGAAAAGGTATTCAAACATTCCAACAATATCAAATTTCAAGTACAAACAGGATGTTCAATTGTAAAGAAAAACAAAGGGAATTTGAAACAACTTTCTGTGGCTTTGTTGTAAAGCAGAGGTACTCTTAACATACATTACCAATCTTTAAAGTGAGACATCTTGAGTTAGGGAAATGGTATTGTGATAGGGTTTGAAGGACATGGCAGGGTCGAAAACAGGGTCGAAAAGCCACCAGCACATGCCTTAAAGATAGTGTGAGAGTGTATCTCTACCTATATCTCTCCCTCTAATTGAAAATGGTCAAGAGTATCGACGGCACTATCTATAGTCAGCCAATCCATTTACTAAGTCATTCATGTTGCATCCATATTATGAAATAAGTCGAAAAGCACATTGAATGACTTGACAAGAAGCGAGATCTTCAATGATATTACAACCGTGTTCGTTTCTGAGCTTTACCATTTGTTGTTCATCTACCAATCTATCCTAATAATGCCATTCGTTGTTATTTATGCATGTTACAATGTTTAAGTTCAGTCTTTTTAAAATTCTGTTAGTTTAAGCCTACCTAAGACGAATGTCTTGCAGCCATCAGTTTGTTAACCTTGGACTATCTTTAATTTAGTCTGGTTGTATGTGATCATTCAAAAAAATTTCTACCTTAAATATGTAAGCATTAAAAATATGAGTGTACAGACTAACACCAAACGATAATAATTCTTCTCTGTATCCACCAAGGTAATAGTATCACCGTTTTTCATCTCTCCCCAAAACCCACGTCTTTGGTAAAGCTTGTATTTGATCTTACTTTTTTTCTTTCAGGTCCATTTGGTTGGAAACAGGGCCGTAAAACTCCATCTAACCAACTAACAATCTAACTAAATTTTTTAGGCTTCCATGTAGTCTTCCTTTTCACTGCATGGTAATGTTGATAGAACATTAGACTTACAGTCGGAAATTCTTGAGTTTCATTTCTCAGTGGGTCATACCAAAGACTGTCAACCTACTGTAATTGTTCTTGATGCTCACCATAAGCAATGGGGTAGGGAAACCTTCCAGTAAGCCACACCTTGAAAAGACCTTACATGCTCTACGTACTTTACTCTTTGCAAGTTCAATTATTGTTTTTAATTATTGGAATTGGGCCTCTTCAGCTGGGCAATAGGGATCGAACCTTTCCATCGTAACCATGGAAACGTCATCTAAAACAAGATGTAGACTTTTACAATTTATCTCAATGAACGACCCAACAAGCTTGAAAAGGCGAAAGATATGAAGCAGTCCTTCATCACCGGTTTTGGTTTGACCAGTCTGTTCCAGCTCCCTGGTTTGACATTTTGAGGCTTAACGTCTTCAAAATTAGTTTATTTTAGGTATAGCATCAATCTATCTTTTTCAATGTTGTACGTAGGTGAAGCTTTGGCTATCACAAGTTTGATGCCAATTAATATCACCAAGCAAAATCTGGCTTTCTTTAAATTTTGTTCTAATTGTAAAGACAAAGAGGAGCATCATTTTTTTAATTTATCTATAAAAGCTCAAATTGTCTCAACTTACCAGAAATGGAAACGTCTGTGGTACATTTGTACTGGATGACTTCTTCATGTTCATATTTATGAGATTCGTTACACTCTATCATAAAAATATGGCGAGTTCTGGGGTCTAACTCTTCTACTTTATAGCAAACCGTTATTCGTTTCTCACATTGTCCTGAAGACAAGAAAATTGATGTTATTTTCATCTCATTTTTTAAAATTGAATAAAGAGATAAAAACTACAAAAGAAAAAAATCTACGTTTTTCGATGTGTACTTTAGGAGATGCTGTAACACTTAAATTTAAAAGGAATAAGGGGAGTTCTGATAACACTGTGATAAGTCATATGAATATGCCCAAAGATAATTTTCTCTACCTTCTATTAATATCGTAACTCATCAGGGAGCCTTATTGCAACATCCTTTAAAAAAGTGAATGGTGAATAGATTGTCCCCCTAAAAGGACCTCGGGAACACGAAGCAAAAACCTAATGAGACCGGTACAGCACAAGAAAGTAAAAAGTTGTAGGTTGATACGAATATTGATATTTTTGAAACTACTACTCATACTAAAACTCTTTCAAATAGAGTGGATTTGAATTTTCCAACAGATAACATCTGTCTTGGCATTAAACCATTGAAGGGCAGCATAAACGAACATAAAACAATTAAATCTAGTGTTTTTAGACACATGAAGAGAAGACGTCCCAGGGAAAAATTCCTGTTGAGACCTGTTGAACAGGTATCAACAGGTACCTGTTGAACAGGTAATTGGAACAGGCACAACAGGTATGAACAGGTGTTAACAGGTATGAACAGGTCTCAACAGGTGTGAACAGGTCTTAACAGGTATGAACAGGTCTCAACAGGGAGTGAACAGGTCTAAACAGGGAGTGAACAGGTATGAACAGGTGCAACTGGTCTTCAACAGGTATAGCCCTAACTGGTCTTCAACAGGTGCAACTGGTCTTCAACAGGTACAAATGGTCTCTAACAGGTACAACTGGTCTTCAACAGGTGCAAAATGTTTTAACAGGAAATACTATATAGTGATGAATTTTTGTAACAGGGAGGATGGGGGTTCAATTCTGGCAAGGTCAGAGCAAGATTTGTGAATGGTTTGTTGTGTGAAACAGAGAGATCTAATTTACCTGTACAAGTACAACAAAAATTTACACAAAACAAAATTTATTTGGCTATGATATACATGCTGCATGTTTAGTCAAACCCTAGTAGCATTCCATTGTAGCAAAGTGATGATAGATAGCACACATCATGTAGATAATGAGCCAGTTAAATGCTAAAAGTTGAAAAATTCATTAATCCACAGGTTTGATAAATATCACTAACCCATATGAAAGAGAAGAAATTAAATATAGCAATACTGTATTTCATTTGAGACTTTAAAATACACAATCCGGGTTCTAGCCAGACCATTCAAACTGGGTGCTGCACCCAGTTTGAATTTACTTTTTTTAAGTCAGCACCCAGTTTGAAATTTCACCACCCAGTTTGAATTTCATCATATGCATACTCTAAACATACTGTAGGCTACACTGCACAGTATCAGACACATAAACATTCAATTGATTGAATGATTGTGCTGATATTGGAAATAACCAAAAAATCAGGCAACTGACCACAGACAAATGTCATTTAGATCTTGAAATATGGCCAACATCATGTGAGAATGATGCAATGTTGATTAACTCCCATGATCCAGTTTGACATTTTTTCCTGGCTAGAATCCTGAATATTCCAAGTTTTGACCGAATAATGCTTTTCTTTAACAGCTACATGGAAAGGTACGAGATTAGCAGGATTGCTAGCCAGGTTGTGTGACACTTGTGGCTAAGAGAGAAAAGGCCCAAAAACATTGATACGATTTTGGTTGAACTAAAGAGTGAAAATGGAATTTTTCAAATTTAAATCAAAGTTTGATCAAAGTAAAAACTGTAGTTACAGTACTGTACTACAAACATGTATCAAGCAGTTATTTTACAATTTCCAATACAAAACAAGTGTTTTTCATGGTTATAAAAATTGAAAGAAAAAGTCATATGAATCAGTCCTTTCACATATTTGCTAAATTAAAAAAAACGAAGATTTGTCCATGATAAAACATTTTCTTAAGTTTTGTCCAAGGCAAAAAATATGGAAGGCCTTCAACCGTAAGGGGCTAAAGGGATAGTCTTCAGCTATTACAAGTTCCATGAACAATTACATCAAAGTGTAAAATGTTGAATTGCATTCTTCTGTCATCAAATGGGTCCACAAAAGATATGAAATGATCACATTTACCGAATGTTTCAAATTTCTCAATTAGCCATCCTCCTACAGTATTGGCCAGGTACTCATCTCAGTGTATCATACTGTACAGTAACCAATGACGAACTTTCAAGTATAAGCAGGAGTGTTCAGATTTTCAGACACTGTAAAAGAAATGCAGAGCTTTGAAACCAGTACATCTGTCTTTTTGCAAATAGTCCTATATAGCCATACGTAGCTAACATACTGAAATGCACTAGTGAGTTGTAATTCATTTGGACGGTTTTCTGCTAGTAACTGCTTCACATTAGTTACATTATCCATTTTCTCTAAAGTACAGCAGAGTACAGTACAGTACTGTAGGTCTCCAATCTATAAACTCATTCACTCCACAGGAAACATTTGAAAGGTACTGTAGAACTTGCTATTAAACATCTGTCCTGGATATGATTCAAGAATTCGATGGCCAACACAGCTCAAAAAGTAAAAAGATATTGATGGCAGGCTCAGAAGATATTCCCAGGCAAACCATTTTTTACTGGAAGTACGAATACATATTTTGATCAGTTCGAAGAACACAGTGCATTGCTAAATAACATTTTAAAGTTTCACAGATAAGGCGTATTAACTCCGCCAGTTAAGACTCTTTTAATGCCAATTGTACCGTGATTCCAATCCACTACAGGCTGATTTCACTAAATGACAGAACTTCTGATGATAGCTGTAAACGGGTTAGCTATTGAAGAAACAACGGCAAATACTGTAGCTCCCTCATCTGTGTAGTGTTTCACCATCAAACTCACGCTGTTAATGGAATAAAAAATAAATAAATAAATTTTAAACACAATGCAAATCAATGCAGATCGAAGAAAAATAGTGATTACACTTTCATACTAAATATGAACAGTATTGGAGAGTCCCCTTCCCCCACAACACCAACCCACCAGGACCTTTAAGTACAGATCGAATAAGCTTTTTTCAGTACAACTGGCAGTGTTTGTTTGGGACTTTATATACAGTACCTAACTTGGAGTCAAATTTTTTGAGATGCCATGGGGATACTTAGGATAAAACTATAATACTACTTAAGTAAAAGCATTACAATATGCATAGGCCTACAGTAACCCTAGGTCATAATTAAGCTCATGATCCAGACTTCAAGCAACTGACAATACTGAAATGGACAGAGGTTATGCAGTGAGAAATTTAGTATTGAGTATTAAGAATCATGAGTAACATTGTTCAGCATTGATTTAATCCAAGTCTTCATAAAAATAATCAGTTTGACCTACAGTAATCTCCCATGCCCTAACCTTAAAGGGAAATTTTGCGGTTGAAATGTCAAATGTTCCAACATAACATTCATAGAAAATAGCTGAAGGCATAGTCAAACTGTTCATTGTCAAACATACTGTACACCCAAGCAATAGCTTCATCTCAAAACATTATGAATGAGAAGGGCTCTGAAAGTTGCACAATCTGAAATTTTGAAAGTTTAGGTACCCTAAACAAATTTTTCTAGAGCAAAAAATGTCAAGCTTAGGGAAACTTATCTTGAACAGAAGACCACCATACTGCATTAATTTAATCATTTATCCACCAGGGGCCAGTGCCAATAAAATTGGTTTAAAAAGGATGAAATTTTCTGTTAAGCAAATGCAATATTTCCCTTTAACCCAACCCTCAATTTAACCATGATTAAGGCAAGGTATAGTAGCCTGTAGAACAGCCCTTGGACAGGGCTGTGCATTATGTTCAATTTGTTCAAAGGCCTTATACTGTATGGCAAATTCCACACCATTGTGTTGCCTAATGGAACGAGCCTACAGTAATTACATAAGCCATCATGTGACGGAACATAGATGGTTAGTTCAAAGTTCAAATATGTTCTAAATTTGAACACCTTATTAAAATCATTCTTTTCTTCAATTAATTAAAATATCATTAAGAATTAATTCTGGCTTCATATTGTGTGGTAAAACTGACAATTTTGCATCGATCAGTGAATAAATAAGCATGTAAATGAGGTGTTCGAATTATGAACCTGTTTAAACTTTGAACCAACCACTGAACATACATACATGATACACTACAGCACCATTCAAGGTTATGGCTGGGCCTAAAGGCTTAAGTTATGCTTATGGTATGAAAACACCTTTATATCCACTTGAATCCCCAGCTTTCATTGCCCAAATTTGACTGATTTTCCCATGCAGCATATGAAGGAAATTATACTTGAAACTTAGATGTGTGCACTTTATTTACAGTTTAGGCATAGGCTGTATACTGTAACTGTAATGCAAGTGTAATGTATACTGCAATAGTAACGTTACAACACAAGTAACGTTAGACCTAACGTTAGGCCTAGCCTAGGCTAATGTTTATGGTTAAGCCAAACAGAACAGTGACAATTAAATACTATTTGCCCAGCCACCATGACCCTCAAATTGCACTGCATTTTGGTGTAAAACTGGACCAACAAATGGATCATAAAACATAAATGACTTACTCTGCTCCAGAGTATTTTTTGTAAAGAAATCTTCCTCTGCTGCCTTCACTTTCATTGCACCTTTTTGAATTTGTGAATGTGACGCATGCTCAGACAACTCAGCTCTGGCTCTGTACTGTACAGTGTATGCATGCAATGGTAATAGTAATAGTGCATGCAGTATGTGCACAATATACACAGGCAGCTGTCATCTAGCAACCTTACTCAACACTGTGTGTGCAGAGAACTGTGTCACTGCAAAGGGGCCATGAAGGTAATCCTTTGTTCAAGCAAACTATTGCTTTGTTATGTGCATTGCTTCACAAGAGATAAGAAGCTTGTATACTTAGAGAGCAGCAAAGGTATTTAGACTGTTTTGCTACTATGTGGTATTAGAAGAAGAGAAGATAAAATAAAAATGAAGCACTTTACTTGGGTAAATGAATTTTAGAAGGAGACCAGGATGCCTTAATTATTATAAGCACAAGAAAAAAATTTGGAGGCAAGTTCTATTGGGAGTTTAGTATTTGCCTATATACCGGGGAATCTGTGTCAAAAACAAGATGTTGGAGGCATGCATGCAGCTAGGAGTAATGGGTATAACAGGAGTAGGGGTGGGGGGGGGGGAGGGGTGGTGGTGGCAATGACAGGAGAGAAGGGGATATACTTCTCTGTGCAACAATAAATATCTTGGAACTTGTGTGAGCTACTAGTATTCGGGGAGGGGATTGTAATTGTACCCCACTGTTTCCGACCCCATATGGTACATGCACGTTTATCTGGCAAGTGGTCGAAGACAATTTTGTATGGAAATAACCTGTTCAAATAGCACCGTCGCTGCTGGAACCTATTACAGAAGATTCACATGACCAATTGAATTACCTGTTAATTCCCTGTTGACATTAACAGGTACCTGTTGTATCCCTGTTCATACCAGTTGGATACATGTTAGTACCTGTTACATATTAACAGGTACCTGTTGAATCCCTGTTCATACTGGTTGGAAACCTGTTCATACCTGTTAGTACCTGTTAATACCTGTTAATTACCTGTTAATACCTGTTCATACCTGTTAGAATTTCAACAGGTTTCAACAGGAATTTTCTCCTGGGGTTATTCTGAAACTACAAATTATTATTAACTAGTTCTCATACATATGATTACGTTGCTTTAAATACTTCAGAAATTGTTTATTCTAAAAGCAACTTAATCCTAACCTAACCCCTAAAGTGAATGAACCCTCTCCTTGTTCCTAACTGAACCCAATCGAAGCGCAGGTGGAACACCAGGAAAACGCTGTTTACAATGCCGTGACATCCTCTCCCAAACGGCATCATGTCTAAAACAGTCGTTTCCATTCACACTGAAACACATAGAACTGAAACATCTCAAAGAATTATAAAATAATGCATAAAAAAAATTGGGACTCCTCTCCTCGCCTAGACTATACAATTGAAGAGATACTTAAACTTCTTTTACGAATACTTACCTTGTGCTGAGAACACAAGAAATTGTGCCACGAAGACAACAGACATCCATAGTTTGTGACGAACTTGCTCAATTCTGCTTGGTGATACCGAAGAAGGGGCCATTCTGCCAGAAAATGATGTGCAAAAAAACTATCCTGGTGTGATATTAACAACAGCAGTATGGAAGAAAGATGTAAATGTACTAGAATCGCTGTTTTTTACACTACGCAAAAATTTGGTAGTGCAGTAGGTGGTATATTTATAGATTAGATACTATTTGCAACGCAGTTCAAACAAGAACAGGCCAGCTGCAGTTCAGACTTTTCAAAATTCAATGCTCAGATAACGCTTTGCGTTTCCAAAAAAATTCCAAACTTAGA
Source organism: Holothuria scabra (assembly GCA_037179385.1). Taxonomy (NCBI): domain Eukaryota; kingdom Metazoa; phylum Echinodermata; class Holothuroidea; order Aspidochirotida; family Holothuriidae; genus Holothuria; species Holothuria scabra. The sequence continues at coordinate 10,830,157 of CM074195.1, read as the reverse complement.
CAAATAAAAACTTGTGGCATAGTGAACATGAGTTCTAATGGGAGTCAATCTCTTCCGGTCTTTGTATTCCACAGCAAAATTTTAGGGACTGTTGAGTTCTTCCTTTTCGAAAGTATGACTTGTTCCTGCCGTGCAGATATGATAACTCTGTGCAGAAGGTTTGACATAATGTGTATAAGAGAATTTTCATTCTAACCTAAGGCAAATAAGAACACAATACGCAAGCGCTATGTTGCGTCATTAGTACAAACGAATGGATAATAAGTGAAATAATGAAGCAAATTTTTGGAAAGTGAAGAACACTCCGAACACTTAAGCACAAATGTTGGGACAAATCAGTCATTGGGACACATGAGGAACGTGATTATTCACACACAGCTCTGTGTAGAGACATGTAAAGTTGTTCAAACTTCTGAAAGTAACAATGGAGTAGCAAAGAAACAAGCCAGTGAGCCACAACTCAGGGGTTTACCTCTGGCTTGAAGATTGGGGCGCAAATTTTCCAACAGTTGAAACTTCAGTTTGCGTCCGTTACTGGACTCCGTCTATAAACCACCTACACACCTTAAACGTTTACACACAAAAACACGCGCGCGCGCACACACACATTGACATAAACACAAAACATGGATGTGACATTGTAAATGCAGTAATATTGCTGTAAAAAAATATTGAAGTTTTCTAGAAGCCCTAAAGTCATCTGTAAACCAAAATGTTACATTTTTAATTGTCTTGTTTATTTTTTAACCGTCCTGAGAGCTAAGCGAGGGAGCTAAGCGATATTTTTGCCCCCAATACTGTCTTTGGTGGGGCGATTGCCCCCTCTTCAGGATCAACGAGCCTGCGGCACAACTGGAAAAAAGGCCGTGGCCAGAAAACTTAAACCAATTGGTTAGAAACAGAGCCGTATAACCAACCACTTGACAGTAAAGCCAAATTATTGGTACTGCACAAGAGGCAAACATCACTTAGTAAAGTAAATATAGATGAAATAAAAAACATCAAGCTTTCAACAATAGGAAGCAAGGGTCATTGACAAGGATCTTTTTCAACTGTAATTTCTTTCAGAAAGGTTATTTTAGTCAGGTTTTTGGAAAACTGGAGTGCGTCTCTTAGTCTCAATACATTTTCAATCAGTGCTTAAATACCACATTTCTTAGAATTTCTTCGACTACTTTTGAGTCGGTAATTTAAATGTTGCAGTTATTTTACCAAATTCTGTTAGTAATTTCCTCTACAAGTTTTCTTTTGTTTGCAAAACAATTTTCACTTAAAACAGGCAGTTGATCGAGACTTCCAGATTACATCAAAGATGAGCAAATTTAGAAAGTTATCAGATCAAATGAAGCACTTCCTTTTTCGCATATAACTTTTGCACTGTTAAACGCAGCGTTTCCGCAATGATCTAATGAATAGATGGTCGTATACTGCCTTGGGTCTATGATAGAACATAGCCTAATCAAAGCGATTAGATGACGCACAGGTGGATTTTTATCTAAAGCTACCTTCCTGATCGTAGGGAATGACGTTTTCGTGTCCGTTTGAATTGAATTATTTCTATTGATGTTCACCTCACAACAATTCTACGAGCAATGTAGCTTTAACATGTTGAAATAAATTTTAATTTGGGGACAATTTATAGTTCGAAGTAATTTATTTTTTCTAAATAACTTCACATCTACAAATAAATGTCGCTTAAATTTATTGAAGAAAACTTACATTGGGAGTTAAATGAGATTCGTTTTTGTGTATTGGAAAGTAGGGGGAATACATAACTTACAATATACTGGTCGACTATCTAAGCCGATCGACCCAAACAGTTGGAGCGGAGCAAAAAAGAAAATTTGAAATACCGTGACCCTTCAAACTTGGCATGGTTGTAAGTGGAATCTTAGGCTACCATAATTTGGATGTTTGAAAGATTTAATATTTGGTAAACTTTTATTTTATACCTAATGGGGCTACTTTTCACAACGCTCTCATAAGGTCTTCCATACCTGTTATTAGAGCGTACCTCCAATCTAGTAATCTAACATCAGGACTTTGTTTGATAGGGGAGCTGTTACTTGCAAGGGGACACACCAGAAGCTTTCATTTCTTCGATTCATGTCCCGTTATGTTGGGAGAATATTAATGCATGAGCGATTATAAGGATGCTAATGCCTAAGAAGTCTAGTGGGACTAAAACGTCATACAAAAAGTTGCAAAAATGACAAAATTCGAAAAATTCCATGACGAGATGTAAAACTTTTAATTCGTTACAGTATTATTTTAATTTCAACAAAATTTTGCTTAGTAAGCTGAAGCTGCATGTATTTTCAGCAAACAAAATCAAATTCAAATTTTGTACGCTGTGATAAGCTTTGTTTTGCGTTTAGAGCTGCCAATTAATTTTCAAGGAGAGCTACTGACAATGTACAGCCCATTGACAGAATACATTTTCCAAAGTAGCATACGACATTAACCAGTCAACCTTTTGATAATTTATGGACATTTTTAAACCCATTGAATTATCGAGTGCTAAACAAACACTTGATCCTGGAAGCAATGAGAGGAGAAGAAATAATGGAGCAGCAATTTTCATCTTTTTCCTAAAAAAGCAGCTTCCTGGGGTGATATTCCCCTAAAAACCTTAAAACAGACGCAATATTAATAAATTGATTACATAATATACCTGGTCTGGAATCGCATTCCTATTGTTCTTCTTGTTAGCTTTGTAGGTGCACACAAATTCTCCTGGGAAGAGATATTGATTGACACATCTATAAAACTTGAGAATCGCCTCACTGTCTCTTAGATGTAAATAAAATAAATCTGTCTTCAGTTCAAACAGATGCAAAAACCTAGGGGTTCAAACTTCAAATGGCAAACCAAAAAGGGAAAGATAAGGAGTTATAACAAGAGACTGATTGAAAAGAGTGCACAATGTTGTAGATTTTGTTCTTGATTTTGAGCTCAATCATATGCCATATCCTTAGCAACAGTGTAAACATTTTTTAATTCTAAATGGGCTTATTACACGGGATGGCAAACCATGAAACTACACCGAACCTTTTTGTCTTTCTTTTCCCCTTTTTTTCTTGGCTGTCTTGAGAATGCAAGAAGAAATCCATAGTACTCAAATATAAAGCATATTAGAATTTGCTTTCAATTTCCAGCAACATGGAATCGAAGTTCTGGATGAATAGCTTGTATTGTATTTTAACTTGGGTCCACGGAGACAGGGCGAGAGAAAGGGACTTTTGTTCCGCTCTCAACTTTGTTGCCGTAGGCCTTTTTGGCCACTTTACATTTATATATATATTGCCGAACCTATTGGGCTACTTCTGTGGTTAGCCTCTCCCTTCTTGGAACTTCAATAATGGAAGGTAAGCATGGTTCGTGAAGAGGGGATGGAACAAGTCTCTAGAAAGTGTTATCCCATTTTAATAACGGGTTGTAATCCTGTTTGGAAATCTCAAACAAAATAAATTCAATAATATAAACAAGTATTAGATTATAATTGATTGCCTATTACTCAGTTTATTGCAAAGTGCCACATTGCCCTTTTTCAACAAACACACTTGTAAATATCCCAGGCAGAAAAGTCGTGCAAAAATACTACAGGTTTTTGGCACAAAAATCACTCACTCCTCTGCATTTACACTGAACACCTGTAGAACTTGAGTATGACAAATGCATGAAAAGGAAGTACACATCCTTCAATTCATCTTTAAATTAGGATACAGTTCAGGATTTTGAATAACTACTGCAGCACTTTTGAATTTCAGTTTTTCTCCATGATTTTTAAAGGACTTTGCCCCTAGGAAACGAGTTCTACGAAGTGGAACTTTTTGATATGTCAGTGAGAAAGTTGACTAAATTATGCTGTACCAGCACTGTAAAGGATTTACATCCTCAAGCATGTCTGTGGTTCGTTTTCCTTTTTGTCAACTTGACTCACACCGCGCAGAGATTCGATACAATTTCTGAAATGTCACATCAGCGACAGCGTATCAAAAACCTCCTAACCCTAAATCTTAGCCTAAACATCGGAACAGTTTGCAATCGAATTAGAGATAAGCTGTGACGTCATCCAGAATCAGGCAGAGTTTTTACTGCTCTTTTGCAAGATGACAAATCATCAACTTCTGAGAAGAATTCCACGAATGTTGCAAAACCTAAAGAGTTGAATGAATAATATTTTTACACCATGCATGATACCGTCGTGTAACCATTTTTTACCATGTTATTATTACATTCTTCATTCTCTGTCAATAGACGAAACTGAACAGTCAGGTAAAGGTCCGATTTAGTCGGATATAACTGTAGTCCATTGGTTTTAATCTTTTAAATTCTTTGCTTACCTGTGTGATGGAAGATTGGACACTAAAGTACCTCTTGATTACCTCAATTTCGTTGAAAATAAGGGTTAAAAATCTGATGTATACAATAAAATTAAGACGATTTAATGTTGACGGACCCAACAGATAGTATTCGTCTATACTTGTCGTTAATAAAAAGTATCTTAACGACCTTCCACGGTTTAAACCCTAAATTATTTTGCAAGTCAAAGCCAAATTTTTTTACTTTTTTACTTCTATCTCACACCTCCCTGCTTCAATATTGTCATTTCTACTAGTTTGGTAGGCTTTGTATGTTAATGAACTAATTTCGATGCAGTCATTTGACGTGTCAACCTATCAACCACGCCTATAATTATAAACTAACAAACATATGATTCTCTCATTATTCATACATAAATGATCAGTTGTGATGAGATTCTTAAAGGGAAACAGTCATAAATAATCATCAAATCATACAGAATTTTCTTTAGGGAACTTCATTATCCACCCGAATATGAACTTTGCAATAAAACCATAAAATCATGTTTAGATTGCATGGGCGCAAACTTGAAATCCTATCAAACAAAGTAGGGGGTTGAATATATATCTGATAAGGTTTGAGAAATGGTGAATCAGTGGCGGAGCTGCCATATAGTCAGGGGGGTGGTTGCCCCCCTACCGACCAAAATCATCAGTCGGCGCCCTTTTTTTAGTTTTTTTTTTTTTTAAATACTTCACTCTTGCACCATTATTGGCAAAAGGCATAATTCAATAGCGTTTTAAGGCCCATAAAACAGAATGCTCAAACAGATACCATTAACTGCACTTCACTCTGATGAAAAGGGTCATCTTTTGTAATAGGGATATATTTTGCTTAAACGTATCTTCATGCTTTATAAGTACTAATGTAGGCTTCCAAACCCAGCGTGGTTATAAGCTTGCAAAATACTCACCGAGATTGACATTAAATACACCCCACCGGCCAATAAAAGCTGCAGTGGGTGCAGCAATAATTGTAGAGAAAGTAGCTCTCTTCTTTTCTGGGAGTTTATAAAGATACCAAAATAGCTTCCACAACATTTTTCAAAATCATTTGAAGCGAACATTGAATTTCTTGTTACAATAAAACTGTCATCATAGTGGTAATGGTTTAAGAGTAGTAATGAGCAGTTTCTGTTTTGCTTCTCTTCTAGTGACCATTAACATGATAAACGGCTAGTTTATTCCGTAAATGCTGAGTGGTCATCTGACACTGCACGATAATGTCATGAACATGCTTCTTTTTGTACTTCCGTGGTGTCAAAAAAAACTCTTTTAGACTACTTTTATACAGTGGCGGCACTAGGATTTGAAAAGTGGGGGGGGGGGGGTTGAAGGGCAAAAGAAAATGTTGGGGGGCAAAAAATTTTCGCGCACAGCGCGAAATCGAGTACGAAGCGCGAGACTTACCAGGTGGGGTCCAGGGGGCAAAGCCCCCGGAAGCTCTCAGGTTTAACCAAATCTCTTGGTAAAAATTAAGTCTCAGGATAGGTGTATTTTGGTCCATTATGCATCATCCAAAGCAAAGATTCCAAATGATTTTAATGCAAGCTAGGCTTATTTGGCTATTACTCTCCTTAGCTGACAACATGAAAAGTTGGAAAGTGACAATATGTTTAAAAGCTACTTATTAGCAATCTCTTGACACTTTTTACACTTTTCTTAAAACAGAAGGGTGAATGCAATATGTACAGTATATTAACAGGGAATAGATATATACATATGTATCTGTTACACTTAAGTTTATATATCGAGCATACCAGGTGGTACATAATGTATTAGAGGGATGTGTTCACAACTACAGCAAGAAAAATTCTCTTAACACGTCAGAAAAAAAAAAATTATGCATACACACTCCAATGCCCATGAGAGCTTGCTCTGCAGTGAAAAGTTTCAGTGACAGGAAGTTAAAGTATGTGACTTGCATAGTTTGCAAATTATTTGTGAATTATTTTACCTTGAAAACTCCTGAAAGGGCACTATACTTCAGGAGCTGAGTTGGGGGAGGGGGGCAACTGGGGGGAAAAGGCTCTGACTAGGGGGACTTGCCCCCATGCCCCCCCCCCCCCTTGGTGCCGCCCCTGCTTTTATATCTTATGAATTCGGTATCTAGACAGCCAAACAAACCTTTTGTCTTGGGTATTTCTTGCAATGCACGTAATAGATGAGTGGTCACATAATGAAAATTTTGTCAATTAATGTTTCTTCGTGTACTCATCTTGATATCCAGATGCCAAAAATTTTCACCTATCGGTGATTAATTTCCAAACTTTTCCCCTTATAAGATTTCTTGCTATTGGCTTTTGCAGGTTTAATCATTATCATCACAGAAAATTCCATTATTATATTAAAGTCTAAAATCTAAACCTGAAAATAACGAAAATGTAATGACCGCCTTCATACTAGTATGTAAATGAGAGCGATAGAAACATGGGCGTGTGCAGGAAGGGGCAATGGGTGACTTTCCTTCCCCTGGAAAATAAAAATTACTTGAAAAAAGCGAATAAACAATGAAGAAAAAGACAGAGAAAAATTAACATCAACATTTCTTTACAGTTAACTGAGTGTTTCCCCTATTTATAAAGGGATTAAGAACTGCCATTTCTAGCAATCTTGGAGGCATCAATCAAAATCAAAATACTCTCAGTACAGTGCACGCTGTGTAATATGAGCTATGGTACTTTGTATTTTTTCAACTAGCCTTCCATCAAAGAGCTGAGTCAATTGAGAATTTCTGTTTACCTCTACAAAAATTGTAGTTTGGGGTGCGAGAATTGGTCCTGTTAAGAATCAAATGTAATTGTTGGCTTTGTCTGGTCAGAGATACAGAGTCATGAGAGAAGTACAAGGGGTGTTTTGCACTCTTAAATCAAAAGAGAACTTAGTCACTCTTTGATCGAGTGAAAAGTGTAAATTCACTCCATTAGAGTGATAATTCACTCCAAGAGGAGTGAAGTTCACTCCAAAAAGAGTAAAATACACTAGATGAAGAGGGAAAATCCACTCTTTCACGAGTGTCTGCAATGATCGCTCTTTTTTAAGAGCGATCACTGTGGGCATTCCTTCAAGAGTGAAACTTTGCTCGTTTTAAGGGAATTTCACTCTTTTTGGAGTAAACTTCACTCTTTTTGGAGGGAACTTTACTGCTCTTGGAGAGAATTATCACTCTAATCGAGTGAATTTACACTTTTCACTCGATCAAAGAGTGACTAAGTTCACTCTTTTGATTTTAGAGTGTATCTCACTGAGCACATTGTGTAATAGGTTCGTGGTTATGTTAACAGTCTGGTAACAAGTTCTTTAAAAGCCAGTGAGCCACAACAAGAAAAAAGCGGTGACCAGCTCGACTTGAACCAATAGACTGGAAATTGGGCCGTAAAACTTCATTTAACTAACTAACTACAAGTTCGTTTAGCAGGTCATAACACGTGGGAACGGGGAAATGTTTTAAAATTGCCAAAGTATTATGCAGGTTCAAAATAAAATCACATAATTCCCATGGACCATTCATTGACTACATCTTCTATACTAGTTCGAGTCGGGACTATATTTTTCCTTTAATATTTGACTGAAAGAAAGAGCTAAAGAAATGATGCCTTGTTGCTAATAAGTTAAATATAATCGCATTGTGGAACCAAGGTCCCGATCAGGTACTACGACCTGTGCAAAATGCCTCATCTACGATTCTCTTGCACAACGCTGATGGTTCTTAAAGATGATTTTCAGTCAGTAGTCCCTTCAGGATTTTTGGAAGTTTGAAATGAATTTGACACTAGACAAAGTCTAAGGAAATGCTTAAACTAGCTTTTTGGCCAGAAATAAAGTGTAAGTATTATGAACTTAAACTTATGACTTGATTGATGTTTGGCGTAAAAGAAACCCTTGTAAGAATCAATGTACTTGGCATTCCAACTTTGACTGGTCTAACCACTGTAGTTAATAGGAACTTATCGAAATTAAGAGCAATGCTCATCAATAAGCGAAATTTATGAGTTCTTAAGCTCGGTTAGATATTAGTATGCACAAATTAAGTTAATTTAAAGAAGGAAACCTTTTACGTAGGTTATATCGGGGTTTCTTATACTTCTCTTATGCCGGTAGACCCCTGTTTTTCCTATGTAAACTGAGTACTGAAAACTTAAATTTCTATTTTTTCTTGTCTCGCGTGAGGTGTTTAAAGGTTTAATTTAGCTCAATGAGCCCAAAGAAAGCTTCCGTCGAATTTTAAAAAGTTAGCAGTAGAGTATAGCCATTCAAACCGCAACTGCTCGAAAAGAGCTTCCTTCTCTTACATTTTATGCATGACGTTTCGTGACGTCATAACGATTTGAATACTAATTTGCTAAAAGTCATGCCTTTTAAAGTCAATTTACTCAGACATTAGGAACCAAAAACGTCAAACCGTGAAAATCAATGGAAAAGATGTAAAAAATACTTTTGGTGCCTTGTTCTCAGTGAACTTACGGGTAAAAGTGAGGGTTTAAGTCCATTTTATGAAACATCTAAAATGGGTTTCCAATGCTCTGCAAAATCGTGCAGCATTTCTTCCTTGTTGTTTTAAACTACTCCGTTTTTACTTCAATAGAGAGAAAATTTTGTTTTCTATCTATTGGTACCAATTTTGCACCATAAAATATTCTCAATGAGTCAGGTACTAGGTGAATTCCACCACGAATCGATTGTGGCGCCCCAAATCACCTCGCTTTAAAAAAGTTGGGCTGATTTAAAAGCTGGTTTAAAAATCTTTATATTTGGAAACTGTATCAACTTCAATCCAATGTCCATTCTTTGAAAAAAATAATAAATAAATTCTCTGCAGTGTGTAATGCACTCAGTCAGCACAATATATTGAGCAAGAAAATGAATGAGGGTACATCCTAAGACAGGAAGAGCCTTGTAGGGAAGATCATCAGTACAATGTTTAACAAGTGCTTTTGATTTTTCTCCTTTACTTTGGGTAAAAATGAAGGCAATTTAAGGCAAATACCAAAATAAGGTTGCGAGTATGTTAGCTGAGGGTTGGCAAATGGGATCTTCCTTTGAATTCCTTGTGAGTTTCATTTCACAGGAATACTGCTACCGTTCCAACAAATTACATGATGATGGCTGGACTGCAAGGATAATAATTCATCACTATCCTGTCCTCTTGTGAGACGGCGAAATGTTCCAAACTCATTTATGCCTAGTAGCTCAAACATTCAATGTAACAATACAGTCTGCTTTATGTGCAGGAAACTACCTAAATTTTGCCCAATATGATTCTCCCTTATGTGATCTCCTTAATGATCAGAAATATATATAATTAATGGAATAAATCTAGGAATTATTTAACAGTTTTCACTTCATTGGGTGCGACACTGATGAGAATCCATTTTAAAACTAAGTTGGGTATAGCTAGAGTGTGACAAAACTGACCACTGCCAGTGAACATTTCATGGCTGTCATAATCACTGTCTGTTAATTAGCAGTAGGCGTACTGTAATGCAGTTAAGCACCACATTCAAGTGAGCTTTTGGGACAATTCAAGTCAGTCAGTAAAAGATTGAGTTTGAGGATGGTAAGTTGTTACTGAATAAAACTTATATAAGCTGGGTATGCCATACACCCAGTCACAGCACAAATTCCTGTCTCCACAGAAACCACTTCTTCATTAAAGTTATCCAGTAGTCTTAAAATGCAAGTCACAGTAAAGATGGCAGTACGTAATTGCCCATGGGGTAAGGTTTTTGAATGATATAAGCTTATTAAGGGCTAGAAATTGTATAAATTACAAAGCTGGCTCTATCGCCTATGGGACTTTATATAGAAATAGACAACTTGAACTTAATTACAGTAGAGTGTACCACTATAATGTGGGTCTATTATGGAAAGCGTTGGAAAGGACTGGATTTTTCTGTTTGCAGCACAGTAACTATCAGGTAAGAAAGAATAATAACCCGTGAATATGTCCAGATTGAAGTTGAATCCTCTAAAGTTGCGGTTTGTTTAATCCAGGCTGACTTGGTCATGATTCACACACCCATACAGTCCCACTCCCAGGTTTACTTTACAACTAAGTTACAAGCACCCACTTGCCAAAATTGCAATGTTACTGAATATGCCATGAAAACTTAAGCTTCAAATTTCATAGACTGCGAGTCTACAAACAACACTAGAAATTTGTTAAGATTGCAAATGGAATGGGTGCCTGTCATGCAAATCCCACAGTACAATAGTAGTTATATTGTTATGAGCCGTATTGGAAAAGTACTAACACTAAAAGATATATAACGTTAACGTGTGTACATTTACCAAAACCATATTGTAGCGAAAACGCAAGGTTAGCGCCCTCCTTGCACGGTACCTTTAATCTGTCACATGAAGCAAGTTGACCCCTGACCTGCGTAATTCTAATTAGCTGTTATCGTGTGACTTGTCGCGACCTAGTGCCATGTTTCTATTGTTACCCGTGCGGGTCGGATAACACGTGTGTAGATTCCCGCCGGCTAACACTTAGCCTCGTGGGTTGATAGCGAGCGGAAGCAGACAGGCAAGCGCTAAAGGAAGACAGTTGTACTCCCTCGGTTCAAAAAGTAACGTGAGTTTAAGTATTAATTCTTAGGAGTAATCAATTAATAGAGTGACAGTTAATTCTTTTAGGCCCACTATAGAAGAGTGAAGCGATCGTTAAGTGAAGTAAGGCAATTATAAAGTCGTAGATTGTATATGACGTGTGATAATCAATATACCGTTAGCTCATTGCTTCGTAGGCCTGTGTATTGAGATTTGTACAGAATTTACTATTAAGCTTCTACACAACGGTATCGTTACCTTGGGACCGTTGGGACGTAAAAGTCAGTGTGTATAATCTTCTGGCCTAAGGGTAACCTTACAAGTAATTAACAATCTATATAGACAGTTAACGGGTCTTAAGTTACTGTCGGTGACCCGAATCTTTGAAATTACATCAGCATTGAACCCTAAGCTGGGGAAATTTATTAGTAGGTTAATGGTTCCGGTCAGTGTGAAGCGGCCGGCATAAGTTAAAAGTGATAAGAGAAATAGACGGATCATTTAGGCTGAATGCACTTTTTTGGGACAGATAATTAGTTCATTCGAGTGGTTTAAGAGTAAAATGGCCCGGGCAGAGCTATGTTTTAGACTTGTTTAAGTCAGTATGTCCCCTGCTGAGACCATCTAGATTTTATCCATTTTCTTGAGTGAGGTTTATAATTAAGGGGAGCTTTAACACGTGATTCTTACGGGTGATCAGTGCTCGTAAGTCATAGTGGCTATGAGTAACTCTCACGAGCGGGTAGAGCTCACGAGCAGGTAGTGCTCACGAGCAGGTAGTGTTCACGAGTAGCAGTGTTCGCGAGCAGGTAGTGCTCACGAGCAGGTAGTGCTCACAAACAGGTAGTGCTCACGAGTAGCAGTGTTCGCGAGCAGGTGGAGCTCACAAATGGTAGTGCTCACGAGTAGGGGGACTCATAGGTTGGGGTGCTCACGAGTAGATGTGACCAGTGAGTAAGTTCAAGAGTAGCTTAAACTGTCATCTGTCACTAAGTTTAATTAGGTCGTAAAAGTAAAAGTAAGTGATTGTACGAGCTGCGCTTACTCACAATGATGGCTCACCAATCAAACCGAATCGGGATGTACAATTGCTAAATAAAATTGACTGAGAATCAATACTCGACCTGTCTTCATCTTTGTGTGTGTGTGCTTCTGCTATACTCTACTGCGACTGGAAACGCTGCTGGAGGACGACGGCGAGCGTTACACGTGGTTGCAGCGGTGGGATAGTTGGCCAGTCCAGATGTCCGAGAACAGCCGGGAAAGCAGTCAGATGGGCAGATCAAGTCCAGTTTCCAGTTCTGCAGAGTCATGGGTAGACATACTACAGAGGCAGACAACGAATAGGGATCAAGACGGACAACATCAGAGCGCATTTTCCAGTCAACCAGATGGTGATATCCGGGAAACGTCAACCACAGGGCCGAGTCGGAGGCAACACAGTGCAGAACCCTTGATTTCTTTGGATTAAGGGGGTATGCAGATGTCACCACAACGTGCCGAGTACGAGGTGCTCAGTACTACGGAGACAGATGGACCGAGGAGGCCAGCAGTCCAACGAGATTATGAACAAATATCACACAGAGAAGACACAGAGGTGTCAACAGTCAGAGCGGTTTCCACGTAGAGTAGGGGTCAACCCAGAGGAGTTACCTAATACTGTTGGTGGTTACCCTCCCCCTGTTAATTTATGGCTAGACGGGATGGAGAGGGATAGAGGTTATGAGTATAGAGGGCGTCCCGTTACTTGTTCAAGGGAGCAGACAAACCCACCCAGAGCTTAATAGATGGGACCAAGGAGCAAAAGCTTTGTACCTGGCTGCCAGTTTAAACGGACAGGCTAGGGCATTCTTAGTGACCTAGATAATACACATAGGAGGGATCATAGTCAGTTAACAGCAGCCCTTGCAAACAGGTTCAGTCCTGCTAACCAGACACAATTATTTAAAGCAATTCTGAAGAACAGGACTAGGGACCCAAAAGAAACAATACCACAACTGGCGCAAGAAATCAAAAGGTTTACATTGCAGGCATACTCGGCGGCTCCCTATGAAATGGTTGAAACCCTAGCCCGGGATTATTTCATTGATACCCTGGGAGATGCAGACACAAAGTGGAGAGTATACCAGTCAAGACCTCGGAACCTCGCTGACGCTGTGGAGGTAGCTGTAGAACTAGAAGCCTTCTTCTTAGCCGAAACAAAGAAAGGGAACCTTCGCAGACCCATGGCAAAAGCAATAATGCCCCCAGCAACTGATGGAGATAAAGTGGGGAAACAAATAGAATCCATTGGTGAGGCTCTCAAGACCCTGACCAGTAGCATAGAGAAAATGCAGACGCAGATTGTCAGACAACAGACGCAACTTCGAGACCTGGAGGAGAACCAACAGAAGTCAACAGGTCCACCACGGAGTGGACATAGAGTTAACTACAGGTCGTGGCAGGAGAATGAGAGACCACTACCAAAGTGTTGGCGCTGTGGTAAGCCAAGGCATTTGAAGTGAAATTGCCAGGAACCACCCAAAGAAGCTGAAAGGACACAAAATGAAAATCGGCAGGAAAACTACCAGCAGCCGAGCTTACAGGCCGAAGGTCGGCAGTAGACAGTGACATTAGGCCTGCAGAATTTAGTGTGAGAGGTTATGGGATAACAATGCAGGGATCAGAGTAGATGGTTTTTTGCAAGAGGTGCCGGTTTCCTTTCTGGTCGACACAGGGGCAAATATAACCATTATCAATCCTAGAGTGTATGCTAGTATCCCAGAGAATAAACAACCTAAATTGTTTGCTGCACCGGTCAAAATGTTACTTGCTGATGGTAGTACCTTTCCCTTTCTAGGACGAGGAGTGTTTCAAGTGTGTGTTGCTGGGAGAATCATTGAGCATGATGTATGGGTTGCTGAAATTGGGTTAGACGCCATTTTGGGGCTTGACTTTCTAAGAAAGCACCAGTGTAGTTTGGATGTTCTCGGGGGAACCATATCATGGGACAAAGTACACGTAGGGGAGCCACAGGTTGGTGGGGAGTACCCTGATGATGAGGTGCTGAGACCTTGTCGGATAGTTTTGTGTGAAACAGTGGTGATTGCCCCAGGTACAGAATCAGTGATATGTGGAGAACTTTCAGGGATATTTCAAGGAAATCGAGGACTTGTGGAGCCAGCTGAAAAATTTGTAAGTAGGCACGGCCTACTGTTTTGCAAATTGTTGGTCGATCCACAAAACCCTGTAGTACCCTTGAGAGTGTTCAACCCTAGTTTCGAACCCATACGAGTGTACAAAGGCACAGTAGCAGGGGTTCTGCAGGAGGTCGTAGAGGTAATTGGGATGGAAGATAGTTCTTATGGTAACCTGGCGGCACCAGTTCGAACTGTGAAAACTGCTACGGATAAAGGCCAAGACACGGAGGAATTCCCGCAACACGTCGTTGGATTATTGGAATCATGCGGTGGTAGACTTGAAGAAGAACAGTACGGACAGCTGAAAGACCTGTTGAGCCAGTATGGTGATGTGTTTTCCAGATCTCCCAATGACTTGGGGCGAACAACAGTTGTAAAGCATACCATTGATACAGGAGCTGCCAAACCTATCAAACAGCCAGCCAGAAGAGTTCCTGTTCAGCAAAGACAAGTAGAGAGAGATCTTGTAACCGAGATGATCGATGCTGGGGTAATAGAGCCATCCGCCAGTGCTTGGTCGTCACCGGTAGTGCTCGTTAAGAAAAAAAATGGTAAAACTCGGTTTTTTTTATTGACTACAGGAAGGTTAATGCTGTGACTTCCAAAGATTCCTACCCTATCCCACGTATAACAGATTCGCTCGATGCTCTGAGTGGTGCGCAATGGTTTACAAGACTTGATCTTGCAAGTGGATACGGGCAAGTCGGCATGGAGGAGAAAGATAAGGAGAAGACAGCGTTCGTGACTGGCGAGGGGTTGTTTCAGTTTCGAGTTATGCCATTTGGATTATGTAATGCGCCTGCAACTTTTGGGAGGCTTATGAACCGGGTTTTGTCTGGTCTTCACTGGCAGGTGTGCTTAGTCTACCTAGACGATGTGATAGTGTACGGTTCCACGTTCGAGGAAAGTTTGGGGAGGTTGAAAGAAGTCTTTGACAGACTGAGAGCTGCAAATCTGAAGTTAAGTCCCGAGAAGTGCAACCTCTTTCAGTCCAGTGTTACATATTTGGGGCATGTTGTTTCTAAAGAAGGAGTGGCTACCGATCAACAGAAAATTGCAGATGTGACAAACTGGCCTAGGCCGAAGAATCTCACTGAAGTACGCGGCTTTTTGGGGCTGTGTGGCTACTACAGAAGATTTATCAAGGGATTTGCGGATATAGCCGCACCTCTATTCAAGAAGTTGACAGAGAAGAAGCAGGCATTCGATTGGAATTCAGATTGTGAGACAGCCCTCCAAAAGCTGAAAGAAGCGTTGACTTCAGCACCAGTCCTGGCGTACCCAGACACTACCGGTAAATTCATTCTTGACACAGACGCTAGCGATTTTGGGGTTGGGGAAGTCTTGTCGCAAATCCAGGACGGTGAAGAAAAGGTGATCAGTTACTTCAGCAAATCCATGACAAAGCAAGAGAAGAGATATTGCATCACAAGGAAGGAGCTTCTGGCAGTTGTTAAGGCAATGAAACAGTTCTACCACTACCTCTATGGAACCAAGTTTCTAATAAGGACTGATCATGCTGCCCTTAGGTGGCTTATGACATTCAAAAACTCCGAAGGACAGATTGCCAGATGGCTCGAGCTGCTGAGCACATACCACTTTGACATTCAGCACCGTCCAGGGAAAAGTCATGGCAATGCCGATAGTTTGTCTCGTAGACCGTGTGAGACTGATTGTAGACATTGCAGTAAGAAGGAGGAATACAGCAAGGAAGGTGAAAAGCCGTCGTCCTGCCCGTCTAACGAGAGATCTAATATAGTAAGCAAGGAATCCCAGGGAAAACACACAGAGGAGAGCGTCTCACCACCAGACACTCTAGTTGCAGCAGTTACGAGGGAGATCAGGAATTAGAGGATCCACCATGGTTACGGCAATGGTCCTTGGAAGCCATCAGGAACGAACAACTCAAGGATGTGGAAACAAGAAAGGTTATTGAATGGAAAGAGGAAAGTACACTGAGACCAGAGGCTCAAAATATTTCGAGGAAAACGAAGAGTTGAAGAACTATTGGGCACAATGGGAAAGACTTGATGTAAGGGATGGCGTTTTGTGCCGCAGATGGGAGAGCCACGATGGAAGGGAGATAACCTGGCAACTAGTCGTACCCAGGGGTCTAAGAACAGAAATCTTGGAACTACTACATGACAACCCTACGGCAGGCCACATGGGGATTAAACGGACACTTCGAAGGGTGCAGAAACGATTTTACTGGCATGGTCGGAGAAGGCAAGTAGAAAGGTGGTGTAAGGCATGTATTGTATGCCAAGAGAGAAAAATGCCCAAGACCAAGGGAAAGGCAAAAATGAAAATTCAGCCAGTGGGGACCCCTTTGGAAAGAATAGCGATAGATATTCTGGGTCCGTTGCCTTTAACCGATCGAGGGAACAGATATATAATGGTCGTTGCCGATTATTTCACCAAATGGGTAGAAGCGTATGCCATTCCCAACCAAGAAGCTACCACTGTTGCCCCGCTCTCGTAAATGAGTTCATCTCTAGATTCGAAGTTCCAGACAAGCTGCACACAGATCAAGGGAGGAATTTAGAGTCCCAAGTGTTCAAAGGAGTGTGTAACCTGCTGGGAATTCAGAAAACTCGCACAACGGCACTGCATCCACAGAGTGATGGGATGATAGAGAGAATGAACCGTTCACTTGAAGAGATGTTGTCAAAGACAGTTGACATAAATCAAAAGGACTGGGATCAATGCCTCCCGTTGACCCTTATGGCATATCGCTCATCTCGACACGAGACAAGTGGTATTTCACCAAACGAGATGATGCTGGGCCGGGACATAGCTTTGCCTGTTGACTTGCTTTTCGACAAAGTATCGGTGGAAGAAGATAACCAGAATCAAGAGGTTGTTTCGCAGAACCAGTACGTAATGAGACTCCAAGAGATGCTACGGGAAACCCATAAACATGCTCGGGATTACAAAGAAATAGCCAGTAATAGGCAGAAAAGGAACTATGACCGGGATGCAAGAGAAAACGAGTTCAGAAAGGGTGACAGGGTTCTCCTGTACAACCCTAATAGGAAAAGAGGGCTGAGTCCAAAATTAGCTCGAGACTGGGAAGGTCCATGGACAATAGTGGATAGACTAAGTGATGTGACGTTTCGCATCAAGAACGGGGACACCGGACGAACGAGAGTTTTCCACCACAATCGACTGAAGACGTTAGAGTCACGAGAGACTGAAGTACCTACTACTAAGAAGGAGCTCACATATTGCACAACCGGTGTACAGACTGATGAGACTGAAAAGATGACTGACCAAGGATCGGAAAGTTCGGGCTCGTCCCAACCACCAAAAGGAGGGAGCCAGCCCACAAGTCAGACTCAAAGAAGAAGGAAACCGCCTGAGTGGCACCGAGATTATGTCATGTAATTCTCGGAAGTAATCCAGAATTGCAGTGAAAGGTTAATTGTTTTTCTCTTTTTTATTGCAGATGGAGGTTATTGACACGATGGACGAGAAAGAGCTGGAGTTGGCCCGGGAGTATAGATGTCGGATCTGTAAGGAAAGGCTCAAAACTGTAGGCAAGCTGAGAGAGCATCTTCAAAACAAGCATAAGTCGGCCAGGTTCAAGTGTAATAAGTGTGAGTACAGCTCGGATAGGAAGGGGAATCTCGCAAGACACATTGATGTTACACATACAAAGTCGAAAGGGGCAGCTGCCAAATTACCGAGAAGGGCTACTTCCAAAACACAGAGGACAGAAGAAAACGAGGACAAGACCCATACCCACGACGTAAGGCGGTGTGTGCCGAAGACACCCCGAGTCCAAAGACAAGTGGTACCATATGCACCGAGTCTGACGTAGCTGCTAGTGGAAAGCCCAGAAGATTGCAGGCTGAAGATAAAGGAGTCTGAACGCCCTGTGCAGGAAGTGACCAAAACCCCAGTCAGTCCAGACCATCAGAGTTCAGGAGTGGATTCACCCAAGACTACACCGATTGACAGCCCTGGAGATCGAGGCCCGGATCCGCGGCTTTTCAGAGGGCTACTCTCAGGTAACCAGACGGCAACAGAAGTCAAAGTGAGTGAGGCTAAAGTAAGAGCTTGAGACTTGTCCAGTGCGTCAACGTCGTGTTCCTGGCAGATGAAGCGTACCGCCGGAGACAAAAAGTTATATGTGGTGACGACAGAGACTGCTGTCAGCCCAGGAGGTACGTTCTACAGAGCAGTGAAGGAACAGTACGAAGGCCAGTAGTAGATGCAGACGATTGCCATGAAGTTTTGTTAAGTTTGACATGTTTAAAGGCTGACATGCATTTTGTTCCTTTTAATGACTTGTTTAAATGTTTCGAAAAGTGTTTTGCTATTAAGTGCATGCTAGGTAAGTGCATTGAAAACAGATGTATATAGATTTTATAGCGTAAAAGTGTTTCTTAAAAATTCTATCTTTAATTATTGTTAAGCTGAGAATGTAAAACGTCGAATGCGTGGAAGCATTCCTTTTTGTGGGAGGGGGTGGTGTAGCGAAAACGCAAGGTAAGCGCCCTCCTTGCACGGTACCTTTAATCTGTCACATGAAGCAAGTTGACCCCTGACCCGCGTAATTCTAATTAGCTGTTATCGTGTGACTTGTCGCGACCTAGTGCCATGTTTCTATTATTACCGGTGCGGGCCGGATATCACGTGTGTAGATTCCCGCCGGCTCACACTTAGCCTCGTGGGCTGATATCGAGCGGAAGCAGACAGGCAAGCGCTAAAGGAAGAGACGTTGTACTCCCTAGGTTCAAAAAGTAACGTGAGTTTAAGTCGTAATTCTTAAGAGTAATCAATTAATAGAGTGACAGTTAATTCTTTTAGGCCTACTATAGAAGAGTGAAGCGATCGTTAAGTGAAGTAAGGCAATTATAAAGTCGTAGATTGTATATGACGTGTGATAATCAATATACCGTTAGCTCATTGCTTCGTAGGCCTGTGTATTGAGATTTGTACAGAATTTACTATTAAGCTTCTACACAACGGTGTCGTTACCTTGGGACCGTTGGGACGTAAAAGTCAGTGTGTATAATCTTCTGGCCTAAGGGTAACCTTACAAGTAATTAACAATCTATATAGACAGTTAACGGGTCTTAAGTTACTGTCGGTGACCTGAATCTTTGAAATTACATCAGCATTGAACCCTAAGCTGGGGAAATTTAAAAGTAGCTTAATGGTTCCGGTCAGTGTGAAGCGGCCGGCATAAGTTAAAAGTGATAAGAGAAATAGACGGATCATTTAGGCTGAATGCACTTTTCTGGGACAGATAATTAGTTCATTCGAGTGGTTTAAGAGTAAAATGGCCCGGGCAGAGCTATGTTTTAGACTTGTTTAAGTCAGTATGTCCCCTGCTGAGACCATCTAGATTTTATCCATTTTCTTGAGTGAGGTTTATAATTAAGGGGAGCTTTAACAAGTGATTCTTACGGGTGATCAGTGCTCGTAAGTCATAGTGGCTATGAGTAACTCTCACGAGCAGGTAGAGCTCACGAGCAGGTAGTGCTCACGAGCAGGTAGTGTTCACGAGCAGGTAGTGCTCACAAACAGGTAGTGGCTCACGAGTAGCAGTGTTCGCGAGCAGGTGGAGCTCTCAAGTGGTAGTGCTCACGAGTAGGGGGACTCATAGGTAGGGGTGCTCACGAGTAGATGTGACCAGTGAGTAAGTTCAAGAGTAGCTTAACCTGTCACCTGTCACTAAGTTTAATTAGGTCGTAAAAGTAAAAGTAAGTGATTGTACGAGTTGCGCTTACTCACAATGATGGCTCACCAATCAAACCGAATCGGGATGTACAATTGCTAAATAAAATTGATTGAGAATCAATACTCGACCTGTCTTCATCTTTGTGTGTGTGTGCTTCTGCTATACTCTACTGCAACTGGAAACGCTGCTGGAGGACGACGGCGAGCGTTACAATATGTATAATACATACTACGTACATACTATACGGTTAATGCAGTTTAGCAGTTGTTAACAAAACAATTCGTAAATGAAACTACGTAATTTTGGTATCAACAGAAAGCCCATACAATAACCTTCAATCGTCGATACAAAAACATCGTTTTACACCCCTCAAAGAGTTAGGTACTCGCAAAGTGTGAGGTCCTAATTTGAGACATGAGAATCGACTGCCTCTTATTGGCAGCGTATTTTTGCAATATATGTTTTAAAAACCTAACAAAGCTTTGAATTCTAAGAAAAGGAAAGATCAAAGTTTCGACTTACCATGTCGTTGTAGTCAATCGTTTACTCTAAAATTGTCTGGTGAAGAGTAATTGATCGAAAATTTTAGCATTACTGAAAAGCAGAACGCCTCTTACCCATCCTCTCATCTGGAAGACCGCGTGTTTGTTCTTACGGTAAGACCATCCGCCTCTCACGCGGAAGGCCCGGGTTTTATTCCAAGGTCGAGTCAATCCAAAGACTCTAAAAAGTGGAAGCTATTGCCTTTGTGCGTGATGCTACGCATAAGCAATGGAGTAGGGAAAACAAGCCAGTGAGCCACAAATGGAAAAAAAAAAATGCAGTGGCCGTCTCGACTTGAACTAATAAGTTGGAAACTAGGCCATAAATCGTCATCTAACTAAATTATTTATCTCAAGAAACCACGCGAGGAACCTAGAAAAAGTAGAATTAATAATTTACTTTAACTTAAACAGCATTGTAGTTCGATCCTAACACTTGCCTCTTCGATCCAGGGCTCGGTGAAAGTGAAGCGAAAAATTTTTCGTGGATCTAGAAAAGACAAATAAATCCTTCAATAGCATTAAACAGTTTATCTTGGACAATGATAAAGTCATAAACAGCCCAGATGAAATTCTGGAGGCAGCACAAAAGTTTTACAAGGGGCTTTACCCAAAAGAGCGGATCGGATCATTAGTTCAAATTCTTTTTATGTTTGACTCTGGTTTTTGCATACAAAACTCTCCGACAATCAATGAATGAAAGAGCCGTGAGGGTCTTCTTTCACTTGACGAATGTTAGAATGCTTTATTTTTTATGCCTTCAAGTTTGAGTAAGTCTCCCGGCTCTTATGGAACCCCAATTGAATTTAATTGGGTTTTTCGGAAGCACTTTGGTCGGATGGATGTGGATTGTATTAACTTTTCATTCCATTAGGGTTTTTTTTACAGATGAACAAGGAATAGCGTGCTTTAACACTTATTTCAAAGGGAAACAAGCACCATCGTTATTTCAAAAAAAATTTTAGAGGGCGATCGTCCTCTTTAACACTGGCTATAACATTGCTGCTAAGTCATAAGCTACGCGTATGACAAATGATCTCCGTGACCTCAATAGGTCCATGCAAACCGGATTTCCGAAGGGTTGTTTTAGTAAGGAAAACATCAGACTAATATTAGACCTTATATCTTGACAGTAATAACGACTTTCCTGGTGCCTTTACGCTAGATTACGTAAAAGCTTTTGACCGTCTTGACTGGGATTCCATACAAAACACACTTTCTTTTTGTTGCTTTGACAACGACTTCAGATGTTGGATCAGACCGATGTATAATAATGTGCTGTTAACAATGTTTTCTCTCTGAATATTTCCATGTCTCTAGAGGCGAGTCAAGGATGGCCACTTAGCCTATATCAAAGAGAGAGCTTTAAATCTTAAAATGATAATGAAACCAGAATGTTTTTCTTTTAAAGTCCGGGTGCTACCGTGGGATCCTTGGGCTCGGTTAAGGGAAACCAACTGGAGTGGTAGCATCCAGAGGCAAATGATTCCTAGTGGAAAAATCCTTTAAAAATCGAATGCGAAGAAATTTAAGAAAATCATTCAAACCTGTAATGATAAGCGTCTATTAAAGTACTAAAGATATCAGGCTCTATAGCACAAAACAGTAATTTGCGCACAATGTGATTTTCCAATGTAAGTCAATTTTTACTTTCAACCTTTCTTCTTCAAGACCTAGAAAATAGTTTCATTCATTCCATCAAAAAAGTAATTTTAAGGTGAAAGTTGAAAACGCCGAGCAAAAATTGGAGGAAGAACAGAAGAAGCTAGTTGAGATATAGAGTAACGAGTGATCAATCACTCGGTTTGATACGTATGCATAGATAAAAGGAAGTTAACTTTCAATTCTACCACCTCTACCAACCGGTTTTGAGAATCCTGCTTTCTAATTGGTTGAACACTAGCCTGCTATTTCACTACACACGGTCAATATACTAAAAATAGTGGTATAGATGAAATCTTCACATATTTCTGGTGGTAGAATAGGAATAAACCACATTTGTCTGACCATTACTGTCTCATAAACTGTCTCGACTCCAAAAAGCAACATAACGGACTCGACTTCGCCTCGTCCGATACAAATATCGGTATTATCATTCAGTGAGCTAGGAGTCGAAATCTAGACAGGGTATCTTACTTTTCAAGTTTTCCTGTGTGAAGTTATGTTAAAAACCTCAGAACAGTGGACTTCTACAACAATATCATCATCCTTGTGACTATTTTTTTCATTGAGATTTCAAGTCAATTTGAAATATCCCGCAGAATGCACTTCCGTTTTAACATTAAGGTTTACTGAGCCTATACTGACATGAAGCAGTTTACCCACCAAATGAACAAAATTCAAGACGTATCGTTGTAATAAAGATTCAATAAAACGATTGTTCCATGTCAAAAATATCACAAAAATATCATTCAAAGGTATTCATAATTAGATATCTGATTATAATACTATGGAAAGGTGTAGCTACATATAGCCAATAATGACTTGCTAGGGGCCGGCACTGCAAAAAGGAAAGGATTAAATAGTAATTGGGGGGACTCGATCTGTAATTGCAGAGAGATAAGGCAATCAAAATCTTAAAAGCAACTTATACCTTGCAATGGCAGAATAAATTCTATTTCGATTGGTTCATCCTTTTAAATGTTTCTGTAAAAAAAAAACCTGAAAGGGGGTCGTTTGCACCCCGACCACCCCCCCCCCCCCCCATGTAAATATTGCAAAATGACTAGTTAGTGTTAAACAGATTTGATATCCTGTGAAACTGATGCTTGGTTCGTCTCATGATGAAGCAAGCAAGTTTTCCTCCACCGTCCTGTCAGAGTCCATGGACTGTCTTTTGAAATCTTTCGAATGATTGTCGCTGTTGTCCTTTCAATTAAAACTAAACAGAAAAATCAATCTTGTAAATGTCTTAAAAGTCCTGTAAGTCAGGCGTATTAGATAACATATCTACCTTAGTATGATAATCGTTTGTTTGATGTTAACAATTAGTGCAGGTCATTATCAATTATTATTAATGAGTAAATGACTGATGCTGTATACCACTGTCAAAAGTAAGTTGCGTTATTCCGGGATTTCGCTTCCAATTTACAAGTGTCGCAAAGAATATATTTGTTTGCGTGAAATTAGTGCACTGATTTCTATGTACCACTTACATCTACCCCAAAAGGGTTGAAATTCCCTCTCATGTTTTAAGCTGTAAGTAGTAGCACTGTAGTGTATTCCTTCATAAGGTTGTAGTTCCCACTGTAACTTTGAGAACAATAAATAAATTTACCTGAAGATAAATCACAAAACATTTTTCTGATATTATTTAAACTGCCTTCATGGTGTGCACATATTCGTAGGTATTTCTTACTCAAAATTTATAAGTGGCTTATATCTGGAAATATCTGGCTGTTAAAAAGTTTTATATAGCCATACGAAGCCAGATATAAAACCCCATATAGGCATTTTGATACATTACATCAAGTTTTATGTGGCCATATCAAGTCAGATATAACTTGAAGAAATGCAGTTCCAGTGTCACCTTGACAAGGTAACATCTCCCTGGCTTGGGATTTGCTAGAAGTAATTTATCTTTAAAATTGAACTGACACAGATATGGACGACACCAATTTATTCCATACAAACGAACGCTTTTAAGCGAACATCCATTTTTGATTTCTTCTCAACCAATATCCAAAATTGTTGGTTGGGATTTAAACTTCATTTTTAAACATTTATGTTGGCTTTCTTTGGGCAACGCGTCACTTTGTGTAAGAATTTGGGATTGCAGTATCCTTCCACAAATATCCTTCTATACCGCCTCTTGTTGAGTCTACTTAATCATGGTAAATACTACCATATGTGCCTTAAAACGTCAGTTAACTATTCCAACCAAAGTTACAAGAGAAAGCATATAGTAAGATAAGGGTTGAAATGACTCGAATTCTACTCAGCCGGTGATTCTAGTCTTTTATGACGGTTACGAAGGTTTTCATGTTGCAATCTGGTACATTGCATAACGTTCATAGCGTGATGGGTGTTTGTACGAAATAAGTACCACAAATGTATTAAGATACCTTTTTTCTCTTAATAAAAAAATTCGTTCGAAATCAAAATACTATAAAGTACCCTGAATTGATAACTGTGAAGAAATTGGTGTGCCCTGACATT
Organism: Holothuria scabra; assembly: GCA_037179385.1. Lineage (NCBI taxonomy): Eukaryota > Metazoa > Echinodermata > Holothuroidea > Aspidochirotida > Holothuriidae > Holothuria > Holothuria scabra. The sequence goes on along the minus strand of CM074195.1, from coordinate 10,805,670 downwards.
TGAACTCCGGCTGAAAGTTTCCATTTTGTAATTGTGGTACCCGGCCTGCCCGAAGACATTCACTGACCTCCTTTCTTTTCTGTTTCCAAAGGACACAGTGATTCGGTTTGCATTGCAGAGCTTTTGGAACACCGTCGTTATCATAGAGGAAATGTTTCCGTCACTTGAGGAGATTTTCCAAAGCTGGCAAGGAAATCCTATTGGAAATTTCTGCGCGTTTCAAGCGCATGTTCACACTTTAAGCATATGATGTATGTCTGAGACATCATACCCTGTGAATGGTAAAAACTAGGGGAAAACTCGTACCGTTGTGTCATTACACTGATAAACATATAAAAAAAATCTCTCTTTGGATCTCCTACGCATTGGTTAAACTAAGTGAAGTTGTGCCTTAAAACACCAACCAACAAACAGTGGCGGAGCGCAAGAAATTTTTGGCCTAAAATGCAGCCCAGATCGATGGAAATGACATTTCTAAAGCCTATTTACCGCATATAAATAGGGAAAACACTGAGTGAACTGTTAAGATATATTGATGTTAATTTTTCTTCGTCTTTTTCTTAATGTTTTCTTCGTTTTTTCAGGTTTTTTATTTATTTTCCAAGGGAGGGAACGTCCCCTCCCCTTGACCCTACCTGCGGACGCGCATATTTCTATCCTTCTCTTCCACATTCTAGTATGAAGGCAGTCATTATATTTTGTGTGTTATTGTCAGGTCTCGATTTAAGAATTTAATGTAATAATGGGCCCCATCCCCCCGACAACAAGAGGGCTATTTGCGCTACAATTATTGCTGCGCCCTTTGCAACGTCTTTTACCGGCCGGGGGGGGGGGGGGTTGATTTAATGTCAGTCTGTGTATTTTGTAGCTTATAATCACGCTTGGTGTGGAATCAATGAACTTAGCACAGCGACAACATTCATTAGTGCGTATAAAGCATGAAGATTACCCTTTTCATCAGAATGAAGTGCAGTTAGACATTTATCGGTGGCTGTGTGAGCATTTTGTTATCTGGGCCTTAAAACAACGCTATTAAATTTTGTCTTTTGCCAAAAATGGTGCAAGAGAAAAGTATGTTGAAAACCCCAAAAGGGCGCCGACAGACGATTTTGGTCCGTCAGGGGGACGACCGCCAACCTGGCCTACGTGTAAGGTTTATTCTACAGAAGACCGCCATAACATTTTTAATACTAGGGTTATGATTTTACGTGGCTTTAAGGCTGTTGGAACTCTCTTTAATGCAGATTTGATTTGATAAGAAAAAAGTCCTAAAACAGGAACAATTATAAAGGGGCTAGTTTTTTCCAAAGGTTAAACTTACAGAGGCATGACCAGGTTGTTCGGACACAAATATTACGTATCACTTATCAACTCTACTGGATAGAGTTTAAGAATCGTTTGGATTTTTCAGAAATGATATCAGGCGCATCATGGAGTGAACACTGCGTAAGTATGCAAGTGTGTGGAAAGTTCTGAAACCGTAAATTGACCCCTTTTCTGTTCTTTCTCCTCATTACGATCTTATAAGCGTTGACTGTGACTATATCAGCTAGATATCATTGCCCTGCCTTGAATTCAATTTATTACAGCTATCGCATGTACGAGGTTTATCTCTTCGGTATACAATGAGCACAAGGTGGTAATGTGTTTAACCGGTTTTTTTGATCAGTAACTGGTATTAGTAAAACTCCCATGACCAAATATTTTATTCCGGTCTTGTGTTTGTCAGGACGTCATGAAGGCAAGGAAGATGTTATGACCTCTCTGATTTAACATGTTTAATACAGTTGTGTGTCAGTTGTTAACAAGTTTCTTTTTTCAGAATTTTTCAAAATAGACTTTCTCCCTTTATCTAGACAGCTCCTTTTGCATTACTTTCAGCCCATTTTAGCATAATAATAACCATTGACGGGACCTTTGGGACGGGAAGTTATGCCGCGAAAAGGACAGAGGCTTTTCCAGCCGTGGCACAAAGGAATTATTTTCAAAAATGACATTCTCTCAGACAAGAACAGACCTTGTGGCATTTGTGACAAGTATTTGAGATGAATGGACTACTTGTCTCCAACGTGTGACAAACAGTTACGGGATATGGCTAAAAAGTGCACAGATTCCTTTCGGGTATTAGCGACATGAACCCTAAAGAAAACAGACATTTTTGATAAGAATGGAGAGGAAACATAGACTTTGGAAATCCATTTTGAAAAGATTTGTCCCTTCCCTATTCTCTTGTTATAGAGAACAAAATAAGAAATGATAAATTATAGCCCTTCGAACTATTCAAAACACACACTGTAAAAAATTGCTGTAACTTTTACAGTAATTTTCCGCAATCTCTTACAGTAAGATACTGGAGTCGTTTATATACGGTAAATAACTGTAAACAGCTGACAGCAGTTGTGTATTTACTCCGTGTAGCTTACCTCAATCACTTTACGGTAATGTACTGTATACGTACAGGTACACGTTCGCATTTTGGCGCGAAGCAAGTTACAGCTGTGCATGCTGTGAGCTGCGAACATGAGCGAACGACATACACCGTACATGTGTGCATGCAACGCAGAGAAAATACGTGTATTGTGTGCGCAAATTGAGCAGATCCATTCCAAGGCATTGGTGCGGACGAGACCGACAGCAAACAAATAACAATTTTGAGCATCGAATTGTACCTTATATCAAATTTTCTTGTATCATACGGTTTGCTTATTACTGACTGATATTTTACATTGTTTAGCCTACCATGTTCAGAGCTATTTCAGATAAATATTCCTCGAACTTGCCCACAATACTAACGTTAGGCCCTAAATTCTTAAGCCTAACGTCAACGTTAACGTTACTTATTATAACATTACTAAGTTAGCCCTTAACTCATTCTAACTTAACGTTAGGCTAGGTGTAACGTTAGGCCTAGGCTATGTATTATACATGGCCTGGCTTACCCTAGCCTAACCTTGGCCGATGCTAAAATTCCTTGTGCCTACAGCGAGGTTGATACTGCACTCCAGTGATTTTCGATTTAAGTAACTTAAAACATTCATATAGGCCTATTGGTATAGGCCTAGCTATACTTAGCCTAGGGCACAATTCAAGTGAAATCAGTTAGCCTAACCTAACGTTAGGCTAGGCCTAACGTTAGGCCTAAAACCAAATTAGGCCTTAATAAACCTCACACATGAGCTAGGCCTAGGCCTAACGTTACTGTAAGTTAGGCCTGGGCCCACAAGCCTAGGCTAGACATTAGGCCTACTCGACTTGATGTAGGCCTAGGCTAGGCCCATATACCTAACTTAGTTAGGACTAGCATCTTTGAAAATCACCATTATCTTTGACTGTGGATTGGCTACAAGGCACAACTGAAATTAGTAAGTGTTACAGATAGCCTTATAAGTTATAATAAGCCTATAGACGAACCTGTAACACTAAGCCTCTAGCCATTACTAATTTTGGTTGTGTAGCACTCCTGGGTTTGTTATCCTTAAAAAAAAGTCTATGAATAGGCTCAGTTATAGCTTCTAGGGCCTAGCAAGGCCTACTCAGGGAAGTTTGAAAATGTACACATGTGATTTTTGCCATTATTGTTCAGAATCATTAAAGGCATTTGTAACACATGCTAAATTTCACCGAAATGTGCCAAACTTCAATTTTCCTTGTGGCATATCTGAATGTGCACACACAAGTAAAAACTTTTCAACTTTCAAATCACATATTTACAGAGATCATGGCAAGCCATCAAACTCAAAGCATGTTCTTCAGACAAAACCAGTTGGGGATGTATTGGTTGAATGCCAAATTTGCTCACTCCCTCTTGTGTGTCAAAGTATGTCAAGCTTGATAGCACATTTGAAATTGCACATCCAAGAAAATATAGAAATCCAGTGCCCCTTCAGAACCTGCACAATGAAATTTCAGGTGAAATCTACCTTTTCATCACATTTGTCACGGAATCACCCAAAGTGGTCATTGTTACCCATATCAGATTCAGTAATTGGTTTCCAAGGGAACAAAGAAGCCAGACCCACAGATAGTAATGTAGGTGACCTTTCTTATAATTCTGACATGGAAACAGACTTAAATGATACCCACTATTCTGAACCTGAAGAAGAGCGTCAGGATGATCACAACATATAGAGTGTAGATGAACAGTTGTATGTTAAAACAGTGGCAATGTTTTATTTAAAACTGCAAGCAAAATTCTTATTACCAGTTTCAACAATTCAAAACATTATAGAAGAGTTTCAGGAAATCCATAGTATGAATCAATCACATTTGTTTTCTGCCCTGTCAGAGAAGCTTGTTTCTTCCAATTTCTGTGATGTTAATGAGACTCAGAAACTAGTTAATGAATTGCAAAGTGAAGATCTCTTAAAAGCATGCAATTCAGGTGTGTTGAGATCTGATCAAACTCGTAAAACATTCTTCAAAAGGGAATTTAATTTTGTACAACCCACTGAAATCTATCTGGGAAGAGATGACAGCGGGAAGCAAATGTTTTGTCAGTATGTTCCCATTTGTGAAACACTGATAGCACTTTTCAAGCACGCATCAGTGAGGGATCAGTACATTGGTTCCCGTAATAGACCTACTCATTCTAGTGATACACTGGAGGATGTGACAGATGGCCAGTCCTATAAGAATAACTTATTTTTTCAAAAAAACCCCTCCTCTTTATCATTGATTTTATATCAAGACAGTTTTGAGGTTGCCAACCCTTTAGGGTCAGGAAGAAAAAAACATAAAATCCTTGCAGTATACCTAACCCTTGCTGACCTGTTCCCTCATAATAGATCAAACATAGAACACATGCAGTTGGTACTTCTTTGTACAGAACGTTATTTTAAAAGATGTGGGGGTGAGACAGTCTTTGGTCCTCTAATTAAAGACTTGAAGAATTTAGAGGAAAATGGGATATTGATAGAGGGACTAGGTGAAAAACCTATAAGAGGTACATTACTCGTTATTTCTGGTGATAATCTTGGATCACATAGCATCGGTGGTTTCACAGAAAACTTCAGTTTCAGTAAAAACTTTTGCAGATACTGTCTTATTGATAGAGAAGATTTCACACTGTTTCCAACATCACTTGGAGAAGTAAGGACTGTTGAAAGCTATAAAGCCATTATCCAAGATATGGGTAATGAGCTAGTGACAGATTCTCATGGCATAAAGTTTGATTCAGTATTTAACAAACTGAAATATTTTCATGTTTGCCAACCTGGGTTACCCCATGCCTTGGGCACGATTTGTTTGAGGGTGTAGTTTCGCTTGATCTGGCAATTTACATCAATTACTTTGTAAAGGTAAAGAAGTACTTCACATATCAGCAGTTGAATAGAATGATTGGGCAGTTCAAATATCAAGGAAGTGATGCAGACAGTAAACCCTGTGAGGTTAATATTAGTGGGGACAAATTAGGTGGCCATGCTACCCAAAACTGGTGTCTTCTAAGACTGTTTCCTCTCTTGATAGGAAATAGAATAAAAGAACCCTTTGAAGATGAAATTTGGCAGTTAGTCTTAAAACTTCGTGAAATTGTGGAACTTATCTGTGCACCCAAAATTAGCGCAAACCAAGTAGCTCACTTAAAAATTATTTTAGAGGATTATCTTTTCACCAGATTTACTATTTTTCCAGGGAACTCAATGAAGCCAAAACATCACTTCCTACTTCACTATCCACAACTTATTCTACAGTTTGGACCCCTTATTCGCCTGTGGACATTACGCTTTGAAAGCAAGCATACTTATTTTAAGCGCTGTGCAAGGCAGTCACAAAATTTTAAAAACTTATGTAGTACACTTGCTGTTAAGCATCAGCTTTTTCAAGCTTTTTTGAATGCAGGTTTCTTGTTTCCACCTTGCATTCAAGTGGACAAGGGTATACCATTTTACAGTTGCACCTACAATAGTCATGTCACAAACTGTGTAAAAAACTTCAATTTTCAACCAAAAGACACAGTTTCTTCATATAGTGTAAAATACAAAGGTACAAATTACAAAAGAGGAATGTTTGTAGCTCTAAGTTACATAAATGATGGTATTCTGTTTGGTAAAATTGAAATGATACTCATCCAGAGTTCTATTACAGTATACTTTGTTGTCAAGAAATATCAGTCAGTAAAGATGGCAGATCTAGGTGTTTTTGCTCTTGGAGTATCTGATGAAGAGTACAGTTGCATAAATGCCGAGGAGCTGCTAGATTATTATCCTTTACAAGAATACAGTGTTCATGGCTTAAAGCTTGTCTCCCTGCATCATGCAATATTTTGTAAAGAGTAGCTCAAATAAAGAATATGGAGGTCTTAAAGCAAGCTGTCCAGTCTGTACTGCCAACATTATCTGAAGATTTGCTCATGACTGTTGTTGAAAAACTAAATGACTCTGGGGTTGAAGGAAAGGAAGACTAACAGTATGTTGAAGAATCAGATATAAAGGATCTTTTGAAACCAATCCAATGTAGGAAACTGCTCTCAGCATGGAAGGCTGAAGGTAAGTGTTGACTGTGAAAGTTTACATACAGTAAAAATTTCTCTGAGGTAGCAGAAATATATGCTTTTTGATTCTGCTGTACAGTTTAACATTGCCCATTGTACTGGTAGCCATCACAGTAAATTCCAGAGTAACTAGTACTTTTGTGGTGTTAAAAGGCAAATTCATTTTGTGCAAAAGGATGCGTAAAGTAGTGTAAAGTATTGCTGCACAGCACAACAAACAGTAGAACATCAGCTATATGGGGCAACATACAGTATGTGGGGTTTTTGTACCATGCATGGCCAAATGTTTTTTCTTCCCATCGGGTAGAAATTTGGTAGAACTTTAACAACACTGTACTCAACATTTGTGTGCAATGCTATTTCAAAGGTACAAGAAAATTAGGTAAAGTATTATTGCTGCATGTAAACTGTCCAATACATGCGCTCTATATTTCCCGAGATATTGAACCAGGGTTGGCCAGGAAATACAGGGGTGGTATTTCTCGCTCAGGAAATATTATCCACAATTGGGGAATACTGGGAAATATTATGAAAATAAAAATTGTGAGTTGACTTTTATCATTTTTTCTAAATTAATTACAGCCTTACTGTAGCAACACAGAAGTAAAATTAAGAAAAAAAATAATATTTGTTACTTGCAGGCTTCACAGTTTTGGAGCCCAGCATAATTCAATATGGCCAACTTTTTTAACTTTCTCCTTTGTCAACCTGTGCAATTTACAAATGGTACATGTACAAAGTCACAATTGCTTACAGTTAAGTTCCCTGCGTGGGCATGTCATTGAAAGACTAAAAATAATCGGCCCATGGTATATTTTTAGTGTGGGGGTATCCAAATTCTTAATTTTTGCATTCCACACAAATATAAAGAGATTGAATGGATTTCACTTTTTAGCCTTGTATACTCACCAGGACATGGTCTTGGGCAGTAAACTAGATTTGTGTCTGCAAAAGGGAAAGCTATCATGGGAGGAGCCACAACTTGCTTAATAGGGAAACTTGGAATGATGTCTGGAATGATGAGAATTGCCCTTTGAAGTGGGTCCCACACATAGATTTAATTTTGATTGTCTACTTATCATCATGTTTAAAAGTCTGGCACCTGGTATCCATGGATTACCATCTGATCACTAAAAATTTTGTCCAAAATACTTTTGTGGGAACAATGTGGTGCTGTAAGTCAGTAAAATCAGAAATCCTAATTGCAGAAGCGTTAAGGTCAATATATATTTTTAAACAAACTTTCAACAAACATTAGCGTACACTGAGGGCATAGTGGCATTGATGTGTCACCTACAGCAGACCCTGAATTCAAGTTAAGTGTGGGACTCTTTTAAGAATATTCTGCCTTACTAGGCTTACTTTTTCCATTATTTAAAATCAGCTGAATGTGTATACTGTACAGTCTATTGAACTGTCCAAGGGCAATTCACCATTTTGTGAGACTTTAATAAGATTGTTTTCATTAAAAGAATATTATTCCATCATTGGGTTTGTTTTTCACAAGTCCCCTTGGCTTGATAACATGTAGCAAGGGTTTAGCAACTTAGTAGTTCAGCTACTTGAAATCCAGATTAAACTGCCATAACCATCTAGTTGACGGTAATATAGTTCAAATGGAAATTATTAAATGGCAAAAATTTGGAAAATATTAATATTTCAACACTGTACTCTACTGTATTACTGTTACCCTGAAAATTGCAATTTGATAGCAGGCACAACATTACTTGGAACCTCTTAATTTAATTAGGACCTCCCAAGTATATCATAATTTAGCGTATTCCCAATATTTCCCACCTGGCCAGGAAATATTTATACTGTCTTTCACAGGAAATATCCAACCCTGCATTGAACTGTGATGTAGTATTACTGTTTGATAGGTGTTGTACATTTTTTGTTTGTCCTTCCTGTGAAAATACGGTACCACAATACAGAAGATACTGCTTTTCCACGGCTCTGGTCACTGGCAATTGGAAGGATGGGGGCGGGGGGGGGGGGCCTAAAGCCGAATGGCATAGTCAGAATGATCATGTTTCGTATGCATACTGTAATTCTCCTGTTCCTCAAGATAATGATCGAATGTCTGTACCCTATACAGTGGTCAATTCTGACATAAATCAGTACTAATACTGTAGCAGCTCCCTTGTAAAACTGCCTAGTCAGTATCAGCCATTACCTCATTGTATTAACTGCTCATGCTCAAGGAAACAATATGAAGTCAACCATAGGTACAGGAAATATGACTGATTATGGTCACATAGTAATTACACTGTAACTTTTTTAGATTCACTCTTTTCTGTTTCAGATCATCATAAAGATTCAAATGTTGATGTGTATATGTCAGATTTCTCTGATAGCAGCACACCATCCAGCTTAGAAGAAAGTTTTTCAGCACCAAGTGTAGCTTCAACATCATCAACACCAACATTTGCACGTTCACCATTGGCCCCAAACTGGGCAGACACAATGGACCTATCATGGTCACATATGCCAGCAGGAATCAGTCAAGCATGCAAGTCTGGGAAACGTCCTTCTCCTTCTGAAAGAAGACTCCTGGTAAGAAAGATCGTTGAAGCCATGCAAAAGCACAAGTTGAACCCTTGCAAGGCAGACTGTAAAATCATTGCCAATAGAATTGTTTCTCAGTATCCAGAAAGCTTCTCAGATAGGACAGATGATGGGGAAATACTTGGCAACGGGTATTACTCTTTAATGCAACAAATAAAGACTCGTGTGGAACATGTTAACAGATACAACACAGCAGCTAGGTTGCGAAAAGCCCGCACCAACAAGCAACAGCATGGGACTACTGCACGTTGCAGTAGACATGTTGACTCTTATGGGTGCACTAATTGGCAACCAAAAGCCCTACCTTCAGATGAAACATTAGAAACGCTGGAGGGAAAAAGAAAGGATATGATAGAGATATTTGGGCAGGTTGGCCCTTCTGGTGCCTGTGAAAGCGAAATTGATGAACTAATGAACATCACATACTATCTTCAGCGCAAAGAAGTAAACACAAGTAACCCAGTACCATCCATTCCAGATTTAATACAGAAGTGGCCATTCCTTTTTGTGGACAGATGGTTGTTTGGTCATTTTTTCACTTTGACAAACATACCTATTTACACTCGCTTTATGGAAGCATTTGCTACGAAAGGAAAACGCATTCATGCTTATTTCGAAAGTCAAGAACTAACTGCCAAAAAAGGTGTTGGTGTTGTATTAGAGAGAATGCAAGGGGCATCAACAGAGGTGGACGAGAGTCATGACATTATTGCCCCAGGAGTGATCCTGTTAATGATGTGTCATTTTGGAGAAAAGGAAGAGTCTATTTTCTTTCAAGCAGAGGTAGGTGTCTTTAATTGGCCCTAATAAATTAACATTTTGGTCATGAATAACAAGTTAAAGTTTACCCATTTTACAGTGAACAGGACTTTATCTCAAACTTAAGATTGTATGAAATTATATTACATTAACAAATGTATAATACGTTATCCTGTGAACTGAATTGTTTTACAGAATATTTGCGCTATTTAGAGGCATACAGTATAATACCTTGTTTCTAGTACCCCTTGTGTGATTTCCCCTGAGGAGAATTAATATCAAGCCAGAAGGCAGGTTGCTGGAATTTTTGCAAGTCTTAGAAGAAACCCCAAGGAACTTTAACTTCAGCTTTCATCTACTGGCTATGCATTATGATTTAAAATATATGTTTGAAATATACTCAACTTCACAGATTACAGACACAGAGGCAGATGTTGAGAAGATGTCAAGTCTTCCGAAGACACCATGCCTGGTAGTACAAGGTACAGAACTTGTTACCCGTTACATTCTAATGAATGCTGGACTGAAGGGTTATACCGAAGTCACATTTTGTGTGTGTCAATTGCATAAGTCAATACCAGAAATTTGGTTGTTGTAACTACAGTAATTTATCTTTCGAGGCACATGGTAAAACAAGTATATTAACACAGGCCTATTATTGTTTTGGGGAGTTATTATTACTAGTACATCATACTCTTATTTCTTACATACATTACTGAAAAACAGATGATACTTTAAACCATTCTGCATGCATATTGATTAGTGTTTCCTCTTTGAAATTATTCATTAGGTCAATACGCCCTGGCAGTATGAGAAAATTTGACTCAATAGAAATTAAGTTTTGTGGAACTGCAGGCAGTATGCACACATCAACTTTGAGAACAAAATGAAATCCGCTTTTTCAATTTTCCCTTTTCCCCACAAACATCAAGGGGTCAATAATTGCATCAAAATTGCATCATAGCGGTTTATCAATCGTCTTCTCATGAAATCTTAAGTGTTATTACAGAAACTTCTGGGACAAAGAGGTTAAGAGCAATAGCTTAAGTCGCCGTCACACTACAACAAATTTTGGTTGGATTCCTGAATCTGATTTTTGTGAGTACTTATTCAAATCTTCTCCATATCTCTAATTGGAAAAGGCCAAAAATTTGCCAATTGTGTAAATGTATGATTTGTATCAGAGGTCTATGTAAATGAAATGCCACCTGATTTTTTTGTGACGTCACACCAATAGAAGCTTTCATTGGACATGTGTAGTCTGATAAAAGCCATCTTTCAATGTGACGTCACAAAATAATAAGTATAAATTTAATTTAGTCCTGTGATACAAGTCATATATTTACACAGGTTGTCAAATTTGGGGTTCTTTACAACCGGAGATGAAGAAGGGGTTAAATTAAAACTCACAAAAATTGGATCCAAATCCGATCTGAATTCTATGTAGTGTGACCACGGCTTTAGTCTTATGATGTTTTTCGAGATAGGAAAGTGCAAACATATGCAAGAGATTGATTTTTAATTCAGATTTTGAAACATGTATAACAAGTGCAGTCACTGCACAAGAGTAACAGAAAAAATGGTAAATGTGCAAAAGATAATTTCTTCTTGTGAGTGACTGCTGTGTGATAGGAGTTGATCAACATGTAGTTACTATAGTTGTATCTTTTGTGAGGGCAACCCTGTGTGTTGTAGGTTAGTTAGTTAGATGGAGTTTTACTGCTCAGTTCCCAACCAATTGGTTCAAGTCGAGCCTGCCACAGCCTTTTTTCCAGTTGTGGCTCACTGGCTTATTTCCCCTACTCCATTGTATGCTGAGCATTTATTCTGTGAGTTGCAGGAAACTAGAACTTGGGTTGCATTGGGACTTGTATTTCTGAGTTTTTCCTTCTGTTCAGTGCAATTTTTTGTGTAGCTGCCCTAAACCCACCTTTTTTTAACTGGGAATATAATTGTAATTTTGTCTTTACTGTATTTTCAGGTGACTCGATCTTGACAGCTACCAAATGGATGGTTACTCTTGATGGGAAGGTTGTGTGCCACATGTCTTCCAATGATGGGTTTGTGAAGTCTCTGGCTTACCTTTTCGCAAGCTACTATGTCTTCAACTTAGAATACCAGCAAGAAGCAGCTACAACATTAGAATTCATACAACGGTAAAGTGTTTCATCTCTGTACATGAAAGAAATGTTGTTACCCAGGGGACAAAAGAAAAGAGAAAACCTTGGACAACAGATTCATGGTTATAAAATGACAGTGTCACAACTTATAAATGTGACCTAGACAAATTTTAAAGGCAAAGTATCAATTACTATAAAAAAAAAAGTGCCATCCCATGTGGTTGCATCCTCACAACTAAGTAGACTTACATCCTTCCTACGAAACTGCTGTAAACATCAATGTGTCCAGCAAATATTTATGCTTGAACTTCTGAAGGTGATGTTCTGTTCACTGTGTTGCACTCTAGTCATGCAATACAGTGTGAGCTAGTTCTTACCTAGCTCCACTACATCATTTGAACTTTGGCCACTTTGATACCATTGCTGCAAGTATCAGTTTCAATTTTTGACTTTCCAAACTAAAATGTGTTTGGGTATATGCATGTTTGCCTCAGTGAAAGCAATGAAACTCTTATTAAAGTGTAACTGAGTTTAAGCTTATTGCATTAATGTACAACTTGCCCTCTACACCTGTATTCATTTTAAAGGGTTTTTGTCGTTCTGTCATTAAGCTACTGAGAGGGAAGGAAAGGACTGCAAATTGGTGGGAGATTATGAGCTAAAATAGTCATAGAGGTGGTTTTAAATGTAGGTGTGATATAGATCTCTACAGTGCATTCACATAGTTTGTAGACATGGCTGTCAAAATGAAAAATGTGACCTTAAAAAATCTCCAGAATGGCACACGTACCTCAACATAAAAACTTGGGTATTAACATGGGGAAGTAATTTTTGAACCGCAGGAATGACATGCCAAAAAATGCCACGCTGTAAATCCGATCTCTTCAAAGATTTTTGTGTCATGAAGTTTTTTCACATGGATTAGATTTTATTTTGAATATAATTGAAGTCTAATATAATCAAGACCAGGGATGACGGTAGCTACTGTGGGTGGCGCTGGGCGGTGACACCCAGCACTCAGTATTCTTACCCAGCACTCCAGGCAAACACACGTCCCCCCATCCACCACAAATCTACCTACAGAGACCTAAAACTAGCCCTAGATTTACTCCCTAAAGTAAAATGAGAGTAAAATGAAAAATTAATGGCTGAAAAATTGGGTAGATGCCATGGGATGGTATGAGGTTTTCTCTCCAGATCAGACAATTACCTGGCACTCGAATTTGGCTAGCTACATCCCTGATCAAGAGCAAGTATATTACTGACACATTTCTTCATTATGATGGACATTTTTCATATCATTTTCAGATGCTTCCTGAGGATTAATCCAGATACAGGAACAAAGTGTGCTTCAACCACAGGAAGAAGTAAAGTTTCTGGAAAAGTGGTTCAGAGGAAAAGAGAGTCTTTAAACCCCCATGTGATGTCATTTTTGAACAAACTGTGTAACTTTGAGTGGACTGCACAGTAAGCAGAGAAGGTTTAACCAAATCAAAAGCCTTATGTACTTAAACTTCGTAGCTTCGTAGCTTGTATTTGTTTTATTGAAGGACTGGTATTCTCTTAATGTGTTCTTGTTATGGAATTCATTCTACCCCACTATTGTTTTCACTTTATTTGTTTGTATTGCATTATTTCATTTTATCAAAGATCTTATCACTTTAAAAACCAAAGTTTGACTTAGAACACTGACCATTCTCTTAGAGGTTTGACAGTTGTTAAATACAGTACCAACAAGTTTGAGTACTAAACTTAAAGAAGATTTTACTGTTCCATGGCTGTCAATGTTAAGACCTCACAAGTAAACAGAAGCTGTAACTTTTTTAATTGCTAAGTGCTGTGTGGTCTTTATGTTTGTACTTAGCACAACTCTTTTGATGGTTTAATGACAACCAGTTTAAGATGAGTAAGCATCAATTTTTGCTACAAGTAGGATTTGCATGAATTTTTGTGACATAGTGTCCCTTATACACAAGGAATCTTGTAAATGATATCCTTATAGCTATGAGCTCTGTTCAACATGTGTAACCAATCAACATGGACTTATTACTTTGCGATACACCTTATCTTACATTGTGAAATTGGGAGTCCACATGGAAGGTTAGTGCTAATTTCCACTTGCTCAAGTCATTATCCAGAAAAGGCACTGTACTGTGATCTCTTAAATGCATTTAAACCATATATACCACTGTATTTTATTGGCTGACATGGAAATGATTTTTTTTTTACATTTCACTGTTCACTGAAATGCATGTTATTGTAGCACATAAGTCATCACCATAAGGCATCTTCTTGTAAGCTAAAAATATGCTTCATGTCTCTCTCTATTTGAATTTTAAATTTTCAGTTTATTAAGGGTGTAGGCTAGATGGTTACACTGGGATTCCAGAGTAAAACTATTGCTTTCTCACATACCTTCATAGCTGTAAGGCTGCAAAAATATTGCTTCTGGTGTGTAGACTTGAGTAAGTGGGACATGGGATGTGACCTGTGATACTGTACCAGCTTCAAATTTAGGTGTCTTCTAGTGTAGTGACAGTACTAATAAGTGTCTTTCAGATAATAGATACAGTAAGAAAGAAACTGTGTATCTCAAGGCCAAAGGTTCATGCAACAATATGCTGCAACCATAAATAGTTATGTGAAGTTTTGAGAAGATACATTGTATGTAATTCAATTGTAATAGAACTTTAACCTGTCAACCATAAATTTAATTAAAATTTCTTAAATTCATACATAATATTTTCTGAAATCCATGTGCATCATCTTCTGATATTATGTGAAAATACTTGATCAGCCAAAAAATATTTCCTCATAGTCTTAACTGTGTCCCCAATTCTTATAGGTCATAAGCAAGTCTATTTCTTAATGGATTAAGGCCTAAAAACAATAAGTGTCACTCACTGTGACACTGTGACAAGTCACAACATGCGGGTTCACAACACCCTCTTCAAGTGAAGAGGGGATTGTGCAGCGAAACATTGTGACTGAATCAGCCATGATAGGAGAAGCGATGAGTAACCATTCAACTGAAATTTTGTAATCATTTAGTCGAGATTTAAAGATCCTTGTAAACTAAGTAGATTTCTTTTACAAAAAGGAAAAAAACCATTAACTGTGACTGTTATCTCAGTATATAACATGTATTGAGTGAGATATTCTCACACTAGCTGGTGGTTGAAATACCTTCAAAGCAACTGAATGTCCCTTAAGGGACACAGATCAATTGATCTGTGGTCAATGTCTTTAAGAGTTTGAGAGCATGCTCTTTAAGTTGAGGGCAGATGAAGTTATTGTTTTTGGTGTGAAAAGAGTAATGGTTGCTAAGTGTGCTAATTTTTTTTCGCAGATTTTAGGCCAAACTGCTTCAGTTGTCAAGGAAGCTGTCATTTTTTGCACAATGCAGTTCGTTTGCTAGGCTGCTACTGTATTGACTAAGAATGTAAAAATGTTTCACATTTTATGGTTAAAATTTGAGACCTCAGAGGCCTAGCTTGGCTTCACACCTGTGCTAAATCAAGCATAAAGTACTGTAACTGTAAGATAATCTTGCCTAGTGTGACTGTAACTAACTCTGTAGCACATATTTGAGAGGAATGAGCTTATTTACAGTTTGGGTTGTTGCACAAAATGTGTCCAAGAGGCAAGATCAAAGTGTCTTTATCTTGTGATGAAGAAATCTACCCCTAAGAGTATATTGAAGTGTATTTGAGGATCTGTAAAATAATACATGGGTGTTATTTTTACACATCTGTTATTCGAAGTGTTACAACATAAACACCTCTCACCTTCAGAGGTTGTGATCACAATGTTTGGGACTGTGAAAAAATAGCATTTGGGAGGGTGGTATTAAAAATAAAAATAAAAAAAAAATAGTGTGCAAGACAGATGGAAAACTGCTTTCATTTGACTGTTTTACATATTTATTAAGAAGATGTCACTGATCTCCATCTGCAGAAGCTGGTTAATTATTTTTGCTTTATTAAGCTTCAGTATGGTACACAATGATTATTTACATCACTCAGTGTAACAGTATCATTCTAAAAAATTGTTCTTTATGTATTTCATTATCTTTGAGCATGAAGTGCATCAGGATACCAACTATGCATATCTCTTACTGCAAATGAATAACCACACCACATTGTCCTGCTGCACATATTAATGCCAAATATCAGCTGCAATGATATGGAATATAGTATGTTCATTTTCATGCATGCCACTAGTTCATCAAAACAGTGTTTCTGTTATACCAATCTTTGATGCATACCTTTGCTTCAATATTACCCTTTATGACATACACAAAATATTGAGATTCTGCAGCTTCGCTGCTCTAGCTTTAGTTTTGTAGTGTTTGAGGACAGGTTAAAGTGTACCTACAGTCAAAAATTTCAAAAATATATATCACAAAGCTTGAAAAATAGATTCAAACAGTCCAACTCCCATCTTCATAGGACCTTCCTGAGTCGTGATATAAAATGTTGAAGCTTATCCACTTCATTCAAAAATGTAGATGGCGCAATAATTTGTGATGTCATTCTTGTACTACTCAAATTAATTTCTTTCTTTTTCTTTGTTTTTTTCGAAAGCACCCCAAAATGTGATCACTGTCTTAATGTTATGGGGTGACTTGGCTGTACAAGTCCTCTCCATACAACATGCTCTGCAAGAAATCAGTGCATGTTTCAAGGTCATATACACATCTGAAATTTCAAAAGGAAACAAAAGCAGGTAATGTGAGTTGTACAAGAAGGCCATCACAGATTGTTGCGCAATTGACTATTTCAAATTAACTGAGTATCTTTCAACATTTTATATCTCAACAATGGAACAAGCTATAAAGATGGGAGTTTAATGAATAGGATTTAGTTTCCAACCTCTAAAATATATATTTTTGAAATTCTAGACTTTATATCCACTTGGAAGATTCATTGTTTTAGAAGATTGGAATGTGATTTTTATTTTCATTCAAGTTTTATAATACATGCATGCTGTTTGACATGGAGGAAATGAAAGAATGATACATTCCTTTGTGTGTTTGTATATGGTTGCATTGAATTTATGTGTGACCATATGATATTTAAAAGGCCAAAATTGAATCAGTATTTGCTTAGTTGTAATTTGGATGCAAACCTAAAATATTCCATGAGCCAAGAGATAATTAAAGCCACACCTTTAAATACCATTTTCTGACAGGCAATTGGAAACTATGTTTTATGATAGAATAAGCTGGTAAGAGGAGTGCATTTTGGGGGGAATGAGTGATGAGATTTGTAAACTTGCATCTACATAAAAATGTTTGTTTTCATTTTTTTTTTTTTGGGGTGGAAGGGATATATGTCTTAGACTTAGTTTATGGTTAGTTAGTTACAGTATTATGATGGTTCTTAGCAACAAGGTTCCGTTTAAGGGATAGTTACAGGCTCTGCTGTATTAAGGAGCATATAACGGGATATGTTTTTTCATTCATTTTCATTTCCATGCTGCTTCAAATTTTATATATTTGATCCATTCTATGGGCTTTTGCATTGTATTATTTTGAGGTCCAAGAGGAAGCGCTATAGTAGCATTGTGAACATTAATGATTTGAAAATGTATGTTGTTGCAAAAGTAGATTGAGGTAGATTTAGAAGGTGGGGAGTTAAAATATGTCCAGGGGCAAAATACTTATCATGACAATAGCTATTTTTCAAGAACTTTGCAGAAAAACATGAGCTGACCTGCCCCCAACCCCAACTATGTGACTGGACTGGTAATTGTTTTCTTATTTGTTTTATACTTACAACAGCAGCATTGTGATTGTTCTAATAAGTTACATCTGAGAAGTGTTTACAGGCTCTCTTGTTAGAGGCACATGTAACATAGTATTTGATTTTCTTTTTCATTTCCATGCAAATGCAATTGTTACTGCTGTATCATATTGTGGCAGAAGGGGATCATGCGCTGCATTGTTGTGAGGTCCAATGTGTAAGCACATTGTGAATATTGAACACTGGACAGGCTTATGTGAGAAACAGTACATGATTGCACTTACTTATATTAAACTCTGTTATAAAAGCGTTGCACAATAAATTGGTTTTCTCCCATAATTTCCATACTGTGTTGTTTTTAATGGAGTACATACACCCCGATTTCTTCTTCTAAGTATTTATTTTCAGAAAATTCCTTAGGCTCCCATTAGACTCCTATCTCCTGGGTGCTCCAATAAGTTGTGTGTGTGTGCAGGTAGTTTAGTTATTGCGGTCCTGAGCTTCCTTATTTTGAGTTACAGTAGCTGTGTACTATATACAGCAGAAATGTTGCAACTGTAGTAACAACAGTAAACTACAGGTCTTTTTATAGTAGGTTACTGTCTTTGTTTACAGTAACTTACATAATGAACTGTAAAAGATACAGTGCTCTACTGTTATTCACTTTACAGTAACTTCCGTTGAACTGTAAAAAAATACGGTACTCTTACTGTAAAACTGGTTTTACAGTACATTGCCCGATACTGTAAAATTCACAGTAATCTACTGGCAGCTCAGCTGCCAGTAATTTGCTGTAAATTTTACAAGAAATTTTTTACAGTGCAGGATACACCCAACACCAAACCTGTCGAATCAGGAGAAAGGTACTATGAGCAAAAACATGAAAAGGCATCATCCACATAGGGATTACTTTGATATATTTAATGAAAATAACCATTGCAGGAATTTAAGTGCTTATGAACTAAGTATAAACCGCCCAACTGTCCAATACCATGAATCCCTCGTGTAAAGGGAATTGTGGTTAAAACAGTAAGAAATATTGTTTGTGCTCATTAATAATTCCTTCCTGTTCATCTGCAACAACGGTTTTATTACAACCAACATGTGCAGAATAAGCCGATGGATTCATTTCAACTTGTTTTACAACAACTACATATAAAATAAAATTTCTGTCAAGTAAGTTCGTGTCACATATCCCTCATATGACTTCTACATAAATAAATGAATAACGGATGGATCGCCCTTTACGCGTAGTTCGGTATGCCGTCAAAATATAAAGCTGAAAATATAACAACGAAAATACATAAAAAATACATTTCCCTTTCCGTTTTGAGATATACGTACACGTTGTCTCAATGGCTCCTCATACATTTATGTCAAAGGATACATGTTGGTATACAATGGAGTGATTACATTTACTCCGTACAGTGTATGGGAATTCACCATAGAGTTAAGTCTTGTTTCAAGACTCTGATTAGTTTGCGTCCACCTCGCATCGGTTTTCAAGCCTATTTAACGTTGCGCCCTGTATTATGCTTACCTTTTAAAGAATCCAAAACCAGACTCTCGTCCATTACCGCAGACATCACTTGTCCTTGTACATTTATGCCCCACTTCTCTACCAACTTAAGAATGAGTAGTCATGATTTACGTTTTCCAACTGACAGTCATAATTCTGTATAAGAAAAGAGTTGTTCCCTTACTGGCTACGCCTTGCATCTGACGAGACATTTCTTTCCTGCCCTCCCTCATGCAAGCCGAAAAACGAAACTCACAAGCACAATTTACCGATCTAGCCTAGGCCTGAGCTAGAGAAAATATAGGGTATATCTGGTTCGACTATTAAGTTGTTAACACAGTTGGTTAGTGTTTGCCATCTTGGTCTAACTAATCTAATTCTTACGAGTTCTTTTTGCTCAGCGTCTTGTTATGAGACTGTGAACCTCCTTGGCTAGACCATCATAACTGGTAGCGGGGGCTCCTCATACATTTATGTCAAAGGATACATGTTGGTATACAATGGAGTGATTACATTTACTCCGTACAGTGTATGGGAATTCACCATAGAGTTAAGTCTTGTTTCAAGACTCTGATTAGTTTGCGTCCACCTCGCATCGGTTTTCAAGCCTATTTAACGTTGCCCTCCCTCATGCAAGCCGAAAAACGAAACTCACAAGCACAATTTACCGATCTAGCCTAGGCCTGAGCTAGAGAAAATATAGGGTATATCTGGTTCGACTATTAAGTTGTTAACACAGTTGGTTAGTGTTTGCCATCTTGGTCTAACTAATCTAATTCTTACGAGTTCTTTTTGCTCAGCGTCTTGTTATGAGACTGTGAACCTCCTTGGCTAGACCATCATAACTGGTAGCGGGGGCTCCTCATACATTTATGTCAAAGGATACATGTTGGTATACAATGGAGTGATTACATTTACTCCGTACAGTGTATGGGAATTCACCATAGAGTTAAGTCTTGTTTCAAGACTCTGATTAGTTTGCGTCCACCTCGCATCGGTTTTCAAGCCTATTTAACGTTGCCCTCCCTCATGCAAGCCGAAAAACGAAACTCACAAGCACAATTTACCGATCTAGCCTAGGCCTGAGCTAGAGAAAATATAGGGTATATCTGGTTCGACTATTAAGTTGTTAACACAGTTGGTTAGTGTTTGCCATCTTGGTCTAACTAATCTAATTCTTACGAGTTCTTTTTGCTCAGCGTCTTGTTATGAGACTGTGAACCTCCTTGGCTAGACCATCATAACTGGTAGCGGTGGCTCCTCATACATTTATGTCAAAGGATACATGTTGGTATACAATGGAGTGATTACATTTACTCCGTACAGTGTATGGGAATTCACCATAGAGTTAAGTCTTGTTTCAAGACTCTGATTAGTTTGCGTCCACCTCGCATCGGTTTTCAAGCCTATTTAACGTTGCGCCCTGTATTATGCTTACCTTTTAAAGAATCCAAAACCAGACTCTCGTCCATTACCGCAGACATCACTTGTCCTTGTACATTTATGCCCCACTTCTCTACCAACTTAAGAATGAGTAGTCATGATTTACGTTTTCCAACTGACAGTCATAATTCTGTATAAGAAAAGAGTTGTTCCCTTACTGGCTACGCCTTGCATCTGACGAGACATTTCTTTCCTGCCCTCCCTCATGCAAGCCGAAAAACGAAACTCACAAGCACAATTTACCGATCTAGCCTAGGCCTGAGCTAGAGAAAATATAGGGTATATCTGGTTCGACTATTAAGTTGTTAACACAGTTGGTTAGTGTTTGCCATCTTGGTCTAACTAATCTAATTCTTACGAGTTCTTTTTGCTCAGCGTCTTGTTATGAGACTGTGAACCTCCTTGGCTAGACCATCATAACTGGTAGCGGGGGTATTAAGTGGTATCGTTAACGACACTGATGACAGATCAAGAACTAACGTTGAGCATAACGTTAGGCTAGCAAACAGTATTATGCGACAGGTTTAGCGCAGAGATGTCATAGTATTATAGGCCGAAGATACTGACAGTATAGCACAGCGTGCACTGTGTAGAAACAGACAGGTAGTTCTCTGCTCATTCAGTTACTAAATGTAGCCTAATGAATCAATGTGCGTAGGTAGTTGTGTGTACATTAAACTGATGAGATTGGTTCCCTCAGTTTTCTGAGGGAAACTTTAGCAAGGATAGGTAGTTATATAAGATTAAGGACACACCAACATGATTGTGTTATATAGTGTCAAACTCTTCAAATACTGCTACATTCCTCCCTTTTTGTCGCCTCCTTCGAGGAATACCGTGGGCATATTCTTTAACCCACAGCCCACAGGGGGACAACCATGGGGAAAATTTAGCAAGGAAAAAATTTATAAATATATATATAATCTCTATATATCAGGGATCTCCCGCTTTCTAGTGCGGGCGCTCTAACCACTGAGCCATGAAGCCAAGTTAGTTTGGCCTTTGTTCAAATAGCAGGTGAAGCAACTCGCATTTCACCTCCTGAGCAGGCGCCTAATTTTAGAACAGCACTAGTTCTTGTTTGACGCAAGCCCAACCAGAGATCAAAGTTGACGCTATCCAGCTGAAAAAAAAAAATATATATATATGCATATATATATATATATATATATTTACATATATATATATATGTATATGTATATATATATATATATAGAGGGAGAGAGATATATACATATTTGCCTAATTCGGCACTTAGGGGGAAACTTATTGTTGAAAAGTCGACCTTAGGGAGAAAAAAATTTGGGGCGAAATATTAGTTTCGCCTTAACGTTTCCACACACTTTTTCTATCGGAATACGTAAACGGACAAGGGCGCCGTCCTAGATTTACAAAGTAGATACAATTACTTCAAAGTTGTCAAATTTACGGACACCTAGCTATTAATACGAACGGATGGCTGGCCATTTGAAAAATTACGTTAGGTATAAGTATATATATATATATATATATATATATATATATATATATATATATATATATATATATATATATATATTTTCCAGCCTTACCAATTTGATTTATATATATATATATATATATATATATATATATATATATATATATATATATATATATATATATATATATATATATATATGATGGTGCAGAGGTTTGCCAATTAGTAGGCCTCTTTCTGCTGAGTGATCTCACCAAGAGACTTGACCTGGAAAGCATCGGCCTATACCGTGACGATGGGCTAGCTGTCATAAAGAGCTGCTCTGGAAGTAAAGCCGACAGCACGAGAAAAACCCTTTTAAAGATCTTTCGGCAGTACGGCTTATCCGTCACGTAGCAAACCAATCTAAAGGCAACTGATTTTCTCGATGGTACCCTCGATCTCACGTCTGGGTCCCACAAACCGTACCGTAAGCCGAACGATCAACCCGTCTACATTCATCGCCTCTCTAACCACCCCCCCCCCCCCCCCGTTAATTCTCAACAATATTCCCCCCGCCATAGCAAGCAGGCTATCTACGCTTTCGTCCAACAGAACGGTCTTTGCCGAAGCCACCCACCCAGACAGATAAATAGATAGAAAGATAGATAGATAGGATAGATGGATGGATGGACGGACGGACGGACGGACGGATGGATGGATGGATGGATAGATAAATATACATAGTCCAATAAGACGCATCATATAAGGCACTTCAAATATAGTAAAACAAAAACCCAACACTCGAGGATTCAGTTTAATTTTCGGCAACACAATATCCTTTAACACAACTCGTACAACACTAAATCAAAAAACGAACTGTACGAGCCTTAAAACGGAAGAACACACAAGTATGCGTACATACAGACAGGATTACGCGACTGAATAAGAAGACCTAAAAAGAACGGGAACTCTACACAGGGAGAAAACTCTAAAAGTTTAACCAAGCGGAGAGGAGAAATCGAAAAAGAAAGCTCAGTTACTCTTTTGATGGATGGGACGGTTTTGAGAGTGAAACGTGTCGGCAATGTAAAAGCTATGTGGAACCAAAGTGTTTGATTTCCGAATCCAATGTCTTTCTTTTTCATCTAATGATCTATCTAACTTACGGATATCTAATTTGTCAAAACCTTCTGTTTTCAACACTTCTAAAATCTTAAATTTAAAGTTATCCCCGCCATGAGATTTAAGATGCACATAAAGAGCAGATGTTCCCGATTTAGAGGTTTCTCCGTTAACGAATTTGCGAAAGTCTTGCGAAGGTCTTTTTGACATCACTGCTGGGACGCTGTTGTGGGCTGTGGTGAGCATCTAATGCCCGTTTTACCTGCTGTCGCGTTCGCCTTCTTCCATGTCCACGCCGAACAAGATAATCAACTAATTCATTACACCTGGTGTGGACCATAGCTGAATCACTACAGATACGAAGTATCCTGCGAGCCTGTGAATACGCGAAGGATTTTTTTAGTATGGTTAGGATCATGGCAACTGTCCACATGAAGGAACTGGTTAGTGTTGGTAGGCTTACTATATAAATCCAAGGTTATACTACCATTCTCGTTAAGGGTAACCGTAGCATCAAGAGAGTTCACGGACTGGGGTGAGTAATCGTTCGTGAACATAACAACAAAGTAACTAGTTTCAATAACGGTAGAACATTTTCATGTCGTAATCAAGGCACCACCTGTAACACTAAGAGGGCCTTGTATATGATCCAATGTGAGGTTTGTGGGAAACAGTATGTGGGTCAAACCAACAACATAAGGTTGAGATTGAATGGTCATAAATCTGACTTTCCAAAATTTGTTGACGGAGAAACCTCTAAATCGGGAACATCTGCTCTTTATGTGCATCTTAAATCTCATGGCGGGGATTACTTTAAATTTCAGATTTTAGAAGTGTTGAAAACAGAAGGGTTTGACAAATTAGATATCCGTAAATTAGATAGATTATTAGATGAAAAAGAAAGACATTGGATTTGAAATTTGAACACTTTCGTTCCACATGGCTTAAACATTGCCGACACGTTTCACTCTCAAAACCGTTCCAGCAGACAGAAACGCAACTGAACTTTCTTTTTCGATTTCTCCTCTCCGCTTGGTTGAACTTTTATTGTTATCAGTCGAGCTTTCTTCCTGTGTAGAGTTCCCGTTCTTTTTAGGTCTTCTTATTCACTAAGGCGTGTAATCCTGTCTGTATGTACGCATACTTGTGTGTTCTTCCGTTTAAGGCTTGTACAGTTCACTTTTTGATTTAGTGTTGTACGAGTTGTGTTCAAGGGTACTGTGTTGCCCGAAAATTAAACTGAATCCTCGTGTGTTGGGTTTTTGTTTTACTTTAAATATATATATATATATATTTATGTATATATACATATATAGATATAGATATATACAAATATATATGTATATATATATGTATGTATATATATATATATATATAGATATAGATATATATAGATATAGATATATACAAATATATATGTATATATATATGTATGTATGTATATATATATAAATATATATATATATATATATATATATATATATATATATATATATATATATATATATATATATATATATATATATATATATATATATATATATATATATATATAGATGGATGGATAGATAGATACATAGACAACCTAATTCGAAAAGTCCTCTTTAAATTTCTTATTCGTACCACTTTTCAACAGGTTCTTCCTCTCTCTTTTAGGTGTCGATAAACCATGTACAAAAGGTGTATGAAAGACTGCTCTTAAATAACTTAAAAGCCGTCTTAACTGAAACGTTACGAAGGTACACACACTAACAAACGGGCGTACAAAACGTAAATACAAAACAAAAAAAAAAAAAAACGTATGCTTGCTTGAATCTCTTTTCAACGTTCATCACTTCAGACTGGAAAGAATCTAACTGGGGTATCCAAAACATTATTTTTGTTCTCGTAGATGGTAGCTGTAGTGAGGGATAGTTTGTAACCCTATGTATTTAAAATCTGTGAAACCCTCGTTGAAATGTTTACCAAAGGGGTATGCTCCTTTCTTAACTGTTGTCTACGTCCCTGATGCAGTTGTTCTCCTTTTTTGACGAGAAACCCAATATTACCTCACCTTAATGCTATCATTTAAGAGTATTACCCCATCTGAAAAATATCTGAGACTATTCTCGAAACTGTGTTACCTGCGCAGTCTTCAAATAGAACTTCAAATAGAAGTTTTTCTAGGAAGGAGAAATTTGCTATTTATAGTTTGATCACGTGTACTACAAAATCTGTTATCTATTTGATTGATTGTCTTTCTTGTGTTATTACTACTGTTATTTGTCAATTCCTTATTAGCCAATGAAATTTGATATGTACACATTTGAATTGGTATTTGAAGAATTAGATCGGTATATGTGTAATAAAATTGGTTTATGTCGAATTACATTGGTACATTTTGATTTCTTACGATATGATATCCGTTGATAACCATGCATCTTAGATCTACAAAACAAATGAAATACATTTACACACAAGACTACCGTGTCTTAACTTAGGTAGAAATGCAAATAGCATTATGAGAGAAAAGGTTTGGTCTAAATATTTTTAAGAGTATACCAGTATGTAGATATGTCGTCAATGTAAAGAGTACGAATATATTTTATAAAGGCCAATACCATAAACGATTGCAGTGATGTTCTTGATGCTACGTAATGCATGAGACCCCGGTAACGATAATCTTGTCTTCACAATTTTATTACCAGTTATGTCTCCTTCAAGCACGTCATTCCAAATAACAGTTTTATTATCAAGTAAAAGATCTTTTTTCTTACTGCCAGGAGGTAGCCGAACGTTGATGTAACTCTTTTCATCAACACCGTTCCTTTCCAATTTCAAAAAACAGGGAAAATAAACTCATTCTTATCGGCATTACGGTAAGGGGATGGGAAAAGGATTTATGGTTGGCCTTTAGAACTGTTATGTTGCATAAACTGAGCTACAAGGATCACTTCGGAAGAATTAATGACTGATTTATAGCGAAACTTCAAGTTTTTTACTTCCCCTCTGCCCAATGAAACCGAAAGAAGACGCCTATCATTTACATATTCTAATTAATATACTCACCAGTGATGGTGATGTTTGTATTGTTACTTGCTGCAACAACACCTACCTGTGATGTACCTTTCTCTTGGTGTGTAATCACCCAATTACTTGTTCCAAGATCGTTAATGTCGATAACACTGAAAGCGGTTGCATGATGATTACCCAGTTCATTACATCGCTGATGACCGTATACTACCACCTCCTGATCAGACGCAATCATTACTGATTTTTCCACTACTTGGTTCAACTCCTCCCCATTTGGTACGGCATTCGAAGGTATTTGAAAGATCTGACCATCACCCGGACTAACAGAAAAATTTATGTCAGGTATACTATGTAAAGGGAAGGAAATATGACCCATTGACTCAAAATTAGAAAGCTTGGTTCCGATGAAGATCTCTGTGGTGGGACCGTTACATGTTACAGCGAGGAAAGTGAAAATGTACTTCATGCTCACAAAATCCGAAGCTGGGGAAAAAAGAACAACTCAAAACAATCAATTGCAAAGCCTCCATGTAAATTTGGCTTTCCGATACTACCAAATGGCCATATCAAGACAGATAAACATAGGTCATTGCGTTTCCAGATATGCATATAGAGTTTTGCATGGCCATACCAAACCAGATATTACTTGATGAACTGTTTTTCCAGATATGTAAAAAAGTTTTGTATGGCCATATCAAGTCAGATATACATAGGTGAATTGCGTTTCCAAATATGAAAATAGAGTTTTATATGGCCATATCAAGCGAGATATAACTTGGCAAAATGCCTTTCGAGGTTTACAAATTAAGTTTTTTATGGCCATATCAAGCGATATATAACTCGATGGATTCCAAGTGCCTTTCCAGATAAGTGAAGAAAGTTCATATGACCATATCTAGCCAACTAAAATCATAACATACCAACCACTTTCCTTATATTCAGCCATATAATAGGTATATATGAGAATGACTCTCCAATGTGTGTGGTCAGGAACTTAGAGCCCTGGTTTTCTTTTTATGATATAGGAAGTAAAATGTGAATAAACATTTTACCTTCAACAAAGTTTATGTTGGACTAATGACCAGTACGGTTATTCAAAGTAAAATGCAGTGTAAGCATTTTAGAAATTTCAAAGCAGTCCTGTTCTTCACTCTTAAGTTACTTAACAACTTCAAATACTTAAGTAAATGTAGTACAGTGGATCATGAGGCTAGAATTCAATAGGAGGTTTTAGCCATCAGGCGACATAAGACATCTATATATTTCACCCGAGAAAATGGCCTTTTCCCGGGGAAGTTTGGCTAAACGATCCTATTGAATTCTAGCGGCATGATATTAAACTTTGCAAGAAATGCTCAGAAATTCTTTGCATAATTCTGGCTAAGCAAGGCTTCTGATCGCTTCTCGGTCTTTTTGCTAAGATCATGTTTAGTATATGTTCTTTTCAACCTATCTAGAACGGAGCCATACATGCCAGACCAATGATATAAATGGTCTGATGGTCGTGAGATTGGTCAAGTTGTGCTTCAGTAGACGTGTTAGCTACCTCGAGAAGCAGTTTAAAGTTTAGTTTTGCCAAACGGCCATTTGTCAGAGGGTCGGGAGGACGTTACAAAAACCTGGGCTTCTCATATGCTTCGCACGAAGGTAGTTTAATTAATTTAATTAATTTTGGTGGAGACATGTATGGTCCAGGTACGGCCTGGATATAGAATCCCTATTTGGGACATATATTCACCATCTCTGTTTGATATATTTAAATTTTGAGCCATATCAACTCTCATATGGGCCAAATATATTTCTCTATATTACTTCAAGTTATATCTACCCCATTTTTGTTAAAGCCAATTGCAAATTCCACATCTGAGCTAGAATGATATGGGCCGGATATGAATTTTCATGTAAGGCCGATATGTGGATTTGCCATATATGGACCGAAGCTATCTCATATGAAATTTTAGCCATAAAATATTTTATTTGGGTAATATATTCCTTTATGTTATATTAAGTTAAATCTGCCTTTTGTCAAAGCCAAATACAAATTCCATATCTGGACCAGATATGGGCCAGATATAAATTATCAAACATTGCACATATATGAATTTTCATTATCTTCAGTTCCATTTTCAAGGCCCAACCCCCCCCCCCCTCCCACACACACACACCAACATGTATTAAAATTTTAAAAAATCCTAAAAGTCTGGGGGACTGTCTGAAAACTTGTCGAAAAATGTGTCGAAATTTGGAAGAAATTTTAAAATATGAACATGCGTTAGGTCAGAAAATCTATATGCCTTACAGTTGTCGCGGCAGAATGTCAAAATTGGAGGGACAAACTAGGCTAAAGATAAAGCTAGGGGAAAAATTTGGACGCAGCGTGGGACCGAGCTCAAAGCGGGATGGGGTTCCAGGGGGAAAAGCCCCCGGAAGCTCTGATGCTTAAGAATATTTTTGGTTAAAAGTTGCCTCCCTGGAGAGGTTTATTATATATTTATTTCGGGAAAAGACCAAAATCTGCCGGGAAACTGCCCCTCTTGCCGCCAACTTAAATGATTCCATGTGTTCATGATATCTTTAATTCACTGTAATTATTTCCATTCCAAAAATTTTATAGTGATATTTCCATCTGCTATGATTTTGAATACAGATTACCAGACTGTTATGAGTCATCGACAACTAAGTGTCCCTTGCTAAGAGTAAAACATTGGTAATTTCATTTAAGTCATGCTTTTATGAAAGTAAAACAGGTTTGCACTAAAATAACAAGATGAAGGTGATAATATACCATTTTCTTACTTAAAGGGGAGCAATAGTGGCCATTTGACTCCCCACATATGTGTAGTACATATATAAACATTAGATATTAACACTACTGTGTTGTTTTTCCACAAAAAACTCATATCGAAAAAAAAGTTTCAAATCTCGCGCTCTTCAAGACATGAGTATCGCCATACTCGAAGAAACACGACCATGGATCAGCTGATTGATGACGTAAAACCTGCACCTGATCAGATTTCACAAAAGTGGTTACCAACTTACGTACACTTACAGCTGAATTTATAATTACCCTTTACGAAGCTTAAAAAACTTCATAGTTGCTTTTGCTTTACTGATAAAAATTTTTGATAACCCACTAATTTTTTGTTCTTCTTTTTGTTTCATCCATCAAATAAAAAATACTCGTTATTTCTGACTGCTTTTGTACAAACCAAGATAAGTTACTTCCGGTAGACCCTGAAACTACAAGCGGTAACAACAACAAGCTGGGACTAGCGAGTCCGTTTTTTAGCATGCTTTTCGGTGCAACAGTTAGGTTCGCTTTCACTCATTTTCGCAAAGATTCGATTTAGTCGAACCTTTGGTAATTCTCGTAAGTAATGTAGGATATTTGTGGACACTTAAACGTTAAAAGAAGGCAATCGAGAAGAGAAATCGGCTAAGACACCAAACACATCGATCGGTGTTATTGTTATACGGCATAGGCTACGTATTGCTATACTAGTATAAGCCTATACGTAACGTACTGACCCTTGGTCTAACGTTAGCTTGTATAGACTGTACGGCTGGTTCGCTGCGGGTGCTGGTCGCATCGCTCGCAGGTGCTCGAGTTTTCCTTGGTCGAACTGGCTCAAAATCATATGCACTTGGCCCGGAAGAGGCAGCCATATGCTTTTAAGGAGTTAATCTTTTGATTTCTGAACCTTTTTCTCAAACTCAACCTTTGAAACATTTGTAAAATGAATGAAACAATGGGCAGTTGTGCTAGTCTTCAGTAGTGTTACGAACGTTTGTGCAGTATAGTATATATGATATTCCGCAAAAGCAAACAAAAGTATACATTAGGTGCAGGTTTTACGTCACTGTTCTGTTGCACTATGGGTAATTTCGGAGAAATATGGTGTTTTGCACTGCTTTGCCCAACTGCCTTCCAGACTTGCCTCGGAAAAACTCATACTACGTTTGACTTGGGATAAAATTGGTCTTTAATGATGCCACATTGCTTGGAATAATTATATTGAATTTCTGTGCTGTCTAGAAGGCTGTACAATTGCTTCTCTTTAATATGTCGGCAACAGAATATTGCTCACTTAATGTCGAACTAGTTGGATCGGCAAAAGAATCCGTTATAGGTTCTCCAATCGTTTGTGTCTCATACTTGCCCTTCGTTCCTGATTTGATCCCACGTATCAAGTTTAACAAAAACAGCAAAACCGGAAGTCAATCAATTAGGAAATGTTCATTAAAGTAACAATAGCGGAATAGCAGTAGTAGTAGCGTACCACTGATATCAGCTCAGAAATGTAATAAATATCATCATTTGCTAAAGTGAATGATATTTCGTTGCTGTTCGAATTCTAAGGCAACAGACTTGTTATATTCAGCACCCACCTTTCATTAACTCCCAGAGAAAAAAAGGTGATTTTTTAATAGAATTTAATTCAAAAGCCTACTCAGCGAAGAAAAATTGTTTGAAGTATTTTATAGACCTTCTTAAGACACGTATATCAATGGTGGTTAACTTGAAATATGAAACACGTGAGGAAACAAGTTTTTACTGACATTGGAATAGGTAAAACAGTATTCAAAAACCGATTGCAGTGGAGCAAGACCGTTAACGTATAAGTAGGCAACTTTAATTGTAATCTAAAGAAGTGATGAATGACTTGAAAACAATTGTTTGACCAACAAGTCTGAACATGGTGCAATGTCATGAGTAGGCCTACCGAAACTTAATGGTTAAAGCTTTATAAAATTTAATGCGAAATTTATAGTTCCTTTCCTTTAAAGGAGGGTTTTAGGTCACATCAAATTTTTATATGATAGAGGGGTATTTATTCTGAGCATTTTGCGTGTGGTTCTCAAGACATGAGCAAATAGTTGCCCCATTTTGAACAAACAGCGAAATTGAAGGGAGCCTGTACGACATGACATTCCCACGTTAATGGGCAGTCTTTTGGGTTTCTTTAAAGTTTACTGCCTATTTTTACTTCAACAGTCCTCTAGTACTATGAAAATGTGATTGCATAAGTTGCATGTGAACTTTACAAACTTTGTAATTTTCATGAGGAGGTCCTATTCTTATTAACGTCAAGGACAACACGGCAGTCTGAAAAAAGGGAAACAAAGCATTCCTTGTCAATGTTATGAAGTGATCATCACAAAGGCAGCGGACCTGGGCTATCCCCTCGGTCCGCTCAGCCTCCGAGATGACGTCAAAGTAAGTCTTAAGTTACATTTGAGACCGAGCACCCTGGCATTTATCCTCTAATAAAAAAGGGAAAGGCGATAATATAAACTTTCCCTTATATGATTTATCGTTAACAGGAAATGACTCACCTAATGTCGCACTAAGTGGTTGGACCCTAGAATCTGATAGAGGTTCGCCAGTTGTTTGTTCCTCAAACTTTCTCTCCGTATCTGGTTCTGGTTCAATCCCGTGCATCAAGTCCAACAAAAACAGTATAAACAGGAAGCAAATGAATGAAGAAAATGACAAAAGTTATAACAATACT
Source organism: Holothuria scabra (assembly GCA_037179385.1). Taxonomy (NCBI): domain Eukaryota; kingdom Metazoa; phylum Echinodermata; class Holothuroidea; order Aspidochirotida; family Holothuriidae; genus Holothuria; species Holothuria scabra. The sequence goes on along the minus strand of CM074195.1, from coordinate 10,773,936 downwards.
TGAAAGTAACAATAGGGGAATAGCAGCAATAGCAGTTTACGGTTGATATGAGTTCGGAAAAAGTCTTCATTTGTTTTAGTAAGGAACATTTGTTTGTTTTAAAAGGAAAATAATATAGTTGTTTTAGTAATTATAAAGCAGTAAACTTGCAGTTCTCAGTACTCTTTTCACATTTAATTCAAGCACCATTTTGTGTCTTTGTTTTCAGTAAAATTTATTGTCATTAAAAAAAAAACCTGTACTGAGAGCAAAACCTGAAAGGGAAGTGTGTCGACGTGTTATTCTTTTACATCCAGCACGGTAGTTGTGATAAAACTAAACACTAGAGAGTGTAAGCATTATTTTAAATGATTTATAGACCTACCAGATACCAATGGTGATCAACATGATGGAATATTGAACAAGTGAGGAAACAGTTTTTACTGACATGAAATGGAAAAACAATATTGAGAAAGAGATTGCTGTTGGATATAACAGTTTATTCACATATACGTGGACAACTTCAATTCCATGTGATCTAAGGAGTTGAACAGGAATTTGTTGCAAACAATAATTTGACTAAGTTGTCAATTTGAGCAGGACAGGATCACAAAAATGCAGCAAGTTTATGTTTCAAGATGTTTAGCAATTGACTTATACAGTCATTTTGCTTTAACAGGAAATGTGCTGTATTCTACAGAGACTTTGCTTTGCCAAAATAAGTCTATCACTTGAATTCTTTGATTATTGGACAAACTTTTTTCCTGTTTTACACCCAACGTTCACTCCAAAATATACACGCTGTACGCCACATTGAATTGCTTTTGTGTACAAACATTCACTTCAACGTACATTCACTTGTTTTAAAAATGAATCAGATTCAAAAAATTGAATTCTTACATATTCAGTTTTTAATAAAGAGTAGTGTAGTAGATTCGGCAACTTTATTTCCCTGTTCAGATCATGTAGATTTATATATTTAAGTAATTATAATTACCTCTTTTCAAAGTAATTGCCGAAGTCATGTTGTTTAATGTATATTACAAAAGGAAAAAACTGTATCAAAAGAATTTCCAAAGCACTAATAAGGAAATATATAAATTGCCATCATCACGAGATACAAACGCACCCTAAATGCAAAATAGAAGCCAATTGTGTTAGTATAAAATGTATATTTTTCGGTTCTTAGCAGAAAGTGATACTCTCTAAGGCCTACACTTATTTTGAATAAGATAACAAAAAAAATCGTTGCACAAGAATCGTTTACTTTTCACAAAGTTACAGATTATAAAACATCATGACAAGATTGAACACTAATGATTCCCTGAAGAACGCCCTCCAAAAATTTCTTTTAATCTATCTAACGTATCTATAAATACTTATGACATTGTATGAATCATTTAAACAAAGAATAAAGGTCGGAGTTATAAATATTAACATAAATTAAAAGTTGAAGGAAAATCAGTCAAATCTTCATTTACAAGAAAATAACCGAAGCGAGTTTTATTTTTCTTAAAAAAAAGTCAGAAGTGTTAAAAAACAAACAGATGCTCCTTATGTTAGTGTAATAGACAGGGATTACAAAGTTGGAAGAAAGTGTTGCCAAAGCATGTATGGAATTTTACTGAAACATTTTAACAGTATATGTATCCTGAGGATGTTTCAAACACTAGGCACCAACGAGCAGTGAACTTTTCCACGGAGTACATTATTCAATTGACTTAAACGAAGGCGATGATTCATAAGTTTTCCAATTTACCAAAATGTTATGAATAAATGTTTACGATATTTTAGTCTTTTTTAGTTACTCACAAGAAATGCTTCAACATCGAAAGGTCCATTGAAAGCAAAAAAGGTCAACTTTCAATACTACATTGTACCTTTGCGCTTCAAAGAAAAGATAAACTTCCAACCGCCTCCCATGAAACCGAAAAGAATTTAAAACTGTGAACTACGAAGACCCCATGTTCTAGAGCAATCTTTCAATTTCTTTCTTGTTAAAACGCTTTCTCAAGCTTGGAACAAATATATCTTTGAATGTTCAATGCCACCTACTTAGGAGCCTTGAATGACAGTTAATGACGGCCTTAAGGAGGGTAATGATAATATCCTATATAGAGGCATCCGATCAGTACTTCTGTTGCGTGACTGTAGGCAGCCATTATGTGGGGTCCATCGGCCATTAATCGTCTTCATTTATTGTCTGCATACATTTCAAAATCTCTCATTCAGTGAAATTGAAGAAATCAGGACACAATTCAGTGTACAACCACCCGAGATACAGGTAAACGTTAGCTAGCAAACTAAAAGACTAAAGGTAATGGACTCCAGTTATGTCCGACAAAAAACCCACCACCACTTGACCGTCCGGGTTCGTCTATATCCATGTTTGCTGTAAAAGGAACAGGCCCTTGGTCCTGAAGGATTCTAGAGAGGGCCAAATTTTTTTAGGAGGGGGGCAAAATGTGTAAAATTTTATTAAGCCATAACAAATTTCAAACTTTCAAACCCTCCACCTCATTCTTGGCTACGGGCATTTTCAATGGAAGAATTAACGTGGAATATCATTTTACAGAAGTCACAAATCTTCCTTAATCTCCCTCATCTAAATTGGTATGCGGACATTTTTAAAGGCCAGTCAGTGTAAATTACAGGCAATCTTTCGCCTTAAATGATAGAAAAATTGAAAGAGTTGCAAGTGAAATTTTGAAATCTCAATAATTTGAATAAGTTGTAAACTGCATACAAAAAAGAGATTATACCTATTTTGCAATAATCTACATATGGGCAATATGGTGCAATATACAACATGGAGGTAGCTATCAGTAATCTAGACAACGGAATTTAAGGGATGAGCCCTCCCCTTTGAGATTTGCAAAGGGACATCTTTTTGTATTTCAAAATTAATCTACATACGCTTAAATTGGTTTAACTTACCAAAGATGGAAACGTTACTAGCACAGCTGTACTGAATGACTTTTTCAGTTTCATATTTTTGAGATTCGCTGTAGTTTATCTTGAAAATATGGCGGTTTCTGGGGTCTATCTCTCTCACCACGTAGCATATTGCTTTCTCACATTGTGCTGAAGAAAAGAAAATTATGTTTCTTTTTTCATCTCAAATTTTTGTTACTTTGGAAAAGATACAGAAAAATTTAGAAGAAATAAAAACACTTCCAACATTAGTTTTATCGATCACAATTCACTCTTCCTACGTTTCTAAGTCATGTTAATTATCTCTTAAGATGTTCTTCAACATACAAACATGCAAAACAGGGCATCTAGAAACCTTGCAATAATTTGGTAACTAAGCAAGGGGCTTTATTCATTTAAAAGAATCATTAAAACGCCGCATTTAAATGAGATGAATGTATTTCCTCCTAAACGAACCTCGTGGTATACAAAGCAAAACATCTATAAAATACAACCAGCACAGCAAAATAAATAAGCCAGTTGCATTCAATTCGAATAGAATATATTTATATTTTTAAAGCTACATTTCGTTGCTACTTTTTATACAACTATTTCACACTGAGTGGTCTTTGATTTTCCCACATATCCCATCAGTGTAAGCACTCCACCATTAAAAGCAACATATCGAACAAAAACAAACTAGAATAGAACAAAATGAAGATTAAACAGCCATGCATTGATCTTTTCTCTTTCGATGTGAATGAATAACGTCTGTTTTAAAATTTATTATTAAAAGTAGGTTTAAAGTTAGTAAATGATTTGAAGCAGGTTTTTCCTTTATGCTATACATCAAATTCGTTCTGATTTGCCCAAACTGCCAAAAGAAAAAATTAAATCGTCCTTTCGAATCGTTTTTATTCTAAAAATGATGTCCTTAATACTTAAGTTATGTGCAATAAAAGTGAATTTGATGGTATCGTCTGAAAGCAGCGTTCATATTTACAATGGGACACGTAGAACTTTTCTACCATTTCCAAGTACAAAAATTACAACAATAATTTGAACGACACCTCTCGCTTTTACTGCACATTTCACAGAGTTACTTAAATACCTGTTAACGAAAACGTACCCTCTGCTAAAAATAAAGGCAATTCTACCACGATTAAGACACCAACGACGAATATCCAGAGTTTGTGACGACGTTGCTTAATTCTAGTAGATGAGACCGAAGACGGAGCCATCCTAACAGGAAGTTATTTGCAAAGAAATTTCCTAATAATAAATCATGTTCATACTATCCCAAGGTGTGATAAAAAATAGCAGCTATAGGGAGAAGAGATATTAATGTATAATTCGCTGCCCTCTTTCAAGACTCAGATTTTTGTCGAGTTAGTATTTATGGATAAAAACCCAACGCAATATAAACAAAAATAAGTCAGAAGTATTTCGACGTTCCATAATTTGATGCCAGAATAACGTGTCACGTTCTATAAAATGCTTCAAACTAAGAAAAATAAATACCTGAAGCAGAGTAAGTATTAAGTTGTATCAGTGTCACCCTTTTGCGAACCTTATATATCGAAACCAAAATGATCACATTTTGTTCCCGAAAAGTTAAAACTGTAATTATACACTAGTCTCTCACAACAGAACCTGTTGGAAGTGTCAGAAGTAATTTCGGTGTCTGCAATGCGGGCAGGATAACTTCGTACAGAAGATTTAAAAGTTTCCATTCCAAACTAAGACAAATCAGGACAAAATGGACAAGCGCTGTGTTGCGTCACTGATATACAAGAGGTAATAATAAAGGATGAGGCTAATTGCTGGAGGTGAAGGAAACACATCCCCACACACTTTAGCACAATTGTCGGAACATATCAATCATTGTAGCAAGAATGACGAAACAATGAAAAGTGAGGTTAAGTTTAACTGTACTGTACTAAAATTTCAAGTTAAATCAACTCTGAACCGTGCTTAATGTAAAGGATAATGCAGGATCGGGGTTAATACAAGCTATACACGAGGGCTTAGCCCGAGTGCATCCAGGGATACCATTTACCCCTGTGAGTGCATTATAATTTATACTCTAAATAATGCAAGATCTAGAATTGATTAACCTTGTTCATTCATGCACAGCAAGATTTTCCTAAAACCAGATTTTAAAGAAGAAAAACTTCGTTTCAATATAACTGTGTTTCCACTAAATGTGGAAAGATTAACCCTAATAACCTTTAAAAGAAATGTTCTTCCGCAATTAAAAAGTATACCACTGTACAAAATTGATGCAGTTGCAATACCCATAACCATAGAATATAAGAATTACGTCACTAATTTCAGAAATATTGCTAGTATTTAATAACTTCAGCAGTCTAAATAAGGACAAAAGGAAGTAAGAAGAAGAAAATGACACCTGGCAACACACCCTCTGGCAAAGAATTTTGCATGCTCCGACGCGACCTAGCCTAGCCTCTTAAGTAAATACTGCGCGTAAATATATTTTAAATTTATGCGTACACGAACATATGTACCGCTTTTATTATGTAGGCCTACGCACGAATAGTGAGTTTAGCTTTGACGTACAGATGTATACATATAGACTACATATATACAGCGCACGTGCATAGCATATATGCAGGACTGGAGGTATTTTCAAACTGTGTACAGTACAAAGCTGTTAAGTTAAGGCCCTCTGACTCGACTCTGTCTGTATATGTTATTAAAAGATCAACCTAAGCTAGCTACAGGTCGAATTTTTTAGGGAACAATGTAAGCCCCCAAGCAGTAGGCCTAGTAACGTTTTAATTAGACTCAACATTGAAGGAAAGTTTTAGGGCAGTCAAGACCCCGTCAAAATGAGACGGTTTTAGGCTAATGTAACAAGTAGGATTGTTTCAAGTTTAATTTTCAATGCCAGCGTTACATTGTTCAGCATTCATGTTAGTTAGGCTTAGTATCATTATGTACGTGGCAGTCGCACTTACGTTAGTAATTGATCCGAACACTTATATTTGAGTACTTAACCTTTTCATGAATATTCAGGACTACCGTACGTCTTATTAACATTTTGGATTTTGTTCACTTAAGTTTAAAACGTTAGAACAACGTGCTTACCCCGCACTATCCCTGTAACTTAGCTGTTTACTAGGGCTTCACCGGCATTTGCAGGTAGAGCATAAAGCATGCCCTATAGCATTGCATATAGTATTTAAACAGTACATATATCATCATGTAGCCTAAACAAACAATTTTTCAGCATAAAGATATGTATTGCAGGAAATGTAGAATTCTGAGTTTCTCGTACTACAGAGACAGCACCTCTTGCTTCTAATATTCCACGATCTAGACAATAAAAAGTAAACAGTGTCGTAACTTTAAACAGTGGCAAAAATTTTGCCTTTCTTAACAATTTTGTTTGAAAATTATGGAGTCTGCATAACAGAAATTTTGCATTTCCTGTAAAAAAACGATACGTTTGGGGATCACTGGATAATATGTCCTCCATATTAACCAATCTGAGATTGCACGTTAACTAAGGATCGTTGTTGCTGCATAATTTTATCTTAGACCTGCGGATTGTGGCTCTCCGACGTTGGGGAGCTAGCCCCTAATCATTTACAGTATCGGGAACGAAAGGTTTGAAGGTCCCATTCTATTGAGGATACCGTGACACAGAAAGACACCCATTTCTAAAGTTTCGCATTCGGGCCCATTAGAATAGGTGGGACCCTAAAAGGCCCCCAAAATGAAAATCAATTACACTTTTGAGAACATCAATAAAATAAAAAAAGCAAATTAAAAAAGCAATTAAAAAAGCGGACCCTCTGATAGGACCATCTTCTCAATCGTTTCAATCTTAAGTATCATTTTTGGAAACCTGCAATGCAATTGGATCGATTGGTAATAATGTTGACTTTGTTCTGACAAGTTAAAATGGGCACATTTGGGCCCTTTTTGGTCCATTTGGGCCCTTCCTAAACGATAATGCCCCTGAAAATCTTTTCTTAAGTTATATTTTTATTATCAGTGATGGGTGGAGACTGAACGGTATCAGTTTCAACTTTGTTGTTCCCAAAAGTGTAATTGAGACCCTACTTGGGCCCTACTTTGAGCCCTTCTTAAGTGGTGAATGCCCCGGATTTTGTTTTCTTAAGTTTAATATTTCCTTTAACTGGTTTTGGTCCTTGCAGTGTTTTTTTTTTTTTTAATTTTATTGATGTCTCAAAAGTGTAATTGATTGTCATTTTGGGGGCCTATTAGGGTCCCACCTATTCTAATGGGCCCGAATGCGAAACTTAAGAAATTGGCTTCTTTCTTTGTCACGGGATCCTCAATAGAATGGGACCTTCCAACCTTTCGTTCCCGATAGTGTAATGATTAGGGGGCTAGCTCCCGAACTATTTGTTTTCTTCTGTAGATAAAAAATCAAGAGCTCATATAAGAGAAAATTTGAAATCTGTAGAAGAAAACTAAGGAAAACAGCACTGCAGTTTAAGGGCAGATGCACACTGTTTAACAAGGTGTTTTTTATTGGCTGTTGCCATTGTGTTGTATCGATTGTTTTCTTCGTTATTGTTAGGGATTAGGGCTATCGTTAGCTAATAAGCTAATTTTTTGTTAAACAGTGCGCATCGCCTCTAGTTTACCGGTGCCTTTGATTACCAGTTGTCATTTTTGTCATATTTCCGATTTTTGTCATATCCAGAATCCGCGTGGAGAGTTTCCCAAACTTTGATAAAGTGTGTAACGTTTAAATACAGCTTGGTAGGCTACGCAATGGCCCGCACTGTGTTTAATTCCGTAAGAGTACGTTTTGACGACTTGTACATGCTGTCGATCAAAATAAACCAGATGCAAGTGGCGACACTACCGTGGTGTACAAGCTACGAGGCCCGTTACTGTCTTTCATGAGGCATTGAACTCTCGCCTAAATTGAAGAGAAAGCATACCGTCCGTTGCTTTTCGGGGATAAGACTCAACCACCTTTGACTTCGAAAAATTAGGCTACAGATGGGAGGGGGGCAAGGCAGCATATATACGTAATAGATAGACATTTGGGGGGTGGAGTCCCCAAAGCCTCAGAAAAATCGCCCCTGGGAAGGAAACGATGAGTCAATTTGCTTCTCCCAAAGACACACCATGTGAGGGCGAAGTAAGACAAAAATGGAGCATAAATACCTGATTACATCCTTCCTTCAATCTACGACGCAAAGTTTTGTGGTGAATTTGGTGAATTTTGTTTTAATCTCACTCTACACAAGTTTTGTGGAAACTTTGATGGTTTTTTTTTTTTTTTTTTTTTCATTTATTTGATTGTTACCAGCTAACGTTTAGTTCTATAAATAATTTATTGGCGTAATCATCGAAGTAGTTAAAAAGAAACGATTCTAAAAATTAAGAAAAACTTATGAGGATCTTCTAGGAGAAAGTTTATGACTAAGTCATAAAACTCCCGTAAATTAATTGTCAATATCAGTAAAATTTAAATTGAGATTTTTTACTAATTTTCCATTCATAACTGATGAAAATGGTCTGTTCTTGACATTTAAGAGCAGAACTTTTTAATTTTCAAACCTCACTTTTACGTCTGTCTTTCTCGTCTATTGCTTGTAACTTTTGTGCTTATTGCTTTTGATAAAATTGTCCAAGTTTACACCTCATCTAGGGGAAAATAGCAGCTGGCAATATTTCATTTCAATAGTTTCGTGTGATTCATTTTTATTTCGAATAAAATAAATCCAAAGCTTAGGTCTAGATAATTGCCTGCGTTTGATCATTTCTGTCGTCTTTGAATATACGATGTATTTTAGCATAGAGATTTACGATTGATATGGATAAGGTTTAATTGTAATAAAACGCAAGTTATTACATATTCTGCACATCTAGAAAATGACAAATATATTCCAAAAGGTGACTATTCCTGACGTCGTAATGGACCACCTTGGACATTTTTCTTCTTTATTCGGGTGGCATCACTTTGTTGATAAGAAAAGAGCCAATACGAAGGGAGTGATTACCAACGTTTTTCTTATCGCAATTGATGAGTTCTAGTTGTCACTTTTCCCACCACTCTCTCACATTTTATTTATCCACTAGCGGACTAAACGTCTACTGAATCCGAAACTCTATTTGTTAAAAGGGAAGGCTGTTGTCTTATTGTACTTGTTAGAACATATGAAAACGTTTCTCGCAGTCCACTGAGCATTCGATAAATTTACAGGGTATAAGTAGAAATAAGAGGAAAAGTATTTTACGGTATTTGTTTCCATTACAGCTATAATACATCTCCAAAGTAGGGAAAATTTGATATCAATTTGCAGCAAACGTAAAATTTTTTGAGGATATAAACAAGAAAATTATACAATTCCACCCTTGTCAAGGTATATTCCCGTAAAAAAGTTTGCTCATTGTAGTAAGTTGACTTACTGTGATGAAAAAGTAGCAATCTAGGAACACGAATTTTGGTCTCATGTTGGGTCAATGTGGCCCAATGTTGGGCCAATGTTGGATTATTTTCGGAATTACCAAGGCATCCAAAAGCTGTCAACTTGGTGTTTGTCCAACATCTATTCAACATTACGTCGACGGTGAATCAACCGTTCCGCCAACAAAGGCCCTATTTACTGTTCCCAACGTTGCCCCAACGTTGGGTTAACGTATTGGATCCTGGTTGATTCACGTCATCAGCCAACGTCATGACGACGAACAGCCAATCAAACACTTACACTGGGTCAATGTTGATCTGATGTCGGTTTTACGTTGGTGCAGCGATGGTGTGCTCTCAGAGGATAATAGAGGATAATATTTATCATCGCTACAGGCTGGGCGCTAGAAATTCAAACTGCTTAAATTCGGGAGGTCGTATATTGCACTGTGTCTAAGATAGGGCATAGTCTAATCTAAGCGATCAGATGGCGCGCTGGGGGATTTTGTTCCGAAAATACCTTCCAGATCATGGGGAATGACATTTTCGTGTCCGTTTGAATTAAATTATTTCTATTTCTGTTGATGTTCACCTCACGCCTTCTGTGCCAAGGAACCACGCTAAAATATGTTGAAATAAATTTACATTTTGGTCTATTCAAATTCTCGGAGGAATTGATTTTTTCACTTATACTCCCCTACAAATAAATGTCGCTGAAATATTTTCATGTTAATTTACATTTGGAGTTGAATGAAAGATATCAATCTGCGTTGAAATAAAGGGTGAATACACGACTAAGGACACACCGGTTGACTATCTAAAAAAATTGAATTATCGTGACCCCTCAGACATCCCTTGCTTGCAAGTAGAACCCTAAGCTATCATTATTTGTATGTTTGAAAGAAACAATAATGGTCAACTTTTAATTCATGCCTTCTGGGGACCTTTTCCCAACCCTGTCATTAGAATTTCCATATCTACCATAAGAACCTACGTCCCACTTAACTGATAATCTAACATCGGAACTCCGTTTGATCAAGGTGATGTTACTTGCAGTGGGACACAGAAGTTATTTTAAGTCTGTAGAGACTAAGATTTTAGTGGAAGTGATAAAAAAATAAATGGGAACTTATCCTGAGTTCAGAATCAAGGTGCCTAGTACTTACTGTCTGCGATACCAGATCCCAGCAACCCAGTCTCCCAGACTAAGGGCGGCGGAGTTATGGAGCAAACAATGCCAATGACTCGCCCTAGCTGAGGGACAGAGTGGAGGAGTCTGTGGGTTGAGCTCTAAGTGGTACCTGGGCCAGACGCGAGTACTCTATAGGCTCCGCTTCTTGCCGGAGCAATTTGAGTTTGGCCTATGCATGCAATATGTACAAGGTCATATGCACACAAGCTAGGCCCATAGTAGGCCTAAGTCTACCTGTTTACCTACTGTTGAGCTCAGTAGTAATAGGTGACCTAAGGCCAGTTTAATTTTTATATCTAATGTAGATATACCACTGTACAAATATTTACTCAAAATGTACTTTATTGCTGATGTCTTTTGACATAAGCAATAAAGTACACAATTTCCAATACTACAGTAGTCTCCTAACCAACATTCCTGCCTGCAGCCTCAGAGATCTCAAGTCCAAGTGTTCTACTACAGTAGCTGCAGACAGGTGCATTGGGAGGCACACAAAAACAGTGGAATGTTCCAGCTGACAATTTAGTTGTCAGCTGCCAATATTCATTGATGACCTTGCCATGATGAATATTGATAGGTTAACATAAATATGCAGTTAAAAACAACTTGAAAGGGCAATTCACTACAACATTTCATACAAGAAATTGTGACAATGACAAAATTCGCAAATGTCCGAGAAGAGGTTGAAGACTTGAGTTTGTTGCAGTATATATTTTTTTTTATGATTATTTTCGACAAATTTTGCAAGTAGTGGAAGATGCATGCACTTTCAACAAGCAGCATCAATTTATATTATACTGTGATCAGCTTTGGATCGCGTTGGGAGTTTCAAATTAATTTCCAAGGAAAACGACTAACAATGTATAGCACGTTGATATATTTTCAAAAGGAGAATACGACACCAACCTTAAGCTCTTAAATTATCGTGTGCTAGACAAAACGATTGATCTTGGTAGCAATGAGGTGACGGTAACTTAAAGAGCAGCAATTTCTCGTCTTTCTTTCTGAATGGCAGCTTCTTGGCTAGTATACACCTAAAAGCCTTTTAAACTGTTGTTAAAAAAACAGACGGAAAATTAATAAATTGATAACATGATATCGCTGATCAGGCATTGCATCCCTATTGTTCTTCGTGTTAGCTTTGTAGGTGCAAGCAAACTTTGCTGGGAAGAGATATTGAGTGCCACATCTATGCGATGAGAATCACTGCATTCTCCTTCAAATGGTAATGAAAAATAATCTGTCTTCTGTTCAAACAGATGTAAAAACCTATTGTTAAAACTTAAACTGGCAAAAATCAAAGAAGAAAAATAATCATTTATACACAAGAGACGGATTGGAGAGGGTATACAATTTTTCAGATGTATTTTCCAATTTTTAGCTCAATCATTAGCCATTTCCTTGGCAACCGTGTAAACATCATCATTAATTCTGAATGGGCCTTTTACACATGGTGGCAAACTATGAAACTACACCAAACAGTTTATTAGCGGATATGTCTTTCATTTCCTCCAAATTATTCACTGGCTTTATATGCAAGAAGAAAGTCACAGTGCAGTGGTCAATAATTAAACATCCAATGATGTTTCAAATCTATTTCAATTTCCAGCAACATGAAACTGAAGTTCTGGATCTAGAGCTTAAATTGTACTTCAACTTTAGGGACCACAGAGACAGGGTCGGGGGAAGGAGGGTTTAACTCGCCTCCCAAGTTGCTGCTTTGGTGGTTAGCCCCTCTCTCCCCGCTCCATTGCCTTTGAAACTTCAGTAACGAAAGTTATTGAAGCGCTTGTCTCCCTCGATCAGGAGAAAGCATTCGACATTGAGGATCACTGTTTCCTCTTTAAAATCCTGAACAAACTAACGTTGAATCCGGTTTTTGTTAAATGTAGCTCTTTGCTGTATTACAGTGTATATCGGACTCCTTCAGAGTCAACGTGGGGTTCGATAGGGGTGTCCCCTGTCACCTCTTCTCTGTGTATTGTTCAGTAAATCCCTTGCGAGATCCTTTCAAAATGAGCCTTTGTTTCAGCCTTTTCACTTACCCGGTGGAGCTGAAGTCAAGTATCTCCAGTATGGTGACAACGTCACATGTGTAGTCTCTGATCTACTTTCCTTCAGTGCCCTTACTGGTACGCTTGTCTACTTTTAAAAGGGTGACAGGTGCCAGACTGAATCCCACTACGACAAAGGGACTCCGTCTAGGCAAATGGCCGTCGAAACAGCTGCCCTTCGCGACGTCATGGGTAGACGAAGACATTAAAATCAATGGCATATGGTTCGGGTATGGTTCACCGGAGTTCCTTATCTGGAACGAGAAAGTGGACCTTGTGGAAGCTAGGTTGATGGACTTCAGCGATCGCCACATTAGTCTGTTTGGGAATTAGGTTAAAGTTATCAATCGTTTACCCCCACTGTTGGTATCCAGGCACTGTTCTGGCTGCCCCGGACAGTGGTCCGGTGCGACCCGAGGGGGCCGTTTGTAAGTTTCTTTGGTCTCGGAAAACGGAGCTGGTCAGAAGGATAATGGTGTACCAGGATCCTGGGCAGTAGGACTTGGGCCTCCTGCACTTTCCTTCGAAGATTTGTTTTCTCCAAACAAGATTTGTTTTTAGTGCCGTTGAAAGCCACGTGTCGTTTACCTTTTTTGTCCGTTATTGTGCGGGGGTATCATTCCGTTGGTTTATCGCTGCCCTGTTTAGCAACAGCTAACTTCACAGCTGGAGGCCCACGAAGGTATACTGTCTCATGAGGAAAACACTACCTATTATGCCAAAAGTAGGGGAAGTTTCGCAATCGGGTGATAAGGACCAGTGTCAGGCCTTATTCAATGACCTGGTTGGTTAGGCTCATCCCAAGAACTATGTGTCAGGGTCGGACGTGTGGTGTGTGGTTCACAGCAGGTCACTTGACCACCGCCGGCGAGACCTGCTGTGGCGAATCGAACATAAAGCCATCTTGATTAATCAACAGCGCCTCCGGTGACGTCTCGGAGATGGCATTTGCCTCCGTACTGGATGCACTCAGTGGGAGAGGGTACCTCACGTGTTTTGGCAGTGTGGTTTTGTCAGCCTCCTCTGGGAGTGGTTTCAAGTCCTGGCTGATTGCCTCGCGACTTGTCGCACCTGGGGGGGGGGGGTAGCCAGGACTACGCTTTTTACGGCCTATCCCCCCGCCATACAATTCAAGTGTTTGTAATATATTGACCTTTGTTTCATCCACCCTTAAGCTGGCCTTGTAAGAAAACCGTTCTAAAATTGTTTTAAGGGGGAGGGGGAGGCATGTGGATGTCGTTCTTGCTTTGGTGAAGACAGAGGTTAGGCTGTGGGTAGAAGCTGACCGAGGACGGGGTTCGGCAGGCGGTTGGGTCCTCTCGTTTCGGTGGGGTCGGGCCGGGTGATAGTTAATCTGTAACTGTTTGAGTCATTTTCCCCTTTTTCCTGTTTGTTAACGTTGGGTGGGGGAGTTACGTATGTTGGCCCCTAAAGTTTTTTTTGTTTTTGCTCGAAACCACTTCTAAGTTTAAATAGGTGTAAATAGATCAAATTGTGTTCTATCAGGTCCGGTTTCGGGGTTTTTTGTGTTGACAGTTTCCGTTTTAAAGCACTGAAAAAGCAAGGAGTTGCTAGAGAAGGAGATACAACGAACAATTTTTTCAGACAATATGCATATGAGAAGGATTATGTCTTTTGATGTGTCTCTATTTGATAGACAGGTCCCTTTGTTTCTATTGTCAAATCCCTTGTGACTAAGTCTTTTAATGATCATCTCTTCCCTTCTTTCCCATGTAATCCCTGGGCAAAGGCATTGTCTGTTTATCTTCTGATTTGGAGGTTTGTTCTTTAGGAGTCATTCTTTAGGAGTCATTTTACCGACCTATGTAAAGAATTTTTTTTATTGCTTGCCTCTTTAATTTGAAGGGAGATACCGAAAATTGAGTGAGTTATTCACAGCCATAGGTACTTGGACACGATAAACAAGAGGTGCAATATCATTACGACAAGCAGGAACGGGTCTAGGATTTCTTGTTGAAGGGCGTCGATGCCCCATCACCAGCATGTGTTTGAAGATCTATTCCCCAGTGTTTAAGAACCCGGGCGGATCAAGGGGGGGGGGCATTCCGCCTCTAGCGCATAAACAGTGTGAAAAGGGGCGTCGTTTTTGGCTAGATCAGAAACTGTTTTATACTGCTCGATAAACTAAGGTCCATAGACTAAGCTCCACAGTCATTTATGGCGGAATGTTCAGAAAATTGAAAACTGGGACCCCTTAGGCACTCGGAAATGACAATTTTACCTTAATGGAGGTAGAAACTAATCAATCGTTAGTTTGAGGTTTTGTTTGCCATAAATGTCTACTTTTATAAAACATGAGCAAATTCAGGAAATTGTCAGAAGAAATGACCCACTCTCAATTTTCGGACAAAAATTTGGCATTGTTATACACACGGTGTGAAACTGGTGTAATGAGCAGGGGTCTCATATTGTTTTGAATCTATGACAGGACAAACACTAAGAACATCGATTAAATGGTGTTGAAATGACGTCTTTAACCGGTCATTCGTGCCCGTTGAATTGAATTATTTCTGTCGATGTACAACTCACACCACTAGGGAGTAAATGTCACTTAAATACTTGGAAGCAAATTTATAGTTTTGGTCATTTCACACCTCATAATAAACCCTTCCTTGCATCCTCGTTCTCTGCCTGATAACCTCTTATCGCTTCAGGGAGAAAATGGAGCTCACTACAGGCACACTTGATATAGTCACCTTTCACATCTGATTTATTGATTTACAGTTAGTAACAGATGTATTAAAATACAAAAAAGTTACATAACATTTGGGATTAGCTAACAGGCCAGTCAAACATGTGTTAAAGGCTCTTCACTCAGTGTGAACATCATGAAAGCATTACTCACTTGAGGGAGCAAATCATGTAACAAACTAACACACCGTTTAAACCCCACATAGCTTTTGATCTACTGGGGTGTCTCTGTTGCTTTCTCAAGAAGCAACGTCACGGCATGCTTCAGCTAATAGTACTTTTGCAGCACTTTTGTAAGCTACCTATATGAGATTTGTGCAGTGGTCTTATCACGTAAGAGGGATAAAAGAGGGACGTGCCCTTATCATATTTAAAACCGAAGGAGCTGTTACTTATAGTGGGATACAGCTGAAGCTTTTATTTGTGCTATTTTTAACATACGCTTCGTTTTAAGGGGGCATCAATTCATGAGCGTTTATAACTGTTGATTTTTTCAGAAAACTAGAGAGACTGTTGTAAGAAGAAGTTGATAGAATGCCCAATTTTTGAAGAAATGCTGTAAAATTTTATGTTGTTGCAATATTATTTTAATTTTATCAAATCTTTGCAAATAGCGGAGATGTATGCATTTTCAGCCACCAGAATTAAATTCAAATTCTGCGCTGCGATAGGCTTTGTTTCGTCTTGGAAGCCGCAAATTTCCAAGGAAAGCGACAGACAATGTATAGCACATTGACAAAATAACGTCTTTTTCAAAGAGGCATACGACAATCTTTTTGTAATTTGTGACAATAGCTGTTTTAGTAGAGTTGCTAAGGCGTCTAAATAAGGTGATCACTCCATTTTTTAGTACAATTATCACACTTGGCACAAATAATCTATAGGGCAAACAAAAAAATTTATCCAAAGAAACACTCAATATCTATGCATATAAGCTCCTAATTTCCATAAATTATGCTAATTAGCCTTCAAGGAGGGGCGGTTTGAAGAATAAAGCAACGTTTTTCCTCAAAAAATGTCTGATGAAGTTGAATATGGCTGCATTCCCCTCAAGAAATTCATTTTGGCAACATTTTTTACAACTCTGAGCCATTTAGTAACTGAAAATTTCATTTTCAGTTATTAAAAAAGATCGAAACGGAAGATTCTGAAAAGGGATTTCGCCGAACTGGTACATGTACAAAATTAATGGAATTTGAGTACTCTTACTTGTTAATATTTTTTGCCTAAAGCTGCATATTTTACACCCAGAAAGCGTGAGTTATTATGATTTACTGTAGATGAATTGCTGTGTGCTCATTCCAGAAATTGACAGCCATGTTGCATTTGGTTCCTGAAAGTTTGCATGTCTAGTCAGAAAAAAGTTTGAATGGCATTTTCTAGCTCGGAAGTTGAAAATAAAGATAATGCTTTACAGAAACGATAGAGAGCAAACACAGCGCATGCTCCAAAATAGGTAGGATTTTGCAGAAAATGAAGGACAATGGTCTCCTTTTTCCTGAACTCTTTTCATGCCCCCCCCCCACCAATGAGGCATTAAAATTTTTATCAATTCTAGCTGCCATGTTAACTTATCCACAAAACGAGACCATGGTCTAATGTGCAACGTTGATGTACCATCTGAAATTCATAGGCCATCGTGTACTGAACTTAACGTTGTTCTCAGTTTTGAACGATGTCAAGCTTACCATTGGGACAGGACGAAAAATTGCTACAGTAGGCTATATTTCTCATAACCATGCACCACTCAATACCGTACATGTACCGTACTAGGAATGTCTCACAATGAATGGTTAGCTGATTATAGCAGGGCTACATGTGTTATGCATGCGAGTATGAGACTGATGTACGACAGCTCACTCCTCATCATGCAACATTACGCTATGGTACTACTGTTGTGAGACTAAATGTAACCACTCCCAGTCTTGATGGGGGCATGACCTCGGGGGTCTTTCTTCTCTGCCCCCAATTTTCCTTGAAGGATCTTATAACTTATGTAGTCTTTTTCAAGACATCTTTGTGTCGTATGAAATTTCTGTTGATGTGAAAGGGTTCAAGTCAGTCCACTGCTGCACTTGCTAGTCCAATATCCAATAATCATGCAACAGATTTTAACATGGCTAAATTTGACACAAATTGTTCGAACCAGGCGCAGATTTAAGGGGGTGGGGGTACCGCCTCAGCCCTCCCGTTTTCGCCACATCAGTAATAATACATACGGGAAATAAGTAGCACAACTCCCTCACACCCCTGCTTTCTCCTAGGTCAGCCCCCTTTTGGAAGGTCCGAACCGCGCCTGCAAACCCATGAAGGAATGCACATGTTTCACAGCGGAAGTCAACCCTACTAACAGCTAAGCCCCCCCCCCCTAAAAATCATTATAGCCCTCCACATGTTCTCTGAAAGTTCATCAGGTGGACCTTTTTTACACTACAATGTGGGTATTGTTTAGAAAGTAGATGGAGTTTTACGTCCCAGTTTCAAACCTTTTGGTTCAAGTCCAGCCGGCCACAGCCTTTTCAAGGCCCTTGTTGGCTGCCAGTCACCAACCAGGAATTTTTAGTCGATCCACATAGGTACAAACACATCCACATAGCCTTGGAAGAACTGGAGGTTTTGCAATGGCCTAAATCGGGTGCAGATCCAGGATTTAGAGTAAGGGGCGTACTTTCACGCCAAAGGACGACAAACGAGCGCCGAAGGCACAAATCCAAGGCAGGGAGGGGTGGGTTTTCCTTTAAGAAATTTTGAGTTCCAGAATGCGCTCAATTACACAGCTTCTGGAAGCATATCTTCCATATCTCAAAAAAAAATCATTGGTCATCGGAAAAAGGGGTGTGTGCACGGTGTGTCCCTGCTTGTATCCGCGCCGTAGGTGAAGCACAAAATATTGAGAACTGTCAGAGCCACATTCAGGTGAGGGATAAGGAATTGAAATTGATTTGAATACTGCGAAAGTGTTGACTCGATCATCTTTGAGGACTATGGCCTAGCCTACAGTAGCCTAGGGTATCTGGGCCTTGTTTTCCCATGTACACGTTGTTCCCTGAATTAAGCCTAAGATCTCACCATACAACTGTTGTCAGAGTTTTCGCCACAGGAAGGTTAGAGGGGAGTTGTCCCCCTCTTTCCAAACGAAGGCGGGTAAAATCCCCCTTTCATTGCCGCGAAAATTAAAAAAAACCCAGTATCTTGGTAACTTATTTTAAAAAATGCTTTTGCAATGGTATTTCAAACCTACATATTGAAATAAATGGCATTTAAAACTATTCAACTTGCACCCTACATGGCCTTGAAGCAAGCTTTTGTCATCCTGAACCCACTTGAAACTTTAGGCTAGGACAGCATCAATTTAGACTTTAGGGTTAAAGGGCCAAACCTCTCACCCCAAACTACAATTTTGTTACCCGGGTACCGAAATTCTCAATTGGCTCAGCTCTTTGATTGACAATTCAAACAATGCAGAAGGCCAAAGCTTATATTACACAGCATGAACGGTACTGAGAGTGATTAGATTATATAAACTGAGTTTTTGCATACTAACCCTGAAGCATTAAACTGATATTGTGTCTGGATGAGGATGAATTTCAGACAATTGTGGGAGGGCTTCAGTAAGAAGGTTAGGAGAATTGGTACTGTTTGGGTGAGAGAATTGAGCCTTTAGCAATAATAAATTCCCCCCTTTATGTGTTTCTGGTGGAATCCCTCACTGTGTATGTGTGTGCCATGTCCATAGCATGTGTCATAGTCATAGTGACACGCCTCTTATTGTCAATAGCAGTAGATTGATGACTAGCTTGGAACCTTACTTGGTCATAGGACTGCGGACTATAGACGCTGCCCGATTTGATGAACTGGTAGATCTATCGAGCTTTTAGAAACAAGTGCGCATTCATATTGTTGCAACATTAATGCAAATGGTTTGCGAAGGTGCAAGAAGGATATTTGAAAGTAAAAGTGCAATCGGAGAGATAAACGAATTACCAGCGGGTGGTCAAAAGCAGACAAGCATAGTTTATTCTTGGTGGGGTGGGTGGGGGACGGGGGAGGGGCTAGTTAGAGCAGCGGTTTCTTTTTAAACAGCAACTTCCTGGGTTGTTCTTCACCTTAAACTGTATCGAGTAATAAACGGAAAATAATAAATTGATCACATAAATATACTAGCTGGCCATGGATTGCATCCCCATTGTTCCTCTTGTTAGCTTTGCTAGGTGCACGCGAACTTTTCCGGGAAGAGGTATTGAGTGCCACATCACTACAATGAGAACCACAGCATTGTCTCTCGGATCTTAATGAAAAGAATAATATGTCATCAGTTCAAACAGATTTTGAAGGTCTAAGGAGAAGACGGATTGAAACAAACTTGGGTATACAATTTGTGAAATCATTAATAAAGTTAAACCTCAACCAAAAATCATATCCTTGGCAATTGTGTAACCATTCGCTAATTCTGAACCGGGCATATATCATGTGATGGCAAACTTTGGTAACATACAAGGGAAACCAAACAATTCATAAGGGGTCTTTGGTTGAAACTTTCTGTTTCAAATATCATTTAAAATCCAGCAACATACAATCGAAGTTCATGATGTACATCTTGAATTGTACTTTAACCTAAAGTACGCATGTGTCTTTAAGAGAGATTGGGCAAGGGCTCGGGGAAGTGTTATCCCATTTTTGAATGGCACATTTTTGGTCATCTCAAATGAAACAAATTCTGGAATACAATTAAGAACGTGCGAGTATTAAGAGACATGTCCCATCTACAAAAAAGACTATTAGGTTATGGTCCATTTCGCATCTCATAATTTATTGCAAAAGTCACTTAGTTTGTCAGTCATTCAGTTAGCCTTTTTTCCAGTTGTGGCTCACTGGCTCGTTTTCCCTACTCCATTGCTTATGCGGAGCATCACGCACAACGGTAGTAGGTTCCATTTTTGGGAATAGAACCCGGGACTTCCGCGTGAGAAGTGGATGCTCTTTCCGTTACACCTAACACGCGGTATCATCTATGTGCGTGATTATAATTGTATGTAGACTGTTGTGATGCGTTACATTTCCAAAGTGCACTTCAAAAGCCGACACAATGTCAAGATATTAACATTGTAATGAGGTGTATCAAGGTGCTGAGGTATAAATTTGAGAAGGTCGAATGAGACTGGCGGATGATGATTTGAAACTGATGAACGTCGAATTCAACTGTTACATATCAAATTTCGATTCTCAGTATTTTGAATAAATTTGGTTGGTATATCTTGAATGTAATTGATATATATATATATATATATATATATATATATATATATATATATATATATATATATATATATATATATATATATATATATATATATATATATATATATATATATATATATATCGATTCCCGATGATATGATAATGAATAACCCTCCAAACGAGACTAGATCAAAATTTCTTATCATGTCATTCTGTCCTTTCTAAATATATTTATATATGGTCTCCTCATCAACAGGTCCTGCAGTCTACCCGTAATTTTCTAGCATCCCTTCTCGATTGTCTGTAAGTTCACGGATCTTTCTAAATAACTAAATTTTAAATTCTGCTTACTCGGTTTTCATGCCACAACCATGTACAGACTATGACGAAGGAGTTATCCCAGCTTGATTACATGCGAAAATGGTCAAGTTTCTTTGGTTCTTACTAATCCTCTACCTCTCAAAACAAGGACAAATAAATTACAATATATTGATTTCACACTGGGGGAAGTACATTTATTTCCATGTTACCATCTAAAGATTAGCTTTTTGCACACAGTATAATCACAAACAATACACCAAAACACCATCCGTATCTTTCACATAGACTGAAAACAATTTAGGTATAAATACATTGTTGTTCAATTATGCAAATCTCTACTAATCAATCTGTTAACGAAGAAATCTTGGGCAAAATATGCTTGTACCTCTCTTGCATCGATGCATCAGGCTTTTTTTCTTTACAAAGAAAAACTTTACAGAGAAAACCTATGAATGACTCGGTTGTGATGTGAACCTTTTACCTTTTTTGCAATAGCATAAGACCAATGGCATTAACAAATATTTTGCAATTTAACTACAACGTTTATAAGAGGGCCAAGTAAGTTTTCAACAAGTTCAATGGCTTTCATATCCAAAACGACATTTACCCATGCTATTAAAATCATTCTCTGATCTGAGGAATTTAACAAATTTCACGAATCTAACAAATATTTGCAAAGATTTTTAACATCCCGTGAAGAATAAGGAATATTATAGAGGCTGGAAAACTTTTGTAAGGAGATTAGACTTCACTTGTTTTTCGGACACCAACTAATAAGTACCCATATTGGCAAACTTCTTCTGTCACAAAAACCGTATCCATCTATTATGAAATGTCACTCGCCCTTACACTTTTCGAAATGACTGTTGTTTACAAACGTGTTCTCTTTCAAAGAAAGGGTGTACGTTCAAGCTTTCCACTCATAAAAATTTTGTTACACTTCCAAAGAAGATAAAATGTGGAAATTTATCATGGAAGTCATAATCTTATTGTCACAACAAGGCTCATGATCTGTGTTCACAGGGTTAAGTATTTGTCCTTGAAGCAATTGAGAGGGTTTTTTATGTAAACGACTTGACTCCAGATATATTCTGCATAACAAATAATACTTGAATGCAAGACGTAATCATTTACCACACTCAGCACTTACGTTATAATGCAAATTTTGATAACTCACCTACTTAAACGTAACGGTAATGAAAGCTGAGTAATGTATTTGTATTAAAGCACCACCAAACTTAAAAAACGAATGTAAATTTCTCTTTCGATGTCATTACTTATATTTTATATTTTAAGCATACAAAAATCTACCTTTAGATGTGCACTCCTTGATGCACAATTTCGTACAGAGTGTTATTTCGAATCCGTTCCATGTATAGTGCAAACGATATTTTATCACTATGTTTGTACTAACAAAAGACAGATGTAAGATTTTCCCTCCCTGTACATTTTCTTTCCCTGTATATTGGATCCTCAAGCATCGATTGCAAGGATATTGATACTTATTTCACATTTTTTCAATGTGTTTTTAAAACTTGTCCATGCCTTTTCTGGAAAGGGTCACTCTCCTTCGTCACAAACCGTTATCAATCGTTTCGGTCTTGATAAACAAACATTTACTTACCTCAAATCTTAACCATTCGATATGGTTCATGGTTTATGATGGATGACGCTTACGTCCATTTTATGTTCAAACTTTGTGCATACGATATCACATACCAAAAAGTACCCCCTCCTTTGGGGACAAAACAAACCAACACCGATAAATACAGACAGCTGATTTGTCATCCAGTCAAGGTCAGGTCCACAAAGCGGTAGGTTCTTTCGTACAGGGTCTAGAAGATCGCCTTAGAGTCTTGGAAGTCAAAGGGAAAAGTCCGGTGGGACTCCTTAGGGTTAGCCTGTCCCCCATAATAAAGAGCTCTGAGGTTGCACCATAAATTACATCAAGATGTATTTTCTGCATAAATGGCAGCCTAGATCAACATTTTTTGGATAGGGCCCGTTTCTTGAAATCTGGTGGCTGGAAAAAATATATAACGATAAAAAAGTGAAACTTCTCCGCATGTCAACCTTCCGACGGTAAAATCGAAAAAAAAAAAAAAAAAAACAGGAAACGGTTAAAACGGTATTGTAAGTTTCCAGTTTATACCATTCAAGCTATTTGACTTTACTTCGAAGCAACTTTATCCTTAAATTATAACAGTCCCCATTTTAAAAGTAACAAACACCTAAGCCCATGCCGTCTCTCTATCCAGTATGCAATAAAAGATGTGTATGGGATGAATTCAATTTATCCACCGGAAGTAGAAATGTGCCTATTTCGTATATTTTTATAGTTCAGAGCAGAAGAAATCTTATTCACCAAAACCAATTTAGTTTGTTCCGTAGTTCATCAAAACAGTTTTCGTCATGAGGAAAAACATTGCCGTCCATGCAAAGTTACAGTGTAGCAAAGTTACAGTGAATGGCGACCAATCGATATCATATCGCAAGGCATCGTCAATTGCGTGGTTTTATTTCGAATTAAATCGGTATTTAATTGGTATGTATCGAAGTGGCTAGACCTTTCGCATATAATGTCACAAAGCGGGAAGCACGCCCTCCTTTGGGGAAAAAACAAAGCCAACCCCCAAAAATGCAGACAGCTGATTTGTAACTGGACGTATACCAATTTCATTATTCATTCAACTTCATCAGAATATACCGATATCAATGATATACGACGAATTAAATTGACGGATGTCGATTCCTCGTCAAATAATACATAGGCCTATCATTCGACATGGACCTGCTCCATGTATTGTTTCGCAAGCATGAATGTATGTATGTAATCAATGCAAAGAAAACGAATAATATCGAAGAGATGCAATGCCGTACACAACTGCTGTTACGTTTTTGTTACTTTGTAACACATGAGAACCTGGTGAGAATAGTTCCTTCTGCACAATATTGACGCTACCAGTACCAATCTTGCTAGAACCTACCTCCTGCCAAGTGACAGTTTTATTGTCAAGGGAAAGGTCAGTTGTGTTACTTCCAGGAGGGAGCAAAACATTGATGTAATTCCGTTCTTTACTCTTCTCAGAAAATCTGAAGACAGGAAAAATAAACTCAACCCGGCCGTCACTATCGTGCGCAGGAGGGAGGAGCATCGATGGTTGTCCTATTTGACCACCATTCATTTCAATATTCCTTTCAAACTCTAAAAACTGAGCCACAAGGATCTTCTCAGATGACGTCATGGTCAGGACATTTGAAAAGCGAAAGTCTTTGTTTTCCCCTTGGCTCAGTGAAACGTTACTTACATCCCCAACACCATTTACGAATTGCACTGTGCAGTTATCCTGACTTGACAGTAATTTCACGGTAACGGTTGTACTACTTTGGTAAATGGACTCAAAATAAACCCAGTCCTTAGTAGGAATTAAGCATTTGTAAAAGGAATCTTTGCCTGCATTGGTGACTGAATAAGGTGATGTATCTCCCCTATTTCCAGCTATGACAAAAATCGGTTTATCAGCTACAATATGCGTTCCCGTTAAATCGTATCGACCACCGAAATAGAATGCTTCATACTTGTTAAGGATCAAAGTTCTGTCGATAATCATCCCATTAATGCTGATGTTTGTATGGTGCTTTGTTGCAACGATACCCACCTGAGATTCACCTAATCTTTGGTATGTAATCACCCAATAATCTGTTCCAAGATCTTTAATTCCTCTAACTGTAAAAGCTGCTGCACGGTCATAATTTGATTCCTTACACCCCCGATGGCCGAAAACTACCACCTCCTGATCAGATGCAATCGATACTGCCTTTTTCACTGCTTGGTTCATCTCATCTGTATTTAGTCACGCAGTCGAAGGTATGTTAAAGATCTCACCACCACCAGGACTAAGGGTAAAGTTGATTTCAGATGTACTTTTTAAGGGGAAGGAAATGTAACCGGTTGCTCCAACATTAGAAAACTTGGTTCCGATGAAGATCTCCATAAGAGGGTTGGTACAACTTATAGCGAAGAAAGTAAATATGAACTTCTCGCTGACATCGCTGATATATTCCGAAGCTGGGGGTATTATAATAACACAAAACAACGCTGTTAGCTGATTACACAACAACCATCTTGGTAAACTAAGCTTTCGGATACTACCAAAACTGTGTACAAAGGAACCGAAAGTCAAGCGTGTTTGGTCTAACGGTAAGAGCAACCGCCTCTCACGCGGAAAGCGCAGGTTCTATTCCCAATTCGAGTCCTACCAAAGACTGTAAAAATGGAACCTACTGCCACTGTGCATGATGTTCCGCGTAATCAATGGAGTAGGGAAAGAAGCCAGTGAGCCACAACTGGGGTAAAAGCCGTGGCGGGCTCAACTTGAACCAATAGGTTGGAAACTGGACCGTAAAACTCTATCTTACTAACTAACGTTTGCCTAGAATAGTCTTTTGATTTTAAATAAAGTGTATGGCTGATTGGGGGAGTCAAAAGAAAGGGATTGCTATGTCACAACTCAATCCTAGCAACAATAGATATAGAAGAATAAGACGAAAACAAATAGGAGAATGACAATATTACAGATGTAAAACTGTTTGATTGGTTACTTTTAATTGATATCAACAATTTAAAGTAGACATGAATTTATATTGAATGCTAATTGTGATGACGTTAGGTATGAAATAGTGTATAAGAAAGAGAATGTGTACAAGAAAATTCACAAAAAGGAACGAGTAAGAAATAAACAATGTGGCTATTTTACACAATTAACAGACTGTTCCTTACTTTAGATGACAAATAAGTTTTCCTTGTTTCTACTTGCAAATTGCTTATCAACGTAAAAACCTTACTTACCTTGACCTTAACTTTCTGTTGATTTCTTTCATTGAATTAAATAGGATTTGTTTTGTTAAAAGTTTAAGGTAAAACGTGAAATATTTTCGCTAATTTGTCGTAATTAAATTGTGGCTCACCTGATGTCGAATCGATACTGGAATTCGGAACAGGTTCGCCACTTGTTTGTGTCTCATACTTGTTCTTTGTTCCTGGATTGATACAATGCATCATGTTTAGCAAACAAAATAAAACAGGAAGCCATACCGTTAAGAGGTTTTCATGAAATTAAGAATTAAAGAATAGCCATGAGGTCACTTTACAATTGATGTGGGCTCCGAAATATAGAACATAGTTTCATTTGCTAACGTTGGGATCCTTTGTTTGCGATTTAAAGCAAAAATCCCCTTGGTGTACCAGGGAGGTGTTACTAGATGGAGATCCATCGAAATCTTTAATTTATGCTTATCAAATTAGATTGATTTCTTAATGGCGACGAAATCCTTTAATTGTGGATAATCGAATTAAAAGGGATGGAATACCTTTATTAATACCTAGGCAACCTTATTCATGCATACGGTGACTTCAGCCCAAGGGATTATTTGGAACTATGCTGTTATGTTTAATTAGTTGCCGACTTAGAACTGTCAAATACTGTTCCGACATTTCAAACGCCTGGTTATTGCTAATGATCACAATGATCCTGGCTGTAGATCAATTCCGATGATTTATGTAAATGAGCAAAAGAGGAATAAGACTAAACATTGCTATATGATTTTCATTAATACTTGCTTTCGCTCCCATGTTCTATAATGTACACCCAAATAGAGTAAAATACAGAAAACAAGACAAACAGTTTGTAATCCAAACGCGTCCAAATCGTAAAATTAATTTTTATCATTAAGCGACTGGCAATATTAAGGCAAGGGATAAATTTCGTGTTCTTCTGTTCGACAGCTAGCAGACGACTTACCAGGCTTAAACTTTGTTCCTTACATCTGCTTACACTTGCTAAGCCTATGGAGTCATAAAGAACAACGCACCAAAAAGATTAGTGTCGACCACTAAAGGGTTCAAAGAAAAAGGCTCTCGGTGGATCTCCATCTAATAACACCTCCCTGGTTGTACGAATTCTAAGCCAGCACACTTGTAGTATTCAGTAGCTTCCGCATATTAGATTTATTCGAAAATCTGTGTTTTGTTTTCAACAAACCTTATCACAGTTGAAAAGGCTGAGAGGAAAATTGTAAGACATCGCCCTTTCCGTATTTTGTATTTGTGTTATATAAAATTTTATTTTTCATGAATTACTAATTTCCACTCATTTCCACTCATTTCCACTTTCATTTTTGTCACGAACGTTAACTAAAATGGTAATTTTTTGTCCGTTTTCATGCACTCTCGTAGGAACTTTGTGCTGTGTTTTGTACACAAATTACTCAGACTTTTAACATTTATAAACGTTTTTACGAATGAATCAGCTGTAGTAAATCCCAACAAATTCAAAAACTGTAATCTTCCAAATTAAGTTTTGATAGAAATTTCGGCAAATTTTTATTCTCATTCAAGCCATGCGGATTTATAATGACGAGGGACACTTCTCATTCCATTATAATCGTCTAAGTAATGTTATTTAGTGTACATTTAAAAAGCAAGCAAGGTACACCATAGAAATCATAAGCACTGATAACTTAGGAGTAATTTTTCATTATTAATTACTTATATACATTAAAGGAAATATAAGTTTATTTTGTAAGTATAAACTATATCTAGTTTGGTTCTGAGCGAAAACTGATTCCTCATAAAACCTTAACCGCGTTTGAAAGTGCTTGCAAAATTACTTTTTACAAGAGCTTTTTTTTTTTTTTTTTTTTTGATATTAAAATTTTAAAACAGCATGCTAATATGCATTCTCCAAACGATTTGATCAAAAGCGTCTTCACAGAGACGCTCTTAGACTATCTTCCGAATCCATAACATCATTTAATAAATCATTTAAAAAAGTAAATGAGGTAAGGTCATCATATGAGTAGACACATTAGATACAAAACCGTCACATCTGTGTTTTGATGAAGTGACTGAACAATAAAATTGTACAAACGAGTTTAACTGACAGCTGCAGCAGCTCTTTATAGGAATATAAACTCAGAACTTTAAAAATAAACAAATAATCGTTATGTTGGTATTAAAGGTAATTAGCTTTGAAGAACCGTATTGGGAGGTTCTGTAAACAAGATTCCTAATATAATTTCCATATTCGCATGTTTTTTGTTGATTATCACGAAAACCTTACTTTATGTAATAAGTTCTGACTGAACTAAGTAAGTAAGATCGGATTTTATTTTCAAATAACAAGGCGAAGGCGATAATATACCATTTTCCTTGTCATTTACAGAATGTGGCTCACCTATTGTCGCACTAATTGGATTGACACTAGAATGCGGCAGAGGTTTGCCAGTTATTTGTGTGTCAAACTTGTTCTTCGTTTCTGGTTTGATCCCATGCATTAAGTCTAACGAAAAGAGTAAAGCAGAAAACTTGAAGCAACCATTACCCCCTCACATTACATTCAAACGAAAAAGTTTAAGTCTTTAGTTTCAATAGAATTTATTTCAAATAAAAAGAGCCTTACTGACAGTAAAACTTGCAAGCAATTACTAATGACGAAGTAACCTTTAATATCCAGTAGGAGTTCTAATAGGCCTAGATAATCTTTTGATCCAGAGTGTACGCATTGTTTGAAAGGTTTTAGAGACAACTGGGTACACGCATATCAATGGTGTTCAACTTTATTGAACATTAAACAAGTAAGAAAACACTTTTAACTTACAAGTAATAAGTGAAAGGGAATTCAAACAGCGATTGCAGTTGCACATAATAAACCATTATCATATACGTAAGCACCTTGGGATCTAAGGTTTAATCATAGAGTTTGCAAACGATTATTCGAATCATGTATTAAGTTTGATCATGGTACGACCTCAAAAGTACAGAAAATGGTATGTTTAAATCATTACAAGTTGACTGACATAGTCTGTTCCCCCTCATTTGAAGAGAAAATGTGTTGCATTTCACAGACATTGTATTGTTGTGTTAGGTGGGGTAAACGACGGCATTAAAGGTTCCTATACCTTATCCGTACACCTTCTTAAGGATTGTGGCTGTGGCCGTAGTCATGATATACAGCAGACAGGGAGAGGATGGGTTGCGTGCATAGTGAGCTGTGTATGGCAAAATAAGTGTGTCTCAAAAGAAGCCGGGCATTAGAGTTCTGGCGTATTCAACTCTAAACCATTCCTCACACAATAATAACGATGGTACTTACTACGACTAATTAACATAAATCATAGAAATAATCTTTCCATAAACAGCTTTCTCGATAAATAAAATGTGCAAATCAGTTAACTACACAAACACATATGTTACTAAAACTTGCTTATCTGCTATAGCTCTGGAATTACGCATGCAGACTTTTTAAGGATGTCTTCATTCTGCTAATAAAGCTTTACACATAAAATATTACTTTAAATCAAGGGTGATATAACTAAAAATCTTTCAAGGGATCACTGTTTTGCGCCTTGACCATGTTTTCCTTTGTACCGTGTAGAAGGGTTCAATCTTAGCGACATCCTCTTGGGGTGAAGTGTTTACTACTTGTGGTACTATTTGTCTACCGGACAGTTGGATGGGTCCCAAAGGTAGAGAACCAGACAATGGAGAGTGGAGTTGATCCAGTTAACCCTCAGGATAGTTATGACATGAATTTACTTTTTCGACGGACTTTGTTTTGGACATTTTATTAGCCTATTATGGTGTACCCTGCGAAGGGGTTCCATGGGGTATTCCAAATTAACCCTAATACACAACAGGGAGATATCCGCTTCATTATGAATGACTTTCATAAATATGAACGGTCCTTCCCATTTATGAGACAATTTTATTCTGTTGTTTCGTGGTAAGTCATTCCATACTTTATCCCCGGCGAAGTAGCTTCCAAACTTTATTTTGCGATGATAATTTGACTTTTGTACATTTCTTGCCTTTGCATTGAATTTACCTACTCCTTTCTTAGACGTTCTGGAAGTGTTAATGCTTGGTCGGATGGATTGCCTGATGCAGAGACGTTTGTTACTGGTCAGGTGGACACATTTCTAACCATTTAGAGGCAGGAGATCGGGGTTCTCTCCCGTGAGCAAGAAAGAAGGGACAAAATCCGGTACTACTACATCTTGATGTATTTTAGGCAATTTCCAGTTGTTCTAGTTCACCGTCCCATTCTTTACGTTTTGACGATATATACCTCCCAAGCTGTTCTTTGATGGTACGGTTGAATCTCCCTATCAAACCTGCCTACCTACCCCCTACCTGGGGTGGTAGGGGGTAGTTCTAGATTTCTTCGAACGAAAATCCTACATAAGTTTGAATAAGATCTTTCTTGAATTGTTGCTCTTGCTCTGTGTTCAACCTTTGGGAACATTTCGTTCTTTTACATATTTCCCAAACATGGGACGAGCAACAGTATCTGCCTTTTGGTCCAGCATGGGTTAAACATTGAAAAATTTGTTAAGGTGATCTATTAGGATGAAAATTTACCGATTTTCTTGGGAGGTCATAGAAAATTCAGCTATGTTTGCAAATCGAAAGCCTTTGTGGCTAAAAAATCTTAGCCTACTAAAGGAGCTTTAGGGGTGGATTAGGGTTCCCTCGAGACTCACATGCAATACATTTTAAACAATGTTTCATAATAGCACTTCGCATTCTTGACCAGTAACACACTTCCTGGGTCCTGCGAAGAGTATGTTCCATACCAAAATGACCGGAATAAACTTCACCATTAAAACGTGATTCAATTTGTTTTGGAACCAATTCACCTGGTATAATCGATTGCGATGCAGGCTGTCGTTCCCTTTGACGGAGTCTGGAAAACTCCCACCATAATCGATGGAGTACACTAGGTTTCCCACGCAAAGTGTTTTGAGCGGTGACTTTTCCTTGATACATTTGAGAAATAATAGGATCGTAGGACGGAGCACCCCTTAACTCCTTGGCTTGAGATGCAAATATTAAAAAGGAATATTCCAAATCTTCATGATTTCCTTCAGAGGTTGTATCAATTTGACGAAAACCATTAATGTGGCCCTTAACTTGTTCATCTTCCTTCATAATGGTCAACTTTGACCCACTTGGATGATCTCCGTTAGTACAAGGCGTACCTATCGTCTGTTTGAATACCACTATGTGTGTACTGACGGGCATCAATGGTGAGGCCTTTTTCGAGAACCGATGAATCTATTTCTTCGGGTATTCTAGACAACGAGTCTGCATTTGCATGCTTCACCCCTAGGCGATAGGAAATAACCCAATGATATGGATCCTATTCAAATGATCACCTAGTCCTTCTTCCCGCTCTGTCGGTTTCTACTGACATTCAAGTCCATCAAGGGGCTTTTGATCCGTTGCAATTGTGAATTTATTATGTACCAGATAGTGCCTAAATTCCCTGACTAGCCAAACTATGGCCCACATTCTCTGTCAAAAGCAGTCCAGTTTCTTCCTGCACTAGTTAGGAAATGACATGCATATGCAGTGACTCATTCACAACCGCATTGAATTTGTGCTAAGGTGTCCTTTTTGCTGTTTTAGATGCATCTGTACACAGAACGATTCATTATTGAAATCTGGAGATTCCATAATCGAGAAGGATGGCAGTGCCACTTTCAAACTCCCAAGTGTTGACTGACACTCCTCAGTTTACTTAACAATGACACTTTTCCATGTGAAAAATACAACCGTTTAGCCCTTTTCACAAAATCCTTTATAAATTTCCAGTTAAATTGAGCCAACCCTAGATATTCAGGAGGTTGTGTAGAATCCTTGGGAACTGACTATTCTTTCACCTTTGCCACATTCCTTGGATTGGGTTCAACGCCTCCACCACTAATCATAAATACCTTAAATAGGCTAAGTTCCTTTCGGAACAACAAACACTACTTCAAAGCACCAAATGTAAGACCTGTAGAGCGGAATTTACTTAACACTTTTCGAGGTTTTCAAAGTGTTCTTCGACTCACCAAAATAACGCCTTCTAAATAAACCAACACTTTACTCCAACTCAGACCCTAAAATACCAGTTCCATTAAGCAATGAAATGAAGGGGCCAATTCGAGAGGCTCATCGGCATTAATTTAAATTGATACAGAGAAAACCTGTGGTAAATGCGGTCTTCTCCTTACTATATCCTTACTATATGGGTCCATGACAACTTTACCTTTATCCATTCAACCGTGAGTTTTATCAAAGCTAGAAATTTATTTCGACTTGGGGAGAGAATAAATTATATTATCGATTCGGGGTATGGGATGGGAATCTCTTATTGTCACGTGATTAAACTTGCGATAATCTACGCAGAATCTATTAGTGTTTTCCTTTTTGCTAACCAAACTAAAGAGGGAGCCAAGGGACTCTGGTTTACTTATATAATATCCCTTCCCCAAAGATCATCTACCTGTTTCCTAATTTCTTCTCTCATAGAGGGTTACGCTCTGTCAGCCGCCTGTCAAAAAGGGGATGTGTTATCTCGTACTCATATTGTGTGTTGCACTTGATTTGTTCCCCCGGGTTTTTCACTAACTATATCTGCGTACTTACAAAGCAAACTTTCTACTTTCTGAATTTGATCTGGTGGGAAATCAACTCTACTAATTACATAGACAGGAGGAATAGTTTCCTTATCTACCTGAGAAACATTATTCACATTACCATCTGTCACTGACGCATTTAATTTATCACTATCTGCAAAATCGCAATTGTATACATCGGTCTAAGTGTTTGACTTTAACACACTGTAGTGACCGTTGTTCACACAGCATGGAATTGACCAATATAACTGTGAGCTGGACAGGTGAATCAACATCAAAATTGTTCCGGGTAATGGCACAAATGTCAGAATATCCATTCTCGGCCTTGTTAATTGTTTTGGCTGTGAAACATTATATGGCTCACCTAATGTCACACTAACTGGATCGACACTTGAATCTGGTAGAGATTCGTCAGTTGTTTGTACCCCATACTTGCTCTCCGCTTCTGATTTGATCCCATGCATCAAGTTGTACAAAAATAGTGAAACAGGAAGTCAATCTCAGTTAATTTTGTTCACGAAAGTAACAACAGGGAAACAGCAGAGATAGCAGTGTGCGTTTGATATTAGTTCGGAAAAAAACATCTTCATATTCTAATAATTGGGAAATTTCTTTTATTTTATTTCATATTTAAAGAAAGACATTTAGTCGTTGTACGAATTCTAAAGGAGCAAACTTGTAGTATCCAGTGCCCTCCTCACATTAAATTCAAACGAAAAACTGTGACTTTTTTCAATAGAACCTTTCTTAATGGAAAAAGCCTATAGACAAATACGAACAGTCAAATGATGGTCTGATTTCAATCGGACATTACTGGGGTCCATCACCTTCAGTCTTTCGATTTCCTTGTTTACCTGTATCATGGGTGGTTATGCTCTGAATTATATCTTGATTTCCTCAATTTTACTGAAAATGAGAGTTTGAAAATCATGTAAACAATAAATGAAAACGATTTAAGGCTGATGGACCCCACTAATGGCTGCCTACAGTCATAAACATGGGCACCGATCGGATTCGTCTATACCGAGAGGAAAAGCTGTTGGCAGGGACTTATGAAGAGGTAGTATTATACTTCCGGTGGTTCTTATAAAAATAGAGAAAAAGGTGATATAGAATGTAGGCAATGATTGAAGCATTTAAGACGCCTACTAGGTTATATAAATAAATGGTGATCATCATTTTGGAATTGTAGGCAAGCGAGGGAACACTTTTTACTGACATGCAACCAGTATAAGAGTATTCCGAAAGGAATTGTGGCTGACCAAAATAAACCAATTACATAAACGTAGGAAAATTCTGTTGTTATGTAAGATTTGATCAAGGATTTTGCAAATGCATATAAGACTTATTTACTACGATTGACTACAGTACAATGTCAAAAGCACAGATATTTTTGTTTAAAGCATTTATATATTGCCTGATGCAGTTTCTTTCCTTCATTTTAAGCAAAAGTGGGTCGCATTTTAAAGACATGTTGCATAGTTTTAATACAAAATGTCTTTTTTTTCATGAATACTCCAATTTGCGAACCATGTTCCGTCAAAAAGTTTACTGAAATGTTCAAAATATTTTTAAGTCTCCAAACACTTTCGTCGTATTACTAATGAGGTAGTAAAGTCGAGATGTCGTTAAGATTTATAAATTTACCCTTAATGCGAACTAAGAAGCTAACTTTGTAAGAACATATTTTGTCTTGTTCCGTTCTGATTCTGTCATAAACCGTATACCGGAAATGCTTGCCAAAATCATGTCGTATAAAAAATTTGCCTTTTAATAACAATGTTTAAAGTTTTAAAACAGCATGACAAATATGCATTCTGTAAACGATTTTTCGAACACGCCTTTGGAAAGGCGCTCTTATATACTATCTGACGAATATATATACTTTAGGAATTAAATGAACTACATTAGAAAAAAAAAGTCGGAAAAGCAAATATTAATATGAACGGAAATGTTGAATGTATAGTAGCAAAATCTGCTTGTGCAATGGGTGACTTAAGCAAGTTTTACTTGTAGCAGCTTTCTAAAGAAATCAAAATGTCAGAAGTATGAAATGTCCCAATTAGTAGCACTGAGCGGGACACAATATTGCATGCAAGGAGATCTGTCCTATACGACGACAAGGGTGCACCTTGGGTGAAAAGGAATGTCAACAAGCAATTTGACGTAACCATGGGTGCGTTCGATGGTGCAGAGGTTTGCGAATTAGTAGGCCTCTTTCTGCTGAGTGATCTAACCAAGAGACTTGACCTGGAAAGCATCGGTTTATATCGTGACGATGGGCTAGCTGTCATGAATAGCTGCTCTGGAAGTAAAGCCGACAGCACCAGAAAAACCCTCGTAAAGATCTTTCGGGAGTACGGCTTATCCGTCACGGTGCAAACCAATCTAAAGGCAACTGATTTTCTCGATGTTACCCTCGATCTCACGTCTGAGTCCCACAAACCGTACCGTAAGCCGAACGACCAACCCGTCTACATTAATCGCCTCTCTAACCATCCTCCGTCCATCATCAACAATATTACCCCAGCTATAGCAAGGAGGCTATCTACGCTTTCGTCCAACAGAACGATCTTTACCGAAGCCACCCACAAAAGGGCACTTGAATCTGCTGGACACAAAAGTAACATCGAGTACAATTGGAACGCCGCCCCTGAGCTGGCTGACACAGAGCAGGAGGAACAGACCTAGAAAGATTATATGGTTCAACCCACCCTTCAGTAAAAGTGTTAAGACAAATATTGGATGCAAATTCTTAAAACTAGTGACCAAGCACTTTCCCCCAGGACACAAGCTCAATAAAATATTCAACAGAAATACCCTCAAAATCTCCTACAGTTGCATGAGTAGCATAAACCAAATTATCAAATCCCATAACAACCGGATTTTGTCAAAAACTACCCCGGAATCCCCCCTAGAACCTGCAAATGCAGGGTAAAAGCCAACTGTCCCCTGCGCGGAGAATGCTTCGTTAGTTCTGTTATCTATAAGGCTACAGTGAAGAGCGTGGCTACTTCTAAGCAGTACGTAGGGCTCTTAGGCGATAATTTTAAAACACGCTGTAACAATCACACCAAATCGTTCAGGCACAGACGTTACGCCAATGACACTTAGTTATCTAAGTACATTCGGGAACTGAAGGACAAAGACCAAAGCTGTTCTATCCACTGGGAGATACTCACGCAGTCAAACACACACATGCGTTCATCCGGCCTTTGCAACTTGTGTATGGAAGAGAAGACCATAATCTTGCTCTCCACCAACAAACTCAACAAAAGATCTGAACTTATCTCCACTTGCCGTCACGGTCCGAAGCCCCCGGATCGGTCCAAAAGGAAATTTTAAGTAGTAGAATAGTTTGCCTGAGGATCGCCGTGCAAGCCGCACGTGCGTGAAACACTGTGTAGCAAATAAGCATGTAACTGGTGCATTACAATTTTATGTATTATACAGCTCTGTTTTTTGCATTGAGCACTTTACTCGGACAGTAGGACGGAAGGACGGATGGATGAATGGATGGATGGATGGATAGATATACGGAAATTTAGATGTGACGTTGCGATTTCTTAATACAGAAACTGAAGAAATGGTGGGAAGCGGAAACAGTCGCATATTTTTTTTTCTTTTTTATAATATTCGTCTAACAAGTTGGCAACTTTTGCCTTACTAAGAAAGACGATATCATTGGTGATATCGTCTTTCTTACTAGGGCAAAGGTTGCCAATGTTAGACGAATATTACAAAAAAAAAGATTTATCCAACTGTTTCCGCTTCCCACCATTTCTTCAGTTTCTAAATATATATATATATATATATATATATATATATATATATATATATATATATATATATATATATATATATATATATATATATATATATATATATATATATATATATATATATATATATATATATATATATACTCAATCTGCAGACAGTACTGTTTCGACCTTGTTAGGTCTCCTCAGTGCGGCTCAGAGTAGATTTCAAGACGGAATGACAACACTGACACAGGCATAACCTGCGTAAGTCCAGCCATTCACGGTACATTGCTTGCGAATACCAAAGTGCACAAGCTCAAAGAGCGTGCTATGCATAAAGCGAATAGTATTGCGCCCTGGCTAAAATGTCAAGACTACACGAGCAATATGTATATATATATATATCAATATGTATATATATATATATATGTATACCTAATTGTGGAATAAGGGGAAATTTTGGGGCAAAATATCAACGTTAGGGGGAAATTACCGTTAGGGGGAAAATTTACGCTCCGGTTAACGTTTTCACACACTGTTTTAATTGGAATATGTTAGTATATCGTAAAATACATATGGGGGTACGTGATATACCTAATTACTTCAATGTTGAACAAATAACGGATGCCTATCTGTTCACACGTATAGGCGCACGCATAGGGCGAAAAATAACAATAAAATACACCACAAAAAGAATTCACCGGAACGTCTAAACTAAACTAACGTTATTTCAATGGCCTGCAATCCGTTCGTGTTTACAGCTACGTGTCCGCAAATTTGACA
The DNA here is from genome assembly GCA_037179385.1 of Holothuria scabra. NCBI lineage: Eukaryota > Metazoa > Echinodermata > Holothuroidea > Aspidochirotida > Holothuriidae > Holothuria > Holothuria scabra. Next base: position 10,737,093 of record CM074195.1, on the reverse strand, counting down.
ACTTTGAAGTGATTTTATCTTGTTTATAAATGTAGGAAGGCGCCCGCGTCCGTTTACGTATTCTTATAGAAAAAGGGTGCGGGAACGTTTGGGGGAAACTAATATTTCGCCCAAAAACTTTTCCCCCTACGACTTTTCAACAACAACTCTCCCCCTTAGTGCTGAATAAAGCATTACACATATACTACTTATTCATATAAAGTCGCTACGTCACTCGACTTACTTAATATTACAGGGGACGCGTTCCTATGATTCCTCTGACGTAACAATGGAGAACTTAACCCAACAATATTTAAAATTAGTTGACAGTCTTTATTATGTTCAGTTCCTCAAGCCGTTTAACGTACAGGGTGTGTAACTCTGATAATTTGAAGACAAGACCAGTACTCTGCGGTTCCAATTGCCAAAGCTCATGAGCAGGAGAATAAAGTGGTGAAGGCATCTGGTGGTGCAGTAGGTTTCACTGAGAATCCAGTCGCCTTCATGGGCTGGATGACAGCTGGACCCCAGCTTACCAGACTTCTTAGACAGTACGAGAATGTACATTTTTATGACGATGATCCGGAAAACCCCACTAACTTTGAACAACATGAGCAGGGACTTGCTGCACAGAGAACCTTCCAGCGACAGGTCGATAACCTTTCTAATACAATGCGCCACATGGGAAACCCCTTCTTGGATGACTTCGCAGAGTTGGTAACTCTTGACAGTCGCAACTGCGCGAATGAGGCGCTAGTGAATACAATCTGTACACTGGAAGACATTAAGAAGTATCAAGATTATGTTAAGACTGTGCTCGTGGATCGGAGTCACTCCATACATGATACGATAGGAAAGAACTCACTACCACTATTCTCAACAAAGCTCAAAGTTACATCGAGGGATTTCAAGAAAGTGAAGGTACTTGAGAACAATGTGCGCTTTTTGGCCTGTTATACATCTCCCTACAAAACAGAGATGGTGACATTAGGGAATTCTTTGCACACGAAGTTCATTTGTATCCTCCATCCCTGTCTGAATTTGGAAAGCTCAATCTGTCCGGTACCAAAAGTCAACTGTTACAATGTATAGAAGAACCAAGCAGACAGAGGCACCTGTATCATATGACTGCAAAGTTCTGGATGGTACGGTGACAGTACATTCATTGCCTATAACAAATGTCTCGACATTCCAGGGATATGCTGACGACGTGTTTATGCCCCATCTAGATCGTCAGCTGCGTGACGCAAAGCGAGTAGATATTGTGTGGGACAACCACCGTCCAGATAGTCTGAAGGAGGGGACCAGGGGGAAGCGAGGCAAAGGTGTACGTAGGAAAGTATCAGGTGACACCAAGCTGCCGGGCAACTGGAATGACTTCCTCCGTGATCCAGTTAACAACAAGGAACTCTTAATTCATCAACTCAGAATTACTGTCGTCAAAGGTTGTGGATTACCGTATCCCTCCTGAGTGTAGGATATACATCACAGCTGGAGAGCATATGTTACATGTGTTGGAACTCAAATCGAAATGCCCAGCTGCAATCAGGAAGATGCAGACGCTCGGGTTGTGGTCCATGTGAAACATGCTTTGGGGAATGGAGCAAAATCCATCCAGGTGCGAACTGTGGCTACAGACGTCGTCGTTATTCTTGTCGGTATGTTCCATGAACTCTCCCAAGTGAAGGCTGATGTTGATCTGTGGGTAGCATTTGGAACTGGGAAAAACTACACTCATTACAGCATCAACGCAATTTGTGTCCGTCTTGGAGGACACAAATCACGTGCTTGCCCGTTCTCCACTCCTTATCAGGATATGACACGATATCAGAGGAAAGGGAAGAAATCATTTTGGCAAGCATGGAATGCCTATGAGGAGGTTACTGATGCCTTTGTTCATCTAGCCGCACACCCATTTGAGCATCTTGACTTACATTCTGAATCATACAAAAATAACGAAAGACTAGTGGTAGCAGTTCATGACAAAACAAGTAACCTCATGAATGTTAACAGTGCCCGGATGAAGCTATTCAGCCAGAAAAGGCAAGCAATTGACAAGATACCACCTACTCAAAATGCACTAATCCAGCACACTAGGAGGGCAGTGTAACAGGCTGGCATTTAGACAACATCCATGTTATCTCAACAAAACGAATCCATGTCCAACCGACTATGCTTCGGTGAAAAATGGGAACCTGTCTGCTCTACCACTCCAGAGGTGTCTAAAGCGTGCAGAGAATTCCTGAAATGTGGCTGCCTCAGGGCCTGTACAGTGTGCAAATGCAGAAAAGCAAATCTGCCTTGCACATCTCTTTGTCGGTGCAGATGTTCAACAAAATGAGGTACGTAAATGAATTGTATACTGTCTTGTAGAGAAACGTATTGAGACATTGTAGATAGAATTCCCGAATGCTACTACTAGATGCACTTGAAGCCTGAGGTCAGTTAAAGTGTAAATTTAAATTTTTGAACGTCAGTTAACGTGTTGCAAATTGCTTTGAAATTTCCCAAGATGAAAAGAGCCTTTTTCATAACCCCAAATATAAAAACTCAACATTTGTGTTATCTTAATCCAGTAACCGGGTCCATTGACGTCAAGAGAGCGGAACGTAATGAATGTCGCTATTGAGTTTACAAAGTAGGTCTAATTACTGCTGGTTTTTTATTCTACATAGGCGAAAAGTGTAATTTAATGTTTTCCTCAAAGTATATGAATTATTGCATATATATATATATATATGTATTCTTCAAAATTCTGTGACTTTTCATTTAAATGAGATTCGCCATTCTCATGTGGCAAAGTTGAAAATGTGAATTTTGCATTGACTTTACATAAGACAGTTCGTTAGCCTTCCCTCGAAATCACAAAAATTTGACAAAGAGTAGGTCTGTCTCATTTCACACTGCATCGAGTAAAAGTCAGTATGACGGTTGGATTTTCAATACTAATCAGAAGAAATAGTCAGTAGGGCATACCTCAAAAAAGGCTTTAAAAATGGAATTCCGTGCAACACAAACGGGGATTACCTCAAAATCCGCTCAGTTGTACTTTACAACATAAATTTTCATATTTTGACTTTCCCCACGTTTAAAAGGTGCACACTGTTGACTTTATGGACAAAATGGCCGCCATAGTCCCATAGACTACTGTACTGAAGGAAAAATATATGTTACGAACATATTCAAGCTACAAACAAGCAGATTTTGGTCCAGAGTACCTCGCAATCTTTTCTCACTCAAATATGACCTATTTCTGCAAACACTGACCACTCCCAGGGTCAGGGAAAAGGCATAAACATAAATAGAGGGCGCTATCCAAATTAAAGCAATACACAGAATAATGTACACAATAGCTCCAGTGTAAACTGTTTTCATTCTGACCTTTACCTGGCAGGTCCATGGAACCACTACAGAAGGGTTTAAACGAATTCAGTAGAACTATGCATGTTGGTCAATGGTCTCCTGGGGTCAGATCTCCCTCTCCTTTGCAAAATTTGTGTGTAACAAAAGAATCTTATGTGAAAACTGTGCAATATTTTGTCAAGTCTTTGTTCTGGCATTTGCACATTTATTTTCTTCTTAGATTTTAAGTTTATTTCCTCGGGACATGCAAAACCTAAGGTGTCTTGGAGTATGGGCGGCCAAAAGGGCAAAAAAGACAAAGTGCAAGATATTCATTTTTATTTCAAAAATAAAGTTTAAAGGTAAAAAAAATATTCTAAGTGAGAAATTTAAAAATAAAATAAGCAATGATTACATTTTAAAAAACGAGCAATATTTATTACGTCCCCAAAACAAATTAAAAAACACTAAAAGTAGTTATCATTAATTTTAAAATTAACACATTACCGTTTTATCCAAATGAAATATCAAAGCCCCCAATAAATAAAAACTGGAAAACAAATAAAAAGAAATAAAATAAAAACGGAAATAGAGACGCAATTTTGTGTTTTTGTTTTATCTTGTGTTTTCATTTTATTTCCCGTTTTCGTTTTTTTAATTCATTTGGGTTCCTTAATAGTTATTTGAAATCGTCTTTTTTTGCCCTTTTGGCGCACCATAGGTGGCCAAAAGGGCAAAAAAAAGACAATTTGCGAAAAAGACAAGCTGCGAAAAAGACGATTCGTGAAAAATAGTGAGGGCGTCCTGAGATTGATGGATTCAGAGCACCTAAATATGCTTGGAAATCGCATTAGATATCCAAACCCGCACAACCAGTTAAAGCCAGCGCGAAGACTTAAAAACTGAATGCCCTCAGATGCTATTTGGAACAAAAAGCGAGAATTGCTAGGTTAGTTTTCTTCTAAAAATTTTGTTTTCCTGGGCAATAATTGCTGTTTGTTCCATCATTTTTGAAAAGTGAGGGTGCTTTTTGAAGATATCCCCCTTCAAAAAAGTGAGGGGGCGTCCCACGCCCCTCCCGCCAAGGACATTCAAGGGCATTCACTTTTTAAAACAATTTCCAAAAGAGAGGGGGAGACCCCTTATACTAATCTCCGTCCCTTTAGACCCCTCCCTTATGCCAACGATCACAAAACTTATCCTCCCCCTCCCCTCCGCGACGAAAATTCTGACGACGCCGTTTCCCCTTCCACCACAAATGGTGAAAAGTCCCCCACACTTTCATGTGATTCCCTTCCCCACCTCTTAACTGGTTGCTTTGCGGGCCGAGAGAAAACGTTATCACTCCATGGAGGTGTTAATAGCAAATAACACCTCCCTGATCGACTCAGACTGCCCACTGATGTGCGTACTGCCTTGCTACATGCTCCTCAACAAAGGGAGTGTATGGCTGCAAGCAAGTCTTCGCGCTGGCTTTAACTGGTTGTGCGGGTTTGGATATCTAATGCGATTTCCAAGCATATTTCCAAGCATATTTAGGTGCTCTGAATCCGTCAATCTCAGGACGCCCTCACTATTTTTCACGAATCGTCTTTTTCGCAGTTTGTCTTTTTCACCGTTTGTCTTTTTCGCAAATTGTCTTTTTTGCCCTTTTGGCCACCTATGGTACGCCAAAAGGGCAAAAAAAGACGATTTCAAATAACTATTAAGGAACCCAAATGAATTAAAAAAACGAAAACGGGAAATAAAATGAAAACACAAGATAAAACAAAAACACAAAATTGCGTCTCTATTTCCGTTTTTATTTTATTTCTTTTTATTTGTTTTCCAGGTTTTTATTTATTGGGGGCTTTGATATTTCATTTGGATAAAACGGTAATGTGTTAATTTTAAAATTAATTATAACTACTTTTAGTGTTTTTTAATTTGTTTTGGGGACGTAATAAATATTGCTCGTTTTTTAAAATGTAATCATTGCTTATTTTATTTTTAAATTTCTCACTTAGAATATTTTTTTACCTTTAAACTTTATTTTTGAAATTAAAATGAATATTTTGCACTTTGTCTTTTTTGCCCTTTTGGCCGCCCATATTGGAGAGGGGTCCTGTGAGAAGCCCCCTCCCAACATTTGTGTATAACATACAACTAGACACCTCAAGTAATTGGGGTGCAAATATGATAATTTCATTAAAATATGTTCACTAATATGGGTAAACGTATTATTTTTGCTACTGGTAAGGGATGTTACTGTAAAGGGTTCAAGGGGGTTAGGGCCCAGAACCCCTCCCCGAATTTGCAAACTGACATAGAATCAGGGGTTCTCATGCAAGGCAGTGCTAATTTTACAGAATGACAACTTTGCAGAGGAGAATTGCAATATTTTTATGCTCTGATTGGTTTACAGTTACACAGGGAACTTTTCATTTTGTAATTCACCAAAGATTTTTACATGAAAGGGTTGGGCTACATTCTGTTAAAACACTTTTTTCTTCTAGAAGGAACGTTTAGATTTAAAGGTTATAGGCACGGAAAGGAACTCAACAAATACTTCTCGCTTTCTTTCAACGATCAATCAAAGAAAACAGTGCTTTTTTATCATGAGGCAATAATGGAAATTATGGGGTCTACCTGTCTGTACAATAAGTATATATGAGCACGAGCCCCTCCCCCCTTCCCACAAACCATGGTTTTTTGCTAGGAAAATGGTAATGTTAGTCTCTTACTAAAACAAAAAGAACTTTAATAGAAACCACAGTTGACCAACCTTTGTTTTAACATCTTTCCCCCTCCCCCAACTCAAATGCACAATACTTACGTACTGTAATTCCTGCAGTTTTGAAGGGAAGCTCAAAACTACTAAAATTCATATTCAAACCAGATGTCTTAGTTTCAGGTTAGTGGGTCAAAGTAGAATGGAATACTAGCACTGTTGAAAACATAGGTGTATAGGGCGGGGGGGGGGGGGGCTGGGGACTGCAGCCCTGTTCCTGCTGGGAAATTACTATTTTCAGACAAAACAGTTGTATTTTTCAGGCATGGGTGATTAAAATTTTGGGTAAAAGCCTAAAAGGGCTCTACCCCCTCCAAATAAAAGTGGCCTAGTACACCTATATGGTGGAAAGTAACGGAAAGAATGTTCTTTCAGGTACCGAGGAATGTGGATACATCCCATCAGTCTTTTATATTCAAGATTTCTGCCCGCAGTCACACACTCTGACAAGAGAGTTGCTGTTTAGGCTCCTGCCAAATGCACAAGATAGGCGTTAGTATATTTCCACCCCGGTTTCAGTTCAGCAGCTACAACAGGAAAGGGATATTAAAAAGGCATAATGACAGTGTTCTCTACTAGTTGTTTTGTTAGGGTGACCCACCCGGACAAAATCTGCAGAGGGTTTTTAGCCCACGGACAAAAAATGTGCCACCCGGACAAAAAGTTCAGCCACCCAGACAAAAATTATCTATTTGAAATCTCGAAACAGAGAAAACAGCAATATCAATGTGGACATTGAGCAATGATAATCACAAATGTTCCTAGTCATCAGAGAAAAGTAAAATTACAAGCATCACTGATTTTAACCAACATTTTCCAAAGAGAGATGCTCCCTCTCTTTAGACTTCTTGTCAAGAGAGTGATCACTATTAACCTTCAACCTTTGGAGCACCCGGACAAAATTTCAACCTGTGGAGAACACTGAATTGTCACTCAACCCTGACAACTCCATGGTTAGTCAGTATATCAACTTACATCACCACCACACGACTGGAATTTAGTAAAATACACAATGTAGCATATACTACACTCAGTCCCTACACACTAACCTCCATTGTCACTTGCTCCGTGTAGTATTCAGAACGTAGTATAATGGAGCATTATCATACTATTATAGGCACTGATTGAAAGCTAATACTACACAGATAAGACCCCTCTAGCTTCATTGAAAAGAGGGAGGAGACTGAATTTAAGGACACACGTTTACATGTAAAATGCTGCACTCCTATGTTTTGAAGCCCATGCACAGCAAACATGCCTGACTTCAATTCTTTAATGACCGCATGTAACTCTGTGTGTTGGTTCAGTTCAAGTTAGCAGTCACCCAATCCATTATTCACACAGTGCACTTTAAATAATTTAGACAACCCCAGGAACCACATGAAGAATTTTAAATTCTGAGAATAGGGGCGAGGTGGGCCACCCTGTGAGGCAGCGTAGAGCACTGACTTCAAGTATTGCTGCACCATTGTGGGACTACTACGGTCGCCACACAATGCATTGATTGCACACTCTATGGCTAGGCTAGAATGTTTATTTTCATCCGGCTAGCCGATTAGTTTACAAATTAAAAATTTTATAGAGGAATAGATATACGTATCTTCGCTAGTCTGATTCTGTGATGAACGTTTCTTCCGCTCAATACCCGATGTTTCGTGCAACGGGTACGTGTGAAAACAAGTGGAGGCATTCTTCGATGTTGTCGAAGTCTAAACCAAGACTCGTAGCCGTACTGTCGACAATTTCGGCTTCAGGGCAGTTGAAGTGTTTCAATTGTGCCCCATAACTAAGAAACGTTTCCTAAGATGCTTTTGTGAATGTTTTAAAGTTGGTTGTTGCACTGGAAACATTGTGCATGGCACAAAACTCCGGATTTTCACCGGGTTCAGCGTTTGGCATGGGGGCTGCCATTTTGTCGTCTGCTTCTTCTGTGTAACTAGGATGCTACTGCCTTGTCATTGGTCAGTCTCCTCCTTTCCTGATACGTGATTGGCTGGTGACCAAACGATCGTAGTAGATTTAAGATGAAACTTTGGCATTGTTTTTGCCTCTTTTTTCGTTGCTCCGCACTTTTTGAACGTGGGGCAAAGTCATTTCGTGATGAGAAAACTATAATCTTCCTTTCTGGGTTGTTCCCCAGTCATCCCCTTTTTTGTTGCACGAAACAGCAGAAAAAACAGGTACGCCCGACTGACTAAAATCGATCTTTTAAGTTAAAGTTTAAACTTTTACTGACCTTTAACACTAACAACAGCTGTATTCAGTTACATTGGCTACCATCTGTAAAGTGGTTACCCGAACAACATAACATGTCCCACATCTAATTCAGTGACCCATGAAACACCTGAGCTGACCCCTCATTTGTTCATCTCCGTTTTGAACAGGCAGATATATGGCATTTCCTTTATTCTGGCGGCCATCTTGGATTCTTGACGACATCTTGGAAGTGGGTTACTCGAGCAACATGCCACGAGCAGCATCTAATTCAGTAACCCCTGAAACACCTGAATTGACCCCTCATTTCTTCTTCTCCGATTTTTAAAGGCAGATATATGACATTCCTGTTTTTTGGCGGCCATCTTGGATTCTTGCCGCCATCTTGAAAGTGGGCTCTCCGAGCAAAATGCCATGCCCAGCATCAGTTTTAGTGCCCCCGAAAACACCTAAGTTGACCCCTCAATTGTTCATCTCTGATTTTTGCGGGCAGATATATGACATTTCCTGTTTTCTGGCGGCCATTCTGGATTTTGGCCGCCATCTTGGAAAATCGGAACCCATCACGTGGGTTCCACGGATAAAATCAATAGATAGGTAAAAAGAACACTCCATGTCAAATTTGGTACTTTCGTCCGGCCGGTAACGTTAAATCCGGTAAGCCACCCTACTATGAATAAAGGGCAACATTAAAAAAATACTTGATTATAGTACTGCATTCTGTGAAGTTATTCATTATATGTTTGGAATTAGGTAAAAGAAATTATTTAGAAGTCAAAGATGATGCACTTTTTCGTTTTATACGTCGTTTTTGGAGAATTAGGAAATTAAGTCAAGCAAAAATGTATTCAAAACTTTCGACAATTTATTTTTCTATGCAACATGTACATTGGGTCTCTCGGGCCTTGTTGGTCTTGGTCTCGATCTCAAGTTCTGCCCCTAGTCTCGGTCTAGGTCTCGACACCTTCTGATCTCGGTTTCAGTCTCGAATATAGTCTCGACTGCAACACCTATTGTAACTCATCATCATCATGATGCATGTATATTTATACTTAGATGATGAGTTATACTAAAACAGGCGACAAGTGCTCATTTACTAGTGTCACTGATACCTCGGGGTGCAAAGTTCTGCACTCTCTGCAATCTATCAATGTTCTAATCTGAGAGCCCATACAGCAGTTCGTTTTAGTAATCAAGACTAGAAAATACAAGTGAAAGAATGAAGGTCCTACACGTTGCATTTGATATGTAACGTCTTACTTCACCCATCTTGCGGATTTGAAAAAACATGTATTAATTCTTCTATATTTTCTGCCAAGCTAAAAATATTATCAACTTCAAATCCGTCCCCCAAGCTCATTTGTTTTGTATCGCTTATATTTGATATTAATTTTTTCTTCCTATAGGTGTCCTTTCATTCTTGACGTGAATAGTAAAGACAAAAAAGAGCATCATTTTTTTTTTCAAAATTAATCTACAAACGCCTTAGTTAACTAAATTTACCAAAGATGGAAACTTCACTAGCACAGCTGTACTGAATGACTTTTGCACGGTCATATTTATGAGATTCGCTGCAGTCTATTTTGAAGATATGGCGATTTCTCGAGTCTAACTCTTCCACCACATAGCATATTGGCTTTTCACATTGTCCTGACAGTAAGAAAATTTTGTGAAATTCATCTTAAAGTTTTGTACTCGAGTAAAAGAGACGAATGTTTTGAAAAAATATGAAAAAATTAAAAAGAATAAGAGAATTTCACAACTTCGCTTCATTAAATCAGTTTACACTCATTCTAAGTAATTTCAAGCACCTCTTATGATGTTATCAGTACAAAAAAAAAAACATGCAAAGCAGGGTATCTAATTTCCGTGATATAATTTGACATCACAACAAGGGGCCTTATTGCCACATCATTTGAAAGAACCACGAGAACGCAACATTTTGATAATTGAAGTGAGTGCATTTCCCCTAAACGAACCTCACAGGATACGAAACAAAATCTCTTATAATTTTCGTTACTACTCTTACTTGGACTATTTCAAATTAAGTGGACTCTACTCTACCCACATATTACAGCTGTGTAAGCTTTCCAACATTAAATGCAATATAATCGAAAAATAAACAAACCAAAAGAGAACGAAACGAAAATTAAAAGGTGCGCATTCATCATTTTATTCATTGTGTAAATGACCAATGTGTATTTTAATATCAACTAAAAATTAGTAAGTGATTTGAAGCATGGGGTTTATGCTCTACAGCAAATTCGTTCTAGTTTAATTAAAGGGAATCGTCCGTTTTTATTTCTAAAAACGATGTCACCAATTCATTAGTCATGTGCAATAAAAGTGAACATGGTGTTTTCAACATGTCTGAAAGAGACGCCTTCGGTTTCAGTGGGACACGTAGTACTGTTGTAACATCTCAAGAAGTAAAAAATACAAAACTCGTTTTGGAATCCACCCCTTCGCTCTTAATATATGATTAACAGAGTAACTTAAAGCTCTATTTAAAAATACTTACCTTGTGCCAAAAGGAAAGAAATATGTGCCACGATTAACAAACCGACAAACATCCAGAGGTTGTGACGACGTTTCGTGTGTCTAGTAGTCAAGACCAAAGAAGGAGCCATCTAAGCAGGAAGCAATGGCAGGGAGGCTTTCCTTATAGTATATCATGTTCACTTTCCTAAGATTTGTATACATAACAACAATACGTAAAAAAAATATGAAAATGTAACTTATTCGCTTCTCTTTTTCATAACTCAGATATTTGTCTAGGTAGTATTTATGGATTACCAACGCAATCCAAACAAGAACAGGTCAGATGTATTGCGACGCTCCGAAATTTAATCCTAAAATTACTTCTAACGTTCCAGTCTCCCAACTATGAAAAATGAACGCGTGCCTTAAAATGGCCGTTGGTTTCAATCAGAGTCTTTCTTTTCCGAAAATTTCATATCGAAGCCAAAATGAAAAAGGCTTGTTCCCGACAAGCCTCAGGACTGTCGAAAATACGTCTGGTGCCTGCAATACATACAAGATAACTTTGTGCAGAAGATTAAACATAATAGTAATAAGAGTTTCCATTCCAACCCAAGACAAACCAGGAGGCAATGTGAAAGCGCTATGTTTCGCCACTGATCTATAAGAGGTAATAATGAGGGATAAGGCAATTTGAAGAAGATGAAGGAACACTCATACTTTGGCACAAATGTCCGGACATATATGACTTTGCAGCAAGACCTTGACGATTCACGGAATTACGAAATAATGAAAAGTGACATACAGTTTAATAATACTGCGTAGAGTCATATGAAGTTGATTGAAGTTAAGGGAACAAAGTTCTTCTTGCATTCGGGAAACCGTTGCCTTTAGGAATATTTTAAATATTTAAAGATTTTTAGAACAAATTTGGAGCAACGTATTTGGCACAAAGAAAAGAAAATTACTGCAATTTTTTTTTAACTTTGAAACTGATTAAATCTTTGAATCCATCTATAGGGGAATTGAGTCTAAGGGTCTGTACTGAACGATACACAAATATCACCCAGTAAAGTTTATAGATAAAGTAATAAAACATCAAGTTTCAAAGGAAAAGTAACAAGGGTCATTTGGAGGGAAACTTTTTCATGTGTTGCTTGCCTCAATCGTTCTGGGAAATGTTTTTTGTTGGGTTTTTGGAGTACGTGAAATCGTTTGTAGGCCATAAACATACCATATTTCAGAGAATTTATTCGACATGGACATATTAAGTTCATATTGTTGAACCTTGAAATTGAGAAATACAATCATTTAACCGAACGGTGAATATAATTCCCTGTTCTATTTTTCGGTTGTTTCATTTTATTCAAATTTGAAGGGAGATACCAAACTTTATACTATTTATTCACAGCCATAGGTCCTCTGAAGCGGTAAACTAGAGGTGCATTTTTATTAGCACAAGAGGAAACGTATCTAGGATTTTTTGAAGGGACATCGACGCCCGATGACCAGTATGTGCTTGAAGAATCGATCCACAGTGTAAATAGAACGCGCGGATTAGGGTGGATCCCGTCTCCAGCACATATAGGCAGTTGTGACACAATCATGAAACCGCCGATTACCCAGAGTACGTTACGACCTTGCATGATTCCAGTAGACCTCAGACCGAGACCTCAGAAGGAGCCATCCTTACGGGCAGTAAAGGGCAAAGAGGCTTTCCTAATAGTTCATCATTTTCATATCCCCAAGTGTGATGCAAATAGCAGCAATAGAGAAAAGAGATGTAAATTTTTTTCTCTTTTTGAATTAGATACTTGTCAAGGTAGTATTTATGGATTATTACCAACGCAACCCAAACAGGAACAGATCAGATGTTTTCTCTTCGCGTTCCATAATATAGTCTCCAACAACAATGAAAAATAAACACGTGCTGCACAGTGGTGACTATGGGTTTCAATTGGGTATTTCTTTTCCCAACCTTTTAAGTCGAAGCAAGTATCATTGCAAGTGTCACACAACAAAACCTCCGGTATTGTCGAAAGTATGCCTGGTTTATAGAATTTTGATAGGACAACTTTGGGCAGAAGATTTAATGTGATGTCTATCAGAGAGTTTCATTCCAACCTAAGACAAATCAGAACGCAATGCGCAAGCGCTCTGTTGCGTCAGTGATCTACAAGACGTAATAATAAGACATGGGGCAAATTTGTAGACAGTTAAGAACCCCAACTTCAACAAAAATGTTGGTACATATCAGTCTTTGTGGCAAGACCCTGACAATTCACGGAATAACGAAATGATGAAAAGTGAGATACAGTTTCATAGAGACATATGAAGTTCTTTGAACTTACGGAAACAACGGTCTTTTCCAGAGAACGGTTCCCTTTAGGAATATTCTGAATATTTAAAGATTTTTAGAATCAATATGGAGCAACGTTTTGGGCACAAATTACTGGGATGGTTTTGACTTTGAATTAAAATAGGTAGGCGGTGGCATTATCTGATACTACGTATGCAGTCCCTTGTTTCAATTTTTGAATTTTTATGCGTTCTTAACGACTATTCTGTCTTGTAATTAGACAGGTAGCATCTCTGTGCTGTGGGTGGGATTGAAGACCGCAGACCAGGACAAACTAAAAAGTCCAACTACTGATGAAGCTCAACATCTAAAAAACAAGAGCAGAAACATGTCTAGTTAAAGGTTTTAGAAACCTAACAGAGCAGTACTTCAAAGTATCTGCGGTCTTCAATCCCACCCACAGCACAGAGATGCTACCTGTCTAATTACAAGACAGAATAGTCGTTAAGAACGCATAAAAATTCAAAAATTGAAACAAGGGACTGCATACGTAGTATCAGATAATGCCACCGCCTACCTATTTTAACTGATTTTGTCTGTGAATTCACCTAGAAGGGAGTTGAGTCCAATGGGCCCCAGAAACAAATATCACTCAGTTAAGTCTGTAGATAAAGTAATAAAAAAAAAAATAAAGCTTTCAACGAAAGGAAGCAAGGGTCATTTGGAAGAAAACGTTTTCAAGTGTCACTTGTTTAAATCATTCTGGAAAAGGTTTTCGTTAGGCTTTTTGGCAAATGTGGATGCGTCCCTATGCCGATCTCAATACATTGTCATTTTGTCCTAAAATGCCATATTTCAAAGCATTCCTTCGAAAAGTACATATAAAGCTCATACGGTCATACGGTCTTACGGGTTTCATATTGCCTTAAATCTATGATAGGACATATACTAATAACATCGATTAAATAGTGCCTCTTTTATTTTGCCGAAAATAACTCCAGATCACCGGAAATGAAGTCTAATCCAGATCATCCGTGCCCGTTGAATTGAATGATTCCTGTCGATATACAACTCTCTCCACCCCACTCAGTAAATGTCACTTAAATATTTGAAAGTGAATTTATATTTTGGGTTAATTCATACCTCATGATGAAATTTTCCTTACATCCTCCTTCTCTGCCTGATTGCCTCTTATCGCTTCATGGAGAAAATGAAGCTCACTACACGCACACTTGATATAGTAAGGTTTCACATCTGATTATTGATTGACAGTAGTAAAGATATTAAAACACCCAAAAGTAACGTAACATTTGCGGTTAGCTAACGGACTAATAAAGCATGTGTTAATTGCTTTTCACGCAGTGTGAACACAATGAAAGCATAGTTCAATTGAGAGCACAGATCATGTAACAAACTCATATACCAGTTAAACCCCACAAAGTTTTTGATCTACTGGGGTGTCTCTGTTGCTTTCTCAAGAAGCAACGTCACGGCATGCTTCAGCTAATAACGTATTTTGCAGCACTTGTGTAAATTACCTATATGATATTTTTGCAGTGGTCATACTACTTCAGAGAGATTATGGAGGCACATTTTCAACCGAAAATATGAATTTACTTGGGAGCACATTTAAGCAACATTTACACGTAAGTGTGGGGTGAAGTGTTAATAAAGTGAAACAATCAACTCAAATGGGCTCCGAAATGCCGTTTTGGGGTTTCTAAGAGAGGTTTTAGTCAAAACATTCCTGTAAGGCCCTACGCTCGGCGCCAACCGATGGTGTCAATGCATGGTCTTTCCACATATCTGAGACCGCGTGATTGGTATTAAGGTAGAGCACCGGAGGACGGTAACGCCAAAGAGTCTAAAAATGGAACCTACTGCCGACTTGAACCAAAATGTTGGAAGCTGGGCCGTAAAACTCTATCTAACTAACTAATTTCCACAATTCTGAGCCACTGCTCGACCAAGTCGAAGTCTAGAAATAACCATTTTATGTACGCCTTGAGGGCATTGTAATGTATGATGTAATGATGTATTCACTTGAGATTTTACCGATGCTATGGTCT
The DNA here is from genome assembly GCA_037179385.1 of Holothuria scabra. NCBI lineage: Eukaryota > Metazoa > Echinodermata > Holothuroidea > Aspidochirotida > Holothuriidae > Holothuria > Holothuria scabra. Next base: position 10,721,939 of record CM074195.1, on the reverse strand, counting down.
TGCATACAATAACGTTCTTTTCATTTATTATGAGGAACCGATGTAGCAAAGCAAGTCTCATTGAAGCACTGTCTTGTTCTCATGTCACGCTTTCACGTTTCTAAATCTTGACCTCTGGATTCCTCTGGTTGACCAGTGGCCTTCACTGAAGACATTACTTATCGTGTTTTTATGAGGGTCATCCACAAGTTTAATTGTAACACGCATGCACCTTTACACCTATCGTTTGATGTCTAGATCAAATATTTGGTAAACTTTAAACCCCATAACTACCAGGGTTCAATGCTCTCATCAAACTTTCCATATCTGCTATCATGCCTACGACCGAGTAAGTAATCTGACATCGAGACTGTGTTTGGACGAGGAGCTTTTACTTGTACGGGGATACAACAGAAGCTTTTATTTGTGCTATTTTTAACATACACGTCGTCCTGAGGAGGACATCAATTCATGAGTGATCATAGAGTGACTAAAATGTGGGAAGAAGTTGAGCATTGCCCAAATGTTCAGGAAATGGTATAACTCTTTTATTTGTTGTGCATTATTTTAATTTCAATTAAATTTAATTTCAGCAATTTTTTTCAAATAGCGGAAGATGTATTTCACAACCAAAACTAAATTCAAATTCTATGCTGCGATAGGCTTCGGTTCGTCTTGGAAGCTGCAAATTAATTTCCAAAACAATGTATAGCACATTGACAAAATAACACTTTTTTAAAGAGGCATACGACATCAATCTATATTAAATATGTTTCAATAGCTTTTAAGTGTATTGAGTCATTGAATGCTAGACGAGGCAAGTTTCCTCATTGTTCTCATCTATACAATGAGAATCACTGCATTGTCCCCTAAATGTTAATGTAAAGGCCAATCTGTTCTCAGTTCAAACAGATGTAAAATAGGATGGTTTAAACTTAAAACGGCAAAACCAAACAAGAAAAGATAATATTTAAAAAAAAGGCGGATTGTGAAGGGTATACAACTTTTTGGATGTATTTTTTAATTTTAACCCCCAAAAATGGCCCTTTCTTGATTACTGTGTAATCATTCGTAAAATTCCAAACGGATCTATTACAGGTGATAACAAACTTTGACACTACGCCAGCGAAACCGAAAAATTTTAAAGAGGGTAAGTCTTTTGTTTCCTCTTAATTGATGGTTGGCTTAAAACTCCAAGAGGAAAGTCACGGTTCAGTGGTCAATTATAAAACATCAACTAGATGTTTTGCTGATATCTTTAAAATTCCAGGAACATAAAATCAAAGTTCTGGATCTAGAATTTGAATGGTACTTTAGCTTCAATAGGCATGGGAGGTAAAAAAGCCATTTGACAATTTTTGGCACATCTCACATAAGACAAATAATTAAATGCTATTGAGAACTTAGGGAAATTGAAAGGGAAAATGTCAACTACAAATAGACTATTGGGCTTTAATCCATTGCTTCCAAAGTTTATACAGGCCATACCAAACAGTTTATTCGCCCTCTGAATAGCTGGATGGCTTAAACATGCACACAAGAAGTCAAAGTAATGTGCTCAACCATGAAAGATCAGGCGAATCTTTCAAACATCGTTTCCTTATTCCCAGCAACAGAAATATCAAAGTTTTTCATCTTTAACTAAAATTGAACTTAAACTCCAATAATGGGAGCTAACAACGAGTCATCGAGAGTCATCCAGAATCTGGCAAAGTTTTTACTGTTTTTTCACAAGACGATAACCAAGTTCTGAACAAAAGTTCTACGAATGTCGTATAACCTGAAAAGTTGAATTGTTTGAGTTATGTTCACTAACATCAGGTGAGCATTTTCAAGTTCATCAAGGTGTTATTACGTTCATTCTTTTTACGGTCTTCTCTTCTTCAATAGACCAATCCAAGCAGTCAAGTGATGGTCGGATTTAGTCATAAACAACTGGAGTCTATCAGTTTTAATCTTACCTGTATCCTGGATGTTTGTACACCAAAATGTCTCTTGAGTTCCAAACTGTCACCGAATATCAACTTCAAAAGTCCATGTGTACAATATATGCAAGACGAATTAAGACTGATGGACTCCACAAATCGGATTCGTCTATACCTCCTCTTTGAAATCGTTTGTCCTCTCTTTATATCTATGCATTGCAAGACTTATTGTTGTTATTATTTCGTTACTATTATTCTCCTTCATAGTGTAATTCAATTGCTATGTTTCAGTGTTACATCATAAAAAATATCTAAACGGCTTTCTACTGAAAAATCCTTAATTGCAAGTCAACTAAAATGAAATCACTTTTTACTTCAATGTTGTCATTTCTATGTGTTTCTTAAAGGACAAAGCAACCCGAGCTTTCAGTGCTCCAAAACTGACATATTACTAAAATGCTGTTCACAACGAAGAACATTGAAGTTTTGAAAATGGTCATTTCGACCTTAAATTGTCATAAGTTTGCGTCATTGTTGTTTCATTACTACCAGATTTCCGATGTACAATGACAAAAGCGAGTCACTTTCCACTTTTAAATGGAAAATTTTCCAACCTACATTGAGTATTTACAGTTGGAAGTATGATATCTTTCATACCTTTAAGTTGCCCCTAGAAGAAAGAGGTATATATTTTTAATGGGTAAATTCAAATCATTTTTTAACAACATCATTGTCAGTCACCATACTTTGATTCACACACTCACAGTTTGGGTATTCCTGATGAAAGGTAGTGTGACTCTTGGGCAAGGTCGTGCGGAGCGTCTCGAGGTTAGGTGTAGCTCCCGGGATTATGTGGGACTGCTCTACGGGGCTTACACGTGTATTGTGTTAGGATTTAGAGATTTATTCCAATCCCTGTAGATCATTGTCCCTACACGAAGATTATCCGTGGCTTACCGTAATCTGCTCTTTCGTATTACCTCATGTTATGTAACATTACGAAACTTGCCCGCTTTTCCATAAAAACAAGCATGGGTCAGATATTTTCGGGTCGCAACTTTATGGTAAAAATGCAAATGTGTTCTTATTTCCCTACACCAAAACACTCGTACGACTTGTATAAATGACATGATTATTTTGAGACAATTATATTCAGCCTGGTATTAAAAGTATGAATTAGTAGCTTCCAGGCAGATCCATCCAGATAGAACCCACTTAGGATTGTTTCTGGAGTGTTCAGCAGCACACAGAACAGCAGGAAATCCCGCAGGCAGGGTTCTGGCAACGTCCTTCAGCCGGGGAAGCTTTTACTGTGTTTGCACACCGCTTTAAGTGATGTAGTTTTCTCACTTCCCTTTTTTGTTGTTGTTGTTTGTATATAGTAGTACTTTAAAAAGGTAGTTATCCCACCAAAATCTATTGAGTCAAAAGGCCCTCAAGTTTAGGAAATGATCTTACCGATATTAGGAAATGAATAATATTTGGTTGACTATTATGGTGAATAAACCGTCGAGACTCCAAATTGGCAAAATGACGGACGAGTCGAAGTGGAGTCCGTTATGTTGCTAATATGGAGTCGAGAGTGACGGTTTATGAGACAATAATGATCAGACAAATGTGATTTATACCTATTCTTCCACCAAAATGTGTGAAAAACTTAATCCCTTTCACTGGGTTTACTTTTAATGATCGTGTGTTGTGAAATAAAAGGTCAGTGTTCAACCAATCACAATGCAGGATTCTCAATAATGGATAGTAAAGGTGAAGGAATTGAAAATTAACTTCCTTTTATCTATGCATCTGTAGCAAACTAAGTGATGGGTCAATCATTGTTCTAAATCTCAACTAACTTCCTCTGCTTTTCCTCCGATTTTTGCTAGGCGTTTCCAAGTTTTACCTTTTCATTCACTTATTTTAATGGAATGAATGACACCATTTTCAAGGTCGTGAAGGAGAGAGTTTGAAAGGATGAAACAAAGTACATCGGTAAAATCACATTGTGCACAACTCTCTGATCTGTTCTATAGAACCCTGAAGTCTTTTGTAGCTTAATTGACACAGTTCATTCCAGATTTGAATGACTTTCTTAACTGTCTTTGCGTTGCAGAGTTGAATTCGCTTAATATTTGTCTATGATTTGTTTTTGAGGTTCGCTATTTTTACCTTCCCAATCTTGAATACTTCATTACATGCCATGAACTTCAAAGGGTTTTTGTCCTGGGAATCCTTTGCCTCTGATGCTACCACTTGATTTGGCCCATATATCCCACGAAAGCCCCCAACTTTAAAAGAAAAACGTTCTGGAGGCAATGTCATTTTAAGATTTAAAGCTTTTCTTTTGGTCCCCATCCATGGGTTCACGATTTTCTCTGAACCTTTAAGATATGATAATTTTGGCATTAGCAAACTAACAATATTGGCGATGATTTTACGGCACTTAGGCATTGAAATGTGTACCTCCTCAGAGCTTCCGAAGCCTTCACCCCCTGAACCCCCCCCCCCCCCCCGGGCTTCCCTCCTGGACTCCATCAGGGGCCCCCCAGCTTTCCCTTGGGCCCCATGCTGAAGTGCTGTCCCTGTCACCTGTGCATTGCCGTTTACACGGAAATAACTTACTTCTTCGCGCAAAATACGACCTCCCTTAATGTCTAATGACGCCCATTGATGGGACTCGTTTTCATCATTTTTGAACATAAGGAAATTGCTATTGACATAAAGCGCTCGTGAGGGTAAAAGATAAATATTTAAAGAATCATGAAAAAATTGTAGAAATACTAAATCGATTAGCTTTTTTCAGGAAATGTGTTAACATTTTCATCTTTTCGAGCTGTTTGGTGCATAATCCGATCAATGCCTTCAAGTTTTGTACATCAATCAACTATTTAAGATCCGATCCCGTGACATGCCACCCATTAAAAACGTCTATAACTTTACAATTTTTTATGACTCATACTTAAATGGTTAGTTGTGATGTCTTTCTTAAAGTTGAAGAGCCGAAAACCATCAACTCATACAATTTCATTATCCACCCCAGTGTGGGCTTTGAAGAAGAAACACCTAATATAATCATGCTTGGATTGCATGGCCACCTACTGGAAAATCCTATCGAACAAAAGGGGGCGAAAATAAATCTTTGGGCTGTAAGAAGTGGTGAATGGGGTGAAAAGCGGTGTCATGCAAAACGGAAAAGGAAATTCAAAATTATTGGAACTCCATTGAGCTATTCGAAAACAGTGAACCTTCATTTTTCACCTAACATGTGGAAGGTTTTTTGATAATCTTCTGATAATTGGGAGGCTTTGTTACCCTCGCTTGAAACAGATGGTGGTTGTCTGAATGGGTGCCAAACAGTTAAAAAAAACAGTCATATAGAGAAAAACTATGACGGAGCTAATTTTTTGGAAGGTGCAGTATGCAAACAGAGGCAGATTCAGGTTCGTTAAGCACAAGTCATATATCAATACACCTTATTATTATACCGGATAGAACTTAAGAACCTTTTGAATCTTTCAGGAATGATACCAGCTGTTGGTTTCGAAACCGTTACTTAACCCTTTCATCGGTTCTTTGCCTCATTACGATTTTATAATTTTAATTTGATCGTCACTCAACCTTGGAGGTTAGCTTAATTATTGCTGCTATACCTACGGGTTTATCAATATATTAAGTTACAGATAAAATCGACTGCTAAAACAACTGTAACAACCTTTTCACTGATTTTATGTAACAGACATTCATGCTGAATTTCACTTAAAAGTTTTAAGAAAGGGTCATAACTTCTCAGTTCTGTCTTATTTGAAGCAGGATTCGAAATCCTTCGCCCCACAGTCAGGGACAAGTAAGAAGTTACTTGGGCAAGTACACTGCCCAATGTCGTATAGCCCGCGGGCAAGTATCCTAAGAAAGTCACCACAAAGGTATACTAAAAGTGGAAAAGTGCGAATGCTTATGTACAAGGAGACTTCAAGAAAAGCTAGCCCGATAGACAATTAAGGCAACAGAAACTTGCGGAAGCCTGTCTGAAGCTGTCTCTTTCCCTTTCCCTCAACTTTTTTCCCTTTCTCTCCGTTTCTTCCTTTCTGCTTTCTTTAATTTTTCTCTTTTTCAACCCGGTGGATTGAGCCTCCCTGCCCCAGCAGATATTCTACTTGTCTTGCACGTGTGACACATAGTGACAGCTTGAGGCGCCTTAAGTGAATCAGACTCTCTTCAGTCTAATCATAAGAAAAGGATCATGAACGAAAAACATCAAAATGAGTCATCCTCACAGGGTACTACTTTGATAAATTTATTGAAAAACATTCATTGAAGGTAATAAATTTCTCATGAACTTATCAAAATCCAGCATATGTTTAGTGCCTCGTGTCATGGTCATTGTAGTGGTTAATAGCCTGATCTGATCAGAATCTGATGGTCACGGCGGCCATCTCATGCAGAGTTTAATCCCGTCATCACTATTAACTTACTTTGCACGATTGAGTCGTTTTACTGTGTTTAAAATTGCGTCGCGAAGTAGGCAAACATTTCATAATTGGCAATTCCTTTGTTAAGAGGTTGTACGCATTCCGTCAGCGCGTTTTGGTTTGGCTTGATGGATGCATGTTTTCATGTGTAGTGCATGTGTTACCAGTGCGTCCGCACTACAGGGACTTACAACCGATTGTAAGAAGGTGTTGATGGGGACAAAGCAAGGTACACAACGCGTTGACGTAGGTGCTTGGCATTTGTACGAGCGCCGATTGAGTTGTATCGGCACGCGTTTGTTGTTTCTTTTGAATATCGTATTTTTGATCAGTTATTATTTTGCCGCCATATGAAGGGTACATACCCGAAACGTTGCGGAGCTATGTTCCGAATTTTAGCACGTTTTATCATTCCAATCTGTTTACCTTCATACTTTACCAGTGCTACGTATTATTCGACCTATATATATATATATATATATATATATATATATATATATATATATATATATATATATATATATATATATATATATATATATATATATATATATATATATATATATATAAATATAACATGGTGAAGTCCGTGCGTTGGTGGAAAATAAATACACAAAATAAGCAGAAAAAGAGCAATGCCTCTGCCACCAACCAAGAAAAACGAAAACGATGGTACATTCTGTAATCCCGTGCTTTATAGATGAACAAAAAGCAAATAGTAACAAAATACAGAATGTGTACAAACTGAACGTTTCGAACCTCCTAGATTCCTTATCGACAGTATAATGGAAAGCTTAACAATGTTACGGAGAGGAAAGTACAAACGACCTGATCAGCGGTCACGCTTGGTGGCCATGAATGAAAGGTCACGGTTAAGACCGTGGACGTGACTCTCACAATATAAATATAAATATATATATAAATATATATATATATATATTAAAAGGTCGAAATACTGCGGAGCACTGTTGATATGTGTAGGTCGAAAAGAGATAGTAAAAAGTGCTTTAAAGTTTCGAAAAACTCCACGACCTAGTTTTTCTCTACTTTTTTCCCCTTTTTTCCGACAATGTTCGATTTGTACGTGCCTTTTTCATCCAGGACGCTCTTTTTCTTTTTTTTTTTTGATTTGTGTTTCATCCTTCGCACTCATGTTTTCTGACAGTCACTTTCGTTCGGTTCTGTTTTTACAGCGATCGCTTCAGATTTGATGTTTGTCGTGTCCAATTGTTACTGTTGGTTGTTCAGTTTCGTTTTTGTCTCCCGATGAAGGGTTTATAACCGAAACGTCGTGGAGTTTTCCGCAAACTTTTAAGCACCTTTTACTACCTCTTTTCGACCTACACATATCAACAGTGCTCCGCAGTATTTCGACCTTTTACATATATATATATATATATATATATATATATATATATATATATATATATAGATATATATATATATATATATAGATATATATATATATATAGATATATATATATATATATATATATATATATATATATATATATATATATATATATATATATATATATATATATATATATATATATATATGAAATGAACAAAGGATAAAAGCAACCAACACAAACTTAGCCCAGTTAGGAATAACTTAAAAGCACTAGAGGATAAACAACAAAGAGTAAAAAGAGAAAAAATGGTAATAAGCTTTAAACCAACTGTACAATTGCTGCACAATGGCAGTGAGAATCCTCTAGAAAGGTACGTAAAAACTGATGGTAGATAGAAGAGGCCTTGAAAAAGTGTAAGGCTAGAACATTAAACATAAAAACAACCGGGACAAATTGAATATGGACCTTACCGTAGGTAGCTGACTCTTTTAGATAAGTTAAAATCCTTTCTTTTATAAAGACCCAATGGAAATGAGGTACGCAATTGGGCAAGCCAATAACCCTCCTTTTTTTTGGTGAGGACGGTATAGCCGTTTGTGAAAGGACCCGCAAAAAGTTCACAAAAATGACAACACCAAAGGAATTTCCAGTGCAGTAAATATACTAGACTACTCGTAATTGGTGATCCTTCATACAATTTCATTCCAACTCTATTTCCTTTATTCAGTTATTTCCGTGTATAGACCGGGAGCTAAATTCTGTTTGGGCTCTAAAAATGGAGTGGGTACAACCGGCACTTCATCCAAGGTTTGACCACACAGCAAGTTAGTATGGACCTCCTAAAACATCACCAGGTAGGTAGTACAATCAAATTGTGGTATCACTTTTTTGCTACAGCATGTTATATACATGCACTACTTAACCCATAAAATACACACAATTAAGGGGTAAGGGTAGCTTACTACGCTATTTCTCCACTGTTGCTTCATTAGTGAACAATAATATGGTATCAGAAAGAATCTGATGGATGTCTCTCATATATTTTGCACATATTTTACTTTTTATCGTTACACTGAGGTGCCGATATTTGGTCAAAACGCCATGACGTTACAACTAATTGTGATAATTTTCATTTAAGATCGACATTCTTTTGTCAATGGATTTTAGCTGAATGATTTGTTTACAAAAACGTTACTAAGTGTGTTCAATATAACACAAGGGTTTTGTTCTGAATGTTTAATAAAATTACCCATTCTTTTGTCACTAAATTGACTATTTAGTTACTACTAGACTACAAGAGTAATACTCCTACATTTTTAAAAGTATCTGAAACTGAAATAGCGTCATCGACTCATTAACTTTTTCTAAAGCCCTCCTTACACTCTGGCAAACTTGAGTCATCCGGCGAAACCAAAACTATAAACTGCTTTCCAAAGAAGCTATTACGTGTTTTACAGCAACATGTAATATTAGCCGTAAGACAATGTCAGAGGAGTAAAAAATTACTTCAGTATCTGTTCTTTTCATCCAGTCTAGAATGGAGCCATACATCACAGAGCAATAATGTTAATAGTCTGAGGACCGTGAAGTTGGTTATGTTTTGTCCTTCAGTGGACGTAATAGCTTCTTCGGAAGGCGGATAGAGTCTTGGTTTCGCCAAAAGGCCCTTTGCCAGAAGGTCGGGACACTTTAGAGAGTTTCACTGCAGCGATGCGAATGTATTAAGCTGGCAGAATTAAAACATTTGTACGTAGGACTCTTGCAGTTGTAAGTGTACCTCTTTGATTTGTTTGTGAGTCAGATAATGTAGATTGACATATTGATAACGGTTACGCTGACTTCGGGCAAAATCTTCACAACGCTACTTGAAGTGACAAATTACAATTGCCACCGACATCTGTGATTAGAAGGTACAACTTTCAAACATTCTAACTTTCTCACATTCTTTTTGAATTTTAAACTAACTAATCCATTGAATCTTCATAAGTCCCTACCCTGCTGGTATGTAACAACAAATCCGGGAGCAGTTCCTGAACTGTCAGACTGGAATCTAACCCATGCTGATGTATCAACTGTCAAATTAGAGGGTGGCGTTGATCCACAAAAATGTCCTATGAAAGCTCCATTTTCGTCCACTTCTCTCACTTCTAGAAAGTCATTTGTACAGTTGCTGCTATCTTCAATACTAAACATTCTTTAAACACAAGAATTAAAGGAAAAGCATTAGCATACCTTACAACATTGAAATCCTGTGCAATAACAAATACCATTTCTTTCACTTTCAAGGAAAATGCAGTCGCCAATATGAATATGTATGAAGGTATTCTACTTGACGAATGGTTCTTTAGATCACGTGACACAGTAAGGTGTTCAGCTTGTCTACTTTTGTATGCTCAAAACACGTTTCATTTCATTTATTTCCTAAATCAAATATTTTATAGCAATTGATACAGTATACAAAAATAGGACATAACAAAATCAGTTTCAATTAGGGCACCACTGTGAAAAACCCAGACGGCTTCAAGAGTATGGTGTTCTTTAGAAAAACAAATAAATAGATAAAAACATAATAAAACTGAGAGAGTATTTCAGGACACGTGACACCAAAACGAAAAACTGCCTACATTCCCTATAGTACCTGTCTGAATAAATACCCTTGAACCCTTCCTAATCCTAATACTATCCTTTTTCATCCCTTTCATGCCCATGATACACTTATTACCCCATCCTACCCTGCCCATGATACCCCGTATTACACCACCCAGGATCGGCCACCCTCCTTTCAAAGCGTGAGATCCAAAATATAAATTAAACAATTGCAATGTACCCTAGGAAAGAGTGAAATGGCAGAACGGAGGGGAGAACATCTGTAAATATAATTCTACTAGGACAGTGTTACGATTCCATATCAAGTGTTTCAAATTAGATTTAAGGCTCCTCAGTCCTTGCCTTTGAAAGCTCTAATATTTTTCAAGCAATCTGGCCATCTCATACTTACGAAAAAGACATCTGAATACGACTACCGATTGAGACTGAGATGTTCCACGTACATTCAACACTCTGCGGGTAGCAATCTGGATATCCTGGACTGGTAAAAGTACCAGAGGGTGCAGTGAAGTCACCGCCACATGCTAAAGGTGTTAAGATATGTGAACCAATAACACCACGTTAAAGTAAAATTAAACGTGTTTGGCAAGTAAGAAGAAAATCTTAATATCACATCAAGTTTTGATATCTTAGACGAGTAGCCACTCTACACATTTCGGGGAGGTTTGCAATGGAATCCCATTTGTGGTTCTCAAGATATGGGGAAGTAGTTACGTTTTACACAAAATGTCGACGTGAAAAAAGCACACATTTCATCATATCCTCAAATTAATTCATATTCTTTTATTTGTGTTGTGTGTGTTACTTTACAACAAAGTTGATCCTCGGCAGTTCCATATTATCAGACTTTAATTGCAACAGCAGCATGACAACTTTAAAAACTTTGCATCTCCACAGTCCTCTCTATGTCAACTGCAAAGTCAACACAGCAGTCAGAAAAGAGGAAACAACGCAATTTTTGTCAATGTGAGGAAGTGATTTATCCTCTGCTGCCCTTAAACTCACTTTGGAACATAACAGAAATATAATGACTCCTTCTACTGGTATCTCAACACATGCAAATCAGACTGTAATGGAAGTTTCACCACGCAATGAAGATTACGTTTGTCTTTCCCATATGAAAATTAAATTTTGGATTAAACTTCCCCCTTTTACTTGCTTACTTAAGATTCCTTCAATGTTTAGTCAATTCATCGTTACATCATCACACTAATTGACCACCGAACTACCCTTCCTCCGACCTCTCTCCAGCAAAAAGATGAAGAATACAATCCCAGTGATACAAAATCACAGACTTCAAAATTGGTACGTCTTGCCTGCAGTTAACATACAATCCAAATGTTATTGTAACTTGTGCAAAGCTAAAGCAAGGATGCAGCTTTACAGCTTGGATGAGAAAGCTGCAGCCGTTAGTTTTGTCATTGTTGCACAATGAGCTTGCCGTTGCAAAATGCATCTGCCTGAAGGAAACGTTAATGGATACAGATTCTGATTCCCAAACTTATTCCATATTTATTCACACTTAGTGGTAATCCTCAACTTCTATTGGTCCATAACAACCAGGTGAACCCCGGCATTATCTCATCTTGGACTATTCCAGTTCACTTTAGGTTCAGTATGATTCTTCACAAACAACTTGTGCTTCTTTTCTGTCTTTTAAATCAACATATAGTTTGGTGTGAAAGAACAAGGTTACACAAATCTAAACCAGTGCATTAGAAGAGAGTCATGCTCTCTCAGTGTGAAAATGCCTGATGTACTCAGACTGAACAATCATGCATCATTTGTATTAACCCACCAATCTTCCATCGGCCTGTGCTATTGAATGGTCCACCGTTGTTCAAACAACTAATTCTACCCAAACTTTTTCCATGATACTAATATCATGAAATATAATTTCTTGTTGAAAAGATATCATCGTGCTCCCTACAGTGGTTTGAGGTAAGCAACAGCGTGCTATCCACACTAACAGGCCTCAAATTTTAGGCCTACATTATGATACAGTGAGTTATTCGATGGAGTTTTACAGCTCTTTTTCTAACCAATTGGTTTATTTTCCACCTTTGGCTCACTGGCCTGTTGTTCCTTCTCCACTGCTTGTGCTGAGCGTCAAGCACACCTGCAGAAGGTTCCATTTTAAAGACTATGGTATGACACTCCAGACCTCCTGACAGCATGTTGGAAGCTCTAACAACTGAACCATACAGTTGGTAGGCTTTCTGATACACTGAAAAGGGGAAGTGTAATGAATTTGGTTCCATGCCTCATCCATCTGGGACAAACTGGTTATGCGGAGTTTTTCATACCATATAGGATTAATTTTGCGATAACTCAACTAACCTGGGATCAAATTGGCATAAATTTACATGTGCATCGGTCTTTGAAGCATAAATTCAGAGAACAGAATTTGCTGTAAACAATGAAGCTCTCGTTGATAATCCAGTCTGACAACTTGTCATCTGGCCACAACTTCGAATGACACAACTCGACCACCCATTGCGTCGGCTTGGATCATGGCGGTGTAAACACCCTTAAGACTACGACTTGTTCAAATTCCGACAGGTCGTGAGCTTTAGATCCTATTGAACATGTTCAATCTTACTTGGATGCAGTCAGTGCGGTTTAAGCCCGGGTCACAGCGCCAAGAGTACCAAACAGTTGTATTGATTAAATATGCAAATTGTCTAAGATAAAGAGTCTCTGACAGTCATGTTGGAGTGACTCTGACTTGGTCGTAAAATATTTGGAAACTGCATTTCCTTTATTTTATCAGTCTAATGTGTGATGTCTGATGGCTAGCCTTTGACTTCCTCCCATGGCATTTATTACATATGCAGCACAAAAACGGCCCCTGTTATTTTACATTCCTGATATAAAAAGATAACAAGTTTAAGTGTGTCTGAACAAGTAACCTTTGACATCCTTGCAAACAATGGTGTTCCCAACAAATCTTTAGAATCATTTCTGCAGTCTAAAATTTATGAATATAGAAACTTGCACGGAAAATGAAACAATACTAACCAGCCCCACCAGTAGAGTAGATGGCCCTAAACTCAAGGTCGTCTTGGTGTTTTAAAAGTAACACAATGAAGTCAACTTTCATAGAAGAACCAAATGAAGTGATCGGGTTGGGTAATGTGGTGCCACATATTGGGTCTGCACCAAGTGGTTTAAAGTCATCACCATCCAGTACATGAACAAAGTCAGAACAACCATTTGCTGTAGTCTTCAAGTCCAACGCCACAAATGTCAGGGTAACACGGTCAGCTGAGGAAAGAAAAAATTATTTGTACATTACTTATTCATATATTTGAATCTTTTATAGATAGTATCCTTATCTATTTCACATATATCAATAAATTACGCAACCATTTTCGGTTTCTTCCTCTCCACTTTTCTTCTACCATATAGTTGGGTCTCAACGTGAATAATCAAAATACCCTAATTTGTCCACCCATTTAGGAGTCTATACCCAGGGTTCGAATTTAGCAGACAAACAGGCACAAATTGTCCGTTAGAGCTTTCATTGTCCCCAGCAAAAAAAATACTAGTGTCTGCAAACAATTCAGTGATGCTACTGAAAAAAAGCTGAAGGGTGACAAATAAACTTGGGCCTGATTCGGCATCAAATAAATTCGTGCATGTAAATAATAACTTGATAAAAAACGTTTTACAATACAGCTATTCAAGCTTACAGTAAGGAGATTTAACAAAGTACGCTTAAACTTACACCGTTTGCCCCCCCCCCCCCCAAGAGTCGTTGGGGCAACAGCGACGATGCACTTGGTTCATAAACACTGAAGTGTGTAGTTTGAAATAACAAACACTATCTTGAAATTTGTATTTCTTCTCCCGTTGATTACGTCGTGGTGAAAGTTTTTTTCTATTGCTTTTTAAGTAATTTCGTCCAGATTTTTACTGCTATTCTACCGCTAGCTTTTTATTTACCAAATCCAAAGTTATTCAACCATGAGATCTTATAATTAACCACTTATATTACAATAATTATCTGTAAAACAAAACTGATCGTTTACTAATCATCTGATTGGTCAATAATATGCTGGGTACTTTAAAACTTGCCCAACACCTTTTACCAACACCTGGATTTTACCCAACGGTAGTTTGCCCAACAATATGGGTACATGTTAGACATTTTGTATTTTGCCCAACGCTTGTTACCCAACTGTTTTTAGAGTGCATTCAAAAGCACTTAGAAACATTAAATTTCATTTGCCATTTATATTCTCATTTTTGTAGCGAGGTACTATCTTCCATTGAATTAATGTCGCCATACAAAAGACCATCCTCAGCTAAACGACGAACTTGGGATGATAATTCATCGGGCAGGTCATTAACGTATAAGATAAATAGTAAAGGGCCTAGCACTCTACCCTAAGCAACTCCAGAGGAAACAGTTATAGATGAAGATGTAGCACTGTGAAGGAATACCTGTTGTTTTCTTTCAGTGAGAAAGTTCCTTATCCAGGTATGTAGAGTGCCAGAAATACCAAACCTTCTTAATTTCAATTCTATTCTTTGGTGGGGTACTAGGTCCCAAGCTTTACTGCAATACTATAAGGATATCAGCCTGGCCTTGTTTATCTAGGAATGTGACAAGGTCATTGATAGTTAAGGCAAGTTGGGTTTCAAAGGAGCCACACTTGCGGAAGCCTTGCTGTTCATCGTTGAGGATGAGTCATTGTGAAGAAGAGTAATTGTGAGGATTAAGAAGACTCATAGAATGGGTAAATATAATATGTTCAAAAGGTTTCACGGAATCTATGTCAGTGAAACAGGTTTGCAGTTTGCTGGGTCGGACTTTTTCTAAAAATTGGAGAGACCCTGGCCTGTTTCCATTCTTCCGGTAAATCCCCTGTGCCAATGGACTTTTGAAAGAATTAGTGAAGGACTTACTTGGATTTGGTGACTGAATGATCCATGAACAGTTGTAGCTCTTTTGAAAATAGGATGTGGGGAAGTTGGGAGAATTAACATATCCTCCAAGAGTGGCGTCTCTTCTTCCACCACAAGCTGTTCAATAAAAAGGAAACTTGATTGGCACAGTCATACAGGTGAACATTTAAGTCACCAGGAAAAAAATAACATAGGTGAAAGCACAATATATGTAAATATAGTATAAGCAACCAATCATAAAGGTGAACATACTAGTCGCGTAGGCGAACAAACCAGTCACATAGGTGAACACACAAGTAACATAGGTGAACACAAAGTGATGTAGGTGAATATACTGTAAGCTCCCAGTCATGAAGATGAACATGCAAGTCACAGAGCTGAACACACCAGTTACATAGGACATATGTGAATTGTGTGTTCACCTATGGCATAGGTGAGCAAACAAGTAACATAGGTGAACATACTGTTAGCTACAAGTCATAAAGGTGAATACCACTTATATAGGTGAAAACGCTGGTAACAAAAGTGATCATAGTCTACCAGTCATAAAGGTGAACATACCTGTGGCATAGCTAGCATGAAACCCACTTGCTGCAACAGAATGGTCAGAGTGCATTCTTACAAAGATGGTGTTGTTTGTTGCTGAAATCACCGGGGGACTGGGTAAGCTGTCGCCACACCATGTTAGGAGTAAAGGTGAAGCGGTACTATCACCATCGTAAACCTACGAAGGAAATTCAAACCTAACTGAATAAACTATTTTATGGAACATCATTGTATGATGTTATGCAAAGATTAAGACACTGTGAGGGAACCACACAAGGGAAACATAAATCCCCCTCCCCCAAAATATCCTATGAAAAGGACTTCCACTGGAAGAACAAAAAATATTATCCCATTTAACCCCCACAACTGAACCTTCAAATCTTAATATGTCAAAGTGAAACATCGATCTCCTGCCATTTTGTTTCTAAGTTTCTTGAAAAGGAGTTAAATCCAAAGAGTAATGGGAGATCCCCTCATCCAGGCCATCCCACTAAGTGACGTATTTGGGGTCCTTTTTCGGGGGCGAATGGCCATATTTACTCGGTGAAAGCTTCCCTTACTCCCCGAAATATAATTTAGAGGCCAATGATTATTATTATTAGTTTTTTCAAAGAACCTACCTGAAGCTATGCCATAAGAGCACAGGAACATTTCGGTTTGTGGGCAGCAGATTTTTCTGCCCAATATAAATAATTCTGTCCGAAACACTACCTAAGCACCACTATCGGTTGGCGTGGGACATAGAGAAAATTCTGATAAAAACTGCGACCCCTCATACCGCTAGAAATGGCATTCCCAGGCTTGTGAATAGAATCTTAGCAGTCGTTACTTTATGTTTTCGTTTGCATTTAGATGTTCACCTCGAGAAAAATGAGCACATTAAGCCTTCAAAATGATCAGTAAATTACCACATGAAATATGCCAATACCATTTTTGGAAAAAGCTTGCAGCACATGTATACACCTGTACAGTCCTTTCTTCCCGTAAAATCTGGCAAACGAAATCTTCTCAGAACTCTGTTGCACGTTTGACCCGCATCTTCTACCATTTCTGGCAAAGTGTTGACCAAGACTATGAAGTGAGGTCCAGGGATAATTGTTTTAAGCTACCCAAATGAGTTGCGATTTTTATAATCGTTTTGATTTTTTATGAAACTTTTACTGTGACTGTAATGCGTCGTTTTCTTCAGACACGTCCCCACAGTCCGGAACAAGTAAGAAACTACTCGGGCAAATACTCTGCATGCACAATGTCGTATGGCTGAAGCCCACCGAGCGAGTTCCTAGGAAAGTTTCCGCAAAGACATTGCAAAAGTGGACAAACAGATATGAATGCGGACAAGGAGACTGAAAGAACAGCTAGCCCGATGGAAAATTTAAGAAAAAAGAATTTGTGCTAATTTCAGCTAAATAATCTCTTCCCCTTTTATCCTTCTTCTTTTCGCTTTCCCTCCGTTTCACCCTTTTTTCTTTCTTTTTTTAACCCGGTTGATTGAGCTGATTTTCCTAGTCGAACCTGTCAGGGGCCGATACTTACCTTTTCTACATGGATATTTCACCCTACCCCCAATTTGGTTGCCCTAGCGACAGAAATGGCAGGATGTGTGGTAGGAACACAGCTCGATTGAAGATATCACCTCATGAAATGCTAAGGTGAAAAAAAAATTGTTAATTACCTTGACGTAGTCAAACATACAATCTGATGAGTTTTCCAAACTGAAGGAATTAAATTTCAGTTTCACTAGTGTATTCTCCTCCACAGTAATAAGCCATGAACAGTTTGAGTTGTTGGGGTAGGAATTAGGGTAATTTAGGGAATAGATGTTGCCTGTCGGTGTTGAAAAGTTTCCTCCACAGTCTAAAAGTGGAAACAGTGGATTAGATTACACATTCAATTGAAGGATATGGAAGATTATTTTACAAATCTAATCACAGTCTTATCAATGTAGAATATCAGTACAAGGCAATATAGATATTTCATGTCATGTCAGCTTCAGTCTGGCTACCAACCAACTAGTCACAGCTAAGGTACATACATTGTACGCCTGCTAGTTTTTGCCAGGCGCCTTTTGGACAATTGGATTATCTGTGGCTGTTAATTTGGTCTTACATCAATTGTAACATATACAACGTTCAACTAGGCACACGAGCAAGTGAATTTGTACGTTGGGCAGTATTCCATTGCAATTCGTGAAGTGATGAGATGGTAAACTGGTGTGGTAACTGGGATATTTTGAGCAGCTCGAATTTAAAATGACGGAAACTGCAAAAGACGATATATAATAACTGCCACCTTGGTAATTCACCCCCAGTTTAAAATAGTATAACCAACACATGTAAGTTGTAAATGCCAACAAGCAGATTTCGCTGATTGAATTTGTGGAAGACTACACACAGAGACTGTTTTGCCGTAATTTTAATGATCGATTTTAGCCTGTCAGGGTAGGCCCGATATCGCACCACATTGTTGGTTTAAATTATCATATGGGGCAATATCCCAACATAAATTTTGTTGAAGGTTTCATGATTTTTCACATATTACTTCCTTTATTACAATGAAAAGAAAATCAGGGCCCTAAATTCCTGACCACGCCCACATTAGAAAGTCATCTGCATATGTTAGTATAATATGGCTGAAAATGGTTTGAATGTTCTCATTTTGGTTTGCTGATACTTGTTCAGCTTCTAGAGAAGGTCTTTATGTAGGACAGATACACAAATTAAACCACAAAGTATTAATATGGCTATGTAAAAATTTATATATAATTCTGTGATGGTGTTTTAATCAGTTATATCTGGCTTGATATGGCCATATCAAACTTTATTTGTATATCTGGGCAGGTATTTCATCAATTTATATCTGGCTTGATATGGCCATATCAAACTTTATTTGCATATCTGGGAAGGCATTTCATCAAGTTATATCTGGCTTGAAATGGCCATATCAAACTTTATTTGTATATCTGGGAAGGTATTTGAACAATTTATATCTGGCTTGAAATGGCCATATCAAACTTTATTTGTATATCTGGGAAGGTATTTGAACAATTTATATCTTGCTTAATATGGCCATATCAAACTTTATTTCCATATCTGGGAAGGTATTTCATCAATTTATATCTTGCTTGATATGGCCATATCAAACTTTATTTGCATATATGGGAAGGCATTTCATCAAGTTATATCTGGCTTGATATGGCCATATAAAGGCTTTTTTAACAGATATATCCAGATATCAATCCATATCTGGATTTGGAGTAAGGGACACCTTGTGCAAAAGCTTCCATTTTTGGCATAGCTCCAGTACAAGGGTTGGAGTTACAGTCTTCCATGGAAAAACGGACTAGAACTGAATATTCAGAGAATTAGCTTTATCAATAGTCAAAATTGCAATCTTGTGTTGTTGGTAGGCTCTCGCCAACGTTGTGTGAACAGGTACTGCGGGATTACCTCAAAGAGTGGTTATCCAATTGCAACTGTCAACGGAGTCATGCAATTAAGTAACAACTAGAGACTGGATGGCTGTCATACAAATGAAACCTGTCAATGTAGTGATGTATATATACCCCATACTAAGCTGAGTAAATATCACAAAGTGGGATGAAAATTGTTCGTATACGGATGAGTCAATGATACTTTGTTGGCCATACGGAGAAAACTAACAGTCTCTTGTCAGGCAAGGACTACTAGGTCAGCATGAGTTGTCTTAAATACCTTTACATTTTCACCTATTGTCTCTCACAGAGCATTTCCATTTTACCACAAGTCTAAATACAAACCATAAACAGGTCTACTACAGGGTCAAATTGTCATGCATGTCCTAAACATCTTTTGGTCTCTTGAAAGAGTTATAGGGCAGACATGTCCTCTAAAGTTTCAAACCGTCTTTTATCTAGCCCCCAGATAACCTGAGCTGAGGATTATGTGGTCAAAATGGTTTTAAAAGAGCCGTCCTCATCATGGTTTTCCATTAACAAGTTGTTACGCTTCATTATTTGACTGTTGATGGTCCCACAAATCTAGCAAAATACAAACGTCCTCTAACCGAACAAGTTACACAAATTTCATTTCAATGGGTTGGATGAAGTGCAGTGAAGTGGCCCAAAAAACCTCAAAATTTCATTAAACATAATATAATCACACTCCTTCCTTGCTTAGCAAGTTACCAAACAGCAGGAGATACGTAACTGACCGAGGCGAAATGCAGTGTGCTGAACTATTTCAAATAAACTGGAAAGAGGATTAAATCAAATGGAATGGAACAAAATTGCTGGAACTAAACTTACTTAATAAACGTCACCACGTAACTCAACTTGTTAAAAGGTTATAAAATAATGAACTGAACAAAGCGATAAGCAGGAGACTAAACTCACCTCCAGTACATAATGTACATGACTGAACTAAATAGGTATAAATTTAAACATACTCACGATGGAACAAAATGAGCAAGAAGTAACAATGAAATGCACAACACTGGTGTTGAATGTATGGTTCGAATTAAACATTGGTATCAAATAATATCCAGCATTTTGTCCAGTCCGCGTACCTCTTAAAATTTCCTTAAAGAAACAATACTTTCCCCAGCATATTTCTCCTCATAGACTTCCCACAAAATGCTTATGGTTTCATATGTTGTACACTTATTTCGTAATATTGAGAACTAACTTATTAGCATCTGTAACATTTCCTCCTTGCAATATTGGCACAACGGTTTCCAAAGCAAGTTCAGAATGTAACACTGACTGAACCGGGTTCGAATGTGTAGTATGCTTATACTACTAAAGTGTAGTATATACTTAGTTGACCGACTGCATGGTCGAGTGGTTAAAGCATCAGGCTCACAGTAAGGAGGGTCATACCGAAGACTTTAAAATGGAACGAACTGCCACTGAGCCTAGTACTCAGCGCAAACGATAGAGTAGAGAAAACAAGCAAGTGAGCCACAACTGGAAAAGGTCCCGATTGGTTAGAAACTGGGCCGTAAAACTAACAATAAAAGAAAATGGCCGGCTCTCCAAAAACTTATTAACGCGATCACTTGAGATAGTTTCGATAGTATTGCGGTCATTTCGTCATTTCATTAGAACTCGGTGTCAAAATGTGGATAAAATCAGAGGATGGTGTTGCCTCGTTAGTTGTTGATTTATTGACAGGGATATGATATCAGGTAGTTCGAGGTTAATTATTCAGTTTGTTTCCTTGTATGACAAAAGGGCTTTAGCATGATGTGATATTGCTAGTACAGTACATGCTGTTTGACATGGACTACAGTACTCTGCATTTTTTAAGTTGTTGTCAATCAAAGATCTGTGCCGATTGATTATCTCTGTAGACTACTACAAAAATTGTAGTTTGGGGTGAGAGCTGATGACGGCTTGTAAGAAACCTTTCTACTAAACTGTCCTGACAAAATGACCAACAGTGAACTAAACTGGACAGTTTTGACTGAACTCAACCACAAGGAATGACATTTAAGTAAATTATAATGTAGGCAGATAGAGTCAAGTAATTTAGTTTTAATAGCCTCTCTCCCTTGCTCAAATTAAAAGGGGTTCCCCCAAAGAAGAGGGCGATATACATATGTAAAAGTCAGAAAGATGTTATGAAGCAATGGAACTATGCCAATGGAAGCGATTTATATACTGTAAGTGTCTGATGTCAAGCAAAACATATGAAGCTATGGTGACATGAGTAATGTTTTTCGTCAAGTATGAATAAAACTGTGATCCTTCTTAGCATTAAACAAACCTCCAGGATTGGATACGTAGGTTGCGTTGAACCCTCCACCATTCACGGACTCATCTGTTGTAAATCTCACAAACATTCGGTTGCTTGTAGTGGACACCTGTTGTGTTTGGTTCTGCTGGTTGCACAGCAGTACCAACAGAGACTCAGTGTCGTCTTGAGCTGTGTACACCTACAGGGTAAAAGAAATATCTCCTAATGTTAAAAATCTTCCATGAAAACCAAATTGGAAATCAGTTTCTTGCTTGGTTTTGTGCAACAGTTCTATTTGTCACACAAAATTGGAGAAAGGAGAAGACGTCTTCTGGAAGGTTCTGGGGTTTCGAGAATCCAAATTTGCCTTCAAATCTTCAATTTTCCCAAGGTTTTAACAAGGGCACTGTCAAAAATTAGATGGGATGGGGCATCTGGAAAATAATGTCACAAAATCCCAATATCACCATAAAATTGTACAATTTGAAAATTCTGAACTTTCCACGATCACAATTGTACATGTTGGATTTTTTTCAGTTGAAAATTGTCGCAATGATACTGTGCCATACAAATGTGTCGATGGAATAATCCTTACATTGTAAGGGTGTCAAGACCATGTGCCAACTTGAAGGAGGAGTTTAGAAAGAACAAGCCAGTGGGCCACAACTGGAAAAAAGTCTCCGGCGGGACGACGTAAACCAATTGGTTAGAAACTGGGTCATAAAACTCCATCCGACCTCTACTAATCAAGCATAAGAATGCAATAAGTTTGGATCTATGAGAAAGCACTCATAAAATCAAAGAACACTTTCCTTTACATTCTTCCCCTTTATTATCATTGCCCTTAGAGCTTATTTTTTTTTTTACCATGATCAGTTAAGTTTGATACTAATGCAAGGGGAGCAAGACAGCTTTTGTAGTAACCTGATGTCTACTGGCTTTCAACTCGATACCATATTTGTATTCTTCCAATTGTAAGGTCGGTTCAGGATTGACAAATACATTTACAATGACTCTGAAATGTAATTGGATCAAGATGGTTATTTATCGTTCATTGCCAAGCCACGAGGAATTTATTTGTTAAAATTGTTCAAAGTGAACCACAGTTTTACACTTCGAAGCTAGATATGTTATTTACATGAGGTTTTTCAGCTCAGTTGCGATCCAATTGGTTTAAATCGGGCCAGCCAAGGCTTTTTTTAATTTGTGAGATTCCCTTCCCTATTCCTTTGCTTATGTTAAGCACCAAGCACAATGGCAGTAAGTTCCGTGTGTAAAGTCTTCCGTAGGATCCAGCCAAGGGTCGAGCCGCACACCTGCGGGTTGCAAGACAGATGCTATAACCAATTGACCGTGCAGCAACAAGACACTAAGGGCTGCCTCGTAAGTAGCTGAGGGCAACTATGCAAAGAGGAAGGGCAGCAAGGTCCTAGGTGGCAACTCCAGTATGTCAAAATTTCGCAGGGGGCAAACTAAGGGAAAAGGATAATGTTAGGGAGCAAAACTTTTCGGGCGCAGTGCGAAAACGCAAAGCCAGGTGAACCACTATGGAACCCAGGTAGGGCTTAACCAAAAGTCTATATCTGGATGGAATGATTAAGGGATCATATCGAAAATTCTTCTCGCACTGCTACCAGAAATAATTAACACTTTCAGGTAAAATTTTCCGAAGAATACAGTTAATGGAACTCAAAATATACTGGTTAACCATTTTTACAGCAAGGCATTTCCCGGGTTAAATAACTACTTTCAATTCCTTAGTTTCCACTTTTGAGGTCAAATATACTAAATTTGGCAATGAAATGACCAAATGACATGCTTGATCACTTTTCCATTATCTATTGCAAGAATTTACACCTTTTTTCTCTGTTTATTGAAAGTACTTTTCTTTTTTCTCCCCAAGGTTGCTGATTGGAAAGGTAATGTACCGAATTTTGCACAGCCTGTGGCATTTGAAGAAAAACAGCAAGCCAACTGAAATGTTTTTAGTTCAATACATGAACCATACCTCTTCTTACCTCTAATGAATCATATCTACAACCGTGGCTTCTTTCTAGATCAATGCCTAAGATAGAGAGTGTAATAGAATGACCTAATTCTACCGTGATGGTCCATTCACAGGTCTTGGAGTGATCATAAGGCTGGGGGTAATTAATGGAGCTGAAGGAGCCTGAATTTCCAGTCAAATCTCCGCCACACCCTGAGAAAGAGAATTGTGAAGTTTGCGCATATAGAAAATGGTGGCGGATGCTATTATCATTATTATTCTCATAAATTCAAAAGTCAAATACAAATTTGTTTTATCAAAATAACCTCCACTCACTTACTTTTAAATTCAAAATGAATTGGAATTTCCTCTTATACTTGCGAGCCACAACTGAAAAAGGCCCTGGCCGGCTCTGCTTTAACATTTGCCTGGAAAATGGGCCGTAAACTCTTAATAACTAACCTTTGCTTACAATTTATCTCACAGTACACAGAAACAAAACACAAAATTGCAATAATGAAACCGTCTCCACTCAGTTACATGTTTAACTATGAAACACTAAGAAGAGACTGCTATGCATTCAATGAATCTCAAAGTAATTAAAAGTTGAAAGTTGCCTTGGCAAAATAAGCTGTAATCAATCCCTTTCAAATTTAAACTAGCATTAAAGGGATTGCTATGCTTACAAATAATCTCATAGTAATTACAAGACAAATTTGCTCTTTCAAAATTCTCTACTCAATCACTTCTAAACTGGGAAAAACTTGGAGTTACTTACTTAGATGGAGTTTTACGGCCAAGTTTCCAACCTATTGGTTCAAGTCGAGCCGGCCACGGCCTTTTTTCAAGTTGTTTAATGAACAATAAATTATACAACAGAAAAGGGAAAATATCGTTTTGGTGATTAGGTACAATATCATGCGTAAAAATAACAAACTCCCCTATCATGACAAGGACTTCAAACACTTCTTAGACTCCGGATCAAAAAGGCGCTGCAGTTTTTACATAATTACTGAACTACTAATTAAAGGAATACCTCGATACACCTCCAGGCAATTTTCAATTATAATTAAGGAGAATGGTGTTGAACAAAGAGAATGAAAGGCATAGGAAAACTTGTTTTGTTGGACACAGCTTTTAACTTAAACAAGACTTTTCTCCGTCTAGCTGAATAAATGTTTCTGCTGTTTAATGTCAATATGCTTCACAATAGTTATATTCATCACTCAGTATAACAGTGTGACTGCCAGTGTCATTACAGAATTTGTTGTTTTAAGTATTTAATAGTTATTTTAATTTTTGAGTATAAAATATGCAGTATCAGGATATTACAAATCTCTGCCATATTTAATGGCAACAAAATATTTGAACGGCCCCACTATAACACCTTACTTACCTGAACTGTATGAAAGGCTACTTAAGAGAGCTGCTAGGTATCAATGGTTGCCATTATTATGAAACATTAAGCAAGGGCAAAAACAGTTTCCACATTACGGAAAAAGTGAAAGAGTATTCAGAAAGCAATGACAGTTGGGAACAATAAACCATTCACATATTCGATTGTGCTGTGAGTAGCTGATCGAGGATTTTGCAAACGATTTTTTTTTTATATTGATAGGCAATTAGTTTGATGGGGGTACGTTTTCAAAAGTACAGGAAATGTGACAATTGAAGCATTAAGGCAATGAATTCAATCACTTTTGCTTCAAGCCAGAATGTGTTGCATTTTGCAAAAAGTTTGTATTGATGTAATACAAAAATGTTATTTTTCATGAATATTCCAAGAACTGCACACTTTTGTCACCAACGTTTATTGGATATTCTTCAATGTATACATGCACAGTTTCTTAGTATATTTGTTTTGTTTTGTACATGAGTTTCTAACGCATTTACAGACATTTACTTGTTTGGAAATGAATCAGTTTTGGTAAATGTCCAATTCAGAAGCTGAAATCTTCCGTATTCACTTTTAAGAGAGGTTTCGTCAAATTTATATGCAAGCTTTAGCGATGTGTATAAAGTAAGAAAAAAAATCTCTTTTCATTGATATCGCCGAAGTGATGTTGCTTTATGGCTTAACATTTAAAAATGAAAAAAAAAACCCATACCATCAAAATTTTAAAAAAACTAACAAGGTGGTAATTAGTTATCATCAATTAATTTTCAATAATAAGGTTTTAAAACAGTACGACAAGACTGTATTTTCCAAATTATTTCATCAAGAATGCTTTCACAAAGGCGATCTTAGACTATCTGACGTATCTATAAGTACCTTTAGCATTAAATGAATTATTTAGACAAAGAATAAAGGTCGGAGCGATGTGATAAATATAAATATGAATTAAAACTTTGGATGCAATGCAACCACATCTGCATACACAATAAATTGACCGACCAATAAAGCAGCACAAGCAAGTCCAACCGTTTGAGGAGGTTTTTTCCTCAAGATTACAAATAGAAGATCCCTGTATGTACGAGCGCTTTACTTATAACCATAAAAATCATAATTCAGTTGTGTTTTTTTCTTATTAAAGCCATGGTAAGTAAATAAACTGGTTTAAATAAAATGTCAAGGGGGAAGGCAATAATATACCATTTCCTCTATGCAATTTGTCTTTAACAGAATATAGCTCACCTAATGATGCACTAACTGGATCGACACTAGAATCCGGTAGAGATTCGCCAGTTGTTTGGGTGTCAAACTTACTCTCAGTTTCTGGTGTGGTACCGTGCATCAAGTCTAACGAAAACAGGGAGTAAATCAACTGAGGTTTTCTCATAAAAGTAACAAAAGGGCAATAGCAGTAAAAACAGTGATATAGCAGTTAATATGAGCTAGGTAAAATGCTTCTTATCTCTTTTTTGCTAACATTAATATGTATGGAAGGATAGCTTGTTGTTGTATGAATTCTAAAAAGGTAAACATGCACTGTTTAGTATTGTTTTCACATTAAATTCGAGCGTGTTTTTGTTTTAAATTTATTACAATTAAAAAGCCTATCTTTACAGAAAAAATTGCAAGAGAGGTCTATTGAAAGGTCTATTTTTATTCTTTTACATCCAGTAGGTCTGATTAGGATCTTCTTTGAAGTAGAGTGTAAGCAATATTTTAAGTGTTTCATAGACCTGGTAGGTACCAAAGGTCGTCGGCATTAGTGAATATTAAACAAGTGAGAAAACAGTTTTTACTAGCATGGAATAAGTAAAACAGTTTTGAAGAGGAGATTGTAGTTGAACATAACAAACCTTTTACAGACACATATGCAATTCAAGTTATAATCTAAAGAGTTGTTCAGGGCTTTCGCCAACGATTTTTTGACTTATTTTCTAAATTTGACCTTCATGCGATCTCAAAGCTACAGCAAATTGATGTTTGAGACGTCTATAAAATGGCTGAATCTGTATCTTTTCAATAATCGGAAACGTGCTACAATTCACTTAGTTTCTAAGTTTGATCTTGATGCCGTCTCGAAACTACAGCAAATTGATGCTTAAAAATTTTATAAATAAACTGATACAGTCTTCGTACTTTCATCGGAAAGGCATTTCATTCTACAGAGACTGCTGAGATGAAATATCTCTGTTCATAGGAATATAGGTAGCGTGCCATATACACGTCTAAACCCCCCCCCCCCCCCACACACACACACACACACACATATTATGTATTTTGAATAATCCTATAAGTCAATCAAGCTGACCGAAACAATTGGCAAAATATGTCGAAAAGTGGATATCATTTTCAAATATGATCATTTGTCATAAAAAAGAGATTTATGAGTCACCCCAATGTAATAACCCTGTGCGCTCATGGTGTCCTCAATGCACTGTAATTATTCAATTCCAAAACTTTTTCATATTGTAACTCAAATCTGCTTTGAGTTTACAGGTTATCAAAACATTATAAGTCACCGACAAATAATTGTGCCGTGATAAAGGTAATCCTTACTCCAAGTCCAAATATGAAATTCCATATATGGGCCAGATATGGATTTCACATCTGGCCAATATCTGCTTCAGATATGGGATTTATATCTGGGCCAGATAAAAAATTCGGCAGATATAACCTTGATCTGTGCCACAACCAGATCTAATCCATATATGGGCCAGATAAAATTTTATCTGGATCAGGTCTTTATCTGGAACAGATATGAACCATATAACGCAATATCATACATGGTTTATATAAAGTATTGCCATATCTGGTTTATATAAAGATTTACTGGATTGATCCCATATTAAGGAGACAAGTATGGTGCATATATGCCCCATATCTGGACCATGTATGACAGGACCAAAGTTTATTAGTGCACTACCTTTGTGTAAAGCGTTTCAGAAGCCTTCTGAGCCAGCATAATGTTAAGGGCTATCTGAACATCTATAACAAAGTTGAATGCACATTGTATAACATTGACTTAAGTATTTGAAGTTGTTAAATTACTTAATAGTGAAGAAAAAACTGCTTTGAAATTCCTACTTTTAAATGTTTACACCGCATTGTTTGTTTCAACTATGATATGGGGCAATATCCCAACATAAATTTTGTTGAAGGTTTTATTATTTTTCACATATTACTTCCTTAATTACAATGAAAAGAAAATCAGGGCCCTAAATTCCTGACCACGCCCACATTGGAAATTCATTTGCATATGTTAGTATAATATGGCTGGAAATGGTTTGAATGTTCTCATTTTGGTTTGCTGATACTTGTTCAGCTTCTAGAGAAGGTCTTAATGTAGGACAGGTACACAAATTAAACCAAAAAGTATTAATATGGCTATGTAAAAGTTTGTATGTAATTCTGTCATGGTGTTTTAATCAGTTATATCTGGCTTGATATGGCCATATCAAACTTTATTTGCATATCTGGGAAGGTATTTCATCAATTTATATCTGGCGTGATATGGCCATATCAAACTTTATTTGCAAATCTGGGAAGGCATTTTATCAAGTTATATATGGCTTGATATGGCCATATAAAACTTTATTTGCATATCTGGGACTTTCTTGAATCAAGTTACATCTGGCTTGATATGGCCATATAAAACTTGATATATTATATCAAGGCATCTAAATCTGGGTGTACATCTGGCTTGGTATGGCCATATAAAGGCTTTATTTAACCAGATATATCCAGATATCAATCCATATCTGGATTTGGAGTAAGGGAAAATATTACCCATGGGGTTTATTTTTGTGAGGTTCTTTACTCACGATTCCAAATAAAACTTCCATGCTGGTACATGCTATTGGCCGATAACCATGCAAATGTTACTTAATTTCTGTCTTTCTTATCGGACGCAAAATTGATTTGCATGAACAAGACAAGGTGAAAGGCCAAAATATACCCCTTTTATTTTATGTGTGAAATTTATATAATATGACTCACCTAATGTCGCACTAACTGGATTGACACTAGAATCCGGAATAGTTTCGCCAGTTGTTTGTGTCTCAAACTTACTTTCCGTTTCTGATTCTGGTTCAATACCGAAAAACAAGTGTAACAAAAAAAAGTAAAACAGGAAGTCAACCAATAAAGAAGTTCACATGAAAGTTACAACAATGGAGTAACAGTATAACAGTTTACGATTGATATCAGTTGGGAAATATAATAAGTATCATTTGCTAAAGTTGTGAACGTTTATTTGATATTTAAAGAAAGACGTTTCTTTGTTGTTTGAATTCTAAGGCACCAAACATGTAGTGCTAAGTACCCTCATTTATTTCAAGCGAAAATCTGTGTTTTTGTTTTCAACAGAATTTATTTTGATTGAAAAGCCTCTACTGAGAGGAAAAAATTGTAAGCGAGGTTAAATGACGTCGTATTCTTCTACATATAGTATTTCTGATTAGAATCTTTTTGAACTGTAGTGTAAGCAATATTTGGAGTGTTTCATACACCTGCTACGCACCAATTGTCGTCAACATTATGGAATATCTAAAGTGATTAAACAGTTTTACTGCCATGGGATAGGTAAAACAGTATTGAGAAAGAGACTGCAGTTGAACATTACAATCCATTTACATATACGTCAGCAACTTCAATTGTGATCTAAGGAGTTGATCATGGCTTTCGCAAACGATTATTTGACTTACTTCCAAAGTTTGATCTTTAAACGATCTCAAAACGACAGCAAACTTATGTTTATAACATATGAATTAACTGATACAGGCTTCGTTCTTGAGGCGGAAATGCACTGCATTCTAAAGACACTTTGTTTTGCTAAAATGAAATCTCTCTGTCAATAGATATAAAGGAAGTGTGCCGAGTACCGATCGAGAGGCTCACCAGTTGTTTGTGTCTCAAACTTCCTTTCTTTTTGTGGCTCTGGTTCAATACCGTGCACCAAGTGTAACAAAAGTAATGGAACAGGAAAGCAACCAATAAAGAAGTTTTCATGAAAGTAACAAGGGGGGAATAACAGCTTAATAGTGTTTGGTTGATATCAGTTCGGAAAAGTAATTAACAACATTTTTTCAATTTGTTAACAACATTTATTTGATATGAAAAGAAAGACATTTCGTTGTTGTTTGAATCCTAAGGAAGCAAAAGTGTAAGTGTTCAGTACCCTCCTGACATTGATCCAAGCGAAAAACTGAGTTTTTGTTTTCAACAAAATTTATTTCGATTGAAAAAGCTTATACTAAGAAGGTTAATGACGTACTCTTTTACATCTAGTAGTTCTAATAAGGATCTTTTTTAACTAGCGTGTAAGCAATATTTGGAGTGTTCCATAGACTTGCTAGGTACCAATATTCTTCAACAATATGGAAGGTGAACAATTCTCTACTCAACAAAACACGGTGAAACTGAGTTACAGCTGCATGGCAAGAGGTTAAAGAATTTCTTGGCAATATGGCAAGAAGACTTTCTCCCCAAATAAGAATTTCTTGGCAAGAAATTCTTTAACCTCTTGGACAGCTGCTTCCCACCTGTGCACAAACTACATTCTCTACTCAACAGAAACACTGAGTTACAGCTTCATGGCCAACATAGACCAAATTATATCAGCGAACAACAAATACATATTGGCGGAACAGGAAGTACAACCAGCAACACGAAGCAACTACAATTGCAGAAAGCAAAGCGAGTGCCCATTGGAAGGCAACTGCCTCACGAACAACATTGTGTACCAAGCAACTGTAACACGCCACGACAACCACAACGAAGAAACATATATTGGTCTAACAGAGAACACATTCAAAACAAGATACACCGCCCACAAGTCCAGCTTTAATCATAAAGGCAAAAGAAACGCAGCTGCACTCAGTGAATTCATCTGGAAACTAAAGTAATTCAACTCTAAATAAAAGAAACGATCTGATAAGCTCTTGCAGACACAGGAACAAACACCTGCTGTGTAATTATTCTAATAGGTAATGTTTTTTGGCTCGCTGTACACCGTTCTTGCCTGTTCACAACGAACACGAAACGAACAAGTGCTTTGAAACGGAAACGTTCAAAAGCAACGAACACATACGTATTCAACGTTATTAATAGTGAGATTTAGATTTCACGACGCGGACCTCATCTACAACGAAGTGACGTCATAAATGCTTACGCCGTTTTAACGCAACGCAAAGTAACGCTGCAACAAGTTGTGAAATGTCACGGGTAACGCCGGAGTGACGTCACTGCGTTGCAGACGACGTCCGCGTCGTGCAATCTAAAGCTCCTTAATATCATTCCACTTCAGGCTTCTGAGGAGTAAGGACCTACATTATTGGCCCTTACGAAACAGTTCTGTAAAGCTATGTTGTAAAAACTTACTGCAACCTTCTCAATGTTACAGCTCCCTTCACAGGGTTGAGCATTTTATCATTGCCTAGTTGACATTATTAATTAATTTTTACTATAACGGTTATATATATATATATATATATATATATATATATACACACATATATATAGGTCGAAAGTGTTGTAGTAATACATTCGATCATGAATTTTATACCGATCCAAGATATAGTATAAACTCTTATATATATATATATATAAATATATATATATATATATATATATATATATATATATATATATATATATATATATATATACACAAATATATATATAGGTCGAAAGTGTTGTAGTAATACATTCGATCATGAATGAAATACCGATCCAAGATATAGTATAATCTCTTATCAAAGAAGGAAAAACACCAGAGAGAAAAATTGAGCCTCACCGAACCGAACCCACCATCATCCGCTTTCCGGACAGAGTCTATGACCACTACGCTAGAGCAGCTCGTGATTCACAGAAGCGACAGCAGGCTTATAATACCCCGCGTGAATCAATTTTTTCTCATTGTTACCATGGTACTCCCAAGCGGGATGAATAATCAGTAGGTCGAATTTGGTAGATCGAAGTTAGAATGTGTAGGTCGAAAGTGTTGTAGTAATACATTCCATCATGAATTTTACACCGATCCAAGATAGAGTATAAACTCTTATCAAAGAAGGAACGGTTGAAGAAAAACACCAGAGAGAAAAATTGAACCGCACGGGGAACCGAACCCACCATCCTCCGCTTTCCGGGCAGAGTCTATGACCACTACCCTAGAACAGCTCTTGATTCACAGAAGCGACAGCTGTCGGAGAAGGAGATTTTTGAGTTAGCCCGAGAACAACTTATTCTTGTGCCGGGCAGACCTATTGTGTCAGGCATAGGCACACTAACGGAGTACATTTCTGCCTATGTAGATTTTCATCTACAACCTCTACTCTCCCTCATTCCCAGCTACATTCAGGACAGTACCCATTTTCTCAATAAGCTTTGTAATCTCCCACCTCTTGCTAATGACACCATTTTGGTTACCTTGGATGTTTCTGCTCTGTATACAAATATCCCCCATAGAGGGGGTATTCTAGCTTGTAGTAAGATGATGGATCTTAATGGTGTAACTCAACATGCTGAGATTTCCCAGTTAATTAAGTTCATTCTTGCTCATAATAATTTCATATTTAATGATCGTCACTACTTACAAACTAAGGGTACTGCTATGGGGACAAGAATGGCACCCTCGTACGCCAACATATTCATGCATTTCCTTGAACAGGATATACTAGAGAAGTCTCAGTATAAGCCGTCCTTTTATGTAAGGTATATAGACGACATTTTTATGTTATGGGAACACGGGAAACAAGAACTTGATCGGTTCTTCCTGTTGGTTAACAATTTTCATGATTCCATTAAGTTTACTATGGAGCACTCATCTAAAGAAATACCATTTCTCGATATACTGGTCATGATTGACAATGGTAATTTGGAAACATCTGTGTATTCTAAACCCACAGATCGTCACACCTATCTCCACTTTAACAGTTTTCATCCCCGTCATATTAAGGAGTCAATTGTATACAGTCAATTGTTAAGGTATCGCCGTATCTGCTCAGGGGACGATTTATTCATTCGTAAGGCCACCGAACTCCTTAGATTTTTCCTCCATAGGGGTTACCCTTACCCTTTATTGAATCAACACTTTAAACGGGTACTTTCCCTGAAAAGAAGCAGCCTGCTGTCATACCGGGAGAAGGCAGATCCCAGCCGTATACCCCTTGTAGTCAACTATCACCCAGCTGTAGCGCCACTTTTACGTGAGGTCAAACTCTCATGGAGCATTATTTCCTCTGACCCCGAGTTATTAAGTATTTTTGATGGACCTCCAGTATTCGCGTATCGCCAGCCACGTAACATCAAATCCCTTTTGGTTCGTACCTCCCTCCCTTCCACAGATTCTCAACCCAATAATGGCAATATACCATGTAATAAACCTAGATGTCTGGTTTGCAGGCACCTTGACCCTTCACCTTCGTACCTCCACCAGGCCTCAAAAATCATCCTGAGGCCTGGTCGT
The DNA here is from genome assembly GCA_037179385.1 of Holothuria scabra. NCBI lineage: Eukaryota > Metazoa > Echinodermata > Holothuroidea > Aspidochirotida > Holothuriidae > Holothuria > Holothuria scabra. The sequence goes on along the minus strand of CM074195.1, from coordinate 10,688,589 downwards.
TTCAATTGCGATTCGGACAATGTAATTTATCTCTTGTATTGTGCCAAATGTCTAAGGGCCACGTACATCGGTGAAACAGGTACTAAGTTTAGACTACGGTTCAATAACCATAAACATAGCATACGCTCGAACATTCCAGGTTTTCCAGTTGCCGAACATTTTAACCTTCCAAACCACCAGATAACAGACCTAAAATGCATTATTCTCTACGGCTTTTTTAAGAATACCGAGGAAAGGATCAAGCAAGAGGTTAAGTCTATCCTTCGACTCAATACCCATAAAACCGGGCTTAACAGGGACCTCTCTTTCATGAGCAACCAAGCGAGGGTTACTCCTAGCACTGTGTAAGGTTTTTACCATTTTGTGTTTTCAACTGAGGAAGAGCAGTGGTGTCACGCTCGAAATATTTTGTACGTATTCTTCTTCGATAAATTCTAGATGGAAATGAAAGTATCATTTTTTATTTCGTTTTTCTATTGCATCTGTTTATTTTTCCAACACACGCAATCTATTATGTCTATATATATATATATATATATATATATATATATATATATATATATATATATATATATATATATATATATATATATATATATATATATATATATATATATATATGATTTTTAGCCCTATTCAGACTTTTTAGCCCTGTGTTTCCTTTTGTTTAGGCTTTTCTCTCTTGGTCTAGCTCCCTTTCAATATTTTTTTAAATCTTTTATTGTTTAAATTTTTATCTTATTATTTCCCCCTTTTTTCTTGGACTGATGCCCTGTACATGGCCTTTATTTTGTTTTTCTTTTGTATTTTATCTTTTTGTATTTTGACTCCCCTTTCATCCTTTTGCTTTTTCTACTAGGACCTTTAAGTTTTTACTTTTTACTCCCTTCTTGTGCATTAAGCCTTGTATATAAGTGTAAATCATTTTATTGGTCATACAGTTGGCCGAGGAAGACTGAATAAATAATCGAAAGCATCCAACAACACCGTGAATCTTGTGCATTTTTTGGGTACGTAGTAGAGGATGGTATTTTACTCAATATATATATATATATATATATATATATATATATATATATATATATATATATATATATATATATATATATATATATATATATATATATGTATATATATATTTATGTATATTTATATATATATATACATATATATATATATATATATAAGGAAGAAATGCTGCGGGGCACTGTGGAAATGTGTAGGTCGAAAAGCGGTAGTAAAAGGTGCTTAAAAATTTGCGGAAAACTCCACGACGTTTCGGGTATAAACCCTTCAACAGGTGGCAAAAACCAATCTGAATTACTAACAGTAACAATTGGACACGACAAACAATAAATCCGAAGCGATCGCTGTAAAAACAGAACCGGACGGAAGTGATAGTCAGGAAACATGAGTGCGAAGGATGAAACACAAATCAAAAAAAAAAAGAAGAGCATCCTTGATGAAAAAGTGCACGTAAAAATCGAATATAGTCGGAAAAAAGGGGGAAAAAGTATACAAAAACTACGACCGGCAAAAAAAAGGCCTACACAGTAAAAAACGAGCACGAACGGGTAGGTGTTAAAGGAGTAAAAACTGGTTCAAAAAAGCTGTGAATATTACAAAAGGTCAATTCTAACGTTAACTCCGTGTGGAGCGAGAGTACCTAGCCTCATGATCAGTCGGTTTTCAGCACTAAGGCGGTCACGATCGGAGCTTCGGCACATTGCAGCTGCCGTAACGGTAAAATGCTGTATTGAACAAGGTGAAGGGGGATTGAAATGTGCAGCCACCGGGTATCCATGGAGATTCTGTTTGATGGACCTAAGGTGCTCAGTGACTCGATCCGCGAGGCGGCGCTTGGTCTCTCCCACATACAACGAGTTACATCTCCCACAAGCTAAAAGATAAACTACATTAGAGGAAATGCAGGAGAATCTTTGTTTGACAATGAAGCTATTGCCGTTGGGGCCCAAAATGTTGACGAGGTCGTGTTTGCCAACAACTGGGCATGTATTACACCTCGGACGATTACAGATTAAGGTACCAGGGGTGTCGTACAAAAAATTAAGTGGGTGGGAAGCCCGAACTAAATGGTTGGCTAAATTTTTCTCAACTCCAAAAGCAGTAATGGGGGGTTCCGGGAAAACATCACGGGTTGAAGGGTCTTGTCGGAGCGACTCTACATTTTTGTAGATGGCACGTAAAATAGGACGGACCGAAGGGTGATATGAAATAACCAAAGGAATTCGTAGATTGGTACCAGATTTGTTCTTTTTGTCCAAGGCTTCCTCTCTGCTGGTTCCTTGAATTCTGCGCAGGGCATTAGAGAGGATTTTGGCAGGGTACTGGCGTTTTTCAAAAAAGGATCAAATTTCTTCAGAGGCTGTGGAGAAGTCAGAATCCTCCGAACATATTCGCCTGGCTCGTAGGAGCTGGGAATAAGGGATAGATTTAGTGCAGGATTTGGGATGGTTAGAAGGGTACAATAGGTAGTTATGCGAGTCGGTTGGCTTAAAGTGTGAGTTAGAGGTAATTGTACGGTTGTTAATGGACAGTTTAAGGTCGAGAAAAACAACAGATGAGTCCGAGATACAATGCGTAAATTTCAAAAAGGGGCAAAAGGAATTAACAAAGTCGATAAAGGTTTCTAAATCACGGCGGGATCCAGTGGCAATTCCTACAATATCATCAATATACCTTTTGTAAAGTATAGGTCGGGGCCCGGTATACTGAGAAAATAGTTGTTCTTCAAAGTGACCCATGGTCAAACAGGCAACAGAAGGACCCATTTTGGTTCCCATAGTCACTCCTTTAACATGGCGGAAAAAACGCCCATTAAACTGAAAACAATTTTGTGTGAGAACAAGTTCCGTCAGACGTAGGAAGGTGTCAGTCGGTATTAGGGGATCACGCCGTTTGTCTAGGTAGTAACGTATAGCTGTTAAGGCAGCATCATGAGGAATGGACGTGTAGAGGCTGGACACATCCATGGTGAATAAAAGACGTTCACCACAATTTTCAGGAAACTCAAAGTCACGAATAAGTCTCAAGAAATGTGGTGTGTCTTGAACAAACAACGGCAGGGCTGAAACCAAAGGGGAGAGTACGGTATCTACATACTCAGAAATAAGTACAGTGGGGCAGCTGTGTGAAGAAACGATAGGTCTACCAGGGTTGTTTGCTTTGTGGATTTTGGGAAGTAGGTAGAAATTGGAAATCTGTGGGCAAGGGTGAAGTAGAGCAGTAGCGTTTTGGGGTAGTTGGTTATTGTCCATGAGTTGGATTAATGTTTTCTTAACTAACCTTTGGCAATCAGGAGTGGAGTCAGTGGGAAGTTCTTAAAAAGCACTTTGGTAGGATAGCTGTTTGTTGGCTTCAGCAGGGTCTCCCAAAATGCATTTCACCGCGAGTGCTAAGGGTGTAAAGATTGCGCAGTAACGGTCTCAAATGTTAGGTCTGCTTCCCAACTGTTGAGTTAGTATGGAAACATAAGTACCAATAGGCTTGTAGCTTTTTGAAGATCTTTTAGGCTCCATCGGTGAGTTACATCACACCTAAGTTCAAGGAAACATGTTTAATTGTGATTGCATAGAGAGAGAATGCATATTATGACTTGGCAAATGCATGACTCAGAACTATTTTGCTCCCAAATCCTATTTTCTCTTTATAGCAGTGTAACACAAACTTATATATTACAAGTACGGATTTATGAGCAGTGGCGGCATCTGGATTTAAAAGTGGGGGTGGGGTGGGGCAAATTAAAGGCAAAGGAAAATGTTGAGGAGGGAAATGTTTAGGGGGCCAAAATGTTTAGAGGGCAGTTCGAAACCAAGCACGAAGCACGAGTTCCTGCAGATGGGTTGCAGGTGCACCCTGTACAACCCTTGGTGGGGTCCAGGTCCACAGGGGAAAAGTCCCTTTGGGGGTCCAGGTGGTGCAGTCACCGGACACTCTGGGATTTTAGTTTATCTCTGGGTGAAACATTAAATTTCGTGATAAGTACAGTATATTTGGTTCGAGACCTGAGTGGGTTAGTTAGATGAGATTTAATGAAACATCAACACGAACGTGTTGTCTAGTATCAGCGAGGTTTAAAAAAAGGTACAAGTTTAAATATGTTGTCAAATACGGTTCAAGATCAGTTTCAGAAACAGTTTTGACACGGTGCAAATCCTTCCCTTTAGTCACCTCTTTTGGCAGGCAGGATAAAACGTGTGCATATTCTACAAACCCCAGTTCACAAAGGGAGCTGAGTATTAACATCTTGGGAAAAGGTTCCTATGCCCCCTCCCCACCCCTATATATATATATATAGGTATGAGGCACCTAGAAAATTTAAAATTTAAATTTTGAAAAAGTTACCATTGACTTCATACAGTTTTACACCCCACTTCCAGCCTCCTCACAAACGTTTTGCTCAACCTGGAGGCTGAAGCCATCTAGGCCCTCTCCAGCAGCACTACACAGACCGTGGGCCTGACAGTATAGTTTCTGTGAGTACAGTTACAGTGTAAGGTTTTGAAGGACAGAAATGCATCACTTTCATATTATGCGGTAATTAATATGAGAGCTAATGAACTCATATGTTCATGAGTTCAAGCAGTTGTGCTAAATTGTGAGTAAATCAATATTCATACGACAATTCGGGTGTTTTTAAATTTATCTTCCTTAGGACTGATCATGTTCTCTTTGTTTAATGTCATGAGGAACATAACAATTGTTGACCACTCATTCTTTGCAGGAGTACTCATTTAACTAATTCAATGTGGAAACAATAGATTGAAAAAAGAAAACAAAATTTCTGTTCAGTGCAAGGATTTGATTTAACCCCTGCTTGCTTTAGCTCACTTTGAGTAACAACTGCTCTGCTTATGCATAATATTCTCTCAAGACATAGCAATTGAACTGGACTGCGTAAATTTCGTCTGTTTTCATTTATCCTTGCCAGATCTAGGAGAAGAAAAGGTTAAGGTGAACTAAAATTAAAGGTTAATTTCAATTGCTTTTGAAAAATCATTTTTCATGGGCTTTAAAATAAAATTTTGCTTACAACAATCATTGCTTTGCTGAAAATAGGGATTGTATGCTCCTTACTCCCCTTAATACCTACTTTCAAAGTGTAACAAGAAAATATTCTAAGGGAAAACTGTTGCTTCGACTGTTGCTTCGGGAAAAGTAATTTTTACACTGAAGGTAACAGATCAGTTTAAAATCATAGTAAAATGCTACCAAGTGGTGGTCATCATGTTTGACCTGTAATAAGGGGGGAGTATAACCATGAAAAATTATGACAAGTATTTATCTTTATGTACACTTTTGGCATGGCAAGGTGAGTTACAGGAAGGAGGTCAGGAAACAAGCATTGCCCAAATAAATGTCTTTCCTAAGCTTTTACTAAGATTATTTCGTTTTCTGTGTGATCAGTATCAGTTGGCAAGTTAAATGAAAGCAAGAGCTTATGAAGGGATTCAAATGCACTGCACCCCTTCTTTAATGATCTCGTAGCACACCAAGAAACTTACAACTATACCAGACTTTTCTTGGTATCCCATGACATACGTCCTTGATTAAATGACAGTGATGTTCATTGGGGGTGGGCAATCTGTACTATTGGATTGAGGGGGACACTGTTGAGTTTGAAATATTAAATCAAGATAATGTTTTCAGACCTTCAGCAAGTAGAAAGTCGGTAGCAGGTAGTTCATAGCCTATTACCCTCCCCGCCCCCCAAAAGCAACTTTTCAGCCCAAATAAGATCACACTCACAACCAGTTACTTCTCCTATCAAAAATACTAGGCATTCCTGTCCAATTTCTACACTAGCTAGGTGTATACTAAGCACCATATCATACTAGTGCCTGTTTGAAAAGAGCTAATCTTCGTAAAACTTGCTTGGCCACAAATGAATACAAGTTGTGATGCAGAAAGAAAATCAAAATTTCTGATTTGCGAGCTTTAACAATCAAATTCTAAACAAGCCCTGCATTATGGGAGATACTAGGTATGTATGTGATTCTAGGGTCATGTGTCAAAACTGCTAAGGCCAATGGCTAACCTCATTAAGGGCTCAAAATACATTTCATTCACTGACCAAATACCATAGGAAGGTTGCTAAGGCTTTTAACATGTTATGACATAAAAGGTGTTACACTTTGTTCACTTTACAGCAATCACCACAGTCGTATTATTGACTAGTTATATTGAGCTACTCCAAGGGTACGGTGCAATTAAGGTTGTCAGACCCAGGTGCCACTGTTTCTCCTGGTTCCCTTGTTTTTGGTGTAACAAGGAGGCACTTTTTTGTTGACCACAAAACAGTGACCACCATTTTTTAATTATGTAGGCTATAGATCATGTTCAAGTCTGATGGGCACTACTTTCTGCAAGAAAGTGGTGGCCGGTAACATTTTATGGGGTGCACCTAATGGCTGTATTTGGCAGGAATCGGTGTTTAAAGAGCAAGAGCATTCGTCCCAACTTATTTTATAGCAACAGTTAATTCTCACTTATTTCTTCCACCATGTTCCGTTTTTATATTTCAGGAGTTCAACATTGCATATCCAAAGTAAAGCAAAGAGTTCAAGTTAAACCCCATAATAAATTTCAAAAAGAAGTGAGAAATATTCTTGTTACTTGATTCTCAAGAGCCATTCATGGAGTAGGGTAAAATACTAAACTATCACAATAGGGGGAATGCTCTTTCCCAGTCAGTGGCATCACCAGAGAAAGGTAGGTACCTCAGTAAAATGCCTCGTCACCTTCCCCTAAATGAAATTTTGAAGTTAAAAAAATTATCGGACAAAATGTGTTTAAGACAAAAACTTCACAAAATTGGAGCCCGTGAAAGTATGGATGTTTAGTATTAAAGAGACAAGGAGGTGCCATTTCCTGTAATCTGACGGTGGCACTTTGCCTAGATAGTGATATTACTGCTTGTCCAAGACGTTAGTAACCCATAATGAACGAAAATTACAGGCAAGATGGCAAGCGCCCTCATTTTGTAAAATCTGATAAATAAAAAGTTAACTAACGTCTTGACCAAGACTAGATTGGCACTAGAATCCGGAAGAGGTTCGCCAGTTGTTTGTGTCTCAAACTTACTTTGCGTCTGTGGTTCTGGTTCAATACCGTGCATCAAGTGTAACAAAAACAGTAAAACAGGAAGTCGACCGATATGGTAGTTTTCATCAAAGAAATAGCAGGGGAATAATAGTAAAGCAGTGTATGGTTGATATCAGTTCGGAAATATAATTAATACAATTTTCTTAATGGTGAACATCTTTTTGATATTAAAAGAAAGACATTTCTTTGTTGTTTGAATGCTAAGGCAACAAACGTGTAGTGTTCAGTACCCACTTCACATTAATTTCAAGCGAAAAACTGTGTTTTTGTTTTCAACAGAATTTACTTCGATTGAAAAAGCCTATACTAAGAAGAAAATTTGTAAGCGATGTTAAATGACGTCGTATTCTTTCACATCCTGTAGTTGGGATGAGGATTTTTTAACTAAAGTGTAAGCAATATTTGTAGTGTTCCATACACCTGCTAGGTACCAATGGTTGTCAACATTATGGAATATTATACAAGTGAGGAAACAGTAACACAGTCATGGGATTACTAAAACAGTATTGAAAAAGAGACTGCAGTTGAACATAACAATCCATTTACATCTACGAAGGCCAATTCAAGTCTAAGAGGTTGATTAGAGCTTTCGTAAAAGTTTACATGACTTAGTTCCTAAGTTTGATCTTGATACCATCTCAAAACTATAGCAAATTGATGTTTAAACCGTTTTTAAATTGACTGATACAGTCTTCGCTCTTGAGTCGGAAATGCACTACATTCTCCAGAGACTTTTTTTGAAAAATTGGAATGAAATCTCTCTGTTAATGGGAATATAGGTAGCGCCAAGTACCTATCGATGTACCCCTTACGGACACATATAAAACATATTTTGAACAATCCAAAATTAAAAAACTGTCCCAAACTTTATGGTAAAAATGTGTCGAAATGTGAAAATAATTTTTAAATATGCGATATGTGGAAAAGGGCTTTTGCGTCACACATGCCCTCATGATGTCCCAAATGAAGGTAATTATTCGAGTCAAAAACCCACAATAATGTTTTCCAAATCTTCAATGTGTTTAAAAAATTATCAAAGCTTATAAGTCAGTAACAAATAATTGTCTCTTGATGAGAGTAATATACTACTAATGTGGTAAATAATATTTGCACATGCTTTTTGCCTATAACCATGAAAATCTTTCTTCACTTGGGTCTTTCTTTCAGGACACAAGATTGGTTTGCAGTAATATAACACGTGACAGGCGTTGAATTAACACTTTTCTTACATATGTGCCATAAACAGAATATGGCTCACCTAATGTCCCACTAACTGGATTGACACTAGAATCCGGAAGAGGCTGGTCAGTTGTTTGTGTCCCAAACTTACCTTCCGTTTAGGGTTCAGTACCGTGCAATAAGTCTAACAAAAGCAATAAAACCAGAAGTCAACAAATTAGAAGTTTTAATGAAAGTTACAACAAAGGAATAACAGTATAAAGGTTTATGGTTGATATCACAGTTCAGAAATGTAATAAATATCATATTAAATTTGGGAACATTTATTTGGTATTTACAGAAAGAGAAAAGAAAGAGACTGCAGGAGATCAAATGTAACTAAAGAAATAAAACCAGAAGTCAACCAATAAAGAACTTTTCATGAAAATTACAACAGGGTAACAGCAGCATTGCAGTTGGTTGATATGAGTTTGGAAATATAAATATCTTCATTTGCTTAAGTTGGAAACACTTGTTGGTATTTAACTGAAGACTACTAAGTTTGATCATGGTCCTATTTCTTTAGAAAATTATTGTTTAAGGCGTTAATAAATTGACTGATAGAGTATCTCTTTTTAAGAGGGGAAATGGGCTGAATTCTGCATAGACTTTCTTTGGTGGAAATACAAAAAATTGATTCACTTGAATATGCCGTTCATAACTATTTTTCTTGCTTTTCACCGAAACTTTGTTGCAAAATTTACATGCTCTTTCAAATCAGGATTGTGTTGTTTTGCATACAGATATACAGATAATTAATATACAGTCACTTTTAAAAAGGAATCTGATCCACGTCATCTCCAATCAAAAAACTGAAATCTTAGGTGTTTAGTTCAAAGTATAGATTTCTGCAACTTTATATGCCTATCTCAGCCAAGACCTTAAAATAATTACAATAATCACTGAGGTGATATTGCTTAGTGTATTTTTTGGAAAGAAAGGAAGCTTTTTTTAAGAAATTCTAAAGGACTAATAAGGTGTCATATAATTTGCTATCACCACGAGTTACAAATACCTTTCAAAATGCAAAATTAGAAGCTTAATTTGTAAATATAAAATGTGTCTTATTCGGTTCTTAGCAGAAACTGGTGCCCTCGAAAAGTTTTTTTCCCCTTTTTTAACCATGCTTGCAGAAATATAGTTGTACAAAACGTTTATTTTTATTTAAGTTTCAGGATTTAAAACAGCATGACAAGATTTAACTCTCCTAATGATTTCTTGAAGAGAACTCTAGTTTCTCGTATATCTGACGGATCTATAAATACTAACGACATTAAATCAATCTTTAACAATAAAAAAAGATCAGGGTAATAAGTACTAATATGAGTTAAAGCGTTGAACGAGAACCGGTCAGATCTTCATTTACAATAAAGTGACCTAAGCAGGTTCTATTTACAGCAGTTTTTTTTTTTTTTATTTAAACGTCATCACGGTAAATACAAACAAAAACTTGTAAATAACAGTATAACAAACGTTATTAACAACGTTGGAAAAATGTGTTGCCATAACATGTATGATATTTTAATGCAACATTTTAACAGCGTTTGTATCTTTAAGCTGTTTCAAACACTTGACATCAACGAGCATTAATCTTTTCGACCGAGTACATTATACAATTGACTTAAACGTACAGGCGATGATTCATAAGCTTTCGAATTAACCAAATTATTATGGATTAATGTTAATGAAATTTTAATCTTTCTTAATTGGTCATAAAATTTCTTGAAGATATCAAGATGAAACTCATTGTACAATACAGGTAAGCTACAATCGCCGCAAAAAGTAAATGAAACAAACCCCTTTCGCCATTTTCAGTGTTGTTTTCCTCTTTTACTCAGGACTGGTCAGTTTTCTCAACCAACACTGAAGTGGGAGAAAGGGGGAGAGCGGCACCATGTGAGATGGCTAAATGGCAATGTAATATCTGCTACGGAGTGATTTTGTTTTATTTGTTTTGGCGGTGATTGTAGGAGGCTAAAGGTAATAGACCGACTGTCCGACTAAACTTAAACCACCACTCCACTGTCCGGATTCGTCTTTACCCATTTTTGCTTTAAAAGGAACCCGATTGTAGTCAAAAAAGATTCTAGAGAGGGCGAAAGTTTTTTAATGAGGGGGGAAAAATGTGTAAAATTTTATTAGTCCATAACAAACTTTAAACTCTCTGAGAGGGAGACAACCTTCGCAGGAGGCCTTCACCCTCGACCTCATTCTTTGCTACGGGCATTAATAATTGGCTAATTAATGTTGAATATCATTTTACAGAAGTCACAAATCTACCTTAATCGTTCTTCTCTTAATGGGTATGCAGACATTGTGAAAGTCGGGTCAGTGTATATTACAAATAGTCCTTCGCCTTAAGCGTGCCAGCTTTGAAGTAAAATTTGGAATTTGACAAAATTAGCCTATTAAGGACCAAAAAAATTGCATAACTGACGGGGCCTCAAACTCAAAACTTTTAAGAAGTTAGGTGTTCTTTCATGGAATCCGTTGCCACCATATATGCTTGTCACAGAGCGCCCTTTGCGCCCTGCTAGTACGCCTGGGTCCACTTTCGAATAGCCGTTGCGCAAGGGGAAACACAAGAAACTAGATGAGATTTGGTTTTTTTTTTTTTTTTGTTTTTTTTTTTTTTTTTGTTTGTTGCTGATAGTATTCCAGTTTTCTCTCTATTTACAGATATGTACATATGATTCTGGTATGATGTAACTTTCCTCCAGCTAGCGCTGGTACTTTACAGTATACCCAGGAGCTAACGCTGTTCCACCACAATAAACAAACAGCTAACGCTGGTACTTCGTTAACGATGCTAGCGCATCTCAGCCCTAAGGAAAAACCAGGTGAATCGGTTATCCCATCAGCTCCACCTGGTTTTTCTATACGAGGGCTAGCTCGCCGTGAGAGACGTTTCCTCCTTTTTCTCACTCAAGGGGCCAGAACGAATCTGCCTACGCAAACGCAACACAAATTAGCCTTTCCCGCTAACTTTTGAACTATCCCCCACTAATCTCCCATAGAATGCCCGCGAAAAAGTTTGAATAGAACTACCCTCGGTAAACAAATTAATATATTTCCAACCCGGACCAGTTAAGTTCAACCTGAGGTTAGCACTCTCATTGTAAAATTCAACGCACTCCGCGACAGTGCTGCCTTCGGAAGTAAAATTTGTGTTACTAAAGTACGTTCTTTGAAAGATCTAAAAATATTGACATCCGTCAGGTCACGCCATTACACAATCCCTACCCCTGCGTACGACTCTGAGTAAAACATCAACATATTTTTTCCATTTTATAGGTAGTTGAACCTTTGGCATTCAAAAAAATGATACCAATTAATCTCATCAAGTAAAAATTTGCTTCCTTTTAATGTAGTAATAACAGTAAATATCAAAAGAGCACCATTTTTTTATTTCAAAATTAAACTACGAACTCTTAAGTTTGTTAAACTTATTAAAGATGGAAATGTCACTAGCACAGCTGTACAGGATGACTCTTTCAGTTTCAGATTTTTGAGATTCGCTACAGTCTATCTTGCAAACATGGCGATTTCTGGGGTCTATCTCTTTCAGCCCATTGCATGTTGGTTTCTCACATTGTGCTGAAAATTATCGTTCCTTTTTCATCTGAAATTTCGGTATTTGAGAAACGATACAAAAACATTAGGAAAATTATAAAAAAAAACTCACATTTGGTTTGGTAAAACAGAATGCACTCTTTCTACGTTCATAAGTCATGTTTATTATCTCTTAAGATGTTTCTCAATACAAAACCATGCAAAACAGGGCATATAGATACATTGCATTTATTTGGTAACCCAGCAAGGGGCTTTATTGCCATATCATTTAAAAGAAACATTAGAATGCCACATTTTAATGAAATGAATACATCTTCTCCTAAACGATCTTGTGGTTTACGAGGCAAAATATCTAATAAAACCAGAACAGCACAAGAAACAGAAAACATTTGCATGCACTTAGAATAGAATATTCATCGTTTTGAAACTACATTTCGTTGGTATTCTTACTAAAAAATATTTCATACTGAGTGAATTTTGATTTTCCTTCATTTACAGTGTGTGTAAGCATTCCACCCTTAGATAAAACATATTGAACAAAAAACAAACTAGAATAAAGCAAAAGAATTCATTCATTAATCAATTAATCATGTAAATGAATAATGATTGTTTTAAGACTTTCTGGGAAAAAAGTAAAAGATTTGACCCAGGTTTTTGCTTTATGCTCCACATCAAATTCGTTCTATCTTACAACAAAGGAAATCGTCCTTTCTAATCGTTTTTATTTTCAACAATGATGTCACCGGTACTTAGGTTATGTACAATAAAAGTGAAGATGATGTTATCAGACACGTCTGGAAGAAAAGTTTTCACCTACAATGGGTAACGAAGAACTTTTCTAACATCTCTAATACAAAAAATAAAAGAATTATTTTGGACAACACCCCTCCACCTTTACTTCATGAATTACAGAGTTACTTAATAAGAACTTTTAAACGAATACGTACCTTCTGCTAAAAATGAAGGAAATTGTGCTACGATCAAGACACCGACAAATATCCCGATTTTGTGACCACGTAGCATGATTATGGTAGATGAAAACAGAGGAAGAGCCATCCTACCAAGAAGGGATGGGAAAACACGCTTTCCTAGGAGTTAATCATGTTCATATCCCTAGTTGTGATAAAAAGAACTTATCAGAAGTTATATGGAGAAGAGATTTAAATGTAAAATTCGCTTTTCTCTTTAATAACTCAGATATTTGTCGAGGTAGTATATAAAGACTATACCAACGTAATCCAAATAAGAATAGGTCAAATGTATTGATATGTTCCAAAAGTTGATACCAATTTATGCTTTACTTTCAAAAAATAGTCTCCGAACTATGAAAAATAAACAAGTGTCGCAGAGTATTATCAAAATCCCAAAATGATCACATTTTGTTCCAGAAAATTAAAAGACTGTGAATTTTTACCAATCTCTCGCAACTGTCGAAAGTATATCTGGTGTCTGCAATGCGGGTAGGATAGCTTTGTGCAAAAGATTTAACATCATCATGTGTATAAGAGAGTTTCCTTTTCAACCTAACACAAATCAGGACAGAATGCGCAAGCGCTCTGGTAATAGTATGGGATGAGGCAAATTTGCATCAGGTGACGGAAACACATCCCCCATACACATTAGCACAAATGTTAGGACATATCAGTCATATAGCAGAACTACGAAACAATGAAAAGTGAGATAAAGTTTAACTGTTCTGCGTCGAGACAAAAGAAAGAAGCTGTTACGGGAAAAGGGAGGATTTGGACTAGGGAACCGTTCCCTTTTGAAATATTTTGAATTTCACAAAATGAACCGGCCATACTATGATGAATTTGTAATACTATGATTGGCCAACTCCTTGGCTTTCATGTAAGGGGTAGCTTTATTGGTGTGTGTGAGCTGAACAAGGTGGTGAGGCATTAAATGAAGGCAAAATAGTGGCAAGGTGCAAGTCAATGCAGCAGCTAATGGTTGCGTGCTCCCTTCAGACTGACACCATATAAAATTTGATATGGCTAAAATTTTGAATGGGACGGTTATGATGCATATTTGTCCCATATAGGGATTTTATAATGTCCCTGCAATATCTGGACCATATATGTCTGCACCAAAATTTAGTATTGCACTACCTTTGTGTAAAGCATATCAGAAGCATTGCTCAGCCATAATACATTTTCTACAGTCCCCCCGACCCTCTAGCAAACCAAATTTTTAATTAATCCCCGTAAAAGCTATTACTCCCACTGGGGGACAACACCTGACCAATCACCCCCCCCCCCCCTTGGCCCTCACAACATTTACTTAGCCAGCATAACGTAGAGACTATATGAACATCTCTAAATGGTTATATGTCCATTGAATGACATTGACTTAATTATTTGAAGTCGTTGAATTATTTAATAGTGAAGAACAAAACTGCTTTGACATTCCTCCTTTTAAATGTTTACACTGCGTTTTAATTGTTGGTGCAATATTCCAAAATAAATTTTGTTCAAGGTATTTTAATTTTCACATTTTACTCCTCTCATCATAAAAATGAAAATCACGGCTCTAAATTCCTAACTACACCTACATTGGAAAGTCATTTGCATATATTGCTATAATATGGCTGAATATTAGGAAAATGGTTTGAATGGTTTGATTTGGCTTTACTTATTCAGCGAAGTCGCCTTGGTGTAGGACAGGTAAACATATTAAACCAAAAAGATTAATACGGCCGCATGAAAGTATATATATATATATATATATATATATATATATATATATATATATATATATATATATATATATATATCTGACATGGTATTTTAATCAGATGTGTCTGGCTTGTTATGGCAATGTAAAACTCAATTAACCTATATGGACTGACATTTCATCGAGTTATATCTGGCTTGATATGGTCATCTTAAACTTCGTTTACATGTCTGGATTGGCATTTCATCGTTATTTCTGGTTTGCTGGTAGCAATGTAGTTAACAGGTGCCTTTGATGATCAGTTGTCATTTTTACCAAAAGTGTCATATTCGCGATTTTTCTTCTCATTTCCAGAGTCCGCGTGGAAAACCATGATAACGTGTGAACATTTCTGTTGTAGGGATTGAAATATGCAGAAATTCCGCTTTCTTTTAAGAAATATGTAAGAACTCGGATTGTTATGAAAGGAAAGTTTGAAAAACCGAAATGCCATTGTTCGGTATTACCGGCACTTGATGATCTGATGTCACATATAGGATTTAGCGAATTTGCGGAATTCTTATTAATCAGAACCACAGGGCAATCGCCCTCCTGTCCCACCTGGACGACCGATAGCTACGCCACTGGTTGTGATTCGCTTTCAAATTTGCATGTTTATGCGTGGATATGTATATAAGGCATCCAACGTAAAAATACAGTTTCGTAAGCTTCGCAATTGCCCGCACAGTATTTCATACAGTACGGAGTACGGTTTGTCGACTTTTACCATTTACATGCTGTCGATCAAAATGTGCCTCTTGTACGTGGCGTCACATCCGTGGTATACAAATAACGAAGCCACGTTTCTGTCTTCCACGGGGCTTTGAATTCTCGCCTGAATTAAAGAGAAGGCATACCGTCCGGGGGTTTTCGGGAATAAGACTCAACCACCTTTGACTTCCAAAAATTAGGCTATAAGTGGGAGGGGGAAATTCAGTATGTACGTGTAATAGATCATTTTAGCAGTTTTTTTTAATATACCCAAATACACATTTAGGGGGCTTCGGTAAAACCGCGCCTGGGAAGGAAACGATAAGTAAATTTGCTTGTCCCAAAGGCATACTTTGTGAGGGTGAAGTAAAACAAAAATGGAGCGCTTGTACCTGATTTAGTCCTTCCTCCCATGTACGACACAAGGATTTGTGGTAAATTTGTTTTAATCTCACTCTACACAACTTTGACTTTTGTTTTCATTTATTAATTGTCAAGACCTAGTGCTTAGTTCTATAAATAGTTTATTGGCGTAATCATTGAGGCAGTATAAACGAAACGATTCAACAAAGTAAGAAAACGTATTGGGGATCTTCTCGGCGAAGGTGAATGACCTAGACCTAAAACTCTCGTTCTTTAATGTTCAATATGAGTAAAATTTAAAATGAGATTTTACTAATTTTTCCATTCAAAAATGGTGAAAATGGTCTGTTCTTGACATGTAAGAGTCTCACTGTTTCATTTCCAAACATTAATTTAACGTCCTTCTTTCTTGTCTATTGCTTGTATCTTTTGTGCTAGTTGCTTTTAATAAAATTGTCCAACTTTATATCTCATCTCGGGAGGAAATTGATAGCAGCTGGGCAACGTTTTCAAGTAATTCCGTGTGATTTATATTTATTTCGAATATTATATATCCAAAGCTTAGGTCTAGATAATTGCATGCGTTTCATCATTTCTTTCGTGTTTGAATACACGATTAATTTTAGCACAGAGATTTACGATTGGTATGTATAAATTTTATTTTGTAATATAACGTGAGTCATTATATCTGCTTAACATCCAGGAAATGGCAAATATATAATGAAAAATGATTATCCCTGACATCGTATTCGTGCGTCAACACTTCTTTGATAAGAAAGGAGTCAATACGAATGAACTGGCTGCCAACCTTTTTCGATTATCGTAGTTGCTGAGTTCTAGTTGTTACTTTTCCCAGCACTCTCTCACATTTTATTTATCCACTAGTGGACTTATCTTCTAGCCAATCCAAAACTCTATTTGCTATAAATGAAACGTTATTGTCTTATTGTCCTCGTTAGAACATATAAAAAAGTTTTTTGCAGTCCAATAAGCATTCGATGAATTACAGATTATAAGTAGAAATAATAGCAAAAGTTTTTAAGTGCTTTTTCCATTACATCTGAAATACATCTCCATAATAGGGAAAAATGATATCAATTAAGGGAATACATAAACTTTTTGAGGTTATAAACACGAAACTTTTAGAACTCCACACTTGTCCTGGTTAATTCCCGTGAACAAGTTTGTTCCTTGTAGAGAATTGACTAACTTTGAGGAAAAAAGATCAATCTAGGAACACGAATTTTGGTCTCATGTTAGGTCAATGTAGTCCAATGTTGGATTATTTTTGGATTTACCAAGGCATCTAAAAGCTGTCAACCTGGTATTTGGCCAACAACTATTCAACATTAACTCGACGGTAAACCAAGCGTTGGACCACCATTAGCCCTATGGGCTGTTCCTAACGTAGGCGCGACATTGGGTCATGGATCATGGTTTGTTTCACTTCATCTAAAAGGTCATGACGATGAACAACCAATCAAACACCAATATTTGGTCAATCTTGAGTCAACGTTGGTTTTACATTGGTCCACCTATGGTGTGATATCAGGGGAAAATAGGGGATAAAACTTGCCATCGCTTCAGGCTGGCAGCTAGAAGGTCAAACTGCTTAAATTCATACGGGAAACGAGATAAGATGGAATGATGCATTTAAAACTCTTAAGGGGTTTCAGTTAATGAGAATAAATCTCATCATGCTTTAAGACAGAACTTTATGTGACTTTGTTATAGCGATGACATTTTCTTTTCTAAGAGTTGTCATTAATTAAAGCATGAAACAAATAACCTTTGGAAATGGTGTCAAAACGCATCGCTTGCTACAAAATTATTCAAAATTGACCACTTGCGGCATTCTCGTTATGTATCGGTTAGAGTAAAGTTTAAAGTAATTTCATTTCAAATCCATATTGATCTTCCGGTAAGTCATAAAAATAGTGTACCACTTCAAGTATTTTGGCACACAATTCCCCATCTTTATCGTCTTGAAATGAAGCATCTTGTTTCGTTACCTCCTATCCTCATTTCCCAATTTTTGTTGCATCTGTAGATTTCACCTGAAATGTCGACATTACTTAAGAGATACATTTCATTCTACACGTCTTCAGAATGATACATTATTTTATAGCTTTGAATACAATGTTTAATATTTTAAATATTTTTGAAATTTCAACCATTTAATTGAATGATATTTTTGTTGTTAAATGCTTAAATTGTAGAAACATAATGCTAACATATTTCATTTATCACGGCTTCTGATAGGTATCAGTTGTAATTGAGAATAGAAATACCGTTTTTGGTCAAATTGGCTACCTGCAGTATTTTTACAAGACTTCTTTAAATAACAAAGAAAGCACTGCAAAATTACGCATCAAAGAGTTGAACTAGTATTTTTCTTTGGGAATCAAACACAAATTACTCTATCGATCTTGAACTACCCATGTTATCTTATCGATGGGCGATGAACCAGGCAATGTTTGTGTATTGCAAACACAGGAAATTTGCTAAATGAATAGAAAGGTGTAATTGTGTCGAAGAGCATTGCTGGAAAACACACTATTTTACGATGATAAAGACTGACCATTTAAACGTTTTTTATATAGAAATACAAGGTGGCCTTGGGGAGAACGTTTAGTCTCAAGTTATCAGCATTGAGAAGTACTTTAAATATCGAAGTTGTCAAACGAAAAAATGTCTGATTTATTTGTGGCTGTTGAAATTTGAGTAAGGTAAGTCACAACAACCAAAATCTTATTTTTATGATTCGTTTAAATAATGCATTTTATGCTTGCGACCGATTCTGCTAGGATGAAGACACTTTTGGATAAACAAAAAACAATTTTATCTATATACATTTTATTTTAATAAAATAAGTGTCATTGCAACTTTTTTAAATTCTAAAAATTTTTTAACTGTCCTACATTATTCTTAAATTCTTGTGGCAGTATTTACAATTGTGTCAGTTACAAAGTTTTCAGTAAATATTACTTGCAAAGATATTTAATTTTTGCCTATATAGTGCCCTAACCAAGTGAAAAAGTTTGAAACAGATTTTTAACGCGCAAATAAGTTTATGATATAGTAATAACAATAACGCTTTAGACTTTAAACGCAAAATAGTGAACCCACTTTGAAAAAATGTTAGTGACTCATTCATTGACTGATAATATTTGGACCATTTCACGTTCAATTTTAATGTCACATGTAAACTCTTTAACTGTGTTAGTTTTCACAATTAAACATTCAACTAGAAGTATGGTCTTTCTTCCTCTCCACCTAAAGGTTCCTATCGTTTTCGTCGGATGACAGGTCTCCCTTCTTAAAAATTTAATTATTTTTTTGTCTTCTTGTCAGGAATTTTGGTATGGATAGATCCACTTTTATTACATTCGAAGTATATTGTAGTTCAAGAATATACGAACAAATGAATAGAAATACAGACCTTATCAGATTCGGATCCTGATTTAAACACTTCTTATGACAATCATTTATTTACGTAAAGTAAAAATACAATTTTAGTGATTTTCAACAATTGCAACGTAAATCATAAATTTATCACTTTTTATTTTAATACATATCGGAATCGATTTTAAATCTCTTCTTAACTCTATTAAACCTCATTCTATGTACCTTGTAATATCTCTTCCCCCGTCGGGGAAGGACCGCAATTTTTCGGGGAGGCCTAAACATGAAAAACGTAAAGGATTGAAGTTACTGGATGGATGACCAATCTTTATTTTTTTCTTTTTGAACCATTTTTTTCTTTTGTAAGGTTATTTTAATGCATATTTTGAATCGGTTTTAATCTTCTTACCATCTCTTCCATCCCTCATTCCATCTTCAATCCGTGCGTACGAGGTCATGTCTCCATCGGGGGACAGACTACCCACCCCTGTTCTTGAGAAAATCCAATTTCGTCGGGGAGCCTTCATCTTCAGAACCACGATAAAAAGATGTGGGTCTGTAGTCACTCGGACGACATTCTTGATCTCGTTTACTAGAAGACAACATTCTTCAAGTAAACACACAATTCCGAATTTCCCTTAAAAAACGGACGAGAAGTTGTTCATATGCGTGCAGTACCCAACGGTCTGACATCTGGCCTGCCACGACAGCCGAATTCTCACAAAGGTAATGAATATCGGCCATGTCGTTTGCAGCTACACAAAATGATACACAATAGTGTGAGAAAATCTCCCCATAAGTCTGACTGAGAATTTATTTGAAGGCAACTTGTGACGTGACATATTTTCAAATACGTTGGGAGTAAGACCAGTCTGGAGTTCGGGCAGTCACGTTAAAAATTTCATCTATTTATTGGACCTTGTAATTGGAATCAACGAACATTCTTAATATAGTAAAAAACATTAATGTGTGTTTTTAATTCTGTTTCATAGTTTCCCCCGAAAAGAGACAAGGCCATTACATCTGAAGGTAGCAGTACCTTTTATCTGGTACTTTTCTGATCATCAACAAGGTTTTTTTGTCTATTGAAGTGAAACTTTCATTTTAAAGGAAAGTTCAAAATAGCGATTGCTTCATTTCTAGTTACAAGTCTGGGAAAGGCCATTCCGGCTATCTTAGGAGTTAGATTTTTTTAACAATTTTCTGTACGCTCCGCGCCACTGATGGTGGCGCTCCGCATAGATAGTGTTTTATTCGAATAGATAACTGAACAGAACAATGGCAGTATTATTGGGCAGTATTATGAAGTGAAAAAAAATTATTGCGAAAGAAGTATGATATGACTTCTTTAATTCTAGTTACGAGCCCAGAAGATACCATTTCCTGCTGTCCGGGAGAGCTCAATTTTTCAAAAAAATCATGGCGCTCGACTTAGACTTTCGGGCAGGATTACATTTTTTCGAACAGGAGACAATTCTGCCCCTCCCAAACTGACACGCTCCCATACGCCTTTGACAATAAATGAAATATAAAACTTCAAATATGTGCGAAGCCAATTCTTTTCCTCGGGAGAATGTTCCAATATGCTCCGAGGGCCTAAATCTGCATGATGATATTCAGTAACCTCAACAAAACTACAGATCACCCCCTACTTGATTTTCCTCTTAAGAACGTCAGATTCCACCACAAAACCCCCAAACTGTTATATAATTACAATTTTTCTCCAATATTAGCTTTAGATTGTTAAAAGTGGCAAAATTTCCCAATTTCGATGGATACTCCGTACAATAAATAAGCAAAGCCAACTCTATTAATCACCCGGCATACTACCTAATTTTGCTCCTTAAAAAAAGAAACCAAATAAAAGAAACCAAATTTTTTATTATAACCTCACCAAAAAGCCAAATTAAAGGTCAGCCGCAGTCCCCCCAAAGGATTATGCTGCCACCACTAAAAAGTTTTTGAATCTCCTCCCCACTTCGATCGGGGAAACCCACTTGGTAAACTAAGCTCACTACACAGATCATAAAAGCTATAAAAAGCCTAGGATCATGTGTCCTTGGATCGCCCTGAGGCGGACCAGCTAATTACATCTCCTTTGCTTGTCCTTGGTTGCCCAGTTTACAACTGTGCCACACGCGTCTGGTCATGAAGTTTTCATTCATGTCATTTGAAACCCAAATCAAAACATCTTCGTCTGCCTAATAACCTTCTCTTCAGCAGTGGTCAGCATTGACTGTTGTAAAGCAGTGCTATATTATGAGAAACCAGTGTAAAAGTATTGTGTGCTTGTTAACACCAAAGAGCTGTATGTACACTCAGCAAAGCTATTATGTTTTTATACGTTGTCACTATATAACGCACTGAGGAGGAATGGTAACTCTCTTTAGATTTAGATGAGTGTCTGGTAATACAACAGCCTAGCTGCATGCACAGAGGCAATACAGTTGTTTCTCCTCACTTCTCCCACGTTTTCACTCCTTTCACTGGTAAGGCAGTCAGCATTATTCTGTATTATCCAAAGCATAACTTTACCAGCGATAGTCGGTCAATGCACTGTAAAGGACTGTAATTCGAAAGAACTATATTTATACAAGTAAACTTTATCTTTTTTGGCTAGCCTGTACGACAACAATTGCTGCAAGCTCATAAATAAGGCTTCCGAGGGAAAAATTATCTCCCCGAAAACCCCACTGACAAAATACCAAAAATGTTTTCATCGGTTGAAGCTACAGGGTTTGAAAATTATTGTTTGGGTGGTGTGTGTGTTGTGCGGGACCGTAAAATGAGGACAAGAAATGGTGGAGATAACAAAACCGTCTAAGGGACACTATAGTGGGTCAAGGGACAAGTCGCCCCCCCCCCCCGCAGAGATTATGCCCTGGTGGGGATCTGTCGTCGAGCAAGAAGTCACCCCCAGAAAAAGATGTCCCGTTAGGCCATGGGTGGATCCGGGGAAGAAATCAGTGAGAGCTCAGAGCATGAATTCATGGAGGCTAAGACGTTGATATCGAGGTGAGAAAATAAATCGCCAGATAACATTATTTGGGTTCTGGGACCGTGAATAGGCAACAGGGAAGCTAAAAGGCTAACAGGGAAATACCTCCAGTCCAAACCTACCCGCCGCTTCAAATTTATGTTTCTGGGAATTTTTCCTCTCTTCGTTCACTTTATATCTTCGCTGGCGCATCTAGGATTTTAGCAGGGACCTATGTGAGGTACATCAAACCTTTTCTAAGGAGGCATAAAGTTTGAAATCTATTTACACTGATCCACGGTACGAAACTGTACATTCCAAAACTCTCAAATGAGGACACCTTAGATCCAGACTTTACCGTGGGGCAGTAGCATGGCTACATGGGGGGGGGCGGAATTGCCCCCCCCCCCCACTGGAAAAAATGAAAAATTCGGGAATTTGCCATTAGAGACACCATTCAACAAGAGAACAGTGCGATTTTCCCAACTTTTCTTCATTAAGTTTCGAATTCGTCTAATAAAAGCTCCATATTTGTTATTATTTGGTTTAAAAGGGCAAAATTTCCGCGCGTATCGCTTTGAGCGCACCAAATAGCAACCTCTATTGCAGTAAGTGGTCGTTCATAAATCAGTTCAGTGATAAACTTTTCCGGGTCGCTATAGTACCGTTTCCCTAAATTTCCTTCAATATAGGCTCTTAATGATGAAATACTTTGTCTACAAAAGGCAACAAAGTTTGAATGCCCCCAGGAAGCCTCAATCCGCACTAATTAGATAAAATTATAATGTAACAACGACAATCTTCAGGCCACATGCTATCTCAGATATATGCTAACAGGAAACGCAGATTCTTTAATAGTCCCAAAAATTTTCAGTCAAATTTCTCAGTCCTCACAGGAAACCCAGAATCTAAATTATGTTCTGCAATACAAGCTCCATGTTTACAAATATTTGTTTGAAAGAACACAAATTTTAGGCGCACTCTGCTCGACGGAAATTACTTTCTAATTCCGTTGTGTTTACACCTTAGGAAAAATCGGAAAATTTTGGTGCTTGCTCCTCTTGAAAGAAGTTTAGCTACACCACTGCCGTGGGGCTCATGTATCTTTATGCACCCCCCCCCCCCCTTAAGATGAGGCATTGTAATTGTCTACAGGTTTGGATTACTCGTAAAAAAAGTTATTTGCAATAGCGCTCCGAGGTACGTTGGGCGCGTGACAGTGAAAAATGGGTTTTGAATGATTTTAATATGTGGGCATTGGTATCGCAAGACATGCAGTTGTCATGATGACATGTGAAAGTTCCTTACGCAAACTCAATCACGGAATTGATAAGCAGGAAGTGCCGGCCCTTATCCAGACCACTTTTGGAGCAATTGGCTGGGGCCAACCGGCCGACAGCGGCAATAGTGGTTGGCAAAGATGTACGAGGCGGGGAAGCCGGGCACTGAGGGGACAGGCTAGCCCCAGAAATTTTGCAAAGGATCTGAAATCCGGACATGGATATGGAAAAATCGGCTAGCTATTTCAATCTCAAAAATCTGTCATGCATTTTTAAAACACCTAAGACCTTTTAACTCTAAACATGTTTAGAAATTAAACACTAAACGTTCAACAATTGAATGCGTTTAAAACTGACTCGGAAATCCGAGAAACGTCTTGGAATAAACACGACGGTGTGTGTAGCATCTAAACGTGTTAACAAAGCGAGGAAAAAAAGTGTGTGAACGATTAATTTCTGAACACATTCAGACATTTTTAAGAGTGTGTTTTAACGACAGAATAAACTCGTAACTTCGCCCGAATTCTCTTAAAAATTTGCCAGACGAAAGAGCCGTCATACAGATTTTTTTATGACAACAAAAGAATAAAAAAGTGTTACGTATTTGAAGAGCTCATAAAACAGTCATCGTTCTCTTCTCCAAGTCGTTCCCAGCATTTTTCGGAAGTGGCCGAATAAGCCTCCGAATTTGAAAAGGTTGCAAAAATTCGCAGCATTTTGGGGAAGCTTTTAAAAAACAGTTATTCCATAGACTCTAAGTCTTTTCCACGATTTTCCAGAGTTTGGAAACCGAATAAACAAATCCTTTCATACATTTGGCAGGAAAACAAGGAGCACCGTAATTAGGTAATGCAAGTTTGGTAATCTTTACGAAGAATAAAAAATATTTCAAAAATTCTCGACACATGTGGGCAGATTATTTCTTTAGCCAGGCTTTACATTTCTGCGCGGCAACTTCGCCCGAAATGGCAGAGTCTCAGGCGAATGTTTTCCATTGCCAGACGTGAAGGTGCCCGAAGTTATCCCCTAAAGATCAATCACATGTCATCGCGTGAATGACGGTACCAATAGTCACAAGAAGGCTGAGAGTGACGGAATGTTTTGGCAGCCTGTGGTCAGTTGGTTAGGTTGTTGCAGTTTCAATTTGAAGAATGGATGAAAACTGCTAAGATACCTTACAGTGCTGTGGACTCAAAATTCGCGCAACGGAACCTTTTACCGGTTTAAACTGACACCTCCTTGGCAAAAAAATTGGACCTTGAATTTGGGTTGCAGCGTCGCATACACAAACTTTTTCAATTCCGTTGTGTATTGTTTTCTACTGAGACGATACATGACCATTTCACCGAATGGTAAATATAATTTTAGCCCAAGCATTGCCAGCAGAGTTTAGAGAAATAAAGGATAATAAGCCAGTTCGGTAATTCATTTTGGTGGCTAAACACGTGCGCACATCCTCCAAATTGTCGGGATAAACCAACCCCACACCTACAGCATGTATTCCGAAATTTGAGCTTACATGAATACTTCGTGAAATCATTCTTTCTCAATCCATCCATAACATAAAGAGGAGAATCTACAGTAGTGTGGCTTTGTGCAGTGTGTAACGTGTCTAAATTGTTTTTTGGGGTGTAAACATTGGCATTTAAACCTGCCTTAAAGTAGGACTGAGACCCCTATTTTCGTTTGAGTTCACTCGATACTTAGTGTTGCATGCACATACTGACGAAATAAGGTAACAATGTACGCTACGTGCTGAGCTCGGTTTGTATATCCCGCACGGTTCCCCACAATTCCATGCGGCAACGAATGAATTACCAAACTCGCCAATTGTGGCACACTTGGTCCACGGTATTTTCTTTTTGTGAAATCAAGAACTGAAATGAATGGCAGTTATAGAACAATGTAGGTTTTCACATTTTTTTCTTTAACATGGGGTACAACTTCTCAGTGAAGAGCGACTGATCAGGACATTTCCAGCATCAGGTTTGTGCATAAAAAACAATCAAAATAAAGCACCTTTTTGCACCTAAGCCCTTAGAGACAGCAAGAAATTTCAAACAGGGCAGGAAAACATCCCTCCTTATAAATACATACTCGAAGGGCGGTAAAGAGTTGTTACAATACGTCGAATTTGCCCAATCGTCAGCACTCTCTTTGTCAGCAAGAAACAGATTAATAAAAAGAAGTATAAATGAGCAATGCGACACCAACAGGCAATGAAACGAGCGATCCTAGATGGCCCAAAATGTGGTCAGCATTGTGCTTTACAAATACACTTCGGATAGACCGTGGCCTTGATAAAATTATTTGGGAATATGTTTATCCGCGAAAATATTGGGGGAAACATATCGTTCCCTCTGGCAAAATAGCCTAGTATGCGGCAAAGTAAAAAGGAAATTCTCAAACGCCAAGTTTGTTTACAAGAAATCGTGAAATTTGGGAAATTTTTAGTCGAAGCATGTAGAATCTACATGACCACCAGATTTCACTTTATAACTACCCCTACAAATGCTAAATGAGCAAAAATAACGCATGCCGTGGACTTGACAAAAAGTTCTATACGGGTAATATAAGCCAACTGCAAACAACCACTCGGCATTGTTAACAGAAGTATCTCTTCTAGACACCAACAAATTGGGTCAACCCTTTTGAAAATTTCTGGAAACAATCCGTTTCCAATGATTAATTGCTGCACATGCAGTCGTTCCCCGCACACCTTATGCATCACATTAACATACTGCACACATGGCCTACCTTTATTCCACAGAAAATGCACACTTGTTTTACACAAAATCTATGAGTTGCAATAAATGAGCTAAGCCTTGATGTGTGGTGAGGCAGTAACTTTTCCAAGGGGGAGGAGGATACACCATCCCCACCCCTAAAGTATTCACAGCTATCAGCCATTTTGGGAAATCAATCGGAAGCAATGTAACCATGACCTTTTGGTTGTACAGTATACTGTAAGTACAAATGTGCTTACGAATATTTCAAATTTTGCACCATTTTGCATTTCAATATCTTGAGCATCCTGGTCTAATTTTTATTTATTTCTCATGTTCAGTTTTCAAGATATTAGCTGTTGAATGAGACAAACTTTCCTACACAGAATGAACTCAAATCAAGGGGATGTCATGGATTCACATTGTTGGTCAATGCTTTGTTTTTAGTTATAATTTACCATAACAATAATATGCAACTAAATTTTGACACAGCACCATATGTGTATCCGAAGCAATGGAATTTTAAAAACTTTATATGGCTGCGGGACAAGAAAGCATCCCTAGTCAACTCAAGGTCAAACAAATAGGATGAAAAATAAAGAAAAACAAAACATTGGCCAACAACTACATGTATCCATGACATCACACCTGCTTGCTTCAAGTTTACATTTACATACAGCAAATGTGCTAACTTCAATTGCTACAGTAATATCTCAAGAACCAAACATGGGAAATGAATACAACTTTCACTAGAATGCTTAGAATGTGTTCCTCTTTAACATATCAAAAATAAATTTGACTCTGGACTAACCTTTTTAAAGGAATGAAGCATCACAAACACACCAAAATAAACATGCTGCCATGGGTGCATTGGTTTCTCGTATCACTGAAACCAAAAAGCAATGATTTTCTAAACTGAATGGAACATACATCCCTTAGACCCCTCCCTAACAATAGGACAATCACACCCTGCACCATCTCTATTTTTAAAGGTGTTTTCCATTGAATTGGGCATTGGAAGGCACCATTTTGCATCTTAGTTCCCCCCGAAAGGCAAACATTTTTGAATGGGGAGAGGGCGTCTCCCCATTTAAGAATGGAGATTTTACACTCTGCCCACTCCTCAATGCCTGCAAAGTTCAGAAAGGGGATTGTTGATGTTCATCTCACTTGTTCATCCTTTCTCACAAAAAGAACAAAAACGCAAAATGCACACTGCATCATACAGTAGGAGAAAAGCCCACTTAGACAGGTTCAAACACACCCAGATTTCATTGCAGAGGAGGTTCTGATGGACAACAGCTTCTGTATGCCCAGAATGCTGTTCATGTTCAGTAAGTGGGGTAGTATGCACAAAGGAGGTTTGTACTTTAACTAAGCCTTCAACTGCTTGTATAGAAGATATGGTTGAACTAAACCACACTGCTACTATTAATATATCATACAGTATGGGTAGGATTTAAAATCCACACTGTAAGAATTAATTCCAATAATTGACTGATTTGTATTAAATTGCTCAATAACAGACTGGCAGAATCTTGATGATCATCAAGTTGAGAAATTAATTTGTCCCCATCATGTACAGTTCAGCATTCTACCTTTACATAACACAGAAAATTCACAACACACTTACATTACTATGTTATGCATATTGAGATTGTAAGAACAAACCGAAAGCCCGAAGGCTCAGTGATTTCTTGATGTGAGGAAAATTTGGGAAATTCATGCAACTACTGTATACCCCTGGAGAAACCCCTTCTCGACCATACTTTACTGCATCTACATGTTGAATTCAAAGTGTATCCAACTTTTCAGTCTAAAGGTATCTTGTTTACAAGATACCTTTAGACCACTGGTGACCTACAGGACTGTAACCTTTCTTCTTTAATGACTTGACATAACCTCTGATCTTCACTGCAAGCTATAAATGCTTTTCCTTCCATTACGATAAGAAAATGCACGATTTTTACAGTAAACAGCCTCTTTTGACCTCAAAAATAAAGACCTTTTGATTCCACCAAAAACAATATTTCAGCTTCCTCTTTACATAGCAAGTCAACATATACCAAATGTGAAAAGTGTCATTCATTGCTGTCATTTACAGGTACAAGATTTTCAGTTTTACCTCTGTTGAATACAGTTGTGTTATCCTTTCAATATGAAAAATCTACAGTATCCACTAAATAGAACAAGTGTCAGTCATTTGTATCAACAAAAGACCATAAAATAATTACGATTCCAATAGAAAGAAGGCCTATGTTAATTCATTCGTATGGCTGCCGTACTACTGCTCTGCTTGTCACATATCAGTCTTCATCCTTCTTGATTTATGAAGGAATACCTACTGTAGAAAGTGTGAAAGTTGGTCAACTAGCCCATTGCTTTTAGCTGTTACAGAGACATCCCAAGGAAAAGACAAGGTTGCAAGAAAATGAATGTGATAGTTCTGATGAGCCTAAAGAAAACCAACCAGAATGGTGTCACTGTGGCAACTGAGTACAGTAGGGATGCGCACTACAGTTGAGAAAGTTTGCTGCTGCCTTCACATAAAAGTAAAGCAATGTGTCACCAACCAATTTGGGAACCTTACTGTACACTGGATCCTGAGTCTCTAGACCTCGGCCATCACCTAGAAGTGTAGCTGTTACTCTGCAATGACAGACTAAACATTAACACACATGCGAGCTACTGTACAGGCACAACATGTTTTGGAAATGATGAAATCCACTCCAGGTACTGTAGGAAGAATTACTGTATGACAAAATTCCTCCTTGTGCTGTTTGGGCAATGCAAAAACCGGAATCTTACTCCAAATGGCCATTACACTGGATTTGTTCCATCTGTTTTAGCGACCAGCAGTCCACTTGTTCTTGGTACAGTTTCACTTGGTATCTGATTCTATTACAGGTGTCATTCTGATGCATTCTTGTACATGATTATAATCCTTTGGCTGCTTTCTAAATTTTTGCAAAAAACCTATCCAGAAAAGAAGAAAGAAACATTGCTGAAGGAAATTACTCTCCCAACACAGTAACAAAAATGCAAAAATGCATTGAGTTTTGATGATACATACAGTCCATGTTCTTTTCAAAAAATGCTACATTTATTGTAAAACAAGGTGACCCAAAGTGACCTTTGACTCCACCAGTGAGTAACTGGTTTTTCTTTTAACCATTAACACTTCTACATTCAAAAAAGCCAAATTTTAAGCTGTGCCTTAAGATACCTGGATATTCTGCAAACAAGGTTTTCAGAGTTTGGTGCCAGGTGATACTACTGTAGGAAACCATTGACCTCAGTCCATTGAAAACAACTGGGACTTTCAACTCACCATAACGCATCCATACTAATTATGCAATCCATCCAGTTTTTGTACGTTTGAGCTATCCTATTAACAATGTTTCCATAGTTTGACTTAGAACTGATGACCCCAAATAACCTTCAACTTCCACCAAGGACTACAGATGCCATCTTAGAGTTGAGCTCTATCTCACTTTCCTACTGTAACTTAGTAAAATACAAAGTAGAAAAGGTTTTCAAGGTTTGACCTTGGATAACTCCAGGTTAACTTTGACCTTGCTAAAAATTAATTGAGGCCACCCTCTCATCATAATTCATCAACAAAACAAGTCTGAAAACAATCCAAGCTTCCTCCCTCCTTGAGATATCATTTAAGAAAGGATTTCGGATTGACCTCCTTTGGTCCCAGACAACCTTTGTTCTGTATCCAAATTAATAGATTCTCCTTCACATTATACATGTAATGCATCAACATTACTGTACCAAGTTTGAAATTGATCCAAGCTTCCTACCTTGAGATATCATGCAAACAAGGTTTTTGGATTCTGACCCCAAATGACCTTTGACCCTACCAAAATCAATAGGGTTCTTCCTTACATCATAATGCATCAACATATCAAGCTTGAAATCAATTCAACTTCCTACCTTGAAATACAGTATCTTACAGGTTTTTGAGGTTTTACCCCTTGTGACCCCAAATGACCATTGACCCCAACCAAAATTAATAAGGTTTTTCTTCCTATCATACTGTAATGTCTCAACATATGAAGTTTGAAATCAATCCAAGCTTCCTACAGTACCTTGAGATATCGTGTAAACAAGGTCTTAGAGGTTTGACCCCTTGCGATCCCAGATGACCTTTAACCTCCACCAAAACAAATAGGGTTCTTTCTCTCAGTATGGGGTATCTGTTAACCAAGTTTGAGAATTGTCAGATCTTCTCTTCTTAAGATACCTGTATCGTGTAAACAAACAAAGTGTCACAAACACACACACATACATGCACGCCATCATGAATTCATACAGTAGGTTTCTCTTTTCATCAAAACCAAAAATGATACCATCTCCCTGCTTCTATTGAATTGGTTTTTCTCTGCTCACTGTACAGTAGACTAAATGCACACTAAAAAAGAAAGAGTTAAATTTAACTATTTGGAAGCTGGAGGCTACAACGTTTACCCCAAAAAAGTGAAAGAGTAAGGTTTCATTCTTGGTGGAGTGTTTGAAGGTGTATCAGGTACATGCATGCTCAGTAGAGAGAACATCCCCCTGTGAGGCATGCATCATAGTGATGAAGCTCCGTACTGTATACTGCAGTAAATTGTGGTAAAGATGGCAAAGTGTTGTTACCGTGCATTAGATAAACGGTCCTCAAAATATGTTCCTTTATGGTCAATTTGGTTGCTCAAATAAGCCAAACTTTATGCTTAGCAAAATAGTACTGACTGCAATCGCCATCATGTTCAGAAAGTCACAAATAAAATGGAACACTAAAAATCCGGGAGTATGCTATGGCACATGACACATGGAAATCAGAAGATCTGAGTAAAAACTGTGAGTCGCTTCATAAAACTGGCAGATAGGCTATCTCCCAGTTTTATGAAGCGACAGATAGGACAGGTCTGGCTTTTGTTTGGGTTTTTTTTTTTTTTTTTTCATTTTTGTTTTTGCATTGTGTTTCATCAGCTTCACGTTACAAATATACACAAAGTGGAGATCTAAGATCAGTTCAGTCAATTTTTGAGGATGTTGCAAGTATACCCTTAAACTGATTATCAAAAAAGTCCTTTTTTGTAGTATTGGGTTTTTCTGGTGGAAACCATTGTCACGTTCGTTTTCTGTTTGTGCTACAGTATACAGTACCATAGACATGCATCAAATTTGGGGTATGATTACAGTACCTGAAGGATGATGGTTTACCCCAGGTTTATTTAAGTGGAGTCTCTGTCAATGCTGCATCCCCCTCTGGCCTCTCTGCAAACCTGGAACAAAAAAGTTAAGAACAGTGTTCATGTGCATGCAAGGTTTCATGGTTTCTTCAGAAAATACATGGAAGAAACTGTAATAAACCAGACCAAACTACAGTAAAACTTGTAGGGGAATGGCTGTAAAGTATTGAGGGATACACTAAAACAGTGGTCTATAACTGCCCTGTAGAGTACAGACTACAATATATTTTATCAACATACAGTACAGTACAGTAGTTGAAGTGTACAGTACAGTACAGTAGGTCCTTTCAATGTGAACTGCTGACATTTCAGTACATTTCAAGAAAGTTCTTAGCATGTGCATGTAGTACACACAGTAATGTGCTCTTTGGCTATGTCCCCCTCCCACCACCCTGCCGACTCTCTTTTCATTAGAGCCAGGGGTCTGTACCTAGTGACTCTGTAGTCCATACAAAAGCAGTATACAGTTCAGTATGTTACATCTGTTTGTACAGTACAATTTACAAACTCTAAGCAACCTGTGGTCAGTAAATTACAACTTACTGGCATACTGTACATGTGCAGACAACCTGCATCTTTTAACAAGCCCGTGTACAGTATCTATGCCCACAGTATTGAACTCATATACTGTACTTATGTGTACAAAGGGCTGGAAAAAATGTAAATTTCCCTGCAAGCAAATCAAATTTCCCAGCCAGCAAATAAAAGTTTCCCAAACACTTCACATGTTTACATACAAAAGAAGTCAAATTTCCCTCCAAATACTAAAATTTCCCTGCAATGACATTCCCGAATTGCTGGTTTTTTCCAGCCATGTGTGTACACTCATAAACTAAACATGTATCCTACAGCAGGAAGACCCAAGAAGCCTCAGTGCATGTACTATATTGTTCAAGACATGACTGTAGATTACATGCAAATTAAATGCTGTTTTCATTGAATGACTGATGAGTTTTAAAAGTTCTCCCAATGTTTCATTTCCCACTTTGGAAGAAACCTATGACCCCAGTGTGCCTTTGAATGTGATTTATAGGTTTTCAGTCTACAGTACTGCAGAACAATGCTGCAGCAACAACCCTTCCCCCCCCCCCCCCCAAAAAAAAAAATCATAATAGCACCAGGTGTACAACTATTTTGTTTATAAAACCAGAATGCAAAAATGCATTGAGGTTTCGATGATACATACATGCTCTTTTCAATAAAATGCTACATTTGTTGTAACAACTGGTGACCCAAAGTGACCTTTGACTCAACCTGTAAGTAACTGGTTTTTCTTTTAACCAAAACACTTCTATATTCAAAAAGCCAAATTTCTACTGTGCCTTAAGATATTCTGCCAAAAAGGTTTACAGAGTTTGATGCCAGGTGATACCAGATGGCCGTTGACCTCCACAAAAAACAACAGGTACAGTACTTTCAACTCACCATAACTCATACACTCACTAATTGTGAAATACATCCACGTTTCGTACAGTACCTTGAGCTGTCCCATACAGGTTGTTGGAGTTTGACCCCATGTGACCCCAAATGACCTTTGACCTCCCAAAATTAATTGGATTCTTTCTTATAATCATAACGCATCAACATACCAAGTCTGAAATGAATCCAAGTTTCCTACCATGAGATATCGTGTAAACAAGGATCTCCGGGTTTGACCCCATGTGGCCCCAAATAACCTTTGACCTCCACCAAAATCAATAGGGTTCTTCCTTACATCCTAACACATCAACATATCAAGTTTGAAATGAATGCAAGTTTCCTACCTTGCCATAGAGTGTAAACAAGGATTTCGGGGTTTGACCCCATGTCACCCCAAATGACCTTTGACTCCCATGAAAATACATCGGGTTCTTTCTCACACCATAACGCATCAACATATGAAGTTTGAAATGAATCCAAGTTTCCTACCTTGCGATATAGTGTAAACAAGGATTTCAGGGTTTGACCCCATGTGACCCCAAATGACCTTTGACCTCCACCAAAATCAATAGGGTTCTTCCTTACATCGTAACGCATCAACATATGAAGTTTGAAATGAATCCAAGTTTCCTACCTTGCGATATGGTGTAAACAAGGATTTCGGTGTGTGACCCCACGTGACCCAAAATGACCTTTGACCTCCACCAAAATCAATAAGGTTCTTTCTTACATCATAACGCATCAACATATCAAGTTTGAAATTAATCCAATTTTTCTACCATGAGATATCGTGTAAACAAGGATTTCGGGGTTTGACCCCCTGTGACCCCAAATGACCTTTGACCTCCACCAAAATCAATAGGGTTCTACTTTACATTATAACGCATCAACGTATCAAGTTTGAAATTAATCCAAGTTTCCTATCTTGAGATATCGTGTAAACAAGGATTTCGGGTTTTGACCCCCTGTGACCCCAGATGACCTTTGACCTCCACCAAAATCAATAGGGTTCTTCCTCTTAGTATGGGGTATCTGTGTACCAAGTTTGAGAATTGTCAGATCTTCCCTTCTTAAGATATCGTGTAAACAAGCAAAGTGTCACAACCACACACACATACACACACACACGCACATACACACATACATACACACGCACATACACACATACATACACACACACGCCATCATGAATGCATAGGTTTCTCTTTTCATCGAAACCAAAAAGGCAAAGCAGTTTGGGGTATTTTTTCAATTGAGTAGGATAAAATGCCACACAAACTTCAGGGGCCTCAACATTTCTACAATGTAGCCTTTTGGTTTCAAAATCTTTGTCTGAAAAATATAGCTCTTATCAGAGTTTTTCACACAAAATATGAATCAATATAACAACTGACAATGGACTTGATTTACTGAGAACACAAACTTTCAGTAACAACCCCAAATTTTCCAATTAAATATATCCTATTATCCTTAACAGTGATGTACATATTTCTCTGAAAGGGGGGCATGCAATGTGGGAATCGTCTAAAATTTGTGACACCTTAGCGCCATGACATACATGAGGAATTTTGTATTGGTGAGGAGGACCAAAATATGTGGCAGTACAGTAACTTTGAAGTTTGATGACGAAGACTTACCACCATACTAGTAAGATGAGCTTGCAGCAATCCTTTTTAAAGGCCCTGTTCTCTCCCCCCAAACAGTACCAATTCTCCTAACCTTCTTACTTAAGCCCCTCCTACAATTGTCAGAAATTCATGCTCATCCAGTTACAATCTCAGTTTATTGTTTCAAGGTGAGTAAAGAAAAACTCAATTTATATAATCAAAACACTCTCAGTACCGTTCATGCTGTGTAATATAAGCTTTGGTTCTCTGCACTGCTTGAATTAGTTGTCAATCAAAGAGCTGAGCCACTGCCAATTGTAAATTTTGGTATCCCTGTACCAAAATTGTAGTTTTAGGTGAGAGGTTTGGCCCTTTAAATAAGCTCAACCCTCCGTTATCTGATTTCAAAACATTGCAAATCTTGCATGCATTTACACTTTTACAAGGAAAAATCACTTAGTTACAGACTTTCATTTTCCAAGCATGCAGAAGTACAGTATGCTCAGTTACCCCAGACTACAGTATATATGCACAGAGTTTGTGTTGTGTTCCCATGCATGCTGGCTCAGTGCATCTAACAGAGTGGGGATAGGGTTTGGAATGGACAATTCCTTACACATACTGTAGGTGCAAAGTTCGACTTTCCATGACATGACAGCAAATTATTGTTGTGGTGGCCAAACCGGAGCCCTGTGATGGAAATATTTAACGAGCAAACAAAAAATGAGAGCCGTGACAGTAAATTCCATGGATGCATCACAGCTGTGAAGTTGTCATGGGTTTTTACAATTTCATGCAATAAGTTTTCCTGAATCAAAGTTGGCCTGGGGGATCAGGGATCTAAGGGAGGGTTAATCCAGATCCCCTACCCCTTTGCAAATTTTGAAATTGGGTCAGGTCCTTACAGTAAATGCAATCTCAGTATGCTACCTTTTGAAGTAAATTTTGAAGTGTTTCAAAATTTCTGTACTTTTTGGACCTAAAAAAAATTGGCATTGGTGAAAGGCCTTTTGGGAGACAAATCCTTTCCTTTGATTTTTTCAGAAATTAGGTATCCCACATGCAATGTGGTGCCACAAAGAGTATGCTTTGTACATTATGAAGCACAATTTGTGTTACTAAAAGTAAATTACATACAGTACATTATTTTTAGGATCTGAAAAAATAGCATCCGTGGTCTGGAGGGGTGTGCATGCAAACAG
The DNA here is from genome assembly GCA_037179385.1 of Holothuria scabra. Taxonomy (NCBI): domain Eukaryota; kingdom Metazoa; phylum Echinodermata; class Holothuroidea; order Aspidochirotida; family Holothuriidae; genus Holothuria; species Holothuria scabra. The sequence continues at coordinate 10,653,019 of CM074195.1, read as the reverse complement.
TAGCAGTGGCATAGCCCATGCTGCTAGAATTGAAGGGGATGTTTAAGCCAATGTTATATGTCCAGATCGGAGCTGCCAACATGCCAGACTGAAAAAGAGGAACGCCACCCGTGAGTATGCTAAGGTAAACCTCAAGAGGTGGGGTTAAGGGCCTGTCTTAGGACCCCTGGAGGGATGTAGTAGGCAAAGCACTGGAGTTTGAGTAGTTAAGTGTTTGTATGGAAGACTTTTTGAGCCCTCAATAACAGATTATTTCCATGCCAAAGTCTACAATGCCTACATTCAGCCTGTCAGATTTCAAAACCCAACTTAACATTAATATTGTACATGATCATGATTCAAGTGACATTGAAAATCAGAACATGACATTGGAAAATCAGAACAGAACAAATTTTTATGCAGAAAAGCGGAACTGTTCCTCCTAAATCGGAACAGTTGGCAGCTCTGCACGTCTTCTCTGTTAAACCCATTTAAACCAACCTTGTTCTATTGAGCAAATAGTTTTTGTAGAGGGAGAACAGCTTCAACTGATATTGATCTCAAAATACCTGAACAGAAAGTTCTCTAATAACAGTTGGGACTCTCACCATTTCACCGTGAGACTTCACAGTTTCAGACGTCCGCTCACAGTCACATAATTTGTCAGATCTCACAGTGAATTTCTTATGCATACAGGTACAGTATATACAGTTCCCGATGGAGCATAAACAAATCGTTGCAATAGGTCTACTTAATTCATCTTCGGAACTTGTGTTTGTCATCCCCAAACGGCTCTTCAACAGAGAGTCGGGAGGACTCAGAATTATATAGAGCCACTGACTTTCTACAGTCTACAGAAGAATAATACTGTAGTTCAATACAGATTATCTGTTCTTCTGCCACCTCCGCCTAAAATTCAGCCCAACCCTAATACAAATAATATGCCCTACAGTATTTAGTTTCCACTAAAATTGAAGCATACTCGTAAAACAAGGTTATGATACCATTGTTAGGTGAAAAAAACCAACCTGCCGGGCAAACCTTGGGCCCACCCCTCGATTTGGCAACTCTCCCAGGAGAAAATTCCTGTTGAGACCTGTTGAAATTCCAACAGGTTTGAACAGGTATTAACAGGTATGAATAGGCAATGTTCCAGTTACCTGTTGGAGTGATGAAAGTCAACAGGTGTCAACAGGTAACACTAAAAAAGTCAACAGGTACCTGTTGGTACCTGTTAAAATCCTGTTAAAAACCTGTTGATTATGTTCCAATTACCTGTTATACCTGTTAAAACCTGTTCAACAGGTTTCAACGGGAATTTTCACCTGGGCTGGTATGCAAATGCAAGTTGGGTAGTTCCAAGCCGGTACTTAAAAAGATTTAAAAAAAACCTCCAGGTTTGAGAAACCAATCTCCATCTTTCCAAGTTCATGTACTGCGGTAAATCTCAATGTTTGTTATTTGGAGGTGCAGGTTTAGCTGAACACTGGATAACTGAATTTAGTACGTTACTACTCGTACCGTACAGTATGTGTTTGGCTAAAAACATAAGTGAACAAAAAATTAGTTGTTACGTGTAATTTTGTGTCTCGTGTGCCCTATACTGTAGGTCTGTAAGCACACAAAAGTAAGTAGAGTTACTCTGTCTAGCTTTGGCTAGGCTTAGCTTTATCATGACCACAATGCTACTGTAACAACACTACTAGTACTGGCTACTAGGCATACTTGATATTTGATACTGTTGGCCTACTGTACGAGTATGATATTTTGGCAACAGGTAACCTCTGACCTAAGCTTATGCTCATACTTGGAACCCCCTAAAATATGAAAACGTGTTAAGACTAGTAAAGGCCTATAATATAGACCTTACTCACCCTTAACAGCTCGGTTCTGTGGCCACAATTTCGTCGATGTACACCCAATACTGTAGATGGGCAGCAAATTGAGGGAATTCGCCGCTAATGCTGTCTTCCTTCCACGCACGCTTCGAACGATTCGGAGATCTTGCAACTTGGTCAACCTGCACTTCTTTTCGGTTGTCTTTCTATGCCTTTTCCGAGCAGAGAGTGTAAATATCCTTCTGTCACTAACAATTTTAGTAATACTAGTAAGCACAGAATATGAAAGTTTCTCTTTTCGAAAGCCTATTTCAGTATGTTATTTCACGTTTGTTTGTGGGGTACAGTACAGATTGTGTGTGTTGTGTATACCACCGTGCGTTTGAACATTTGTAAACAAAACCATGTGACCAATATCCACCAATCAGCATAGCCTTCGTTTTGAATTGAGACGGAGACTAACTGTCAATCATGAATGACGTCAAAAAATGGTTCGTACAATCAAAAAATCGATCAGACTACTAGAGACGTTCATTTTGGGGGGACTGCTGCTTCCCTTTAAAGTCCAAAATTTTTCCATTATGATAAGCTCTTAATTGTCAAAGATTCGGTCAAAAAAGACAAAAACTTCCCGGACAAACTTCTAGTCTCGCCTGGAAGCCTTAGTTCGTAGGTCTTGTACGATTCAATTCGTAGCCCGAAAAAAATTTCAGCTGTCACCCATATAACGTTTTTGATTTTTCGTTTATGAAGAACAGATTTATCTACAAACACCCAAAATTTTTATAACATAAACAAAAGCCAAATTTCTTACAAAAGTTTTAATTTTTACTTCAAATAAACTCCAGATTTTTAAGTATTTGTTTAAAAAATCCCAAATTTCGGCGCACTCCGCGCGCCTCAAATTCCGCCAAGTCACGTTCCACCGTTCCACCGGACCGGCTTTTGTTGGGGCCTTGAAATTCTGGCCCCCCTGTCGGGGCGCTTGGCCCCCCTGTCGGGCAAGTCCTGGCGCCACCCCTGTTATCATGTAATTGCCTCCTTATGTAATGTAAGTGTTATTATTTCACTCTTTTTTTATTCTTTTCTGTGTTAAAGGGGAAACAATTTATAAGTATGAAACTTCTGTTTTCTCCTTTTCTGGCATTTACTTTACCTGTATGATTTGTACTGTTTATATTGGATACTTTGCTGGAAATAAATTGTTTCATTCATTCATTCATTCAATTCATTCATTCATTCAAATCAGCCTAGTCATGAAGTCCACTTTCAAGGGGCAAAATTCTCTAATGCCTATTCACATTCTCTTATCGTACACCATAAAAATACACAAATATAGGACTGGAAGCCTTTTTAACCCTTCTTTAGAAGAAAACCCTCGTTTAAACCGAGCTGTAACATGTTAAATTTAATACTGTAGCAAATACGTGCTGCCACATTACAGTGTTCCATATGGCCCGATTGAGGCATAATGTATCAGGTATCGGTACAGTAAGAGAAAATATCAAAAGCTATGGAGATGTAAGTAATAAATGTGTAAGTGCCTTATTTAAGGACAATTGGAGTCTACTTAACGAAATTACCAGCACTTCAGCCCTGAATTACATCCTGTATTGAGTAAAAACTAACAAAATATGACATGTCATCACGATCTTACGTTGTGATTGGTCACCGTATGAAAGAGACCGTCCATTGTTGCATTTGTTTTGAAATTTGTTACCCAAACAGACTTTAAAAATCCCATTTAACGGTAACAAACACAGATTTTACTTTTCTTCACTTGAAAGACCTCTTTAATGTCCATTGCTTCTGGTAAACAATCAGTTAAAATCGGAAAAACGAAGTTCTTGGACAAAAGGTTTATATTCGTTGTCAAACTCTAACTGCCCTTTAAGATAACGAAAAATTTTATTGTGCTTTGTTTCATTTTAACAGGATACACACTCTCATAATGACGACATTAGTATATGTTCTGTGGTTTCCCGTCATTTTAAATGTCTTAACTTTTACTTTGGGTAAGTGATTTATGGTCGGGTAGTTTATGATATAATTTATTTGACCAACGACTGAAATGATAGAGAGAAAGATACCCGAAGGAAATAATATTTCATTTCATATGAGGTGAAACATCGAGTATCACTCCTCTTCGACTCTACTGTTCAACAGTCGCTGTTATAGAAATGGTTCGTGCTGGACAAATATCTGTTTGAAGTAAATTTCTTTCTCTGTTTTATATGGAATTTCATCGATTGGTAGCATTTTTGCTAGGTGATCCTGGGTGAAACAAAATAAGATATATTTTCATGGTTATAAAATTAAATGTGTCTCTTGTAGAAGGAAATGGACTGCTAAATCCTTTCTCTTTGAACCAACTCTTTGGCATCGACATCTATCGCTATTATAAATCGCAGAGCAGATATTATTAAAGTCCCGAAAGGGTAGGGAATGAAATAGGAGTGAGAATGTGAATAAGGAAACCAAAATATTCAATACTATGAAACCACCTAGTACAGTTTGACATTATATATACACACAATGCATAGTGCATTTGCGAATATAAGGCTACATGAATTGTTTCTTGTCTTACCTTTCTGTCCAAATTTAAAGTCAATTGGCATCTCATTCGTTTCGCACAGAGCAATTCAAAACCAATATATAGATGAGCCTTATTCTGAATAGCACTGGAATGAAATTCATAAGATTAACAGAACATTGCGTAGACACAAACGCACTTTACAGCGCGTAAATTTGGCCTCATCTGTCGAAAGCGTAGCACATATGAAGAGCTACCAAACATGTGGAGACAACAATTTCAGTATCAAAGTTCCAACGTCTCAACCGATTTCCCGTAGCCGTAGTTTTCAATTAATCACACATCTCTTTGTTTTAAACAATATCCAAGAATTCATCTTCAAACCAAATTTTCAATGTTTCTTTTCTTGACATTTCTTTTAATAGGCAGGAAACCAGTTCCTTTTGTGTGCATAAATGCGGCAAACATTAAAGGTAATATTGTATGTTTACTTTTTATATTTAAATCTATTTCAAAAGATAACATAAATTTGACGTTTGAACTATCAGGGGCCGATTTCACTAACGTCAATTTCAGCGATCATCCCTAAGTCGATCGCTAACTAGAAATTATCGCTAGTGGCGATGGCGATGAATTTTGGGTTTCACTAAACTAATCGCTATTAGCGATATGAAAAAAGAAAAACTTCATCGATGAACGAGGATGATCGCTAACGTTTACTGTAACCTTTGACCTTGAGAGGCAAACAACTTAACTGTCAACATCGACAGCAGACGACCGAAAATATGGCAAGTATAGAGAACGAGGAGAAGGATAAAAAGGTATGAAACAGTCAAATAAACCCATCAAAATTTGCAAAAAGCAGGGAAATTGTAAAGATCGATTGAATAACATCACCTCATTTGTATTTTCAATGTATATCGGTGTTGGTTTGAAAGGGAAATTACGCAAAATAGTCCTTAACCTACCCTTCTCTAGCGCACCGTTCCGCGACTGTACAATATTACTAATACGTTGTAGATATTTGACCGATCGTCGGTCACGTAGCGATGGCGATTTGCTTGTTTAACCGATCAGTGACTCAAGCTGCAAGGGGAAATATTTATATACTGCAGAACACAGTACACGGGTATGTAGGTGCGCGCGCGGGTTTCGATCGTTCCGTATCTCCCAGTTCAAGCTCTATCGATTAATCGAACATTTTCTGGGCTCACTTAGGGTAAATTACGCACAACAAGCACCCTTAAACGGCAAAGTGTAATTTAAAGCAATAAATACTATGGCAAGTTTGCCAAAAATCGGTATACCGGTATTAGACTAAAAAATGGGTAGCCGGTCCAAAGCTCTGAAAAGCGGTACTTTACCGCCCAAACTGTTAGAGTGGCAGGTATCCCTTAACCCAAATCCAAATATGGGCCAGATATGAAATTCCATATATGGGCCAGATATGAAATTCCATATATGGGCCAGATATGGATTTCATATCTGGCCCATATCTGCTGCAGATATGGGATTTATATCTGGGCCAGATAAAAAATTGGGCAGATATAACCTTGATCTGTGCCTTGATCTGTCTCTAATGTATATATGGGCTAGATAGAATTTTATCTGGATCAGGTCTTTACCTGGAACAGATATGAACCATATAACGCAATACCATATTTGGCCATATAAAACTTTATTTGCATATCTGGACAGGGATTGAATCAATCTAGCTTGATATTGCCATATCAAACTTTATTTGCATATCCGGGAAGGCATTTCATCAAGTTATATCTGGCTTGATATGGCCATAAAAAATTTGATATATTATATCAAGGCATCTAAATCTGGCTGTATATCTGGCTTGATATGGCCATATAAAGGCTTTATTTAACCAGATACATCCAGATATTAATCCATATCTGGATTTGGAGTAAGAGATGTGATATAGTTTAAATCAGAGAACTCTCCCCAGCAACTCTCTGGTTAAATGTAAGCCGTCGCATGTTCGTAACCTAGGCCAACATTCAGAAAAAAATCGGAAATCGAGTTTTTTCTGTCTCTGGCTACGCAAGATCTCTGTACCAAACAACTCACAGTGAATAAAAAATAAAGGTTAACGTCAATTGCTTTTGAAAAATCATTTTTTCATGGGCTGAAACATAAAATTCTGGTTACAAAGATTATTGATTTGCTGAAAATAGGGATTGTATTCTTCTTACTCCCCCTTGGATCCAGTTCTGCTCAAAACATTCTACCCCCTCTCCTTTTCCTTACATACTGTACCTGGCAATAGAAATCATGGGTAGAGAAGAATGAGTTAAAATTTTATGAGTAACCTACTTTCAAACTGTAACAAGATAAGTCTTAGGGAAAACCCATGCCAATGTTTTACAAAGAACTGTACTTTTTGTTTACTAAATTGGTATTATTCTCTCTTTTCCCGACATCTCTTAGGAAGATGAAATAAGACTATGACAGTCAACTGTTGCTTCGGAAAAGGGATTTCTACACTGAAGGAAACAGATCAGATTAAAATCATAGTAAATTTGTTACCAAGTGGTGGTCATCATGTTTGGACCTTTTCTTCAGAGGGGGTAGTATAAACATGAGAAATTATGACAATTATTTATCATTATGTACACCTTTGGCATGGCAAGGTGAGTAACAGGAAGGAGGTCAGGAAACTAGCATTGCCCAAATCAATGTCTTTCCTAAGCTTTTACTAAGATTATTTCGTTTTCTATGTGATCAGTATCAGTTGACAAGCTGAATGAAAGCAAGAGCTTATGAAGGGATTCAAACGCACCCCACCCCTTCTTATATGATCTCGTAACACGCCAAGAAACTGACAACTATACCAGACCTTTCTTGGTATCCCAAGACATACACCCTTGACTTAATGGCACTGATGTTCATGGGGGGGGGGGCACTCTGCAGCACTAGTATTGGACTGAGGGGTACACTGTTGAGTTTGGACTACTGAATCAAGATAATACTTTCAGACCTTCAACAAGTAGCACGTAGGTAGGAGATAGTACATAGCCTATTCCCCCCCCCCCCCTAAAAAATAACTTTTCAGCCCAAATAAGATCACACTCACAACCAGTTACTTTTCCCATCAAAAATACGAGGCATGCCTGTCCAATTCCTACACCAGCTAGGTCTATACTTAGCACCATATCATACTAGCGCCTGTTTAAAAGAGCTAATCTTCGTAAAAATTTGCTTGGCTACAAATAAATACAGGCTGTTATGCAGAAAGAAAATCAACATTTTTGATTTGAGAGCTTTGACAATTTTACAAATTTGACAAATTTTAAACAAGCCCTGCAGGATGGGAGATATTAGGTATACATGTGATTCTAGGGTCAGGTGTCAAAACTGCTAAGGCCAATGGATAACCACATTAAGGGCTCAAAATACATTTCATTCTCTGACGGAAGATTGACAAGATCTTTAACATGTTACGACATATACGGTGTTACACTTCGTTTACTTTACAGCAATCACCACAGTCGTTTTATTGACTAGTTATATTGAGTTACTCCAAGGGTACGGTGCAATTACGGTTGTCAGACCCAGGGGCCAAAGTTCCTCCTGGTTTCCTTGTTTTTGGTGTAACCAGGAGACACTTTGTGTTGAGCAGAAGACAGTGACCATCATTTTTCAATTATGTAGGCTATATATATAGATCATGTTCAAGACTGATGGGCACTACTTTCTGCAAGAAAGTGGTGGCCGGTGACATTTTATAGGGGTGCACCTAATGGCTGTATTTGGAAGGAATCGGCGTTTAAATAGTAAGAGCATACGTCCCAACCTTATTTTATAACAACAATTAAATCTCACTAATTTTTCCACCATGTTCCGTTTTTATATTTCAGGAGTTTAACATTGCATATCCAAAGTAAAACAAAGAGTTACAAGTTAAACCCCATAAATTTCAGCAATCAGTGAGAAATATGTTTGTCACATGATTCTCAAGAGCCATTCATGGAGTTGGATAGAATACTAAACTATCACAGTTGGGGGACTGCTCTTTCCCAGTGGCATCACCATAGAAGGGTAGGTACCTCAGTAAAATGCCTCGTCGCCTTTCCCTAAATGAAATTTTGAAGTTAAAAAAATTATCGGACAAAATGTGTTTAAGACAAAAAATTCACAAAATTGGAGCCCGTAAAAGTATGGATGTTTAGTATTAAAGAGACTAGGAGGTGCCATTTCATGTTATCAGACAGGCATTTTAAGCTAAACTATTCTCTGTACACTACACGCCAAACGACGGTGGGACTTTGCCTAGATAGTGATATTTCTCCTTGTCCCACCACTTCAACACTTGTCCCCTCAGCGCCGCCCTCCTTCCCCAAAATGAAAAATGTCTGGTTACTGTGTTAACAGTGTCTGCTATGCTGCCCTGGGCTACGGTCCGCTGCCACACTCACGCTGAAATCCCCGCCCCTTACATTTTCCTCCAGTCTCCCATGGTACAGAAAGTGTGCGTGAGTTTCGGTATATGGATGCAAAGCTATAACTTTGGAGTGCATGGTATCTGCTGGATGTTTTGTTACGTAAAATGGAGTTTCCATGACCACTGCCCACGTTTTCGTTAACTGCTGTGGTGTTGGTCAACGAGAGAACTGCAGTCGCGCAACTACTTTCAAACTCCTCCATCGAAGAACTACCATGCTTCCATGCATATGCTAAACAAAATACTGTAACCAAGTAGTATTCCATACATGTGCACAGTACTGTTAACGTAGTACCTAGCACAGGGAAATTCTTACAAATATTTGCAGATCTTATCACCAGTAGTCTTATGCAAATCATCATGAAAAACTGACATAAATGCAGTGGATCCCTTAACCTAACCAAATCATAATGCAAGCGAAGACAACTAGGGTTGGTGAATTACAATCTACAATCATTGTTTAACTTTCAGTTACAAGAGTCGGGCATTCTTTGACTAAATCAGCTGTTTACTGACGTATTGTGACGTTACAAAAATGCATAAATAATATTTGCCCATAGTCACGCCGCCTTCTGGGGAATTATCCAAGATGTTAGTAACCCATAATGAACGAAAATTACAGTCTAGATGGCAAGCGCCATCATTCTGTAAAATCTGAGAAATAAAAAATTAACTAACGTCTTGACCAAAACTAGATTGTCACTAGAACCCGGAAGAGGTTCGCCTCTTCCGGCGAACCTCTTCATATACAAACTTATTTTGCGTTTGTGGTTCTAGTTCAATATCGTGTATCAAGTGTAACAAAAACAGTAAAACAGGAAGTCGACCGATAAGGTAGTTTTAACAGCAGGGGAATAACAGTATAACGGTGTATGGTGATATCAGTTCGGAAATATAATTAATACAATTTGCTGATGGTGAACATCTATTTAATATAAGAAAGAAAGACATGTGGTGTTCGGTACCCACCTCACCTAAATTTCAAGCGGAAAACTGTTTTTTGTTTTCAACAGAATTTATTTCGATTGAAAAACCCTATTCTAAGAAGAAAATTTGTAATCGATGTTAAATGACGTCGTATTCTTTCACATCCAGAAGTTGTGATGAGGATTTTTAACTAGAGTGTGTGCAATATTAGAAGTGTTTCATACACCTGCTAAGTACCAATGGTCGTCAACATTATGGAATATTATATAAGTGAGGAAACAGTGCCACAGTCATGGGATAACTAAAACAGTATTGAGAAAGAGACTGCAGTTGAACAAAACAATCCATTTACGTCTCCTTAGGCAACTTCAATTGTGATCTAAGGAGTTGATCAGAGCTTTGGTAAACGTTTACTTGACTAAGTTCCTAAGTTTAATCTTGATACCATCTCAAAACTACAGCAAATTGATATTTAAACCGTTTTTAAATTGGCTGAATTCGCTCTTGAGTCGGAAATGCACTACATTCTACAGAGACATATTTTGCTGAAATGAAATCTCTCTGTAAATAGGAATATAGGTAGCGTGCCAAGTACCTGTTGATATACCCCTTACTGACACATATATAACATATTTGAAAAATCCAAAATAAAAAAAACTGTCCAAAACTTTCGCCAAAATGTGTCGAAATGTGAACATAATTTTTAAATATGAATGTGATATGTGAAAAGGGGCTCTACGCTTCACACATGCCTTCATGGTGTCCCAAATGAAGGTAATTATTCGATTCCAAAACCCACAATAATGTTTTTCAAATCTGCAATGTGTTTAAAAAATTATCAAAACTTATGCGTCATTTACAAATAAGTGTCTCTTGATAATTGTCTCTTGATGAGAGTAAAATACTACTAATGTGGTTAAAAATAATTATAGGACACAAGATTGGTTTGCAGTAACATAACAAAGTGAAAGGCGATAATTTAACACTTTTCTTAAATATGTGCCATGAAGAGAATATGGCTCACCTAATGTCCCACTAACTGGATTGACACTAGAACCCGGAAGAGGTTGGTCAGTTGTTTGTGTCTCAAGCTTACTTTCCGTTTCGGGTTCAATATTGTACATTTAGTCTAACAAAAACAATAGCACCATAAGTCAACCAATTTAAAAGTTTTAATGAAAGTTACAACAAGGGAATAACAGTATAAGTTTATGGTTAATATCACAGTTCAGAAATATAATAAATATCATTTGCTAAATTTGGGAACATTTATTTGGTATTTAAAGAAAAAGACTGCAGTGCATCAGATCTAACTAAATAATTAAAACCAGAAGTCAACCAATAAAGGAGTTTTCAAGATAATTACAACAGGGGAATAGCAGTATAACAGTGTTTGGTTGATATGTGTTTGGAAATATAAATATCTTCATTTGCTAAAGTTGGGAACACTGGTTGATATTTAACTGAAGACATATCGTTGCTGTTCGATTTTGAGGGTGCAGACTTGTAAATTTTGTTCGGTGCCCGTCTCACACTAAATTCAAGCGAAAAGTTTTTTGTATTCAATAGACTATTTTAATATAAAAAGGCTATACTGAGGGAATAGAACTGTGGGTGAAGTCTAATGACGGGTTAGTCTGTTTCATTAAGTTCTAATTAAAGTATAGGATCCTTTTGGGTGTTAGCAAAGTTTGAAGTATTTTAGAGACCGAATAGGTACACGGATATCAATGTTGGTTAACAAATAAACTATTTACCAAGTAAAGTTAGGAAACACTTCAACTCACAAGCAAAACAGTATTAAGAAAGCGATTGCAGTTGAAGTAACAAGCAATTTTACATATACGTGGGCAACAATGGTCGTGATCTATGAGGTTGATCGGGAATTTTAAAAACGATTTTTTGATCCAGTTACTTAGTTTGATCATGGTCCTATCTCAACAGAAAATTATTGTTTAAGGCGTCAATAAATTAACTGATAGAGTAACTTTTCCTAAGAGCGGAAATGGGCTGAATTCTCTTCAGACTTTCTTTGGTGGTTATACACAAAATTGATTTACTTGAACTATTTCTGTTTTCTTCTTCTTCTTCTTTTTTTTTTTTTTTTTTTTTTTTTTTTGTTTGCTTTTCACCCAGACTTTGCCGCTAAGTTTACATGTACTTTAAAATCAGGATTGTGTTGTTTTGTACACAAATATACAGGCATTAAATATACATTAACTTTTAACCCTTTACCGTTGTGCTCCAATCGGGGCATATTTGCGCGCCTCGGGAGTGGGCGGAAAAGCGGACGTAGCACGCCCCGCATCAGCTTCCGTAGGCTATTGGCAGCATGAAAAATTTGAACTCTCTTAATGATTTCTTGGAGAACGTCCTAGTTTCTCGTATATCTGACGGATCTATGAAAACTTACGACGTTCAATCAATCTTTTAAACAAAGAATTAAGATCGAAGAAATAAGTACTAATAAAAGTTAAAGCGTTCAGCGAAAGCCAGTCAGATCTTCAGTAACAATAGAGTGGCCTAAGCAAATTCAATTTAGAGCAGTTTTTTTTTTTAATTTAAACAAAATCACTGTAAATACAAACAAAAACCTTCATGTCAATGTTACATATGGGATGAACAACATAAAATGTGTGGAATTTTACTGATATATTTTAACAGCGTTTGTATCCTAAAGCTGTGGTTCAAACACTAGGCTCCAACGAGCAAATAAACCTTTCGAACCAAGTACATTATAAAATTGACTTGAACGTACAAACGATGATTCATAAGTTTTCGAATTAACCACATTATTATGGATTAATGTTTATGACAATTAAGTCTTTCTTAATTAGTCATAAAAAATGCTTCAGCATCATAGGCTCCAGGGGGTCACTTTCAGAAATCAAGAAAGGTTTCCTTTAGGCACTACATTGTTATACCGAACTCAGCATTACGCTTCAAAGAAAAGATGAACTTCCAACCGCCTCTCATGAACCAGAAAAGAATTTAAAACTTTAAACTCTTAAGACCCCCATGTTTTAAAGCAATCTTTCGATTTCTTTTATGTTTAAACACATTCTTGAGCTAAAGCCACACCTACAGTACTTAGTAGCCATGAACGACATTTAATGATGGCCTTAAGAAGGATAATGACATATATCTTATAGGCGATTCCGATCAGCCCTATGTGTTGGTTGAAGGTAGACAGCCATTAGCCCTTCATCGTTGCGGCTCCAATCGAGGCATATTTGCGCGCCTCGGGAGTGAGCGGAAAGCCGACGTAGCACGCTCGGCATGAGCTTCCGTAGGCCATTGACCGCGTGACCTTAAACTATTGTCCCTCTCGTTGTTGTGGCCTGAATTTTCGGGTAGCTACTCGCAGTTTCGTGCTCCGCGTGAAACAGTTAAAATGGGTGACAGCCGCGCTCTCCGTCTGGGGCCAAAGGGACCCGTAACAACCGTAAAGGGTTAGTGGAGTCCATCAGCCATCAATCGTTTTTATTTATTGACTACATAAGTTTCAGAATCTCTTATTCAGTGAAGATATCAAGATAAAACTCATTGGACAACCACCCGTAATGCAGATAAGCTACAATCACCGCCAAAAGTAAATGAAATAAACGCCCTTTCCCCAGTTTCAAAGTTGTTTTACTCAGGACTGGTCAGTTTTTCCCAACCAAAGCTGAGGTGGGGGAAAGGGGGTAAGCGGCACCATGTGAGATAGCTTAAAGACAATTTAATATCTGCTACGGAGAGATTTTGTTTCATTTGTTTGGCGGCGATTGTAGGAAACTGAAAAACTAGAAGTAATAGACCCAAATCATATCCGACTTAAATTAAACCACCACTTCATTGTCCGGATTCGTGTATATCCATTTTTGTTTTAAAATTAACAGGGCCGTAGTCAAAAAGGATTCTAGAGCGGGCGAAAGTTCTCTATGGGGGGCAAAATATGTAAAAATTTATTAGGCCATAACAAACTTAAAACTCTCTGAGGGAGAGACAGTCTTCGAAGAAGACCTTCACCCTCCACCTCATTCTTTTGGCTACTGGCATTAATAATGGGAGAATTAGTGTGGGATATCATTTTACAGAATTCACAAATCACGTTCCTGAAACCGCCTCCCTTTAATGGGTATGCAGATATTTTGAAAGGCGAGTCATTTTACATTACAAACAACATTTCGCCTTAAATGTTAGAAAAATTGAAAGAGTTGTAAGCGATAATTTGAGATTTTTTAGCTTTTTAGGAGGCGGCTGATAAAAAATCATTAATTTGAATACGTTTTGAACTGAACCATGGAACTAATGCAATTCCATGCCTCGTGCCCTTGCCTTAACATACGAGAAAGATTATGTGCCTATTTTGCAATAAACTACATATGGGTAATAGGGTGAAGCTAGCTACATTAAGCTAGAGAACAATCTTGTGTCACAAGTGCAACCTTTGAATTTGCGTATTTAGGAAGAAAAACATTGCATCACTGACGGGCCTTAAGAGGACAATCAACCCCCCACCCCTTTTTTTTTCTAATGTTTTAAGAAGTCGAGTTTCTCATGATATTCGATGCCACAACATATACTACCTTTGAAAGTGAAATTTGTGTTACTAAAGTACGTTCTTTTAGAGATCTAAACATATTGATATCCGTAAGGGGAGGCCATTACACAATCCCCAAACCCCTGTCTACGCCACTGGATTTAATATCAATATATTATTTTCCATTTTAAAGGTAGTTGAACCTTTCGCTTTCACAATTATGATTCCAATTAATCTCATCAAGCAAAATCTTGTTTCCCTTTAATGTAGTATTAACAGTAAAGATCAAAAGAGCACCTTTTTTATATTTTAAAATTAATATATAAACATTTAAGTTGGTTTAACTTACCAAAGATGGAAACATCACTAGCACAGCTGTACTGAATGACTTTTTCAATTTCATATTTTTGAGATTCGCTACAGTCTATTTGGAAAATATGACGATTTCTGGGGTCTATCTCATTCACCACATAACGTATTGGTTTCTCACATTGTGCTGAAGATAAGAAAATTATGTTTCTTTTTTCATGTAAAATTTCAGTATTTGAGAAACGATACAAAGAAAATTGGAAAATTAAAAACACTCCCCACGTTTGGTTTGATAAATCAGAATGCACGCTTTCTGCGTTTCTTAGTCATGTTAATTATCTCTTAAGATGTTTCTCAAACCAAAAACATGCGAACAGGGCTTATAGATACATTGCTTCAATTCTACAACTCAGCAAGGGGCTTTATTGCCATTAGAACGTCGCATTTCAATGAGATTAATGCATATCCTCCTATACAAACCTAGTGGTATACGAAGGAAAACATCTAATCAAACCAGAAGAGCACAATAAACAAACCAGTTGCATTCAATTGGACTACAATATATTTATAGTTTTGAAGCTACATTTCGTTGCAACTCTTCAGTGGAGGATTTAGGCGGGGACGCACCTGGCAAGGCCCCCCCCCCCCCAAATTGTCCAACGCTTATTTTTTACTTCCAATAAATAGATCATTTAGTCTACTCGTTTTTACATCATGTTGCATTATCTTATAATTTTCAAACTCTGTAATTATAATTGTTACAAACTAGTAGCAATTTAGAGCACACAGTTTCAAGTTTTCCGATAAAATGCCAATAGAGTGATAACAAAGGTCTGAACTCCATTTCGGACCACGCTTTATGTAGAACACTAAACTTTTTCTTACAACGCATCTGCTAGTTGGGTTCATTCGTTGAGTTTTTTATCAACGGAAATCCTCTTTAATGTTATCATACACTCGTCATATCCCAGTGTAACTAAGATTTTGTTCTAAATGTTACTTACGTCTGTTACTTCAAGTGGCGCAGAACATGCAAACTCACTTCTAAAATATGCTGAGTGTTCTTCACACAGGACCATGAAGGACGACAGATTTAATGCTTTATTATTGCTCTATATCCATAAGGATATAGAACTTGACATTTCCAAGTTTGTTGAACTATATGCCAAGAAACATCCAAGAAGAATGATTTTATTTAATCCTCTCTCTAACTCGAATGCATGAAAGAATTAAATTGTGAAACTGGAATCTGTCCTGTTATATGGTGTGTTAATTCATTTACACATTAACACCTTAAAGATAGACGATTACACGTTGACGTGCATAAGTTTTTAAGGTCAAGTATAGTTGTGTTAAAGCATGGGATTAACATATTAATGTGTTTTCAACAATGACACCACAACATGTTATTCGCCTTACATATGAGGCGTCAATGTGTTACTGTAATAAAAAAGCACATCCTATGCCTTCGCTGTACAAAGAATCGCTATTAACACGTTCAAGTGTTTATTAAGTGAAACTTGGTATTTTTACAGCGATGTTGTTTTCCGATATCAAAAGATTCCAATGAATAATTTCGCCAGGCAATTAGCACTCAGAACGAATGTTAAGTCTTTGTCGGCAGTACGAAGTTGTAACAGTTTATCGCAAAGTGGGAAAATGGGATGGATTTGAATGTATTTGTCTGGTATTTTACCTTATTTCTTAATAATACACAAAAGTGAACGAAAAATTCAAGAAAAAATGCTTCATTATCCCCTAAACACTATACTAGCACATGTTAGTGGGACACTGATTCACTTTTTGATATTTTATGGAAAACTGTGTTCGTTGCGGTGACCTCAGATCGAACCAAGCGCGAGGAAAATTTTGCTTTCTCGAATCAAATAATGACGAACATGGGGCTATTATTAGAGAAAATAGATTGGAAATTTCGTATTTTCATGAGTTGTCAAAAGCACGCAGTAGACTGGTCTCACAATGGGCAAATTTCCGAATTCTTCATTTCCAAAGCCCCCTGCCCGTCTGGGTTTCTAAGAAAAGGGGGCCCAAATGCCACATGGTGCTAAATGTTTCAATATTTTGAGCCACTATGAAACTCCCAAGCTTTCAAAACATGGTCTTGAAAGTGTGGGTAATCTTTACTTCAAAGAACTATACGGTCAGTGTGAATTTAATACCGGTTTTACTCGTTTACCTTCAGACGGTTTTAGGCTATGTCATGTGTAAACTATACGTAGTGTTATGTAGTGTGGTGCACCCTCCATGACCTTTAACAGGAACACCATCTTGTTGTTAACGAGTAACTCCCCCTCAGTTCCTTTTTTCCTAGATTCCCAGTGCCCTTCATGTTTCCTGTCACGTGTTACCGGTAAACGTGACAAACTACCTCGTCCTAGGTCCACGTGTATGCTGTATCCCATATTTTCAAGGTGTGGCCAATTTCACCCTCAACAGCTTCCTCATTGGTCATTAAGATCAGCACATTTCTAAATATTTATTTAATTTGATGTGTCACAACTTTTAGCCAATCAGGGATTGCACGTGTTACGATCTCCCCAAGACATGAAAGTTTCGAGCCTGCAAGTTTTGGTCAAACTCACAAACTTGTGCAGCAGACCTCAGACGACGAGCGCCTGAGTCAATCTGTATATAGTTAAATTTAAATAAATTATTCATATCTCAACTCGTATCGCCTACACACTCTGCAACATCCCCGGGCAAGCCTTCTAACGATTGGCCGATTATCCGACAGCAGTCGCAGCCCCACGTATTGACATAGACACACATGCGATGTCACAGTGTTACCAACGGCCGTTGGCGGAAAACGCTAGATTTAACATTCGTCATTGCGAAATGTGTAAACAAAACGGGAATTTTTCAACTGATACGGAAGATAGATACATTACAATTTACATTTTTTCATTTTGTTAGAAGAATATTATGACTCAAAAATAAGGAAATCAGATAATGTAACCAACATCAGTGAATTTTTTAAAAATAATTAGGCCTTGGTTACAATTAGTCTGGCTATCTATGCAATTTTTTCCAATCCCGGCGGGGGGTATGCCTACCCACCATCCCTCCCACTCTCGATCCGCCACTGATGATATCCACATACACGTTCATTCCAAAAACCATTCAACACATAATAAGAAAGATGAAAATTTCGTTACTGGTCACGGTGTGTAGAATGTATTAAGAGCGCATGACCAAACTTCACATGAGCTGAATGTCTGTGTTTACTTATTTTATACAATCTGTTATCCCGCGTCTTCCTATCTTTTTGTTCTAATATGTGCAAAATGTGAAGGTGTTTTAGGAATGGTCGAATTATGCTCTTTTGCTTAGAGCTTAAAGTGTAAATGAGGGAAAAAATTTTCCGGTTGGCTTTGCTTTTGGAAAGTCGTGTTCGATAGTAAGCTCAAGAAATATGGCGGAATATATGTGTTTTAATGTAACCTTTCCAATGAATATGTTTTCATCGAAAACAAGTATTTATGATGTCTGTTGCACTTCATCTTATTTTACACCCTCCGGATGTGTATGCTAATCAATATATTTTGAATCATTCTTATTAAAATTAACAATAAATTTGTCTATGCCAGAGCTCTCATGGTCACTAAAACTTACAAAGTGATTTTTTTAATGAGAGAGTCGATTGAGTGCTTTATTAGAATGGTTTCTGCTATACATGCAATTTTACTAGTATGTTTCCTTTTACATTGTAGTATGGAAAAATTCTGCTATCCCGAGGGAGTGGAGACTGAATCTACATGCCATTAATGAAATCAATGATAACGCAGAGCGTTTAACTATGTTTATTTCTCATGCACATGACAATAAAGTGGTATATTCCATCGAGCAAAATACTCTAAAAGCTACTGCGATCTCAAATATAGATCTTACAGCAGTGCATAGTATTCTTGGTCAGATATTTACACCATCGTCTTTGAAGGTGTTGGAGACGCAAAAATTCAATTCTTTTAGTTTATTTTACGTTTATAGAATTCTAGGTTGTAACGAATTTTAATTCAAAATTAGAAAGGAAAGATTCTCCTGTCTGTACCCTGTGTGGGGGTCTCCCTTATCTTTCGACCACTTTTACGGAACTATAATGTTACGACATATTTGGGGGAAAAATATTCCATCAAAAGTGTTTAAAGAGTGAACTTAGCTTAAATCAAGATCAAGTAAATTTTGGTTTTGTTCATGAAGAAAGTTGTTGCGTTTCGTTGCTACTCTTTATACAACTATTTCATACTGAGTGGTCTTTATTTTCCCACATATCACTTCAGTGTAAGCATTCCACCATTAAAAGCAACAAGATCGAACAATAAAAAAAACTAGAATAAAGCAAAACAAAGTTAAGCTGTCGTGATTTCTTTAATTCATTTATTGTGTAAATGAATAATGTGTATTTTAAAATGTTCTGGGAAATAAGTAAAAGATTTGACTCAGGTTTTTGCTTTATGCTCTACATCACATTCGTTCTAGTTTACCTACAAGAAAATCGTCCTTTCGAATAGTTTTTATTTCTATCAATATTGTCACTGGTACATGGGTGATGTACAATAAAAGTGAAGATGATGTTGTCAGTCACGTCTGAAAGAAGAGTTTTCACCTATAATAGGAAACGAAGAACCTTTTTAGCAATCCAAAAAATCAAAAATACAAGAATAATTTTGGATAACACCCTTTGCCTTTACTCTACGATTTACAGAGTAACTTAACGAACTTTTAACGAATACATACCTTCTGCTAAATATAAAGGAAATTGTGCCACGATCAAGACACCGACAAATATCCCGATTTTTTGACAACGTAGCATGCTTGTGGTAGATGAAACCGAAGAAGGAGCCATCCTACCAGGAATTGATGGACAAAGAAGCTTTACTAGTAGTCAATTATGTTCATATACCTAGTTGTGATAAATAGAAGCCTTTTAAAGCAATATGGAGACGGGATGTAAATGCATAAGTCGCCACTGCCTTTAATAGTTCGGATATTTATCGCGGTAGTATTTATGAATTAATACCAACGCAATCCAAACACGAGTGGGTCTATATATATATTGATACGTTCCAAAATTGGATGCCAAAATTACGTTTTAGGTTCTATAAAATAGTCACCCAGCTATGCAAAATGAACACGTGCCGCAGAGTATAAACAAAATTCCAAAATGGTCATATTTTGTTCCCGAAAAGTAAGAGACTGATTGTTTACCAGTCTCTCACAAGGAAATCTCCCGGAACTGTCGGAAATATATCTGGTGTCTGCAGTGCGGGAAGGATAGCTTTATGCAGAAGATTTAACATAATGCGTATATGAGAGTTTCGATTTCAACCTTACACAAATAAGGGCAGAATACGCAAGCGCTTTGTTGCGTCACTGATCTGCAAGAGGTAATAGTAAAGGATAAGGCAAATTTGTAGGAGGTGAAGGAAACACATCCCCCACACATATTTGCACAAATGTCGGAACATATCAGTCATGTAGCAAGAATAACGAAACGATGAAAAGTGAGATAAGGTTTAACTGTACTCAGTAGAGAGATGTCGAGCTGTAACGGGAAAAGGTAAATTTGGAATATTTTGAATAGCTGGGGAATTTTAGACCCAATTTGGAGCAACGTATTGCACACATGTAACAGAAAATTATTGCATTACAGGTGAATTTTGAACTCGCTTAACAGGACATTGGGCATAATGGTCTGTACTGCACAGGACACAAATATAACTCAGAAAAATTGAATAAAGTAATAAAAACATCAAGCTTTCAACGAGAGGACACAAGGGTCATTTGGATGGAAAAGCTGCAGGTTTTACCTCCTTAAGTCACTCTGGAAAAGGTTATTTTAGTTAGGCTTTTGAAATATGGGGATGCCCATGTCAATACATTAATATTCAGTGCTAAAGTACAAGTTTCATAGAATGCCTTCCAGTACATACAAAGCTCAAACTGTTGAAATTGCAATTAAAGGTCAAATTTTGTATGTAATTCCATTTCTTCTGTTTTCAATTGTTAAAATTTATGAAATTTATGCATGGGGGATAACAAAAATTGGGCAAAGTTATACACATCCATACAAGTCCTCTAAAGCAGAATACAAGGGCAGCAATATTATCAGAGACAAATGTCTTTCAACAAGTACACGACTGTTATACTGCCATACTAGACAAGGGCGTAGATCCATCAATGAAAATATTACCCAGAATGCAAGTCACTCATACTCATGAATGGAGGCGGTCTAACAGTCAGAGAGTTCCTACATTTTAGCTACTCCCTGTTACGAGTAACAGGTAGTTTAATAGATGGTAACTTTGTTATGATGAGGAGTTTTGCGCATTTTAAAACAGGATATCAGTGTTGAAAATTTATATAGGTGAAACATTGGTAATGGGAGGGGGAAAATAAAAGTGTTTATGCTACAAGCTCGAGTTTTAATAAAGTATATATGAGCGATACGTATATATATTGCTGAAATTGACTCAACAAAACAGGTAGTGGATGATATGTTTTACAAGATCTAGAAAATAAACGTAGTTAGATTGCAGAAGAATTGTGTCATTACTGATTTGCCAATTTGCCGTAGCCACAACTGTCAGAATACCAAGCATTTTATTGGAACTTCGAAATATCAAACTTTTCCAAAGAATAAAAAATTCAGCCTTTTAACTTCCTCAGTTTTCTCCGAATTGTACGATGGCAGTGCTTTTTACGGTTTGGCAGTTCAACCGGATCACCTGTATGTAAATGCATCCCATGATCACCAACAAAGCAAACATATACTTCAGATCAGAAGAGTAACTTAGCTATCATCTTGGCTAATGAGGTTTAATGGTAGAGGGAGATAACTACTCACGCTTTTATTTTTCTACCTCCGCATCAGAGACCTCTCTTCCAATTCCTACTAATAATTATCAACGAAAAGCCTTATCAAATTTCACACCCGCCTCCTATCTCTTTGGTTGGATAAGTGCGCACGAGTAGGTCTTTTCCCTTACGGTACGGTTGCTCAAGGGAACCGTTTTAAATTTGTCTTACAAGATTGCGCAATCTAAATATACCATGCCGCATAGTAAAGACCTCTCCACGAAGAACAGCTACCAATGAATAAATCTAAAGTGAGAATATTTACAAAATGCAGAACAAAATGTTGGGTTGAGGTTAACTAAGTTATAAAGATGCGGTTAAACATATCCTGTGTATGGCATACATTTGACTTTCCACTGAAACACATCAAAATTTCGATTGCCCCTTTAAAGCCAAGATAGCATTTGATATCATCAACTGAAAACTACGCAGTTAATGTTGCGCAATTCTCGCATCAGGGAGACTGCGTTATCTTACCCGTTCTGTATTCCTAACCCTCTGTGGCGGTCTTCAATTCTGAACAAAATAAACTATAACTTTAGTTTGTCGCTCTTGTTACAGTTACTAGTTGCTTGGTCATGAAAAGAAATTATCCGGTCAATGTTTTTCTTATAACAATGCCTAAACTTTCAGGTCAACAGATTGCTCGGATGTTTCAAACTGTAAGAAAAGAAGGATAATAACCATATCATAAAGAACGGAAGTTAACAAAAACGATAGAAAGGGCTTCCGAGAACCCCATACAGTCGTTCCAAGAACCAGCTTATTGAAATATCCCTCAAGTAGTATGCTTCAACGTGTAATGAAACCAGAGAAAACCTTAAATAAATTATTCATGATAAACTCCTTGTAATTTAAAAAACTTACAAATTAAAAAAACCAACAAGACAAAGAATGAAAACACTGAAACAAGTCTATGAAGCGGCAATGGTACTTCGCATTCGCTCGTAAGAAGTAGTTCAAAAGTACACTGTCAACTCTAGGTCCTCTTTGAGTGTTAAATGCTCATGTTAGAATAATAAGCTGGTGCCTATCTTCGTAGATATGAAAGAGGGGATGAAAATCTGTGAGTGATGCCAAATTGGGATGGACTGAAGGTGATTTATACCATATTTTCTGGGTGCGAAAAAGAGGTGATTTTCGTGACCTCGCGCATTAACAGGGGTGGATGCAGGTAGTGGACCACTAACTCCAATACTCGTGCCTGTAAAAATGTTTCCTAACAGACAAAGCGCCTTTAAAAATTTAATGAAATGTTGTTTCTGACTGTGTTACTAACAAAATATGATCATTTTTGCATTTGAATTTTGTAGACAATGAGTTGAAATACTGACTGTGCAAAATTGAAGGCAATCTGACTAATTTTAGTGCCATTTTCATTGTTTTACGCCCCTCTGTGAAATACCGTGTTTGAGTAGCTCTTAGGCGGGGATCACACACCTATCATTTAAGGCTCTCTAGCTCATAATTTCAATGGTCATGGTATAGAAATTTGAAAATGCAGTGAAAGCCCAGACTGTGAGCTTCAATCAGCGGGGTGGCATCTCCTGGTTGAAAACTTCTACTGGGAGCAAGCGGCACGGAAGTAGCCTAATTTAGTGTGTTAGTCAATGGTACTTACAATTAGTTGTCCGCTACCTGCTAAGTCCATAAGCTTCTTCACCTGTAGCTCAAAATGAAACGGCCATACTATCGTGAACTTGGGGTGCCATGATTGACCACCTCCTTGGCTTTCATGTGAGGGGTAGCGGTAGTGGTGTGTGAACTTTGTTGAGGTTGCGTATCTTTAAATGAAGGCGAAATACTTTGTAAGTCAAAGGAGCATCGAATGGTGGTGTGCTCCCTTCAGACTGACACCGTCTAAAATTGCATATGGGAAATTATATTTCCCATATGAGGATTTTACAATATCCAGGCCAAATCTTGACCATATATGTCTTCACCAAAATTAATTAGTGCATCACCTCAACTATCATTATTTGTATGTTTAAAAGAAAAAATATTGGTCAACTTTTAATTCATCCTTTCTGGGGCTCCTTTTCACAACCCTGTCATTAGGACTTCCATATCTACCATTAGAACCTACGTCCAACTTGTCTAATAATCTGACATCGGAACTCCGTTTGATCAAGATGATGTTACTTGCAATGTAACACAGATACTTTTGTTTGTTCTCAACACAGGGCCCTCATTGTGAGGAAAAAATGCTAATCCTTGTAAGTCTGTAGAGACTAGAACTTTAGAGTAAGGGATAAAATAACAAGAAGGCAATCCGCGGAGTTGCTGATCTCATCGGTAGTAAACGCGGGACTTAAACCTATCAAGCTCCTTTGGGGATTTTAGCTACAAAAACCTCATTCCAAATTTGTTGAGCTAGAAACACGTTCCAGAAGTGAAAATAATGACGTTTGCGCGCCTGCTACTCAAACGAAGTTCGAATATCACCACGCGACTTTCATGCCGTGTCGTAGAAATCTAAAGCGCAATATTTTCAGGGCGCGGACGTCAGCTCGAGGACCTGAACTGTGGGCTAAAACGCCGCGTCGCCCTGGCCACATTGTGTTATCTAAAGCTCCCTAATGACGCATGTGGCCGCACGCAGTAGACTGAGTAATGCGCGTGTGGTAGGCTAAGCGCGCGTATCTGACTAGTTAATCAGCTGTCCGAATTTGTTGGTGTAACATGCAATGATACGCGTTTTGTTCATCTCGGCCTTACTATAGGGAGCTTACACGCGTGTAAAAGCCAACTAAGGCAACCACCTTCTGGAGGACAAATAACACACAGGGAAGCTAAGTAAAGAAATGTGGTGCGTGGCGAGAATTCTTTTAGAACAACTAGTGCGTCCGCTGAATTTGACCTTTTTATCTTTGGTGCAAGCTCCTCACAGAGTACGTAAATGTGTTGCGCGTTTCTCTGTTTGTTCATCCAGGCGTAAATTGTGCAACAATTAATGCTAAGGTTCTATCGTTGGCGCTTATCGGTAACACACCTACTGCGTATGATCAGTAACATCCAGTAAGCCAAATTAAAACACGCTGGCGTCATTATTTTCTCTCATTTAATCTTTATTTTCTCTTGGCCATCAAATTCAGGGAAAGGTTACAAATGACATTGAAACAGCAAATATTCCATTAAAATAACATTAACAAAAAATACAGAAATATTCTTAATCTTCTAAATCCAGCAACGTATACCATGGCAACCAATATCTTTCCCAAATGTTTTCTTTCATGTTTTCCTTAAAAATATATTCGTTAATGTCAAAATAATACTTTAAAAACTTCTGCAAACTATACACCGACGGGATGGATTTTTGTTGCTTACACTTAAAAATATGAAACTTCACCAAAATGATCAGAAGGTTACCGACTCGGGCAAAATCGCCCTCAAATAAAACAACGCTAATATCAAGGAGATTAATATTGATATTTGCTTTAGTGGAAATATTATACAAATAATTCCAAAGAACAGATGTGAAATTGCAATAGTAAAAGAAGTGCTGGATTGTTTCAGTTTGGTTGTGACAAAAGCTACACTTATCGGAATAAATTGCATTTATAACAAAGAGATATTTGTTCGTAGGGACAATTCGGTGAAGAATACTGTACTGAAACCATCTAATCTGAACGTCAATAGAGCAGCTGAAAGGTATGGAACAATATAAACTCCAGGATTCTGGATAAACGTTTAAGTATTCACACCATTTGTTAGGTCTTACGAAACTTTAACAGTTTTACGAGTTTACAATAAACAGCTTTACATAAAAACAGACCACGGTGTAACATAATATTACATAAACTATTTACAGGGTTTGGAAGGTTATGATCTAAAGTGCTAAAAAATTCACCCCAAGTTGTTTTAACAGAGTTTATTAGCCCGTAATATTCAAGAAAATGTGTCTTAATGTCATACATTCCAACTTAATCCTCTTGGTTAAAGAAATCACCATTCGAATCAATGAGATCATTTATAAAAACGATGCCCTGTTTGTACCAATGAGAGTAAGCAACGGGTAGATTGCCTACTGTAATAAAATTACTTTTCCAAAGCGGCTGACTTAAAATAAAAATGTCTTTTCCCATTTCATCCTCTGAGATACCCTTCAAACTTAAATAGTAATAAGTGGAGGTCCGAACATCTTTCCAAAAAGCATTCCTTACACATTGACATCCCATTCTAATAACATCGTTTCCATACTTATATAAATCATCAAGGTCAATTTGGTAATTTTGTAAATAATAGCCTGCGTGTCCTCCATTACCACTGCTTAGCATACGAGCAAAGCATGAAACTTTGAGTGCACGACAATGATTTACAATGTCAATCATTTTTATACCACCCTCAGAATAGCCTTGAATAATCTGGTTACGACTAATACGACCTGGTTTTCCTTTCCAGACAAAACGGTAAAATAAGTTACTAACAGTTGTAAGAAATTCGCTTGAGGGGGAAGGAAGGGTAGGCAAAAAATAAAAAAGTAAGGAAGAATTAGTGATTTGAGTATTGTAATTCTCCCCCAGACACTCATATTTCTTTTCAAATAAAAATTCGTTATCCTTTCTAGTTTTTTCTTAGCTTTATCAAAATTTTTACTGTCATACTGGCAATATTTGTGTTGAAGGTGATACCGAGGAGATTAAAATCCTCGCCAAGAACCCAATGAATATTATTATGATTGTCATTAAAGGGCAATTTGGAGCCAGATAAAGACCCTAGTCCTACTAAAAATGACTTGTTATAATAAAGTTTTAAACCAGAGATTTCACAAAAAGATTTCACAAAAAGTTGTTCCAATAATCGTTTGAAATACTCCTCCTTTGCTTTGATAAAGAAGGTGGTATCATCAGCATATTGCATATTTTACATTCTTTGTCACCAATGTTAATACCACAAATCGATTCATCATTATAAATTCATAAATTCAAAAGCTGCGTACATAAAATAAAGAGATAAGGGGACAGTGGGTCACCTTGTCCGCATCCTCTTTGAATAGGAAAAGAGTTCGTAGGAAGCCCATTGACAAGAACAGAGGAGGAAGCGCAGTTGTAGAAAGTTTTGACCCACTGCATACTAGAAGGACCAAAATTAAAAAGATTTAGGACCTTTCTGATGAAGGAGAGGGACAGGGAGTCAAAGACAGTTTGAAAGTCAATAGCAAAAAGCAGCCTGGGCTCATTTTCATCGTTGAGAGTACACATCTGGATCTGGATCTGGAAAAATACTGCACAACACTCCTGGTGGAGTCAAACGTGCACATAATATCATAAACTGTACGAATACAATCACCAATGTAGCGCCCTTTCAAAAACCCATTCTGGTCAAGAGATATTAAATCCGGGAGTACCGTCTTTAAGCGGTTGGCAATACAAGTCGAAGCAAGTTTATAGGAAACATTAAGAAGGGATATGGGTCTCCAGTTTCTTAAAAAATTACAAGGTTTGCAACCTTTTGGTATTAGAGTAATAATACCATGTCTTTGTGTGCTAGACAGTAAGGAATTTTTATAACCATAGTTCAGAGATCGAACTAAGAAATGACCAATATCATCCCAGAAAAATTTATAAAATTCCACAGTAAACCCATCTGGCCAAGGAGACTTATTAACTTTCATACCTAGTAAGCTCATGTAAACTTCCTCATAGGCAAGAGGACCTTCTAAAGAAAGAGATAGATGACGTGATAAAGGCTTTAAAAAGGGGGAAAAGATGCCACGAAGGTCAAAATCAGAGACGTACATATCCTGTAAACTGTAAAGTGTTCTATAAAAATCATGAACTTCACGCTTATTTTCACTTCTGAAACGCGTTTCTAGCACATCAAAATTCGCATGAGGTTTTGGTAGGTGAAATCCCCAAAGAAATTGATCAATCACTGTTAAACTACCTCCCTCATGAAATACTTTTACCTACAAATCTTCGACAAAACTGTTGGAACACCTTCGACCTTTTTTTCATATTTGATGCAGTGCGAGGTTTAGAACACCTTAGTTCCGATAGTTCAATTCCGAGTTCACAGGATTTTTTTGGCTGTATTTCTGGTCTTTTACCGTATTTCCGTAAAGGACCATCGCATTGACGTGAAACTTTGCACGTGTCATGAAGATATCTAGAACTACAAAAATTCATGGTTACCATGGCAACAGACATTTAAGGTCACGTGATGGAAGTGGAAGTGTCTACTGCTACTTCCCAGATAATAAATGGGAACTTATCCTGAGTTCAGAATCAAGTTTTGCCTATGCTTGCCATATGTACAAGTTCCTATGCAAACAATCCAGGCACTTAGTATGCCTAAGTTCACTTACACACCTACTGGTGAGCTCACTAGTAACAGGTGATATAAGGCCAGTTTCATTTTTATTTCTAATGTAGATAGATATATCAATGTACAAATAATTACTCAAAATATACTTAATTGCTGATGGCTTTAGATATATACAATTTCCATTACTTCAGTGCTCTCCTGACAAGCACTTCTGTCTGCAGCCTCAGAGATCTTAAAGCCAAGTGTTCTACTAGAGTAATGGCAGACAGGTACATTGTGAGGTACACAAAAACAGTGGAATGTTTCAGCTGACGATTTAGTGGTCAGCTGCAAGTATTCATTGATGACCTTGTCATGATGAATATTGATGGATTTATAAAAACAACTTGAAAACAACTTGAAAAGGCAATTTACTACAACATTTCATACATGACAAAATTCGCACATGTCCTAGAAGAGGTTTAAGACTTAAGTTTGTTGCAGTATTTTGTTTTATTTTCAACAAATTTTGCAAGTAGTGGAAGATACATGCACTTTCAACAAGCACCATCTATACAAATTATATTGTGATAAGGTTTAGATCGTGTTGGAAGCTGCAAATTAATTTCTAAGAAAAACACCTGACAATGTATAACACATTGATTAAATATATTTTCCAAAGGAGAATACGACACCAACCTCAAAGGGCCAAACCTCTCACCCCAAACCCAATTTTGGTAGGGGGTACCGAAATTCTCCATTGGCTCAGCTCTTTGATTGGCAGCTAATTCAAACAATGCAGAGTACCAAAGCTTATATTACACAGCATGAACTGTACTGAGAGTGTTAGGATTATATTAATTAAGTTTTCTATACTCACCTTAAAGCAATAAACTGAGATTGTATTTCGATGAGGATGAATTTCAGACAAATGTGGGAGGGGCTTCTGTAAGAAGGTCAGGAGAATTGGTATTGTTCGGGGTGAGAGAACTGAGCCTTTAAATTATCGTGTGATTGACAAAACGATTGATCTTGGTAGCAATTAGGTGAAAATTACTTAAAGAGCAGCAGTTTCTCGTCTTTCTTTCTGAATGGCAGCTTCTTGGCTTGTAATTCACCTAAAAGCCTTTAAAACTGTTGTGAGAATACAGATGGAGTTAACAAATTGATAACATGATGTCGCTGATCAGGCATTGCATTCCTATTGTTCTTCGTGTTAGCTTTGTAGGTACAAGCAAACTTTACTGGGAAGAGATATTAAGTGTCACATGTATACAATGGTAAAGAAATAAATCTGTCTTCAGTTCAAACAGATGTCTGGATATCAAAACCTATTGGTAAAACTTAAATTGACAAAAGTCAAAGAAGAAAAATAATCATTCATAATCAAGAGACGGATTGAAAGGGTTTACATTATGTAGATTTTTTTTTCAATTTTAAGCTGAATTATATGCTATTTCCTTTGCAACCGGGTAAACATTCATTTATTCTGAATAGGCCTGCTACACGTCATGGCAAACTATGAAACTATACCGAACAGTTTATTAGCGGATATGTCTTTCGTTTTCTCCAAATTCTTGACTGGCTTTATATGCAAGAAGAAAGTCACAGTGCAGTGGTCAATCATAAAACATACAAGGATGCTTGAAATTTATTTCAATTTCCATCAACATGAAACTAAAGTTCTGGATCTAGAGCTTGAATTGTACTTTAACTTAGGGACCACAGATACAGGGGGCCGGGGAAGGAGGCTTTAGCTCGCCTCCCAATTTGCTGACGTAAGCATTTTGGGCCTCTTGACATTGTTACAATACTGCTTACCCGACTGGGCTGCTTTGGTGGTTAGCCCCTCCCTCCCCGCCCCGTTGATACTGAAACTTCAGTAACGAAAGTTATTGAAGAGCTTGTGTCCCTCGATCAGGAGAAAGCATTCGACATGGATGATCACTGCTTCCTCTCTAAAATCCTGAACAAATTAACGTTGAATCCGCTTTTTGTTCAATTGAGCTCTTTGCTGTATAATAGTGTATATCGGACTCCTTCAGAGTCAACGTGGTGTTCGACAGGGGTGTCCCCTGTCACCCCTACTCTATGTATTGTTCAGTGAACCCCTTTGCAAGAGCCTTTCAAGATGAGCCTTTTTTTAAGCCTTTTCACATACCCGATGGAGCTGAGGTCAAGTGCCTCCAGTATGCTGACGTCAAAAGTGTAGTCTCGGATCAGCTAGCTATCGTCACTGCCCTTACTGGTACGTTGTCTACTTTAAAAAGGGTGACAGGTGCCACACTGAATCCCACTAAGAAAAAGGAACTTCGTCTAGTCAAGTGGCGGTCGAAACAACTGCCCTTCGCAGTGCCATAGTTAGACGATGCCATTGAAATCAATGGCGTATGGTTCGGGTATGGTTCACCTGACTTTTCTGGAACGAGAAAGTGAACCTTGTGACGCTAGGTTGATGGACTTCAGTGATCGCCACATTAGTCTGTTTGGGAATTAGGTAAAAGTTTTCAATCGATTCATTTACCCCCACTGTTGGTATCCAGGCACTATTCTATCTGCTCCGGACAGTGTTTCGACCCGAGAGGGCCGTTTGTAAATTTCTTTTGTCTTGGAAAACGGAGCTGGTCAGGAGGATAGTGGTTTACCAGGATCCTGGGCAGGAGGGATTGGGCCTCCTTCACTTTCCTTCGAAGCTTTGTTTTCTCCAAACAAGATTTGTTTTTAGTGTCGTTGAAAGCCACATGTCGTTTGCCTACTTTGTCCGTTATTGTGCGGGGGTATCAATCCGTTGGTTTATCGCTGCCCTGCTTAGCAGCAGTCCACCTCACAGCTAGAGGCCCACGAAGGTATACTGTCTCATGAGGGAAACACTACGTATTATGTCAAAAGTAGGGGAAGTTTCGCAGCCCGGTGGCGGGGACCAGTGCCTGGTCTAATTCGATGACCTGGTTGGTCAGGCTCATCCCAAGAACTATGTGTCAGGGTAGGAAGTGTGGTGTGTGATTCAGAGCAGGTCATTTGACCACCGCCGGCGAGACCTGCTGTGGCGAATCGAACATAAGGCCATCTTGATTAATCAACAGCGCCTCCGGTGGCGTCTTGGAAATGGCATTTGCGTCCGCACTGGATGCACTCAGTGAGAGGGTGTACCTCATGTGTTTTGGCAACATGGTTTTGTCAGCCGTTCTGGAAGTGGTTTCAAGCCCTGGCTGATCGCCTCACGTCTTATCGCACATGTGGGATAAGCCAGGACTACGCTTTTTTCGGCCTATCACCCGGCCATGCAATTCAAGTGTTTGCAATATATTTACCTTTGTTTCAGCCACCCCTAAGCTGGCCTTGTAAGAAGACCGATTTAATAGTGTTTTAAGGGGGAAGGTGAGGCATGTGAATGTCGTTATTGCTTTGGTGAAGACAGAGGTTAGGCTCTGGGTAGAAGCTGACCGAGGGCGGCGTTCGGCAGGCGGTTGGGTCCTCTCGTTTCCGTGGGGGCGGGCCGGGTGATAGTTAATCTGTAACTGTTTGATTCATTTTTCCCTTTTCCCTGTTTGTTAATGGTGAGTGGGGGAGTTACGTGTGTTGGCCCTAGAAATTTTTGGTTTATTGTTTTAAACCATTTCTAAGTGTAAATAGATGTAAATAGATCAAATTTGTGACATTAGGTCAGGGATTGGGGTTTTTCTGTTTTGACAGTGTCCGTTTCTAAGCACTGAAAATGCAGGGAGTTGCTAGAGAAGGGATGCAACGAACAATATTTTTCCAGACACTATGCATTTGAGGAGAATTATGTCTTTGAGGTGTTTCTATTTGATTGACAGGTCCCTTCGTTTCTATTTACAAATCCCTTGTAACTAAGTATTTTTATGACGATCGCTCCCCTTCTTTCCCATGTAGTCCCTGAGCAAAGGCATTGTCTGTTAATTCTCTGATTTGGAGGTTTGTCTTTAGGAGTCATTTAACCAACCTATGTATAGAATGTACAGAAAATTTTTAATTTGCGACCCCTTAGACACTCGGAATGACATGTTTACCTTAATGGAGGTAGAAACAAATCAATCGTTAGTTTAAGGTTCTGTTTGCCATAAATGTCCACTTTCATAAAACATGAGCACATTCAGAAAAATCAGAAAAAATGAACCACTCTCAATTTTCGGACAAAAATTTGGCATTTTTATGCGCAGGGTGCCAAAATGGTGAAATGAGAAGGGGTCTCATATTGCCTTGAATCTATGACTGGACAGATACTAACATCAGATGGTGCAGATTTTTGCCAAAGTTATCTTCCATATCACCGGAAATGACGTCTCATCCGTGCTCTTTGAATTGAATGATTTCTGTTGATGTACAACTCACACCACCCCAGTAAGTAAGTGTCACTTAATGCTTTTTGAGTAACTCCATATTTTGGGTCATTTTAGGTGGAACTTTCCCTGCATCATCCTTCTCTGCCTGATCACCTCTTTTCATATCAGGAAGGAAATGAAGCTCACTACACGCACACTTGTTATAGTCAAGCAGATTGAAAGAAAGTTTATAGAGGAACCTGCCCTAATCATATTTAAAACCGAAAAAATTAATTTACTTGAAAACGCATTTCAGCGGCATTTATGCGTAGGTGTGGGATGAGGTGTAAATAAAGACAAAGAGATCAACTCTAATGGGTTCCGAAATCTCGTTTCTGGTTATCTGGGAGAGTTTTGGCCAGATATAATCATATAGGGACTCACTCTCGGCACCAACCGATGATGCCATTAGAAAGACTCTCTACGATTCCTAACCACTGCTCGATCCAGTCCAAGTCTATTGCTAACCAAAAGCGTTCGCCACTGCCTGA
Organism: Holothuria scabra; assembly: GCA_037179385.1. Lineage (NCBI taxonomy): Eukaryota > Metazoa > Echinodermata > Holothuroidea > Aspidochirotida > Holothuriidae > Holothuria > Holothuria scabra. The sequence goes on along the minus strand of CM074195.1, from coordinate 10,620,499 downwards.
AGCGCAATTTAAGCTATGATGCAACGATATATCCACTTGAGTGACTTTACCGATGCTATAGCCTGAAATACAATAACGATATGAGAAGCTTTTTGGGCGGCTGTTTTGACATATGCTTCATCGTGAGGAGAACATTAATTCATGAGCGATTAAACCTTGTGACGATCATACATCGGAAAGTGTCCAAAAAGAGGTGTAATACTTCAATTTGTTGCAGTATTATTTTAATTTTGGCACATCTTTGCACGTATTAAAAGATGCATGCAATTTTAACAAGCAACATCTAATTTTATGTTGTGATTAACTTTGGATCTCGTTGGAAGCTGCGTATTAGTTTTCAACGAAAACGACTGACAATGTACATTGACAAAATAAATTTACCTTTTTTTCTCTAGAGAAGCACACGACATTAACCTTTTGTTTATTTGTGACAAAAGCTTTTAAGTCCATTGGAAATCGACTGCTATACAAAGCAAAAGAAACTGAAGAGCAGCGATTTCTTTCTAAATAACCGCTCTCTGGGTTGCCATCCATCTAAAGATTTAAAAAATGTAGCCAGGAGATATTAATGAATTAATAACATTTTATAGTTGGTCATGCATTGCATTAACAATGTTCCTCGTGTGTGCTTTGTAGATGCAGACAAACTTTGCTAGAAAGAAATATCAATTGCTACATCTCTACTTTGAGAATCACTCCATTGTCCCTCCTATGGTAATGAAATAAATCTGTCTTTAGTTCAAACAGACGTAGAGAACTAATGTTTAAGCCTAAAAGGTCAAAACGAAAAAGAAAAAATCAAAATTCAAAAAACAAGAAACGGATTGAAAAGCGTAGAAAAAATTATTACATGTATATATTGATTAAAGCTTAATAAAAAGTCATTTTTGGCAACAGAGTAAACATTCTTTAAATCTTAATGGGCCTTTCACACCTGACAGCAAACTATGACACTATACAAGGAAACAATTCATATGCCCCCTGAATTGATGGATGGCTTAAAAGTGCAAACAGAAAGTCACAGAACAGTGCTCAACAATGAAAAAAAATGTTTCGAAGATATGTTATTCCAAGCAACATGAAATCAAATTAGTGGATCTAAAATTTTAAATGAACTTTAATTTAATTTTGAGTGGATACATTGTTTACATTTTGTACAATACCATCAGGTGGCACCAGGTTTTTCACCAAGATTTTATAAAGTTTCTTTTTACGGTTTTTCTCCTCAGTAGACCAATCCGAACAGTCAAGTGATGGTCTGATTAAGTAAGCCATAACTGAAGTCCATCATCGTCAGCTTCAGTCTTACTAATTCTTTACTTACCTGTATCGGTTATTTGTACACCAAAACATTTCTCGATTACCAAAATTTTAATGAATAAACGGATTAAAAATTTCGTGTGCACAATAAACGTAAAACGAGTTAAGGATGATGGACTCCAAAAATCCTTTGATCCCTCTTAATATCCATGCATAGCCCAATGTATTTTTATTTTTATTCTCCTTTGGAGTTCAATTCTTTTGTCTCAATATTACATCATAAAAAATTTCTAAATGGCTTTGTACTGTGTAGTTTTAAAGTGCAAGTCAAATTCAAAAGGTATGACTTTTAACTTCAATGTTTTCATTTCTATTAGTTTCTAAAAGGAGAAGGCAACTCTAGATTTTGCTGCTACAAAACTAACATTTTCTTGTATGTTCTTTCCAAAAAACTTTAAAGAAGTTTTGAAAATGGTCATTCCGACCTTAAATATTTATTTATTGAATTGCCACAGGCTTTCCGCCATAGTTGTTTGAATACTACCAGATGGCCGGTGTACAATGACAAAGGCGAGCCCCATATCGTATTTGAATGGAAAATTTACCACCTAACAAACAGTTTTTAGAATTGCACATATAATTTGTTACATAATTAAATTATATTCAAAATGGGTCATGGAAATCATATTTACCACCAATGCGTGAAGTGAAATGAATGAGAGATTTTTCACAATAAAATGAAGAAATAATTTCGGCGATTGGCAACATCACCGTCATTTACCATACTTTTGATTCACACACTCACAGTCTGGGTATTAGTCCATGGGCCAGATAGGGTGGTCGGTACCAAATTGGGTCACAGAAAGTGAGTGATATCAGCCTGTTTAGGTATATCACCTAAACACAGTTCTGCATGATAGACTTTTAAAGTCACAGCTTTAGCTAGTAATTTGCATAAACAAAATGGCCGCCTCTGAAATTTTTTAATATTCAGTCGTGGTCATTTCTCGACTTAGGAATGGGGTTCTTACGTAAACACAAGTGCTAACGTAAAATGAGGGATTATTTTGTGATGCTTTATATGACACTTGAGTGGATATTCCTACTTTGAAGGATGCATCCAAACATTTCCTTACTTTTATATGTAGTTTTTATGCCAAACAGATTTTGTTAATTCTGTATTTTACATGACCCATTCAGTGGTTTATGGATGCTAAAGTACAAATAAAATGGCTGACTTTGATAATCCAGAGTATGGACATTTTCTTGCTTTAAGTCACTCAAGTTAGCAGTAAATTTGATTCAGGACTGACATGAGGTGTTTCAACATAGCCAAGCAGTCCATCAACCAATGCTTTAGTTCTAATTGCCCACCCGTATTCCACCGCTGTAATATTTTGTCAAACTGTGACTCTCTCTGGTGGTTTTTGTATTCAAGATATTCATTTCAGCGTTCAGGTTGATTTTTTAACTTTCTTCACTCATAGTAGCAAGACTACATGGTTTCATGAAATACCCTATTAAGCTCTCCCTGTGAAGCTGTGCAACCATGTCACATTATTTCTAAAACTGGAAACTGTGCATAGCTTAATAGGGACGTACATAGTAATGTACGTGTTGGCTTCCTCCGTTTTAGATAACACGAATGTCTACAAGTCTGTAAACGCAGAGACAAAAACGTCAATCATAATCTGACAAACCATGACCAGAATGATTTATTTCTGACATATCTATCTTGTTTCCAATTGATTAAAATCGGTCATAAAACCTAAATTTCTCTTAGTAGCATTTTTAAGTCGTGGTTGTAACAGTCTGTTACAACCACGACTCAAAAATGATGTAAATATGTCTCCATTTTCTTTATCTCAATACCACAAGGAAAGGGGTCATGGTCTTTAATGTTAGCTTCACTGCCATGTAACTTACAATTATGTGTTGTTTACCAATGTATTTTACTGGTAATGTAAACCTACTTTTTTATTTCAAGAAATATATCAAGGAAAGGTAAATGTGCAAAAAAGGGATAGATGATATAGGATAATTGCAAGGATATGTCCTTATACTTCACTCAGTTTCTCATAGACGTATGATCATATTTTTACACATGAAAGAATACACTTGACTACATTAAGCAGAAGGATCACCCTCTTTCGACAACGAATGAATCAACGTACCTACAGCTGGTACTGGGAAATACTCCACATTACTCTTCCTCCACCCCGACACAAAGGTACCATTTGCTAAAATAAGATTGGTGTTCAGAAAATCATTCCACTTGTAATTTTAAGGTTTACACTTGCAATTGCAAGGTCACAAAACCATGAGTTGAGATAGCAAAAAACACCAAAATAATATGCCAAAATGACACCATTGCAAACGAAGCTTGGATGAAGCAGTCACAAAAAGTGCTCAGATTTTGACGAATTATCATATCAATGCGAATAATGTTCAACTCAAACTGGATCTTCACTATTGCAAGATTGTTATGCCTTCATGTTAGCGTTCTTTTAGCTGAATGTTCCAAAATTGTAACTTAAAGAACCAACATTATTCATTCATTTCATGAAAGCTATCACCAAAATATGCAAATTCGCCACCATTTTGGATTTATGCAAAAGATTTTTCATTGAGAGTGACAGGTGTTTAAGCAGTTTTGATTTTCGTATCCAAAAACGCAAAGTTTAAACTTCAAAGCTTTCTTAGGCTAAGAAATGAATAAAATGGGATATTTCAAAATTTCAGCTTTTGCCATTGTGTTTACGCTAATTATAATGCATATGTTTCTAAATAGGTTACGTAATATGTAAAGCTTACATTTTATGTTGTTTAATGATGGAAGGAAGAAATAGCAAGAAATCATCGCTCTTAATAACTCTGAAAATGGCAACATTCCATAGTTTTTCATGAAAAATCGTCCAATTTTTGGAAATATTCAAATGAAATTCAATTGGACATAAACACACATATAGTTGGGTACACTCGAAGCAAAGTTTTGTATCCAAAAGTTTACTTTGGCATTTTTTTTTCACTTCAATACTCCATTCCTATTTACACCAATAGCCAAAAGTAAGTATTTTCAAGTTTCAGTGGGGGCCATTTTGTTTATGCAAATTAGAAAGTCTCTCGCATTGAACGGGTCATGTGGCATGACCATCTGTTGTATACATGTTGTATTTTATTGTAATATTTGTTTTCAACACTTTAGTATAGCATTTTTTCCACTTCAATACTCCTTTCCTAAGCCAGAAAATGACCGAAACAAAATATTTGATAATTTTGGCGGCGGCTATTTTGTTTTTTCTTCAAATTAGAAGGCTAAAGATGTGATTTTGAAAGGTCTATCATGCAAAAATCTATTGAAGTGATGTTGCCGAACAAGCTGATAGCACTCACTTTCCAATTTTCACTTACCAATTGGCCAAATTTTCCACCCTGGCCCAAGAACTATATCCCTTTTGTAAGATATGGTTTTATTTGGCCTACTGCAAACACGTTTACTCCGCAGCGAGGACCCGATCTGTAATGCAATGGGCAAATTGTATGGTCATTTAGCTAAACTCCTTCTGAGAAGACAAGAAAGAAGAGAGATAGAGAGATATAGAGAGAAAGAGAATAATAAAGGGGAACAATGGGCATACTGTTTTTCGCAGTGACCGCGATTGTCCATTCACATTATGTATGCTAACGTCAGAGCTCACAACATCACAGGGATGTTGCAGTGTTCGTCATTCTCGATAACACAGGACCTAATCATTCTTTGTTCACGAACGAAATGAATGCAACAATAGCGAACTCTTTCTGCACATTTTTTGGCCTGAGTAAACAGAGAAAAAGGAAAGGCAACGAGACGAAGTAGCATTTTCAGGACCTGTTGTGAAGGTGCACCATGAAAGGTTGATCCCACAGAGCACACAGTCGTACAGTCTTAGTATCTATTCATAAATCTAATTCAACAGGTGCACAGTTATTGAGATCTTTTGTCTACTTTTCCACTTCCACTTGAAATGTTCATTGAACTCGAACTTGACAAAGTTTACACCAAGAGAGGTGTAAATGTTCTATAGAATCTGAATTTGTTGATAACATTATTGCTAATATATCGTTTTGAAGAAAACACTGTTTCAAAATATACTCAGTATAGGTAACCTTGAGAAGTCCACAAAATATACTGGTGGTGGAGGAAAAATGTCTCAATTTGTCGTCAGACTTTTCCAATTCATTGCCAACTCTGACGACCATCAGTTATGTGGAATCATCTTGGCATGACAGGTTTTCATGCTTGGATTCTTAAAGTACCAATTCTAAATGTGATCGCAAACTGATTTTCACTTTTTTGTCTGGTAAATGACGAGTGAGCCTTCTGTTTCTTAGGCGATGGTACCTGTAACGAGCGAATGGGAAGTATAGTAGCCTGTTCATGGACTTGCTACAGTGTTTTCATTTTGTGCCTTTTTCATTTTGATAATCCGAAAATGCTGGTAGATTAAAAGGCGCTAAGCAAAAATACTAATAATTAATCACTCGAACAAGAACGAAAACCAAAGTGATGGTTTATCTACTTCAGAACTGAAACCATTACAGAGGGTTTGGAAAAAAGAAAGGATAAGATAATGAAGTTTCCCGGATAGAAATATTGAGCGAAAGGAACAGTCAATTTTTTCAGGCCTAGACGTTTCTACTGAATTCAGTCACCCTTGCAAATAGGCGATTATTTTGCAGGTGAGTCGGTGATGTTATGATCCAACTTAGATATGATACAGTTGAAGATATTTAATGCTAACGTAGTTTAAAAAGGATTGAAAAAGATCTAGAAAAGGACTGAAGAAGGACGGTTTCGAGATTTTGATGCTTCACGGTGGCAGATTGGAATTTTCAGTGGAAAAGTCAACTTTGTGCCCGGGGTTTTGCTTTACCGTATCTAAGTAACTTAGTTATCCAGTTGACATCATGCACTTTATATTAGTTCGCATTATTTTTTCGTTAGTTGTTATTCCTTATGAAAAGGTCTTTACTGTTCTGCACATATTTGACTGAGGAATCTTATAAGACAAATTAAAAACGGTTCCTTTGAGCAACCGTTCTGTGAATAAAACTAGCTGCGCGTTTAATACAACCAAGGAAATCGGAGGTGGTGAGAAATTTGAGAAAGATTATTTTCTTGAAGCTTATGGGAGCAATTGTAAGAGAGTCTCTGATGAAAGAGGAGTAAAATAAAAGAAAGCGTAGTTATCTCCCTACCCTAAAACCTCAAAAGCCAAAATGATAGCTAGCCTACAGGATCTCTTTTGATTTGAAATAATATGCTTGCTTTGTTGGTGATCATGTCGTGCATTTAGACAGAGGAGATCTGGTTTAACTGCTAAACCGTAACAAGCACTTCTATCGAACAATACTGAGAACACGAAGAGAGTTCAAAAACTGAAATGCTCATTCGGTGAGGAAATTTTTGATAGTTTTAACGTCGAGTAAAAGGCGTGAAGTTTTTGCTGTGTTGGCTATTGAAAGTCATGATCCAAAACGTTACTTTTGCAATCTAAGCACGTCCTTTTATCGAGGTCTAGTAGATGATGCCATCCACTTACTCTTTTGATCAAGTCGACATTTAAATCAGTGGGTCGTTGAAATACTACTCTAAACATCAAGCTTGTGTCATAATATTGCTATTTCCCTTACCTCTCAGTACTAATTTTACCTGTATTTATTTTAAACATTACCTTCCTTTTCTGACATGCACAAACCTCATCACAACAAATTCACGATCTACTAAACTACTTGTTATTCATCGTATGGGGATTTGCTAAATAGCAAATTTTGCAACTTAGTGAGTTTCGATCACTAATAGTGAAACATAGTGAGTTTAGATCACTGAAGCAGCGCCCCTTTCGCGAGTATGAATGCCTCAAATTTTGTTTGAGAAACATACCTCAACATATTTGCAGTTTTGTTTGATGTAGTTGGGGTAGGCAGAAAAAGTGATACAGTTGGGTTTAGTGGGAAAACAGGGAGTGCACGTAATGATCGAAGGTAGGTATATTGCACTTCATACTTAAGTAAAGGTCTACTGTGGCGATATGGACTGGTGAAAACGTGGAAATCACGGAATTCGCGGTTGGCAATGCCCTCTAGTCCTCCTAGACATAAGTCTGGGCCGGGTATACACTTTCCTTATAGGAACATAGCGCTCCTTGGTCTCATCCTTAATTGTGTAGCGCAAGTTTCTTTTTTGGTTTATACTTTACCAAAAGTCATCCGGTCAACATATCTTTCTAGTTTACTATGTATCTCGAATACAAGATTCAAGTTTCAAAATTTTCCAATGGGGCCAGTGGTGAAAAGGCTGTTTGGGGCATTTTTGCTCCTTTAAACTACTGTTACATTTCACTGCAATCTGGAAAATTCTACTTTAAACGGAAACTGAAAATATAAATATTCATAAATATGGGTGTAAAATTTTGGTTCTTTCGGCGCAGTGGGAACCCTCCGTGGAATTGCAAAACAAAAAAGTCGATTCGCATAGCGACCCTTTCTTTGTTGTTCTTTGTTTTGAATAGCTCGGGAAGGAAGGGTGATGTCACCGGCTTACGTTACACCAAACGCTGTTCGTTAAATAGAGAGAGTCAGACTAACCTATTGAAAATTATTCCCTTTTGTGCTATTTATATCAAGTGTTTTGAGAAACATCAAAGACCTGAGTTCCTGCATTTTTGTTGAAACGGCGCTTCGTCAATGATTAATCAAGACATGAATCCCAAACAAAACAATTATTTTTAGAAAATGGAGAGGAGACGTGGATTTTGGAAATCCATTTTAAACTTGGAACTTCTTTAAAGAAAATTTGTACCTTCTCTAGTCTTTTGTTATGGAAGGCACATTAAGAAATGACAGATTATAGCCTTTTAAACTAGTGGTTAATACAATACGAAACATAGTTTGAGTGTATTCTAAAGATATGTCTTGAATAAGAACTCCTTTTGATTTATCTTAAAAAAAGATTGTAATACAACATACAACATGAGTAGGATTTAATCATAGGTTCATCTTAATGTGTTTTTGAAGTATTAAATGTCAAATAAAATTTTAGTCAAGAAAGTCGGTGCCACATATCCGTCAAATGCCTACTGCTACTTATGATATATGAGGTACACATTACAATTACACCAAAATGATTTTGACAAAAAGAACTATATTTCGTTCAATAATTACCATGCTTGTTTATCTATCTACAAAAACCTTCACAATGCAAATATAGGAACCCACTATCTGTGCTAAGCTTCACTAGAAACGTATGTGTAATCATTCATTGCTATTCCATTTTTTGAACTTTGACGTGGAAAATATCTCGTTTATGTTATACAATACACACACAAACACACGTACCCGGACACGGGCCTCCTCCTAGAATTACAAACTAGATACCTCTAACCTACACTTTAAGCCAACCAACTCGCATAACTACCTTTTGTACCCTTCCAACCACCCCAAATCTTGCACTAAATCTATCCCTTATTTCCAGCTCTTGCGAGCCAGACGAATTTGTTCGGAGGATTCTGACTTCTCTACTGCATCTGAAGAAATTTTGTCCTTTTTTGAAAAACGCCAGCACCCTGCCAAAATCCTCTCTAATGCCCTACGCAGAATTCAAGGAACCAGAAGAGAGAAAGCCTTGGAGAAAAAGAGCAAATCTGGTACCAATGTACGTATTCCTTTAGTTATTTCTTATCACCCTTCGGTCCGTCCTATTTTACACGCTATCCACAAAAATGTAGAGTTGCTCCGACAAGACCCCTCAACCCGTGATGTTTTCCCGGAACCCCTCATCAATGCTTTTAGAGTTGAGAAAAATTTAGCCAACCATTTAGTTCGGGCTTCCCACCCACAAACTTCTTTCGACGACACGGCTGGTACCTTTCCATGTAACCGTCCGAGGTGTAATACATGTCCAGTTGTTGGCAAACACGACCTCGTAAACATTTCAGGCCCCAACGGCAATAGCTTTATTGTCAAACAAAGATTCCCCTACATTTCCTCTAATGTAGTTTATATTTAAGCTTGTGGGAGATGTAACTCGTTGTATGTGGGAGAGACCAAGCGCCGCCTCGCGGATCGAGTCACCGAGCACCTTAGGTCCATTAAACAGAATCTCCATGGATACCCGGTGGCTGCACATTTTAATCCCCATTCACCTTGTTCTATACATCATTTAACTGTTACGGCAGCTGTAATGTGCCGAGGCTCCGATCGTGACCGCCTTAGTGCTGAAAACCGACTGATCATGAGGCTAGGTACTCTCTCCACACGGCCTTAACGTTAGAATTGACCTTTTGTAATACTCACCCCTTTTTTGAGCCAGTTTTTACTCCTTTACACTTACCCGTTCGTGCTCATTTTTTACTGTGTAACCCTAAATATTATTTTTTCCGGACCTAGTTTTTGTCTACTTTTCCATTTTTCAGACCATGTTCGATTTGTACGTGCACTTTTTCATCCAGGACGCTCTTTTTCTTTTTTTGATTTGTGTTTCATCCTTAGCACTCATGTTTTCTGACAGTCACTTTCGTCCGGTTCTGTTTTTACAGTGATCGCTTCGGATTTGATGTTTGTCGTGTCCAATTGTTACTGTTGGTTGTTCAGTTTGGTTTTTGCCACCTGATTAAGGGTTTATACCCGAAACGTCGTGGAGTTTATATAATAAGAAGTAAACAGCTCGGTGGAAAATCATCAGCCTTGTCGAAAGTCGAATCTAAGCCCTCAATGTGCAGATGGCCATAGAACCGGCTTGAACTCCGAAACCCAGAAAGCGGTCAAATAATTAGGAAGTTTAGCAAAAGTGAACCCTAAATTCACCTAGAGATGTATATTTTCACATTTAAATTGGTAGATCACCATTTTTCGGTGAATTAGTGTGTGTCGAATTTAATATGTCTTTTTCTTGTACGGTACCCTTTGATTGCCATAATTCTTAGCTCTCAGAGGTTATGGAAAATAGAATTTCTGGCCCAGTTTGTAACCAATTGGTTTAAAACAAGCCTTTCCCAGTTTTGGCTCACTAGCTTACCGCCTTGTTTGCCACAGTAGACTCAGTTGGAGTAGGTTCCGTTTTCGTTTTTTAAAGTCTACGGTGTGATCCGGTCAGGACTCGAAGTCCCGACCTTTTGACTGCAACTGTGATGCTTTCACCACTTGACCATGCAGTCGGTCACTCTAAGAAAGAAGGTTTGTCTGAAAATTGTAAAGGGTAAATCTGTATTTAGGAATGCTGTCAATATAAAGAATACGAATATATTTTATAATCAGCAAAACCATATACGATTGCAGTGATATTCTTGATGCTAAATAATGTATGAGAACCCTGTAACGATAATTTTGTGTTCACAATTTTACCATCAGTTAAGTGTTCCTCCATTATCTCGTTCCAAACGGCAGTTCTATTATCAAGTAAAAGGTCAGTTGTCTTACCTCCAGGAGGCAGCCAAACATTAATGTAGTTCACCTCATCTACACCGCCTGCGTTCAATTTGAATACAGGGAAAATAAACTCATTATTATCGGCATTACCGTAAGGTGGAGGGAAAACCATTGATGGGTTGGTTTTATACCTAAAATGTTGTATAAACTGAGCTACAAGGATCCCTTCTGATGAATTAATGACTGATTTAGAGGATAAATTCAAGTTTTTGACTTCCCCTCTACTCAATGAAACCGAAACAGGACCTACCGTACCATGCGTATAGTCTACTCTGCAATTATCATGACTTGATAGTATTTTCACTGCAAACTGTTGAGTTGTGTCGGGAAAATGAACTAAGCTGAAATAGCTTCCCCAGTCTTTGGTAGGGGGTAAGCATTTGTAAAAAGAATCTACGCCTTGCAACGTATTTGAAATAGGCGATACATCTGCGCTATTCCCAGCTATGACAACAACCGCTTTATCAGCTACAATGTGCGTTCCCGTCAAATCGTAAGGACCGCCGAAATAAAATGTCTGATACTCATTAAGGATCAATGTTCTGTTAAAATAGACACCGTTGATGGTGATGTTTGTACTGTTCCTTGTTGCAACAACACCTACCTGGGATGTGCCTAGCTCTTGGTGTGTAATCACCCAATAGTTTTTACCTAGATCTTTGATTCCTCTAACAGTGAAAGATGTTGCACGAAGAGTATCTGGTTCCTCACATAGCTGATGACCGTACGCTACCACCTCCGCATCAGATGCAATCATTACTGCTTTATCCAATACTTTGTTCAACTCATCTTCTTTTGGTATGGCACTTGAAGGTATATCAAAGATCTGTCCACTACCCGGACTAAGAGAAAAAGGTATGTCACGTATACCTTTCAAGGGAAAGGAAATAATTCCGCTTGCCCCCAAAGTAGAAAGCTTGGTTCCGATAAAGATCTCAGTGGTAGGATAGTTGCACATGAAATAGAGAAAAGTGAAAATGAACTTCTTGCTCACAAAATCCGAAGCTGAGGGCATTAAGAGAATAACGCAACACCGTTAGTTAAGTACAAAAATATCATAAATAAAACTTTGCGAATGAACCGAGAGTCAAAAACGTGTGTTTTTTCCTAATTAAGTGAGTGACTCAGTGAAAGCCGGGAGTTGTTTGAGACAACTTGCATTTGAAGGGAAGAAAACGAGAGGGTATTCTATTTCAAGATTCAATCGTTATCTGAATATATATCCTGAAATAAAATAGAGACAAATGGACTTTATTTTTCCAATACTCTAATGCAGAGTTTTTTCCTGGCAGTTGGAATAATAAATGTAAAAATGAAACGAAATTCATAATTGGTGTACGGCAAGGTTGCCATGTTTGCCCTTTGCAATATCTTATTATTCTTGTTAGCAAATTCTGTTCATAGGCTTTTAGGTAGCACGAAAAGTGCCATAGCCAAACACTTTTGTATTTACAATACGCTACAGCAGATTAGGGCACCGTTTCGGAAAATTTGATTTTAATAATGCAAACTTAAAATTTGCTACATAGTTACAGCAGACTATGACCTAAGGGAAACCCTTGTTTAAAAGGACTTCGAAGATTTGTCCAGTGCACGCAATGGTGGCCTAAAACTAAAAGCTAGAGAGGCACAAAATATAATGATAAATTAGGCTTTCGATATCACCCAAACGGTACACAAATGGGTCAAAAGCTCAAACATATGTGTTTTCTTTTTTAATTATGCGCGTCAAAAGTCAAACGCACTTCACGAAATAACCTACAATAAGAGAGTGACAGATTGACTTCATTTTGACAATGACCTGTAAACAGGTGTAATAATAAATGTAAAACAATAAAGGAAAATTTATTATATTGGTGTACGGTTAAGTCGCCAAACTGGACCTTAGTCGTTGGCTGCAAAAGGTCAGAGCAATAAGTATTGACAAGAATTGGAAACATTGGATGCAAAACAATCTGCAAATATAATAAGGTGACTGAACAATAAATGGATCGAAACCAGTTCGCTTTAGAGCAGCTTTTAAAATGATGAAACTGTAGAAGCAAATAAATACTTTTTGTGGTGATGGATGCAATCAAAACCCAAGAAAACCGACCAAACCCATTTCACCATACCCAACAAAAGCACCCAAAAAACCCCAACCAAACAACCCAACAAAACCCCACAAAATCCATCCAATTCCACCTAACAAAACTCAATAAAACCCAACCAAACCGACCCAACAAAACCCACAAAACGCAACCAACCCCACCCAATTAAACTCATCAAAACCCAATCAAATCAACCCAACAGAACCCCACAAAGCCAAATCAAACGCACCAAAGAAAACCCCTCAAAACTCAACCAAACCAACCTTAAAAAAGCCAAACCCAACCACAAAAGATAATTACGCTGGGAGAGTATGGTGGTAGAACCGTTACGGCAGGTTTTTTTTTTCTCAAGATTTTCAGTAGCACTTTCCTTATTGTACATGTTATTTGTCTACGACCATGAAAACCTAAATTTATATTGGTTTTTCTTATTGAAGTAGTTTTCAGTTAGAGAGAATTGTTTGATTAAAATAATATTGTCACTATTTTCCCTGTATAAATTGTCATTAAAAGAATATAGCTCACCTAATGTTGCACTAACTGAATCGACACTAGAATCCGGTAGAGGTGTGCCAGCTGTTTGTGTGTCAAACTTGCCCTTCGTTTCTGGTTTGATCCCAGACATCAAGTTTAACAAAAAATAACATAATAATAATAATTATAATAATAATAATAAAACTGGAAGTCAACCAATGAAGAAATTTTCATGAAAGTAACATTGAGGGAATGGCAGATACAGCAGTGGGCGGTTGATGTAAGTTTGGAAATATATTAAATATCTTGATATGTTTACAATGGGAATATTTGTTTGATATATGAAGAAAAACATTTCACTGAACTGAAGAAAAAAATCTGACCAAACCCACCGCCCTCAGACCTTTCACATCATTGCTCGTGCTGTCGTACCTTGGGCAAGACCAAAAGAGACTATAAATGGACATGTTGAGTTTGCTTATAGGCAACAATTAGAGCTATGTGTACTATGTTGGTTACAGTGAAAAATGTTATAATTTTTTAAAGAAATATATTTCAAACATCAATATTCTTTACCTGTTTCGATGGAAAACTTCTTCTTTGTGCCTAAGAAATTTCTTGCTACGAATATGATTGACTAAGACCTGTCTTTGGCATAAATTTACAATTTTGTGTTCCAATTTTGACCGCACCTATTTTACTCTTTCTCACAAATAATTTCTGTAAATAGAGAAGGGGTTTAAGGTTTTTGCCAATTAAAGAACATTATTTTCCGTGTAGAATTTTATTAAACATACTTAAGATAAAAGAGTGCATATGAATTAACTTTTATGTTTTCAGTTAATTAATATGCAAATAAGGTGCTCTATAAAAAATTTGTAAATATAAATAGAGATGGAATTTAAGGAATTATTGCTAAATTAAGAAAATTATTTTGCATGGAGACATTTATTAAACATACAAAAGGTAAAAGAGTGGATTTGAATTTCCTCTTATGTTTTCAATTAATGCGTATCCAAATTAGGTGCTTTTTATAAAACCGATATGAGTCCCTTAAAACTTTGAAAGTAATATAGAAATGTATTTATACGTTTCTATAGAATTTGTACAGAGAGTATCCTGCAGGATTGCTCTATGTATAAATTTTTCTCCATGTAGGAACTGAGCCATGGAAACTTTTATAAAAAAATTTTTTATAGAACTCGAAAGGGACCGCAAATATCTATTAAGAATATAAGACTAAAAGAATTTGTCTTTTAAAATATCAGTATGAAAGGCGATGATATTTTCCGTATGTAATTTGTAGGCAACAGAATATTGCTCACCAAATGTCGTAGTAACTCGATCGACACTTGAATCTGGAAGAAGTTCGTCAGATGCTGGTGTGTCAAGCGTACTCTCCGTTTCTGGTTCTAGTTTAATCCCGCCCATCACAGAAAATCAATAACGACATGGAAATTAAAGTTACAAAAGGAAAATAGCAGCAGAGCAGTTTATGGTTGATGTGAGTTCGGAAATATAATAAATATCTTTACATGATGGAGATGCGAACGTTTGTTTGACTTTAAAGAAAAACTCGTTGCTGTAGTAATTCTAAAATCTGGTACTCGTACTGTTCAGCACTCATTTCATATTAAATTCCAGAAAGAAACTTGAGTTTTGTTTCAAATGAAATTTACGACAATATAAAAAGCCCACACAGCACAGTTTTAATAGACCTACTAGGTACCAATGATGGTAGTATGGATTACTACATAAGTTAAGAAATAGTTTTTCGTGGTATGGAGGAAGTAAAACAGTATTGAAAAAGAGATTGCAGAACGTAATAAACTATCAACATACATGCGAAGGAATCTTTTGTTATCTGAAGAGTAACTCAGGGAATTGCAAACGATTATTTGACAAAGTTACTTAATCTGAAAATAGTACAGTCTAAAAAATACAAGAGTTTGTATTTTTAAGTATTTATAAATTTAAAAATAATACATACTTTGCTGACATAATAATTATGTCAGCAAAGTTTACTTAAATGATAAAAATATGTGCATGTTTAGGAATTCTGTGTTGTTTTGTCACAAGTTGCTCATTGATACAAAATATATCTGTTTGTTTTAAAAATAAAAATGAATAATCGTCTGATACTTCCATAGTAAAAAATTGAAACCTTCATATTCACCTTTAGCCGTGTTTTTGAAAAAATTTTCATCCCCACTTTAGCTATGTGGTTTGACAATTATTATAAAAACTTCGCTTTTTATTCATATTTTCCAAAGCGTTGTTAAATGTACATTTGAAAGAGAAGCCGAAATCAAGGGATTCATTCCTTGTCTAATTCGTTTCTTAATGGGAACTGGTACCCCTGTGAAGCTTACACCTCGTTCAAAAATGCTTAGAGAAATAACGTTGTACGGAAAACTGTTACTTTTTCTAACAAAGTTTAAGGCTTTAAAGCGGGATGACAACATTGTCTTCTCCTCATGATTTGATGAATAACACACTTACACAGCTTGAACCGACTAATTTAACTAAATAATAAGGTTCAAAGCAATAAATATTAATATGAATTAAAATGTTTTATGCAAAACAGCTACATCTGCATGCATAATAAAGTGATAGTAAAGTTATCGAAGTTGGTTCCCCTTGAAGCAGCTTTTTTTTTGTAAGAAATAAAAATTTCAGGACTGAACTAACAAACAAAGACTCTTTATTTTAGGGTGAAAGATAATAACCTTTGAGGAAAATTGTAACAGAATATTTAAGGCAGGTTATTTATGAAGAATTCCTAATACAACTTCCCTGTTTGTACATGCCATTCGCTTATGACCATAAAAACCTGACTTAATTTGAGTCTTTCTGGCTGAAGCTATTCTCAGTAGAAAAGATTAGCGTTAATTAATGTTACAAGTTTGAAGGCGCTATTTTCTCATTTTCTCTATATAAGTTACCATTAAGAGAGAATGACTCACCTAAGGTCCCACTAAATGTATCGACACCAGAGTGGAGTAGAGGTTCGCCAGTTGTTTTTTTTTTTTTTTTTCTTATTCTTACTTTCCGTTTCTTGTTTGATTCCGTTTATTAAGTCTAACAAAAACAGCAACACATGAATTCAATCAATTAAGAAATGTTTACTCAAGTTACGATAAAGGAATAGAAGTAATAGCAGTTTAGAAATATTAAAACAATCTTCATGTCGTTCTGTTGGGAACATTTGTTTGAGAGTGAATGAAAAACGTTATGTTGCTGAACTACTCATAAGTAACATTTTTGTAGTTTCCAGTACCCTACTCACTTTAAGCACTAAAGTAGGGAAAACAAGCCAGTCATTCACAAATGGAAAAGGCCCTGATCCGCTAGACTTGTACCAATTTTTGGAAACTGGGTCGTAAAACCCAGTCTGACCTTACCTTACCTACTCACATTAAATGCAAGCACAGAGTTCTGTTTTTGTTTTCAATACAAATTTATCACGATTGGGGAAGAATTGTAAGGGAGATTTATTGATGTAGTAGCCTACGTATATTGCTGTGGTAGCTGTGTGTTTACATCTAGTAGTTCTCATACAGCTGTAGGATCTTTTTAATCCAGAGAGTTACAAACCTACCTTGAAGAAAAAAGTAAAAGCTTATTTTGTAAGTACCACCTGTGTTTTTCCGTTTCTTAGCAGATACTGATATTCTCATGGAGCCTTTACTTCTGTTGAAAATACTTGCAAACATTTTGGTGTAATCAGAATGCAAAACTGCATTGAGGTTTCGATAAAACATCCCACATGAACCATGACCTTCTCATTCAAATATTATTCTAACATGTTCAAAATATAATTTTGTTATCCCACATGACTTTTGAACCCCACCACCGAAAATAGGGATCATCTTCTTACCATAAGCATTCACATACCACATGTAAAATCCATTTAAGTCTCCCACCGTAAGATGTTTTAACACCTAACAAGGATGTTATTCACATTTTGACCACCAGTGACCCTAGATAAACTTTAACCTCCAGAAAAGCCATAAATAAATTAACAGAAGGGAAAACATACATACAAACATACATACATACATACAAACATACATACATACACACGAACAGACAGACGGACAGACAGAAAGCAATCTTGAAATATTGCAATTTCTAAAGGCTTCCAGTCTTTCAAAAATGAAAAATAGGGAATCATGGAAACCTTACTTTAAGTGGACCCCTCTCATGCTAGGGTAACCCTAACAAACCATGGTACAATTAAAAAATGACATGATGATGGTTTTGATTGTTAATGGTTTTGAGAGTTGACAACACTCTAAATTAAGGCCCTTCCCCGATACTTTATAGCTGAAAGGTTTAATAATGTTTTTAAAACTTTGTTGAGCGTTAGATTACAGAGGTGCAGAGGTTTGAACCAACCCCAAAATACTGTAAAGTCGAGACATTATTTTGCAATGCCACTACGTATCACTTATATATATGGGAGAATTTTTGAACAGCTTCTTGTAGCACTAATATTTATGAGAGAATTTTTTATTTATGAGAGAAGTTTTCACCCGCTGCAGATACCACCCTGCTACCAAAACATGCTGCTGCATGCTTTATATCATGTTTTAGAACAAATAAAATATTGGTAGAAACTTAAGAATAAGAAAAAAAAATATTCACCACTGCACAGCTATATTCCCCAGTAGGCTCAACCTAAGGATACTACACAGAAACAAACTGTAAATGTGAAGTTTAGGTTAGAAATGTAAATAGCCTATATGCTATACGTTAGACAATGGCAAAAGTACCAAGACATTAGACATGCTGAATAAAAATTACATCGTAGAGAAAAAAATTTACACCTAGCCTCACAAAAGTACTGCAGATTGTTGTGTAAGGGTTTTTAACCAGTGCTTTGAACAGTTTTTGATGTTCCTTGCCAAGTGGGTTTTTGTTGACTCTCTTCAGTACTCGACTCTGTTTTGTGAAAGACGTAGACTAGGCTAGGCCTAGGCAAAAAGTATTACCCCGTTTGCTCAATCAAACCATACATTTTGGGCAAAAACGTCTCCGTTTTGGGAGCTAGACACTTTGATTTTTAATTCTTCCCAACGTCAAGAATTGTCACGGTAGAATACCGTCAATTTATTTACTTTCCCATCCGATATATAACTCAAAAAACTGCAAACTCTTTGACGATGTTGCATTGTGTAGATATGCAGGATCCTCTAGCAAGCAATATACACTGAAGTTGCATTGAATTTGTTCTGAGGTATGATTGGTTGAAAGTATGTAATCGTTGGAGATATCGTGCTTGCAAAGGTTTCAGATATAAACTCTCGTGACCCTAGATGACCTTTGCCAAAACAAAAGGGTTCTTTCTCTTAATAGTACGCATTCAAGTACCAAGTTTAAATACTGTCAGACATTCCTATCTTGAGATATCGTGCTTACAAGCAAAGTGTCACAAACACACACACACACCCATACACCCAAATACACACATACATACATACATACATACATACACACGCCATCATGATTGCATAGGTTTCCCTCATCATCGAAACGAATAAATGGTTACTTTATACAAAGGTTAGGATTTTGAAGCAACATGACAACCTTGCATTTTCCAAACGATTCCATCAGGAACTACTTGGCAAAGACGTTGGTAGACTATATCACGGATCTTTAAATACATAAGACATTATATGAATAATATAAACAAAGAATGAAAGTCGATGTAATAAATTTTAATATAAATTTAGACTTTCAACGCAAACCAGTCAGATCTAAATGCACAATAAAGTAACTGCAACAAATTTCATTTGCAGGACCTTTTTTTTTTTTTAATTAAGCGTTTGAACTGTAGAAACAAACAAACTCAATTTACGTCTATTTAGTTTACCAATGAAATCAATAACGTAATTTCACATCTATGAATTCGTTACTTGTGTTACCGGGGAGCTCCCTGGTGCTCCACAAGTGTTCTTAATTGTTTATTCAATTGAGAGTTATAGCGGGATCTGTTTGGGGAACCGAGCTACACATGGCTGAATATTACTGTATTACGCCGACGACTGGCAATGCTATGACAGTGAAGACACCTGTCGGGTCTACTGTAACAATACAGACGACAAATACATTTTGTTTGTACTAACTAATCCAGTGAAAGTATAACAAAATACAAAAAACGATACAAGCGGCAGATTGCTCTGTGATCTGGGGAGCACAAACCTCATTTCAAAGCGTGACATCAGCATCCAAATAACAGCTCCCTGCTTGTACAGTACACCATGAGGACTAAGTTTATCCTCTTTCTCCTGCTTGTTTTAGAACTACTTCTACTACCTAGGATACCACATCTTTTGGAGATGAAGGTGGGTTTGTTTATCTTTCCCAGCCATATCCGTTCGGACAATTGGCGGGAGTCCCTTCTTTTCCATGGGAGCAGTGGATTTCTGTTTTCTGACTTTATCTGACTTCTGGCTTGTTTGTAGAGGAGAATTCTCATTTGAATGAAAACGAGCTTTACTATTTCGTTTTCTCGGAGTAGAAGGACAAAGATTTTTTTCAAACTCTACTAAGACGCCGGTTCATTTAAAATGGACGTGTACCAATGTGCAGTGAGGATCTTTCAGGAAATTTTCACCCTTTATTAATTCTGTTACTCAGCGATATCGTTTCAGACAGAGCTCAGAATGTTGGTGAATCTATTGAATCTCATGTTGCTAGTTTAAGATATCTTAATGCAACACTTTGGAGCAATGTGATGGCCGACATAGTGATAAGGGACCAAATAGCAGAGAAACGCCTAATTAAAGAAAAAGATTTGCTTCGACGCTACCAAAAGAACATGGCATACTCCGTTTGATATCAAAAGCAACTTCTCAAATTAAATACCAGATCCCTGTCCCAAACCTTTACCGCTGTGGCAACACCCAATACATCGCCTAGAACCCGTACTCAAAAGCAAGGAAAAGACAATTTCCAAAATGTAAGAAAACTGGTCATTTTGCCGTTATGTGCCATAGCGGGACTGTGAGTGAATCGTGTAGTTATGAAAACTACTCAGCTAGACATTCTGATCTGTCCACTGTCCTGGATATCTTTGTCATTCGACGACCTTGAAGATAAAGAACCATAAAACGATAAGCTCTATCTAACGCCAATCACAAGGGGGGGGGGAGCTGTTACAGGATGTTTTGCATCATCTGTGTGCTACTTGGAAAGAAGTGCAAAAACAGGTTTACATATCGTTAAAAGCGGGAGCAATTTCTTGGTACGTAATCTTATCATATTTAAAAGCTTTCGATTAATATTTTGGTTTGGCACTCATCATGATTTTCCGAGGACGCTTCATTTAACAACACGGGGACTGAATGTAAATTTTGCTTACCAGATCATGTGATACCATTTCATCATATGTTTACTGACAAGCCTTCTTTACCAAGTACTGAAGGTATGGTACATATATTGTTCATTAAGACAACGTATCAGAATTTGCGTAGTTTGCCATTTGGAGCACGCAAGCTAGTGTCCCAAGAGTTATCTTTGGTTGAATCTTTGGGAGTGGAAGAAAATATAGATGCCATAGAATTTGTGTCGACTTAAGACAAGTTAGCTAAGTCGTAATCCTCGACTCTTTTTCACTTCTCAAAACTGATAAATTGCTCGTAGAATAGAATGCAAAAGATTCTGTACACCTTCAGTTATCATTCCACCTAGAGTTCCAACCATTGACAACCTTTATTACACACGACGGCTTATTTCAGTTCAGAAGAGTTTGTTTTGGGTTGTCTTGGGTGTCCTCTTTTTTCAAAATATGATGCAGTCTATGTTAGCAGGTATGAAGGCAGTCCCCTCATGTTTGGACCTCGTAATTGTGTATGAGAAAGATGAAGAAAAGTACAATGAAAATTTACACACAGTCCTAACCAGATTAGGCTCATACATGTAATGGCAAATGCAAGTTTACCTAGTCAAGCTTCCCATTATGTGGTAATGGTATAAGCGGGGAAGGCATAAGAGAAGATCACAAATACGGCGCTATCGCTGATTGCTCAGACCAAAGGTCCTACGTTCATTTTTGGGTCTAGCGCTTTACTTTTATAAGTTTAATGCTTATTTTGCACAAATTGTTGGGGGCAGTAACACAAAAGGGCAATGAATTCAAATAGTCAAAAATGCCAGAAAATATTTGAACAGCTTAATAACCGATCGTGTATTAGGTATGTAAAATCTGAGTGAGTTAGAGGTCGTTGTAAGATCCATTGCATCCAAAGATGGATTTGAGTACCTTAGCGGCCAACATTTGGTCCTGAAATATTGGTGTCCTGATCAAGTTATGAACGGTGAAAAAGATAACCCTGTTTTGCTTCCCATGCACTCTGACTACAGTGTAGGTGAAAAAGAAGCACTTTCACTCTAAAGAATGTTTTTTACAGACCTTTTCTGGCAGCAGAGTTTCCAAGACGTTTCTGTTATTTCAACTAACAGAAAAAATGGTCCTGAAATATTGGTGTCTTGATCAAGTTATGAACGGTGAAAAAGATAACCCTGTTTTGCTTCCCATGCACTCTGACTACAGTGTAGGTGTAAAAGAAGCAGTTTCACTCTAAAGAATGTTTTTTGCAGACCTTTTCTGGCAGCAGAGTTTCCAAGACGTTCCTGTTATTTCAACTAACAGAAAACCCAAGTATAAATTAAAGTATGGAAGTGTTATTTTTACAGACTTGTTCTTGCAGCATAGTTTCCAGACAGTTCTGTAATTTCACATCTCACATAAACTTGTTAAGAAGTCTGAAACCTTAATTTATAAAAGTTACAGTTTTTGCCTCTAAAATTTCCAATTGTTGTTGACTCGTGGTGTACAGGCTGTGGGATTTACCCATCATTAATCATACTTTAAGCAGAAAGCTGTTGTTTGGACTACACTGACCTTTTCTTTCTTACGTGATTGGAAGATACTTTTTCTAAAGTCCTCCCGAATCTCTGACAAAGAGCCGTTCGGCGAAACCAAACTTTTTTTCAATTCTTCCCGACCCTCTGCCAAAGGACTGTTCGGCGAAACCAAAACTTTAATTGCTTTCCGAAGAAACTACTTTTTCTAAAGTCCTCGAGACCCTCTGGCAAAGGGCCTTACGGTGAAACCAACACATTCTATGCTTCCCGAAGAAGCTACTTTTTCTAAAGTCCACCGACCCTTTGTTTAAGTGCCGTTCGGCGAAACCAAGACATTTACTGCTTCTCGAAGACGCCATTACGTCTACTTTGAAAGTCCAAACTTTGAAATTGACGGATTTAATCTTGCTCAGACCATGTGTTTTAAATGCGGAAATTGAGCTGTGCTATACCCCACATCTTTGACACGTTTGTTATTATGAAAAATGCTACTACACATTTTTTACGTAAATAAAGTATTTTTTGAGATTCTTTATCGGTAGTGATAAAGTACTTGTTTTTTTTAACCAACAAATGTCTTTTGTTTCAGATATTAATTAGACTTATGATTAATTTAGACTTATTCCAAGAACCAACTTACAATTTTTCATTTCAAAATTTGCCCATATCAACTGAATTAAATTTTCCTGAAATGACTAATTGAAATCATCACTTTTTTCAATTATTCTCCGTTAAACCATTTACCATTCGAAAGACGTCTATAATTATCGCAGAAAGTTATACATAATCAAAAAATACAGGGAACAAATTTTGAAATTCCTACAGAATTTTACTTGTAATTCACAAAACTTTTTAACAGTAGACATGGGTGTCGGCATGTTAGTTAGTTAGTTAGTTAGTTAGTTAGATGGAGTTTTACGGCCCAGTTTCTAACCACTTGGTTCAAGTTAAGCAGGCCACGGCTTTCTTTTCAGTTTTGGCTCACTGGCTCGTGTAGGGTGTCGGCAAGCCTATGTGGAAAACAGTTAAAACCTTGTACTGACCACCGTAGCTCTTTTACGTTACTTACGAGAGGTTCTGATCGTCAATCTATGCGAAGAGCACGTTTGAAATTTAGATTCATAGATTCATGAAGTATGATTATGAAATAGTGTATACGGTGGTATCTGGCAATTAAATAGCAGACTCAGTTTCTAGAGTGCCAGTTCAGCAAACCGATGAATGTTTTAGATGATGATATTCATGGCAAATATTAATTTGTATATAAGATTTTCCGAAACGAATGAAATCATGGATTGCACTACCCCACTTACAAGAAGGCACTGGGGAAATGGCCGTGGCTGGCCCGATATGAGCCAGTGAGAAACTGGGCGCTTAGACAATAAGTAGTTTGCGCTTTGTGGATTTCTGAAATTGTTATTTAGAATTAAAAGTTGACTTTGTCAGTTGTGCAACAATACTTCTGCAAGGTAGTTATGGAAGCCAAATGTAACGCTTAAGTTGACTAAACTTACCAAAGACGGAAACATAAGTTGTACAGCTGTACTGGATGACATTTTCAGGTTCGTACTTATGGGATTTGCTACAATCGATCATAAAAATATGGCGGTTTCTGGGGTCTAACTCTTCTACTACATAGCATATTGGTTTCTCACATTGTCCTGAAGATAAAAGAAATATGTATTTTTATCTCAAATTTTCCTACTTGAGAAAAGGGACGAACGTTTGAGAAAGTATATAAAAAATAGAAGGAATAAGAAGAAGACTAAAATTTGCTTAACTAGTTCAGTATCAACACTTTCTAAATCACGTAAAGTATCTCTTAAAATGTTTTCAATACAAAAAAAATGCAAATCAGGGCATCTTGTTACCCTGCAATAATTAGGTAACTCAGCAGGGGCAGTTAATGCCACATCAATTAAAATAAGCATTAGAACGCCATTTTTTAACAAACCTCGTTCAAGATTTTCTCCAATATGGACTCTGACTTTGTAAGGGTTAGGAATTAGGGTTAGTACTAGCCAGTAACGAAAAGCTTTGCGCATTCGCCGCCACAGTTTTCATCTAATCCAAAAAGTACGTTTCAGTGTTACAATTTTCCAACGGGTACGGGAACACCCCTTTCTTCAGTCCCCTGCCTCATTTTCTGTCAAATTACTAGATCTGTCGGCAAAAGATAATCTCTTTGTCCCCCCCCCCCCCATTCCAAGATTACACTTTCGCTACGGCATATTCGAATATAATATTTATATTTTTGAAACCACATTTTTGTTACTAGTATTACTGCAACTATTTCAAATTTAGCGGATTTTAATTCTTCCAAATATCACATCTGTGTAAGCATTCCACCATTATATGCAACATAATCGAACAAAAAGAATCTTCAAACAAAACAGCTAAATTTTCCCGCATTTATTCATTCATTCATCGTGTACATGAATAATGTTGATTTTGAAAATTATTCCAAAGAAGTAAATGCATCTACATCTAATTTCTGCTACTTCACTAAAAAGGATACCGCCCATTTGCATTTCTGACAATGATGTCACCAATACTTTAGCATGTGCGATAAAGTGAAATTCATATTATCAAACATGTCTGATACTGCACGGTTTGCACAGCTACTTAAAGCTCTTTTTACGAACACTTACCTTCTGCTAAGAATAAAAGCAATTGTGGCACAATTAAGAAACCGACGATTATCAAGAGTCCGTTACGACTTTGCATGATTTCAGTAGATGAGACCGCAGCAGGAGCCATCGTTACAGGCAGTAAAGGACAAAGAGGCTTTCCCAATAGTCCATCATTTTCATATTGCTAAGTGTGATGTAAATAGCAGCAGCAGTGAAAAGAGATGTTAAGGTTTCTCTCTTTTAAATCGTATAGAATTCGTGCATTGGTACCAACGCAGTCCAAGCATGAAAAGTTGTTTTCGCCTCGCGTTTCATAATATAGACTGCAAGCTATGAAAAAAAAAACTCCGTGCTGCAGAGTAGTTTCGTCTAGGGTAATTCTTTTGTCAACCTTTTAATTCGAAGCAAAAATGATAACCAGTCTCTCACAACGAAACCTTTCAGACCTGTCGAAAGTATGCCTGGTTTCTAAAATGCTGACAGGACAACTTTGTGAAGAAGATTTAATGTGATATGTATCAGAGAGTTTCCTTTCCAACCCAAGACAAATCAAACGCAATGAGAAAGCGCTCCGTTGCGTTACCAAACCCAAATTTAACACAGATGTCGGTACATATCACTCTTTGTAGCAAGACCCTGAAAATTCACGCAATTACGAAATTAAAAAAAAGTAGGATACAGTTTAATAGTACTGCTTAGAGACATATGGAGTTCTGAATTTGACCTTACGGGAACAAGGGTCCTTTTCAGAGAACCGTTCCCTTTAGGAATATTCGGAATTTTTAAAGATTTTTAGAAACAATTTGGAGCATCGTATTTGGCACAAATTACCGTGATGGTTTTAACTTTCAAACTAATTTTGTATGTGAATTCACTAAGAAGGAAGTTGAGTCTAATTGCCCCCAGAAACAAATATCAGGCAGTTAAGTTTGTAGATAAGGTAACAAAAAATTAAGCTCTCAACGAAAGGAAGCAAGGGTCATTTGGAAAATAACGTTTTCAAGTGTCTCTTACTTAAATCATTCTTGGAAATGTTTTCGTTAGGATTTTTTGGCAAATGTGGATGCGTTCCCTAGCCGTTCTCAATACATTGTCATTTCGTTCTAAAATATCATATTCCAAAGCATTCCTTCGACAAGTACATATAAAGCTCATACTGTTGAACCTTGAAATTGAAGTCATTTTACCGTACTGTGTATAGAATTCCCTATTCTATTTTTAATGGTTTATTTTTTTATTGTTTGCCTTTTTAATTAAAAGGGAGGCACCAATATTGATACGAGTTTTTCACAGTCAACGGTCCTCTGGGGCGATACACAAGAAGTGCTTTATCATTATGACAAGCAGGGACGGATCTATGATTTCTTGTTGGGAGCGTCGGTGCTTGATCACCAGCCAGCGTTTGAAGATCGATCCCCCAATGTTTAAGAGTCCGGGCGGATCAAGAACGGATCAAGGGCGGATTCCATCTTTAGCGCATAAACAGTGTGAAAAGGGAATGAAAGTGGTTTATGCTGCTCGAAAGACTAAGGGGAGCTCCACCGTCATTTTTCGCGCAATTAACAGAAAAGTTTGAACTTTGCGACCCCTTAGACACTAGAAAATGACATTTACCTCGATGGAGGAAGGAACAAATTGATCGTTAGTGTGAAATTTTTTTTGCCATAAATGTCCGCTTTAATAAAACTTTGGCAAATTCATAAAATAATCAGGAAGAACAAACTACTCTCATTTTCGGACAAGTATTGGCATTGTTATAAAAAGGGTGCCAAAACGGTCTAATGAGTAGGGGTTTCATAATGCCTTGAATCTATGATAGGACATGTACTAATAACATCGATTAAATGGTGCCGTTTTTTTATTTTGAAGAAAATAACTCTAGATCACCAGAAATGACGTCTTATCCAGGTCATCCGTGCCCGTTGAATTGAATTATTGCTGTTGATGTACAACTCTCACCACCCCACTTAGTGAATGTCACTTAAGAACTTGATTTTGCGTTGATTCATAGCTCATGATGAAATTTTCGTTTCATCCTCCTTCTCTGCCTGATTACCTCTTATCGCTTCGGGGAGGAGATGAAGCTAGCTACACGAACACTTCATGTACAGTTACATTTCACATCTGATTAATTGATTGACAGTAACAGATATAATAAAATACACAAAAAGTTACGTAACATTTGGGGCCAGCTAACAGGTCAGTCAAGCATGTGTTTATTGCTTTTCACGCAGTGTGAACACAATGAAAGCATAGATCATTTTAAGAGAACAGATCATGTAACAAATTCACATACCAGTTAAACCCCACATAGGTTTTGATCTACTGGGATGTCTCTGTTGCTTTCTCAAGAAGCAACGTTAAGGCATGTTCCAGCTGATAATGTATTTTGCAGCACTTTTGCAACACTTTTGTGCAGTGGTCGTACTACTTTAGAGAGATATTGGAGGCATATGTTCAACCGAAAATATAAATTTATTTGAAAGCACATATAAGCGACATTTACACGTAAGTGCGGGGTGCCGATGGGGCCATTACATGGTCTTTCCACAACTCTGAAACTTCGTGATTGATATTATGGTAGATTATCCGAGGTCGAGTCTTACCAAAGAGTCAAAAAATGGAACCTACTGCCAACTTGAACCAAAAGGTTGGACACTGGGCCGTTAAACTCTATTTAACTAACTTCCACAATTCTGAGCCACTGCTCGACCAAGTCGAAGTCTAGAAATAACCATTTTATGTACGCCACTGCCTGGAGGGCATTCTCGGGTATGATGCAATGATATATTCAACAGATATTTTACCGATGCTATGGCCTTGCATACAATGACGTTCTTTTCATTTACAAGGAGGAACTAGAGCAAAGCAAGTTTTATTGAAACACTGTCTTCTTCTCATGTCACGCTTTCGAGTTTCCACATCTCGACCTCTGGATTCCTCTGTTTGACCAGCGGTCACCACTAAAGACATTACTTATCTTGTTTTATGAGGGTCATCGACACGTTAAAGTGTACCACGCATGCGCCTTTACACTAGCCTACACACAACGGTTTCGTTTTGGTAATTTGGTTATCTTACATCAAGATTGTGCTTGGACAAGGAGTTGTTACGTGTGAGGGGATGCAGCAGAAGCTTTTATTTCTGCTATTTTTAACACACACCGCGAGAACATCAATTCATCAGCGATCATAAGAATGTTGGTACCTGAGGAATTTAGAGTGATTAAAATGTAAGAAGTTGATCATTGCCCAAATGTTCAAGAAGTGGTATAAAACTTTTATATGTTGTGCATTATTTTACTGTCAGCAACTTTTTGCAAACAGCGGAAAATGTATGCATTTCCAACTGTCTAAATCAAATTCAAATTCGATGCTGCGATAGGCATTGGTTCGTCTTGGAAGCTGCAAATTAATTTCCAAGGAATGGGACTCACAGTGTATAGCATATTGACAAAATAACACCTTTTTTGAAAAGGCGTACGACATCACTTAATTTTTAATTTGTTACAAAAGCGTTTCAGTATATTGAGTCATTGAATTATAGACGAGGCAAGTTGTCTTGGTTACAACGAGTGGAGAATTAATTGAAGAGCAGCGATTTCTTTCTTTCTAAATAGCAACTTCCTGGATTGTTATTCATCTAAAGACTTAAAAAACTGTAGAGAGAAAACAAACGGAAAATAAATACTTGATACCATGATATACCTACTTATGGGCTTCATCCCCATTGTTCTAATCTATACAATGAGAATCACTTCATTGGCCCCTAAATGTAAATGAAAAGGCAAATCTGTCCTCAGTTCAAGCAGATATAAAAAAGATGGTTTAACCTAATATAAAACGGCAAAACCAAACAAGAAAAGATAATAATTAAAAACCACGAGACGGATTGAAAAGGTTAAAAAACTTTTTGGATGTGTTTTTTAAATTTTAAGTGCAATAAAATGGCCTTTTCTTGACAACTGGGTAAACATTCGTAAAATTTAATGGATCTATTACAGGTGATAACAAACTTTGACACTACACCAGCGAAACCAAAAAAACTAAAAGAGAATTAGTCTTTCGTTTCCTCTTAATTGGTAACTGCTATAAAATTTCAAGGGGAAAGTCACTGTACAGTGGTCAATCATATACATCAACCAGATGTTTTGTTGATATCTTTTACATTCCAACAACATAAAATCGAAGTTCTGGATCTATAACTTGAATGGTACTTTGGTATGGGAGGTGAAAAAGCGATTTGACAATATTTGGCACATCTCACATAAAACAATCCAAAAATTTAATACCACTGAGAACGTAGGGAAATTGAAAGGTAATATGTCAACCACAAATAGACTACTGTACTTTAATCCATTGTAAGATTTGTAATTATTATTATTTCGTTATTATTATTCTCCTTCATAGTGTAATTCAATAGTTTTATCTCATTGTTAAATCATAAAAATATCTAAACGGCCTTCTACTGAAAAAACCTACATTGCAAGTCAACTCAAAAGATATGACTTTTTTACTTTAATGCTGTAATTTCTATTTGTTTCTTAAATGAAAAGGAAACCTCACCTTTCACTGCTCCAAAACTGACATACGACTGAAATTCTGTTTCCAACGAAGCACATAGAAGTTTTGAAAATGGTCGTTTCGACCTTAACAACTGATTTTAAATTGTCATAAGCTTGCGCCATTGTTGTTTCATTACTACCAGATTTCCGATGTACAATGACGAAAGAGAGCCACATTTCACTTTTAAATGGAAAATTTTCCAACCTACATTTAGTATTTGCAATTGGAGGTACAATATATTTCATACAATTTAGTTGCCTCCAGAAGGAGGAGGTATATATTTTTGATGGGTAAATTCAAATCATTTTTAGCACAAATTACAACAGTGAAATAAATAAGAGATTTTAACACAGTAGTATGGAAAAATAATTTCGGTGATTGAAAACATCACCGCCAGTCACCATACTTTGATTAACACACTCACACGTTGGGTATCCCTGATGTAGGGTAGTGTGGCTCTTGGGAAAGGTCGTGTGAGCGCCTCGAGATTAAGTGGAGCTCCTGGGATAATGTGGGGCTGCTCCGCAAAGCTTCTCTTTATTTTACGGGGCTTGGGTGTGTTTTGTGTTAGCCTTCAGGGATTTATTCCCATCCCTGTGGATCATTGTTCCTACACGACCGTTATCAACTCTTTCATATTACATCATGCTATGTAACATTACGAAAGGTGCCCGTCTTTCCATAAAAGCAAGCATCTGGTCAGATATTTTCGGGACGCAACTTTATTGTAAAAATGCAAACGTGTTCACATTTCACTTTACTTAAGCACTCGTACGACTTATATGAATGACATGATTATTGTGGGACAATTGTATTCAGCCTGGTATAAAAAGTACGTATTAGTAGCGTCCAGTCAGATCCACCCAGAAAGTAACCAGTTAGAATTGTTTCTTGGGTGTTCAGCAGCACACAGAAAAGCACAAAATCCCGCAGGCAGGGTTCTGACAACGCTCGTTAGCCGGGAAGCTTCAACTGGGTCTGCACACCGCTGTAATTGATGTATGTTTCGTACTTGGTGTTTTTTTTTTGTTTGTTTGTTTGTTTAGCAATACCTTTTTGTAACGAAGTAGCAAAGTTCAGGACCTGTTGTATTTTGCACAGGTAGCCATTGCTTACATTTTATAGGTTCCAGTTCTGAAAATGATGGTAATTGTTTGATTTTGACTGTTTTGTTTGGCAAATGACGAGTCAGCCTCAAGTATCTAAGACGATGGTGCTTTTTCAGAAATATACTTGAATATATAGTTTATTTAAAGACCGACAAAAAGGTGAAAGCAGATAATTATTGAAGGTATGTACATAGCACTTAATACCTTACTATAGGCTTACCGTAGCGAAATTAACCAGTGAAAACTTAAAAATCATTCCAAATTGCTGTCGGCAATGTTCTCTAGTCCTTGTATACAATATTTCAGCCCTCGGCTGGGTATTCTCTTTTTTCTGCACTTTGGAGGCTTGAAACCTCGGTCACTCTCTTTTTTAAGGTTTTCTGATATATAGTGTCCATTCCATTTGCAGTAAATGAGAAATTTTTTGACCTGCGTTGTCAAGAGCGTCACCAAGGAGGGGGGAGGGTCGGGGTGCGAGGGTCGGGGTGTGAGGGTCGGGGTGCGATTGACGCCCGAATTGAGTTTTTAATTTATTTTTTCACAGAACGTGAAAAAGGATGAACCAAAAATCAAAAAGGACTTCTTCTGTTATTGGAAAGTCTTAATTTTTTTGATATGTTAAATTCCCAATCTCTCTGCAATAACATATCGACTCCTCCAAGTTACTATTTCACCTGTTACTTTTTGTAAATCGCTGTCCGCTAGCAAGTCCTATCAGCTCCACTGAATGCATGCCATATGCTTGTCTCTGTTTATTATCTAACTTTGGTAAAATGGTGCGATTTCCCAGTAAAGAGTTGTTTTTACTTGATCGGATAGTACTTTGAAAGGTAGTTATCCCACCAAAATCTGTCGGGTCAAAAGGCCCTCAAATTTAGGAAATGGTGTTACCGAAATGAAGAAATAAATCTCATTTGGTTGACTATACTGGTAAATAAACCGTCGATACTCCATATTGGCAGAATAACGGACGAGTCGAAGTGGAGTCCGTTATGTTGAAAATTTTTGTTAGACGTTTCCAATTTTCACCTTTTCATTTACTTTCTTTTATGGAATAATGACACCATTTTCAAGGTCTTGACGGAGAAAGGTTGAAAGGAAGAAACACAGTACATTGGTAAAATCACATTGTGCAAACCTTTTTGGTCTGCTCCGTAGAACCCTGATATCTTTGCTAGCTTAATAGACGCAGTTCATTGCTGATTTTACTGATTTTCTTAATTTTCTTTGCAGTGCACAGAAAAATTTACTTGAAATTTGTTCACGATTCTTTATTTGAGGTTCGCTGTTATAACCTACTAAATCTTGAATACTTCATAACATTCCATGAACTTCGAACAGTTTTTGTCCCGGGAGTCCTTTGCCTCTGATGCTACCACTCCAGTTAGCCCATGGATCCCACGATAGCGCCTAACTTTAAAAGTAAAACGTTCTGGTGCCAGTGTCATTTTAAGATTTAAAGCTTTTCCTTTGGTCCACATCCATGGGTTCGCCTGTTGCTCTGAACCTTTATGTTATCATAATTTTGGCATTAACAAATTGACAATATTGACGATGATGTCACGGCTTTAGGCGTTGAAATATCTGCCTCCTCGGGGCTTCCGATGGCTTCGCTCCTTGAACTCCCACCAGGGTTTCTCCCCTGGATTCCACCGGGGGCCCTCCATCTTGCCCATGGAACCCATTCCGAAGTTCTCTCCCTGTTGCCTGTGCATTGCCGCTTACGCGGAAATAACCTCCTTTTTCGTGCAAAATACGACCCCCTCTTAAAAAATGCATAATCCAATCAATGTCTTCTAGTTTTGTACGTCAATCAACTAATTAAGATCCGATCCCGTGATTGACACCCATTAACAACGTCCATAACTATGTTATTCTTTTCTGAATCATACATAAATGGAAAGTTGTGATGCAATTCTTAAAGAGGGTGGCAAATAACCATGGAATCAAACAATTTCATAATCAATCCCAGTATGAGCTTTGAAAAAATCATCTATTATATCATGCTTTGATTGCATGGTCAAGTACTGTGTAATCATATGAAATACAATGGCCCGAAAATATATATATAAATTTAAAAAAATATAGCGCTTATTCGCACCTTAAGGGGAAATTGTTATAAGTGCTTTTACATGGGGCGAAAAATAACAATAAAATACATGAGAAGAAGAATTCGCCCTAACGTCTTAACATATAAGTAACGTTACTTCAACGGCCAGCCATCCGTGTGTTAACAGCTAGGTGTCCTTAAATTTGACAACTTTGGAGTAATTGTATCTAGCTTGTAAATCTAGGAGTACACACTTGTCCGTTTACGTATTCCTATAGAAAAAGTGTGTAGAAACATTAAAGTGAAACTTATATTTCGCCCCAAACATTTTTCCCCCTAAGGTCGACATTTCAACAACAACTTTCCCCCCTAAGTGTCGAATAAGTGAAATATATATATAAATATATTTATGTATGCATATATATATATATATATATATATATCTGTATCTATATCTGTATCTATATCTGTATCTCTTCGGAGATCCGCTGGCGAATGAACAATTGTGTTCAGCTGGATAGCATCAACTTTGATCTTTGGCTGGACTTGCGTCAAACGAGGACTAGTGCTGTTCCAAAAAGCTAGGCGCATGCTCAGGAGGTAAATTGCGAGTTGCTTCATCTGTCATTTGAACAAAGGCCAAACCAACTTGGCTTCATGGCTCAGTGGCTGGAGCGTCCGCAATAGAAAGCGGGAGGACCGGAGTTCGAATCTCGGTGGAGTCAACATCGTTTTTTCACCTCAGCCAAATTTTCCAGCTTTACCAATTTGATTTATATATATATATATATATATATATATATATATATATATATATATATATATATATATATATATATATATATATATATATATATATATATATATATATATATATATATATATATATATATATATATATTTATATATATATAGGGTCGAAATGCTGCCGAGCACTGTGGAAATGTGTAGGTCGAAAAGAGGTAGTAAAAAGTGCTTAAAAGTTTGCGGAAAACTCCACGACGTTACGGGTATAAACACTTCATCAGGCGGCAAAAACCAAACTGAACAACCAACAGTAACAATTGGACACGACAAACATCAAATCCGGAGCGATCGCTGTAAAAACAGAACCGGACGAAAGTGACTGTCAGAAAACATGAGTGAGAAAGATAAAACACACATCAAACATAGAAAAAGAGCGTCCTGGAAGAAAAGGTGCGTGTAAAAATCGAACATTGTCGGGAAAAAAAGGGGGAAAAAGTACACAAAAACTAGGTTCGCCAAAAAAATAAGGCCAGACCTAGTTTTTGTCTACAAATAAAAAAAACCCCAGTACGCGTATTCCCATGGTGTTCAAATATCACCCCCCTATTTACAATCTTGCAAGCACCATAAAACATAGCTTTGTCTCCCTTAAGGACAATCCATTTCTTTCGAATATTTTTTCTGAGTCCCCACCCCCCCCCCCCTCCTCGCATTGCGCGAGCCGCCTCACATCAGAAGACTTCTTATCTCCTCCACATCAATGACTCTAAGGGCAACACTCCTTGCAATAAAAGACTGCAAATGCTGCAAGCACAAAACTACTGAAGAACGTATCAATATCCCTGACATTAATTTTCCGATTATTCCCCCCCCCCCCTCCTTAACTGTGATATCTGTAATATTGCATGCATTCTATTTTGTAATCTTTGTGAAAATAAGTCGTTGAAACTGGTACTTTCTTTCGTCTAAGGTTCAATAACCATGAACGGTCTATCCGTGACAACACTCTTGGATTCCAAGTAGCGGAGCACTTTAATCTCCCGCATCATTCTATCGAGAATCTTAAAATAATCCTCATTGCAAATAATTTTATTTACGCTGAGCAACGAAAACGAACCAAACTTATTTGGATAATGAGGCTTTAGTCACACATTACCGAACTCAACAAAGACCTTGGTATTCTTAATCATTACACGTTTCAACAAACAATTTAATCTTCCCTCCTGACACTGCAGTGAACTGTAGATTTCCGTTCTTTTTAATTTATGTACTCATTTTTAATTTTTGTGCTCATTTTGTCTTTAATACTCGCTTAGGAAAATCCCAGGGGGACTGAAAATTACGAAATATATTTGTAATCTTTCATACTCAACCAGTTATGCTCTTTATTGCATATTTTTGTACTTTATTTATTTCTCGGAGTATACGTGGAACTTTTCAGTTTTAATATATATTTATATATATATATTTATTTACTTATTTATTTATTTATTTATATTATATTCTATATATATGTGTGTGTGTGTGTGTGTGTGTGTGTGTGTGTGTGTGTAAACGTAACCGGCATCACACCAGGACACAAAATATAAATAAAACAAGAAGTCCAGTGCAGTAGAACACGTATATTTCAAATTTTCGGACGCGAGGCGTCCTTCCTCAGGCGATGTACTGAGCTACAATTAGTTGCAAAACCTACACAATCAGTCAAAACGGAGAAAACCAACACAAAAAGTAAAATGCCGAAGAAACTTAAAGCTAAAAGCTAAACCTAAAAGCCACCAAAAAGCAGCAAAACAAACTAAAAACCAAAAAAGAACCCAGAGAGAACCTAAATCCTAGGTAACAAAGGAATAAAATACCAAACAGGAACCAACAAGGAAACAATAAAAGGCTACAAAAGTACAATAAAAAGAGGGAGGAAAAAGGCACAAAATAAAATAGGACAATTAAAACAAAACTTATAAAAAGCCATTAAAATGAGGGAAGCACAAAAAAATAAATAAAAAAATAAAAATAAAAAAGAATTTTAAAAAGGAAAAACAGGAAAATAGAAAAATGAAGAAAACAATTAGAAAACACACAATAAAACCCAAACACCTCACCTTGAAACCAAAAAGAAACGACCAAAATTTAAAGGAGTTTCCTAAAATCTTATTATGACAATAAAAGCCATCATCCATGTTTAGTCCTTTAGGGGTGAATGTGTTCAGTTTCCAAATCCATTGCCTCTCCTTTGTAATGAGTAATTTATCGGAGGCCTCTCTAGTCAAATCAGGTTTAAAAATGTGGTCCACAACTTAAATGTCAAAAAATCACAATTATGTAAAATGAGATGATCATAAAGAACTTTAGAGTCAGGTTTTTTAGAAGAGCCAGTTTTAAATAGTCTAAAATCACTCTTATGACCATTAATTCTAAAACGCAAATTATTAGAACTCCCCAGTTCAAGGAACCAGCAGAGAGGAAGCCTTGGATAAAAAGAACAAATCTGGTCCAATCTACGTATTCCTTTAGTTATTTCATATCACCCTTCGGTCCGTCCTATAATACGCGGGATCTACACAAATGAAGAGTTGCTCCAACAAGACCCCTCAACCCGTGTTTTCCCGAAACCCCCATCACTGCTTTCAGAATTGAGAAAAATTTAGCCAACCATTGAGTTCCGGCTTCCCAACCACAAACTTCTTTCAACGACACTGCTGGTACCTTTCCATGTAACCTTCCGAGGTGTAATACATGCCCAGTTGTTGGCAAACACGACCTCGTCAACATTTCAGGCCCCCAACGGCAATAGCTTCATTGTCAAACAAAGATTCTCCTGCATTTCCTCTAATGTAGTTTATATTTTAGCTTGTGGGAGATGTAACTCGTTGTATGTGGGAGAGACCAAGCGCTGCCTCGTGGATCGAGTCACCGAACACCTTAGGTCCATCAAACAGAATCTCCATGGATACCCAGTGGCTGCACATTTTAATCCACCCTTCACCTTGTTCTATACGGGATGAGGGGTCTTGTTGGAGCAACTCTTCATTTTTGTAGATAACGCGTAAAATGGGACGGACCTAAGGTTGATATGAAATAACCAAAGGAACACGTAGATTGGTACCAGATTTGTTCTTTTTCTCCAAGGCTTCCTCTCTGCTGGTTCCTTGAATTCTGCGTAGGGCATTAGAGAGGATTTTGGAAGGGTACTGGTTTTTTTTTTTTTTCAAAAAAGGACAAAATTTCTTCAGAGGCAGTGGAGAAGTCAGAATCCTCCGAACAAGTTCGTCTGGCTCGCAAGAACTGGGAATAAGGGATAGATTTAGTGCAAGATTTGGTGTGGTTGGAAGTGTACAAAAGGTAGTTATGCGAGTCGGTTGGCTTGAAGTGTAGGAAAGGGGTAATTGTACGGTTCTTGATGGACAGTTTAATGTCGAGAAAAACAACAGATGAGTCCGAGATACAATGGGTAAATTTCAAAAAGGGGCAAAAGGAATTAACCCTTTACCTTTGTGCTCCGATCGGGGCATAATTGCATGCCTCGGGAGTGGGCGGAAAAGCGGACATAGCCCGACCCGCATCGGCTTCCGTGTCTCTCTCGTTGTTGTGGCCGAATTTTCGGGTAGCTACTCGCAGTTTCGAGCTCCGCGTGAAACAGTAAAGATGGGTGACAGCCGAGCTCTCCGCATGGGTCCAAAAGGACCCAAACAACGGTAAAGGGTTAACAAAGTCGATAAAAGTTTCTAAATCACGGGATCCAGTGGCAACTCCTACACTATCATCAATATACCTTTTGTAAAGTATAGGTCGGGGCCCGGTATACTGAGAAAAAAGTTGTTCTTCAAAGTGACCCATGGTCAAACAGGCAACAGGATATTTTATATTATATTTTATTCACCATTGATGTGTCCAGCCTCTACACGTCCATTCCTCATAATGCTCCCTGAACAGCTATCCGTTACTACCTAGACAAACGGCGTGATCCTCTAATACCGAATGACACCTTCCTACGTTTGACGGTACTTGTTCTCACGCAAAATTGTTTTCAGTTTAATGGGCGTTTTTTCCGTCAAGTTAAAGGAGTGGCCATTGGAACCAAAATGGGTCCTTCTGTTGCCTGTTTGACCATGGTAACGGAAGGTTACTCAGGACGAAGATTTTCAAAATTCACCCTTGTACCCTCTTAAAATTCGAGACCAATTTTTCTAGCACTCATCCCAGATTTTGGCAAGAATATTGTGAGCTCTTTGAACAATTGTATTGCAATGTATTACTGTATTCATCTTTAACTTTATCAATCCCATCATTCAAATGTGTCAATGGCAAAACTGTTTGTCCCCCTAAGCTGCTAAGGGGAATCGCCAATGTTAAGTTATGCATTTTCTTATGAAATCTTCTGAGCAATAATTAGTGATGTACTCCACTCAAAAGGTAATTTGCAAGAATCTCTGATTTGTGGCTTCTCCTAAGTATCCAGACCTTGCCAAAGAAACCTAAAGATTTGTCTATCTTTTAGGCTAATTCTTACCTGTAGCTAAATTCCCAGGGTTTAATGACATTCGAAACCATTCGGCAAAGTTGAAGGTTTCCGAATGGTCTCAAATGGATTTCAAATGGTATATGAATGGAAATGTACATCTGAATAGATTTTTAGTTACATAGCTTAATGGAATGCAAATGGTTTGTAAATGGTTTTGGTATTCGTAAATGGTTCCAAATGGTTCAAACTGAAAACCATTCAGTGAATGGTATATTATGTACATCAATGGAACATGTTCAGTTCATCATACATGTACATAGGCCTATTGCAAATGGTCGAGTTGTCTGTTGTCTTTCATTTGAGAGTATACGTGTCTCAATTAAACAAGTTTCTAACCAACTATATTTGCTATCTCTCCGTTAGAATACAATTAATAGGTGGAAACAGAAAGGTTACAAACTTTATAGCCTAAACCAGTTTAGATAGTTCTCCATGGTATTGACCGGATCATTTCCCGAAGTCAAATTTAATTAATAGGGACATAATTTTTGAAGGTGGTACACTTATCAAATTTTGTGAGGCTCTTATAAATTAGGGTTTACAGTAAAGCCATCCATAGCAAATCGAGTAGGCCACAAACCGCGCACCTGGATTTCCCTGAAAAATTTAGCTTCAGTTTCCCCTAACAGTATATTCCCCTCCCCTAACTTGGAAAGGCTACACAGAGATATTGCACAGCACGGATATGAGTTGGAATAGGAAATTCTTACTGTCATTCCAATACCCGGCCCACGTCCAATACCTCCTGACTCCAGGCCTCCCCCACTCCAGTTTCTGACACTTTCTTAGCCCGTATATATCCTCACCCCACAACAAGTTCTTGTTGTTGTAGCTTTGCAGCCTTGTGCCATCTGAAGCCCAGAAACAGAACCTCCTAAATTATTGTGATCATTATTTCTTCTCTCCCTTTTCTTCATACAGAATTCAATTCCAATCACCCTCCCCACCCCATCCTGCATGCCTTTTTTGTCTGTTGCTTATCTTTTTGAATAAGAAATCAAAGCACAATGCAATGCTTGTTGAATGTAGCTATTACGTAATAGCTTCTCTGGTTCGATGACAGCATGTATGACGCTACAACATACAAAGCTCATAGATACTTTACACCATGTGTACATCGCATGTACAGTACAACCATAATAGGTACAACTAGTACAATGGTACCATACTGCAAAGATACGTTGCTATGTAGTTGTCATGAATTCAGGAAACGTGAAGTGAAAGTGAAGGATTCCTTTCTTGGAGGATTTCAAGAAACTGGCTGAAGCACAGTAAGTAAGATACATGTCTTTTAACTATTACACCAGAGTGACCAATAAACATACTTTAGTGAAAACTAGGAACCAAAGAGGCAAAGACTGCATCAATGTCTGGTCGCTGCTGTGTTAACAGTTAGGCCTAATGTTAGTAGCAAGAGCCACTAGACTATTTGTAAGACTATAATTTATGAAGCAGACCTATCCTTTTTAGAGGGGGTGCTTCTTACAGTCTTCAATGAAAAGAGGGACAGGGTTCCAATATGCTATTAAAACATGAAAAAGCCTCTTCAAAGAGAACCAAGCTTTTATTTAATCCATGTTCATCAAGGGAAAAGTTAACCAAATGAGGGTTTTGAAAAGCCATGTAACTGGGCTATGAAAAAGGATTTCCTTTTTTCATTCATTTGTACAGTAAGTACCGTTCTGTAGCATAAATAATAAACAGGTACCATAACTGTTGTAGGCCTATTAATATAATTATTTGTGTATGTATGGTAAATTAGTTTCAAAATTTGACAAAAACTCCCTATGGCCTCTAGCAAAATTTGACTGCAGGCCTATATCACAGTCGCAAACAAACAAAGACACCATCTTTAATGAAAAGAAAGCAATCACTTCAACTTGAAGTAGTGTAGTAGACTGTCCTGTTACATAATTGGCTGTTAAGACTAATGGTACAATATTATTTTCTTTCAAATGTGAAATTGACTGATTGGTTTATCCTGAACATTCATTATTGAAGTCTACAAATGATGAGTTAAATTCTTGGTGTTGACTATTTTCTTTATTTAGGAGCCAATGGGTGGACCGGACGAGGAATTCAGCCGTTAGATTTGGAAACAAAATTTGTCCCCTAAGTGGACCTTTCTTGTGCCCTGTTTGCATACTCTAACGGCATTGTGTTAAAACATCTCCTTATTTTTCAACTTGGAAAACCATGAGCATAAGTTTTCATGGACCAAAGTTACCAAACTGTGTTTCATGGGGCAAATGTGAGAAGACTGAAGCCTACTCTATGATTTTCATGAAATATATTTTACCATGGAAATCCTCATTATTTTAATTGGAAATGTGAAATAACTGGTGCTTACAGAATAAATTACTTATTGTATCAGCTTAATGTTTTGACCAAACTTTGATTTTAATTTGAAAGTCAGAAATTTGTATTTTTACCTGGACAAACCATCCTTTTGATAATTTTTCTACATTTTCTTCCTTGGAAAGAAAACCTAAAGTATGATTTTTTCATTCCTTAAGTTTACTGTCATTACAAAGGTGTACCCTGCATTTGAATTACAACTCTATATTTTTGTGTATATCGTGCCAGCATATGAGTGCATAGTACATGATCTCGGATACTATGAACTGTTTTACATGTGTTTAAGCAGGGAGTTGCTAGAGAATGAGATACAACGAACAAATTTTTCTAGACAACATGTACTTGAAACAGATTATATATTTTGAGTTGCCACTATTTGATTGACAGGTCCCTTTGTTTCTATTGTTAAATCCCTTGTGACTAAGTCCTTATAATAATAATTTCTTCCATTCTGCTTCGGGTAAACCCTAAACAATTAAACTAGAGGCTTCAGTTGCTCCCCTTTCCTCATCAGATGGAAGCATTGATCAAGTCTGTACCTTCACATCAGATTTAAACAATTTTGTTATCATTAAGAAACAAAAATATAAAGTAATTTGCAGAGAAAATGTTGCTGTCTTCAAATGAAACAATAAGTCGCGTCTCGGATAGCGTCAAATGGAACAACAAATTTCACAATTTTCCATGACTGCTGGCAACAAAATGTTAACAAGTTAAGTGCAAGGAATACGTCTCTCCATTGGAATTTCGATAATGTGTCACTAATCCTTTTTTATCGAAGCATTCAGATAAAATTTTTGCAGATAAAAGCAAGATTATCGTCGTAAACGAACATTGTCTCGAGAAGACTATTGAATAGTCCATATGGGAACAATTTCACTCCAAATTCAAAAGTTGTTTCTCCTTCTCTAGCAACTCCCTGGTTTAAGTTTGTAACAAACATGCCAAGTATCAATTGACTTTTGAATTTGGAGTGAAATTGTTCCCATATGGACTATTCATTTTTTTTCTCTATTTACCTTGTGGGTATCAGTGCCCAACCATTACATGTAATATTCTTCAGTGGTTTGCCAGCTGCATGATCTATGCTATCTAGCATTCCTGTTCTGTAAGCTGAACAGAATGCCAACAGGGGTTAATAATCATACACTCTGTTTACTACTATAGTTAAATTCTTATATTGTTTAAATTACTTTTGGTTGTACAGCAACTGGACAGTATTTTCCGTCTTGAAATTGCTCATAGAAACCATTGTTAGACCATTTGTAAGTGGTTTCTCATTGAAATTATTTCCGTTTCGTTTCGTTTCGTTTGTTTGAAATTGTTGAGATGCATTACCATGAATAAACCATTCACAAATCATTTGTGAATGGTTTCAGTCATTCCATTTGCATGCCAGACCATGTGAAGACCATTTGCAAATGGTACCGCTGGACACCATTTGGGACCAGTCATTCCATTCAAAAACCATTTGCATGCCGGACCATTTAAAGACGATTTGCAAATGGAACCATTCAAGATCATTTGTGACCTTTCAGAAGTACCAAAAACACAGTGAAAAAATTACCATTCAGACAATTCGCAAATGGTGTCAAATGGAATTCAACCCTGGGAATTTACGCAATATCACATGCAACAACTACTTCATCTTACCTCAATCTGATAAATACATCATGCCGGTCTTTTTTTTTTTTTGTGACTATGTTTATGAAATCGTTTAAATATCTGCCATTATACTCAGCAGCTGCGTCCCAATTTTGAAAAGGTACTTTGGTATTTTTTTTCAAATCCTCAATTAATCCCCACAATTTACTCCCACAATCCATCTGATGTTTCCACATCCTTTCTCCTCTCAAGCTTTGACAGCATTGCCTCTTAGATTCTCGGGGGCTTACCAAATTGTATCAACAATATTTCCAGTGCCTTCAAAGACCCATTTTGTCCCTTGAACTGATTGCACTGTAAGCTTTACTTTTACAAAATTTAATAAGATGTTGAAACTTTGTAAACTCACACTGTGATTTACTAGCAGTACGTACATTGCATGATTTGCTAAAACTGAAATACTACCCAGGATCACCATAAAAATATGGGTATTCCACCCTTGGAAGCTTCATTACACTGAAAAAAAAAATACTCACAAAAGTGAGTAAATTTAGATCCCTGATTTTACTCACCTCGGGGCGTAATTGTAGTAGCCTGTAATGAGTATGTTTACTCATTATTAAAGTAAGTTTACTAGGTTTGGTGTTTATGAATACTACCCAGCTAATGGAAATACTGCTTTTGGTTTTGTCCCTGATTTCACTACCCAAGTAGTAAAATTATACGTAGAGACATGTAGAAATACTAACTGAAGTTTTAGAGGGTTCTTGTCTGGTTAGTAAATATACATGGGTATATAAATGACAGTTAGTAAGCAAGGAATGTTTTCTAAAACTTTTATTGTACTTTCAGGAGAAAAACAAATGTCTGTGTCCCAACATGTGAATCATGATGACTTAAGTTGCTGATAATTTGGCATGATGTATATGGAATACACTGACATGATACCCAAAGACATGCATGGCATAAACTGATAACTGAAAAGAGAAATGATTTCAAGATATTTAAGGAGAGGCAAATTTTCTGTAAACTGCAGGATCAGTTGACATATTTATAGCAAGAGGTTTTCTTCATTCAGAAAAGATCAGTTTTCTGGGTGAACACGTTGATATAAATCATAGTATTTCTGAATGAATTGTTTGTTTTTATGGAAAGAAAGCCTCACAATCTTAAGATAAAGATAGCAATACAGTACCTAACAAAGTTGAAGTTACGGAACAGTCCATGCATATCAAAAAGATTAAAAGTTGAAAACCAGTAACAAAGAAACACTTTAAAAAATTGATTGAAGTTGATTTGCCATATTTTTTTTAACTTGACCTTAAAGGCTAGTCTACCTTAATATTTTTCTTACAGTAGATCCAGAAAAAGACTGTACACTTCAGATTGTAAGGTTTAAATGACATGGCATAAGGTTTTGATGAAGAGTAGGAGGGCAACTTTTTCTGATGTCATATCCCTTTAAAACTATATTAATGCCACTGTGAGAGATAAAAGGAGAAAAAGCTTTGTCAAGTTTTACATATAGAATTTCTTCATCCTCAATAACTGAAAGCAGAGCAATGTATTACTGTAGAATCAGATTATGACTCTCTTAAACTCTCTTAAACAAAAGACCTGATAAATTTTAGCAAAAGCAAATGCTGGTCCATTACCATGACAGTGCTACAATGATCAAAACAAAGATATGAAATCATGAAATAATAAGAAACAAAAAAGTATGGTACAACAGAACAGAACCAGAACAGAACCAACCACGTATGTGTATTAAAGTTTTAATCTTACATGAGAAATTTCTCAAGCTGACACTATTTTTCCAAGAATGTACTGAACAAAATATGCTTACACACTACGATCAACAACGTTGTGGCAGACTTTGATATCTTTTTTAATTTGCTCTAAATTTATCCATTAAATTACTTTATGCCACGAGTACCACATCGCACAATTTTTTTGGAATAATACCCATTTTTATTTTGATGATGGATGTAAATACAGAAATACTTGACCCTAGGCTGGTATGTGGAAAGCCAATATGGCAGATCTCTACAAAAAACTCACATGGTTTATTATGGTAATGTCATAACTAATATACCCTCTCACATTGCAGCAGTCTATAATTACCACAAAATACAATCTTACGTCTTTTTCATGCAAATCTGTAAAAATCTCAAGTTGAATATATTGGGACTTTTCACCCAATACTGATAGGGCATACAACAAACAACCATTAAATATGAACAAATGGTATGAACAGGTTATATTGTATGTAGGTAAGATAAAGGCTTATTTTATCTAACAAACAGCAAAATGATCTAATTCAGACAGGGTTAAGTAAACTATCAAGCTTCTAACAAGGAAACACAAAGTTAACAAAACTTTCAACTATATAACAAAGCTAATGTCACCCACACAAGACTCTGAAGCACTATAAAGACATTACTTGTCTGTATATTTTGTAATAAATGTTGCTAAGGATCTTGGAATCTTCTTTGCTTTTGATCCCAACATCAAATCCAGGAAAAGGAGCAGTTTTTTACATTTTTGAGGAAAGCTTACATTGAATGCATAATAGGTTGCAATAAGGCACTCAAATCCTTGGATAATGGATGATACCTCACACACCACTGCATTTTCAGCCATGATGTACATGTCCTTTGCATCCAGGTGGTTATGTCCAGTACCA
Source organism: Holothuria scabra (assembly GCA_037179385.1). Classification (NCBI taxonomy): domain Eukaryota; kingdom Metazoa; phylum Echinodermata; class Holothuroidea; order Aspidochirotida; family Holothuriidae; genus Holothuria; species Holothuria scabra. The sequence continues at coordinate 10,576,061 of CM074195.1, read as the reverse complement.
AGGAGGACTGGCTCTGACGAGAGTGGCTTGTCAGCATTGTTCTGAAAAACAAAATAACGGTAATCCATTAATTCTTACAACATTTTGCTTGCTTCATTTGCTCATCTCAGAATAAGATATTATGTAGGGTGGAGAAGGTGCATGCAGGAAACTGGCTGCTACTGCTTTAAGAAACTTTCCAAACCCATCACAGGAGTCCACAACAAGAATGTACAATACTTTTCAGGCTAAAGGTGCCAAGTGTGAAAATAATTATAACACAAAAAAATGTTCCAGAAGTTCCTAGTAAGGCCAGAGTTGCAGGATTAGAGTAACAACATGCAAAATGCCCTTTGACTCTGAATTAATGGGGCAACGACTGTCAATAATGTAGAACTTACTGATGGGAAAGGGGAAAAATGATAGAATTAGCAATTATACACCCATAAAGTGCTGTCTGAATGGTTTCTAAGTTACCTGGTTGTCCAGCACAAAAACACTGTTGATATCTTCTTTAAAGCAGGATGGTAGAATAAGCAGAACAGTTGTACACCTCAGATCTGCAAAAAAGTAATTAATTATGTACTATTTTAACATTTTGATAAACGACAACACATATCAAATAGAAATCAGTATAAAACTAAATAAATATTGATATTGAATTTCTTGTTCTTCTGGAAATCTCAGTCAAAGCTGGACTAAATTGTTTCTTCCTCCGTAACACTCATTTAATTTTTAATTTTGCTGTTCTTACTTTTTGTTATTGTCTGGGTAATAAAAGAACCAAGCACAATAGCAATGTTGAAGCTGTAGGAGACTTTTGCGGTGTGAATTGCCCTCCACAAGGGTGTCTCAACCCCCTCCCTTCTAAAGTGGAAACATGTATTTAATTAAATGATGAATTGCAGAGCCCTTATTCATTGGTCCCAATACTACCCACAATATTTTTTTCAAAGTAGACCATGCTTTTAACTGCAAAAGGTAATTTATTTTACATTGAAATATGTCAAATCTTACCTCCGTTCTATCACCATATGGTGATAGAAAGGAGGTAAGATTTAATAAATGCATTGACCTAACCCTTTTCACATTCAGAGGCAATGCAATTGACTTCATAAGGGATGGTTTCATCTGTCAAAGCAAGAAGTAAGTAACACATTACTTTTCTACATACCATTTACATCATCCTCTTCCTTTAATGTTTTGACTTTCTCCTGGTATGCACAAAGAACATCATCTTTCTCCACTCTTGACTTGTTATCCAGGACGTTCATAAATTGTTTTACAGCATCTTTCAATGTCAGAAGAGGGTTTCTGTCTGTTATCCTCCAGAACTCTTTGACAATCTGAAAAAGGGCAAATTCATTAGCAGTTGATTAACTTCCATTGCTCATTCAATTCCTTGTTAACACACTTCTGGATTCTTTAACTAAAACAAAAAGATTTACTATTACCTGTCATGTTAACCTTTTTCACACATAATAGGTAGAACACATTTTCTCAAGAAACAGTTTTGCTTGTCCTTACACAAGTTCACATCAAACACAGTTTTGTTTCACCAGAAAAATAATTTACTAATTAATCAAACAAAGTAAAATATGAATGGATGGTGCCCTTTTTCACTAACAGGACACTAGGTTTCAAAAACTTTGATACAGTCACCCCCTTGCATGTCTTTTTAAATACCCTGACAGAACCCCACTTGCCTCTACTATAACAAGTATGACGACTCAAACTTTTGTTTAATGACTGCAATATGCCAACTTTGAAAGTGCAATCATTCACAGATAATGATAGCAAATACTTATATTAAAAGGCACACCCACATGATTATATTTACATAGGTATTCCATACTTCACAATTTCAATTTGTGATATTTTTTCTCAAAGCATGTTTTGAACTGGTAAGTTATGATGGGTGGGCAATAACCTGCAAATCAGTGAAATGAGATTTAAACAGTGGTGAATTACAAACACTACTAGTACAGTCAGCAGATTTTGAAACTGGGCAATGAAGCTAAACTCAACTCTTAAAAATTTAGGAGGTGAAAAAGGAATGTTTTTAACCACAGGAGGAGCTAGAAGACGAGAAAAATGCAACTTGGCTTATAAATTGTCTTTGAAAGAGCATTATTGTAACAAGCAAGACATGTACAACTGAGTGCATGATGACCTATAAATTGGATAAGGTTTTAAACTTGTAATCTAAAGACTAGTTTGACTCCTGCCTCAGTCACTACATTGTATCCTTGAGCAAGATACTTAACCTCCCGGGATGTCACTATATGCCAGGAGGAGGTTGGCTAGTCCTGCCGTGATGGTGAGTTGCACCGGCAGCCATGTAAGTTATACCCTCCCTTTCTCTTTTTCTCAATAATGGTGCAATAATTTGAAAGAAATTTGGATGTAATATTAATCTCCGACTGAGACAGTCGACTGAGGCATTATTTTAGCCCATCTCTTAGCTGATTTCTACCCCCTGGGTCGTGATCACTAAAAGGAACACAGTCAAAATTACCTAGCACCAAGTGTGGTCTGGTGACAGTCCTGCTTACTTCAATTAATAAAGCCTCTCTTCACATTGGAGGTAAATCATGAACGGTACCTGCACCAGGTATATCCACCATTACAGGTGCTACCACACTTAAAAGACTGTCTATGAGACCATCATTTAGCTTGGATTATATTGTGAGTATTAGTGTGTGTTTTAACTAATTCACTAACAAGCCACAAAATGAATACATTACCTCTTTGGAATCAAACAACAATGGGTATTTTTCCTTCCAAAAGGAGACCTTTTCAGGATGGTTTAGAATGTCTTCCCGTCTTGACAGATATGTTTTTCCCATTAGTAGGGAAATCTTCTGAGCATCTTTCTTTTTCTTTTTGCTTCCTCTTGAAGCCACCTATAATAACAACAAAGGGGAATGCAAGAATGTTTAGTTACATTGGTAACTTATTTTCAAAAGGTGTCTTTAGGAAGAAAGGGGACCTAAAGCTACTTATTAAAGTTATACATAGAACTGTCACTCTGAGTACAGTATCTCAAACCTCCCTTAACAGTGACTGAAATGACCAGTTCTAATATTTAAGTGCAGAAATTTTCACATTAAATCATTTTTGGTACATTTTCTGTTTTTTGGCCCTTTACTTTTGCCCTAGCTGGAAAGTTTGCCAATTTCAACTTTTGCAATATGGTATCCGTTTTGTAATTTCTGATTTAAAAGCAACACACAATGCAAAATTGTGGTACATTTTCAAAGAGTAGAATATACCTGTGTTATCAATACAAAGGCTTTTGGCACCGTGTGTTCTCAGCCTTAAAATAGTGGGAAACATGTTCAACAAAACCATATACATGACTTAAATAAACACGGCTGGTTCAAAAAGGGTAGAAAGGGATGAGCACTCAGTAACAGTTATTTCAAATACTTGATTAGCTTAATTTGGCTGTTCCAAATGAACCAACTTGTTTGGTTCAGTGCCCACTTGAATGGATCCAGTTCAAATTTAAACCAAACTACATGAACAAAAGATGTATGATACTTAGTGACACACTAAACAATTCTCTCCCCCTCCTTATATGTACAGTGGGTAACTTGGTCTATCCAACTTTTACCTTTGAGATTTGTAAATTGTTGGGCCAAGATATTTCAATAAACTGAAAGAAGGGTGGTAGTTGAAGCTTAACAAAGTAATTATGCTTTTTGGTTCAACATTGACAATAGATATAAAACAGATCAAGACAGTCTCAGTCTCTAAGTCAACAGCAAGAAAATTCACAAAATGAATTGTGACTGCAGTGCTAGACTGAAAGATATGACAGAATTTCACTAATGTCATACAATTTAATTGGCTAACACCTGTCTAAGAAATTTTCCATGTAGTTTAATTCAAGTGTTTCCAGGGCAGGAACCAGAAGGAAAAATATAAGTATAAAAATATTTTATAAAAAGAAAAATATAAGTATAAAAATATTTTATAAAAATAGAATTAAATTGGTTTCAGGAATAATATTAGCATAAATGAAGGAGTTAATAGTAACAAATAATTTTTAAAGTTGGGATGGTTGATTGAAGGGAACATGTGGAGCTGTCTAACTCGGTTTTCTAATCCCTCTTTGAACAGGACTGTAAGGTAAAGGACACTTAATTAATTTTCTAGCAATATATGCTTTGTGAATTTTCAAAACTTCTCATATTCAGTGATCATTGATCAGAAAAAATGTATTTATTTTCTATGTATGAAGACAAGGCAAATGAAAATGGCAAATAGCTGGAACAAGCTCTTACTTTTGATGCCTGACAATACTTGCAGCATCCTCACCAGTTAGTAAAGTCTTTTGTACCTTTGACGTTGATGGAATGGATGTTGGTGTTTCCTTTTCTGGTTTCCTCTTCTTGAGGAGGTTCTTTCTCTCATTTCTAAATTTATCCATTATCCTTATTTTCCAGTAATACTACAAAAGAAAAACAAAATGGGGAAATGTAATGGTATAATTAGACTTTTGTTACTCATATGGAATGTTGCAGCAGCATGCATATTTTGAAACCAATGCATGAGCAAAGCTGCCCACAAGCTAACTTCTTTCTTGATAGCAATGAAATTAGGTTTTCAAAGATAATAAATAAATGGAAACTATTTGAATCTAAATGATATTCCATAGAATTTCCCTTTAAGCTCAAAAAGGATCAAACAGGTGTTATTTCAGTAATCAATATCTTTAACTTGAAGGCTGTCTAAAGGTATTTTGTGCTGTTTTAGCCCCAATAGCTACTTTGCAATGGAGTCCATGCCATAATTAAATCAGGTTGCATGGCATCTTGATTGAAGTCAATTTCAATAGTATTTGCTTTCACCATGAAGTCACAACTCCAGTGACTTCATGTCCAAAAATGTCCAGTGACAAATTAAACACAACGGAAGCAGTGTGACAACTTTTTTCCATGAAGCTGGACATAGAAGCTACTGTGATAGCTACAGTATTTTTCTGCATAGTGCTTTAACTTTTTTAGATGATCTAGGGGAAGCTTTCTATCATAACAAGATTTCATAAAACTAGTACAGCAATGCTAATTGGAAAGCCCACACAATTTCTATTACAGTATCTGTTTAATAAATAGAGGAACTCAAAATAACCAAATTTTATCTTTTATTGATCTGTTCCAAAAACCTCCTTACATTACAAACTTACAGTAAGTGCAACGAATTAAAGAAGAGTGACCGCAAAATACTTGTGATTTGATAAAAAAAAGCATCATTATTATTTTTGTATGTAAATCTGTGAGCATGCTTTATAATGTATGGATGATGTACAGTACCTATAAATTGTTCAAGTGCAGCAGCGTATACATTTTGTTGCACCTTCAAATCCTCATGTCAACACTGCATGGCTTTGTACTGATCAAAATAATACCCAGAGACTCAAAAGAAGGCCACTGTATTGGGTCTTTAAAACAGTCATTTTTCAATTACTTACCTTGGCCAATTAATGATTAAATGATTGAACAGAACAGAATGGGTAATATCTTCACAGTCCATATTTATTTACAAGCTACACTTCATTTCATGTGTTAGGCCATACTGACCACAGTGCAATATAGAGACCACATAAATAAAGACATGGGTGAGCAAATGCCCAGAAAAGTAGGAAAACTGATCAGTGGGAAGAGCTGTATCATCGATATCAAGGACCAGCTCAAACAGCCTGCATAACCACGTGCAAGATAAGAACTGAACACCCAGCCAAGCACACTCTGCTATTAGTGCAATATAAGTAGTTAAATGGCACAGCTAACTAAAACAGCTTTAAAACACAATTTAATTAAATGTCTTATATTAGAATGCAAAGAGGCAAGCATTAATGCACTGCTTCCAAGCAATCATACACCAAAATTTCAGCCCCAAATCTCCACACATGAAGAAGAAGAAAACTTTTGTTGAAATGTTGACGCCATCCACCAAAGCTGTACAGGATTAGAATTTACTTTGCAGGAACTATCAACATGTATGTCACAGTAACAATTCAAAAGCGCACTGTACACAACAGTAGTACCCCCTCCCTCCTCTGGACTCTACTCACAAAAGTGCATAGACCTAAGGCCCATTAAAAGAGACAACTGCTGATCGTACTGATTTTCTAGAAAAAGACTGAGTGTGCAGGGCATTTTTATTTTTTACTTTTAACTTCAAAGTAGCCAACATTCAAAATGGCCTCCTGCCCCGGTGAAATTCTCTGTTCAGCGCTGAAATGCACTGAGGCAATGTACAAGGTTACAAACACGAGTTTGCCTTTGGTTGCCTCACCATGCCATTGCCTCTCTGTGTACTGTAGAGCAATTGGCTCCGTAAGCATGGCCTGGGCATACTGTGGTCCCTGTACAAACGATTATGATGATGAAGTTTGACAGTTTTTTGTTCAACAATTTTACAGAACCTGATTTATTTTAAATGCTAACTAATTATTTTCAAGTTGCAATAAAAGTACAAAATCAAAGGATGCATAATTTCAGAAATAAAACAAATTGATTTAGCAGCAAAAACAAAAAATGCGGGTGGCTACGATCAACAGTTGCTATTTTTTACTTAGCCTAATGCAAATTTCACTCATAGGAAACTTGAGTGAAAACACTTAGTTTTATAATGTTGCCATTACATCCTTAAATACTTACATAAGGTGTTGAAGAGAAATTTTCCTCCCTCAGTACTGGAAAGTTCTGTACAAGTAAGGCAGCCACCTCATTATACTGAGCTGATGTTGGATACCTGTGCCCAAATAACAAAGGTGTCAAAGGATTTAGTTCATACCCATTATCATATTTGCTTTTGTGGTATTTTTAACATTATTTCAACAATATATGTTTTAATTTAGTTGAGATTCTGGAAATACAGTCATATACCTATTTTGCGGCACATATGCAAATTATATCAAACAAGTAGTTTGAAGGCAGTCCAGCAAAACACATAACCACATATAAGCACCTTGTTACAATTTTGAAGGATATAAAGAAGGGAGTTTTTATAATTTCCTACTGCAAATACTCAAATTTTCAAACTAATATGACAATGCAAGGTTTATCCACCCCCAATAATGAATCCAATGATATGCACATGTATTGTAATTGCAGTCAAACTCTCACTTACAGTACTTATTCATGTGACACCTGAAGTAAAATTAAATGAAAAGCTATCTTCAGGGACAAAACTACCTGTATTCCTATCTGAATTACTACACCCATGTCGGTACACTATAATCCATGATCGATTAGTTTTTGTCATATTTTGACCATGATTTGTCAGTGCAATTCATTGGAATTGACAGTTTTGCTAATAATTATAACACCTCCTGATTGAAGGTAACATGCCATTGGATGCTTTGCACTGTCACAGAGTTGTGTTTTAATATCTTTGTGTTGTGGTGTAGTAGTCTAGAATAATGCACAGTGATTGGCCCAATCCACTCCTTGAATCAAATATTTAAAAAAAAAACTGACCCAGTCAGACAAAAAAAAGTAAGAGGCTATATAAAACAAGTATATTTGATATTTATGTGGTAGTAAAATTACAGATAAACATGCAAAGAGATCCACTATTTGTAAGTTACATGTCCACATTCTGAGAGAAAAACGTCCTTTACCTACTGTACATCAAAAAAGAGGAGAAATTAATTGAGATTCCAATAATGTGCTTTATTCCCAACAACACCATGTCTTGGCTATTTTTTCATGTTACTTATTGCTGTTTTTCATATTTCATCTTGGGAACTCATGGGACTTGAAATTTTACTTTTGACCACTAGTGACCACACATGAAGATGTTGGGGCCTCTTGGGAAATTCTCCTGTTTGACCTCCGGTGACCCTACATGACAAACTTGTGAATTCATGGAAAGTTTTGCTTTTTTGACCCAAGATGGCCTTTGATCCCTACCAAAATCAATGTTTACCCTTGTTTCTCTGACAATTAAATGGCATTCTAGAAGTTGAAAAACATTTTCACTACAGAGATATGGGCAGATATAAAAGTTTACTACCCCTGTTTTCTCCTCTTTGTGAGGTCTTGTCTAAAATATTCTGCTTTCTACACAGGCTAAGTTCTAGTGTTAATACTGATTTTACAATTCACCTTGCAAAGTATTTTTTAATGACTAAATGAATTAAATGAATATCAAACATTGAACAAATACATCTAAAATAATGCACTTACGTTACAAAACCTGACATCTCATTGAAAACACAACTTATAATTAATCTTCTTTCCCTTTCATCAGGAAATATGCCCTTGTTCAGCTTTTCGGCTAGTCTCCTTGGCAGAGGCGGTAACTCAAACTTCTTTGGCCAATCATGTCTTAAAGAAAAGCAGAGAAAATTAAAATGCAAATTAAACTGGGAAGGATTATTCCATACACAGTACCATAGAGAAGCCCAATGGGCACAATGAAATGGAACTATAAAGGAATAATCCTTCGAATCCACAATGCAGTTTTATTGTTAGCTGGCATAAGGCCCTATTGAGGATTGCTAATCTCTCGGAAAGTATAATCCAAGTTAGGCTAGCCTAGATTGTAATTAAAAAGCATAGCTTGACCTGGGCTAGGCCTATACTTAATTTTTGAGATTCTGCTGGGCTAGCTAGCCTAGCCTAGGCCGATCCAAAAACTCAACCCAAATTGGCCACCAAATACCGCTAAAAACAAACACAGAAGTCACTAGATGCTTTAATTAGTTGCAACACGACTGTGCCATCTTCTCGGTGACATCATTTAAAGTAACTTAAGCCTCGAAAAGTTGGTAAGGCCGTGTTTAAAAAGGCTTGGGCTGTACAAAGATGTATGGCTTCAACATGTTAGGATGCCTAGGCCTAGGCTAGGCCTATTCGTATTGTCTCCCGAGTCCCTGTGATAATCTCAATAAGCGCAACTGAAGTTGGAGCATAAAAATGTTAGAGAACGAATTTAATGTATGAAATGTAACGAGGGTAATCCCTGTATAAAATATGACTAATACATACCTCGATTTTTGCAGCAACGAGCAAAAAATAGGATATTATGAACACAGATTTCTAGCGGCAAACTTCTGTATCGTGGTCGCCCTATCGAATTGCTGTAGGTCTTACTAACTGTATAGTATTCTAACCAGTTGGGCGCGTACAATAACCAGGCAGGTAGTATAATGATACTACAACAGCCACTTAGGTGGTGAATTCACATGGGCTGTCTACTGAAAATACTCTCTAAAATTAGTATTATTACAAGTCATCACCTTGTTCGTCTACTAACGATGAGTAAATTCATCCGCACGGGTTAAGCCTGCAGTATTGTTACTCGACGCACGCATTGTTTTACTAACCAGACTAGTAAGCAGACGTCATTGTGGTGTGACCGCTAGTAATTACAATCATTACATAAAATCGAAAAAGTAGATTTACTCGCATTTTATGTGAACTGTGAGTGACGGCACTAATTGACGTGTATCTTTACTCATTTTGGTTGTAACAATTTACTAACTGATTAGTTTGTATTTTGTCTGTGTAGACTGGAATAGACCAGCCTTATTTTCTCCTTCGGCTTTCTTCCTTTTCTTTCTAGTCATCATGAATTGTGCTCTCCTGCTTGTCACTGCTAGCTGGTTCCTTTGCTTCCGGTCTGAACTTGGCCTGTTCTGCTGTGGTTTCTTTTTGTCCTCATCAACTACGTTCTCCTGCCTGTCACTGATTTAGTTTGCCAGTTTTTCTCTGTTTGATTTGTATCGTCTTCATCTTTTTCTCCACTTTGAAATAATTTTGAACATGTGTTCAGTGTTCTTGTTTCTGACTCTTCTTGTTTCTTTTCTTGCCTAGGCTATGATTTACATTGTCCATGTAGGTCAAAGCTTACGATATGCCTAAATTGACGTTAACACAAGAAATAGGCCTCAGCTCTGCAACGTTAATATTTATCTGCAGTCTGCAGCTGCATCAGTACTCGCCCACTGTATCGTAATTTCTAACGGACATTACAAAAAGTACGGCTACTTGCGTTGAACCTAAGTTTCACTCAACATTTTTTGAACATCACTGCTACGGTGTCGTTCAGCCTAACGTACGCTTATTAGCTGCGCAGGCATAATTTACACATTGTTACTCGGTATCACGTTACCTTGGCCTAAGCTCCTTCACTCCGCTGTTTTAGTTTGCGATCACTGAGCGTTTTTCATTCTCGTTGATTCAATGTCTCGCTCTCAAACTTTTGATTTCCAAGACATACTTTTTGTCTCCAAAGGTTCCATCCCGGGTCCTGCCACCATTTGGTAATACGCAAATAAATATTGAAATCTGAAAATATGTTGTTTATCTTCTTTTATTTTTGATCTCTTGTGTTATTGAACATTTGTAATAAACATTTCTGTTTTCTTGTTACAGAATCATTTGTCACGCACGCTCTCCATTAATAATCAGTACTCCGAACAGGAATATTTGTAGCCGATTATGTCTGTTGCCATTTCAAACTGAATCCCTTATACCGGGAAGAACCATCTGTAATAAACTGTACGAAGGCAGTATTTCCTGTGGTAATCGTTGTGTTAGGAATTGTTGTACCACAAATTTCCGCAAGCACAGCCGCCTGGTTGGTAATGCCATCATAAATCTATAAATACCAAACAGTTAGACCAGTATTATGCTGCAAACATCAACTTGGCGAAAAGTAAAATATGTTATGTCTTTATGATACGAACAATTGTACATGAAGTGCAAAGAAAGGGGAGGGAGGGAGGAAGCCTTTCCTGTGGTGGGATCGAAGAAGACGAACTTGAAGAGATTATATATTATGTTGGTATTCTTTCATGAGAGAGACAGAGTACTAACACAAATTTAAATAAATAAAAAATAAAAAAGTTCTAAGGCTCTCTTGCAATCAGGTGACAAATTCTGTGGGTAGGTTGAAAAATGGCAATGTATTGGTAAAGGTAGCGCAACTGAAAGCACTTCGTGAAAGATGATGATTAAGAAGGATTTTTTCTGATACCGTAGAACCCGTCACCAAGTTTTCAGTCATTGACGGTTTCTTAAACCCAAGTTAAAGCAACATAATTTAAGACATGTGAGATGTTATATATGAGTGTCCTACACTACCATACCATATGTCCGTGGTTCACTTCATAGACCAGGCGTTATCAAAGACTGAAAATGGAACCTGCTCTCGTTATGCGTGATGCTACCAATAAGTATGGATAATCAGGGAAACGATGTAAGAATCCATTGCTCCACAAGTGGAAAAAAGACTACGGGCACCTCTAGATTACAGGGGTCAAACCCTGTCCAACCCTAATCCTAATCTACACTTCTATACCTTTGCTCAACATCCTATGTGTCATAGGTCACAGAGTCAACAGTCCTATCTACTCCCCCAGCCCTGGACCCTTCCTTAAACTTCTGATGTGGTTGAATTTTCTGCCTGATAGTTGACAAATGGTTGGAGATCTCCATGGAGAAGTGAGGGTGGGTATGGTACATCCTAGTAATGGCGGAGCGGAGTTTTAAAGAGGGCGTCATGAAAGTCTTTTCCAGGACCCAATCCGTTTGACTTGCACTACCACCATGTGACAAATCTCAAAACAAAGTACGAATACTTACCCTAACGTAATCATACGGACAAGAAAGTGGGGCACCCTCGATTTCAACATCTAAAAATGTTATCAATATGAAGTAACTAGGATCAACTGTGATGGTCCAAATGACTGAAAGTCCATCATCATAGAGAGCAGGATAGCCGGGTGAGGTTATTTGTCCCGTTCTTCCACTCAAATCAAAACCATTGACTGAAGTCACAAACAAAAATAATAACATTAAAGGCAGGTATTCATCAATCCACATAGTTCTGATTCTCCAAACCTACCTATGGTTTCTAGCAATCTTAGTTTATTGCCTCAGAATTCAGAATATACGTTAATGGTCAAAAATATTCGGCAAGTGTAATCAAATCACCTTCAGCACTTCACGTGTAAGTTTTTCTCCTTTGATTTCATCCAAAGAGTTATTCGAATTTTCTGTAAACTACCGGTAAAATAGTATGTTTGGATGACGAATGACTGCCTTTAGCCTCTTCCCCTTAATGTTTTTATTGTACAACTAAACACTAGTTACAAAGTTCAATGCATGGGAACTCCTTTGGGGGTGAGGGTTATTTGCAATGATTACAACTTTAAAATCATAATTCAAGTTAAAATACATAAAAGCAAGGGTTCTACGATAAAAACGTATTTAATTAAAGTACCTTGGGGCAGCGGAGTAGGGAAAACAAGCAAGTGAGCTGTCAACTGGGAAAAAGGTCGTGGCCTGCTCGACTTCAACCAATTGTTCAGAAACTGGGCCCGTTAAACTATTTCTAACTAACTTTCTAACTACAGTAACTTGGAACAAGTCATTACGTACACAGCAAATGCCTGCACATCATCGCGGCCTTGGTTATATGGACTTCACTTATGACCACCTCTGAGAATCAGGCATGATACTTAGTGTCTAACCAAGCTACTTTCAAATTTCGTTCAAATATAACACCATAAAATCAAATACTCTACCGACATTTCCATTTCAACACAAACAGTTTCATTGGCAACTTAAAACAGAGCTTTTGAAAACAAACTGAACACACCAGCTGTTGTGGGTTACACGTATTCGCCTTAATCCCAAAAGCTTTGCGTAATGCATTTTTTGTGTCATCATGGTTGATGGTGTAAGCAATGAAACATTATTTGCATGTGTCAATATCTTTTTTTCAAGTTTTAAAACAGGTCAAGCCCTCCTTTCGGGGAGAAGTGTAATTTTATATACATGTGATTAACAGCAACATGTAATATTAGCAGTAGGACAATGTCAGATCAGTAACAATTTTACTTCAACATCTGTTCTCCTCATCCACCAGTCCAGAATGAGCCAGCCATGACAGAGCAATAATGTATATGGTGTGAGGACCGTGACGTTGAACACGTATTGTCCTTCATTGGACGTAATAGCTTCTTCGGGAGGCAGTTAAAGCTTTTGTTAGGACCAGACTAGAAAAGCGTACAGCTTCATCTGGTTCCATTTTTTCCTTTTTTTTACGTACTGTAGTTTAGTGCATTGTCCGATTTTATATTTCTGTACTAACATTTGTAGGTAGTGCAATTGAAAAAATAAACGATACGAAAAGATACGATACGAAAACGTCCCTTTGCCAGAGGGTCGGGGAGGCCTTTACAAACTTTTACTGCAGCAAATTTGTAGGTAGGACTCTCGCAGTTGTAAGTGTAGCCCTTTGGTCTGTTTAAGAGCCAGATATTGACAATTGACATGGTGATAGCGATTACATTGACTTGGGGCAAAATCTTCACAACCCTACATGAAGAGACAAATTGCAATTGCCTCTAACTTCGGTGAACAAAAGGTACAACTTTCAAACATTCTATATACCACAACCTCTTGATGAAAAATTTTGAATTTCCATGATAAACTAACTAACCCATTGAATATTCATAAGATCTTACCCTGTTGGTATGTGATAACAAATCCCGGAGCAGTTCCTGAACTGTTAGACTGGAATCTTAACCATGCTGATGTATCAACTGTCAAATTAGAGGGCGGCGTTGATCCACAAAAATGTCCTATGAAAGCTCCACTTTCGTCCACTTCTCTCACTTCTAGAAAGTCATTTGTACAGTTGCTGCTATCTTCAATACTAAACATTCTTTAAACACAAGAATTAAAGGAAAAGCATAAGCATACCTTACAACATTGAAATTCTGTGCAATAACAAATACCATTTCTTTCACTTTCAAGGAAAATGCAGTCGCCAATATGAATATGTATGAAGGTATCCTACTTGACGAATGGTTCTTTAGATCACGTGACACAGTAAGGTGTTCAGCTTGTCTACTTTTGTATGCTCAAAACACGTTTCATTTAATTTATTTCGTAAATCAAATATTTTATAGCAATTGATACAGTATACAAAAATAGGACATAACAAAATCAGTTTCAATTAGGGCACCACTGTGAAATATCCAGAGGGCTTCAAGAGTATGGTGTTCTTTAGAAAAACAAATAAATAGATAAAAACATAATAAAACTGAGAGAGTATTTCAGGACACGTGACACCAAAACGAAAAACTGCCTACCTTCCCTATAGTACCTGTCTGAATAAATACCCTTGAACCCTTCCTAATGCTATTCTTTTTCATCCCTTTCATGCCCATGATACACTTATTACCCCATCCTACCCTGCCCATGATACCCCGTATTACACCACCCAGGATCGGCCACCCTCCTTTCAAAGCGTGAGATCCAAAATATACATTAAACAATTGCAATGTACCCTAGGAAAGAGTGAAATTGCAGAACGGAGGGGAGAACATCTGTAAATATAATTCTACTAGGACAGTGTTACGATTCCATATCAAGTGTTTCAAATTAGATATAAGGCTCCTCAGTCCTTGCCTTTGAAAGCTCTAATATTTTTCAAGCAATCTGGCCATCTCATACTTACGAAAAAGAAATCTGAATTCGACTACCGATTGAGACTGAGATGTTCCACGTACATTCAACACTCTGCGGGTAGCTATCAGGATATCCTGGATTGGTAAAAGTACCAGAGGGTGCAGTGAAGTCACCGCCACATGCTAAAGGTGTTTAGATATGTGAACCAATAAAACCACGTTAAAGTAAAATTAAACGTGTTTGGCAAGTAAGATGAAAGTCTTAATATCACATCAAGTTTTGATATCTTAGACGAGTAGCCACTCTACACATTTCGGGGAGATTTGCAATGGAATCCCATGTGTGGTTCTCAAGATATGGGGAAGTAGTCACGTTTTACACAAAATGTCGACGTGAAAAAAGCACACATTTCATCATATCCTCAAATTAATTCATATTCTTTTATTTGTCTTGTGTGTGTTACTTTACAACAAAGTTGATCCTCGGCAGTTCCATATTATCAGACTTTAATTGCAACAGCAGCATGACAACTTTACAAACTTTGCATCTCCACAGTCCTCTCTATATCAACTGCAAAGTCAACACAGCAGTCAGAAAAGAGGAAACAACGCAATTTTTGTCAATGTGAGGAATTGATTTATCCTCTGCTGCCCTTAAACTCACTTTGGAACATAACAGAAATATAATGACTCCTTCTACTGGTATCTCAACACATGCAAATCGGACTGTAATGGAAGTTCCACCACGCAATGAAGATTACGTTTGTCTTTCCCATATGAAAGTTAAATTTTGGATTAAACTTCCCCCTTTTACTTGCTTACTTAAGATTCCTTCAATGTTTAGTCAATTCATCGTTACATCATCACACTAATTGACCACCGAACTACCCTTCCTCCGACCTCTCTCCAGCAAAAAGATGAAGAATACAATCCCAGTGATACAAAATCACAGACCTCAAAATTGGTACGTCTTGCCTACAGTTAACATACAATCCAAATGTTATTGTAACTTGTGCAAAGCTAAAGCAAGGATGCAGCTTTACAGCTTGGATGAGAAAGCTGCAGCCGTTAGTTTTGTCATTGTTGCACAATGAGCTTGCCGTTGGAAAATGCATCTGCCTGAAGGAAACGTTAATGGAAACAGATTCTGATTCCCAAACTTATTCCATATTTATTCACACTTAGTGATAATCCTCAACTTCTATTGGTCCATAACAACCAGGTGAACCCCGGCATTAACTCATCTTGGACTATTCCAGTTCACTTTAGGTTGCAGTAAGATTCTTCACAAACAACTTGTGCTTCTTTTCTGTCTTTTAAATCAAAATATAGTTTGGTGTGAAAAAACAAGGATACACAAATCTAAACCAGTGCATTAGAAGAGAGTCATGCTCTCGCAGTGGGAAAATGCCTGATGTACTCAGACTGAACAATCATGCATCATTTGTATGAACCCACCAATCTTGCATCGGCCTGTGCTATTGAATGGTCCACCGTTGTTCAAACAACTAATTTTACCCAATTTAATTTTAATTAAATAATTTTTTTCCATGATACTAATATCATGAAGGATAATTTCTTGTTGAATAGATATCATCGTGCTCCCTACAGTGGTTTGAGGTAAGTAACAGCGTGCTATCCACACTAACAGGCCTCAAATTTTAGGCCTACATTATGATACAGTGAGTTATTCGATGGAGTTTTACAGCTCTTTTTCTAACCAATTGGTTTATTTTCCAGCTTTGGCTCACTGGCCTGTTGTTCCTCCTCCACTGCTTGTGCTGAGCGTCAAGCACACCTGCAGAAGGTTCCATTTTAAAGACTATGGTATGACACTCCAGACCTCCTGACAGCATGTTGGAAGCTCTAACAACTGAACCATACAGTTGGTATGCTTTCTGATACACTGAAAAGGGGAAATGTAATGAATTTGGTTCCACGCCTCATCCATCTGGGACAAACTGGTTATGCGGAGTTTTTCATACCATATAGGATTAATTTTGCGATTACTCAACTAACCTGGGATCAAATTGGCATAAATTTACATGTGCATCGGTCTTTGAAGCATAAATTCAGAGCACAGAATTTGCTGTAAACAATGAAGCTCTCGTTGATAATCCAGTCTGACAACTTGTCATCTGGCCACAACTTCGAATGACACAACTCGACCACTCATTGCGTCGGCTTGGATCATGGCGGTGTAAACACCCTTATGACTACGACTTGTTCACATTCCGACAGGTCGTGAGCTTTAAATCTTATTGAACGTGTTCAATTTACTTGGATGCAGTCAGTGTGGTGTAAGCCCGGGTCACAGCGCCAAGAGTACCAAACAGTTGTATATGATTAAGTATGCAAATTGTCTAAGATGGAGAGTCTCTGACAGTCATGTTGGAGTGTTGTTGGAGTGACTCGGACTTGGTCGTAAAATATTTGAAAACTGCATTTTCTTTATTTTATCAGTCTAATGTGTGATGTCTGATGGCTAGCCTTTGACTTCCTCCCATGGCAGTTATAACACATGCAGCACAAAAACGACCCCTGTTATTTTACATTCCTGATATAAAAAGATAACAAGTTTAAGTGTGTCTGAACAAGTAACCTTTGACATCCTTGCAAGCAATGGTGTTCCCAACAAATCTTTAGAATCATTTCTGCAGTCTAAAATTTATGAATATAGAAACTTGCAGGGAAAATGAAACAATACTAACCAGCCCCAGCAGTAGAGTAGATGGCCCTAAACTCAGGGTCGTGTTTTGAAAATAACACAATGAAGTCAACTATCATAGAAGAACCAAATGAAGTGATCGGGTCGGGTAATGTGGTGCCACATATTGGGTCTGCACCAAGTGCGTTAAAGTCATCACCATCCAGTACATGAACAAAGTCAGAACAACCATTTGCTGTAGTCTCCAAGTCCAACGCCACAAATGTCAGGGTAACACGGTCAGCTGAGGAAAGAAAAAATTATTTGTACATTACTTATTCATATATTTGAATCTTTTATAGATAGTATCCTTATCTATTTCACATATATCAATAAATTACGCAACCATTTTCGGTGTCTTCCTCTCCACTTTTCTTCTACCATATAGTTGGGTCTCAACGTGAATAATCAAAATACCCTAATTTGTCCACCCATTTAGGAGTCTATACCCAGGGTTCGAATTTAGCAGACAAACAGGCACAAATTGTCCGTTAGAGCTTTCATTGTCCCCAGCAAAAAAATACTAGTGTCTGCAAACAATTCAGTGATGCTACTGAAAAAAAGCTGAAGAGTGACAAATAAACTTGGGCCTGATTCGACATCAAATAAATTCGTGCATGTAATTAATAACTTGATAAAAAACGTTTTACAATACAGCTATTCAAGCTTACAGTAAGGAGATTTAACAAAGTACGCTTAAACTTACACCGTTTGCCCCCCCCCCCCCCCCAAGAGCCGTTTGGGCACCAGCGACGATGCACTTGGTTAATAAACACTAAAGTGTGTTGTTTGAAATAAAAAACACTATCTTGAAATTTGTATTTCTTCTCCTGTTGATTACGTCGTGGTGAAAGTTTTTTTCTATTGCTTTTTAAGTAATTTCGTCCAGATTTTTACTGGTATTCTACCGCTAGCTTTTTATTTACCAAATCCAACGTTATTCAACCATGAGATCTTATAATTAACCACTTATATTACAATAATTATCTGTAAAACAAAACTGATCCTTTACTAATCATCTGATTGGTCAATTACATGTTATCCACCTGCTGGGTACTTTAAAACTTGCCCAACACCTTTTACCAACACATGGATTTTACCCAACGGTAGTTTGCCCAACAATATGGATACATGTTAGACATTTTGTATTTTGCCCAACGCTTTTTACCCAACTGTTTTTAGAGTGCATCCAAAAGCACTTAGAAACATTAAATTTTATTTGCCATTTATATTCTCATTTTTGTAGCGAGGTACTATCTTCCATTGAATTAATGTCGCCATACAAAAGACCATTCTCAGCTAAACTACGAACTTGAGATGATAATTCATCGGGCAGGTCATTAACGTATAAGATAAATAGTAAAGTGCCTAGCACTATACCCTAAGCAACTCCAGAGGAAACAGTTATAGATGAAGATGTAGCACTGTGAAGGAATACCTGTTGTGTTCTTTCAGTGAGAAAGTTCCTTATCCAAGTATGTAGAGTGCCAGAAATACCAAACCTTCTTAATTTCAATTCTATTCTTTGGTGGGGTACTAGGTCCCAAGCTTTACTGCAATACTATAAGGATATCAGCCTGGCCTTGTTTATCTAGGAATGTGACAAGGTCATTGATAGTTAAGGCAAGTTGGGCTTCAAAGGAGCCACACTTGCGGAAGCCTTGCTGTTCATCGTTGAGGATGAGTCATTGTGAAGAAGAGTAATTGTGAGGATTAAGAGGACTCATAGAATGGGTAAATATAATATGTTCAAAAGGTTTCACGGAATCTATGTCAGTGAAACAGGTTTGCAGTTTGCTGGGTCGGACTTTTTCTAAAAATTGGAGAGACGCTGGCCTGCTTCCATTCTTCCGGTAAATCCCCTGTGCCAATGGACTTTTGAAAGAATTAGGGAAGGACTTACTTGGATTTGGTGACTGAATGATCCATGAACAGTTGTAGCCCTTTTGAAAATAGGATGTGGGGAAGTTGGGAGAATTAATATATCCTCCAAGAGTGGCGTCTCTTCTTCCACCACAAGCTGTTCAATAAAAAGGAAACTTGATTGGCACAGTCATACAGGTGAACATTTAGGTCACCAGGAAAAAAATAACATAGGTGAAAGCACAATATATGTAAATATAGTATAAGCAACCAATCATAAAGGTGAACATACTAGTCGCGTAGGCGAACAAACCAATCACACAGGTGAACACACAAGTAACATAGGTGAACACAAAGTGATGTAGGTGAATATACTGTAAGCTACCAGTCATGAAGATGAACATGCAAGTCACATAGCTGAACACACCAGTTACATAGGAAATATGTGACTTGTGTGTTCACCTATGGCATAGGTGAGCAAACAAGTAACATAGGTGAACAAACTGTTAGCTACCAGTCATAAAGGTGAATACCACTTATATAGGTGAAAACGCTGGTAACAAAAGTGATCATAGTCTACCAGTCATAAAGGTGAACATACCTGTGGCATAGCTAGCATGAAACCCACTTGCTGCAACAGAATGGTCAGAGTGCATTCTTACAAAGATGGTGTTGTTTGTTGCTGAAATCACCGGGGGACTGGGTAAGCTGTCGCCACACCATGTTAGGAGTAAAGGTGAAGCGGTACTACCACCATCGTAAACCTACGAAGGAAATTCAAACCTGACTGAATAAACTATTTTATGGAACATCATTGTATGATGTTATGCAAAGATTTAGTCACTATGAGGGAACCACACAAGGGGAACATAACTCCCCCCTCCCCCAAAAAATCCTATGAAAAGGACTTCCACTGGAAGAACAAAAAATATTATCCCATTTAACCCCCACAACTGAACCTTTAAATCTTAATATGTCAAAGTGAAACATCGATCTCCTGCCATTTTGTTTCTAAGTTTCTTGAAAAGGAGTTAAATCCAAAGAGTAATGGGAGATCCCCTCATCCAGGCCATCGTACTAAGTGACGTATTTGGGGTCCTTTTTCGGGGGCGAATGGCCATATTTACTCGGTGAAAGCTTCCCTTACTCCCCGAAATATAATTTAGAGGCCAATGATTATTAAAAGTTTTTTCAAAGGACCTACCTGAAGCTATGCCATAAGAGCACAGGAACATTTCGGTTTGTGGGCAGCAGATTTTTCTGCCCAATATAAATAATTCTGTCCGAAACACTACCTAAGCACCACTATCGGTTGGCGTGGGACAAAGAGAAAATTCTGATAAAGACTGCGACCCCTCATACCGCTAGAAATGGCATTCCCAGGCTTGTGAATAGAATCTTAGCAGTCGTTACTTTATGTTTTCGTTTGCAATTAGATGTTCACCTCGAGAAAATGAGCACATTAAGCCTTCAAAATGATCAGTAAATTACCACATGAAATATGCCAATACCATTTTTGGAAAAAGTTTGTAGCACATGTATACACCTGTACAGTCCTTTCTTCCCGTATAATCTGGCAAACGAAATCATCTCAGAACTCTGTTGCACGTTTGACCCGCATCTTCTACCATTTCTGGCAAAGTGTTGACCAAGACTATGAAGTGAGGTCCAGGGATAATTGTTTTAAGCTACCCAAATGAGTTGCGATTTTTATAATCGTTTTGATTTTTTATGAAACTTTTACTGTGACTGTAATGCGTCGTTTTCTTCAGACACGTCCCACAGTCCGGAACAAGTAAGAAACTACTCGGGCAAATACTCTGCATGCACAATGTCGTATGGCTGAAGCCCACCGAGCGAGTTCCTAGGAAAGTTTCCGCAAAGACATTGCAAAAGTGGACAAACAGATATGAATGCGGACAAGGAGACTGAAAGTATAGCTAGCCCGATGGAAAATTTACGAAAAAAAATTCTCTTCCCCTTTTATCCTTCTTCTTTTCGCTTTCCCTCCGTTTCACCCTTTTTTCTTTCTTTTTTTAACCCGGTTGATTGAGCTGATTTTCCTAGTCGAACCTGTCAGGGCCGGATACTTACCTTTTCTACATGGATATTTTACCCTACCCCCAATTTGGTTGCCCTAGCGACAGAAATGGCAGGATGTGTGGTAGGAACACAGCTCGATTGAAGATATCACCTCATGAAATGCTAAGGTGAAAAAAAAATTGTTAATTACCTTGACGTAGTCAAACATACAATCTGATGAGTTTTCCAAATTGAAGGAATTAAATTTCAGTTTCACTAGTGTATTCTCCTCCACAGTAATAAGCCATGAACAAGTAGAATTGTTGGGGTAGGAATTAGGGTAATTTAGGGAATAGATGTTGCCCGTCGGTGTTGAAAAGTTTCCTCCACAGTCTAAAAGTGGAAACAGTGGGTAAAGATTACACATTCAATGGTTGACATTTACTTAATACTGCTCCATGTCTTTAATTGAAGGGTGTGAAATATTATTTTTCAATCATAGTCGTATAAATGTAAAATATCATTTCATGGCAATATAGATTTTTCATGTCATGTCAGCTTTATTCTGACAACCAAGCTACTAGTCACAGCTCAAGTACATATATTTTACTCCTGCTGGTTCTTATAAGGCACCTTTTGGATTATCTGTGGTTGCTAAGTTGGTCTTGTATCAATTGTACCATATAGAAAGTTCCACTGAGCTCACGAACTCGTGAACTTCTGCATTGAGAATTGTATTGCAACTTGTGAAATGATGAGCTGGTGAGCTGGTGCGGTAACTAAATTTTTTTTTAGCAGCTCGAATTCAAACTGGCGGATGCGCGAAAGACTATAAACAATCAAATCACCTTCGTAATTGATCCCTCACCTTAAAAAATGAAAAAAAAAAAAACATCATTAACATATTTGATATCCCGATTTCGCAACCTCCGCAAAACACGTGCTCTTTGCAATCCGCTAAGGCCTCGCTACCTCAATGAAATGAAAGAGTTAAAAAATGGAATCTACTGTTTTTGTGTTTCGTGTTCAGCGTTATCAATGGAGTACTGAAAACAAGCCAAGGAGCCACAACTGGACAAAAGATCTACCCGAAATGTGCGCTCATTGAGAACAACTTACCACACTCAAAAGAGCATGACAGCAATGGGCATTTAAAAGTGGCTAAATGCGTACAAAGAGGTGGCGAGGCCTTGGCGGATTGCAAAGAGCATGTGTTTTGCTGGGGTTGCGAAATCGGGATATCAAATTTGTTAATGAGGTAAATTGGTAGGTGTCGATTTAAACTGGTATGTGCCGATTTAAATTGGTATGTGTCAGTTAAAATTGGCATTTGTCGAAGTTAAATCGGTATGTGTCAGTTTAAACTGGTATGTGTCAGTTTAAATTGGTATGTGCCGATTTATATTGGTAAATGTCGATTTAAATTGGTATGTGTCAATTCCCCATGATTTGATACCGATTGCTCGCCATAACACACAACGTACACTGTACAGTAAGAACGCTAATAGCAATACACTTCTATAGCAACTGAGAGCGAGTAACACGATAATAATATTATACTGCTATATTGAATGTCACCAACATTTTGCTACCGATGTGCAGAGTCATGTTCCGAGTTATTATCCAGCATAATCGATAGTGATGGACGTTGGGAAATGTATGTGTAACACACGTAAAACACGAGTTAAAACTTATCAAAAAATATCAGATGTTGCATCATATCACAGGCTGTGCTGCGGTTATAAAGTATACATATAGTGCTTTCAATTTAATTAGGATTCGGTCTTTCAAAAAAGCTATCTTAACGTCATCAAGACTTGAGCGGGCCAAAACAACCGGCCCTTCGAGTTGGTCTAGTTGAGTCGTGTGACGTATTGTTCGTCAAATGGCCACTTTAGGAACTAGCTGAGCCAAGTGCGCTGGCTTGAGCCGCTAAATCGAACGCACGGATAGTCTGTATATAAAAAGGCAAGGTAGATAACATCGACGAACACCGCCGAGGGCTTCGCACAAAATTACTCATGATTTCTTACCCCATACGTTATATCACCTGTTCAAATTTCTCAATAACGTTCTCACCATCTTTTCTGATGAAATAAAACCAACTTTGCCTTTTTTCAAAACAAAAAGCCTCACATCAGATGCAAAGATTCTTCTCACCCGATTCAGTTCTTACCCTAATCATAATCACTTGTCTCAGATCATGACGTCACGTTACATAGTAGGAATTGCCCTGTATGAATCCAGTCCTCCCATTGGATAGTCATAATTCAGTACAGAAATGTCCAATGGGAGAACTGGATTCGTACAGGGCAACTCCCACTACGTAAAGTGACGTCATGATCTGTGACAAGTGATCATGCAAACGGAGAAAACTAATACGTGCAGCTGTCTGCACTAGACATTGCTGATCAATCAAAGTGACATAGTGTTGTGTTGTTTGAATCAATGTGAACAAAATTGCAGTGTAATGGACTTCTTTTCAGCTGAAGTAAGCTGTATCAAACTTTGAAAAGCTTTGTGCTATAGAAGTGTTCATGTGAAAATGGTTTCCAAAATCTGTCTGCTGCGGAAAAATTTCAAAACAGTAGAGGCTGAGCAACTGGGAGACATGGAGTTAGCTCGCTCTGTTCTTCTTTTGTACTAGGTGCGTAGCTATCACTTATAAGCTTCGTATTAACTGATTCCTGAAATTATTCTGGACTATCAGAGATTAGACAGTAGAGACAATGGTTTTGGTTGTCTGCTACGCCTGAGATAAAATTCCGAAATGTGCCCTCTTGCAAAGATTTGTGAGCCCCGTTCAGTTAACCCCTGTTCAAAATCCTTTGACTTTGCCATTGGCAATTTAAGGCATTTTGCATGACCAGTATGAAAAAAGTGTCCTGATAATGGTCTTGATAAATAGAGTCAACTTACCAATGTTTTATTTTGATTCAGATTACCCCTTTAATGGTGACATAGAATATCAGAGTGCATCATTTCAGTTTGTAGATGTTCGTGGTAGCCATGAAGGAGGTAATCTGTGTTGGCATCAACAGATCGAAAATAGTTTGTTTTCAAGGAGGCCTAGCATGCCTTGGATAGCCAAATCCTACAACAATTTCTGGCGACCCTTTACCATCCCTTTAATGTAGACCTTGTTCATCGTATGCGGTGAGTGTCGTTCTCGGTGTAATTAGCAGGAAGTATTCATGTCTTTTATCTTTTATTGTATTACTATAACATGTTGGCAAAAATGGCATTTTTTGCAGAAACACCGTTTAAAATGACATCATTTGTTTTTTTGTTTTTTTCTCAAAGCAACAAATTTGCTCCAACAAACATTGTTTTCTACAGACTTGCCTCTATCATTTTATACGAATCAACGTTGGTACTACAAGAGTGCAATGAAATTCAATTTTTAAGCACTGTCCTGACAGACTATTTGCCTTTTTGGCAAACATGTGAAACTTACACGCTATAAAATAATGTGTAGTCATCCATGTAGATACTGTTACTGTCTAATGGTAGGCAAAACATATAAAGCTATGGTAATATGAGTAATGTTTTTCGGCAAGAATGAGTATATGAGTTGCAATGAATTGTGGTCCTTCTTAGCTTAAAACAAACCTCCAAGATTGGATACGTAGGTTGCGTTGAACCCTCCACCATTCACAGACTCATCTGTTGTAAATCTTACAAACATTTGGTTGCGGTTAGTGAACACCTGTTGTGGTTGGTTCTGCTGGTTGCAGAGCAGAACCAATAGAAACTCAGTGTCGTCTTGAACTATGTATACCTACAGGGTAAAAGTCATATCATTCAATTTTAAAAATCTTCTTTGTTAAACCAAATTGGAAATCATTTTCTTGCTTAGTTTTGTGCAACAATTCTACTTGTCACAAAATTGGAGAAAAAAGAAGACGTCCTCTGAAAGGTTCTGGGGATTCGAGAATCCACCTTTGCCTTCAAATCTTCAATTTTTCCCAGGTGTTTAACAAGGGCACTGTCAAACAACAGGATGGGATGACGCATGTGGAAAATAATGTCACAAAATCCCACTATCACCATGTAGTCCTACAATATGAGAATTCTGAATTTTCCACGATCAGATTTGTACATGTTGAAATTGTTTCAGTTGAAAATTGTTCCAATGATTATCTGCCATAGAAATTTGTCTTTGGAACAATCGTCACATTGAAAGGATGTCAAGACTATGCGCCAACTTGAAGAAGAAATTTTCTTGAAGGTTTAAAGCAATTCGGCTAATCATGGATTAGAAAGAACAATCCACTGGACCATAACTGGTAAAAAGTCTGCGGCCGGCCGACTGAAACAAATTGGTTAGAAACCGGATCTCGACTAATCAAGCATAGGAATGCAATAAATTTACACTTATGAGAAAGCACTGATGAAAATAATAACCACTTCCCTTAACATTCTTTCCCTTTATTATCAGTTCCTTTAAAGCTTATATTTTATTATGTTCAGTTAAGTTTGATACTACTGCAAGGAGAACAAGACAGCTTGTGTCCGTAACCTGATGTCTACTGACTTTCAATTCAACACCATATTTGCATGCTTCCTTTTGAAAGCTCGGCTCAGGATTGCGAAATTAGTATATTAGCAATGATTCTGCAGTGGGATTGGATCAAGAAGATTATTTATGGTTCATTTCCAGGCCACAAGCAATTTATTTGTTGAAATTGTTCAAAGAGAACCTCAATTTTTACACTTCATATCTAGAAGTAACGCTTTGACATGTCAGGTATGTTCAAAATTACCAAGGCAATGAGAATAATGCTGGAATTTGGTGTTAAGCAACTGCGTCAAAAAAGATATAACACAGCAACAATTTAGTTATTTTCATGAGATTTTACAGCTCAGTTGTTATCCAATTGGTTTTAAACGGGCCAGCCATTTGTGAGTTTTCCCTACTCCTTTGCTTATGCTGAGCACCAAGCACAATGGCAGTAACTTCCGTCTGTAAAGTTTTCCGTACGATCCAGCCAGGGGTCGAACTCCAAACCTCCGTGTTGCAAGACAGATGTTGTAACCACTTGACTGTGCAGCAGTAAGACACTTAGGGCTGCTCGTCGGTAACTCAGGGCACACATGCAAAGAAGAAGGGCACCAAGGTCCAGAATGTCAACATTTGGGGGCGCGAATGAGGGCAAAGGATAATGTTAGGGGCGATTTTTTTCGGGCTCAGTGCGAAAACGCAGGGCCAGGTGAGCCACTAGGGAACCCAGGCAGTGTTTAACTTAAAGTCTCTTTGTGAACGGAATAATTAAGGGGTCATAACGGAAATTCTTCTAGTACTTTTACCAGAAATAATTAACACTTTCTGACAAACTTTTCCCAAGAATACAATCAATTGAACTCAAAATTTACTGTGTTGCCATTATCACAACAAGGCATTTCCCGAGCTAAATAACTACTTTCATTCCTTGGTCTCCCCTTTTAAGATCCAATAGACTAAGTTTGGCAATGAAATGACCAAATGACATGCTTGGTTGTTTCTTACACTATTTATTGCAAGTAATTTGTCGCAGAGTGCGTTGAATTTTACAATGAGGGTGCTAACCTCAGGTTGAACTTAACTGGCCGCGGTTGGAAATATATTACGTAACCTAATTTGTTTACCGAGGGTAGTTCTATTCAAAACATTTTTCGCGGGCGTTCTTTGGGAGATTAGTGAAGGATAGTTCAAAAGCTGGCGGGAAAGGCTAGTTTGTGTTGCGTTTGCGAAGGCAGATTCTTTCTGGCCTCTTGAGTGTGAAAACGGGGGAAACGTCTCTCACGGCAAGCTAGCCCTCGTATAGGAAAACCAGGTGGAGCTGATGGGATAACCGAATCAACTGAAAGTGTATGTTTTGTTCCGAATTATTGCTGCATGGTTGGACTGATTTTATGGAATTATAAGAGAGTAACTGAGTCGTTGTTTAGTTAGTTAACAGAAAATTTGAACCGTACGTAGTTCTACATTTCAAGGGCTGGGACCATCCTGAACAAAGGAGTTAGGGGTCGAATATCGTTGTAAGTTATGTACATGTACATATATGAATTTCAGAAGGGAATGAGATATTGTTATGTGGTTCTTGTAAAATCAAATGATCGTAAATGAGATTTATTTGTGAGATTGGAGGGCGCACTTAAGTTTAAAGTCGCCCCAGTGTAGGTTATAGCATTGAAGTGGATGTTTATGTTTAATGAACGCAGAGTGTAAATTATTCAATAACGAATATGTGTGGGAAAAGGGTTTCTGTCATTAAATTGCAGGCTTTTTTCCTTGGGGCTGAGATGCACTAGCATCGTTAAAGAAGCGCCAGCGTTAGCTGTTGTTTATTGTGGTGGAACAGAGTTAGCTCCTGCGTTAACTGTAGAGTTCCAGCGCTAGCTGGGGGCAAGTTACATCATACCAGAGAGTTGTACGTATCTGTTAGTAGAGAAAAAACTGGAATTCTATCAACAACAAAAAATTCTCATCCACTTTATTTAGTTTTCCCGTTGCGCGATGGCTATTGAAAGTGGACCCAGGCGTACTCGCAGGGCGCTGACGGCCATTTATTGCAAGTGCTCATATTTTTCTCCCTAAGGTTGCTGATTTCAGTGGTAATGAAATGTACCTAATTCTACACAGGCTCTGGTACTTGAAGATATACAGGAAACCAACTGAAATATTCCCAGTTCAATACATCAAACATAATAAATACTCAACAAGCTTTGCCAAACTTAGGTTGTTGTTTCATGTAAGATCAATACGGCTTTCAAATGGGAAATGACCTCCTCTTACCTCTAATGAATCAAATTCACAACCGTGGCTTCTTTCTAGATCAATGTCTAAGATAGAGAGAGTAATCGAATGACCTAATTCTACCGTGATGGTCCATTCACAGGTCCTGAAGTGATCATAAGGCTGAGGGTAATTAATGGAGTTGAAGGAGCCTGAGTTTCCAGTCAAATCTCCGCCACACCCTGAAAATGTGAATTTTGTAGTTTGTGCATAAAGAAAATGGTGGCAGATGCTTAAGTCATTACTCTTCCCATAAACTCACTAAGTCAAATACAATAAATTGGAATTGCCTTCTTTGCTTACAAGCCACAACTAGAAAACTGGAAAAATACCGTGGCCGGCTCCACTTGAACAATTGCTTGGAAAATCGGCCGTATAACTCTAAGTAACAAATGTTTGCTTACAATTTAAGTGATTGCTATGCTTACAAATTATTAATCTCATAGACATTAAGAGTCATGTTTACTCTAGCAAAATTCTCTCCTCAAACACTTTTAAACTGAAAAACCTGAAGTTTAGTTAGTTAGTTTAGTCTAGTCTAGTCTAGTCTAGTCTAGTCTAGTCTAGTCTAGTCTAGTCTAGTCTAGTCTAGTCTAGTCTAGTCTAGTCTAGTCTAGTCTAGTCTAGTCTAGTCTAGTCTAGTCTAGTCTAGTCTAGTCTAGTCTAGTCTAGTCTAGTCTAGTCTAGTCTAGTCTAGTCTAGTCTAGTCTAGTCTAGTCTAGTCTAGTCTAGTCTAGTCTAGTCTAGTCTAGTGGTATTTTTGAAGCAGTACAGCTCTGCATTTAAGCTTTTTATTATACAACAAAAAAGAGAAAATATCGTTCTGGTGATTAGGTACAATATCATGCGTAAAAATAACTAACTCCCCCATCATGACAAGGACTTCAAACATTTTTTAGACTCCGGATCCAAAAGACTCTCTAGTTTTTACAGGATTACTGAACTACTTATTTGACGGACTACCTCGATAAATACACCTCCAAGCAATTTTCAACTTCTATTAAGGAGAATGGTGTTGAAAAAGAATGAAAGACATAGTTGGCATAGTTGGACACAGCTTTTAACTGAATCAAAACTTTTCTCCATCTAGCTGTTATTGTTTCTGCTTTTTAATGTCAATACGCTTCACAATAGTTATATTTATCACTTAGTATAACAGTGTGACCCTCAGTGTCATCACAGAATTTATTGTTTTAGGTATTTCATAGTTATTTCAGTATTTGAGTCTAAAATATACAGCATCAGGATATTACAAATTTCTGTTATATTTTATGGTCACAATTTGACCATTTGAAAGTGGCAACACTATAACACCTTACCTACCTGAATTGTATGAAAGGCTAGTTTAGAGAGCTGCTAGGTATCAATGGTTGTGATTATTACGAAACATTAAGAAAGTGCAGCTACAGTTTCTACTAAATGGAAAAAAAAGAGTGCTCAGAAAGCAATGACAATTGAGAACAATACACCACTAACATCTTCAATTATGATCTTACTAGGGGATTTTGCAAACGATTTTTTGTATTAGGCAATAAGTTTGATGGGGGTAAGTTTTCAGTACAGAAAATATGACAATTCAAACATTGAGGCATTAAATTTAAACACTTTTGCTTCAAGCCAGAATGTGTTGCATTTTGCAAAAAGTTTGTATTGATGTAATACAAAAATGATATTTTTCATGAATATTCCAAAAACTACACAGTTTTGTCACTAACGTTTACTGAATTTCTTTTCCTATATATACATGCTCACTTTCTAAGTATATTGGTGTTGTTTTTGTACGCAATTTCCTCAAGCATTCACAAACATATACTTCTTTGAAAAATGAATCAGTTTTGGTAAATGTCCAACTAAGAAGCCAAAATCTTCCATATTCACGTTTAAGAGAGATTTCGTCAAATTTGTATCCAAGCTTAAGGAATGTGTATAATTATAAGAAGAACTTCTCCTTTCATTAGTATCGCCGAAGTGATGTTGCTCCATGACATATTTTAAAAAAAAAAAAAACAATACCATAAAAATATAAAAACACTAATAAGGTGGTAATTAGTTATCATCAATTCTTTACTTATTTACCGTACATGGAAAATAAGACGTTTAATTTGTTCAAATGTACAAATATCTCTATTCCGATTCTGAGCACAAGCTGATACTCTCATAAAACCTTAACCTCGTTTGAAAAATGCTTGCTAAATTACGTTCTACAAAAACGGTTACTTTTTAAAAATAGGGTTTTGAAACAGTAGGACAAGACTGTGTTTTTCACATTATTTCATCAAGAATGCTTTCACATAGGTGCTCTTAGACTACCTGAC
This sequence comes from Holothuria scabra, assembly GCA_037179385.1. Lineage (NCBI taxonomy): Eukaryota > Metazoa > Echinodermata > Holothuroidea > Aspidochirotida > Holothuriidae > Holothuria > Holothuria scabra. The sequence goes on along the minus strand of CM074195.1, from coordinate 10,545,951 downwards.
GTATCTATAAATACTTTTAGCATTAAATGATTCATTGGAGCAAAGAATAAAGGTCGAGGTGATGTGATAAATATCAATATGCATCTGCACACACAATAAAGCAGCCCAAGAAAGTTCCACTAGCAGTAGCTTTGCAACGAAATGTAAACGTCAGAACGGTAAATCAATCAAACAATCCTTATGTCTGTGTAAGCAGTAATTGATTTTTAATAAAATGTTGTCAAAACCGTTATGAAAGGTTTTTTTCCTCAAGATTACAAATAATAGATCCCTGTATTTCCGTGTTTTTTACTTATAACCCTGAAAATCATAATTCAGTTGTGTTTTTCTGATTACAGCCATGTTAAGTAAATAAACTGGTTTTAAATAAAAATGACAAGATGGAAGGCGAAAATATACCATTTCCTCTATGTAATTTGTCATGAACAAAATATGGCTCACCTAATGATGCACTAACTGAATCGAGTCTAGAATTTGTTAGAGATTCGCTACTTGGTTGGGTTTCAAAGTTACTCTCCGTTTCTGGTGTAATGCCGTGCATCAAGTCCAACAAAAACAATAAAACAGGAAGTTAATCAATTGATGTTTTGCTTGAAAGTAACAAAAGGGAAATAGCAGTATAAAGAGTGATAAAGCAATTCATATGAGCTCGGAAAAATGCTTCCGATCTCTTTTTGCTAGTAATGGGAACATTTGATTTATAAAGAAAGATAGTTTGTTGTTGCATGAATTCTAAAGAAATGAACATGTACTGGTCAGTACTAGTACCTTAGGCACGCTTCTCATTTTCGAGGGGCAGTTCTTTAGTTCAATATTTCTTGATTCTCAGTAAGTGATTTGCTCTACAATTGAGCTCGTTATGTAGAGTGAGTCATGTAGACGGGAACGAGACTTCATGGTATTTTTGGTCATGATATGGCCTAAAACGATGGAGTTTTATTTTGGCATTTATGTATTTTATTGCTTTGCAAAAGAATACTTGAGAAAGTCAAATTTTAAAAAGTTTGTATGCAAGTTTTTGGTAATTTGTTGATTGTACAATATACCAATGTATTAAAGAGTAGAAAATTCTCAAGTGGCGTAAATTATGTCATCAAATTTCCTTTATTAAATAAAAAGAGTTTTATATCATATTGTTTTCTGGCAATTAATAGTTAATCCATGGTCCGAGCGCTAGCATCTGTATACAGTGTACTAGCTCATCACACAAGGGCCGCAATGTAGTATATCGCATACGTACAGTTTTGATAAACGCTACAAGCTAAAGAGCATTTTAGTAATGTGGCACACGTACTGTACTGTCGTATCTCGCAAGTGTTGGGAGAACAGCCATGACATTTATGTAAGCATCTAGGCTTACGTTTAATCACAGCATTTGACGTGAGCTCTGTTGTTATACTTCTCCCTTAGGAGCAGTTACGTAAGGCTTAACTTAGGCTTGTCAAACGCTGGGTGTATCTTGAGAAGTATTTAGAACTTATCCTGTTCTATGCGCAAAACCATAGCATGCAGTCATCTTGCTGTAATCGCTCGTACGGTAGCGACAATTTACGCATAGGACGTTAGTGCAGTCTGCATTGACAATGTATATAGGAAGAGTGAGTTATACATAGCTCATATTGGGTCTCGCGGTGACAATACATTTTCACCCTGTGTGGTTTTGCATAAAAATTTGGACTTTGTCAGTGGCTAAAATCAACAGATTTTGCAAGAAAGCTGTTACATTTTGGAAATAATATAAGTTCAGGTTAAAATTACCAAACGAATTGAAAGATATTGTTTCCCATTCACGTTCAAAGTTAAAACTTCACGGCGGCCGTGCCAGCTATTTGGTTCGAACAACGGCGACCAATTTCCCTATGATTCCCTTCCCATGTAAATATATGGAATCCGTGGGTATATCATACGCCCAAAGGCCCACCACTGCTGGTGTATATTTTCATTCTCAGAATTCTCAGAATTCGCATATAGGTCTAAACTGTTCTTCTTGTCTGCCCTTAGGGTCTCCATACGCCTATATATTTTCTCGCAAGGAGAGCATGCATCGCCACCCTGGTGAAGAGGTCTAAAAGTAGGGGAGGGGTGGGGAGTTTGGAAACTTTGTTGGTTTTCATTGGTATTTGAATGCAAAATGGTGCAATATTTGTTGCTTTTACCAGAGTTTCTTTTAACTTAATTGGTGCAAAATTAGGGAAAACCTGCCAGATCATGTGAGATATACATGAAATCCGCAAAAAAGGGGGCAACTTTACAAAACCGCCCGGACACCAACACGAAACCATAAAAAGAGGACGTGTCCTGTTGAAACCGAAAGTCTGGTAACCCTACCTGCAATGCCACTGTGAAAACTGTAGGCATACTTTGAGACTTCTGGTTGGTCTTTGCCGTTACATTGCATTGCATGAATAGACTAAAGGTGGTGATTCTTCAATAAGCCTGATAAGAGTTTTCAGAAATAGTGCAGTCCTGCATCAGTCGTGTTGTGTCTACAACAAGCAACCAACGCAGTATTGCATTGATTATATTCAGGTATATCCGCGCATCGACCAACAAACTTGAAAGAACGATATTCTAAGCCTTAGTACGTACCAAAGTACGTTGGCACAGAAACAGTCATGGACAGTAAGTGGTTACCGTTTTCGTACCCACATTTTCTAGTTTTCACATTAAATTCGGGCACAAATTTGAGTTTCTGTTTGCACAAAAATTTATTACAATTAAATAGCCTTTCTTAAGAGAAAACATTGCAATGGAGGTCCATTGAAAGGTCTGTTTTTATTCTTTTACATCCAGTAGTTCTGATAAGAATCTTTTTCAACTGAGGTGTAAGCAATACTCTCAGTGTTTCACAGACCCGCTAGGTACCAGTGGTCGTTAACATCATGGAATATTATACAGCGAGGAAACAGTATTCAATGCCATGGGATATGTAAAACAGTATTGTAAAATAGACTGCAGTTGAACATAACAATCCATTTACGTATACGTAGGCAACTTTAAGTGGGATCTAAGTAGTTGATCAGGACTTTTGGAAACGATTATTTGACTAAGTTCCGTCTCAAAACTAGAGCAAATTGATGTTCAAAAAGTTTATAAATTGACTGTTCCACTTCGTTCGTGATTTGGAAATGCATTGCATTTACAAAGACTTTGTTTTGCTGAAATGAAATCTCTTTGTTAAATAAAATATAGGTAGCGGGTCAAGTACCAATTGATATACCCCTCACTCACAAACAAATATTACGTATTTTGAAGATTCCTTAAAATAAAAAAAAACTGTTCAAAAACTTCGGCAATATGCATGCCAATCGACATGGTGTTCTCAGTGCAGTGCTACTATTCAACATCCAAAAGCTTCAAAGCTGTTTCTCACATCTCCTATGAGTTTACAGATTATCAATCATTATAGGTCATCGACAAATAGATGTCCCTCGATAAGAATAAATATTACTTATGTGGTTAATGCGAAATATTTTCGCGAGGTCCTTTTCTCAAGATTCCAAATCAGACTTCCATGTTTGTACATGCTATTTGCCTATAACCAAGAAAATCTTACTTCATTTGGGTCCTTCTCATAGGACGCAAGATTAGTTTGCATGGGCAAGACAAGGTTAAAAGGAGATAATATACCACTTGTCTTATACAATTGTCTGACACAAAATATGGCTCATCTAATGTCGCACTAACTGGGTTAACGTTAGAATCCGGAAGAGGCTCGTCAGTTGTTTGTATCTCAAACTTACTCCCCGTTTCTGGATCTGGTTCAATGTCGTATATCAAGTAAATAAAAAACAGTAAGTCATGAAGTCAACCAATAAAGACGGTTTCATGAAAGCAACATTACGATGATAAAACATAATAGTGTATGGTTGATATCAGTTCGAGAATTTCATAAATATCCGTCTCTGAAGTCGGGAACTTTTATTTGATATTTAAAGGAAGACGTTGTGTTGATGTTCGAATCCTAAGGCAGCAAATGTGTAGTGCTTGGTACCCTCCTTACATTAGTTACAAGTAAATAACTGTGTTTCTGTTTTCAATGGAATTTATTTCCAGTGAAAAGGGATTTACTGATTGAAAAAGTTGTAATAGAGATTTAATGACGTCGTTTCTTTACATCCATGAGTTTTGATAAGAATATTTTTGGACTAGAGTGTAAGCAATGCTCTGAGTGTTTCACAGGCCTACTTGGTACCAATGGTGGTGAACATCATGGAATATTATACAGTGAGGAAACTATCCAATATTATGGGATAAGTAAAACAATATTGTGAAAGAGACTGCAGTTAAAAAGAACAATCCATTTACATCTACGTAAGCAACTTCAGTTTGTGATCTAAGTAGTTGATCAAGACTACTAAAAACGATTATTTGACTAAGTTCCGTCAAAAAAGTACAGCAAATTGATGTTTAAAACGTTAATAAATTGACTGACTCAGTCTTCGTCCTTGAATTGTAAATGCACTGCATCCTACAGAGACTCTGTTTTGATGAGATGAAATTTATCTGTTAAATAAAATGTACTAAGCGGGTCAAGTTGCAATTGATATACCCCTCCCTAAAGAACACATATTACGTATTTTCAATAATCCTTAAAATTGAAAAAAAAATGTCCAAAAAAATCTGCAATATTTAGAAATGTGAACTTAATTTTTATATATGATGATGTAAAAAAAGGCTTTAAGCGTCACCTCAAAAGTAACCCATGCGCACGGTGTCCTCAGTGCACTGTTATTATTAAACATCCAAAAATTCAAAGGTGTTACTCACATCTCCTATGAGTTTATAGATTACTAATCATTATAGCTCATCGACAGATAATTGTCTCTAGATAAGAGCAAGTATTACTTATGTGGTTAATATGAAACATTTTCGTTAGGTTCTTTACTCAAGATTCCAAATGAAACTTTCATGTTAGGGCATGCTATTTTCATATAACTATGAAAATCTTTCTTCATTTAGTTTCTTCTCATAGAACGCAAGACTGGTTTTAATGAACAAAACAAGGTTGAAAGGCGATAATATACCACTTTTCTTATATAATTTGTCATACACAAAATATGACTCACCTAATGTCGCACTAACTGGGTTTGCGGTAAAATACGGAATATGCTCGCCAGTTGTTTGTTTCTCAAACTTACTCCCCGTTTCTCGATCTGGTTCAATGTCGTGCATCAAGTGAAACAAAAACAGTAAATCAGGAAGTCAACCAATAAAGAAGTTTTCATGAAAGCAACAACAGGACAATAGCAGTATAATAGGGTATGGTTGATATCAGTTCGGGAATATGATACTATTATTTGCTAAAGTTGGGAAGATTTATTTGATACTTGAAAAAATTCATTTCGAAGTCGTTCGAATCCTAAGGCAGCCAATGTGTAGTATTCGATACCCTCCTTATGAAGTTAAAAGCAAATAACTGTGCTTTTGTTTTCAACGGAATTTATTTCGATTAAAAAATGATTTACTGAGGGAAAAAGTTGTAAGCTTAGTTTAATGACGTTGTATTCTTTACATCCATATTTTTGAACTAGAGTGTAAGCAATGAACTGAGTGTTTCAAAGACCCACTTGGTACCAATGGTCGTTAACATCATGGAATATTATACATTAAGGAAACCGTTTTTAATACCATAGGATACTTAAAATAGTATTGTGAAAGAGACTGCAGTTGAAAAGAACAATCCATTTACATTTACGTAGGCAACTTCAATTGTGTTCTAAGTAGTTGATCAGGACCATTGAAAACGTTTATTTGACTAAGTTCCGTCTCAAAAGTACAGCAAATTGATGTTCAAAACGTTAATACATAAACTGACTTAGTCTTAGTTCTTGAGTTGGCAATGCACTGCATTCTACAGAGACTCTGTTTTGCTGAAATGAAATCTCTCTTTTAAATAGAATGTAGTTAGCGGATCAAGTTGCAATTGATATACCCCTCCCTAAAAAACACATATTACGTATTTTCAAGAATCCTTAAGATTGAAAAAATGTCCAAAAAATCGGCAATATGTCGAAATGTGAATATAACTTTTAAATATGATCATGTGATATAATAATAACCCTCTGCGGGGTTACCCTTATGTTACACCGGAGTCAGATAGGATTTGTCGAATTGCCTCCCTTAAACTCCGCAATCTAGCCCTTAAGTCTGCTTACGTCAAACAAACTTCTTTAACCAGCAAACTTTCTTATAGTTCAAAGGAGCTTTATGACTCTTTACCCTCGTACAAAATTAAGGAGGAAGTAGGATTTGCTTTAAGGGGCCTACTCAATCGTCAACAACATCAACGTTTTAAACATAAATTGGCAAAAATTAGATCACTGGCCAGGAAGGACCCTATTCTCTGCTCTCTTGACTCGAAAAACCACTCGTCCATTACTAGCTGTTTCCCTAAACGTTACACAAATTCTAGTATTAACCAGCAGACGAAGGAGAAGTTTATTAACTTATCCAATCACGAACTTACGCTTCAGGAAAAATCTGTTTTAAACAAAGGCCTATTTTTTCGTCCAAGTCGAGACCCGGACCCAGTGGACCTGGTATATGATCTACACAGCTTCACGCGTAAAGTTAGACTCAGAGAATATTTCCAGGACAGAGACACTGAAGAACAACCCCAGCACCCACCTGCATCATCCCGGAGGGCCAGGATGGACCCCCATCAGCAGAAGGAACCCACACATCGACGCTTTCGTCGAGTCTGCGAAGGCTCATTTAAACAAATTTATCGAAACTTGTACCACAGACTCCAACTCAGCCGATCGTAAATCTACGACAAGACGAACGATCTGAAATCCGTTCTCTAAAAACAAACAGCAACATAATTATAAAGCAAGCTGATAAAGGAGGTGCTGTCACTGTTTTAAACCGGACTGATTACATCGAGGAGGCGGAATCTCAACTTAACAACCATAATTTCTATAGGAAGCTGGCCTCTAATCCGTGTCCAATATTTGAAAAGGAACTGCAGAATCTCGTTAACTCTTTTTCCTCTGAACTAGCTGTTAAGGTAAATCTGTACATTCCTAAGTCACCTATTCCAGGTACATTTTATACAATACCAAAAATACATAAAGTTTCGAAACTAGTTGAGGCCAAATTGTCCTCTCCGAATGCCCCTACTGATGCCGCAAGTCTCAGCCCACGTCAATTATTTACTTTGGCCAAATCTTTAAATGTTTCCCGGCCCGTTAGGCCTATTCTTTCTTGTATCGGTACGCTTACTGAGCACTTAAGTGGGTTTTTCGACAGTATTCTTAATCCCCTTTTACCTACCCTCAGAAGTTACATTCAAGATACTACTCATTTTCTTAGAATTCTTAACGAAATTAAACCCCTCCCGCCCGATTCCCTTCTTGTCACTATTCATGTAAGTGCGTTATACACCAATATACCACATGAAGATGGTATCCTAGCCTGTGAAAAGATTTTGTCTTTTAACGGTTATTCTCAACCATTCATTAAGGATTTCACCAACATTATTAAATTTATTCTTACTCACAGTCATTTTGAATTTAATGGCCAGCATTATCTCCAAACGTGCGGCACTGCCATGGGTACTAGAACGGCACCTAGTTATGCCGTTATTTTCATGGCTGACCTTGAAACCAGAATGCTGGCAGATTACCCCTTACAGCCGTTGCACTTTCATAGATATATTGACGACATCTTTTTTATTTGGCCTACCCAACTTACATTCTTTTGTATCATTTTGCAATGCTTTTCATCCTTCTATTAAGTTCACATTTGATTTCTCTGTCAAGGAAATTCCTTTCCTTGACGTACTAGTTAAACTTAACAATGGTTCCATAGCTACGACACTTTACTGTAAACCAACAGATACCCATGGCTACCTCAATTTCAAGAGCTCACATCACTTAAGTTTGAAAAAGTCTATTGTGTTTTCTCAATGCATTAGAATCAAACGTATTTGTTCTACCCAGCCCGAATACGAAAAACATGATAATAACCTCGTGGATTTTTTTTTTTAATAATGAGTACCTCCTACCCGTTATAAAAGAGGGAATCAGCAAGGCTTCCGGTCACAACCGGGACAAACTACTGTCTTACAAAACTAAAGTTGAAAATACACGTATTCCACTTGTCTTTGATTAATCGTCTGAAACAGAAAATTTACATAAATGTATTCGTTCAGATTTTGCTATTCTTCGGGCAGACAGTTCAATCTCTGAACTTTTTGAAGACCCCCCCCCCCCCTTTAACTGCGAGACGACAACCCTCCAACCTCAAATCCCTCCTCACGTCATCCGGGCTTCGTGCGGCTGGAAACACAGGCAACAAAAAGTGTGGCAAGCCTAGGTGTCAGGTGTGCCCTTTTATTATCACTGACGAAACTTTTACCCCTCCGGGAACTACTTGTAACATCCGTCCCCCTCCCTTAAACTGTGACACGGCTAATGTAGTTTATTTACTGTGCTGCAACGTGTGTGAGAAAGGCAACTATGTGGGTCAGACCGGCACCAAATTTAGACTGAGGTTTAACAACGACAAAAAAAAAAACTATTCTAGATAAATCAATAAATAATCCTACATCCAAACATTTTACTAGTAACTCAAACCACTCTTTGTCTAATTTAAGATGTATCCTACTCAATTGTAATTACCCATCTGTCACTCAAAGGCTTAAATCCGAAAGCAAATGGATGCTTAAACTGTCCACACATACCCGCGGCCTAAACAAAGACCTTGGTGTTTTGAGCGACTTCCCTTCTGTGGTTTACAGGGAAGCCGGTACTGTTTAACATTCTCGGTAGGATTTGTATTTCTTTTCTTTTTTTGTTGATGGTTTTTTTTTTTTTTTTTTTGTTCCTAAATTTTTCTTCACTCCGCATTGACGCTGATGACGAAGACAGGTGTCTTTGAAATATACGTTTCTCTTATCTTGTATGTGCTCTAATATTGTCATATTTGTGGTGTTTTCTACCTATTCTTTTTTATATATATATATGTATATAATTGCATATATTGCAATCAATCTGGTTCTGGCATCAATCTGGTTTCCAGAAGTGATCTCTGTCAAAAGGCCGATCGGAGTTTGAAATGGATATATGTCCACAACTCTGTGTAGCGCCCTCTCGACGAATCATTGACTCCTTTCTGGAAACTCGAACAGCCAGGACTGGCTTCATAGCCAAACTGGTAAGGCGTCTGCACGTAGAGCAGAAGGTCTGGGTTCAAGTCCCAGTGAGGACGGTCAATTTTTTGTCGGGGCAGATTTTCAGTTTGATTTATTCTTTATATATGTATATATATATATATATATATATGTATATATATACGTGTGTGTGTGTGTGTGTGTGTGTGTGTTTGTGTGTCATTAACACAATATGACTCACCTAATGTAGAACCCTGAAGAGGTTTGCCAGTTGTTTGTTTCTCAAACTTACTCTCCGTTTCTGGCTCAGGGTCAATTTCATGCGTCAGATCTAACAAAAGCAATAAAACCAGAAGTTAACCAATACAGAAGTTTTCATGAAAGAAACCAGTGACGTAACCAGACCTGATTCTCCGGGGGGTTGGGGCAATAGCATGGGGATTTCCCGATTTTGTACTTGTTGAGTTGTGTTAGTTTGTGGGTGTCTAAGAGTCTTAAGAGAAGTTTTGAGGGGGGCAACTTTGGACCACGCAACTCATTATACTCTATTGACCAAAAGGTACATTTTTATGCTAATTTTTTCTGCTATTTTTCCTAGCAAGAACAACTTTTTTCTAAATAAATCTTTTTAATAATAATAAATTATTATATATTAATAAATAATTTAAAATGAATTTTTTCTTAAGTAAGAACGCAGCTGTTTAAAGTAAAAACCGAAAATTTGAGTCCATTTACAAATTTGTAAATATGGAGCTTGTATTTCAGAAAATAGATTAGATTCAAGGTTTCCTGTTAGAAAATTTGCATGTTTAGGGACTATCGAAAATCTGCGTTTCCTTTTGGTTTATATCTGAGATAGCATGTCGACTGAAGATCGTATTATCTAAGGAATGCGGATTGAGGCTTTTCGGCGACATTAAAAAACTCTCGAAACTTATTTCCTTTTTTAGACAAAAATGAGAGCCTTTATTTAAGAAAATTTTAGAAAAATGGCTTTGTAAAGGCTAAGACAAATCATCCACTGACTGCTTTATGAGCAATAACTTATAGCCTCAAGGCTTGCACTTTAAGGCGCGCGAAGCGCGCGGAAAATTTTGCCTTTTTAAAACTAATAATTCCAAATATGGAACTTTTATTAGGAAGAATTCGGAATTTTATGAAGGAAAACTTGGGAAAACCGAACTGTGTATGAATGGTGTCTCAAATGGCAAATTTTCGAAATTTTCACTTTTTCGAGCAAGGACGCAATCGCCTGCCTCCTCTAGCTACGCCACTGCTCTGCAACATTGAATATTGATAAAATTTTGAAAATTCAATAACTAAAGAATCAATCTACAAAGACTTCACAACTGACAAGGTTCAAAGGTTTCTGAAGACAGGTGTGTATGAGAGCATTTAGAGTACGGTAGGCCATGGTTCCCCTGCCTAGAATATAAAGTCTTGCTAGAAAGACTATCTTCAGTTGGCGAGGAGCGTACAGGAAATTTTGAAAAATCACGACCCCTCAGACAGCCGGAAATGGCATGTTCTGGGCTTGTAAGTAGTACCTACGTTTTCCAATTTTGCTTGCAAAAGTGAACACTACTGTATTAGAGGTGTATTTTGTCCCTTTTGAAACAACAATTTGTTGATATGGAGCTTATATTGCAGAAAGCTTTGGATTCTGGGTTTCCTGTGGGGAAGTTTAAAGAGCTGGGGGGGGGGGATTTCTGAAAAATCTGCACTTCATTTAAATATTGGTGGCAAATCTGTGAATGATTGCTTTCCTTAAGTCCTTCCGACTGTCTGGCAAAGAGCAAGAGAGGAAAGTCTTTCCTCCGATAAAGTGGACCTCAGATATTATTTTGTTAACTTTAGGCGCCTAAATGAATGTTCATATATTTTCCTACATGAATGTTCATATATTGACCAAAACAGTGTTCCATGAATACCGATCAATCTTTCTTTTGATGTTATAGTTGGTCCACTTTCTTCCTTTTCTCATTTTTATCTTTTTTCCTTTCCCCTTCTTTCTTTTCTGCTTCTTCTCCGTTTTCCTTTTTCTTCTGCCTTTCTTCCCTTTTCTTCCCCTTCTTTTTATCTTTTTTCCTTTTCTCTTCTTCCCTCTCTTTTCCCTTTTTCCTTTCTTTCTTTCCCTTCCTTCCCTTCCCGTTTTTTTCTTTCGTTCCCGTTTTTTGTGTCCGGGGGCACTTTCCCCCTACCCCCTGCTGGTAACGCCACGGAGTATAACAGTTTATGGTTGATATGAGTCAGGAAATATCAATAACTTCATTTGCTTAAGTCGGAACACTTGTTGATATTTAAAGAAAAGCATATCGTTGCTGTTTGATTTCTAAGGCAGCAGACTTTTAATGTTCAGTGCCCTACTCACACTACATTCAAGCGATTTTTTTATTCAATTGAATTTACTTTAATAGAAAGAGGCTATACTGAGGAAAAAAATTGTGGGAAAGGTCTAATGAGGGTCAAGTGTTTTTCATGTAGTTCTGATCCAGGTTATCTCCAATCAAAAAACTGAAATCTTACATGTTCAGGTTGAAGTAGAGATTTTCCAACTTTATATTCCTATCAAAGTCATGGACCTAAAATAATTACAAAGACCTCTTTCTAGAATAATCGCTGAGGTGATATTGTTTTTTGTACTTTTTAAAAAACGAAGAACAAGCTCTATCGTAAGAATTTCCAAAGTACTAGTAAGGTATCATATAATTTTCTATCATCTATAAATACTTACGACATCAAATCAATCTTTTAAACAAAGAATAAAGATCAGAGTGATAAGTACTAATCTGAGTTAAAGCGTTAAACGAAAACCAGTCAAATCTTCATTTACAATAGAGTGACCTAAGCAAGTTCTATTTACAGCAGCTTTTAATTTAGACATCATCACTGTGAATGCAAACAAAGAACTTTATGTCAGTGTAACAGACGGAATTAACAACGTTTGAAGAAAGTGTTGCTAAAACATGAAAGGGATTTTACTGAAACATTTTAGTAGCCTATGTAACGTAAAGCTGTTTCAAACACTAGGCACCAACGATCAGTGAACGTTTCGACGGAGTACATTATAAAATTGACATAAACGTACAGGCGATTGTTCACAAGTTTTCCAAATTGACCAAACTATTATAAATTAATTGTTACGACATTTTAATCTTTCTTAGTTACTCATTAAAATGTTTTAGCATCACAGGCTCCTTGGCGTTACTTTCAAAAAGTAAGAAAGGTCGGCTTTCGGTACGACATTATTATATCTCACTCACCTTCACGCTTCAAAGAAAAGATAAAATTCCAACCGCCTCACATGAAACCGAAAAGAAACTTAAACTTTGAACTCTAAAGACCCCATGTTCTAAAGCAATCTTTCAATTTCTATTCTGTTCAAACACATTCTCGAGCGTAGGAAAAATATATCTTTGAAAGTCCAATGCCACACCTTATTAGGAGCCATGAATAACATTGAATGATGCCCTTAAGTAGGGTTACCACAAAACCCTTTTGACGAGCCCGATCAGCTCTTGTGTTGAGTGACTACAGTCCGCAATTAGTGGGATCCATCAGCCATTAATCGTCTTCATTTATTGTCAACATAAATTTCAAAATCTCTTATTCAGTGAAATTGAAGGAATCAGGAAACAATTCAGTGTACAACTATCCGTGATACAGGTAAGCGCAAGCTAGGAAACTGGAAGACTGAAGGTAATGGACCCCAGTGATGTCCGACAAAAATCACACCACCACTTGACCGTCCGGGTTCGTCTATATCCATTTTTGCTGTAAAAGGAACAGGCCCGTAGTTATAAAGGATTCTAGAGAGGGCGAAAGTTTTTAGGAGGGGGGATGTGTAAAATTTTATTAGGCCATAACAAACTTCACACTCTATGAGGAGGAGACAATCTTCGAAGGGGACTTCCACCCTCCACTTCGTTCTTGGCCACGGGCATTTACAATGGAAGGATTAATGTTGAATAGTATCATTTTACAGAAGTTACAAATCAAGTTCCTTAATACTTCTCCTTTCAATGGGTAGGCCTATGCAGACATTGTGAAAGGAGAATCAGTGTAAATTATAAACAATCTTTCGCCTTAAACGTTAGAAAATTTTGAAGAGTTGTTAGTGAAAATTTGAAATTTTATATATATATATATATTTTTTTTTTTTTTGCTGATGAAAGCTCAGTATTTGAATTAGTTTTAAACTGACCCAGCGAGCCAGTAAAATTCCATTTCTCATGTCCTGGTATTTGCATACAAAAAGATTATATACCTATTTTGCAATACTCTACATATAGCTAAAGAAAACTCAAAACCATAATCTAGTTGAAAATGCTTGGTCGAATGATGGAGAAATATATGGCCTTTTTAAACGTGATGGAAGAAGTGCAGTTAAGAAAATACGGAACTCGACCTAGAGAACTGTGACTAAATGTCGCACTCATCGTTCACACTATATTACTTTAAGCCGTTGCGAGGAACATATCGACAGAGAGGATCTTTCGGAGGAGCGTATACGCACTGCTATAACCTATTCTGTATAACAATATAGCTGCAATGTCCCGACAGCTGCATTGCTATTGTTTACTGTAACACTAATAGCTTCATCGTACAAGTCTACTGTCCTTTGTGTACCTAGTTATGCCTATCATTTGTTTACAAGAAAACCAGTGATTTCTTTTTTTTTTTCGCTAGCCTTATTTTAAGCTTGTGACGTTCCACTTCTTCTTTTTTTCTTTTCTTCTGTGGGTTATCTGTTCACCTGTTTTGTGCTATGCCACACAGAGCGTACACCCTTGATTATGATATTGATAATGCAAACACATGCTGTTATTATGATGTAGGTAATATTAATATGTTGTCGAATGAAGGCTTCAATTTATTTCACATGAACAGCAGAAGTCTGAATAAGAACTTTGACTCAATTGTTGACTATCTTTCCATGATTAAGCATAATTTTGCTATAATTGTACTTTCTGAAACGTGGCTGAATGATAATGTATCACCCTTAATTAACATTAATAACTGTCACCTTATTGTATATCTTCGTACTCACAGGAAAGGAGGGGTGTTTGCTTGTTTGTCCGAAATGATCTTACCTATGTAGAACGTGTAGACCTTGGTTCAGTTAAAGATATTGTCGAAAGTCTCCTTGTTAAATTGACTGCGCCATATTGTAACGTCAATGTTGTCATTGGTGTTTTTTATTGGCCACCAAATGGAAGTAAATCACAGTTCTGTGATTATTTGTATGACACTTTGTATAAAAATTTCTTCAGAGAAAAATACTGCTACATTCTTGGAGATGTCAATATAGATACATTAAGTGAAGACTCAACAAATTTTTTACACACTTTACATACCTGTGGATTTTCTCCAGTTATAACTATACCTACCCTGGTGTCAAATAGTTCAGCTACATTAATTGATAGTATATTTAGTAATACCTCGTTCATTGATAAAGCCAGTTGTAATTTAAGAACAGGTGTATTAGTGACTAGTATAAGTGATCACTTTCCGATATTTCTTAATACTTCTTTCAAGTGCAAACTTCCCGAGGGTAGTCGTGATGTTCATATTCAAAGTTTTTCAGAAAAAACATTCTCTTGTTTGTTCCTCGCATTTCTGCGGTAAATTGGCAACATGTACTTAGTAAGAATGATAAAAATACACCGTTTGATAGTTTTTATGATACGTTCAGAGATATTCATGATGAATGTTTTTACTATGATAAGTGCTTAAGGTTAAAGCAAAAAGAAAACGTCGCCATGGATCACTTCAGGGATTATTTCTTCCATAAAGACAAAGGATAAACTTTACAGGCAATTTTTAAGAAACCCATCTATTAAAAATGAATTTCAAAATAAACTTAACCATGTCATTCGTATTGCAAAGAAGAACTTTGATTTTGATAAATTTCAGAAGAATAGCAATGACATGAAGGTAACTTGGAAAACAAGCTTTTAAATAATTATAATAATAAAACAAATTTACCTGAAACCTTTAAAATTGGCGATAATACTGTCACTAATAAACACGAAATCGCCAATAGCTTTAATGATCATTTCGTAAACTTGGGTCCTTCTTTAACGGGAAAAATTCACTCTGTTACAGTTCCTGATAATTAAGTTGGTGATCCAAATACAAGTTCTGTTTTTCTTTTTCCTACAACTGAGGAGGTAGGTCGAAAAGATAGCAACTGGTTCTCTAGACCCACGAAAAGCAGCTTGTGTCGATAATCTTAGACCAAATATTGTAAGGGTAGTTATACGCTACATTTTGGGGCCTCTTTTGGATTTTGGTCTACCCAAAGGTTTAATTGTTGGGCCGTCTGGATTCACTATATATACTTTACCGTTGGGCCAGATCCATAAATTCTTTTAGTTTATGCTACCATATGTATGCTGATGATGTACAATTGTATGCTAGTTCTGACCCTTAAGACCCGGTTTCTATAAAATCTGCTTTGGAGAAAATGTCACATTGCATTGATGCACTTAGGAGTTGGATGAACAATAACTTCCTCAAACTCAATGATGACAATGATGAAACTTAATGTTTAACTGCCATCCCCCCTCAACTCAAATGCAATTTGTCACCGATGACTATAAGGGTTGGAGACAAATACATTCGCCCATCTGACACTGTCCGTAATTTAGGGGTAGTGTTTGACAAACACAAGTCTATGGATGCCTATCTCTTTGTACTAGTCTTACCATGCAACTTCGAAATATTACGCGGATTCGCAGATTCTTAGACTTTGACACCTGTCATCTTGTCATCCGCTCCCTTATCCTTTCTAGACTGGATTATGGCAATGCATTGCTACTTGGTTGTAGTAAGAGAAACATCCACAGACTACAGCGTATTCAAAACTGGTCTGCTAAACTTGTTTGTAAAGCTTTGAAGTACGATCATGCTACCCCTTATCTTATTAAGCTACACTGGCTCCCTGTTGAAAAGAGAATTATCTTTAAAATTTTGGTAATGGTTTATAAATGTCTCAGTCATACCTCTCCCACCTATTTATCAGATTTGCATCTCTCTTTATCGTCCTGTCAGACAGAATTTACGTTCTGCATCTGATGTTACACGCTTAAATAAAAATAGTACTATCGGGATTCTTAAGTCGATGGAAGGCTAATCATTCTTCTATGCTGTCCCCTGCATCTGGAATAGTTTTCCAGAAAGCATTAGAAATTTAAGTTCATGGTCAATTTTTAAGAAAAATCTTAAGACACGTTTGTATTGTATGTAACCTTTTGTTAAGCGCTACGATCTTGATGGAGCAGCGCTATATAAGTACCTCTATGTATGTATGTATGTATGTATGTATGTATGTATGTATGTATGTATGTATGTATGTATGTATGTATGTATGTATGTATGTATGTATGTATGTGTGTGTGTATGTATGTATGTATGTGTGTATGTGTGTGTATGTATGTATGCATGCATGTATGTATGTATGTATGTATGTATGTATGTATGTATGTATGTATGTATGTATGTATGTATGTATGTATGTATGTATGTATGTATGTATGTATGTATGTATGTATGTATGTATGTATGTATGTATGTATGTATGTATGTATGTGTCTTCAACTTATATCTCAGGA
Organism: Holothuria scabra; assembly: GCA_037179385.1. Lineage (NCBI taxonomy): Eukaryota > Metazoa > Echinodermata > Holothuroidea > Aspidochirotida > Holothuriidae > Holothuria > Holothuria scabra. The sequence goes on along the minus strand of CM074195.1, from coordinate 10,529,217 downwards.
CTGAAATTTTTCCAGATAAACTTAAGCCAGCCAAAGTTATTCCCCTTTTTAGGAAAGAAAATGCCAACGCTTCTTGCAATTCTCGTCTTGTATCAATCCTACCATGCTTTTTGAAAATTCTTTAAAGATTAATGTTTAATAGACTGAACACATTTTGAGTAGGTTTGGTATTTTATTGAGAATCAATATGGTTTTAGGTCTGGTCACTCAACTGAACTGGCCCTGGCTGACACTATTTATAAACTTTATAGTGCTTTAGACAGTAGTAAATATTGCGTCGGTGTATTTCTCGACCTTTCCAAAGCCTTTAACACGATAGATCATAGCATTTTATTACATAAAATCACACCATACGGGAGAAGAGGTACAGCCAATTCCTGGTTTTCTAGCTACCTGTCTAATAGGGAGCAGTACACAACTGTCAATGTAAATTGTTCAGACAATCTCAATGCAAAATGTGGCGTCCCTCAAGGCTCCATCCTAGGACCTCTGCTTTTCATTTTGGATGTAAAAGATATTTGTACAGTCTCGAAGATATGTTCCGTTATTCTCTCGACACAAACATATTTTTCACTGAAAATAATTTAAATAGTTTGAAGAGAAATGTTTGTAAGGAGCTTCAAAATTGTCTGACTGGTTTGCTCCAAACAAGTTGTCTATTAATGTTGAAAAGACGCATTATATCATGTTCAATTACGGTAAGGTTAATACTGATGTAGATGTTATTATGAACGGTATTCATCTAGAGAGGGCTGATAGGACAAAATTTTGGGGTGTTCATTATGATGCAAAGCTCTCATGGGGAAACCAGGTTTGTCATATTTCAAATCATATTTGTGAAGGTATTGGAATTTTGTCAAAATTAAAGCACGTAATACCTCAGAAAATTATGCGACCTCTTTATCTAAGCTGTGTATTGCCCCATCTTTCCTGCTGCTCATCGATGTGGTCTGACACAACCAAGACAAGTCTTAAAAAAATGTATATCCTTCAGAAAAGAGCCGTTAGAAACGCATCACCTGTGCGTCACTACGTAGTAGCACAAATGGAAATTTTCGTTATTTAAATTTACTTAAGTTAGACGATCTTATATCCTTAAACGTAGATACTTTCACATACCGTTGTCTAAATAATCTTCCTGGGTCACTCTCCACTTTCATCTTTCTATGCATATGATCACTTTATTCACAATTACGCCACGCGCCATGTAGACAAGTTTCGTAACACTTTGTATCGTAAATCTCGTAGCCAGCTAAGTCTAAGGTACGGGTCTATTTCTCTGTGGAATTCATTACCAATCAGAGTTCTTACAAAACAATGTGTTGCAACTTTCAGAAAATGCCTTCAGCATTATTACATCCGTCAGCATTGAAAACTTTTGTTATTTTTTTATGGATTGTTGACTGTAACCAGCAGCCAAAGGGTGTTAACCATAGAGGGTAATTTATTCTTTGTCATAAGTGAGGGTGGGGGTGGGGGTTGGGAAGGGACGAAGTAAGTGGGAATGGTATTTAATTAAAGGTACTGACTGTAAGCGTTTTGTAAGTAGGGTTCTTCTCGTTGGGAGTGCTCTTCATTGTCAAGCCCATAAGGTTTTAAGTACACTTCCATCCACAATTATTTCGTTATGTTCCTTCTGTCTGTATATTTTTTGACAATGAGGAAAAAATAAAAGAATGAATGAATGAATATGGATAATAGGGTGCAATATAAAACATGAAGCTAGCTAACAATAAACTAGAAAACGGAATATAAGAGATGAGCCTCTCCCGTTTGAGAATTGTTGAAAAACGAAGTTGATGTGACGTGCAATCTTGTGTCACAAGCGTATTTAGGAATAAAAAATTGCATCAATAACGGGGCCTTGAAAACACAATCACTCCCCTTTCAAATGTTTTGAGAAGTTTGGTGTTCTTTCATGAAATTCGATGCCACCACATATACTACCTTTGGAATTGAAATTTGTGTTACTAAAGTACGTTTTTTTTTAGAGATCTAAACATATTGACATCCGTGAAGTCAGCTCATTACACAACCCCAACCCCCACCCTGCGATAACATCAATATATTATTTTTTCCATTTTTCGGTAGTGGAACCTTTGCCATTTACAAATAAAATACCACTTAATCTCATCAAGAAAACCTTTTTTCCTTTAAATGTAGAACTAACATCAAAGACAAAAAGAACACCATTTTTTTATTTCAAAATTAATCTACAAACTGTTAAGTTGGTTTAACTTACCAAAGATGGAAACGTCACTAGCACAGCTGTACTGAATGACCTTTTCAGGTTCATATTTTTGAAATTCGCTACAGTCTATCTTGAAAATACGGCGGTTTCTGGGGTCTAACTGTTTCACGACATAGCATATTGGTTTCTCACATTGTGCTGAAGATAAGAAAATTATGTTTCTTTTCTTCATCTCAAATTTTTGTACTTTAGTAAAGATACAGAAAAATTTAGAAGAAATAAAAACACTTCCAACATATAGTTTTATAAATAAGAATTCACTCTTCTTGAGTTTCTATGTCATGTTAATTATCTCTTAAGATGTTCTTCAATACAAAAACATGCAAAACAGGGCATCTAGAAACCTTGCAATAATTTGGTAACTCAGCAAGGGGCCTTATTGCCATATCATTTAAAAGAACCAGTGGAACCCCTTATTTAAATGAGATGCCTGCATTTCCTCTTACACGAACCTAGTGGTATACGAAGCAGAACATCTAATAGAACCAGTACAGCACAATAAACAAACCAGTTGCATTCAATTCGAACAGAATATAATTATAGTTTTAAAGCTACGTTTCGTTGCTACTCTTTATACAACTAACTCATACTGAGTGGTCTTTGATTTCCCACATACTACATCAATGTATAAGCATTCCACCATTAAAGTCAACATAATCGAACAATAAACAAACTAGAATAAAGAAAAACAAAGTTAAACTGCCGTGCTTACATTCATTCATCGTGTAAATGAATAATGTTTATTTAAAAGTTTTCTGGGAAATAAGTTAATGACTTGACGCAGTTTTTTGCATTATGCTCTACATAAAATTCGTTGTAGTTTACTTAAAAGGATACCGCCCTTTTGAATCGTTTTTATTTCCAGTAATGATGTCACCGGTACTTAGGTGAATTGCAATAAAAGTGAATATGATGTTATCAGATACGTCTGAAAGAAGAGTTTTCTTCGACAATAGGAAACGAAGAACTTTTCTAACATCTCAAAAAATCAAAAATACACGAAAATTTGGACAACACCCCTCCGCCTTTACTTCACGACTTACAGAGTTACTTAAAGAACTTTTAACGAATACGTACCTTCTGCTAAAGAAAAAGAAAATGTTGCCACGTTCAAGACACCGACGAATAACCAGAGTTTGTGACAGCGTAGCATGCTTGTAGTAGATGAAACCCAAGAAGGAGCCATCCTACCAGAAAGTGAAAGACAACGAGGCTTTCCTAATGGTTAATCATGTTTATATATACATGGAGAAGAGATGTAAATGTGTAATTCGCTGCTTTCTTTCAAAACTCTGGATTAATACCAACGCAATCCAGACAAGACCAAGTCAGAAATAGTGATACGTTCCAAAATTTGATGCCAAAATAACGTTTTACGTTCTATAAAATAGTCTCGGAACTATGAAAAATAAATAAGTGCGGCAGAATATCAACAAAATGCCAAATGATCATATTTTGCTCCTGAAATGTAGAAGACTGTGATTGTTTACCAGTCTCTCGCAAGGAAATCTCTCGGAACTGTCGGAAGTACACCTGGTGTCTGCAATGCAGGTAGGATGGCTTTGTGCAGAAGATTTAACATAATATGTATAAGAAAGTCTCATTTCCAACCTAACACAACCTAGCAAAATGCGCAAGCGCTCTGTTGCGTCATGGATCTGAAAGAGGTAATAATGAGGGATGAGGCAAATTTGCAGGAGGTGACGGAAACACATCCCCCCACAAATTAGCGCAAATGTTGGGACATACCAGTCATGTAGCAAGAATTACGAAACGATGAAAAGTGAGATAAAGTTTAACTGCTCTGGGTAAAGACAAAAGAACCTGTTACGGAAAAGTGGGGGATTTGGACTCGGGGTACCGTTCCCTTTTGAACTATTTTGAACAGCTGGGGAATTTTAGAACCAATTTGGATTAACGTATTGCACCCATATAACATGAAATTACTGCAATTCAGATGAGCTTTGAACTCACCTAAAAGGATAATAAGTATAATGGTCTGCACTGCACAAGACAAAAACATCACTCAGAAAAAATTTTAGATAGTAATAAAAAAAAAATTAAACTTTCAACGAGAGGACTCAAGGGCCATTTGGATGGAAAATTTACAAGTATAACTTGTTTAAGTCATTCTGGGAAAGGTTATTTTAGTTAGGCTTTTGAAATATTGGGGATGCCCATGTCAATACATTATCATTCAGTGCTAAAATACAAATTTTATAGAATTCCTTCTACACAAGTACATATATAGTTCGAACTGTTGTATGTAATTCCCTTTCTTCTATTGTTCAAAGTTTATGACATTTATACATAGGGGATCACAATAATTGAGAAAAGTTATGCCAATCCACGTGAGTCCTCTTAACAGAGTTGCACTACCTTCGTGTAAAGCGTATCAAGAGCATTGCTTAGCCAGTATACTTTTTCTTAAGTCCTCCCTACTCTGTAGCAAACCAAATTTTAAACTGCTCCCCGAAATAGCTATTACTTCCACTGAGGGACAACACTTGACCAACCTCATGGCCCTCACAACATTTACTTAGCCAGTATAATGTAGGGACTATCAGAGTATCTCTAACAAAGTTTTATGTCCGTTGTATTACATTGACTTAAGTACTTGAAGTCGTTGAATTATTTAAAAGTGAAGAACAAAACTGCTTTGACATTCCTCCTTTTAAATATTTACACTGCATTTAAATTGTTGGGGCAATATTCCAACATCAATTTTGTTCAAGGTATTATGATTTTTCACCTTTAAATTTCTTCATCATAAAATTGAAAATCACGGCTCTAAATTCCTAACCACGGCCACATTGGAAAGTCCTTTGCATATGTTAGATAATATAGCTGAATATTAGGAAAATGGTTTGGATGTATTGATTTGGGTTTACTTATTCATCAAAAACTTGTCAGTAGGACAGGAACACATATTAAACCAAAAAGATTAATATGGCCACATAAAAGTTTATATGTATATCTGGCATGGTATTTTAATCAGTTGTGTCTGGCTTGTTATGGCCATGTAAAACTTAATTTACCTATCTGGACTGGTATTTCATCGAGTTATATCTGGCTTGATATGGCCACCTGAAACTTCGTTACACACCTGATACGGTATTTTATTAAGTTATATCTGGTTTGAAATGGCCGTTTAAAACGTTATTAAAATATTTGAACTAGCATTTCATCAATTTATATCTGGCTTGATATGCCAACTAAAGCTTTATTTAATATCTCCACTGGCATTTCATCAATTTATATCTGAGTTGATATGCCAACTAAAACTTTATTCATATATCTCGACTGGCATTTCATTAAGTTATATCTGGCTTAGTATGTCAACTAAAACTTTATTTAAATATCTCTGGCATTTAAATATCACTGGCATTGTATCAAGTTAAAAGTAGCCTGATAAAGCCTTATACAACTTTATGTACATATCTGGAAAGGTATTTCAAATTCATCGAGTTGTATCTGGCTTGATATGGCCTTATGAAAATTCATTTGATTTTGTGGAAAAGCATGTCACCAAGTTATATCTGGCTGTTACGGCCTTTTAAAACTTTACTTACATATCTTTAAAGGTATTTCTTCAAATAATATCTGACTCGATGGGGCTAAATAAACCTTCATATGGTTTATCAAGATACACATATAGTGTTTCATATCTGGCATGGTATGGCCATTCAAAACTTTATAACAGCTAGATATTTCCAGATATAAGCCAGATATTTATTTTTAGTAAGAGCAGATGCCGCCCAATTTAAATACAGGGTTATAGGTTGAGGTCTCAAACCCCAGACTCATTTAATTTCGTTTATTCGTTTGATCACATTGCATATATGAATATTGTATCAAAGCAAGTAACCCAGAATACTACAGCTTAGCCAAGTGACTGATCCCAAGAAAAAAGTGGTAAACGAAACAGATATTTAAACCAGGTACAAAACAAAAGATGCAATCATACATTATATGCTATGACAATTTACACGTAGCTATGAGTCTTATACTATGAACTTTCTTTAAGAAAATATAAGGATTCATTATATTATGTAACAATGAGAATTTCACCGTTATCAATGAAAATTTGAAATTTAGGAAACCAGCAATGTAGTTAACAGGTGCCTTTGATGATCAGTCGTCATTTTTACCAAATGTGTCATATTCCCGATTTTTCTTCTCATTTCCAGAGTCCGCGTGGGAGGATTGTCAAACTTTGATAACGTGAGAACATTTCTGTTGTAGGATTGAAATATGCAAAAATTCCGCTCCCTTTTAAAAAATTTGTAAGAACCCGTATTGTTATGACAGGAAAGTTTGAAAAACCGAAATGCCATTGTCGGTATTACCGGCACTTGATGATCTGATGTCACACATAGGTTTTGGCGAATTTTCGGAATTTTTATTAATCAGAACGAGAGGGCAATCGCCCTCCTGTCCCACCTGGACGACCGATAGCTACGCCACTGATTGCGATTTGCTTTCGAATTTGCATGTTTATGCATGAATATGTGTGCAAGGCGTTCAACGTAAAAATACAGCTCCGTAAGCTCCGCACTGTGTGTCGTACCGTACAGAGTACGGTTTGTCGACTTGTTCTATTTACGTGCTGTCGATCAAAATGTGCCTCATGCACGTGGGGTCACATCCGTGGTGTACAAATAACGAAGCCACGTAACTGTCTTCCATGAGGCTTTGAATTCTCGCTTAAATTAAAGAGAAGGCATACCGTCCGGAGGTTTTCGGGAATTAGACTCAACCTTTGACTTCCAAAATTAGGCTATAAGTGGGAGGTGGCAATTCAGCATGTACGCGTAACAGATCATTTAGCAGTTTTTTTTTTTTTTTAAATACGCAAATACGGCATTAAGGTATACAAAACCTCAGACATTTTTGAAGGGTGGCTTGAGCACAATTAGGGGGCTTGAGTAAAACCGCGCCTGGGAAGGAAACGAGAAGTTTATTTCCTACTCCCAAAGACACACTGTGTGAGAGTGAAGTAAACAAAAAGGGAGCGCATACACCTGATTTCATCCTTCCTTCCATCTACGACACAAAGTTTTGTGGTGAATTTTGTTTTAATCTCACTCTACACAAGTTTTGTGGCAACTTTGATTTTTGTTTTCATTTATTAGTTGTCAAGACCTAGTGCTTAGTTCTATAAATAATTTATTGAAGCAGTAAAAACGAAACGAATCAACAAATTAAGAAAACGTATTGAGGATCTTCTCGGCGAAAGTTTATGACCTAGACATAAGACTCCCGTACTTTAATGTTCAATATCAGTAAAATGTAAAATGAGATTTTAATTTTTTCATTCAAAAATGATGAAAATGGTCTGTTCTTGACATTTGAGAGTCTCACTGCTTCATTTTCAAACCTTAATTTTACGTCTTTCTTTCTTGTCTATTGCTTGTTACTTTCGTGCTAATTGCTTTTAATAAAATTGTCCAAGTTAATACCTAATCTCGGGAAGAAATTAATAGCAGCTGGGCAACGTTTCGTTTTCAAATAATTTCGTGTGATTTGTATTTATTTCGAATATTATATGTCCAAAGCTTAGGTCAAGATAATTGCCTGCGTTTGATCATTTCTGTCGTTTTTGAATTTACGATTAATTTTAGCATAGAGATTTAGATTTTTATTTTTTAATATAACGTTAGTCATTATATCTGTTTCATATACAGGAAATGACAAATGTATTATGAAAAGTGATTATCCCTGACATCGTAACGGACCCCCTTGAACATTTTTCTTCTTTATTCGTGCGTCAACACTTCGTTGATAAGAAAGGAGTCAATACGAATGAACTGGCTGTCAACCTTTTTCGATTATAGTAATCGCTGAGTTCTAGTTGTTACTTTTCCCAGCACTCTCTCACATTTTATTTATCCACTAGTGGACTTAACGTCTAGCGAATTCAAAACTCTATCTGCTCTAAAGGAAACGTTATTATCTTATTGTCCTCGTTAGAACATATAAAAAAGTTTTTGGCAGTCCAATAAGCATTCGATGAATTGCAGTAGAAGTAGAAATAAAAGCAAAAGTTTTTAAGTGTATTTTTTCATTACATCTGTAATACATCTCCATAATATAGAAAATTTGATATCAATTCGGCAAATACGTAAACATTTTGAGGGTATAAACACGGAAAGTTTAGAATTCCATACTTGTCCTGGTAAATTCCCGTGAATAAGTTTGTTCATTGTAGTGAACTGACTTACTTTGATGAAAAAAGATCAATCTAGGATCACGAATTTTGGTCTCATGTTGGGTCAATGTGGTCCAATATTGGATTATTTTTGGATTTACCAAGGCATTCAAAAGCTGTCAACCTGGTATTTGGCCAACAACTATTCAACATTATCTCGACGGTTAACCAACCGTTGGACCACCATTGCCCCTGTGGGCTGTTCCTAACGTTGGCATGACATTGGGCCATGGATCATGGTTTGTTTCACGTCATCAGCCAACGTCATGAAGATGAACAGCCAATCAAACATCAACATTTGGTCAATCTTGAGTCAACGTTGGTTTTACATTGGCCTAGCTATGGTGTGCTATCAGGGGAAAATAGGGGATAAAATTTGCCACCGCTTCAGGCTGGCCCCTAGAAGGTCAAACTGCTTAAATTCATACGGGAAACCAGATTAGCTGGGACGATGCAATTAAAACCCTTAAGGGGTTTCAGTTAATGAGAATAAATCTCATCATGCGTAAGACAAAATTTTATATGACTTTCTCTTAGCGATGACATTTTACGTCAGGTCGTGATATCAGCATGTTCACCTTGAGATCTTTTCTAAGAGTTGCCATTGATTAAAGCATAAAACAAATAACTTTTGGAACTGGTGTCAAAAAGCATCGTTTGCTACAAAATTATTCAAAATTGACCACTTGCGGCATTCTTGTAATGTATCGGTTAGAGTAAAGTTAAAAGTAATTTCATTTCAAATTCATATTGATCTTCCGGTAAGGAATAAAAATAGTGTACCATTTTAAGAAGTTTGGAATACGATTTCCCATCTTTATCGTCTTAAAATGAAGCAACTTGGTTTGGTTACCTCCTATCCTCATTTCCTAATCCTTTTTATACCTGTAGATTTCACCTTAAATGTCGACATTACTTGAGAGATACATATCATTCTACAAGTCCTCAGAATGAGACATTATTTTGAATAAAATGTTTAATATTTTAAACATTTCTGAATTTTCAACAATTTAATTGATTTTTTTGTTGTCAAATGCTTTAATTTTAGAAACAGGGTGCTTACATTTTTCATGTATCACGGCATCTGATAGGTATCAGTTGTAATTGAGAATTGAAACATCGTTTTCGGTCAAATTGGCTACCTGCAGTATTTTTCCAACACTACTTTAAATAACAAAGCGTAGCTCTGCCAAATTACGCATCAAAGAGTTGAGCTAATATTTTCCTTTGGAAATCACACACAATTACTCTATCGATCTTGAACTATCCATTTTATCTACTCGATGGGCGATGAGCCAGGCAACGGTTGTGTATTGCAAACGCAGGAAATTTCCTTAATGAATAGAAAGGTGTAATTGTGTCGAAGAGCCTTGCTGGAAAAACACACTATTTCATGATGATAAAGACTGACCATTTTAACGTTGTTTGTATAGAAATACAAGGTGGCCCTGGCGAGAAAGTTTAGTTTCAAGTTATCAGCACTGAGAAGTACTTCAAATATCGAAGTTGTTATATTGTTAGCTGTCAAACGAAAGAAATGTCCTATTTAGTTGCTAGCTCTTGAAATTTGAGTAAGGTAAGTCACAACAACCAAAATCTTATTTTTATGATTCGTTCAAATAATGCATTTTATGCTTGCGACCGATTCTGCAAGGATTAAGACACTTTTGGATAAACAAAAAACAAGTTTTATCTATATACATTTTATTTCAATAAAATTACTGTCATTGCAACTTTTGAAAGTCTAAAAGTTCTTTAACTGTCCGACATCATTCTTAAATTCTTGTGGCAGTATTTACACATGTTTCAGATTTCAGTAAGAATTACCTGCAAGGATATTTAATTTTAGCCTATATAGTGCCCTAATCAAGTGAAAAAGTTTGAAAAAGATTTTTAATGCGCAAATAAGTTTATAATATAGTAACAGTAATAACACTTTACACTTTAAACGCAAAACATTGAAAATGTGTTAGTGACTCACTCATTAACTGATTACATTTTGACCATTGAACGTTCAATTCTGATGTCACATGTAAACTTTTCAACTCTGTAGGTTTTCTTAATTAAACATTCAACTAGAAGTATGGTCTTTCTTCCTCTCCACTTAAAGGTTCCTGTCGTTTTCGTCGGATGACAGGTCTCCCTTCGCAATTTTTTTTTCATTACGGATTAACCTTTTACTTTTTAACTCATCTTGATCTCGTTGCTTTGAACGGAAATACAGACCTTGTCAGATTCAGGTCCTGATTTAAATACTTCTTTATGACAATAATTTATTTACGTAAAGTAAAAATACAATTTTAGTGACTTTCAACAATTGCAACGTAAGTCATATATAGTCATCAATTTATCAGTATATTAATAACAGTGACTTCAATTATATTTTCCAGAATACGCACTTTCAAGGTGCATCGATGTTCTTTGCTTTAGCTGCATTAAGACAAAAACTCACGCATTAGACTATGAACCGGAATCAGTGAAAGAACTTTATAACACGTGTTTGTAAAGAAAGTGTGAAAAATTTAAGCGAAACATGTTTACTTGTTTAAATTTCATGTTCATTGTTAACAGGTTTAAGTATTCAAAAGTGTATAAGTGATGTTCTCCCCGCCTGATGTGAGAGTGCTCCTGTTATTTTTTTCAGTAAGACATTCCCTTCAAACAGGAACTTGTTAAAAAGCGTATCCAACGTTCTAGACTTTTTTAGCGACGATTTTTATTTCCGACGGTAGTCTTATTTTTGTCCCTGGCATTCTTAACCGATGATTCTGTCAACAAGGGCTAGTAACGCTTTATCAAAGGGTCTTATGAAGAGAAGTATTCTGTAAACTCTATCGACAAATCGTCGACGTTTTCGTTGCCGACCGTCACGTAACATTAAGACATTAACAGTATGTCATTTGACGCTATTCGACACTTAATGTATCGTTTCATCTGAAGTTAACAATATCTCTACAACTTACTTCTAAAATTTTGTTTCTTAAAGACGGTTCCCTTAATTAGAAAGAATTGAGTTCACTTAAACAATGCTTCTACCCTATGGCGAAATTAAATCGCATGGCAAAATAACCGTTTGTTTCAATCAAAACTGAGGATCCTTAATTAAGAAGCTTCATCTTTGCCCAAAAGAATGATATCAACAGGCCTATGTAAGCAATGGTCTTTGTTGGATGTTTTCTTGGAAATAAATAGAAGAGATCATCCCAATAATGATTTAGTCACAAGAGATTTCGCAACAAAAAAATAAAGCCTGTCACTTAAATAGTGGCACTCAAAGGAATGAAATTGTGTTCAAAATGTAATCCTGTATATTAAAAGAGAAAGATGGGCATTAGAGAATCCACTCCCTTGAAACTTGGACAAACTTATCCTGTCCTTAAGGTCCTTGCTTGTTACATAACTGACAAAAATACACATTGTTGGGAATTACTTGGTCCAGTGACTGCCTTATGGTATCTGCGGGTTTCTATTGATGTTAAATAAGCCCAGTCATGAAGTCCACTTTCAAGGAGCAGAATTCTCTAATGCCTGTTCACATTCTCTTATCGTAAACCATTGTAGTTCTAAAAATACCCAAATTTAATATTGGACCCCTTTTAGCCCTTATTTAGATGAAAACTCTCATTTAAACACAGCTGTAATATATTAAATTTCATACTGTAGCAAATACGTGCTGCCACTTTACAATGTTCCATATGGCCTGATAGACGCATAATGTATCAGGTATAGGTACAGTAAGAGAAAATATGAAAGCTATGGAGATGTAAGTAATAAATATTTAGGTGCCTCAATTAAGGACAACTGGTATTTACTTAACAAGTTTGCCAGCACTTCAGTTCTGATCTACATTCTGTATTGAGTTAAACCTATTAAAATATGACCTGTCATCATGAACCTACGTTGTGATTGGTCACTGTATGGAAGAGGCTGTCAAGTCTTGCATTTGTGTTAAATTTGTTACCCAAGCAGACTTTAAAAAAAATCCAATTTAAAGGTGACAAACACAGATTTTACTTTTCTTCAAGTGAGAGATCTCTTCAATGTCCATTGCCTCTGGTAAACAGTCAGTTAAAATCGGAAAAACGACGTTGTTGGATAAAAGATTCATATTTGCTGTCAAACTCTAACCACCCTTTAAGATAACGAAAAATTTTATTGTGCTTTGTTTCATTTTAACAGGATATCCACTCTCATAATGACGACATTAGGATATATTCTGTGGTTTCTCGTCATTTTAGATGTGTTAACTTTGACTTTAGGTAAGTGATTTATGGTCGGGTAGTTTATGATATAGTTTATTTGACTAACGACTGAAATGACAGAGAGAAAGACACCCAAAAAAATAATATTTCATTTCATATGAGGCGAAACATCGAGTATCGCTGCTCTTTGAGTGAAATGTCATTGTGCTTGTGCAAAAGTCGCTTTTATAGAAATGGTTCGTGATGGACAAATATCTATTTGCGGTAAATTTCTCTCTGTGTTTTATATGGAATGTCATCGATTGGTAAGATTTATGCTTGATGATCCTGGGCTAAACAAAAAATAGATACATTTTCATGGTTATATATTTAAAGTGTGTCTCTTGTAGAAGGAAACAGACTACTAAATCCCTTCTCTTTGAGACAAAATTTCAGCATGACTGATTTACGCTTTGGCATCGACATCTATCGTTATTATAAACGGCAGGGCAGATATTAAAGTCCCGAAAGGGTAGGGAATGAAATAGGAGTGACAATGTGAATAAGGAAACCACAATATTCAATACCATTACACCACCTAGTACAGTTTGACTTTATATATACACAATGCATAGTGCATTTGCGAATATAAGGCTACATGAAATGTTTCTTGTCTTACCATTCTGTCCAAATTTAAAGTCAATTGACATCTCATTCGTTTCGCAACATCGCAATTCAAAAACAATAGATTAGCCTAATTGTGAATAGGGGACCCACTGGAATGAAATACATAAGACAAACAGAACATTGCGTAGACACAAACGCATTTTAATGCGCGTAAATTTGGCCTCATCTGTCGAAAGCGTAGCACATATGAAGAGCTACCAAACATGTGGAGACAACAATTTCAGTATCAAAGTTCCAACGTCTCAACCGATTTCCCGTAGCCGTAGTTTTCAATTAATCACACCTCTCTTTGTTTCAAACAATATCCAAGAATTCAGCTTCAAACCAAATTTTCAATGTTTCTTTTCTTGACATTTCTTTTCATAGGCAGGGAATCAGTTCCCTTTGTGTGCATAAATGCGGCAAACATTAAAGGTAATATTGTATGTTTACTTTTTATATTTAAATCTATTACAAAAGATAAAATAAATTTGACGTTTGAAGTATCAGAACTACACACTGAATGTTAGATACATAGTTCTTAGTGTAAACACCCAAATTCAATAGTCCGTGGCTTGAGCCAGAATTATGTACGTTTAACACAATATTTGAACATTTATTTTCTAAAACAGATTTGCGGCTCTTATTTAAAAAGAACATGATGTGTCTATCGTCCACTTGTAGGAAAAAACAGGACATTGTTTCTGATTATTTCGTCAAAGAGAAAGCTCAAAAAGAAAATTATAGAACATCGCCGTATTGGACCCAGAATTTTATTATTCAAAAATGCATTTCTTTAATAATACAAACATAAAACCTGTAATTTACGATCTCGTATTACAAGCTTATAGGATGTTTTGGTTGGTCAGAAAAAGTTTTAACCGTTTACCGTTGTGCTCATATCGGGGCATATTTGCGCGCCTCGGGAGCGGGCGGGAAAGCGGACGTAGCCCGCCCCGCATCGTCTTCCGTAGGCCGTTGACTCCGTGACCTTAAACTGTTGTCTGTCTCGTTGTTGTGGCGGAATTTTCGGGTAGCTACTCGCAGTTTCGAGCTCCGCGTGAAACAGTAAAGATGGGTGAGAGCCGAGCTCTCCGCATGGGTCCAAAAGGACCCAAACAACGGTAAATGGTTAAAATAAGCCTGTGAAGCGTGTTTACTGCAAAGCTGATGTCACTGTCTCTGCGTGTGTGCACGTAACCCTTTAGCCGAGTGGTGCAGATATTTTAGATTAACCCTTTACCGTTGTGCTCCGATCGGGGCATATTTGCGCGCCTCGGGATTGGGCGGAAAAGCGGACGTAGCCCGCCCGGCATCGGCTTCCGTAGGTCATTGACCCCGTGACCTTAAACTATTGTGTCTCTCGTTGTTGTGGCCGAGTTTTCGGGTAGCTACTCGCAGTTTCGAGCTCCGCGTGAAACAGTAAAGATGGGTGACAGCCGAGCTCTCCACATGGGTCTAAAAGGACCCAAACAACGGTAAAGGGTTAATAGTTTTGGTAACGAGATTGTGCTAAATTTGTATGAGCAGCTGGCTAGACCCCATTCGCCTGTGCTGCACAAGTGTGGAGCCCCTTCTATGTAAACGACAAATTGCTTTTAAAGTAAGTTCAGAGGAGAACCACTCGACTCATACATGAGGTTAAATATATACTTCATGTCCTAAGACTTCAGACATCTTGGGTTAACCACTCTGGAGCTGATAAGAATAAGGCTTTAAACTGTTATTTTATGCCAACACTGTTTATTGTCATCAAAATATCAAGAAGAATTTTTTTAAATGTGTGTTTTTTTTTAGAAACAACTAATTTATACAGCGAAAATAACACCCAAATCTGACATGCAAAGATGCAATATTTATACATGAATATTTTGAATGTCCAGAAATTTAAGATTTTAAATTTCAAGTTTAACTTAATAACAATAGTTTTTTTTCTTTTCACCGACCCTTTATTAGGTAATTACTTGGGGACCACTGGCTCAAATACATTTCCTGGCAGTACTTTCTCATCATCCGAGAGAAAAATTGGTTTATCTACATTTTTCAACGAAATGACTGCACCACCAACACCTTCGGAAGGGAATACTGGTTTATCAACTCTCTTCCATCGAACAATAGAATCAGCTTCATCTTTTGAGAGGCAAACCAACCTTGTTTTACCAAATGACGGCACTACAAATTTACCCCTACCCAATAACAGCTCCACCAACCGATCTTCAGGATCAAAAGGAGCCATTCGGTCTTCAACACACATTTATGGTTGCACTGGCTCATGTTCACCCTCTAATGGCAGAACAATCTCACCTACTTATCTTGATGTTACCAGTAGCTTATCAACAGCTCTATATGGCCTTGATAAATCAACTATATCTCCCCATGGTGACCATATATCATCAAGGGCCTCAGTAAGATTTGACAGCAGCACCTTATTAAGCACCACTACATTATTAACAACGAATGTGGATATGAGCGTTCTGTCTACATCCCCTAAGGAGTTAACCGTTTCATCCACATCCTCTGAGGTCAGTTTCCTTTCACCTAAACCTTCTGGAGGTACGCCTACATTGCGTTTTCCCTCTGGCGGTGAAACTGTCATGTCTGCATACTCAGCGGGTAGAAGTCGTTCATCTACACCACATGACGGAAGTATCATTCCGTCTATGTTATCGACCGAAGCAGCCGTTTCATCTGAATTTCATAACAACATTACGGATTTTACTTCGAGCTCTAGTGGAAGAACCGTGTCATCTTTGCCCTCGGACGATACGGCCGTTTTGATTCCATCCCCTCACAGGAATACCTTTACGTCTGTACCCGTTGACGGAGTGACACTTCCATCTGAATTCCCCCCTAGCACCCTTTCATATACATCCTCTGCTGAAAGAACACTTTCATCTACATCCAATGATGGTAGTACCATTTTCCCTGCAATCTCTCACGGAAGGTCTCATTCATCTACACCCCCTTATAGGAGCTCCCTTCTATCTACATTTTATGGCGACAGTACCCATACCATATCCTCTGATGTCAGTACCTTTTTATTTACTTTTTCTGAGGAAACAACCGCCTTGCCGTTTCTTCCTGAAAGTACAACCTTTTCTTCTTCTTCAGTATTTGATAATGAAAAACTTTTATCTAGCAGTACTGTGTTATCTACATACAGTACTCTTACATCTTTAGCCTCTGAAGAAACCACCGTCTCTTCTGCATCATCTGACGATAGTTCCGTTTCAATTTCATCTTCAAATAATATCATCGACTTTTCTGCATTTCCGGAAGGGGTGACTATTTCAAACACGCCGTCTGATGAAGCGATCACCTTATCAACATCCACTAGGGGAATTTCCACCATGGTTGCACAATCTGAGGGTGAGCGGATTTACTTAACACTCGAAAAAGGGATAAAATATTGAACGATAACTACAAGAGACGCTTGAATGGTGCAACTCTTTCTTGTTTTTAATTCCATAATTCTCGTTTGGCGCCATCTTATGATGACAATTACACTTAAGATTGTTGCATTTTCAACACTATTACCATTTCAAAAGGGTGTTGTCTGAAAATTTTATGTAAATTTATGTGACGGTCAGTAGACTGAATAGCGAGCTCTATTAGTCTGATATCGTATCACCCTACTTACTAAAATATCTATGTAGGTAAATAACTTTTAATTAGCAAACGAGGTATAAGGGTTACATTTATCGAATTTCTGTCATCAATCAATCACGCCTTTTCGTTACTGCAAGCTACAAAAACGTTGAAACATTCGTGACCTTCAAAACATATTGATGGACAGTTAAAACTTGTTGTTGCATAATAACCCGTGTGCAAACAATGTAACTAAGAACAGTTACTTTTTATCCATACTGTAAAATAATACACCCTGTCTTAACAGGCAAAACATCACTTGGTTGATTTAAGTTGGACTTATAGACGCATGTGTTCTCGGAGGGCACACATTCTGCCGGGTGATGTGTTGTAGGTATATAAGTTATTTGAGCCAAGAGAGGAGCTAGTTACTAGAACCTTTGCTGATTTATTCTAAAATAATTTATTTTTAAATTCATATTTGACAGTGGAAGTTTGGTAAAAACTTCACTTTGGAAATTACATAACTCATATGCTATATCTTATATACCCGATACGTTTGCCTGAACTTGGGAAACCTATGATGCACTTCACCCTATCTTAACCCATGGATAAAGAAATATGCTGCATGCAAACTGCAAGTATCCGATTTCCAGCTAGTTTTGTGCATTGTATTTGGGGAAACAGCTTGTGGGTGTCTCATTACTCCATTTGAATCAGATCAGGAAATTATCTTTTCAGTAACTACTTTGTAATGAGGTCCTTGTCTTGACGTCTCTTTAAATGTTTTTTTTCTCCCTCTCTCTCTCTCAACAGGAACGTTTAAAGGACAGACGGAGACGACGTCGTCCTTTGAAGTAAGAGGAGAGTGCTTTCAGTATATTTATTATGCAATGGTCCTTCCTATCAGTGGCATTTACAAAGTTCAATCGAGCTGGGGTACATTTTCTGTTTACTGCGAGTTATTGGAGGATGGGGGTGGATGGACGGTAAGTATCTCATGACGTGAGCCTGTGACAACCTTAAACCGCTCTTGAGACATTTAATCGGTATCTGTCACCTAGTCAATTTGGCAGTTGGACTCTTGCTTGCCAAGGTTTTTTGCAAATTCGTAGGTTTACCATGTAACCGTCTCTGAGAAGATGCGGACCCATGAATAATTTGCAGAGTTACGTTAATTCGGGGAAGTATTTAGCCCCAATTGTAAGTTGTTTATGATGAACTCAATAATGTTATCCGTTCGTGAATTGCAAGATCACCTTTAACATATTTGAAATAAAGTCTCCTTCCATATAACAGTGCGGGGAAAAACATTTTCGATGGAAATCAATTTTCACCCAATCGGGGATACATTTTCCAATGGGTAGCGCTATTTTCAAATGTCTCCCATGTTGCATTGCGATTCTACGGCGCAAATTCGACGGCGTTAACGTTTAAAACAACCTTGTACTTTTTATCGGTTTTAGGAAAGAAAAAATTGGGCATATTTACAACCTCTGCTAATAAGGGAATAAAACAGCTTTGTCATCTTTGTTATTCACTGCGCCGATTTTGAGATATAAAGTAATTGTGCTCGGTTTTTTTCAAGAAAGTTTCATTTAAAGACTCAACACAGCCGTAAGTGCATTTTTTCGAATGAATATGTACAAGTGGACTGTTGCAAGCATTTTGGTTGGTAAAAGCGTTGTTAAAGGTTCCTTGTAGTTTCACCATTAGTGTCTTGACTATGATAACACATTTAAATAATTCAAATAAATAAACATGTGTTAAGCAAATTGACGACTGTGACACTAAGTGTTTATGACCACTTAGTGTCACAGTCGTCAATTTGTTTAATCAATGTTTATTTATTCATACCGGTTAGACAGTAAAATTTTTAGGCGATTTGAAAAAATTATTTTCTCCCAAAAGCGGTTATCTCCCGAACTGTGTAAGTTACTTCAGAACTAAAAATGATGTTGCATAGGGTGTAAAAATATGTAACACTTTCCCGATTCGTTGCAATTTTTAGAATGAAGCATGAAACATAATGAGAGCTAAGATAACGTAAAAAAGCGACTCAGACCAGCAGCAAATACTACAGAAATGTTCCTTAACTGCTACTATCAGTCACGCTGAACAAATAACTTTAAGATTAATATGAAAAACAGTTAACAGTTGTTGAAAAAAATACAGAATGGCTTGGACTTGATAACCTAATGAAGAAAAATTGGGAAAAGGTACAACAGTCTTTAAACGGCAGTAAAGGGCGTGGTTGGTCTAACAGTAAAAGCATCCGCCTTTCACCCGGAAGGCTCGAGTTTGATTCCCAGGTGGAGTCATACGAATGCAGTGGCGTAGCCACGGGGGGGCCTTGGGGGGCCTAGGCCCCCCCCAGATTTTCTTCAGCCCCCCCCCCCAGATTTTTTGCGTCCTGATGAAGAAATTGAAAAAAAATGTTTGAACGGAAATAAACTTTGAAATATTTTCTTCAAAACAGTAAATAAATAAAATGTGTAAAAATTAAAAAAAAAAACATGGATGAATGTGTGTAAAACACATTTTGTGCGCACGTATGTAATCAAGTAATAACTTCAAAATGCCTACTTTCACTAAGTTACATACCGTTTGTGATCTGCACTGTCGTTTATTGCATTTCACTTAGAAGATGAAACAAAAGTCTCGACGACAAATTTTATTTTGACTTTGTTAGGTTAAGACCCTTTCTGCCTTTCGGATGGCTGATTGATTTACTGAAAATAAGGCAATCGTACACTGGAGACCACTCTTACACGACCATTCCCATACTTTATCATACACAAAATATGCCGTAAGCAGGTAAGGGTAAGGTACTGCCTTCGGATAATTCTTCCCTTCCATCCTTAACAAGTAGGCCTAGGCCTATGTCGTGCCTCACTCCTGCCCATGACAAGTGCCACTGTAGGAGATTTTTTTTCGACAAGTCCTCTTTTTACTAGTTGGCACTGGCGTCCGGGGGATTTGTAAAATGTCCACAAGGTCCTAATTTCATGTGTTTCCCACATGATCCATACTTCTGCTTTGCGGTTCAGTTATTTTGAGAGATTTATTCGTAGTATTTTAATTTTGACTACGTAATGTACCGATGGACAAATACTGAACCATTTTGCACATTGTTTCTTTGGTAGTATGTATGTCTCTTGTAAAAATCCCTACAAAAACTAAAAATATTTTCATGCTCCCCAAAAAGGAAAAATCCTAAAACTTAGGCCTATGATCAGTTTAAAGTTTTGCCAAACATAGCATCATTTTACATCTAGGAAATCTAACGCAAAGAAGTTTCTCAGAGGGGTGCACATCTACTTTTGGTTTTCCTGTTAAAGGGTAAGGTACTACCTTAGGTAAGCTGAAATCCATTCCATTATTATTATTTACGGCTGGGTACATCCAGTTTAAAACACGTGGGAAGTGCCGTTTCCGGCCATCTGGAGGGGTTTTAAAGCCCAAAATTTTCTTTTACGCTCCGCGCCAACTAATGGTGGCGCTCCGCTTAGATTCAAATATTGCCGCATTTTCGGCTGGGTACATCCAGTTTAAAACAGGTGGGAAGTGCCGTTTCCGGCCATCTGGAGGGGTTTCAAAGCCCAAAATTTTCTTGTACGCTCCGCGCCAGCCGATGCTGGCGCTCCGCTTAGATTCAAATATTGCTGCATTTGCAATCTAAGTCCTTCTGAAGTTTACTATTTTTCTCAAGGGAAGGGGAGATACCGGTTCCCTTTAGTCTCATCCCCCAGGCCACAGATCCGATGTGCTAAGTTTTGGGGTCCTAAAAAATGTATGCATTACTAATTTTCATAGATTGATTTTTCATTCTCATAATTTGAGAAAACGCAGACATGAGATTCGTATTTCAAGGTTGGGTACATCCAGCTTAAAACACATGGGAAGTGCCTTTTCCGGCCATCTGGAGGGGTTTTAAAGCCCAAATTTTCTTGTACGATCCGCACCAACCGATGGTGGCGCTCCGCTTAGATAGTCTTGCCGTGCCTGACTTCGGAGGTACCAGGCCCCCTACTTGTTACCTAGGCCCCCCCCCCCCCCCCAAAAAAAAAAAAAAATCCCACCCTGGCTACGCCACTGTACGAATGATTCTAAAAATGGAACCTACTGCCGTTTTGCGTGATGCTCCACATATGTAATGGAGTAAGGAAAACAAGATAGTGAGCCACAACTGGATAAAAGGCGATGTCCGGCTCGATTTGAACCAATAGGTTGGAAACTGGGCCGTAAAACTCCATCTAACTAACTAATTATATTCCTTAATTAGACAGGATTAAGGAAGAGGTATCATTAGATGCCATGGGTATGCTCTTTGTAAGAATTAAATGAAGGTATAAGGCAAAATATTGGAAGCAAAAGGAACAAACAGCAGCAGAGAAACAGACAAAAAAAGAACTTGTATGATTTTCAAGAAAGTATTACGACGTCAAGAAAAGAGGATTTCTTTTAAACCAAACAAAGAAACGAGAGCAATTTTAATACAATATTCGAAAACTTGTATGTGGCTCCAAGAAATGTGCTATTGCAACAGGTACCGAAGCGGTGGGCTGATGATGGATGTTACATTTACAAAATACTTTATATACACTGTAATGTATTTTGCTATCACAACAGGTCATTCAACGTCGAGTTAGTGAATCCATATCGTTTGATCGTAATTGGACAGCGTACCGAAAGGGCTTTGGAGACCTTAACTCAAATTACTGGCTAGGTTTGGATAAAATAAGTTCTCTGTGTTATACTTGGAATTGCGAACTTCTTGTAGTAATGATGGACTGGACAAACGTGAGACGAACATCGCATTATGGGGGTTTCAATGTAGATGACACCGATCTGTACATTACAAGTTTTATCAGTGGCACTGCAGGTAACCAAAATTAAAACTCACGTTACACAGGCTAACTTGTCATTTAAACATTTTCGTTTCAACTTTTGTTCCCATTGGTCAAAATTGTCAATTGTTTCCGATGTAAATTTTCTTCATGAAAATAGTGAGTACCTTGGAGCACATTTAGCTATTCGCAGGTTGTTTGTAGAAAATGTACAGAGGTCATGCATATGACGTCAGTGCGTTTCAATTTGGCATACCGGGATGTTACTCGTCATGCGCAGATGTGTTACAAATACGCGCGCACGACGGCACGTTAGTAACAGTAGTTGTACAATGGACGACTAAATGGAAAAATAGAAAGATGCTCAACGCAGTGAGGTCGGTGTATGGCCATATACCAGTGTTAAATATGATGCTTGAAGTTTTGATGGATCATAAAGTATTAAAGCATGAAATAAAATAAGCTACCGCTTCATTAGGCGAGTAGAAACACCTATTTTTGTACGTCTTTGATTTTTTTTCAAGAAGTGTAGAGCTTTTTCATTCTCAATTATTTATACGAAATCATGAATGAACAGATGATCTGCTCTTTGCGTAAACAAATAATCATTTCATGTGGTCCAGTAACACAAATTCTTTCCCCTTTTCTGCAGGTAATTCCCTTCCTGTAGGTACATTAGTGCCATTTTCAACTTTTGACGCCGATAATGACTCCAGCGGAACAAACTGTGCTAGCATACATGGTGGAGGCTGGTGGTATACTGATTGTGGTGATGCGTCACCAAACGGAATCTTCCATCCGTCATCTGGTAACCTGCATTCTGACGGTATTATATGGAAATCATGGCATGGTGAAACCTACTCCCTAAAATCTTTTGAAATGAGAGTACGAGACACAAGCAACATATAGAATACGTAAGATATATCTTACAAAATTATGTTCAAGGTCTGTAAAAGATTCCATCAAATGTAAAAACTCTAATAATGCCTCTTCTAATTGAAGAGGAATCTTTTCAAAGGGGCATTGAGTATCAGATATAATTGGAACTTTTTAACCGTAACGAAATTTCTGAAGGGATATCCTCTCGAGGTCCCCCCCCCCCCCTTTGAAGGGGCATTTTTAGATTTTTTTTAAATTACTATCTCATATTTGTTGTAAAAGGTGTATTTCATGTCGTTTGGTGATGGCATTCCTTGAAAATGCAGTAACATTTCAATAGGACACCTTTCATGATAGGTGTCAAAAGAGCTTTTATTCGGATTTAAGTTAGCATTTACTCAGACAAAAAATGTTATAAGTATTTAAAGGTCAAAATGCCTGAACTTGTTTCATAAGGACCGACTTTCTTTTCTGTAAATTTGTTACTTCCATGTCAAATTTTGATTCAATTTTATCACACTGAATAGATTTCTCAATTCCTCAAGTTTATTGTCATGTTGTAACTGCAAATAGACAAGAGTTGCTTTGTCGCTGGGGAATTCCTATGACCTCCTTACGAGGACCTATACTAAGGAACCGAAAAAGCATTGATTGTCGGTATGTGATGTATGTGAGTCTGCTTGTGACCCTTTGGCTGTAAACACAACATCTCAAGAAGGATAAACATGATTCATTTTATATTCGGTGCGTTTTGTGTGGGTGGCCGTATTAAGTAGATTGCTCCTATCGCTTTTAGTGGAGGTCAAAGATCATTTAAAGTCACAGGAGATTAAAATGTCAAAACATTGTAAATATGATATCTCAAAAAGGGTAAATGTGACTACTTTAGCATTAGGTGTGCGATCAGCCGTATTAAGTAGAAGGACCCTTCTGTTTTTGGTGGAGGTCAAAGGTAATTTCGGGTCACCAGAGGTCAAATGATTCATACCTTGCATGTTGCTTGCAAATACGGTATCTCAAGGCTGGAAACAGTGCGGGATCTTAACTAGAACGTGGTATCTAAAAAGGTGTAACAGTAAGGTATCTCATACTAAGCATCTGCATTTATCATATTCAGTTGATGGATACCCTCGATTTTGGTGTAGGTCAAAGGTCATTTGACGCCAGGAGGGTAAACCTATCAAACATGGTATCTCAAGAAGAGTAACAGTTAAGTATCTTACACTTAGCATCTGAATTTCTCATATTCTGTAGATGAATGTTGTCATATTTGATGTAGATCAAAGGTCATTTGTGTTCAACAGAGATCAGAAGGTTAATCCCATTAAACAGGGTATCTCACGAAGAGTTACAGTGAGGAATCTCATACTTAGCGCATTGTTCATATTTTGAAGATGAAACACATACTTAAGTTGGTGGACGTCAAGGGTTACTTGAGGTCAATAGAGGTCAAAATTCAATTCTTGTAAATATGATATCAATAAGGTTAACTAATAGAGGTCATGTCCTATATTGAGAGGATGAATCCTATTGTTTTGGTAACTAACGAAACACTGTCAACTTTGAAAACGTTTATTTGAGTAGCAAGAAATCGCTAGACCTTTGAATTTCTGGTTATTTCTCTCTAAGTTGTAAGAAAAATACTCCAGATATCTCAAGATTTTTCACTCGCCATAGTGCTTAAGTTACCTTAAACACTTTATAATCAGTCTAAATGTATATGTTACGAGTTATTCTCTCTGTAAAACAATTTCCCCTTTCCCATCTTTGAAATAGTGTAATCATATGAAAATTAATTCGTGGTTATTTTGCATTTGCACACGAAACATGGGATCCAGTGGCACGGATCATGGGATCCAGTGGAAATGGGTTCGCATCTTTGCAACATAGCTCCGGGTAGCCTACCTTGAGTGTTTATGTAGGCTCTCCTAACTTTTTACGGTAGAAAAATTTGTTCTAATGAAACAAATGTAATGCAAGCGAGCGTGATGATGCAATTATTTCCTACTGATTGTTAATCTGATAAATTCGCCGATGCCCTTTCACCCACTTCTGACTTTATCGTGCATCAGTGGCAAAGTGAATATTTGAAATAAGATCTTAACATGAAACCCACTAAAGGTCCATGCACCAGGCATAATTAAGCACTGAACTGTGTCTGGCTGCTTCCTGTATCGTTGTGTGTAGCACATGATCGACTTCCTAAGTAGTGTCAGTTTCTGTTTCGTAAAACCAACCCTGTTGTTAATAGAAACCAGGAAACAAATTTTTCGTTTCACTTAAAAAAACCTGTTTAACTCTAACACACTTTTGAAAGAGATCCTGTCCATAATTAAGCAAAATCGGAATGAATTTTTAAATAATGTAGATACTAAGACGATTTTCACGCCAAATGTTAAATGGGGTTAATTGCTGCCCTCCTACTGCTTCGGTTGAATTTTTCATTTTTCCATGGAAAAGGAAGGAGACCTTTAACAGATCAGATGAGATGGTTTTGTTATTTCCTTGTTATGGGGTCAGGTTACTCTTCTTAAAATCTCTTTAATTTGTTTATTATTATAACCTTTATACAATGTAGGCTTTTATTTGAATCGTTTTATCAAAAGTGATCAAGTTTAGTAGTTGGTTTCACTTTGAGAAAGGTGTGCATATCAGCTAGATTAATTTCAGGTTTATAAATGCAATCATTTCACATTTAAATGCACATGTGGTAGTGTCATACTTCTTGAAGGAGTTCAAAAGGGAAGCTTTCTTTCACGTGTTTTTCATCATAAAATAGAACCAGCCTTTCCACTAACATTCACTGATTAGAATGACATTTCAAGTAACTGTGTTTTCGCGTGCAACGAATTCTATTGCCAATTCTATGTACCCTTTCTTACAGGAGGAGCAAATCAAATTTTTCCCCTTCACAATCACGCGGTGTGATTTGTTTACATAATGGTGGCTGTTGTTGGTAAAGTTCACTATATTCTTTTGCAAACACTTGCTACTTTGCTATCCTTGCCTCCTTTCGATGTCTTACAATGTTCTGGGGAACCTTCAGTGAAATTGAGGTTTTATGATTTCTCTGTGTTTCATTTCAATGTTAAGGAACACATTGTAACTTTAGGGAACAACAGCAGAGTTACATTAGGCTGTGACGTAGAAGGTATTTCCCCCGATACGGAGGGCAGCATCGTCTTGACGAATGGAAAAGAGGTGATTCATAACTCATCCATCAGTGATAGCCGATCCTTAGTTTGGACTGGAGTGTTATCCGCTTCTATGTCCAGTGATTTGAGATGTCACGTTGACTTAAACAAAGGGAATATTAAAGCAAAGGTGACAATGTCTGGTGTTAAGCTATCGCACGGGATCCAAGCCAAGGCGTGCTTACCAACACCCACAGATGGCCCCTATTTGCAAAACGAGATAATTTCAACTTTTTGTTTTTCTGGCAACAATGCTCAATGGATTTCTAACGATGGAACCAATGAAACACTCCTGTCGTCTCCTATGATAACTGGCAGAATTCATCATGCGAGTGCCACTAGATTTGTACGAAATTACGTGAAATTGAATGTCCATTCGCCAATCCTCATGGCGTGCAGGAGCAGATCAGACGACAGCCGGAAGTACTGTGACATAAATACCACAAATCTAAACATAGAAAAGACCTTAATGATCAACATTACTCTCAATAGGTATAACACCAATCATTCCTCCACTTTGGTATATTTCTCGTGTGAAACTAATGTTCCCACAGAGCACATTAAATGGCGAGCTGAGACAAAAGAAGCGTATGACATTTTAGATTTATCTGAAGAGGGGGTTGACAACAGACCAAACTTTTCAATCAGCCATTCACTGAAATCTTCAAACTTGAGTTTTCCTGATGAAGAAATTGGCTTGATAGCCATATCATGTTTTACAACAAGGGCCGGGTACATTGCTACAGCAACATGGCGAAATGCATTTTCTGCTTACACTTCCGAAAACTACGAACACATCTTGGTGTATGCGTACCTCATAACTATAATTGCTATATTGTGTGTTTTAAGTTTAACGTCGTCATTTTGCCTTGCTTACGTCATCATCAAGAGAAGGAAAGCTGAGTGATAAACGACATGACTACCAAAATGTTACAGTGAAATTGTAGTTAATGAGGTTAGGATATCCGAAGCGTTGTATCTGCTGTTGAGCGTATTTTTCTTTACCTTTGCATGAAGTTGACACCGTTACACATTCGTATTGGTGTGTCGTTACATCTCATCCAACAAAACTAACGTCTTCACAATACAAAGGAAATGTGGCTGGGGTTGTAGAATACTCTCCCAGTGTTCCCACGCCTGTCGCGAGATACGACGAGGACTTGAAACCCATTTAAACTTCATTTGAAAGCGAATTTAAACCGTACTTGAACTGTTGAAACCGTATTTGAGCGCATAACATACTCCCTTCAGTTAGTCGGTACTTATAAGGCGTGGTCCAAGGAGACGAGGCAACCAACTGAATATACTTTTACTTGCTACCACAACCCTCAAAAAGGAGCAAAACGTTGTTTCTTTTCTGGAAAATAAAACTTCTCAATGAGCAAACTCGAAATAAAATTTTACATACAACTGCAAAGGACTGATCATTTCGTTTAAGGAAATCTAGGAAGCGCTTTTTAAAACCGCGAGGTGTGTGTCAATTTATGCACTATACCCTGTACATATTTTACCCATAAAATTTACGACCGACTCCCTGGTCAAGTGGTTTGAGCATCAGACTTGCAATAGGGCAGTGGAAAGTTCGACCCCTGGCCTGGTCATACCGAAGATTTTAAAAACGAAACCTAATATCATTGTGCTTGGTGCTCGGCATTAGCAATGGAGTAGGGAAAACAAGCCAGTGAGCTACTACTTGAAAAAAGGTCGTGGCCGGCTCGGCTTAAACCAAATTGTTAGAAACTCTAACTACCCTAGACCTTCTTCGCCCCACCTTCAAAAATATGACCGTGCAACCGACAATACAACTTCGTCGGTGTATTCGCACTAGTTGCACGTGTGATCTACCTTTTTGGAATTGGTATTAGTATTTGAACGAGTACCTTACTGGCACCTGTACATATATTAACGGTGTCGCTAAATGTATATGTATTCTTCTAAGTCTGAAGTACAGATGTGTAAACCTGATTATCGGCCACAGCATACTAAGGAGAATAACTGTACTCTATCCCATTAAAGTATGTTGAAAGTCAAACGTATAATTGAAGTTTCTGTTGAGGACAAAAAGGCAATGACGACACAAAGACCTCAATTTTGGAAGAAAATAGGGAAATACCTGCATTGACTCAGTACATTTTGCCCTGTGCATGTAGTACACTTATGGGTGTATATAATATGTTGAAAAATCAGATTTGCATTTTTTGGCGTAACGTGCAAAGTTACATTTTCTTCCAAATCAGGTGGAATAACCTTTTCTTTTTTGACAGGATATGCATAAAGTGCAGAAAGGGCTTTTAAATTGAACTCTGCATGCTTTATAAGTGGCGTATGAGTATACAAATCTCCTTGCCGTTGACGCAGGGTAATTGTTTTAGGCCTCTAACTTCGTGTAAAACGAGGATGATGGCAATGATGTATACTTTTTCTTTCAATGATTTCCATGTAGTTAAAGAAATGATAATTTAGTAATAAGCCTTTGATTAACTAGACCTGAAACTGTACCAGTAAGGTGGTTAAACTTGGGTACATAAAGGTTATCAAGAATGCAAACATTTTTTATTAAATGTGATATTTCATATTGAATAACTTTGAAATGAAGAGAGTTTGCACTAGTGCCAGACTTGTAATCATGTCACTCTTTTTGAGTCAAGTTTGGACTAGCTCCAGTAATTCCACATTTTACTAATTGCTACACGTAGTGCAGGAATAGATATTGTTTCACATTCAAGTTTAACTTGTTTAAAATATAACAGAGTCGTCGTCAAATCAGACGATTTATAGCTTCACGGCGGCCATCTTGGTGGGCCTTCTTGTCAAAGCCGGTGGCGACCATCTACGGATAGGACGTATACGTTACATGCTGTGTCCATGTATATAAGTCCGTGACTTACACACATTACTTTAGTTCTTGAACTTAAGGTGGAAAATGTCCGCATATATTCGAATTAAAACGTACTTGGGGGTACCTGGCACTTGAAGAAACGTACCTAATTGCAAGCACCACTGGTGAAAATTCAAAACTTGGACCTAATTTCGTATTATCGCTCAACAAACAGGACGATATCATCAATGTAAAAGGGAAGAAAACAAAAATTGTCGGTCACTGAGACCTGTTGGCAATATTTATTAAATGAGGCTAATGAACCGAAAATTGCAACATTAGAGTGGATTATTTCTTTCTGAAGTGTGTTTCCAAATAAAGCATTATACAGTTAGATTGTAAAGACCAATATGGTATTTGTACACATGCATGTTTGACTAAGTCACAGAAGGACATTTTGATTAAAGAAATTGGTAAAATGTTGTATATATTAGATAGCAAATGCAAAGGAAACGTTTGTTTCTTTTAAAGAAGTTTTTACGACTGAGTGTTCAGTCGACTCAACTTGAACTAGTGTAGTAGACTGCCCTGTTTTATTTTTCGCTATTAAGGGTCATGTGACAATACTTTTTTCCTCAATTGTGAATATACAAGGAATAACTGCTAGGTTTCCTTTTCATATGCAATATTGAAGCATCGAAATATTATGGAAGATACTTTAGGTCTACAGGAAAAGGAAGAAAATTCTGAAATAAGCTCTTGCTTCAAAATAAGCTTGTGGAAACTGTTCTGCCCTTTAAAGGCATGTCTGAAATAGCAACCAAGTTATCAAAACTGCTAAGGAGACTTTAAAAATAGATGTTTGGCAACAGGAAACAGAGAAACCTGCATTTTAATTACATTTGCCTCATTCTTCACAATTTCTTATAATAATTGTAACAATATAACGAATAAAGCCACCACATCAATAAGGATGTTGTATTAAGAATAAAGAACTATAAACAGCCCAGATGTATAGAGAGCTGCCTTCACCCTTTGTCTCGCAGAACCTGCAATCTAAATTTGTACAACAAACTTCTTTCAGTGTTTTCGGCTGTTGTCGATTGAAACATTACTACATATTGGATGCTAGCAAAATATCATGACCTTTTATCGCAAGGGGAAGGGAAATTTTTGTTTAGATCTGTGCAAACAGTGTCTGGGATGTCATTAAACTTAAAATAAGTAAGCGAAAATAAACAATACAAGAATACACTCAAGAGTCTCTTCAAAATTTTAACAAATTTTAGAAACACGATACAGACGGCAAATGATCCTTTCAATGGAATCTACTGTATTGAAAACAAACAAAGCAACCAGAAAGAAATACTTGATATCATTTACGGGAAGCATGTAAATGGCACAGTTCACGATAAGCTTTGAAAGCGTTGTAAGTAATAATTGTCAGAAAGTAGCTTAATTTCCGTGTTTTTTAGGTACCATAGGTACGCCGTAAGTCTCTAAAACGTGAGTGTTCAATGTACATACTTCAGCAAAACTCGGTGTGAAACCACTCGCAAGAAAACTATTGTAAACATGTTTTTCTTTTGTAAAATGCCTTCTTACATCAAACATTCATATAGACACGAATGCATTTCGTTCCATGTTGACAAAGTATTGAGAAAATGTGTATAAGATGCGTACATCCAAAAAATCATTCTTAATCGTGACATTATTGCTTTTGTTTGCAGCGCTTACATTGAAAATAATATTATCAACAACGCAATCAATATCATCATGTAATCAATGTTTCAGTCATATCTTGTACATATTAACCTGACTACAGTTGGACAATCAAGTTCCCAATAACACATTCTTTTGAAAGAGAGTGAAAGTTAAGGTCAAAATCACTACACGTGTTGCAGCAATATGATATTGTTTCCCATTCAAGTTTAACTTTTGTTTAACATATTACAGAGTGGTCAAATCAGACGATTATGGGTTCATGGCGGCCATCTTGGTGCGCCTTTTTGTCTAAGTCGGTGGCGACCACCTACGGATAGGAAGTACATGTTACATGCTGTGTCCATGTAAATAAAGCCCGGTTCACACCACCACGACGACCCAAGACACGACGGCGACCACCCAGCGCGTAGGCTGAGGTATGGGCGGTGTGAACACTCCCACGACTACGATTCCGTCGGGTCGTATGCCGTCGGCAAGATTAAACATGTTCAATCGTAGTCGGGTCTAGGCGGTACTCGTTGTGTTGGTGTGAACTCGTCTTAGACGCGACAAACAGGCCTCATGCGGTTTGTCCAATCAGAGCGCAGCATTCACCCATGGTACACAGTTCCAGTTACGGCATGTTTTTATTGCGCAACACCGACAGACCGAGAGCAGGTATTATCAGGATTTTAGTTGATGCAAGCTTCTGCGTGCTCGGAAAACGAACGCACTTATAAAAGTGCGTCACTTTGCACAGAAAATGACGTAACAAGTCCGTTAACTTCAAACCAGTCATTGTGCGTTCATGTTCAAGCATTTACGTAGGCCTAGAATACCGAGCCAATTAGAAATTACTTCCTTTTTAAGGGGAATATTTTTCTTCCTATATTTATTTTCAAAATAACAAGTGTTAATACCTTTGTAAGACATTCGTTCACCTACGAAGGCTGGCAGATAAATCTGCAATAGCCGACTTGTATTCATCCTCTTGCATGTGGGCACAAGCGTGCTGGGTGGAGATGGCGATCAGAGCAGGGAGGTGTTAGAGGTCCTAACACCTCCCTGGTCAGGGAGTAGTACCGTAGTCTTCTTGAGCTTTTTTTTCGCCTTATGTTTTTTGAAGAATTCTTTTGCTCATTTTGAGCGGAACTCCGGCTGGTGCGGGGAGGTGCGTCCGCACGCACCCCCTCCTTCAGCCTACGTCCCAGGGAAATCACAGCACTTAAGAGAAGCAAGCCAATGAGCCACAACTGGAAAAAAGGCCGTGGCCAGCCCGACTTTGACAATTCGGTTAGAAACTGGGCCGTTAAAGCCCATCTAACTTACTAATTCATATACCGAGGTCAATCTTTTAAAGGACACGATACGCAAACTTTGGACAGTGTAAAAGGCCTACTTTAGAGCCTGTACACGCCAATAATTTCTTAATTACGACCCAGAGGCCAAAAAATGAACCATTTCAAATTTATTGAAGGGCCTAAATCTCAAACCTGGAATAGCCTGATTGATGGCTCGCCACGTGCATCGTCGCTCCATCGATTAGTGTCGGAGCGGTGTGACATGGTATTTTCGTGGGTTTAGGAAGGCGCCAGAATGTCTACGATTTATGCAGATTGTCTACGACAGGTGAAGTCTTGTCGCGTCGTAGGTAGTCGTGGCGGTGTGTACCGGGCTTAAGTCCGTGACATTCCCTCACCTAACCCCAATTTACTTCAATGTTTGTTACATCAAAATGGCGTTTATGTTACTTTAATTACCTCCCGCAATGGCTTAAATTTGTGACTTTTTTGAAACAGGATAATAATATTATTAACCTATAGAAACGGAAAGTGAACTATTTCCTACCAACATCAATACCGTTTGAAAACAGTTAAAAGGCTGCATTTGCTGTTCAAAACGTGACAAGGAACCCGCGTAGTGGTTGTCGGTTAAACAAAAGGAAGTAACTTTGGATCCGATACATATGTTCGTTCCGGGCTTTTCTTTAAGTTTTTAAAAGAGGCAACATAAAAAATAATTAAACAAGAGGGCAATCCACGGAGTTGCATATTTCATCGCTAACATGTGCGCATGTTGGTTATAGAACTGGAACTATATACGTGTTAGAAGTTTTATCTGTGCTCTTTTTATGCTACAGTAGAACGTCATTGACAAAAATTACCAAACTAAAAGTCTATGCCAAAATCCTTTGAAATTCCTATATGAAGTCCAATTGGGAAGCGTTTTTATTTTCGCTCCAAGGGATGGAAGTTTTTTTCGTAAGATAGCGAGGGGAGAGAATATGGCACAGACCAATCAAGTTCTTGGAACTATAGCAGTATAGGCGCACCCCTTATTCCAAAACAACATCTGAAACAACAATTTGAAAAACCGTGTCCGCGCCTATTCGCCTGCGTCGACGTCCGCCTCGTGGAAACGGCTCGATTGAAAATAACGGTGAGCGTTTTCTTTTCGCCCGCGCCTGCTCCCGCAGTTTATCGGCGATGTACTATGTGATGTGTTCAGTTCACACGGGCTCACGTTGATATTTTATAGACTAATCCAAGCGCGCAGCCTATAGGATGACCGTCAGTGGCGACCACATGGGTTTATATTCCTAATTTTTTATTATTTTTTTATTATTATTATTATTATTTTTTTTTTTTTTTTTTTGTAAACTGTACCATAGGCTCTTCCCTGATACTCGTTTTCAAGTAGAGTTCAAAAGAAACTGTGGGACAAAGTTTTGGTAGTTTATAGGCATACAAAAATAGAAGATAAATGCTGGATGGCCCCCAGTAATGGCCCCCACCATCACCCTCATTTGACTGCACGTTTGGATTTGTCAGTCTACAGGCATATGAAGGTAGTCTGACATCAGTTGCTGACTGTCGGTAAGGGCTACATAGACTAAACACAACATTTTTTTGGGGACGTCAGTCGCCCGACAAACTTAATCCATCAATGGCTTCATTGTGCAGTTCCATATCTAATGTTAGGCCTCGGCGGATTGGAAATGATCATTCGAAATAGCTACACGTACGTACGTGCGTTTATAGCATGCATTGTATAGGCCAGGCTACTTATATTAAGAGACATTGCAATATTAGATGTTTCCTCTCGGCATGCTGTCTCCCAGAAAGTCAGATCCGTTCGATTTTCCGAAGAAAAATTATCGGGTACAGGAAAACACAGATCCTTCAGTAAGTTTGTAAGTTAGAAGTTAACATGATCGGAAGGGATGGCTCCCTAAACTGATATGGATATGGATGCAACGATTTTAAAAGTGAGACGCTTTCGGGGATGCTTTAGACAAGTGCGTAATTCTTATTCTCGCGTAGCTGGGCGTATTCTCCATTTTGACGCGACGGCACAATTCATGTGTGTTTGTGTCATGTGTTCGAGCTGATACGCACATCAAGGGCGTCTCAATTAAAAAACTGGGCGTGTGCGTCATGTTGAACGCGTGGCGCCGGAAGATTTCCGGCAGACGCACAGACCTTTTCTGTGTGCTGGCCTGTGGCGAATCCTAGCACGTGGCAAGGAAAGTGCTTAGTCTAGCATATTTATATTACTTGATGAAAAATAAGCTACTTACAAAGCATTAGCAACTTTGACCATCTGTAACATAAACTATGTCCTTGGTTGCCATGACAACCACACATATCGGTACAACTTGTCATGCCTAGGCTTTTACACTTAAAACTTTCAGATTTGTGGGATGCTTCTGTTAAGGGTTGTAGTAAATACCAAAAAGTATTTGACCCCCTGTCACGTGACTATTGACCGTGGTTGCCATGGAAACTACATATTGTGGTAGAACTAGTCTGCCCTATTTTAATTGTGAAGTTTCATGTAAAATGAATGTCTTCTTTTGAAGTTTTAGTACAAAATAGTAAAAGAGTGGTCTTTTGCAAAATGTGACCTTTGACCTCTGACCTTTGACCTTTATTTCTAAGGGTCTTGGAGACCCTACCCTGGGGTACCCACCTACCAATTTTGGAAAGAATCGGTCCAGCCCACTAGCAGGAGTTTGAGGGACAAAAAGGTTGTTTTACGAACAAGTTATCACTTGAAAAATTGTTGTTCCACTCTACCACTTGACCTTTGACTCTGTTGCTATGGCAACCACATATTTTGGTAGGTCTAGATACAATCATCATATGTGTGAAGTTTCGTGTCAGGAAGACCTTTGGTTTTGGATATATAGCAGAAAAGGTGATTTCACTAAATTTGACCTTTGACCTGTAACCTTTTACCTTCACTTCCGGTTGTGTATTGAAATGCATTTCTTCAACCTAAGGTACCATCCTACTAAGTTTGAAGTGAATCGGCCGAGCCGTTTACAAGATATTAGGAAAATAAAATTGGACATACACACATACACACACTCACTCACCCACCAACACATACACACACGCGGACAGATTTTGACCCATCTCTCAGCCCTGGACCTTAAGTCACCCCGGGGTACCTCACCATGGGTTAGATTTGGGATTTACCGTTGCCATGGTAACCATTGCGATTTAAGCTGGCATTGTCATATATAGCCCCACAGGCAAAGTGACTACAATATCTCATCCTCCTCACGGAGCGATGAGATAATAGCTCTTCTAAATAGCAGCTTCCATTGCGTAGTGTCTCGTACGTGCTTTGATGTGCAACTATTCGACAAGGTTTTCAAGTAATATTCCGGTTTGTAAGTATGGCGAATCTGTTTTATTTTTATTTTTATTTGATAATCCTTCATCCTTTCAATGAATCATTGCATATATCATCGCATCATTTACTAATACTGTTAATTTATTGATGATATTTGAAAAATGTAAAGGTTTCAGTGCATCTTGGAGCATAGTATATGGTTGGTATCATGAAATCATAGCATCTCGGTGTCATGGACTCTCATGGAATCATCGATTCGAATTCTTCATCAGACCAAAGTTTATCCAGTTTTTAAAAGCATAAACTGGTGGCATTATTCTAGATCTCGTAAGGAAGACAAACATATTCAGACTATGTCTTCTACGTCTTGTCTCAATACCTTTGTCTCAACCCAAGGTATTCCACTTTAAAAATTGGTTGCTTTTGTTAAAAAATACCTCAACTTTTCAACAACGCCACAGAAAGTTACGTAATGTGGGCAAATCATCTAAGATTCCTTTTATTTTCCTTTATAATTGAATTTCCTGTTGGTCCTTGAAATTCGATACTGTTGGAATGTTTAACTATCATTACCATTACATGTAGATCTAGCACAAACCTTTTTTTCCTCCATTTATTCATCAGATTTTATCGTATAATACTCTCAAGGAACAAGCTTTATCAACACTATATACAATAATTACAATAACGTTCCATTTTGCTAAATCCTGGGCCTAATACAATTTAATGACAATGTTTCTTAGCTATAAAAAATGCATTTCCAGTCCCATTAAAGGTAATACTTAGAATATAACAATGTGAGGTCAACAACCATTTACAACTTTACTTCAAACCCGTTGTTCATAAATGCTCAATTTGCTCTCCTAAACAGTACCAATTCTCAAAAGCCGCCTTACTTAAGTCCCTTCCACAATTGTCCGAAATTTATCTTCAGCCAGACACAATCTCAGATTAAGTTGCTTCAGGGTGAGTATAGAAAAGCTCAATATGTAAAAACACAACACTTTCAGTACAGTTCATGCTGTGTAATATAAGCTTTGGTACTCTGCAATGTTTGAGCAGGCAGTCAAAAATTTGAGCAAATTGAGAGTTTCTGTAACCTTTTACAAGAAGTGAAGTTTGCAGTGAGAGGATTGGTCCTTGAACTAGAAAATAGATCGTGGCATTTATCAAAGGCGTTATATAATTGCTCAAAATTTACCTTGTTCTCTTTGTTTTAAAAATCCGATTATTATTAAAACTTTCTATATTTAAGGGTTACCTTAAACCTGTTGAAAAATCAGATACTGTCGGTTTACATTCATTTCGCTTTGCATCAATTAAAAAATACTTCATATGCAAAATTAAAAAATTGTAAGGCTGAATAACCCCCTTTCCAAAGCCCAACGAAAAATCCTTTTTCGAAAAGAAAAATTGTTTACTTAAAAAAATTGTTCTACATCCAAAATAAATGCCGAAGTAATACTACAATCCCAAAACAAGTGTTCTCGGTCCCCTACCCCAGTGCCGCAAAATGAACAAAGATGAGAATATGATTTCCCCATCAATAACAAAAGCTTATCGGTAGGGATGATACGGTGGGGGACTTAAACTGAAAGTACTGCATTCTGGAGTCAGAGGTTGTGAAGAATGGCATGTTACAAATTTGAATCATCTTCGTCCCTGATATCATTAAAAGTAGAATTCCATTTCTCCAAGCAGGTAGGTTTAGCACTGCTATGATGGATGTGAAGGTTGTAAGCAAACTAAGATGGCGAGCTAGCTTTTAACAAATTGTTATAACTGACTATATTATCATTTATAGTTTCAGTTTTCCCACATCCTAACATCCTCCACCTTTGCGGGGTACTACTTATCAAACCCCAGAAAATTGTAACAGGAAAATTATTTACCTGATATTTAAGACTAAAATCTTTGAAAGATAACACATTTCTTGCTTCGTCGAAAAGATCACAAACATACATAACATCGCTCTCAAAAAGTTGCTCTTGAAATACTGTCTTATTATCGATTCGAACTGAGGAGTTGTTCCAATTACATTGATTACCAAAGTTGTCATTAGGATGAGAGAAAGAAATATAACCCAACGTTTGTAAAACCTGTTTAATAAATATGTTTTTTTTTACAATGGATACGTCTTTTGCGTTGCAATTGCTACTTTCTCATTCCTTTCACTAGAGGTTAAATATTAAGACGGCTTGCCTTAGTTTGAGAACCTTTTATACTTTTACGTTAGACGGACTTACCACATTACCACATAACATGTTCGTTAGTCCACCTCTCATTCCAATGTTTAAAATCTGAATTCTGGCTTTTAATCAATAATGTCAATTTTTTTTAGAAATGTAAGTGTGCCTTCACCGTCAGTTAGAGGGCACAAAAAAAACTCTGTTTCTGGTGACCCATTGTTATTTATACCTATAGGACTCCCGATGACTTGACAAGCATTGCATCTTAGACTTACACTCTGTCAGCCCTGCATCGCTGTAAGAGGGACCAATTTCTATCATAACTGATGTTCGTAATTTGTGCTTGCGATTTAAAAGTCTAGAAGGTAGCGCAGCCGAGTTTCTTAATTGTCTCCAAAAATTGATTACGCCTTACTCGAAATGAGGATATCAGATATATTGTTGGAAGATTAAAAACAAATTCCACGTGATCATCAAGTATGTAAACAAATGGCACTTCAAGTAGCAACCTTTGCCTACTGATAATGATTATAACGTTATCCGCGGTTATCCGAGGAGTTTGCTTATTTATTCTGGTATTTATTAGACTGTGTCATTTCAGCACCCTGGTTTAATTACGACGAACTTTATCCCACCATAATCAGACTTAGCTCTACGTTGATACCACATTTTCGATTTTATCGGCAATTTGGATGACAATCTGCCGTGCGCAGTAGTGTCAATATTGCACGAACTCAGAAATTGTCCAGAAGTCATTGAAAAACATTCCTTGTTTTTGTAACATCTTCAAAATGGATCGTTTTATATTTCTTGTGATTGGTTGCTTTATGACACTTGCTCACCAAACAGCCTCTGAAGTAACGCCAATTACAGTCACAACCAACAGTGGTGACGTTCGCGGTGAGAAAACGCCCTTCCGTCATGATGAATACCCTATCGTTGACACAACATTGGATATATTCAAAGGAATTCCTTACGCTAAACCACCGCTTGGGGATCTTCGATTTGCGAAACCACAGCCGGTGGAACCTTGGGATGGTGAATACGACGCAACCTACCACAGACCATCGTGCTGGCAGATCGTTGATACAAATTTTACAGAACCACAAAGTGAAGATTGTTTGCACCTAAACATCTACTCCCCTGACGTACAGGTGTGTTCATAAAGTGTGTGGCTGAACGTGTTAGCTAAATGTTCTCCAGATTGATTGAGGGATTCTTTGTAGTTTAACATTTATCCCCATCACCAACAGGTCAGTTAGTCAGATGGAATTTTACGTCTCAGTCTATAAAAAATTAGTGTAAGTCGGCAAAACACGCCTTTTTTCCAGTTGTGGCTCACCGGCTTCTTTTCCCTCCACTGCTTATGCTGACCGCGTGTTTGGTCTAACGGTAAGAAAATCCGCCTCTCACGCGGAAGGCCGGGGTTCTATTCCCAGGTCGAGTCATACCAAAGACTCAAAAAATGAAACCTACTGCCGTTGTGCGTGATGTTTCGCATAAACAATGGAGTAAGCAAACCAATCCAGTAAGCCACAACTGGAAAAGAGGCCGTGGCCGACTCGACTTGAACCAATAGGTTGGAAAAAGGGCCGTAAAACTTCATCTTACCAGGGAGTTGCTAACTAACTAAGTCCATTGCGAATGCTGAATACCAAGCATAATGGTAATAGGTTCTATTGGTAAAGGCGTCGGTAAGACCTGGCCAGGGATCGAACTCCAGACATCCTCTTCTACAAGTCGGGTAGTCTAACCACTTGACCATGCTGTCGGGGATCACCTACAGGTGATCTGGTTTATTTAATTGAATGAGAGATTTTACCACCTCTCACGCGGAAGGCCCGCGTTCTATTCTCAGGTCGAGTCATACCAAAGGCTCTAAAAGTGGAACCTACTGCCGCTGTGCGTGATGCTCCGCATTAGAAATGGAGTAGGGAAAACGAGCCAGTGAGCCACAACTTAAAAAAGGCCGTGGCCGGCCGGCTCGATTTAAACCAATAGGTTGGAAACCGGGCCTTTACACTCCATCTAACTTACTAACTAACTAACTAACTACAACCGAATGGAATATTTTTGTGCTTTTCGATATTTTCCTTAATGCCATCATAACACACGTGGTTTTAATTTAAACGAGTGAGGACTTAACCCTTTATCGTTGTTTGGGTCCTTTTGGACCCATACGGAGAGCTCGGCTGTCACACATCTTTACTGTTTCACGCGGAGCTCGAAACTGCGAGTAGCAACCCGAAAATTCCGCCACAACAACGAGACAGACAACAGTTTAAGGTCACGGAGTCAACGGCCTACGGAAGCCCATGCGGGGCGGGCTACGTCCGCTTTTCCGCCCACTCCAGAGGCGCGCAAATATGCCCAGATCGGAGCACAACGGTAAAGGGGTAATTCAGCTGTGAGAGCCAATCTCAAACGTTTTCCTTAAGAAGAATTTTTTTAAATTGCTAAAAACTAGAAGGATTATAAAAGCAACCATCAGGCCCTGAGCATGTATGCAAGTTTGCACTAGAATAATACAGAAGAAAGTGAACTCGGACCAAAATACAAGGCAGTTAAGTACTATGGCATTATAGTATTCGTATGCGATAAGTTATCGTTTCAAAATAAAAGAAATCCTCCTCCATCTATTCTTTTGTCGTCGTTATCTCCAACATTATTGCCCTCATCTTCGTTATTGTTAATAATGTTGACATCACCTTCGTCGCCCGTCGTCGCCGCCGTTATCGTCATCGTCATCGACATC
Source organism: Holothuria scabra (assembly GCA_037179385.1). Lineage (NCBI taxonomy): Eukaryota > Metazoa > Echinodermata > Holothuroidea > Aspidochirotida > Holothuriidae > Holothuria > Holothuria scabra. Next base: position 10,489,287 of record CM074195.1, on the reverse strand, counting down.
AAAGGTGTAGCTGCTTATGCTCAGCATCAAGCACAATGGCAGTAGGTTTCATTTATAAGTTTTTCGGTACGACTCGGTTAGGATCCGAACTCTCGAACTCACAGCCTCCCGAATGCAAGCCCGATGCTTTAACCACATGTCCGTGATTGAAAGTGCACGCCATATATGTAGGTCATTGCAATGAAACTTGACGGTTACTTTTGCTGCATAGCTATTTCGAACATTATGTTTTCATAGCCCTAGTCACAAACTAATAAATACTTGCATTTCTCCTCTTGGGAACCGGACACTGCTTCCTAAATAACAAGAAGAATTACAACATTCAAAAGTTATGATCCTCATTTTGGTCCTAAAAAGACTATCTTTCAGTGACAAAAAATGTTGTAAACTTTTTAGTGAGTATAGTCTAGAAAGAAGCCTCGCTCTGGACACTTTTCGCAACTCGTCCCCTTTCTGGCGTACTGACGAATCGCAAATTGGCATAGTGACGAATGTGCAAATTTGGCAATTTTGGCGTAGTGACAAATGCATTTTTTGCCTTAATCTGTTCACCTCATCTTTAAAAATTGCAACGACTTTGTAAAATGCATTATTTTCTACAATTCCAAACATAAAAGCGATGAATATGGCGAAAATTCTCCAAATAAGACAACATTCGTCACTATGTGAAACACAAGATCCACGGATTCATGAAATTCTTGATTTTGCGATTCGTCAGTACTCCAGAAAGGGGACGAACTGAACTGTTAACTTTTATCGCATTCTATTTACCTGGATCTGTTGAGGCTGGTGAATTATATTCGCTCCCTTTCTCAGCATTCATTCAATCAGCTTCCCCACTAAATTGTTTCAAATATAAGCTTAAAACGTACTTTTCCATCATCCACTTTTGACTAAAATTCACTTGTCTTCTTTCCCCTTGGATTTTCTTGATATTAGGAATTTTTCTATGATCTATGTGACTAGGTAAATTTTCAAGTATTGTATTGTACCGTTTAATTTTTCAATTGCACTACATACAAATGTTAGTACAGAAATATAAAAGCAGACAATGCACTAAATTACAGTACGTAAAAAACGAAAGAAAAAATGGAACCGGATGAAGCTTAAAGCTTTTCTAGTCTGGCCCTTACCAGAGGTTTTCGATGTTTAAAATAAAACAAAACATAATGCAGCTAAGATATACAGAAAAGTGCAGTAAATTTTCACACGAATTTTAGGCTCATTAACCATAAGAACCAGATTTTGTGAAGAAACAAAAAGAGAAAGAACAAATTTCTTAAAGTACTTCTTAAAAAGATTATATAAGGAGAGCTTCGTAATTTAGTATCAAGGGAATTCCAGAGGTGTACCCCATAACTTCCTACGTGGGAATGAGCAAATATTGTCCGTGTGAAGGGTTGTATGAGATTATCTCTTCCCCTAGTGGTATAACTGTGATGGGTGCTATTTGGGTGAAAAAAAACGGTTTCAAATCATAGGGGAGTTGATCGTTATAGTGTCTATATAGGAAAATGCCTAGGGTATTTATAGTGATTTTTTAAAGTTAGCATGTTAAGGTTATAAAAATACGGAAGTGCATGTGTGTAAGGTGGGACATTCGAGATTATATACTCGTATGAATATACACTCGTATAAATGTTCTCAAACACTCCATCAATTTCCAAACACAAATTTACTTTCCAGTGGAAAGAGTAAATCCTCAAGGAATTGTTTTTCATTGCGTGTTCTCGTTTTACCGCCAAATGACTTGTGAAAATCACAGACAAATTTTAAATTTGGGTTTATTGTCACTTGATTACCCAGAGCGTCCGAAATTGTCTTGGGTGGATTGCTGGACCACTAAAACATACCAACAGACAGCAAAACTACCATACATTGCTAAAACGAAGATTAGTTATGAAGGAAAATATGTAATGGTGGCTATCTTGAATTTTTTCAGAACGCCCAAGGGTGAGGTGGTATCACTAGACAGATTCGGAAAGGGGGCATTTCAAACTATAGGAATCAATCAAAGAAAAGCTGTTCACAAAATTTTCAGGTTAATCAAAAATGGTGACTGGACCTCCGTTTTATCATGATGATAAATGATCTGGGTAATGTTTAAATGGCGGTTTCAACAGCAACAATGATAAGTTGTTTACCTTATCTTTTCATGACAATTTGCATACCCTCGTTGGATGTCTGAATCAGCCACAAAAACTGATCCGCTCACCGATATTTCCAAATGTAAACAGACCCATGTGTTTGGTTTATATTTGATAGCGGTGTTATCTTTGGAACAAAAATAAAACGTTGATTATTTTGTTGGTATAATTATATCTAAAAGCCAGCAGTGGCGTCATTTACTTTGTACATGCAAATTGCAACAAGTGACACCGCATGAACAGGAGTGGTCTGCAACTGCCACGCTACATATCCACAACTGCCAGGGTTATAAAGGATGCAAATGAGGATGCCCTGTATCAAGACTTGTATTTTCTAAGAATAATCAGATTAAAAGCAAATAGGCACCTATTGCTGGGATATAATTGGGTTTGCGCGTAGCTCAAGAAAATTTTGGTTCTTCTTTTTTTCGTTTTTCTTTTTTTACTCCTCTTCATTCCTAATTTCCCCTCCTCCTTTTTCTCTCTCTTTCATTTTTCTCCCCTATCAATGGGGTTCATGGCCCGCTGGGCCCCCTGCACACGCCGGTGCCTTGTAGAAGAGTGTTTGCTGCACTTCATCTACTTTTATACTAGTGAATGCATCATAAGTTAATCTCTTAACGGACAGTGTGACGAAAGAAGTATCAAAACATTTACTTACAGGAAGTTTTCAGATTTATTGTCGTTTGTGTATTTCTATATACTTTTGTCACATTTTGGTGTTGACTAATCTTTAGTAAATGAGTTTCCTAATGTAGCGGCCAGAACTCTACAATGTAATTAAGGAATCCTGAGTCAATCACTACAAATTAAAATACGATTCATTACCACATGTGCAAATAATGACCAGGCGTTCTCCAGAAATTCCAAAAGGGGGGGGGGGGCTGACTTCAGAGAAAGCAGGGAAGTGAGGGAGTTGCACTGCTAATATACTGTATTTTTTTTACTGTTGATCCGGCGAAAAGGGAGAACAGAGGCCGTAAAAGCCCCCCCCCCCCCCCCCATTGGATCCGCGCCTGGGAGTGATTATAAAAAAGGGAATATTTTCTTTTGCCTTACATAAAAAACATTTTATCAAAATCTTTGGTGATGTTTGCAGATTACTGTGGTTCATACTTTTGTCAAAACTAGAAAATTTGGTTGTAAATAGCATTTCCGCTGTACACATCAAATTTTAAACGGCGAAGAAATATTTATGGTGTCAATTGTATGAAGAATGTACATTGCACATGGTGGATTCACGACTTTTAGAAGATAGTGGTTGACTCATGAATAAGATATTGATAGACTTATGATTACTTCTTGTTATTTAAGATCAAGAGTTGTTTCTACAATTTCGTGGTTTTGTTTCATTTGTTGACATTTTCAGAGATCCGGAATCCCTGTGTTTGTCGAAATTCACGGCGGAGGTTTTATCGGAGGATCTGGTGCTATAGATGGAACGGCCATTGTATCTTTGAGTGACGTTGTATATGTAGCACTAAACTACCGGCTAAACGCATTCGGATTTCTCGCCACAGGTACGCCAATACTGTTTTATTTGTAAACAAATTAATGTTCACCTAAGACAGGGCTTTGAATGTTAATCTTTAATTTGTCCACCCCATGTCCATAGACAGTTCACCTGCTTTTAGAAGGCTTGCTAAATTACCTTCGGCGGTGGAGTTGCAAATTTGATATACTCCCCCCCCCCCCCCCCCCTTGAAAAAAGAGATGAAGGGTTCAGAAATTAACACTTCCAGAAGGATCCATTCAGCATGTTGTTGCTTCGTTTCCTCAATATATAGAGGGATCTCAATAACTTTTTGAAATTCCAAGAGCCAAATTTCATTTCCTACGAAAGGTCTCACAACGCTAGATCCCCCTATCAGATTTTCTCTGGACGCTACAGAACGAGTGAAAATGGTTCCAGGGTTGACTGGATGTTTGCATTTGCATATTTTTATAATGATGTAAAAGAGCAGAGCAAAAATTTTGATGGAATAATTATCATTATCGCAGAAGAAACAAAGGCTTTTGTTCTTTCTGATAAAGCAGCATGTACAAATTTTGTCGATGACATGTGATTGTCCAAGAATCGTGCCAAGAACACGATTTACAAGGGAAACACGATTTGAGAGGCCCATTCATCAACTTTTCCACCTTATCTCATGTAGCAACTGAATGATCGATAACTAAATGCGCTGTTCCAACTATTCATCTGTACAATTTACAAACAAAGTTTAACAATGCCACTCAGCATCGGAGGTCCGGAAGTCTCGAGTTCAAGTCCTTGCCGGTTCATACCGAAGACTTAAAAAACGGAACCTACCGAAATTGTGCTTGGGGCTCAGCATAAGCAATTGAGTAGGGGAAAGAAGCCAGTGAGCCACAACTGGGAAAACTTTGACCGGTTCAACTTGAACCAATTCGTTGGAAAGCGGGCCGTGAAACTCTGTCTAACCTAACCTAACCCACCATCCGACCCTACATTTCACCAGTGTTGTAAATCAAATTTGAGCTTTCAGCGCGTTTCTGCTTCTTACTTGTACACAGATCTCGTTCCCTATTACAAGGTGATACTTCCCTATGTAATCCAAAGAGATGAAATGCCTTTTAGTTCAATATAGACCTATAATAATCTCCAAGTTGAAGGACTTCGTCTCCACTAAGAGGTCAATCAATTATTGGATAAGCATATAGACCTAGTTTCGATGGCTTCTAACATCTGTATGATGTCCATATGCTTTTGTTTTTAACTGAATGACATTTCGGAAAATGGTATGTAAAATATTTTGCATCTTTGATTTCTACTCAACACCTGCAAACTGGGCATTTCACATTTTTGTGTTTTTTTAGTTGAAGTATACTGTTCTTAAAATAGGATAACATGTTTGTTCGAAGCCTAACTGTCCTTTGTTTTTTGCAGGTGATCCAGAAATGGTTGGTAACTACGGTCTCTGGGATCAGAATCTGGCATTGAAATGGATTAAAGAAAATATCGAACGTATGTTAATGATTCATAAAGACTTTACTTTATTACTTTTTAAAATCGGTAGATCTTTCAACGATTTGGAAGCTGGTCTTCTTTACCAATTCTGAGTTTCAGTATTTTCTAAAACAAGTTTATACGTTAAAACAGGAAAACATACATCAAGCTGAAAGTAATTGGTCTTCTCACCCACCCTTGTGTAAAAGTGGCGTTACTCTTGCATTTTAAAGTTTTTAAAGTGGGAATTTTGACATGGTAGGACTACCATATATTTGAAAGATAAGTGTTGTATGTGACCTAACAGTTACGTGTGTCCATTTCTAATAAAATTTTCATAACATTTTGACTAGTCAGCATATGTAGGCTAATTATATATCCTGGGAACTTTTAACGCAGGTGTGCAGTGCATCAAGGAATAGCTTCAAAGAATTTGGTTTGATTTGGTGATTTTGTTTGATATGTTTAACGACCGGTTACCGTTTGAGATTTTTCATTCAGGGATATATTTCTTCTCTATTTCAGATTTCGGTGGAGATCCTAACAACATTGCAATTATGGGATACAGTGCTGGAGGGGCAAGCATTGGGTTCCATTTGATCGCTAAACAGAGCTGGGACTACTTTGAAAGGGGAATCATGTCGGTTAGGAATATTATGATTAGTTTTTAAACTATTCTTCTGTAGTTGTAAGAAAGAGTTTATGTCTTGCTATTTTAGATCTGAGTGAGTTGTGATGAATGGGTGCTAGGCAGAGAGTCCCGGACTGCCTGTACACATGGACAGTTCATGTAACGCGTTCGCCTTATCCATAGATTGTCGCCACAAACTAGGACAAAAAAGGTGCACCGAGATGGCCGCCGTGGGCCCGTGATGTAATAATTTGTATAAATCTACCACGACTCTGTAATATTTTGAACAAAAGCTAAACTTGAATGGTGTACAATACTATATTCCTGCAATACGTGTAGTGATTTTGACCTTACTTTGCATAATTTTGAAAATATTTAAACTTTCTTGTAAAATCTGTTGATTTACTTGAGCAGGTCTTAACTTTAACACAAAGCCATACCAGACAGTCTTCTTGCTACGCCTTTTCTCATACGTACAGTAGCGACAATGTACCTTGCAGTGTGCTCGATCCATTTGTAGGAAGTCCGCGGTGCTAGCAAATCAAAAAGCTAAAGAATTCATACGTTTCACCGAAAAGGTGACACCCAACTCCTTCAGATTACACATATATTGCAGAGGTACATCTCATATTCGCTCTTAGGAACGGTGAAAACATGTGTCTGGACACCTCAAATCAGTTTTAGGGGAGGAGAGTGGAAAATCTAAAAAAGGTTGCACAATTCAACAATGCTTAATTAAACCAAGTGGAGACAGAAACCGTATACATTACAGAAAAGCAGGCTCTTTTTGTTTAAATAATTTGGCTAAAGAAGATTTGACGGCTTATGCGCACACCCTTCAAATCGTAGGAACTGTAAGAATCGTAACTTCTATATGAAACCGACGGAATAAACCGAACCGATTTACTCGACCATTTTAGAAATCCATCATAAATATCAGATTTTCTCATGTGGTGTTGTGTGCTGGACTGCATGTAATCTGTGGAGTTTGTGATAAAATGTGAATTATATTCTGCAGGGATGTATAAATACGCATAGTTTGCCAAAGAAAATAAAGAAAATGGCTTGTTAATGATCGTGCGGAGTTTAGAAAAATCACGGAATACAGAGGGTAGTATATGGTAGTAGCATTTGCTGATTCCCAACTGTTTATCAAGCATGAATAATAAAAGTATTATTATATTTCGAGTCCAGATTCCAGATTCTTTTTTCTCATGAGTAGGAGAATGGTTTTCATACCGATGTCAGTTATTAAAAGGGCAGTTAAATTGTTTTTTACAAGTTCACCATGACTTCAGTTGGTCTATCCTTATGATTGGTCACCATATGAATGAGGATGTCTAGTCTTGCACCTGGATGGAATTTTAACAAATAGTCAGTTAAGAAAAGAAAAAGTGCTTTAACAAAAAAAACAACTGTCGCTGTCAAACTCTGTGTGACCATTTAATGTTTTTCTCTCCCCCATTATTTCAATAAAGATAAGTCAAACCTTGAGACAAAACTTTAAACAATCACCTATCTGACAAGGTGATATTTAATTCGTAAATATTTATAGGTTTTTCTCTAGTTTTGGTTACTAAGCACCGATAGGTAACCACCCTTTACATATACGTGGAACTGTATACAAAGAGCTGTGACAAGTTACGGGCAACGACTACATTCCCCACAAATCATATTTGCTGGGAATAATTAACCAATATGGGTGTGATATTTAAAGGGAATGTGTTTCAAAATAAATCAATATAGTCTACAAAGAAAATAGCCCTACTCGTTATCAAATTTTTCAATCTCAATAGAAATACACAACCAAATGCTTTATCTCCTCAAAAAATTACATACTGGGGGAGGTATGGAAGTTGAATTTTGGTTGGACAAATAACCGATTCTTTCTGCGAAAGGGATATTTCTCGAAATGAAGGCTTCAAAACTGCGTTTTTTACATTCAGTGTCAGTAAATGTTGGATTTTTTCATTGAGTCTATGCACACACGTCCGCATGGAACACTGAATCCTCCATGTCCAAAGTGTAGTACATCTCACAAGACCCAGACAAATGTTTCACAGAACCTATGCAAAGGGGTGGCCCCGTACTTGACCTTCATGCTAGCATGAACCTGTTACAGTCTTATTTCACTTAATCTTTCACGATTATTTTCAGAGTGGAAATATGATGTCACCCTTTGGTCTGGAAGAAGATATAGAGAAAGCCCGAGGTGATGCTTTTCTGGTGGGTCGCCTTGCAGGTTGTGTTGACGCCACCAATAGCCAGCAATTGCGAGATTGTCTCCGCGGGGTAGAAGAAGAAAGACTGATCCTAGCTGCTAATGCTGTAAGTTGCTTTTGTCACCATGGCTAATGACCATTAGGGAAGTGACAGATAATTTTATTAATATTAGTCAAGAGGCTGACATGAAGCACTACGTCAAATCTGTCGGCTAATTAATACACTTATTTCTCGTCATAGTATAGACCTTGTGCATATGATGTCACAGAGCGGAAAGTATGCCCTCTGTTGGGGGCAAAACAAACCAACAGAGAAATATGCAGACAGCTGATTTGTCAACCATTCAAATACGCCCATACTCTGCTACGCCTGCAGGGCGAATTCTTATGTGTGGCCACGTGTGCCGTTGTTCTGTCCAAACGATGACGTCAGGATGTCGTCAATATACGAAGTCTATAGCCAAGTATACAGTCAAATCGTGTGTTCGATTTACCGGCTCGAGTTGCTCTAGTGGCTCAAGCCAGTGTTCGATTTACCAAGACGTCATAAAAACGTCACAACTGGAGCCGGCCAAAACAAGCAGCCTCTCGAGGTGGTCTACTTGACCGTTTGAGCCGCATGAGGCGGTTTACGTCACACAGCAAGATGGTGAAACACGAAAGACAAGTTGCGCGGCCGTGCGGGAGAATTTGTCCCTGCCTGTAGTAATTGAAAGGTAACAGAATATTGTCCACATCAAATCATGTGGGACTTATTCCCAGAAACAAACAACTATGTCCGTTCGCACTTATATTAGGCACTTCCATTTTACACTAGATGTCGTTTGAAACCGATAATGGCGCTCGGCTCGGTCTTTCGGACATAATTAGTTATTTCAGGTACAGAATCACCGTACGTCCCCATTATCCGCTTTCTCGAAGTTCAGCCCTTTTTTGAAATGTCTGGATCCCCGCCTGGACTATGTGCACGTAGTGTTCAGGGCTGGGCATGTGTGAATACCAACCTGTGTAAACGAAGTTTTGAAGGTCCCGCACATGCCCATGTGGCACGTAATGCTGAGCTACCCGAGCGTGCATTCGGATTGTCTCATATCTAGCGCGAAAGCTATCTCAAGTGAGATCAAAAAGACATTTGAAAAAAAGACTTTGACCGGAACTACTTCTATTATGAATTGACCTGATCTATAAAATGTGACAAAGAACAGATGATTCCTCCTTCTGAGGAAAATGCGTTTCATGTCAAGTTACATACAGACGGCAGATTGATCGGTCAATTGGTTGACACTGGCGTAATTCTATTAAATGCTCCTGGCTATAGAATGCTTTCACTACGTCACAAGCCCCGCCCAATTTGACGAGCGTATGCATTAAGGTAGCTAATTGAGCAGCAGCTGACTACACGCGTTAGTGTTGAATTGAAATGTTGATTTTTGCCCGGCAGTGGACATGGCTCTCTAATTATTAAGTAACGTGAATGCACTCGATAGCGAGACCCCACAAACGACGGACTAAGTGTTCACTAAAGGACAGTGACGGTCCCCCCCCCCCCCCGACGGACCAAAATCGTCTATCGGCGCTCTTTTTAGGTTTTTAACGTACTTTACTCTTGTACTATTATTGTCGAAAGACATAATTAAATAGCGTTGTTTTAAGGCCCATATAACAAAATGCTCAAACTGCCACCAGTATAACTGTACTATATGCACTTTATTCTGATGAAAAGGGTCATCTTCTGTAATATAAGGATAGATTTTGCCGAAACGTATCTTCATGTCTGATACACCTTAATAAATGTTGTCTCTGTGCTAAGGTAATTGCTCTCACACCTAACGTGATTATAAGCTTACAAAGTACACAGACTAACATTTAATTCACCCTCCCGGCCAATAAAAGATGTTGCAAAGGGCGCAACAATAACTGTAGCGCAAATAGCACTCTTGTTGTCGGGATAATTGTCAACATAGACAAAAAAAAAGAGTTTACAAAAGTACCAAATTAGCTTCAACAACATTTTCCAAAATCATCTGAAGAGAACGTTCAGGTTTAAATAAAATAAAACTGTTATAGTGGTAATGGTTTAAGAGTTTTAATGAGCAGTTTCCACTTTGCTTTTCTTCATTTGACCATTCTCATGATAATTGGCTATTTCTGACACTGCACGATAATCCCATGAAAATGCTTATTTCTGTACTTTCGTGGTCTCAAAAGCCAGGAAATTGCATCCAATAAGCCTAATTTAAGGCTACTTTTATTTATTATGAATTTGGTATCTAGAGAGCCAAGCACACCTTTTGTCTTGGCTATTTCTTGCAATGTACTTAATACATGGCTGTTTCAGAGTGGTCACATGATGTAAAATGCGTCAATTAATGTTTCTCCATTTACTTATCTTGATTTCCAGATACCAACAATGTACAACTAACGGTGATTAATTTCCATACCTTTTTTTCCCTGTAATATTGCTGTCTATTTGGCTCTAGCAGGTTCAATCTTTATCTTCACAAAGTAGCCCATTCTTACATTTAAATCTTCAATTAAATAGAGACCTGACAATAACACAAAACATAATGATCGCCTTCATACTAGAATGTGAATGAGAGGGATATTATAACGGGTGTCCGCTGGTAGGGGCAAGGGGGGGGGAACTTGCCCTCCCCTGGAAAATAAAAGACCTGATAAAACGAAGAAAACATAAAGAAAAAGACGAAGAAAAATTAACATCAACATTTCTTAACAGTTCGCTCAGTGTATTCCCTTATGTATTTGCGGTCTTCTAGTAGGTGCGGAAAATCAAATGGAAAGTCTGAAAGTCTGATTGTGCTTAAGCTAAGGGTATTCACTCCTCCGAAGCGCCCCTGTAGACCATTTTCGTCCCCTCTGACCGAAATCCCTAGCTCCACCACTGGGTGAAAAGAAGTGGCCCACTTATTTGAAGACAACAACCAGATCTCATAGATTTCCCTATTTCTCTCCCTCGTATCTTTCATGTTATTTCAGAACTTCAGCTTTGCATATTCGATTAATCTTTCCTAAATTTCGTAATTTAGTGAGAAAAAATTGTCACTTGACCCACCATAGCCAATCAATGAGCAGCACAGACTACTACGCTCATCCAAGTAGGTGCGACTGCATTTCCTACTTTAAGATCCCTGAAAAACTAAGGTCAATTAAAAACAAAAAAATTAAGATCAACTATGTGTGGTGCAACAAAAAACACGCCCAAAAGGCTGAATACTATGCCTTCACACTAGAATGTGACTGCTTCCACGTTTTATAAATATGACATATTGGAATAGCTGCGATTCAAGTTACAATACTGGATTTGTGTTACTTTAGGTAGTCTGGAAACCGAGTTGCCATGAAAAACTTGCAAACTTGTATCAATTTGCAAATAATTCTGTTGAAACCCTCTCGCCGATTTTATCTCAATGAAATTACGCAGTGACTCTATTCATGAGTTGAAATCGAGTCGCTGCTCGAGTAGTTGACTTGAATTACCCCAAAAATTGACTCTGTTAAAACTATAAAAAAAAAAAATAAAAAAAAAGGGGAAACTACAGGGCGCTGGCGCCAGGATTGGCCCGACAGGGGGCCAAGCTCCTCGACAGGGGGGTCAGCATTTCAATGCCCCAACAAAAGCTATGAGTACGTCCCAGTTGGACGTGACTTGGCAGAATTTGAGGCGCGCATAGCGCGCCGAACTTTTTGGCTTTCTTTTTAACAAATATTAAAAACTCTGGAGTTTATTTTGAAAAAAAATTTGGAATTTTTGAAAAAAATTTTTCTTTTGTAAGGACCATTAAAAATTTGGGATGTTTATTGAAGAATCTGTCCTTCATATGGTCAAAACAAAAACGTTATTTAGGCGACAGAAGAAATTCTTTTGGGTTAACTGTACTAGGCCTACGTGTTAAGGCCTTCAGACGAGACTGGAAATTTGCCCGAAAAGTTTTCCTGTTTTGAACGAATATTTGAAAATTAAGAGGTTATTATATTGCAGAAGTTTTGGAATTTAATGAAAGAAATTTTGGTATTCTGTAAGGGTTTAATGAAAAAATTTAGGTTTTCATTAAGTGGTATACCTTTCACGAGCAAAATAAGGTAGAATGTCGGGCTGGTTTACAGAGTTGACTTTGGTTATTTATTTTACGGAGTATCCATGGCCACTTTTAACAATCTGAAGCTTATTTTGGAGAAAATTGTTTTAATTAAATGACAGACTTTCGGGTTTTTATGGAAGAATCTGACCTTCTTATAAGAAAAATCAAGAAAGAGGTGATCTGTAGTTTTGTGCGAGTTACTGAATATCCTCTCTCAGATTTAGTCCCTCGGATCATATTGGAAGATTTTTCCGCGGAAAAAGTTTGGCTTTCCATATGTTTGAAGTTTTATATTTTATATATTGACATAGGCGGACGAGAGCGTTTCAGTTTGGGAGGGGCAGAATTGTTCTTTGTGTGTGTGTGTGTCGGAAAAATGTTATCCTACCAGAACTACTAAGTAGAGGGCACAGATTTTTCTGAAAAATGCCGAATTTTCGAAAAAAGAAGAGTGGGTCCGTTTTGCTCATTTTTTCTTTCTTGCCCCTATCAAATCTGGCAGGTAAAGGTGGCATGCCCGAAGCCCATACTGTGACAATTTTGAAGCGGAGGGGGAGATGGGCAGTGCAGGGTGCAAGTTCGTAGCGCCAGAGCCCCACAAAGCCTTGTGCTAATCAGGAGATTTCCTTTTGAGTGTGTCTTCGTCAGAAGGTGGTAATTTTTTTAGAGTAACCATAATGATGTCACCATTTTGCCGTACCAGATATAATATTTGTCATATTTGGGATGTTGATGGGGTTGGTCACTGTCTTTGTCATAAGCGCAATTTGACTGAGACAAATCCAGTTAAGTTTTTGTGGGGGAATGAGGTTCGATGGGTTCGTCTAAGTAACCTCACTTACCGGGAATCGAATCTATTATGAAAACTAGGAGAAGGGCACACCAAATCCGTCTGTGACAAAGATTCACTGATTTTAGGTCTGTTCATCCGACCCGCCAACTGGTGATAATTTAGAAAGTGTTCGAGCCTCAAACGCCTTGCAAAGTTCTACATTAGAACACGGGTATGCTAAAAATTCATCTCCGTGTTAAGAGAATTTAAATTGTAACAACAACATTAGAAGATTTCAATTGCTCTCGTTAACAAAACATGATTACATCTTATTGTTGGATATGTAGGCTCGTAGCCAAGGTGGAGCCCCTCCCTCTTCGTACAAAATGTTCGAGATCAGCAGATGAAAATTACCAATACTGGTAATTTTACAATGTACCAAGTGTACCATTATTTCTCCTTCCCATGGAACCTTCGCGCTTCAGTAGCCTACCTTGTCGTCTACACATAGGTCTGATTCAGTAAAGTCTGATACACGTGTAACTACTTGAAAGTGCGTCAATAATAACTTACCAGTCGCAAGATACCTCAAAGTTAGAACTTAACGAACTGCTGGTAGTATTCAAGAGCTGAAGTTAGTTAGTTCTTTTTGAATGAGGGGTCCAAATTTCTCAAGCAAATCCCCTGAACTGTTCAGGGTACACTCTTTGAAATGGCACATACCCAGGAATATCTTCTGATGCGAATTCCATCAATAAACTTTCAGAGTAGCAGAAAACTTGGCGGCGGAAGAGCCATGGCCTGACCCACCACCTTCGACGCTGTTTCATCTGTCTCATTTTTCTGGGCCTACGCATCAGTAATAAGAGTATTGCAGCAGTAGCAGCAGCTCGCTGCTTCTTCAGTGAATCAATCTGTGTAAAGCTCAAGACGTCCATTTGGCTGTCTCGAATAAGCCGTCAAATGAGAATCTCGACCATGCATGCAGTTCATAAAGCCCACAAAAAACAGTCTCATATCGTATTATTGCAAAATATCGCAAAGTGTGCACCAAGAATTCGTGAGAAATCGTGACTAGCCGCATATCGCAACAAGTTGTGCGTTTATCGGGCGATTGATCGCGATTTCCAAGTCGTGAAGGAGTCGCTTGAAATCGTGAGAAATTGTGGCAAAAATCGTGTAGTGGGCACCTGGAATTTACTGGAATTTCTTTTGAAATAAAGGCAAATTTAAATTTAAACCGATACGACTTTAAGCCACTCGACGTTTCCTTTGGCAGAATCGTGTGGGTTTGTATGAGGTCACGGCGGTGTGACCTGTACTTAAAGGGGCAATCCGTATTTGACAGATAATATTAACGTATTTTTTTATGTATCCCGTTTTCCTTCTGGACTGTTTTTAACAAGAATAAAGAAACATAGAAGAGGTCTTTCAGGTTAGAAGAAACGTTAATTGTACGCTCATTACCGGTGAAAGAAAATTACTAAATATTGTCGGGTAACACAATTCCACACGCAGATGCAAGACTAGACAGCCTCCACTACATTGTAACCAAACATGATTTAAGACCGTGGTCATTGGACAGTTTTAAGCCAATGTACAAATATGGCGCATAATTGAAGTTGTGAAAATGAAAAAACAAACTACGATTGTCACTTCGTACATAGTGCTGAATACGTCATGAGGGCTTCTTGTGATAACACTGAAATGAATATCAATTGATGAGTAATTTTGTCTCCTTTTAGACCTAATTTGTTTCTTTTCAGAGAGTGATTTGTGAGTTCCATAATTTCAACGGTCTCATACAAGCTAATTTAAATTTTGAATTTCGTTTTGTTTTGAAGGCCCTTGCAACAACAACCAACGTGATTCCACTCGTGCCTGTGATCGATGGCGAATTTATAACTGACAAACCAAGATATCTTCTACAACAAAAGGAATTCAAAATGTGTGACATTATGGTAGGGAACACTCAAGACGACGGATCTCTGGTAGCTATGAGGGCCTACATAGGACAAATCCCGCGAGTGAACCCTTACTCGGACTACGAAACATTTCTCGACAGAGTTAGGAGATTTACCTATACCTACACAAACGATATTATAGTTGATTCTATTGCACAGCAGTACGTTGACTGGAAAGATTTTGACGATCCAACGACCAATTATTTTTATAAGTACATCGAACTTATCACAGATGAGACATTCCATTGCCCCAGTGAGCACGTTGCACGGACCTACGCTATGAGCGGATTGAACGTGTATCGTTACTACTTCACCTGGCTTAGACCAGGTACTATTAGTATACCGCCTTGGTACGGTGTTGGACACGCTACTGACTTGAAGTACATTTTCAACTCGGACGTAAACCCATCCAGCGACGAAACTTTTACTCCAAAAGAAATGGAATTTTCCGTACAAATGATGAAATACTATACAAATTTTGCTAAAACTGGGTAAGTTTAATAAAACACAAAGTAAGCATGGGTAACATCGTAATTCCATCTGCAGGAATAATCTTAAACGGAGCATAAATTTTGTTGAAAATTCTTTGTTTTAGTTTCAACTCAGCGTGCATCAACCATTTGATATGCCTAAAGGAATAAAATATGCCTAAGTGAAGGCCTGGATTTCAAATTGAAATGATTTCTATACATATTTAACCTACAGTGGGAAACAGTCATTAACACATCATTTTGAATTACCCATTTCATAAGACAAGCTTCAGGTTAGCTGATTTCAAGTCCCCGATTTTCGGGTACAATCCCAATTCCAGTATTCTCGATGGCGAAAAACACGATATAAAAAGGGCACTGAATCGTTGAACTTTCAAAGAATTTAGTAACACTGATGGAAAGAGCAATGATGCAAACTCCACAAAGAAGCTGATCGACCAGTAAGCTAGTAAAAGGTATGTAATAATTAAATTACATCAATATGGTCGAGATAACATCAAACATCATGAAAAGGGGTTCTACTAGTCTGTATATCCCAATTAGTTTATTAATTTGGAATAAGCCACCACAAATAAACCGTCTAGACTAATCCAGTCAAAGTCGCAAATCCTGTTCCATTTTGCATATAGGCTCCATGAAGAAACCAAAAAGTTTTAGTCACCTTCCCTTAAAAACCTCTTCCAGGCCAGCGAAACGCTTATACATTGATATCCCTTGTTTATATCCCAAAAATAGGGTTACCCTTGTTGTGCGCCCACCGCATCTAGAAGTCCAGTGCTCTTTCCCGGTGAATCTGCGTGTACAAAGAGGATTCAGTGCATAAGTACAATCCAAGCAAGAACACTGACGGGGTGAAAAAGATCAGGGGTGGCGCCAGCGGAAGGGGGGGCAGGGGGCCATGGCCCTCCGTCGGGGAACACTGCCCCCCCCCCCCCCCCCCGTCGGGGAAGGTCGGCGGTTTCGTCGGGGAGGCCTAAAAAATATAAAAAAAAATAATAAAAAAAAACACCTACCAGGACTGAAGTTACTGGATGGGTTAACATAATTTTTGTTTTGAAATGATATTTTAATACATATCGGAATCGATTTTCAATCACTTCTTCTTTGCTCCGTTATACCACATTCCATGTACCCGTGTCCTTTCTCCACCCCCGTTGGGGAAAACGGCAATTTCCTTCGGGGAGGCCTAAAAATGAACGTAAATGACTTAAAGTTACTGGGTGGATGATTATGAACTGTTTTTTTCTTTTTGCGGTATTCTATTCTTTTTTTACGGTATTCTAATGCCTATCTGAATCTGTTTCAATCAATTCTTATTAGCTCTGCCATCCCTCATCCCATCTTCAATCCGCAAGGTCATGCCCCCGTCGGGGAAGGCTGGCGGCCTTTCCCCTGTTTTTGAGAAAACCCGGTTTCTTCGGGGAACCTTCATCCTCATGCCCACGGTAAACTGATAAAAGATGCGGGTCTGATAAACTGCAGTCACCCGAAAATTCTTCTTGATTTTGCTCACTATAGAAGACTATATTCTTCAAGGAAACTCACAATTCCGAATTTTCTTGACAAAAACAGACGAGAGGTTGATCATGTGCATGCAGTGCCCGATGGTCTGCCATCTGGCCTGCCCCGACAGCCGAATTCTAGCAACGGTAATGAAAATCGACCAGCCCGTTTTCAGTTACACTTACTGATAAACAGTAGTGTGAGAATGTCTCCCCATAAGTCTGACTGAAAAATTAATTTGAAGGTTCCTTGTAACGTAACATATTATCAAATACGTTGGAACTTAAAACCATTTATTGTCTGAAATTCGGACAGTTACGTAAAAAGAATCATTAATTCAGTGAACCTTGCAATTATAGTAATTCCG
Source organism: Holothuria scabra (assembly GCA_037179385.1). Taxonomy (NCBI): domain Eukaryota; kingdom Metazoa; phylum Echinodermata; class Holothuroidea; order Aspidochirotida; family Holothuriidae; genus Holothuria; species Holothuria scabra. The sequence continues at coordinate 10,472,122 of CM074195.1, read as the reverse complement.
TTGCATAGTCCCCCCCCCCTCCCGAAAATAGACAAGACCATTACATTTACTTGTAGCAGTACCATTTATCTGATACTTTTCTGATCATTTAGCAATTTGGGTTTTTTCTATTCAAGTGAAACTTTCATTTCAAAGAAAAGCTCAAAATAACGACTGCTTCATTGTTATAGTTACAAGTCTGGAAAATGCCATTCCGACTATCTGAGAGGTTAGACATTTTAAGAATTTTCTGTACGCTCTGCGCCAACTGATGGTGGCACTCCGCATAGATAGTATTTAGGGCGAACAGATAACTTAACACAACAAAGCATGCTTGTAAATTACTCTTCCTTGGGGGCAGCATTATAAAGTGAAAATTTTATTGCGACAGAAAGCTCGAAAGCTGACTTCTTAAATTCTAGTTTCGAACACGGAAATGCCGTTTCCTTCCTTATAAAGTGAACATTTTATTGCTACAGAAAGCTCGAAAGCTGACTTCTTAAATTCTAGTTTCGAACACGCAAATACCGTTTCCTGCTCTCTGGGGGTTCTCAATTTTTCAAAAATTTCTGTGCGCTCGACTTAGATGGTCTTTCGGGGATTACACTTTTCGGAAAAAATCAATTCTGCCCCCCCCCCCCCCCACCAACTGAAACGCTCCCGTACGCCTATGAAAATAACATAAAATAAAAAACTTCGAATATATCCGAAGCCGAACTTTTTCCTCGGGGGAATGTTCCAATATTGTCTGAGGGCCTGAATCTGCATGACGATATTCAGTAACCCCACCAAAATTACAGATCACCCCCTACTTGATTTTTTTTCTCATGAGAAGGAAAGGTTCTTCCATAAAACGCCCAAACTGACATAAGCTTTACAATTTTTCCCCAATATAAGCTTCATACTGTTAAAAGTGGCAAAATTTGCCATTTCCGATGGATACTCCATACAATAAATAACCAAAGCCAACTATGCTAATCACCCAGCATACTGCCTAATTTTGCTCTTGAAAGGCATGTAACTTTAAAAAAAAGCCAAATATTCATTACAACCTTACCAAAAACCCAATTTTTCTTTCATTAAATTCCAAAATTTCTCCAATTTAATAAGCCCTTACTTTTCAAATCTTCATTCAAAAAGGGAAAAACTTTCCGGGCAAACTTGTGGTCTCGTCTCGATTTAACGCATAATCTCAAAAGAATTTCAGCTGTCGCTATAACGGTTTTTATTTTTTTTTTTTTTTTTTGCCATATGAAGGACAAGTTCTCCAATAGGGACCCAAACTTTTTCATGATACTAACATCTATATAACGTTTTTTATTTTTGCCATATGAAGGACAGAATCTCCAATAGAGACCCAAAATTTTTCATGATCCTAGCAAAAGCCAAATTTCTTTAAAAAAAACTTCAGATTTTTTAAGTATCTTTTAAAAAGAAAGCCCAAAATTTCGGCGCGCTAGACGCGCCTCAAATTCTACCAAGTCCCGTCCCACCGGGACATAACATCACCTTTGTCGGGGTCTTGAAATTCTGGTCCCCTGTCGGGGAGCTTGGCCCTCCTGTCGGGCAAATCCTGGCGCCACCCCTGAAAAAGATTCTGTGGTGCGAAATATTTTTTCTTAAGTCAACGAACAAACAAGGAATGAATTTATACCATACTAATTTTTATCTCCTACTGGCAATTTTTGGTTCCGGGTTTAACTAATGGGGTCAAGCTTTCCTCCCCAGTATTCCAAAAACACAAGTTAAAATTTTAATTCTACATACCCTATTATTAAAAGCTCCAATTAACTGACAAACATTCTTATTCAAACATTGGACTTCTGATAACTATTCGTTCCAAAATTTAACCAAGTAACATTTATTGACTGAGATCTCGATTTACTGTTATATGCGAAAGGGCTGATCTCCCGCGCCCACTTTGTCCAATTTTTGACTACGGGCTTGTCTATACATTCCCTTTAGACGCTCAGTTACTTTCGATTTGATTTTTGCTCCACTTAGCGGCACAGTAAAAGTATATAACACCATAAAGTGTCATATCCTGGAACATGTAATTTAACTTTGGTGACAAAGCATAAAACAAAATGACACAGAAATGCCTAACTTTCGTTTACTAAACAACCTCTTGCGACCAAAAAAGGCAAGAGGGTAAGTATCACTCTGTTGGTCTGAACTTGGACTTTGGTTATAAGGTACGGTACTTGGATAAACATTTTCCATATCAAATCACTTCTGGAGAAACCTCTCACAAATTACGAAGCTATCCTATTTCATCCGGAGACTTTATCTAAGTTGCAGATTTTTTTCGTCTTTTTCCTTAATGTCATGTTAACAAATTGCTCAATTTCTATCCAAGGCAACTTTATTTCTTGATATGAAGACTATTTTAATGCCTCATTTCGAACAAGACATATTTCTGTGTCAATAAATGTTAGTTTTAAAAGTATACCTTATTCCTGTAAACAAACGCAATATCTCCCAGTAATTTTTTTCAACTTTGCATCCGTAATTTATAGAAATGCTAACCTTGGAAGTGATCCCGCCCCCACTTTTACATGGGAGACATTCACAGTTCCGGGACTGAATATCTTGGAACAACATCCAGAATTCAGAGCAATTCCTGGAGCCAGGGCGGAATTCAATGCTTTCTGGAATGACTATTTACTCCAATTGGTTACGTTTTCAGGTAAGTTTCAGTACGTTTAATAGGCTCTCAGAAATAGACCACTCTATAACCACATTAAACTCAAAACTTCTTCCTCCAGAGCTAACGTATAGATGTGGCTACAACCTGTCGGTGAGTGGCGTTCATTTACACCCTCTTTTAATGTAAACGAAATCTAAAGGCACGTTCTGGAGACAAAACTCGTTAACTTCGAAATAAGCAGAAAAGTTTTGTCTTTCAAAAGGTGAAAACTGCATGTCAATAGCTTTTAGCGTTCAGAAGATACAAAGTTTTAGAGTATTGCAAATTTTTCTTGGGATCTGATGCATCATGGGAAAGCTGTGATGTCATCGTTGCACATTGACAACTGCATTCAATTTATTTTTAATTATGATGCCGCTGCAGGCAATATTAAGCAGCATTGTTGGTTGTGCCCTACATATGGTGAAGGGTAATGCTAGATCTACAGGAAAAGATATTCAAACATTCCAACAATATCAAATTTCAAGGACAAACAAGATGTTCAATTATAAAGAAAAACGAAAGGAATTTGAAGCAATGTGCCCACATTACATAACTTTCTGTGGCTTTGTGGCATAGCAGAGGAATTTTTTAACAAAAATAACCAATCTTTAAAGTGTGATATCTTGAGTTTGTAAAATGGTATTTTGATAGGGTTTGAAGGGCATGGTGTGGAATATTTTTGTTTTTCTTACAAAACAGAGAGAGAAAGCCACCAGAACATGCCTTTAAGTAACATTTTTGTCAAGTCACTCTTGCGTGCTCTATTGTTTACCAGCAAAAATGACTACAGTATTTTAGGAGGAACCACTAAAAACGATATCTCCTGTTATAGGTTCATTCAACCCAATTTTTTTTAACTAATTTTGAATTTTTAAAACAATTTTAGAAAAAGATGACTATCTAATGAAATAATTTCGAACGGTACCATAGCACCTGTTTCAAAGCGATATAAAGATTATTTCATTAATGTTAGTATAAGTGAAGGATAGGAAAAAGAAACTATCTGATCCAACCGACAAGACATCATTAAGTGCAATTTCTTTAAGCTGTTCTGTCAAAGTATTCGGTCTGCAGTTTAATTCCATGTGTAATATTTTAACTAGGAAGCATATCAAACATTAAGTCACCAGGATTTGACTGGACAATAGGCCAGAAATTTTGTTTAGCAAAGGTGGTCCACATCATCAGCATTAGATAGAATTTATTCACATAATTCCACGGACTTCCTATACATGGACAGAGCATACTGCACGGTACATTGTCGCTACCGTATTGTGAGAAAGAGCGCACCAAAATGGCCTCTGCTATGTTTTTGTGTGAAAGCTTGGACTTGCTCAAGTATTTCACCATATTTTGCAAGAAAGTTGAAATATTTTCAAAATACGGGAAGGTAAGGTCAAAATCACTTCACTCGTTGCAGGAAGATGATATTGTTTCCCATTCAAGTTTAACTTTTGCTTAAAATATTACAGAGTCATCGTCAAATCAGACGATTTATGGATTCACGGTGGCCATCTTGGTGCGCCTTTTTTGTCCCATACGTTACATGCTCTGTCCATGTGTATACGTCCGTGCATAATTCTTATCTACCAATTAAAAATGTTTTTCAGGTGAAATGAGCGAAGTGGAACACCAGTGGAGAGAGGAATTTAACCGATGGAAAAACGACGATCTACCTGAATGGAGACAGGATTTCCAAGAATATCAGGACACCGAAGATTGTAATGTTTAAAAAAGTTCTATAAGAGATGATGCTTACAAATACAAGTCAGATTATTTTTAATTTATTGCAAGGTACATCAGATCATTTCACGAAGTTTAAACCTTTGGCTGCTGAGTTGTATTCATAAAGGAAATATATGGACAGAGCCAGAGCCACAAATTTGCTTACCCCTTCAGATTTAGTATCGTCAGTGGGTGCGTTTACATTAGGAGTAGTAAAACAGCGCTACTTCTTATTTCTATAGCAAGTAAAGACCTGGGTCGATTGGACATTTGAGACAAGAACACAATGAATTTTGTCATATATTCCATGCGTTAAATTTTTGTGGTGTCATGCTCGACAAGATCTGCTCATTTTTACTTTCGTGTTAATCAGTTATCTTAAACATTTATTGCTTGTACCAGGTTGTATCAATTCCTGAAATAATTTGTAAGATATTCTGTATATGCGTTGACGTTCTTGTTACTGCTCATTGATAGTTATGGTATAGAAATAACTCGAATGCCTAAGCATTCTTGAGTTCCAACGCGACTATTTTGGGGTTTTATTTGCTAAGAGTTTTTCTAAATTTGCAAAAGAAGAAGTGTTCGCATTATAGAGTAAGCAATATACCCAATAGCCTCCGACCAAAACTGCAACACTCAGTCATCACGCATAGACACTTGATTTAGTTACTTATTAACACTATTCTTGACTTCAGAAACGAAGACCTACCTGTTGAAGCAGGTCTTAGCAGCACTCACTCATTTGTGAGTCAATTTTCAGTACAGATTCCACATTAGGCCTATGTTTAAAATTTCACATTAAGAAAACTCGGCACAGTTGCTTTATCACCTGTAAACATGTCCATATATGGCGACAATAAGACATACTAATTCATTAAAATCATTTGACATCATTGCACTAGATATTGGATTATGAACCAGAATATACCTAGCATCTTGAGGCTTAATTTTGTACTCAGAGATATGCTAAAACCCTGGAGTTTCTCTTTGCCAAGGGCAAGAGTAGTTGTCCCAAACTTCTTTCAAAGCAACGGCTAAATCTTTCAATTATCAACTTAATTCTTCTCTTCAGAGAAACCTTTATAATATAGGACTTCCAAGCAGTTATTCCTAGTTAATTTCACGTTGAGATCACTTTACCCTCAAGATCAAGTCATGAAACAGGCGTGTAGGAGGAAATACCGCGGAATGGGAAGGATATTCCCCCACCTACAATTTTTGTCGAGGGAGAATGGCCCAAAGAATAATCCCCATGATTTTCAAAAGGGTAATCAAAATTTTAAAAATCGGTTCTTTGGGTATTAAAAACTAAGCATCTATTCGCGAACAAATTACCTGAACGCTAAATCTACAAAATCTTCCCTCTACCTACAATCCGTACTCTCCCCGACATATTTCCTAAATACGAGTCCAGATCAAACTCAATTGATATAGGTATCCGGGTGAACTCAATTATGTTACTAAGTCGCAATGAAACAACACAGAAACACTCTACGATATGGGTTGGTATTAGGAGTGCTCCCAAGATGACTGCCCTTTGTTCAGATGTTCCGACACCCCTATGTTCCAACATATCCAATACGTTTCCAATACCCCTTTTGTCCCTTTCAATTGCATTCTCAATTATGCTCCTAGAACGCAATGTACTGGAAGTAGTCACAAAGTGAGCAGAAATTATCCTTCCAATTCTTTCCTGGAACAAGAGCCTAGATATTTTTTTTTTTCTTTTGTAAATCATTCATAAAAACACTGTTATTAGTGCGTCATACTTCTTCTAGACCCTTCCCCCTTAAACATGCAATGAGCCGTTTTTATAGAAAGTCATCATATTCCTTAAAAATGTGATTATTATTTCTCTTTTGATGCACTCATACCATACGAGAAAAGTAGCAATTCGCCCTTGGTGAATACGCAACAACTAACGATGTCGTGACTTACTGAATTATAATAACATGGCGATCATGGGCGTCCGCAGGTATGGGCAAGGGGGCACTTGCCCCCCCCCCCCCCCCCCGGAAAATCAAAAATTTGAAAAAACGTATAAAATCAAAGCAAAAACCCGAACAAAACGTGTTTTCCAAGTTTCAATGCGAAAATTAGGCTTTAGAAATGCCATTTCCGGCCATCTGGGAGGCATTTTGGGCTGAAATTTCCGCATGCTTTGTGTCAATTCATGGTGACTTGGAGGTTTTGCCCCCTGACTTTTTTTCTGCGGACGCCCATGATGGCGATAAATGGCTACGTATTTAAACATTACGTATAATAACCGTTTTGCCACCCATACAGGTCAGTCTCTAAAAAATCTGGAACGAAACGAATGCGCGAGATTCGTAGCCTAACTGATGCGAAATGCTGAAGAACCTGTTACCGGTTTTCTCTAATTTTTTGAAAATCGTTAATTAATCATGACACCGGATTCAGTACAAACTAATCTTAAAGGGGCTCATTGAGTTGGTGGTGAACAGGCACGTAGCCGCGGGGGGCACAGGGGGGGGGGGCACGTGCCCCAAAAATTTTTTCAATAAAAGGTCTTGCACTGAAGGAGGAAAAATTTTATCCCCATTAAATCACCACAAGACTGAATTCTGTCAAAATATCTCCCACTTCCGAACAAAACATACACTTTAACTCGGATAAGGAGCATATGAACGACGTACACAACTATTACTGTCAATTATTAGTCATCGATGGCGCGTGGAAATCCCTTCCATGAAGGTCGAGGAGGTTACGCTAAGTATTGTTTCGAGCCTAATTTTGCACGTCAATGTATCATTCAGCTGTCATATAAGTTCTTACGTGCGAGTACTGTACATTTTACCTAATTTCTGGGCCGGCGTTGTAGGCAGTGCAAAGAGAGAGACTTCAGACACAAAATAATTTAATGAAGTTATCATAAAAAATTATTCCTTAAGAACAGCTTTAGGAAAAAGTGTCTGGAATTACCGTATACCGCAAAAAACAAGAAAGCAGTTAAATACAAGTAAAATCAACATCTTCCTGTTTTTTTGTTGGAAGAACTTTATGAACGTCTTTCTGATTTAGGAGTAATTTATGTGTCCGGGGAACGGAGTAAGCAAATGCAGATCAACCCAGTTGAAGTTGTTACGAAATTTTGTAACCGAGAAAAAAGAACCAGAATCAAACTCTTTTAAGCAAGAAAATACTTGATAAAGCTACAGTCAAGATTAATTTTCATAATTTGTTTAAGTTAAGTTTGACATCACCAATTAGCCTTGACAACCTCGTTGGCAGCTTGTTTTTTATAATATCCATATTTTTCTGTTTCATTTTCACTTTTAGTTTTGTTATGAGACCAGCTTTTTCGGAGTACAAATATATCAAAGAAAAATGCAAAATTTCGCACCATTTTGCATCTAGAGTCCTTGAAAAAGGCAAAAAACTTTCAAAGGGGAGGGGGTGTCCCCTCCCCTTAGACCCCTCCCCCAGGCCGGCGAAACTCCAATATTGATGTGCCCCCCCCCCCCAAGTTGATGATTCTGGCTACGGGCCTGGTGGTGAAATTCAAAAATTTTTCCCAAACCTGTTAAAGGCATGTTTTCATCATCCCAAACAGTTCCAATTCTCCCAACCTACTTACTTCTAGCCCCTCCCACATTTATCTAAAACTCATCTTTATCCAGACACAATCCTAGTTTATTGCTTCATGGCTTGTCCCAGTGGCCATACAAGTCCATAATATATGTAATCAAGACACTCTCAGTGCCCATGCTGTGTAATTTAGCTATGATGCATTGCTTGAAGTTGATGCCAATCAAGGAGCTGTACCAATTGAGAGTTTTGATATATGTATACTGAAACTGTAGGTTGGGGTGACGAATGACTGCCTTTAAGTTTTCTTCATATATCAATGACAAATGGTTAAACTTAGACTATCCCCATATCCTCCATACAAGTAACTGTTTTATGAGTAACAAACGGTTCAATTCGATTTTTAAAAATTGGTGACCAGACATTTTTCAAATTATGCACAAAACCGTTACAAGTCCGGAAACAACAAAACTCAAAATTTTAACTTTTCCGTAACTATTGGATATGAAAATTGACTTGTTATGCTAACTGTAAGGATTGTAATGTGGTAGCACCCTTTAACAATCTCATGAAGGTATCGATATCAACTCAATGAGCTTCTTTAACCTTTATGGTGAAATGAAACTACCTTCAAAACAACGGTGCCTCGGCGTCTGATCACTACATGAGTTGATGCCACTTGTTATCGCTTACAAACATTTCACATGATGAATTAGACCAACAACTCATTTTGTTCTGAGAGGGAAAACGTTTGGACTATCCAGAGTTCCAAAGAGGAACCTTGATTGCCCCGTGAATGCCCATTATTGCCCAATTCCAAACATAAACCTTCGATTGACCTTAATCGTGCTCAGCGTTGATTTTTATGCACAATGTTTATCTTCCTTTCAGTTCTTTGATATACCCCCTGATCCGTTGAGAAATTACGAACTTTGAGAAATACAAACAGTTAGTTTTTCTTAACGCTTTCTCCCTCTTTATTTTGGTTTTCAAACCTAGTAAAAGCCCGAGTTGTTGGAACCCAAGGGTCGGTGTCGGAACATAGGGGTGTTGGAGGATAAGTGTATCGGAGGGAAGGGGTTTCGGAACAAAGGCGATTTGAGACGCCAATGGAAATGTCGAAATATACGGGTGTCGGAACAGAGTGGTGTCGGAACAGGGAGGTGTTATTAGTAACACCTCCCTCGTCGGTACATAGAGCTGTAAACGTAAGGAGCAGTGAGCTGTGTGCGTGGTACACGTCCGCTGAGCGGACAGGTAGGCTGAGTTACGCGACTTCTTTAACACAAAGATTACTTAAAGATGGGAAATACCAAAATATCTTCAGTTTACTTTTGTATCACGAACATATCAATCTTTTCAGTATGTTGTTGGCCGTTACAATAATAACGTTCCTTTAACACCTTTTGGACTGAAAGGGGAAACATTGAAACTTGGAAGCATTTTTCAAACTAGTGAAATAATGAAGCATGTTGTTTTGTTTTATTGCAAGTACCACGCTTGGTGCACAAGGCTGTTATCACCTTAAATATGGAATTGACAGATTCAGACATCTTTTAGAACGTAAAAATTATTCTTCCAAAGCCCTTGGCATCATGCATCTACTCACTAACAAGTTCAGTGCGTCGTAGACCTACGCGCATGTACAACTTGAAAACTTGGGAAAATTGTTACTAACAACTCATTGCCATTTACGCATGGCTACATGGTTCATTCTGATGCTCCAGTTGACTTCATTATTCCCAGACCTTCCGCGGGTTTCCCCCTTGGACCTCCACCGCGGGGCTACACCTGCACTCATGCCGTAAGGAGGACGCATCGCGGTCCCACGGCGCCTCTGGTGCCGTCCAATCAGCCTAGTTTTCAAAAGAAATATCTACCACTGGATATAAGACAAGAACTCAAGTTAAGGGAGCTACTCTTGCCCTTTAACCTTTAATCAAAAAGTAACTGAAGACGAATGTGCGCGCTGCGCGCACAATTAATTTCCCTTTACGATCATGAAATATGCGTTATACCTATCGGGCTTTTGTCCACAATAAACCCTGGATTGATATACCGTCAAAATCAGCCAATGTACCGACAAAACATTCCAAAAGCACAAGTGGGGTGATTGTTCCCCAGTACTTGACGTTATGCCTACACGCATGCTCAAATAAACAACAATTTACACTTGACTTTGTGACTAAAGACGCGGTCACACTACAGCGAATTCGGATCGGATTTTGATCTGATTTTTAGGGGTTTTTGTTAAAATCTTCTCCTTCTTTCTCTGGCCGGAAAAGGACAAAAATTTGCCCACGAGTGCATGAAAATACATGATTTTCATCACAGGCCTATGAAAATGAATTGGATATTGTTTTGTCGGTGACGTCACGCCGACAAACCGCTTTCATCGGACACGCTCAGTCCGATAGAGCTGTCTACCAATGTGACGTCATTAAATAATTAGTATGAATTAAGTTTCGCAGTCTTGCGCTACAAATGATATAGGCCATTTACAAATGTTGGCAAATTTGAGGTTCTTTCCGACCAAAAGTGGAAGACATTTTAATGAAAACACAAAAATCGGATCGGAATCTGATCTGAATTGGTTGTAGTGTGACCGCGGCTTAAGTCGGAAGTTCTGCAATTCCCAACTGGTTTATTCTATTACGTTACTAGACCTTTTGTACTGACGTCAGGTGATGCATTAAAGTCAAGTGACGTCATGTTAGGGACAAAACTATAGGTGCGTTCGATTAAGCGGCTCGAGCCGGCTCAACTGGCTCAACAAGTTTCTTGACTGGACGAAATTCGACGTGAACTACCTCAGCGGCTCAACTAAACCACCTCGGAGGGCTGGTCGTTTTGGCGGACTCAAGTTGTGACGTTTTGATGACGCTAAGATCACGTTTCAGAAAGATCTTTCGTTGGCTGAGCCAGTTGAGCCGGCTCGAGCCGCTAAATCGAACGCACCTATGAAATACGCGGTACGTATTTGACACGCGTGCGTACCACACTTACGCCCGTACCCAACCAGTATACAAATGAGCTTCTTACATATGCTGTTAGGAGTCTCAGCGATATGTTTAACGCTGTGGAGGGATTAATGTTCTTTGATGCCATATGCTGAGGTCTATTGATATTCAAAGAAGAGCCTTCATACCAATATTTGCTTTGGTATGATTATTGAAGCTAGTTTTGTATTAAGCAACACTAACATGAACGAGAGTCCTTTTGAAGATACCTGGGGCAAACACTTCCTTTCTACCCTTTCCTCCAAGGGACTCGTTCCCGATTGCTGATTCGTCTGTCTTCTACGAGATGATAGACTGAAGAATGTGTAAGATAATTGAGCTCTCTGCACCCTGTACGCATAAACGCTTCTTCATCTCCAAATTTCAGGTTAATGCAATGAGCTACGACATTAACCAATAAAGGTCCAAGTCCTCTGGATTCTCTAGCGAAGAGACAATGAGCGAAATCAAACCTTCATACCCCGAGCAACGGCCCTGAAGAATACAAATCGTAACTAACCGACTTTGACCTTGTGACCTCAACATCATGGGTGTGCCATGGGTGTCTCCATTCAAGACCGGTAAAAAAAAAAAAAGTTCCTTCAAATGACATTAGCAACTTGGGCTTAAAGGGGAAATGTAGTCACCCCAGCTTGAATTAAGTGTACGCAGCAAGTCCTGTTTCATGATTGGCTGTTACGGATCATGTGACTATATTTTCCTCCTCAACTGAGAAATTTACTGGGGTAACTGCTTTGATAACCATGAATTTGCAACACTGAAGTCCTATAATATTATGAACCATACTGTAGGGAGAAAGAAGAAAATTGTGAGATTTCAAAATAAGTATGGGGCGACTGATCTTGTCCTTTAGATTAAAGGGATTACCAAATGACAGAGAAGTGCAGGCACATATCATTGGTGAAACATACTTCTGAACTGAACAAAGCCAGCATGGGAGTGAATACTTCCTAAAAAGTAGTGCACTGCGTTTTAAACAGAAACCCCATCTCTGCTTGAACTTGTAATCTTCTCATTGCCTTTCCATGACTACACAAAGGATCTAACCATGTTATATCCATGATAATTGGCAAGAAATTGGAAACACCTCTTGAGAACTAAAGATTAAAAAAAAAACACAGAGCCAATTATATAAACTTCATTCATTAATCTTTTCATGATTGCTATGCAGCCAATGAAACGTAATGCCCTTGCATATGCTTGAAAATATGTCATTGTTTTGGCAGCTGTGTTTATATTGCTTTGCATAAAGTCGTGTATGGCAAAATTCCATACTGTTACCATCTTTGAGACTTACAATTTTTAATACTGCCCTCAATCGGCTGCTGACTCAAACGTTCTTGAGTCATGTTTATTACCACAATGCAAGCAGTTTCACACATTTGGCAAGCAAAAAGCGATTTTAAATTTGTACTTTGCCTTATTTTATTTTACCTTTCTATAGCCGATACTAAACCTTAAATCATCTCTACCAATTATTCCAATATTTTCTGCATAACTTTTACCATTTACTAACCATAAAAATAATCTCTTAAATTGTAATTCATGGTGTATGAAATAATGCATAACAGTTGTTGAATAAATTATGGATGCATAAATGGACTTGCATCTATGGTTTTAAGGTAAAAAAATGTTAAAGATATTTATTTTTTCACAAAAGGCACCTAAAACTTAGAATGACACATACTGCAGGATAAAGTTTCTATAGAGGATGATTAAAAAAATTAAATTGTCAGAATTGCATAACCGTTTTAAATGATTTCAGGTGATATGTTCTCTTAAGAATAATACAGAACAGAATTAGAATTATTCATATCATATCAAAGACGTAATTTAAAAGTGCACAGACTGCACATGTTAAATCACAATGTAGGTTTCTCCTCGTTACTATCGCAGTTAATTTCCTTCCTTTAACTATAAAATGATACCTCCACATCATAAAATATCCTGATTAAAACTAGTTAAATTCAATGGTCAATCAAGAAGTGTTGTATCAATAAATATGAAAAAGATGATTAAGGATATGTCCCTCTGGGTACCAGGTCCAATAAATTTACAAAGCTACATACCTGGCTAGACACTTGTTATGCAAAACTCTCTCTCTCTCCAAGCTGTTACATCCTAAGAATTAATTCTAAATTTCTGTGACCTGTGGAAAATGACCTGAACTCTCCGGTTTCATAGCTTCAAACCAGGGAGCTTAAAGCTCCCTGATCATTGACAACATCATGACATGAAAATGCAATTTTATAAAACATAGCCATTCCAAATTACTTTTTTTCAAATACTTTTCAAAAACGATAAGAGCGACAAAAATTATTTCAGCTGATAAGGCACCATGTAAAAACTCACCTGTGCTACAGCTGCCTCAGCTAGGCTACAACTGTTTCAGCTAGGCTACACCTGCCAGAGCTATGCTGAAGCAGCCTCAACCAGGCTGCATCTACCAGCTAGGGTGCAGCTGCTACAGCTAGGATGCAGGTGCCACAGGTACACTGCAGCTGCTAGAGCTAGGCTGAAGCTACCTCAGCTAGGCTACAAATGCCTCAGCTAGGCTACAGCTGATACAGTTATGCTGCAGGTATCACAGCTGGGCTGCAGCTGCTACAGCTAGGCTGCAGGTGCTACAGCTATGCTGCAGGTATCACAGCTGGGCTGCAGCTGCTACAGCTAGGCTGCAGGTGCTACAGCTATGCTGCAGGTATCACAGCTGGGCTGCAGCTGCTACAGCTAGGCTTCAGCTGGCAGGGAAATGCTTTCTCCGTAGATATCTTTCAAAAGCAGGATTACAGTGGCTTGCTTTCATGATGTGCACAGGACTAAGCATGGCTGCAGATAAGTGGAGGAAGCTGAAGCATGGCAAATTTAAAATCGTACTTAAATAAAAGTAAATGTGAGCCAGAAGGCTACACTGATAAAGCACTCTTCAATAGTCAGGTGGTTTCAAAATAAAAAAGGTGAAAAATTCTTCCAAATTTCACATTTTAAGTACAAAAACCCTTTCAGGTGAAAAACATACAAACTTGGACCAAACACACTAGATACTTTGCTTCTACACATGGAATTTCATCCAAAAACAAGACCAGTTCTGCAAGAATGTGAGTCTCCATACTAATGACCCTTCTCCTCACCCCATTTAGGGCTTATTAGCACATCAAATGGCAAGAATATTGGAAAGCAAATGTATGGCAACTAGCCAAAAAATGAAAACGTAGACATTTATGCACTTAAAAATAAAACATAATCCAACAAGGAGATTCCTTGTCAACCTCTACTTTGACTATTTCTAAATCTTTTCTCAGCAAAATATTATTCTTAAAGGAGGGTGGCCCTTCCATATTAAAACGCAAATTTCAATTTCATATCACCCTTAGCTGGCAAATACTGCCCCAACCCTTTCACCCCTTCCATAGAGCATCTGACCTTGAACCTCCAACCAACCTTAAATAATGTCAGATTAAATAGCATGTAAATCCTGTTGTAACCTGAGACATGTGATACTACTTCATGAAAGTTACTTTAAACACAAATGCTAGGAAACGTTAGACAATTAAACGATGTTTGGAAATGAAGGTTTCAATTCCTGCTTGCCTCCTTAAAATGTAATATTACAAAGATCGACTGTTCTAAAAACAACAGAAGATAAATTCCTCACAAAAAATTAATTTTGCTACAAGCATAACTACAAACAAAAATTGATTATGTTTACAACTTGCCACTTCAACTGTTTCACTTTTTCTTAAGTGAAACTCCCAACCCTCTGACAGAGAGAAGTTCAGCGAAACGAATCATTTACTCCCTAAAATCTACATCCTCAAAGGACATAGTACTTAATAAACTAAGCTCAAGGTCTTCAGATCAATTACATCATTGGTCTGTCATGCATACTTTCATTTTAAAATGAGCAGATATACAAAGAGCAGATACTGCACATGAACTTTGTCAAGAAGTTGAGAGGTGATCTTAACAAGCCTCTCCAATTATTCCAGACATACCCACCGTCACAAGAGCACTGCAAAGATAAACAAAGGTACAACTACATACATACAGTATGGTTTACACCCTTGTCTGCAAAAATTATGTAACTTTACATTTAGCTTGCATCAAATTTATTAACAAGAAAATATAATCATCCTCATCAGTACCATTCAAGAATCTGTGATTTAAATCTTTACCAAAAAGTAATCTCCAATACTGGGCTTCTTCCAGCTTGTATAGTTGGACCAGAGTTCACAATTAAGCCTTGTGTCCATCCAAGGTCTTCTTTAGACTTCAGTCTTGATTTTGTCATCCTACACAGTCAGGCTTCTTCATCCAACTCTCCCAACAATTATTTTCATGCTGTACTGTGGACTACAGACTTATGGTTAACATTGAAGTTTACAAAAGAACCATTCAAAAGTAAGTGTTCAATTAACCATGACTTCTTACTAGCAATCTCAAAGACCCATAAATACATTTGAAAAAATTCCAGCAAAATGACCTGAAACATTTTAAATATTCTCCACTACATAGTAATTAAATGCTTTAAGTCAAAAGCTGCCATCACTATATTCAGACCTCAAAAAGATCCTCCCCTACCCGGTTAAAAGCTTCAAATAAAGACTGAGAGCTGACATATAAAAAAGCACCACAGTATAAGGGCAGTATAAAATTTACTTTAAATTTTCTATCAAAAGTACTAAAGTGATGCAAAAAAACAATTTACAATACAAAAATAGACTAATGATACGGTAACAGTATCAAATAACTTTCCCTATTGCTTATCTGGGCTGTAAGCCACCTAGTAAAAAATAGACTTTATGGGTCGATAAATGAAATCATGATATAGCGAGTACCATTGGTGGTTGGTAGTCCTTCATGTTGATGAGTAAGCTTCCCAGGATGCATCAGGGTCCAGCCTTTCTCCAGCCCAATGCAACTACAGTTGTAACGTGTAAACCGTGCTCCACCTCCCTGGATGGACAATGATGAAATAAAGCAACAGAACATGAAAATAAATACTACATACGTATTTTGAAATAAATGTCTAAACCTTAGGTCATCAACCACTGGGCCATGGTCCTAGGGACAGGTTTTGGTTGGTCATGGTGATTTTAAAAATTCCTGTAAAAAATTGGCCTCTAAGCAGAGTTTGGAGCAGCTTAGTGTTGCTAATTCACAATCCTGGATCAATATTGCTTTTTCATGTGATGCAGCCTTTGTAGGGTGACAAAGTCTATATTCTTCCTGAAGTGTATCAGGAAAAAAGATTTTCCGCAATGTGAGAGGTGCTTTTGGCACAAAACAATTGTTGCACACTACACACCAAACAATGGTGGCACTCTGCTTATAAGGTCTGGCAGCTCCACTGTGACCTGTTAGCACCCATTAATCCCCATAGTTCTCATATGGGCCATGGGTAAAAAGTGGTTGCCAAGCCCTGGTCTAGACAAAGAGTTCACCAGAGTTTTAAGTCCAAGGTTACCTTTACTTGAATTTTACATCCATAACAAGACCGTTATTGAATGGTTTGTTTTTCATCTATGGTTGGGCTTCTTCTTCAGTCTCTGAAGGCCAAGCCCTGGTCTAGACAAAGAGTTCACCAGAGTTTTAAGTCCAAGGTTACCTTTACTTGAATTTTACGTCCATAACAAGACCGTTATTGAATGGTTTGTTTTTCATCTATGATTGGGCCATTTAAAGGGAAACATTGGTTTAAAATGAACCAGCGTACAAAGAGAATAGCTTTACATATTTATCAAAACATTCCAGTTTCTCAAATAAACTCCAGCAAAACATGCTATCCCCTCAAAATGTGTGGCTTTAAAACATTAAGCAAAGTTGCATCATTCAAAATTTTGAAAATCAACAACTTACTCTTGTATAGCAATTACTGAATTTCTTTCCACCAAATAGTTCCACAAAAGTGATAAATTTTTTATTTTTTTCCACCAATTTCATAAGACTTTATGCTACAAATATTTGGCATATTCCCAGCATTATTCCATGCATTCTACACATGAACCTTGGGCAGAGATTGCCTGTCCAGCAGGGACTGCTGCACTTGTACTGCCACATTCCATGAACTTTCACTTCAAACTGTAAAAACTGTAAGCTATTAACTTTTCTTGTATATAATTTCACAACAGGCAGAACTTTAATATTGAATGAAAATTCAACTATAGAACAAACTAATTGGACAAACGCTGGCATTAGAATTTTGAGTGTGATTTTGTCTCACTTCAAGTTCACACAATAAAGTCCCAATGACTTATGTCAATGCTGTAGTTGGAGCTTTGTTGTATACCAATTTATAATGACCAATCAACTGTCAACAGCCAATTTCAATTTAAGCTCATTAATGTAGCAAAATTTGTTGATTTGTGTTTTTGTCTGCAGGTGAAGAAGTGAACATATGTCACTTGCTATGAAAATAAGCATACAGGAAGTTAGTGAATTTGGATGTTTCTTGGGGTGTACCAATTCAGCCAACCCTATCGAGGTCAGAACACCAGAATTAAAAAGAACAGTAAACAAAACAATTCACATCAATGTAGAGCTATGACATCACACCCCCCATACTAAATGAAAAACATAATGAATGAAAGCATTGGTGTGCAGAAAGAGCTATGACATCATACCCAAATGCTTGATGAGAGAGGGGCATAGATCTGCTTTGTGGGTTGGGGGGCAAAATTTTCCAACAGCCAGAACCTCAGATTGTGGCTGTGATGGGACTTGTCTAGGATCAGTCCACCAACACACACAGGGCAAACCCGTAATCCATGCCTTACGGGGTACACAGAACTGTCCCCCGTAAGGAAATGGTCGGAATTCCCCTTTGGCCGTTTATGTCACACGGCACACGAATGCCGAGAGCCAGGGCGGGCTCTTGCATATCACGTGACAGAGCTCATTGCAGTGTCCGAATTTTCGGGTAGCTACGCCAGTTACGAGCACCGCATGAGCAAGGAAAGACGGGCGAGGCCTCAGCTCTCGTGAGCTGCTTATACCCGGCAAGGTATCGTTTACAAGCTCACCCAAGAGCACAGGAGAACACACCTATACACACACAAACAAACATGCATAAACACTCACATTGACAGGCATATACACGAAACACATAGATCACACACTTAAAATGCAGTACTATTGCTTTAAATAATAAACATTTTCTAGAAGCCCTAAAGTCATCTGTATACCACAATGTTTCATTTTGTTTTCTCTGCCTATTGATTTTTTTTTTCTTTTAAATCTGCCTGAATTATTGACGGGCAAAACAGCAATCCTCCCACCAATGAGAGTATTGCTGGGATCCTCAATGAAAGTATTGAAGGGGGATCCCTGCAATACTTACATCGGTGGAATGATTTCCCTCAACCCCCCCCCCCCAGGTAGCAGGGAATAATTTATCCGGTATCCCATCGCATTTTGCTATACAAAATGGACAAATTGCTATACAAATGCAAAATTGTGTAGCAGATTTTCTTCATTAAACCATATGGGCTGTTAGTGATTTTATGATTGAAGAGCCCTGAAACAGCCAAATTGCAATGCAAAATTTGACCACTAAATTATTCCCTGGGTAGATGCCCCTTAAAGAGAAACTAAATGAATAAACATCAGGTATGTAGTAAGAATACCTCATAATCCTTGCCCTGCGTATTTAGGGCAATATTGATGGTGTAGGTGGAGGAGTCATGATGGGGCCTTAGCGATGGCTGCTCATCAGGTCGGTAACGAACTACAAAATTCATGATGGCATAATGCTACAAAACAAAATATAAAATTCACATCAAAGACAGACTGATTTAGATGGTGTGCCTGGTTTAAATTTTCTAGAAAACAAAAGACTAGCATAGTAAATTCTTCAAATGGGACTGATGCAAGATTATTGCCTAGAAATGTATCACTCTATATGGCAATTCTAGTCGTTAGTAAGAGTGATATTTTTCAAGAGGCAACTGAAAAAAAGATCTGCAATTGCTACAGAGGTGACTTTCAAAACTGCTCAACAATTAAAAGAATATCTGTTCCAAATTGAGTTTCACAAGTTAGGGTTCTACATTATTTTAAAGAATAGTCTAAAGCAACTTGGCAGGGGCACAGCATGTTTGAAAGAACTCATACATTAAGCTCCAATTTTTTCTGAAGGTAAATCGGCCTTACAGACTTTAAAAACAGGTGAAAAATGTTGCCAATTTTGCACTGCAAAACAAACGAGTCTGCCTCATTAATATTTACAAGGCTTTTTCTCTGATGTCATGGATTCACTTTGGTTTGTAAACAATGTTCACGGACTTTTGTATAGCAGTCCGTGTGTGTGCTGCATTAGCACTGGAAACATGCCTAGGTGCCACATGGAACTAGGGAGAGAAGTCACCTTATATCATTTTCTTATTTGAGTTCAGTTGCGCAAGTGTAGACTCGTTGACTGGAAATCATTTGCTGTTATGGGAAAGTGGCACTGTGCATGCACCTCAATCACGACCAACAGTTACCGGTATATAATTTGCAGCATGGAGTCTATTAATTCTCCAAGCTTTACAGTACACAAAGTGCCCAAAATAGAAAATGAAGTGAGGTGTTGTCCTCTCCCTAGCTGCAGGTTGTATCTGCCAAGCTTACAAAGTTCTGAGTTATGGCTGTTCAAGCAACCATTCAAAATTGCCTGAAAGGAGTTCTTTACAGTGTCACATCAACATAAGGAACCAGCATGATACAGGGCATGGCTTCATTTTTTCGCCACAGACAAATTACAGCAATATTTGTGTTGTTTGTGGGGATTACTTTGGTGATCTGCTTCGAACGTGACTGTATGTGGGTACAGTAGGCCTAAGTTAGGCCTACTGTATACACTAGAAAGATTACAAAGGTACTAAAACTAAAAGCATAGGCTGTTCCAACTATCTTCGTTTACGAAAATGCACCGCTATCACAATCTAATCTAACTGTGCGGTGAGCTATTCGGCTCATGAAAGTGCAAAAGAAACATTAAAAATATGCTACATCACACTTCATTTGTAACGACAGCAATACAGCACAAAGGATTATGTTATTGTTTAGCTTAGGTCTAGCCTAACGTTTTGTAGGCACAGTCGCACCCTGCGGTATGAGTAATTGCCAATCTGGCTAGAACGGAATACTCATAGAAAGTGAATCCATGATGTATGTAATGACCAACTCAGAAATAATTCAAAGTTTTCTTAAAGTTTTCTCCGAGGGCAAAAAATTTGAACCCAATGCTGCTGGAGGACGTTGTTTCAAAATATTTTCAACATCCTGAAATAGTTTTCATAAGCTTTTGGACTATTCTTTTAAAGGAGAACATGTCTTGATAAGTGAGGTGAAATGATGACATAAAAAAGTTTCAAATTGTGATTTCCATAATCCTTCCTCTTCACAAAACTGTTCATCCTCAAAATTCAATTCCCAGTTCGAGTCATACCAAAGACTCTAAAAATGAAACCTACTGCCGTTGTACGTGATGCTCCGCATAAGCAACGGAGTAGGGGAACAAGCCAGTGAGCCACAACTGAAAAAAGGCTGTGGCCTGCTCTACTTGAACCGACCGATAGGATGGAAACTGAGCCATAAAACTCCATCTAACTAACCAGCTAACCTCAAAATTTACTTCAATACTGATGTAAAAGAGGTCCAAAGTAGCAAGTTGTGATCCTCCTATTAGGGGGATACAGTGGGTGTGTCTTCATTGGCTCTAGAGATGAACTATATTAAACAATATGACAAGAGCCATTCATTTTACCTAGGTCTTGCAAGTCACTTGCAAGCACAGAAAGATTCCAGGATACAAACGAAATCTATTATAATTTCTAATTTGGGAATAAATCATGAATGCTTTGCAAAGCGTTGTTTCCTTCAAAGTGACACTGAATATCAAAAGATGATATCATTGTTCTTTACCGTTGTCAATGTCATTTTCAATGTCACTAGTGTCATCATTGTTGTAAATTAAAACTGACAATAGACCTATTTCCAAATAGCAATTACAAAGGATTGTGGGACAGAGTTTTGGTGTCTGTCATTTTTGTCAATGGCATTTTACTGTGGTGAAAATTGTCGTACACCCAAAACTCTATCCCACAATTCATTGTAACTGCTATTTGGAAATAGGTCTATGGCTTCCATTTGTCTAAAGTGGCCTTGTGTGGGAAGGTTGTTTTAGATATGAAAACGGCATTTCCCACTTGTCGTAAGAGGCGACTGAAGGAAACCAAATTTGAACTTGAACCATACTTGGGAAATAAATTTAAACTTTGAATTTTTTTATCCAGTTGATTGACAGTGTATATAACAGATTTATGTTGGTGTGTCATTTAATCTCATCAAACTAGCTAACTAATGAATTGTCTAAAGAGTATTGCAGAGTCTCATTTCAGGGGGAAGCACAACTTTTTTCTAAAGAATTCTGTTTAGGTACCATGACAAAATAGTCATGCTGAAACTTCCTCAGTCAAGCTGTGGCAACTGCTTTGCAACAATACACATCATTAAAGCAGACCTGCATAATCCTTGTAAGATGTGTGTAGGCTGAGTGCACTTTAAAAGAACAGTACAGACAGTGCACAGCATGGATGAGGCAGCTGCAGCCTATAGCTTTGATACATTGCCTACAGAATCATATATACCAACTTACCCTGCCACTGTAGCCCCAAAAGAGTTTCTCACACACAGGTCCAACATAAGCACTCAGGAAGTATAGCCAGTGCCTTTCATAGCCAATCTGTTTCATATGAATATCTCTGGTAGGGACGTTTTCATAACCACCTTCCAATCGACTATCCTGTTGTACAACAGAAAAAAATCAAAGTCGTCCATAACAATAATGACAATCTGTTTCATAACATACAAAATTAGATCAGACAAAACCATGGCTCTTTTTTGCCATATAAGATCATTTTTAACAAATGATACATTGTTTTCCTGGTATCCAGTCAAAACATCCCCAGACCAAAACATCCCTGCTTTATTGCTACCAAAACGTCCCCACTTTTTACCAGAACATCCCTGTGATATTATATATGGTATACCAAAACATCCCCGCATAAAGAATTTGAATGTCCAATTGGAAATAGGTGAAAGGATGGATTTGGGAATTGTCTTTTCAAGTGTGACAACTGCTGAGATGAATTATGTTGTAATTGATTTGTGTTTAGAAACCGAAAATCAAGATAAGTCTATTGTTATTGGATCATTACATGTACTTTATAGGGAAAATATAGCAAAGGTTGCATAATTGGCATACTTTTTGACAAGATTTCTATTCTCCTATTAATTGAGAAAATAGAGAAAGGAACAATTATAGACATAGATATAAAATAAATTCATTTAAATCAATTATGCACAACAGGTAGACCTAAGCAACCTCTGTTTTAGATGTTATGAACATTTCACAATGCATAATATACGTTCCAAGTTTTTACCGAATTTACAAACAACTTGAATTGTTTCAACTAAACTAAACAACTCCGTTCATTTTACAATGTTCAATAGGGACGTTTTGAAACGAGGACGTTTTGACACAGCAACATTTTGACCAACAGCAGGGACATTTTGATCTGAGGACGTTTCAACTGGGTTTTTCATTGATCCTGGCTTATACACCTTAAATTAATGTTTTTCTTTCACAAGAGCCTCTCTCTACAATTAGGTCGTAGCCATAAATTTCAACCATTTACATTGTAAATACATAACATGGGTAGTAAGTTTTCCCCTTCTAGGACATATATACATCAAAATAAAAAAAAAATTTACAAAACTTTCTAGGTAGTATTCACAAAAGAGAGTGAACACAACTAATAAAGCAGTAAAGCTGACTGCAGTAACTGCACATGAGTCAACCCTGTATGTAGTCCCACATCTCCACAATCTCATTTTGAGCAAATCACAATGACTTTTAAATTGATAAACACATCATCTTCTGTGAACACATGGCCAATCATACACTACACACAATAATTCGGAAGACCACATCTTTCTGCATGCGAATAACCCTCTAATTCCTTTTTACTTCTTCTTCTGATTTACTGCATTGTCAAGTGGCTAGAGCATCAGACTTAGAGTTGAAAGGTAAGAAGTTTCAAGTCCTGTCCAGATCATGTGCAGATATTTTAAATGCAATACAATAAGTCTACAAACCTGGTTTTGACCATTAGACCATTGTCCAAAGTTCTCCATCTCTTCCACTAAATGGTCAGCAAACGTTTCAGACATGAGTGGAAACTTGTAGACATCAGGACAAACCTGTACATGGAAAGTGTTAATTAAGGTCAGTGAAGAATACCATTCAAAAACATCAGTTCTTCACTCCCAATGAAAATAATTTCAAAATGGGATTGACTGCATTTCATTAAAACTAATATTTCCCTATCTTTCCAGATAATATTTCAGAAACTTTCGTAACAAGATAACCTGAATGACCACAAGCCCAATGTCTCGAGCCTCACTTTCTTGACAAAGGATGAAGCCTACGTAGGCAGAACAAATTTCCTCTAAAATGGGACTAACTTCTTTTTTTTTCTTTTTTTTTTGTGAGAGAGATTTTGTCCTGCGGCCATCTTTTTCTTGAGTTTCTTGAAACAAATTTACAAATCCATAGCCCATAGAACTGTTATGATACTTTGTGAAGGCAGTGACCCACTGAAAGTTCTGAACGACTCAAGATACAATCACTATATATGGAGAACTACCTATTCTCATGGATCCAAATTTCTATACATTTTGCTAAATTATATGCTAAATATAAACCTGCTAATTTTCTAACTTCTGCCTCTATTGAAGCATTCCAGTTGCTAAATCTACACTTCTTGGAATTTTTACTGTTTTAGAAGGTCCTATCAGAATGATAACTACCTAGATTTTTGTAAGTTCTAACTTAAATCTTACCTGTTCTATTTCAGTGTCAGGGTCCCTTGCTTTCCAGTAATCAGGGTGTATATATTTTTCTTCCCATTGCTGATAATAAAAGTTAAAAGCTGAGAGTAAAATATTAACCCGGATAAAAATATTTTGTTGGCTTTTCCTCATAAAACCCTTCCCCCCCTCCTCCCCCTTCCATCACCAGCAGACAAATCAATTTGCTTCCAAAGAAAAGTATGCCATCAAAAGGACATATTATTAAAGACTAATTATTCACACTCATGAACCGTTTGCACTTTTAACATCAAAGTGTTGATTGCATGGCTAAGTCTCTACGAAAAGCTAATGTTTAGAAAAGGTACACATAAATGCTGTTAAGACTGAAGAATGATAAAATTATCTCTAACATCATTGCCTAATACCTTTCCCACTCCATTTTGAGCACCTAACTGCTGTTATGCCTGAAGAATAATAAAATAATCCCTAATATCATCAATATAATCCCCTTATACATTTCCCACTATGTTCTCTTTTTGCTCATTTTAAATTTGAATACCTGTACTCAGGGTTATAGAAAGCAAATTGTGAATGGTGGAGGTGGCTGCTAAAAAGAAGGGTTTAAGGTCACAACAGGATTTGGAATGTTAGAGGGTTACTTATTCTGAGCATTTCTGTGAAATTTGCATTGAAATCCGATGTGTGGTTCTCAAAATATGAACACATAACGTTTTCACATTTTCAACGAAAAGTGAACTAGAAGCAAGCACATATGACATCATATCCCCACATTAATGGGCAGTCTTTTGTTTTTCTTTAAACTATATACTAGATTTTCTCTTCAACAATCCCATATTATTAAAATGTGATTGCATAAGTGGCATGATAATTTTACAAACTTTTCATCCTCCACAGGGAGGTCATACTCCTATTAACTTAAAGGTCAACAAAACAGTCTGATAACAGAGCATTCCTTGTCAATGTGAGGAAGTGATATAAGCTCTGCTGCCCTCAAACTCACTTTTGAACACAAATCTACTGGCTTCATTTACTGATATCTCAAGAAATACACGTCCGATTTGAATGGAACTTTTTTTTTACCACACTGTGTAGATTTTGTTCCTCTTTCACATATGAAAATTAAAATTTTGCTTAAACTTCCCCTTTAAGAAAAGTCACTGCAACATCTGCACTTAAAACTGTGAATTTTATTTTTCCTACAGCTTGGATTAGAGTGCAAGTCTCATAGGTACACAAGTGGCAGTTAGCAAGGGGTATTTTTAGGAATATTTTTGTCCACTAGTGGTCGTCAGTTGCAGGTGCTTTTTTAATTTTTCACGCAGTTTTGGTGAAATTTCACAAAGTGGCTAGTAGCAATCACCATGACAGGTACTATTATTTCCATCAATACTATTATTTTAATTTTCATTCACATTCAGGGTTTTCCCTGGGTTTAGAATTGAACGTCGCGCATCTGATGCGTCCACTGGTGGATCGCTGGCCTGGGGGAGGGGTATAAGGGAGGGGGTATCCCCCTCCCCTTTTGGAAATTTTGTGACTTATGCAAGTCCCTAGACGCAAAATGGTGACATTTTTGAGCAAAATTAGTCAACACAATTTTTGTAAGTTGACGCAAAAATATTAGCACCGATACTCACATTCGTACAAATTTTGATCTACTGATAGCGGTCACATTGGCTTCCATGTCACCGTTATTTCTGCTTCAAAAGTTTTGGTTCATCGGCATGGCCTTTATTAAGCGCTGGCACCAGAAGATTTTTACCCCCAGTTGGCCGTTATTTCGCGTCCGTTGCTCACCAAAATTTACGTGATTGGGCCGGCTTGCAATATTACCAGTTCAGGATAGAGAATATTGGGAAAATTTCCATTCGTTTCACGAACGGGATATCATTTTTGTAGGCGTAATATATTTTCACTTCAAAAGTGGAGATGTGAATCAACTGTTAATGTGATAGATTTGTTTGCAGTCGATGCCACATGCCCCAGGCTTTAATAATTTAGTTCTTAGGCCAACATCATGCTCATTCTATTTTTCATCCCCCAATCATTTCGGAACTATCGCATTCCTTTTCTGCACTGGCCGGTTGTAGTTGCTATGATATACTGAAGCGACTCTCCTGCTTTAATACGAACCCCATGTAGAGCAACCATTCATGGTAATCTTAGAAGTAGAATCTAAGCAGTTCTGGGCAGCCAACAATTGCACCCGATTAACGTATCTTATGGTTCCTTTCGGGTATAAACATCCCCGGAAATTTTAAGCAGTTCTTGTCCAAAACTTACGTCTTTTTTAAAAAGAATCTGCAACTGAAATGCACGTAGGTCAGATCCCCGAAAAATCCACGTACGCAGAGATTTGTGATGCCGTTTCATGGTGAATTTGGCACGGGGCTCGTCCTGCTTCGCTAGCCGGCTATATAAGCATTGGCAGTGCGATCGTCGTAACACAAACTCAATGAGAAAACTTGTCTCGAGACCGAGTATTTTCACACACTAAATCACATAGGCGAAGGCGCGAATTGTGATTGGCTGGCTAGAATCAATGCAATTGAACCAATCACGATGCAGGGACCAATTTAAATTTTGAAATGGGTCGTATGCATATGATGTCACCAAGCAAAACATGATGCCTTGTTTGGCGGAAAAAACGGACACGCACGGAAGTCTACTGCATGCGTGTGCCAAGAATTTTGCTTCACGAGACCACGTGCATCACGGTTTTTGTTTGCAATGACGTTGCATGACAACATTGCACAAGTCCTACTGTAAATAACATTGCGGCCGGAAGGAATGCTGGGAATTACTTAATTTATGCAAGATAATAATCACCGGACTTCACAAGATCCTAGGAGCTACGTGCACAAAACGTCCACAGACATGTATGCTAAGCTTTGGGATTAAAAAGAGGCGAAACACTGCAGCTCGATAGTCTGCTTTGTGCAGAACAGTTTGTACAGCAACTTACGCGGCGCTTTTTGCGATTAGCTAGGAAAAGACATTGAATGCAACTCTAAATCTAATTCCATGTAATACTACAGGGTTATAGCGGAAAATATCAAACGATCACTTCCATGGCAGGGGTAAAAATTTTACGTTTGTGATTATCAATGCAGCCAGTTTTGGCGGGAAGTTAAAGGATTGAGTTTACAGGAATTTAACGAGACTAAGGGCAAGTTTCAAGCATATTTTAACCCCTTTTTCAGTTTGCAAATAATCGGGAGTAATGATCAAGTGAGTGCCAGAATTTATAAAAGCAATGGAGCACGTGGCTGCAAGCAATCACAGATTGTGTGTGTCCCGATCTTTTCATGAAAACATGTTGGGAAAACAAGGGTTCTATGACATCATACACATAAGGTCCATCGCACTTATTTTAAGTTACCTCTAAACATCGTGATTGGTTCATTATTGCGTTTAATCAGCCAATCATTCTTGTGACATCGTCAATGCAGTTTTACTGTGTAGGAAAAACATGTACAAACCAACCGTCTTCGCATAGAATTCTAATACTCCCATTGCATTTTTGCTACGATCGAATTTCCCAAACTTTGGTTGTAGCCGGGCAAAACAATCGTGTCGTATGTTTTAAGAACCAAGTAACAGGAAATATGTGGGATTACATCGTGAAGATACAATGACATGGTTCGTTCGTTTGATTGATAATTTCGCAATTCTGAGACATTAGCCCCGCCTCTAGCCTGCCAAAGGCGGGCGCATGTGTTTTGGTCATGCAAGGGGTGTTATGCCACATAGCTGCTGTGCTCCGGAGTGAGCAAAACATTTTCCTGATACAAGCCTACGACGGCAAGTGCAGGCTAGTTAATTATAATAATACTGTGTTGTTACTCGTTCAATAGTAGGCCCTATGGGATATACATACAGAGCTCCGACTCGCATTCAGTGGTATGTGCATGGAAATTAAAAAAGTTAGTTGCAGTTTTACAAATAAGTCAATGATTTTGTCGTTTATTGTATTAACAACAAAAGCAGTCGTTGACAGAAAGAAGAAAAATTATGGAGGCTAGCTGGCAGCAATTTTGAACATCGCGGCCGTTTTTTGAACGTCGCGGCCTCCTTGGTTTTGAAGCTTGAACGTGGTGGGCCGCGACGTTCAAAACGCCCAGGGAAAACCCTGACATTAATGATACCAAACTTTATTACTGCAGGCCTACAGCCTTAGATTCTGCAGGTGTGCTACAAATCAAACTCCTCCGGAAATTAGGGAGTGTAGCATGTCAGCTGTTTTATCAAACTTTGATACATTTATGTCCGTTCCCATAATATTTCTGGGTGTGCAAGAATTGCACTTTTCATAGTGATTTCATGCAAAAGATGATTGCATTCAAACGCAATGAAGTTCACAGTGTGTTGCAGTGAAACACCAGCTGACTCTATGGTCCAATGGTTAGAGCATCAGACTTGCAGTCAGAGGTTGGGAGCTCAAGTCCTGGCCAAGCCATACCCAAGACTTTAAAAACGGAACATACTGCCATTGTGCTTGGTGCTCAGCATAAGCAATGGAGTAGGAAAAAGAAGCTAGTGAACCACGATTAGAAAAGAGGCTGTGGCAGGCTCGACTTGAATGAACCAATAGGTTGCAAACTGGGCCGAGAAACTCCATCTAAAAAATCTAACAAACTAGCAATGAAACACAAGAAAAAAGTTCTTAAATATAATGACCCTTTACATTACCTTGGCATTGTTGGTCATCTGCCACATATCATTATGAAGGTGGGTAGTCTGCACATCATCCATATGCAAGATACGGCCAGCCTCATAAATATTCATGACATACATAAAAATGCCCTGTTTTCAAAACATGAGAAAGTTTTCATAGAAATGTATTTTCACATCTTCAAAAGGCATGGACTCCTAAAAATATAAACATGAAAATACAGATGGTCTAAAATATGGACTTTCCTGTCATTGAAAAGCAAGAAAATCTAGGTGCTGTAAAAAATATAACAGCATAACCTACCAGTCCCAAGCTTTTCTACCGATAGACAAGTTCTAAGTTTATATCTGCACATGCATTTGTGGTCTTTCTGTTCAGATCAACTGATAACAAAACACCTAAGCACTGCACTGATTTAGGTTGCAAAAAAAATTCCATAATTTGCAGCACATCTGAATAATTTTGTCCCAAGGGAAGTTGCCCCCCTTGAGGGACATAGTGTGGACATGACTTCATGCTTGCCATCTGTATTTTAAAATTTGTCATGCTCATAATAGCTTTATATTCAATAAGTAGGTCTACTCTCATTTTAAATATTGTTTCAAAATTACATTACCATATCTCTAAGGTGCGCACAGAATGTCATATCAGCATCATTACCAACTGGAGAAACGAAGGAAGGAGTATTTGGTGGTCTGACTCGTTTTCCCATGACCAGATACACACTTGACACAAATGGTACGTTCCAAATACCCCTGCAAAGAAATGATTTCAAAATTTTACAATTGTCACAAATCTAATTGTTACAATATTGAAACATTTCCCAGGAGTCACAATTCCAATGAAACTAAAATTCATACTAAACTTCTGGTTATGATTTGTAACCAAAAAGTTTTGTGCTGTTCCCCTGGTTTAGGGTTCTGTGAAAATAAGCCAGGGTGCTGCTTCAGTTTTAGTAAACAGATCGCCAATAGACATTGTGCACTGACGACATACTGACGTCATCCATTGAGCAGAACAATGGGACACATCGCCACAAGCATGAGAATTTGCCCTGCGCATGTAGCAGACTATGCGTGTATTTGACTTACTGACAAATCAGATGTCTGCATTTGTCTGTTTTGGTTTGTTTTGCCCCCAAGGGAGGGCGTACTTTCCACTCTGTGACATCATGTACACAAGGTCAATAAAGAATCTATCAGTTAGCTTCCTGTTCAGCCATAATTAGATCAGTAAAGTTCAGAGGATTTGTTGTTGTACTGCAGAGATGCACAATTATTAGAACTAAACATCATCCCCTAATAACAGCTTTTAACACAGACATGGTTTGAAACTCATGCATGCAATAAAAGGCCTCTTTGAAGGGTAATTTGGGGCAAAAATCTGCCATAGAATTCTAGCGGCACAGGATTACACAGAGAACTGACTTATCTGAAAGTAATAACATCAGCTTTGGAAACATCAATATTTGGCTACCATGTAATGCTTTCAGCTTTGCGGTATGTAGCATCTTTCAGTTGGTTAGTTAGATGACGTTTTTTGACTCAGTTTCTAACCAACTGGTTTAAGTCTGGCTGACCATAGCCTTTGTGGCTCACTGGCTTGCTTTTCTTATTCCATTGCTTATGCCGAGTACCAAGCACAATGACAGCAGGTTCCATTTTTGAAGTCTTTCAGTATATTTCATCACAAATAATACAGTGTAACACTATGGTCTTATTTTATCCATACTCCCTCCTTGATGGCTAAATGGTAACAATTTCTTACTTACTTTCTATTTCCTTTCAAGATATCGATGTAATCATCTGATCTTGCATAAAATCCGTCAGCATTAATTTCACCCCAAAAATTGCTCCACAATTTGTCTGGGATGTTGACCAATGGTGCAATGACAGGTCTAAAAGAAAAACAGAGAGTAATAGTAAAAAAAACAATTTGATGAAAAGACAGGTACACAGAGAGAGATGAATCCACACTTGAAACAGAGACTGATCTTGCGAAATTGTATTCCCGTTCCTAAATGTCTCCTGCCCCCTCACACCAAGGCAGTTTACTTTGTCACTGCCATAAAATGAAATAGGGGGAAAAACTAGTAAATGAAGCCCAAAGTACACACTCTCCAAAACTAAAGAATCAAAATCCACAATTCTTTTGACACTGTAATTATCACAACACCTGTGATATGGATCTGTAAAACATCGATTAAAGCACAGTATTGCTCAGTATAATGACTGTTATTTGAGGGAATATGGCTTAGCAAAGTGGAAGGTCTTTCATTTTTTCGGTACCAACTGGCATTTCCTAAAAGAAGGAACTTGTAACGCTTTCACACTTCAACTGTCCTCTTCTTGTTTAAAAAAAACTTGGAGTAAAATGAGCTGTGGGGTACCCAATCAATGAACCCTTCCTTGCCTGTACCATTTCTCTTTGTCTACAACTGACTGTGGGTTCTAAGAAGCATATCAATGCAAATTCCTTATGATATCACAGAACAGAAAATGAGCCCAAATGGAAGCACGTGTGTATTACTGCAACTAACACCTACACACACCTTATTTGTTTCAGAAAGCAAATAAATCTACTGCAAGGGCTTGAAAAATCTACATCCTCCAAGCAGCATGCTTCAATGCTTTGCCTCTGAAATGACACCACACAAGATCAAGGAATACATAAATCATGCAGGTTTTGTTGGTTTGTTTGAATTCTATGCCTAAAATTCTGGCCTTTTGGTTCAACCTAGCTTTACCCACTGCGTTCCCTCCAATTCTTGGTTACCCCTCCGGGCTTGTGGTTGTAGTTAGAGTTTTACTGCCCAGTTTCAAACCAACTGGTTCAACTCTAGCAGGCCACAACTTTTTTTCTAGTTGTGGCTGACTGGTTTGTTTTTCCTGCTCCATTGCTTATGATGAGCGCCAAACACAATGGCAGTACATTCCATTTTTTAAGTCTTCAGTACGACCAGGCTAAGACTCAAACTCCCAACCTCCCGACTGCAAGTCGGATGTTCTGACCCACTGGACCACACAATTGGTCAGCTTGTGGTTGTAGAATATGCCCACAGTAGTGTGTCATAAGAAGCAACTGAAGAGAAGGACTTGCACCATACCTGAACTGTCTTTGAAACAGAATTTTACCTTGACTCATATTTGAAACCTTATTTAAACTTTTTATCTAATTTAAGCTATATTGCTCATTCATGTTGGGTGTATTGTTTAATCTCATCTACCTAACTCGAGTTGTTGGTCACTGGATTGGTTCCCAACTCTTTTGTTAATGTTGAACATCACAAACAGTAGGTTCTATTTTTAAAGCCTTTGGTGAATTCCTTCTGGGGATCAGACCCCAGCCTCCAATAACACACCCTTCAGACAGTATACAAACAATTTGTACTCACCTATTTTGTTCAATCAACAGTTTAAGTATTTCTGGATTATTCAACCTAACATTTGAGTCCACTGTAAACATGAAATCACATTCCAGCTGATTCATTAGTTCCCTGTGGGGTAAAAATCAAATTTCAGAACTTTAGCAATAAAATTATACCAAGAATGAGCACAAAAGTGGTTTAAAATGTTTATAACCCTTAAAGGAAATTGTTTTGGCTAATATACTCTAACATACTAAATTTATCAGTAAAGGTTAATCTTGTCTGATGTTTACAATGAAAATATCCCCCTGTGAGTAAAACAACCAAACAAGAGCATTACAGGTGTACGTAGAGGAGACATGATTTGGTTCCTCCCCCTCCATCTCCCATAAGACTCTGTAAAAGAGAAACCCTCCATTGTTGGTTTTTGCATTTTGGACCAAAAATTGTCATAAGGAGGGGAAGAGTTTTAAAATTTGAAATTTATTGCTAAATTTCTTTCAATTTGCACACATGTTCAAAAGTTGACAAGCAAGCAATTGATGATAAGAAACCAGAATATGAAATACTTTCTGATTTCTGTCCCTCCCTCCCACATGTGAGCTAGGAGTTGTAGAAAATGCCCATCATTTTCTTGTCTGTCATAAAAGGGCACTAAAGAGAAGAACTTGAACCATGTCTGAACTGTATTTGAAACTAAGCTTGAACTTGTATCATACTCGAAATGGTATTTAGTTGGCGGTATATAATACATTGGTGTTGGTGTATCATTCAACTTTGTCCAATTAAGAAACAACTAACCTGTCCCTTTCTTCAGGTGCCATACAGATTCATCAACAATAGCAAATTTCTAAAACTTATCGGGAGGGAGCAATCTATACCTCGTTTATAAACTGATATCAACTTACAAGGCATCATCGCGAGCTTGGGCTTCACTCCTTTTGCTTGCTGGAATGACAACCTTGGTCGTGATATAGTCACTCTCCCATTTGGCTGCAAAATCCTTGGCATGACGATAGTGCAACATCACCTTTAATTTAAGGCAACAAAAAATTGTTGTTTTTTTTTTATTTATTTTTTACTCTTAAAAAAAGTTCTTTTGCAATTCAGACAAACAGTGGTTCAAATAAATATACTGTGAACATGAAATTGCATCAGCTAAACTTAATGAAACTGAAAAGGTATGTTACTCAAAACAACCTTGTAAAGTCTCTATTAGTTACTGCTTTAATGAAGTTAAGTATGTCCCATCCCTTTGGCTTTTTAAGTCCCTAGAAGGGGTTTTCCCCTTTTCAGTGGCATAGTCCAGCAATGGGTGGGTCTGTGCAATCCCCTTCCACAACTGCCTAAAATTCATCCCCATCCTAAACACAATCACAGTTTATTGCTTCAGGATAATTATACAATTATTATTATTCTGCATTTTCTGCATTTTATTATATTTACCTTGAACAGGATGAGCATTTCTCTCCAAAAAAGAGAGCATAATTTTCATGTCACATGATATGCTCAGGGCTATAGACAAATCTGAACATTCAAAAGATGGTCTGATTTAGTCAGATGTAACTGGGGTCCATCAGTTTCAACCTTTCATATTTTTTGCTTACCTGTATCATTTATAGTAAATGTAAAACCTTAAAAATCTTTGGATTCCCTACACTTCACCCAAAATGAGGCCTAGGAACAGCTTGTAGACAATAAAATTAGGAAGACTTAATACCGATGGCCCAGACTAATAGCTGACTTCAGTAGCTGTTCAGATTCATAGATATATACATACACAAAATATTGTCAAGTTTCTGACATGTTGTTTGTATAGACCATGTGTGTATAGAACATGCGGATACACTCAAATTTAAGTTGCAATAAGCCATACCCCACATACTCACATTAACATGAATAAACAGATGCATTTTGTCCTTAGGATACTCCAGATCTTCAATGCTGTTAAAATAGTCATCGATAAAAGGAGAGTTGTGTTCTATAAACAAGGCAACCATGACAGTTGGATAGTCCTTCTCCTATTGTAGGGAAAATAGGACGTTATCATATTCATATTATGCAGCTGGTAAAACGCAAGCAAATTATAAAGTTATATGATTTCTTTTACTGTTAGCAAAAACCTGAAAAAATAGTCTGATTTTTGCACCATTTGTAAGTATTCATTAAAAAAGATTTATTTGGTATCACGATGCTAATATCAAGTTAATACTACAATTGGTCTCAAAGGGAACACGCAGTCACTCCAATTCCAATTTAACCCTTGCACTAAGGAAAGGAGTCCATCCCACCATACTGAACCAAATACTACATATATACAATATATATATGCAATTCAAATGTATTAGTTCTGCAAATAGTTAATTTTTGGAAGTCACCAAATTGACTTTCACTATAGGCCAAAGAGGGTGCACAAATATAAAATTATCTCCCATTGTGCTCTTCAAGCCTATTCAGTGTCCACAACACAATAACACACTATGTGCATAAAAGGAGCTGCTCAAGGGTGTAGCAGTGCGCTGTTTTCACTGCAAAGCCATATGTATACAGCATTAAATTATGATTTTGCAGTGAATCATGCATGGCAAAGGGGTTAAGTACGGACTGTACTCAGACTATGATATTTCTTAGATGGCATGCAACAATAATTTTCTGGCTAATTTTTAAAATTAACAAGAATTCACTGTTTGATCTATCCTAAAGATCAAATGTTTTTGACATCTTGAAACATGAAAGATGGTTGAAAGAGTACTTGGAGGAAATTCATGGGATTTAACGGTTGTTTTGAAATAAGTCTGGGGCCACTGCTTCTGCCCTTTAAAGCACTTTAGAAAGTTTTGTCTTCATCTTTCCAGTCACATTTTAGAGATCTACATTCTTCTTCATGATCATCATGATCATGGTGATCATCATGATCATGGTGATCATCATGATCATGACCATCATCATGATTATCAGCATGATCATCATCACCATGATCATCATTATGATCATTATCATGATCATCATCATCATTATCACCATCACCACCATCATCACCATCATCATCATCATGATTGTCAAGATTGTATTGATTATGATCATCATGATCATCATCACCTTCACAACCTTTCTTGGTTGTGAAGATGATGATAATTAGTTGTTATTATTATCATTATCATGTTTTTCACTTTTACTGCTTATTCTCTTTGTTCACTTCTTAACTAGATTGGAACAAGTCATCAGGTCCAAATTTTGTTTCTTTGGTTTGGACATACCATAGACTGCAACCTATCCCCCCCCCCCAACACACACCAGCCCCTAAGAAACTGATGTGGTTAAAATCCAAGCTACCCGGTTATTGTCATTTTTGTGTGAAAATACTGAACATATCTAACACCCTGAAGTGATAAAGGACAGAAAATGTCCTGGACTAACCACTCTGCCCAGCACAAGCATGGGCAGTACACATGTACAACAGGATCCAGGATACTGAGATCAGACAAAAATTCCCCCTCCCTGTTCAGTTGCAATCCATGCACACCCCAATCTTCCCACCCCCACATTCCCTCCAGACACTTCTTCCTTCAACAAGTCCCTTTTCAGAAAATTTCAAACTTGAA
The DNA here is from genome assembly GCA_037179385.1 of Holothuria scabra. NCBI lineage: Eukaryota > Metazoa > Echinodermata > Holothuroidea > Aspidochirotida > Holothuriidae > Holothuria > Holothuria scabra. Next base: position 10,436,631 of record CM074195.1, on the reverse strand, counting down.
AATTCCACAAGAAAACTTACTACCCTTGCAAGAAAATTTGAAAGTGTACAAAGAGGGAATTTTTGGATGGAAATTTTCCCTTTTAGGGGAGCTGTCAAGGATGGAGCTGTCCTGAAAAAAAGTTGCCCAAGAACTGTATCAAACAAATGCTAAGCAGTCAACAATACCAGAAAAGAGACAGAGATTACACACGTAAAATTGATAGCGAATCAACATACCTGGACAGACCGTAAATCAGTCCTGCCCTCACCACAAGCCAGGCAGCCTTTAGCTCTGGTCCAGTAATTGGCCAAATAGTTACCGAGTTTATTCAGAAAGATCTGAGGAGATTAAGTGTACATAACTAAAATATGCTACTCTCAAGCACCTATGCTTGCAGACAGTAAAATAAATAAGCCTTGCTTTTAATTGCATTATTCCTACTGAAAATAGACTCACGCACTTGTGCGTAATTTTGGCAGAATTTCAGTCACATTAAAGACCCAGTTCTCTCACCCCAAACAGTAAAAATTCTCCTAACCTTCTTACTGAAGCCCCTCCCACAATTGCCTGTAATTCATCCTCATCTAGACACAATCTCAGTTTATTGCTTCAGGGTGAGCATAGAAAAACTCAATTTATATAATCAAAACACTCTCAGTACTGTTTATGCTGTGTAATATAGGCTTTGGCACTCTGCATTGTTTGAATTAGCTGTCAATCAAAGAGCTGAGCCAATTGAGAATTTCGGTACCTGGGTACCAAAATTGTAGTTTGGGGTGAGAGGTTTGGCCCTTTAAGGACATGAGAATAAGGCTATTATGGTTTTTATAATCATTAAAATGACATCTTGCCTTAATGTAAATGCAGCACTCAAAACCTTGTTTTCATATTCAATAGCCACGATTGCTCAAAATGATCACCAAACATACTGAAGATATCATGTCCTGAATACAACATTATGCATGACTCAAATTACATTCAAAAGGCCTTAACTATTTGAATTGTAATTAACATTTTATGAAGAAAAAAAAAAGTATGAACTTTTACATGTTTTGTTAGTTTATTTAAAAAAAAATCACAGAAAATCCATGACAATTTTGTTGAATCAATATTCCAAGAGCAGGCAGTGTCATTATGTGCAATATTTGGTGCCAAGATAAAAATTTTTTGACAAGTACATAATCCCTTTTCCAACTTTAATAAAACAAAATACATCAAAAAATCACTTTGTTTAATAACGCCAGTCAGCATTCATACATCAAAATGACAAAATTATGTAACTTTTCAAGGACCTTTACCAATATTTCTCAGGCCTTTCAAAACAGTCAGATCCCATACTGCCATCTTCTTTAACAAAATGCCTTTTGAACATTGAGAAAATTGGAACAATAAGTTTGCTTCTTAAAGGCCCAATTTTCTCACCCAGATAGTACCAATTCTCCGAACCTTCTTACTTAAGCCCCAAACCCGCCCCCCTATATTGGTCTGAAATTCATCCTCATCTTCAAACAATCTCAGTTTATTGTTTGAGGGTGAGTAGAGAAAAGTTCAATGTGTTTATTCACAACACTACAGTTCAGCCTGTGTAACATAAGATTTAGTAATCTGTATTTGTTTGAATTAGCTGTCAATCAAAGAGCTGAGCCAATTGAGAATTTTGGTATACCCATACCAAAATTGAAGTATGGGATGAGAGGATTTGCCCTTTAAAATTTTTTTGAGTTCACGTGTCTTTTTGAAAAAGGGCTTATTTTCCCAAACTTTCCAAGAAAATTCATGTTTCAGTTTTCCCTGACAATTTTAGGATTTCCACACTGTACGGATCCTGTAGTGGTTCAGTCACATCATAAATCCAATTAACAACAGTAATCTAAATAAACTTTTCCTTAGTCCAGAAAATGACTATCCCTTCCAAATAACCATTTTCCTGGTAGGTTTTGAGTGGAATAATTTTATAAAACAACCTCATAATTTTTGGAATCATGAATAACCAACAGTTTCTGTGACAATGATTTTCAGCAACATATCACTAATGCCTCAATAGGTTGTGCTCAATCGAGGGGCAGTAGGTGGTCTTACCTTAGAGGGTCCATTACCATGTATGATGGTGGGGACAGTTTGATATCTAACATTCTGAAGCATACTGTTGGCCCCCTCAAACAGCAATTTCACATCATCTTCAAAGAAAATAAAAAACAAAGCCAACTTATCTTGTTGCACAAGGAGTAAAACTACAAGTATAAGAAATAAAATCTTTTATTTACCTAAAGTGGCAATCATATTTTACATGGAAAAATTACCTGTTGTTTTGGCACCTTGTTTCCCCCTTCTAAATTGATTGTTTACCAGAATATAGCAACACTGATCAGCTAGTTCAGGCTAGAGGAAAAATGCTAATTTTGTGTTCCTTATTTTTGCATGAAAATTCTGGAATAATTTGTTGAGAAACAAAATTCAGCGCAAATGCAAGACTGGGCAGTCTCCACTACAATGTACATAACTAATCAGGATGTTAGACTGTGATTATTTTTTGTTGGTTTTAAGTCCATGTGAAAATAAACGATTGCCACTTAATAGGAGGGGTAAGCTCACATCAAGTTTACAATTATGATTACAGGTACTTATTCCATGCAATCTAAAAAAAAACATCCATTGAAATCAGATCTGGTTCTCAAAATGACAGCAATTTTGTTTGTCACTTTAAAAATACAAATTTAAAGTATAGCAAACGCATATGACACTAAAGCCTCACACTTAGGGCCTTTCCTTTGTTGTATTTTCTTTTATAATTTCATACTTTATTATCAATATGAGGAAGTGACATAACCAGAGCTTTGTTGCACGTTCACGTTTGGTCACAAAGATAGTAACTGCCAAAAGAAAGCAATTCCTAAAAATAAAAAATTGCAATTCAGAGTGCTGGGTTTAATATATCGTAATCCAGTAAGGCTTCATTCTTTACCAGTGTATACAAATAACTGTGACACTATACCAGCACTTTACCTACACACTGTATATCATAAATTGTACTTGGTAATGTCAAATCTTTTACCTAAAATCTTATTGTATTACACTTAAACGATCACTCCAAAATTTCCAGAAGATCATCAGTGTGCAAACTTCCACTTAACCATGGCATTCAATTCTCTAAGTTCATGTGACATGTATCAACAGAACTTAATACAAACCTCCTTTTCTAATTTGTCCCGAATAATAAAAAAATACATTCACAGAGCTGCCAACCCTGCCATAATGAAGGAAAGAAACACCACCCATGTTGGTGGCCGAAAGGCTAGGATGAAGAGGCCTACATATGGACCCCTGGTGGGATCCAGGGAGCAAAGCAAAGCAAAGGATTTTAAGTAGATTAGGGGAGGTCTGCAAGATTTTTTGAGCCCTCAGTAGACAATGCAAATTAAAAAAGTTGCTGATTATTTCCATGCCAAATCTACAATGCCTACCAACCCGTCAGAGTTCAAAACCAGCTTAACATTTAGAAACTCAACAGAATCTAAACTTTAATCAGCATACATTTATATAAACACCATTTTCTTTTCAAAAGTCCCCCCAAAACAAACCAACAATTTCAAGAGACAAATTAAAACATTTTATGTGTATGATCATGATTCCAGTTTTAGTCAAAATCGGAACATGACATTGGAAAATTACCACGCTGAAAAGCTTGATGTTAAAAGCGGAACTGTTTTTCATTAATTGGTACAGTTGGCAGTTCTGCTTCCACTGTGTAAAATAGTAGCAGCAGAGAGAGAAAGGAATGAGCAAAGAACTCACCTTTAGCTCCATTTAAGTTCATAAAAAGTTCTGCCCTATGATCCAATTTAATGCTCCATTCATCCTGCATGAAAGTGTGAATGCTGCACATTAAACATCAGCAAAAAACGGACAATTTACCCCTGTCATAAAACATAATGGGCAATGTATGATCTTGTTTAAGAAATAATTCAGTTTATTTTATCTTACAAGGGTGATATTGTGTTGCAGTTTGGTTTGGTTTGCTTCCAGTGTTCTGTAGCAGTGTCCGTAGCCCTTTTTATCCAGAGATGGTTTACTGCATTGTTGGACTATGTTAGAGTATGAGGTTGAATATATTTGCAGTATAAATCAACCTTGACTACAGAAATGTATAAGGTATGTTCTAAAATAATTAAAATACAAAGAATTTTACTCATTTACCTCAAGTGCCTTCATACAATTATAAAGCATTATGTTTGTATATTTAATTTCATGTAGTGTATCAGGAAAAATTATGTGACATCTTTAAATTCATATGCCAGTTTATCATGTTTATATTCAGGATTTTTTAAGTCCTGTGTTCCTACGTAAAATTTGTATCTCAACTTATGTACCTGAGACCAGGCCCATCTTAGCGCCCACCACATTTGGATGAAGCAAAGATATATACACAGATACCAATGTATCAAATTACTTAGATATCCCCTGAGAAAAAAAATGTTCATTTGTACTCATACAACCCTGAGAAAAAAAATGTTCATTTGTACTCATACAACCCTGAGAAAAAAAATGTTCATTTGTACTCATACAACCATGAGAAAAAAAATGTTCATTTGTACTCATACAACCATGAGAAAGAAATGTTCATTTGTACTCATACAACCCTGAGAAAAAAAATGTTCATTTGTACTCATACAACCCTGAGAAAAAAAATGTTCATTTGTACTCATACAACCAGAAAAACTTCACTCATTATAAAACCTTTAAGGGCTTATGCAGTCAGCTAAAACTTATTTTGAAACAACAGTCAGATCTCATGAATTTCTTCTTATTTCTCTTGCAAGTGTCTTTCATGGTATTACAGGACTTAAACATTACATATTGAAGGTTAAACCAATGGGTTATTTTTCTCCATTCCATAATTTACTGACAAAAATATTGTCACATGACTCTCAAGAGCCAATCCTGAAACACTTCAGACTCTACTGCACTAATCCAAACTGTGATTGACTGCATAATTTCCCCTTTGATATGTCTCTATTTCAAGGTACATCAATGGATTTGTTGCACTAGTCCTGAGATCAATGAAAGCTTCATCTTGTAGACTGATACCAAAGGGTTTGATTTGATTGATTAGAGCTTTACCCTTCAAAACCTTCTGGTTTGATCTTGCAGCGCCCACAGTCTTTTTTCCACTCATAAGAACTGGTTTTTTCCCCTTACTCCATTGCTTATGAAAGACACCAGAAAGTTCCATTTTTAAAGTTCTTTAATTTGACTCAGTCTCGAAATGGAATCCTTCACCCTCTCCCCACCCCCAGGTGAGAGTCAAATGCTCCCCCCTCACACCCACATACCCATTTTTGATACCAACAGATATCTTTATGATCCTACTAGATAAAAGAGATGTTCATTTGTCTTTATTTGTACTCAAACAGCCAAAAATGCTCGTACTTGAACTGATGATAATGCACTCGCAATGCATGCACTATTCTTTCATACCAGACACTTCCATACGAGTTATACTCTAAAATTTCCTAGTACCACAAAAGATGTTGTGTAAACAAAGACAAATATATATATATCAAAGCAGACATTGGACATTGTATGATGATGGTTGAGGCTTTGAGTACAATAAACCCTAATTCACTATTAGATGCTTGTAATGCAAGCTGATTAATCTTTGGATAAAATGTGCTGGTATATACAAAGGTTATTACAATTAATCTGGGCAGGTTTTTGCAGAAACTAAGATACTTGAGCCATGAAGGGAATTCAATGGCTAAAAAGTTGAATGAAGTCTAGTTCTATCACAACAGTATAAACAGACTGTGGGACAACTGATACAGTTTAGAGGAGACAGTTTAAATTCCTTCCTTTTTCATACTTAGAAGGATACAGTAATTGTAATACTGTCACCTCTGGGAAAGCTGAATGGTTTGGAAGCAAAGACACTTTATAAGGAAAGAAAGAGCATTACTGTAGAGAAAAGCCAGGAAGTTATTTGCTGTTTACACAAATTTAAGGTAAGTAATCGAAAATAATCTTTTCAGTGATTTGCTGAAGATGATGCTTGGTCTTCCTTGAAAGAAGTATATTATAGATATTTGAAGTTGAACATTAAGAGGATAGGCTACAATAGGATTTGGTATAGCCCTGCCAGGGAGAAGTTTTTATTGTCAGTGATCAATCTGCCATAGATGGACTGTCCAATACTGGGTATAGGTAGAGGCAGGGTAAGTTGGAACTCAATAGGTTTTACTTTGAAGTACCACTCATGTTTCAATTAAATTTGTCATCTCAACATTTAAAGATACTATAAAGTAAAATAATTTGAGGCCAATAAGACATTAGATGATAGAAAAGATTCACATACCCTTGCTGAACTTAAATAGAGCTTCGTGTAAAATAACTGGTCATCATCTTTGTCGTTGATTTCCCTGTAAGTGAGAGCCGACCAAAAGTATGGCGCATATCCAATGTAAAGACCTGAGCATAAGAAAGGGTAACCTTCTTCTGGCATGGGATATTGTGACTGCAAGAAAGAGGGACAGTGATTATGAAATGATTTGGGACATGTTGAAAGAAGTCCAAAAATATTTGCAAGTAAGCTGGAAGTAAAATACAGACTTCTGTCCAAAAATTTGTCATGTTTCATTCAACAAAATTGTGTTATTCTATCACAGTGTAATACTTAACTTTTTTGAAACACATGTACCATATTAAGTGACAGTGTCTTTAAAGGAAATATTGCATTTGTCATACATTGTTTTAAATCTATCCTCTTCAGAACACAATTTGGTTCAGTTTACTGAAAACGAAATAACCAGGAAAATCCTTTACTAAGAAGCTCGCCTTTCTGTAACAATTGATAAACATGTTCACCCAAACAATTATGCATGCCAAACCACACATTCTTTACCCAAATTGACCATCAAATCATTTGTATCAAGTAGTATCAGGCAAAAAGAAACACCTCCAACAGCAAAAGCAAAATGTTCGTAAAATACAAACAAACATTTGAGAATTTTTTAACTATACTATGACTGTACTAAGTTAGGGAGTTGCTGTATGACACTGTGTGGGACTCAAGATAGGATACTGAGAGATCTTTACACCTCTTGGATCTACTTTTCCAAAGACAAGTTCTGTAAACTTCAGTCCCAATTGTAGTATTAGGGCAGTTGTAGGTTGCATTGCTTTCCATAGAGCAGAACGTAGATGGTTAACATTTCAGCTGCTGATGTTATTAAATTGTCATTTGACAGTAGAAAATAAACTTTTACAAATTGTGATACCACTTTATATTTGGGTCACCTTGTGATAGTTTTTCAAATGCAATATTTCCCTTGTAAAGAGCTTATGAAATGACTAATTACAACAATTTGTTATCATTTCCTGACCATATCTATCACCAAACATGGCCCTTAGTATATTTTTACAAAATGCTAATTTAGGTGAAAGATTTGGTCAGAGATTGAAACCCATTCATTGTGATTAGTCATTTCATAGGCCATTAAATAGAAAGGTTTTACGAGGGAGATACTGAACTGTTTGAAAAGGTTACACTAAGTTCTCCTGACAATACAACACATCTACATGAATAAGACTTTTCAAACAATAAATGCCATAATTATAGAGTTAGTTAAATGACATTTAATGACACATCTAGGCAAATGTGCTACACAGTGTCATTTTGATAAAACTAATCAAGCCCATCTCTTAGTAGCCTCTTAGGACAGGTTGGAAATTTGAGGGCATACTCTACTGGTCCCCAGCCGAAAGCGGGGTCATGATTTTAGAACACATATCCACTGGCACCCTTAAATGTACTTACAGCGAGGGAAGGGTCCGGCCATATAGAGTTTTCAGCTGAAAAGACTAAATTTGCATTCATTTGTTGAAATTTCTCAATAATTTCCTCAGCTCCAGTTGTAAAGATGACATCATAACTGGGAAAAAAGAAAGAAGAAATATTTTACCATAATTAAAACACCTCTTTGTTTCTCTTGTTCACATATACAACAGAATTACTTTCTTAATCTATAACTATTCTGATTTTTGTCACCAAGTTGAGTTATTGCTTGGCTGTATCGAGCTTAAAGGTACAGAGCAGTCCCCCCAAACTTATTTTGAAGAAAAAGCTAAATAGCATAATTTTCATCTTATTTCTCTTCAAAGTATATTTCATTACATTTTATGATTTAACTATTGCATATTCAAGGTAAAACAAGCAGTTATTTCTAGTAAATTTCACATTTGAAGAGAAAAAACATTGTCACATGACTCCCAACAGCCAATCATGGAAATGGACGGTCTACTACACTACTTCACTTTGGGATGACTGCTCTTGCCCTTTAAAAAGCCTACCAACGTCACAGCTGAGGGGAAAGTGTCTTCTTAGCTCAAGAGAATGGTGGAGTTGCAACCACTTAAGCATATAAATAAATCAGTCAGAAAGCTTTCAACTGTCAAAGCCCAATTGGCAAGGGATTACGTGAAGACAGCACAGAGCACAGTCCCCCCCCCCCCCCCCACAAACACATATAAAATAATATCTACTATTGCCTTACTAAATTTTAGTATTTCTACATTTCAGTGTATCTCTATGGTCACTCCAAACCACATTTAATCATTTTGCTAGAACACTAACACTAACTTTTCTGTCTGTCACTCTGAGAATGCTACACTTATCACATATTTCCATTCCATCAAGAAAGACTGATTAAATGACTTCATTATTATCATTCTGCAAACCACATAATTCCAGAAAAATACCCCTGGGTAGCTATTTCCTTCCCAAATTGCCACCCTGGAAAGCAAACTCTCATCCTGGACAACCCACGCTTTCTAGTTGTTTGATTAGAGAAGTTGTTTGAGATTTATTTCCAAGAAGAGACAGAAAGGGAGTTTCCCAGTACAGAGTTACCCTGAAGGTTTGTCCATTCATAATTATAAAACTTTGCATTCTGACAACTCAAAAGTAATATCCACCCTCTATTCCCCTCCCACCCAACCCATAACACTACCTCCAAAAAAAAAGGGAGTTGATGCCAAATTCTTACCCAAACATATTAGGGAGTAGCCCTTATGCCTCATAGTTCTTAGTACAGTTGATAGACTACACTAAGGTTTACATCCATATCACGTTAGTCCTGTTAGATGAGATTTTAGGGCTCAGTTTCTGACCAACAGTTTTAAGTGGGGCTTGGCCACAGCCTCGTTTACGGTTACGGCTCACTAGCTCGTTTTCCCTACTCCATTGCTAGTGCCTGAGCACCAAGCACAACGGCAGTCAGGTCCACTTTTCAAGTCTTCAGTATAAACCAACCAGGTGTCAAACTCCAGACCTTCCAGCTGCAAGTCAGATTCTCTCACCAGGCCAGATACAAAGGTACAGAAGATTAACCACCAAGGTAACTCTAGGTAGGGGATGTCAGGCCTCGATTTTCAGGAAAATTTATGGTTGTCCTTCCGGCAACCATTTCACTAATTTCAGTTGTCTACAAGGAAATTTGGTTGTCCGAAACATTTTGTGCACAATTACAAAACAGTTATTGTGTTCATGTATTTTTGGTCTTGAAGAATAAAAAGATGTGTTTGAGAGGCAAAACTCTTGAAGTCTGTATATTGTATGATGGAAAAAGGAGAAAGAGGTGATCAGTCAGCTGTGTACTTCTTCAGTCCAGGAGAAAAAGTCCATAGGTTGGTTGTCCATACAGTAGGACAACCAACCTTTAACTTTTGGTTGTCCATATGAAATTTAAGTTGTCCTGGACAATCGGACAACCATGAAAATCGAGCCCTGGATGTCATCAAACACACAGGTTCCAATTCTCATCAACAGCTTTGAGCTCAAATAATTTTTCTCCTCAAACAGGCCGTCAATTTTCAGCTAAGTGCAATCACATGCTGCTGGAAAATCTAACACTCAAGGCCTATCCCAAAGTGTCTTCCAAAAAGGAAACACTAATTTATCTTATAACACTCACCTATCTGAAAACAAAAGAATTAGATTATCATTCTCTTTGTATTCCTCTAGAGCTTCTTTGAGTAGGTTTATTTTCTGACCCCCACCAGGCCAACGTTGGATGTCTCCTCCATTCCATTCTACATCCATACCAACAACCTGCGGATAAATGCATGACAAAACATTTACTTAGCAGACAAGTAAACACTGGGATGAAATAATGACAATGTTTGGCCAAATTTTTGGCCACAATTACATCATAAAATGTAAAAGTATTGCACTGCTAGACAGGATGACTCATGTTCATTTTCACAAGAAGACATTTGTGTATAGTACACATGCCTTAAATGCTACCCAGATAGGCCACCAAAACTTCAGGGTTCCACTAGTATACATATTCTGTTAGTCAAGGGCTAGGATGTGCTGACAGCATGGCTGTACTTTCAAGGGTCAGCAAAGGAATGGTAATGGCCCAAACTGGTTTTTTGCTCTCCCTACTTGGACAAAAATGACGCCCTTCCAACTGTCACAAATTCTAAGTTTTACCACAACTATGCAAGCTACAAATTTACCACCACAACTCCGGACCCATAATTCTCAATTTACTAGTCTTATCCAAGCCAAAATTTGTCTGCACCACTCCATGTCAACGATGGTGGCACTAACCAAAGATAGTCATTGATCAATACAATTTGTGTCCCACACTCAGATCTTTCTAGCTGCAAGCCTCCAACCCTGGAAAACAACATTTCTGGGCTTCACAATTACATGCATTAATTAGTCTTTTAATTCATGACTAGCCCAATTGACTCCCTTCTGTAGCAAAAGGATTAACGAGGCAATTACTAGTTAAATACACAGGAGATGTTAAAAGGAAAAGTTATATACACTTCAAGTTCCAGACTGCTTTCCAAAATATCTGGTTGGAATCTGAACCAGCTAATTTTTCACTAACTGGCTAGATAGCCTGGTTGGGCTACATTTTTGGCACTCCCTACTAAGTAAAAGTTCAGAATACTCCAGCAATGCAAGATTTCAAAAGTGAGAAGGGACAGCCAGGGGCAAACAGAATATGCTGAGACAAATTTCGTGTAAGCCACTGTTCCTATACACTAAGTACATTTGTTCTGGTCTTCTGGAGCAGATAGGAGGAACATATGGTTGGGAAAGTAGCCTACTTATTATGAAAGGTTGACCTGTGTGAAATGAAATTCAAGATAGCACCAACTGTACAGTAAAACAGATATGCATACATTCATTTACAAACCTGAGAATTGGTTTCAGAGGATAAAACAAAATTTAAAAGATTTATCTGAAGCAGAAAAATACAATGGGATGGCTTGAAGGTAATGTAGACCCAAATAATGAAGGGCAAAAAGTTCACTTAACAGAAAGAAATTCCATCAACCATCATCTACCAACAGAACCCTGCCGAGTCCTCCATTGCATAGTAGGAGTATATTAATGTTGTAAGCTTCAACCCCACCACTTTAGTTACAATTTGTTATAAATAAAGAAACCCTGGACAGTAATGAAAACAATTACCTCACCTTCACATTGACACCATACTTATTGGTCGACCGCATGAATCTCTTGAAGCCATCTGTTTCTTCAGTTGCAACTGTCACAACCAACAATTCATAGTCTTTTTCTAAAACAGAGTAAATAAATGGGCAGATTTTTAAACTTATGAACAGACTGACATATATTTGAAAGTTTGGTGACATGCAGATGGAATAGTTTGATATTTGATGTAACCAGAATGCAAAAATGCATTGAGGTTTCGCTGATACATAAATGTACTGTTTCAAATTTGCCATCATGCACCATTTTATTCTCACTCAAATGCTATACTAGCATGTTCAGAGGATAATTTTGTCAGTCAAGATGAACTTTAGACCTCAACAAAAGACCTAAGAAACAATAGCAATAGATAGACAGACAGACAGACACCTTGAGATATCCATTTAACTTCCATTTTCAGACTTTGACCGCTCCTGACCCCAGATGACCTTTGACCTCTGCCAAAGACTACAGGGACCATCTCCTCACCATAACCCATCCACATACCACATATGAAGTATATCCAAGTTTCCTATCTTGAGATATCGTGTTAACAAAATTTTCAGACTTTGACCACGGGTGACCCCAGATGACCTTTGACCTACGCATAAAACAATAGGGACCATCACCTGACTATAACACATCAACATACACAATATGAAATCTACCCAAGCTTCCTGTCTAGAGAGATCGTGTTAACAATATTTTCAGATTTGGATCCCCGGTGACCTGAGATGACCTTTGAGTTTATTACCCCAGGGGTATTCAAGCAGTGATGAAATACGGTAATCCTTGCAAATTTTCCCTCCCATCACACCATTTTACGTCCCGTCGCACAAAATTTCCGTCCCGTCATGAAAATTTCAAACATCCATACTTTTGCTACAAGTTAATCTTTATTTAAACATATTAGTTGGTGATCCTAGGGCCCTGAAAGATTGACAGTTCAGAAAGTCCTGTGAGGATTCTTTGACCGAGTCATATGAAAAATTTAAAAAGACACATCAAAATGTGGCGGGACAGATTTGGACCAATTAAAAATGGTCCATTACCAATTTATAGAAGATTTGAAAAAAACTTGATATTGATGGGAGGACTTTTCCACATGAAAAATAGAATGCCACCATCTCATCATAAAGATATCTTTGAAGGATCAATCCTCAGCAAATTCTGTCCGGTCGCGCTCACATGGCACCATGTTGATTTTTCGGAGTGTGTATCTTGGAAACTAGGCACAATTTGGTTAAAAAGATATGGTCCCACAAACCATGAACTGTACCCTACTCCACCACATAAAAAAATTTTCCCACAACATATCAATGAATTTTTGTAGTTTGGTGTGACAGGTTTTGGATCTGACCCTATTTTATATTAAAGTTAACTTGAAACTAAGCAGTCTTTCTCTTGTAAACTATTTCACATTTGAAGAGAAAAAATATCAACACATTACTCTCAACAGCCAATCAAGTAAAAAAAGGATGTATGGCGCGCCATCTGACATTATCATTGTCAATGAACCATGCACATTTTTTAGGAAAGGTCCAAAATCAACTTACGGATTTCATTCAAAAGATATTAGGCTTTTTCTTTTATAAAGGAAGCCGGGGTTTGAATTTAAAGAGACCAAGCTTCCCCAAAAAAGCTACTATGTCCGCTGAAGGACAGACAGTATGTGACCAACGTCAGGGCCCTCAGACCATTTACATTATTGGTCTGTCATGTATGGCTCCATTCTAGACTGGATGAAAATAACAGATACTACCCACGATGTTCACCAAAAGGCCGAGAAGCAATTAGGACCATATGTAGTAGGCTACTACGCGTTCCGGCCCCTTTAAAGAGTGGTTTTGAATGACATTGAATAAATCGATGTTGTCAAATTAAAAAAAAATCAAGAAACAGAGTAAGAAATGTTCGTTTTCAAAAATTTTCCCTTATATTTATTAAATTAGGTTTACTTTGAGTAATGTCTGAAAGCTGAAAGCTCCGCTGTGCAAATTTCCTCAAAAATGCAATCTCACAATTGGTTAGTTCACTTAATATAGCAAGTTAATAGTGGCCAAGATGCCTCAGTGGCCGAGTTGTCCAGGGGTCAAGATGTCTGGGTGGGGGAGTTGTCCAGGACGATGTTCACCAAAAGGCCGAGAAGCAATTAGGACCATATGTAGTAGGCTACTACGCGTTCCGGCCCCTTTAAAGAGTGGTTTTGAATGACATTGAATAAATCGATGTTGTCAAATTAAAAAAAAATCAAGAAACAGAGTAAGAAATGTTCGTTTTCAAAAATTTTCCCTTATATTTATTAAATTAGGTTTACTTTGAGTAATGTCTGAAAGCTGAAAGCTCCGCTGTGCAAATTTCCTCAAAAATGCAATCTCACAATTGGTTAGTTCACTTAATATAGCAAGTTAATAGTGGCCAAGATGCCTTAGTGGCCGAGTTGTCCAGGGGTCAAGATGTCTGGGTGGGGGAGTTGTCCAGGGGCCGAGATGTCCAGGATGAGCTGTCTCAGGGGCCGAGTTGACAGGACAGACACCAACATATGATAGCAAATTAACTTTTGTTAGACCTAACGGCCTACCTTTGCTAGCCCTAGTATTAGAAAAAAAATAACTTCGTCCATATATATTGGTCGAAGACCCGCAACCGCGAAATCACAGGATTAAGGACTATATGTAGGCCTATAGGTTTAGGGTATTTACCTGGAATTTACCTTGAAGCGCCACCCTCTCCATGTAGGATCATCTCCGTATGGTTGAGACTGGCTACTTGATGATAGGAGGCCACAGGCCCTTAATGATCATATACAGACCCACATTCACAATCATTCACATTTGTTTTCTTTACAACGTCATCAGGTAGTTCATTTCAAAATTTCCAAATTCTGTTTAAGTATGAGTTTCTTCTAGATTCCAATCTGGCATACCTGGGTCTTATTTTAAAAGAGTTACCTCTTGTTCTTTCCTTTCCAATAATTTCTATTAATCCATCCAGTTCGATATCAATCTTTTTATTAATTACATTATAGAAAGTAAGCAGGTCTTGTCTGATGTGTCTCTGTTCTAGTGACATTAAGTTCAGTTCTTTCAATCATTCCTCATAAGTTTTTTCCTTCATTCCTGGTATGAATCTTGTCATTCTCCTTTGAACACTATCCCTAAGATTGATGTCTTTCTTTGAATAAGGTTTCCATACTTGTACTGCATAGTCCAAATGTGGCCTAACAAGAGATTTATACAACTTCAATAGCACATTCTTATCAAAGTTTGTAAAATTTCTCCTTATAATTCCGATCACTCTGTTTGCTTTTTTTACTGATTCTGCACATTGTTTACTAAATTTCATTGTTGTATTCACATATACACCTAGATCCTTCTCTTCTCCTTTACTTTGTAAGTAGGCCTACAGTACCGGCGCACTATCTGTCACGCTTTCAACTCACCAACGCTAGTTTGATGATGGTTGACCAACTGCAGTTGATCAACTACTTTTTTCATTGTTAATTTCAATAGGACCACGGTAACATGTCAATCATGTCTGCCGAGTCTGGCCCCTAATCCTCCACTAGTTAATTCATTCATCAGTGTGTCTAGTCGCCTTTGTGTCCAGCAGAGGAAGTCCTATTGTATCTTAAAAGGATTTTTAACTTAAAAGGCAAGTTTATTTGAGCAAGAAAGGTGTATGGATAAGTGAAGACAGATTAATAACCTGTCTGCCGTACGACGATAAAGTAGTAGCAAGTAGCTTATTTCTACATATACTGCACGTACGATACTGGGCAAGTCTGCTTGAGCTTACTGGCAGTGCCATACGTGATCGTGGTTAAATTTCACTTTTCCTTCTTTCAATAAAGCTAAACAGAAAGTCAGCTACGTAGGCTTTGCATTTGGAAGCTGGGCTTACCTCTACTTCCGGATCGTTACTTCGATCTCGCACCGTGTGAAGCACACTTTGAGAAAAGGTTAATTGACTAAAAGTTTTGTCACTGTAGTGAGCACCCCTTCCTTCGTGCATATCGTATTACCATAACCAATTCAGGATGGTAATTACAAGGAATAGTTCGTTCGTTTCACGAACAGAACTTCGCAATATTTTCACTTCAAAAGTGTAGATGCAACCAGTAATACTGTAGAATTGTTTGCAGTCGATGTCGCATGCCCTTTGATAATTTATTTCTTAGGCCAACATCATGCTCTATCTAGTTTTCATCCCCCAATCATGTCGGAACATTTGCATTATTTTACTGGACTGGGTTGTAGTTGCGTAAATGAACTGTGGCTACTATCCTGCTTTAACGAACCCAATGTAGAAAAATCATGACCATCTTAGCAGTTCTGGGCAGCAAAACAATTGCACCCGATTAACGTTTCTTATGGTTCCTTTTTGATATAAATATTCCTCATTTAATTTTTGCAGTTCTTGTCCAAAACTTACGTCTTGTTTGGAAAGAATCTATGACTGAAATGCACTTAAGTCAGATCCCCCAAAAATCCACATTCGCAGAGATTTGTGATGTCTCTTCTTGGTGAATTTAGCACGGGACTCGCCCCGCTGTGCTAGCCGGCTGTATCCGCTTGTGAAGTGCGATCATCATTACACAAACTCAATGGGAAAATTTGTCCCGAAACCTAGTATTTTCACACACTACATCCCATAGGCGGAGGCGCGAGTTGCGATTGGCTGGCTAGAATCGATGCAATTGAACCAATCACGATGCACGGGCCAATTTAAATTTTGAAATGGATCGTATCAATATGATGTCACAGCGAAAAATACAACGCCTTGTTTGGCGGTAAAAACGGACACGCACGCAAGTCTACTGCATGCGTGGGCCAAGAAGTTTGCTGCCAGAGACCATGTGCATTGTTGTTTACGTTTGCAATGACGTAGTATGACAACATTGCTTATGTCCCACTGTAAATAACATTTCGGAAGGAATGCTGGGAATGGCTTAATTTATGCAATATAATAACCACAGAAATGCACAAGGTTCTAGGTGCTACGTGTACAACACGTGAACGGATAATATGCTAAGCTTGGGGATTTGAAAAAACAGAGAAACACTGCAACTCGATAGTCTGTACCATGTGTTTTGTGAAGCACAGTTTGTACAGCAGCTTACGCCGTGCTTTTTGCGAGACTGCAAGGAATACAGGCGCATGCGTCGAGGTGGGGTTGTGTTTTTTTGGTTCCTCTGTTCCTTGTTAATTTTATCCTTTTATTTGTGTCCTGGTCGTTCTTTTCACGGATGTTTTAGGCTTTTTAGGGTTTTTTTAACGTGTGGTAC
Source organism: Holothuria scabra (assembly GCA_037179385.1). Classification (NCBI taxonomy): domain Eukaryota; kingdom Metazoa; phylum Echinodermata; class Holothuroidea; order Aspidochirotida; family Holothuriidae; genus Holothuria; species Holothuria scabra. The sequence goes on along the minus strand of CM074195.1, from coordinate 10,419,856 downwards.
TTTTTGCTGTATTACTGTGGTTGCTTGTGAGGCATCATTTTAGATGAATTTTGTGGATTGTGTTTTTACCTTTTTATATGCTCCTATGAGCTCTTAGTCTACTTGTTAGGATAGTCGTTTTCTGCCATGTTTGTGTAGCCTAGCTTTTCCAGGTGTGGATTCTTGCCTTCACTTCAGACTTCTGTATTGTGACCATGCAGTGGGCTCTCCTTGGAGGGTTTCTCTGGGGATGCCTGGCTTTTAGTGCCAGATTCTATGAAGAACCTTACAGGAATGTTCTCCACAGGCCAATTTTGAGGGCTGAAACCCAAAGGTCTGTCAGTATCCTTCTTTATTTTTGGTGTTATAGTCCTATTGACAACGTTACTACTGTTAGGCATAAAGTAAGCCATAGGCCTTGTTTGAGTATTATCTCAGCTGTGTTTGCTAGTAAAAGTACTTTGTACCTCAGGAGGAGGCGTATTCCTTGCTTCCATCATATCCTGACTCACTTGTCCCTCCTGCTAATAATAAGCGGCAATATTGAATTAAACCCAGGTCCAGGTGCTTACTGTGGCTTGTGTAGTAAATTAGTTAAAAAAAATGACAAAGCAGTGCAATGTGATGGGTGTGACTATTGGATCCACACTCGCTGTTCCGGTATTGGAAGGGTTGGTTACAAATCACTTCAACTTTCTAAGCCTGATGATAAATGGTATTGTTCCAATTGTGACTCAGCCTGTGGAATATGTTCTAAAAGGGTCTGGGATTGTGACGCCACTATTGAATGTGGTAACTGTAAGAAGTGGATTCATAACAGGTGTTCCCTGGTGGATGACTCACACTATAATCATATATAGGCAACAAACTGTGTGTGGATCTGTCCCAGCTGTGACAATAGTAATATAGCAAGCATAGGGGGTCAAACAGCCTCCCAGCTGAGTAACAGCTTTGATGCCCTTGATCCTTCCGACCTGTCCAACATTCACACCATGGCCACTTCGGTGCGGCAACCTTGTCGACCTGCCGGTGGTAAGACTGCTCTCAAGAAGGAGATTTCTGTTGTCTCAATTAATATAAATGGTATTAGGGGGAAAAAACTTGATCTCCAAGCCACCCTTAGCTTATCAGACCCTGATGTTATGGCACTTCAGGAGACCAAGATTGACAATTCTGTCACCAGCTCTGAACTTATTCCTGCTTGTTTAGGCTATGATATTTTTCCGAATGACCGCACTTTAGGGGGGGGGGGGCGGAACCATGTTATTAATCAAAAGTTGCCTTGCTCCAACCCAAGTTTGCTTTTCTGGGGATGGGTCTGAATCTGTCTGGGCTAAGGTCTCCATTAATGGGACCTGGCATTATTTTGCCTCATGGTATAGAGATCCTGATGCCCATGCTGAGCATATATCCCTGTTACGGGACCAACTTACAAAAATTATGACCTGGCATAAGAATTCAAAGATGCCTTGTTTTCATGTCCTGGGTGATTTTAATTTTAACAAAATTGACTGGACCAGTAGGTTACACAAGGAAAGTGGTGACTGTTTATCCAATTGCTCAGGTAATTTACTTCTGGACATAATTAATGACTTTGCTGACCAACTTGTGAATTTTCCCACTAGAGGGGATAGTACACTTGACTTGGTTATCTCAAATATTCCTAGTCAATACAATGATGTTAGTGCCATAGATTCTCCAAGTGATCATGAGGGTATCTCTTGTAAATTGAAGTGTTTGTTTCCTGATTGTAAGCAACCTCGAAGGCTCATTTTACAGTACTCTAAGGGGAATTTTGTTGCTATGAGGGAGGACACCCGGGGTTTCTCATCTACCTATTTCAACGGGGGGCAAGATAATCGTACTGTGGAAGAAAATTGGCAACTCATTAAGTCCTTTCTTGAAAGAACTGTGAAGGCTAATATTCCCACTAGATTGGCCAAATCCAGAAAATCTCTTCCATGGATAACCGACAATATTCGCAGGTTAGTTAGGCGTAGGAACAGATTGCATGCACTTTTTAAAAAAAACCCAGAAAGCTGGTATTTATGGTATTTATGGGAGATGGGTTCATCTGCGAACTAAAATCAAAAGAGAGATTCACACCTCCCATAAAAAGTACATTAATGGAATGTTCGGCGATATCAAAGCTGATGCCAAACCCTTCTGGAGATATATTAATGGTCAGAAGAAAGATAGGCATAATCTCCCCCCTCTTAAGACCGATGATAAGCTAGCTGTCACTGTCTTGGATAAAGTTCGTGCTCTCAATAACCAGTTCTGTAGTGTATTCACTAAAACAGTGTTTCATACTGTTCCCCTCATCAGGCCCACGTGTAAGAGAATGAATGATATAACTATATCCACCTTTGGCGTTGAAAAGCTTTTGCATGGTCTTAAAATCAACAAGGCCATGGGACCAGATGGCATCCATCCTTGGGTCCTGAGAGAGATTGCCACTGATTTTGCACCTGTTCTAAGCCATCTCTTTCAGCAATCCCTTACAAAGGGATGCATTCCAGAGGATTGGAAGACTGCAAATGTTTGCCCTACTTTCAAAAAAGGTGACAGTTCCCCACCTTGTAATTACAGGCCTGTTTCTCTTATATGTGTCTGCTGTAAATTGTTAGAACATATTATTGCCTCAAACCTTATGAACCATTTTGAAAAACATAACTTACTCTCTCCCACCCAGCACGCCTTTCGTAAGTCTCATAGTTGCGAAAAACAACTTGTGTCGATAACTGAGGACTGGGCTTCCTCCCTTGATGCCCATAAACAAATCGATGTGTTTATCTTGGACTTTGAGATGGCCTTCGATACTGTTCCTCATGAACTGCTTAAGACCAAGCTGTATACACTTGGTGTTTCAAATCCGATTCTTCGGTGGGTTGATGACTTTCTTGGTGATTGTAAACAATCTGTTAATGTCAATGGAACCCGGTCTCCCCCGATTCAAGTTCTGTCTAGAGTTCCCCAGGGGTCTGTCCTAGGACCGATTCTCTTCTTGGTTCATATCAATGATATCGTCAATGGTGTTTCTTCCAAGGTTCGTCTTTTTGCAGATGATTGTGTCTGTTACCATATTATTGAGTCCGATGAGGATTGTCATAAACTTCAGAATGATATCATGCAGTTGGGGCTGTGGGCTTCCACGTGGGACATGAGATTTCAGCCCACTAAGTGTAGCATTATTACTTTTGCTCAGAAAAAAAGTCCCATACTTTTAAGGTATGTTCTAAATAGGATTGAGCTCCCGAGGGTAGATAGTATTAAGTATCTCGGAATTACCATCAATAAAGATCTGAACTGGGAAAAGCATACCCAAAATATCTGTAACAAGGGAAATAAGATTCTTGGTATTTTGTATAGAAACCTATCTTCCTGCCCTGGTGATGTCAAGTTAATGGCTTATAAAGGAATCCTTCGGCCTGTGCTGGAGTACGCCGGTACTGTTTGGGACCCCCACCAGGTTTACCTGCGCGACAAGCTTGAGAGTATACAAAAACGGTCTGCTAGATTCATTGCCTCTGACTATTCTAGGGAGCCAGGATCAATAACCAGGCTCCTTAAGGAAATAAACCTTCTGCCCTTAACTGATAGGCGGCGGAAAAGTAGATTGATCCTTTCTTCCAAAGGTGTGTTTGGCCAGGCTCAATTACCTGTTGATGGTCTCCAGTGGCCTACTCGTAGAACCCGTTTAATGCATGACCTTCATGTCTGTCTCCCACATACCAGTACTATCTGTTATAAATTTAGCTTCCTGCCTTGAACCATTAAGGATTGGAATCGTCTCCCCCTGAATGTAATGAGGGTTGCCTCTGTCCATAAGGACCCTGTTACCTATATTACTGGGCATATTTAGCCTCTCGACGCATGCGTGGTGAAAGAATGTCCTTTTTGAAGAAGAAGAAGACATCTTGAACGCAATTCTAAATTATATAATTACAGGTAATACTACAGGGTTTAAGTGGAAAATATCAAACGATCACGCCCATCACGGCAGTTAAATTTATATGTTTTTAATTATTAATGCATCCCGTTTTGGCGGGAAGTTAAAGGATTGAGTAACTACAGGAATTTTTCACAAAACCAAGAGCAAGTTTCAAGTACATTTAGCCCCTCTTTCCAGTTTGCATATAATCGGTGGTAAACTGGTAATGATCAGCTGATGAGCATAATTTTACCAATGTGGATTATTTACCGACAATGGAATAATCGACCCTATGCCGATTACTTAACAGGTGACTGGTTGAGCACTAGATTGAATGTAATTTTGCGGTGAGGGACTTTCTATTCCTCAAAGTTATTTATAGTTTTATGGTTGTATGAAGCCTCTCTGTAGAATCAGTGCCATAGCGTACTATGCACATTCCTGACTGCTTTATGTTTCTGTGCGGACAGCAGTCACTCATGAAACAATGTTCTGCACTCAACTTTACACAACAGTACACTGTACAACTATATACTATTTTCAATGAAGGACTGATAATCCCCTCGCTTTCGATCGGCCAACCTCCCTATTGAAATTTCCCAGTGCTTTGTGCCTCAATGTTGTACGTGAAAAGAGAGTGCAAGGTTGACTAACAATGGGCGGAACTTCAAAGGAAATATCAGGAAGGAGGAGGGGTCATTGATTCGAGTTGATTTGAGTTGACTCGGAGTTGAGACTGAAAAAATTCTACTAGTTGATCAACTACCGTCAAGTTGAAAGTCAACTCGGCGTGTGACATATACAGTGCCGGTACTGTACCTGCCATTCATAACATCCTTTTACCTAGGCCTAGGGTTGTTATATCCAAGATGTAACACAGGGCACTTTTCTACATTAAACTTCATTTGCCACATTTTTGTCCATCTCATAAGTTTTTCCAAATCCAATTGCAAAATTTCCCTGTCAAGGGTAGGAAGCAATTATGCGAAGGTCCATACATAACGTTAGTCCTTAAATGCGGACTAGGCTAGGCCTACTGTAAGTGTAACTTAGGCTAACCTCTAAGTTCTAACGTTAGCCTAGGGGCTAGGCTAGGCCTAACGTTAGGCTATAACCTAACGTTAGGCTATAGCCTAACGTTGCTTCCAAATCTAACGCTGAGTTCTCACCTGCCTTTTCACCAGACGAGGATGCATTAAGCCATCCTACCTGCGATACCATCAAACAGAATAAAAAGTATGTACGTAGCATCATTCTTATTTCTGTTTTTTTTTCTCCTTGCACTTCTTCGTGAGATATCCCAGGCTACGGCAGTATGACTTCGCTTACGTGTCTCCCGTACTCTCACTGCCTATATTGTACCGTCGTAATGTTTTTGTTAAAAACACAGCATGCACTCACTACACTGTGTTTTATTTATGTTTTTTGTTGCTCAACGTACGTCAGTACCTTCTGAATAAACTTCCACATTTCGGTTGAAAAACAGGGCAAAGGATTTCAAGTTAAACTATTTAGGCAAGTTTTTAAACCTAAGAAATTTGATTGTAATTTCATTTTGATCTAATTTAAATATTACAAAACACTTTCAAATTTTGAAACTTTAATCCATGCTTTAGAAATCACGTGATGAAATTATGAATTAAGAATCATGATTTATACGTCTGTATGTGTCAACATTTGAGACACTTTCCCGAGTTCTACGTGCGCTTTTCATATGACCCAAAAGTTGCTAAGATAAGCGATTTCCTACTCATCACACTTGTGCACCGACCGGATGTCATTTTGAAAAGCAAGGGAAGTGAGATATTACATCATTACACAAATTAAAACTTGAAAGTGGTCTTTTTAAGTATTTCGAGCGAGTCACAGGTAGTCACCGACGGTGGTTTATCCAGGGTTTGCCTGAAAGGGAAGGGACCCGCTCGAGGGCGCATGCAGTAGCCTACGTTTATTTTGAGTAGCTTTCCCCTTCATTAATTTTTGTAGGTCGATTCCTTTCGAACACCGCAAGGAATGTTCCCAATGGGTCTCAGCGCAATGACTTCATGGTCATCATATCGTCCACAGAAGGCTGTTCAGACTCGTAGCCAACTTGAGGGACGAAATTGGATGCCCAGTGCTCCCTGTAAGCATATACCCTTCCCAAATAGTTTGAAGTTTGCATCAGTTACAAATTACAGGTCAAATTTACAGTTCAAATTGCATGGCGAAAATTAACACCTGTCGGTGCCTTTCGGGAAGTTGCCATGAAGTTCAAGTTCAAGCGTCAGCTTTGGTCATTTCAGTTCTCCAACAATGGCGCAGAATTGCAGAATGCAAGTTACCCTCCACTCCTCACAGCCTCCTTTTGGGCTGAAAGTAGTGCCATGTAGTATATAGCACACCCAGTACCCATGTAGTGCCATGTAGTATATAGCACACCCAGCAGCCATGTAGTGTCATCATAATATATAGCACACTGCAAAGACTTACTTTTTCATCCAGCCTGATGATGCTAAAACCCATGAGCGTCCGGGGGTTTTCCCCCTGGGCCCTAGACTCTGCAGAGGCTTCTTGAATAATACTTACCAAATCGAATATCACTCCCTCTTGAATAATACCACGTAACCCCGACTCATTTGGAAAATGTGTTCACCCTTATTCAGCGCTCATTCTCTCACGGATGGACACTTTAATTCCGGCGGACATGAATAAAGGGAGACGGATATGCGAATACAGGGCAGACGGATTTATTAGATTGGATGAAACCTTAAAAACATTAGTAAGGGAATGATATCGCCGAGAAGGACTTTGCAAGGTCTACATGGACTTCCGTTCACAGTCAGGAACGGGTGCGTTGGACTCTGCTTCTCACTCAGTGGCGTAGCCAGGATGGGATTTTTGGGGGGCCTAGGTAACAAGTGGGGGGCCTGGTACCTCCGAGGGTCAGGCACGGCAAGACTATCTAAGCGGAGCGCCACCATGAGTTGGCGCGGAGCGTACAAGAAAATTTTGGGCTTTAAACCCCTCCAGATGAAACGACACTTCCCATGTGTTTTAAGCTGGATGGATGTACCCAGCCTTGAAATACGAATCTCATGTCTGCGATGTCTCAATAATGAGAATAAAAAATCAATCTATGAAAAATGGCAATACATACACTTTTTAGGGACCCCCAAAGTGGGCACTTCTGATCTGTGGCCTGGGGGATGAGACTAAAGGGAGCCGGTATCTCCCTTTCCCTTGGGAAAAATTGTAAACTTCAGAAGCACGTAGATCGCAAATGTGGCAATATTTGAATCTAAGCGGACCGCCACTATCAGTTGGCGCGGAGCGTACAAGAAAATTTTGGGCTTTAAAACCCCTCCAGATGGCCGGAAACGGCACTTCCCACGTGTTTTAAACTGGATGTACCCAGCCGCAAATGCGGCAATATTTGAATGGATTTCAGCTTACCTAAGGCAGTACTTCACCCTTTAACAGGAAAACCAAAAGTAGTTGTGCCCCCTTCTGAGAATTTTTCTTTGCGTTAGATTTCCTAGATGCAAAATGGTGCTATGTTTGGCAAAACTTTGAACTGATTATAGGCCTGAGTTTTCGGATTTTCCATTTTGGGGGAGCATGAAAAATACAAAAATATTTTTAGTTTTTGTAGAGATTTTACAAGAGACATACATACTACCAAAGAAACAATGTGCAAAATGGTGCAGTATTTGTTCATCGGTACATTACGTAGTCAAAATTAAAATACTACGAACAAATCCCTCAAAATAATTGAACCTCAAAGCAGAAGTATGGATCATGTGGGAAACACATGAAATCCGGACCTTGTGGACATTTTACAAATCCCCCGGACGCCAGTGCCAACTAGTAAAAAGAGGACTTGTCGAAAAAAATCGTCCTACAGTGGCACTTGTCATGGGCAAGAGTGAGGCACGACATAGGCCTACTTGTTAAGGATGGAAGGGAAGAATTATCCGAAGGCAGTACCTTACCCTTATCTGCTTACGGCATATTTTGTGTATCATAAAATATAGGAATGGTCGTGTAAGAGTGGTTTCCAGTGTACGATTGCCTTATTTTCAGTAAATCAATCAGCCATCCGAAAGGCAGAAAGGGTCTTAACCTAACAAAGTCACATTAAAGTTTGTCGTCGAGACTTTCGTTTCATCTTCGAAGTGAAATGCAATAAACGACAGTGCAGATCACAAACGGTAGGCCTATCTAATTTAGTGAAAGTAGGCATTTTAAAGTTATTGCTTGATTTCATACGTGCGGACAAAATGTGTTTTACACACATTCATCCATGATTTTTTTTTTTTAATTTTTGCACATTTTTTTATTTGTATTTTTTTTTCAATTACTCTATCAGGACGCAAAAAATCTGGGGGGGGGGCTGGAGAAAATCTGGGGGCCTAGGCCCCCAGGCCCCCCGTGGCTATGCCACTGTAAATCTCACTGCTCTAGTTGGCCCCGGGCCCCCCCCCCCAAAAAAAAATAAAAATAATCCTTCTACCTCAGTTTTCCCCACTATTTTCACATGCTGGTGCCGCCATATGGAGTGCACCCTCCTTGACCTTTAACGACGACGCCATTTGTTGTTTAAGAGCCACTCTCCTTTTCTTCCTGTTGTCCTATATTCCCCGGTGCCTTCCTGTTTCCTGTCGGTGCGTTTTCTTACCAAGCCACGTCTCGGTTGCGCGTGGTATTTGTGTTCCCCCATTTTCGCCAATTTCACCTTACAGCCTCGTCATTGGATATACAATATTGCCGTATCGATTAACATTCACTAGATGTGTCGTAACTTTTGACCAACCAGGGAACTGCAAATAGTTGCGGGTCATCCCATATCCCTCATGGCTTTGATACAAGTAGAACTTGGGGGGACTAGGGGAAGAGGAAAATGTTGGGGTCAAATGGTAACTGTAAACTTTATTACGTTTTCATTTGCCCAATTCGCATTTGTAGATCTAAAAAGTACTTTTCTCAAAAGGGAAGGATCGGGAACACCCCGCGCCCACAAATCCCCATGTCTAACGCCATCAGTCAGCTGGTCCCATGTATGGTACAATGCTGGCAATACGCGCCTGGTCGCTAGATGGGGTTTCACGCCAAGCTAGTAATGCGACACTTCAAACTAACTATATGAACCAATTCAAAATTCAATTAAAAAATGACTGCACCTTTTCGCACTGCAGTCCCGATTACCTGATTACGAGACGTGACAAAATGGGATCAAATGGCAAAAGCAAACAACCAAAATTATTTTGAAACAACGTACGGCTAATTCTAACCAATTGGTTCTTAAAGTTCCGCTTCTAATTACCTTTAATTGTATTTTACTACTCTAAAATATTGCATATCCAAAGTAAAACAATAAGTTAGGCTACTTTTTATAAATTTCACAATTCAGAATCTGTCCCATGAATTTGAAGAGCCAATCATGATAAAGGGTAGACCACTATACTATTTCAAATTGCGATGATTGTTTTTGACCTTTAAAAGGAGGCACTCTTTTTATACGATACCTTCCATTGGGTGCAGCCTCCCTTCTTCCCATCCCCGAGTGACCTCCAGACCTATACTTATGAATACTCAATCTTTAAATATGAAGTGAGTCCAGACCAAAGAGTCTTCTCTTACTGAGACGTATGTCACAATTAAGTTGGTAGCCGAGGGAGTCAGGAAGGTGGTTTCCTCAATCTGATTTTTTTTTACTCCTAGAATATTGTCAACTTTCCCATGGTACAATGAAATTATACGTTCATTTTATAGGGCATATCTTTTTTAAGATGTCGGGCACGTCTAACGAGCTTTCTGAGTAATTACATCCATGCCCTCTTTTCAGATTCCAAGTGGCTGCCTAAATTCTTTCCACATTCCTGCCCGAACTTTGGGTCTCTCAAAAATTTGGGGGACTTCTGTCCCCCTTCCCACCCCGCCTCGTACACTTATATGATTTCTTCGTCACACAACTTCTTCAAAAAAAATTACATTATTCGGGATTCAGTATAGAAGACGTACACACGAGCACGACGTTTGTGTTGGAATGGTTAGGGAGAGAGAGATTGTGTTTGTCCCAGGACCCAAACTCTCAGTTGAGTTATTAAGTGTAGGAGGTCTAGATTTGAAAAGGAGTTTTGAAAAAGGGTTCGGGAATTTAACGTTTCTCTGTGGTAATGGCCAAGAGATGTGTTTGCAAAATGGGATGAACGCTCTCCTGCTACAAGCAGGCTGTTGTTCAGTTTTATCAGCTACAAAGAAAAGTTCAATTGTGACATAGTATTTATTACAACTGAAATGCACGGTCCGAACGAACCTTGGACAGTTGGAGTAATAATAGACTGGACGAGCTGTAAATGTCACACGAAGTATGCAGGTTTCTGAAAGAGCGCCATCGATTTGTCTCCGCACGCCATATGAACGCTCGATTATATCATTTCCATGACGAAACATGCATTCGGGATCTGAAACGAGACTGTTCCAATTTACTCACAATAACCAATTAAGAAAATTACAAAGCGGGTTCAAAAGTTTGCTGCTACATTTCCCGTGATTTATTTTTGGAAAGTACCAGTACAACAATGACAGGTACATTTAGGTTTACAGAAATGGCATGTAGAAGTCAAAATAAACGTCAAGCACTGAAAACAATGAATCCATATATTAACATTATGCTGACCTCTCAGATTTCAGACTATAGACCTGTACCTTAAGTGTACCTCAAGTCACAAAATTTAAAAATATTGTTAAACAGCATGAAAAATGAATTCTACCAGTCCAACTCTCATCTTCAAAGGACATTCTTCAGGGAGCCCAGATGTAAAATGTTGAAATTTATTCACTTTAAACAAATAAATCCATTGCACAATAATTTGTAACTTTCTTGTGTACAACGCACGTTACCTGCTTTGTATCCCTTTTAAATTAAACATTTTTTGTTTTGTTTTTTATGACCTTGAAAAATTCTTGTTTGTTCGCGTGGCATGTTGCACAGAGAGGGAATAATTAATTGCATCGTCCCATAAGAGTAATAAAAGTGCTTTACTCACCTTGGCACAAGGTCCAGTAACTCTCATAAAAACAAAAGAATACAAAGATTGTAATTTGGGTAGTACAACAGTGACATCACAAATTTTTGCGCAATGAACCATTTTAATTCGAGTGACTAAACTTTAACGTTTTATATCACGGTTCAAGAATGTCCTATGAAGATGGGAGTCGGACTATTAGAACGAAATTTTCTATGTTGTTTAATATGTATTTTTGAATATTTCGTTTTGGGATTCATTTAAAGCACGGGTTTGAAGAGGAGGAATCTGCAAACAAATTTTGGTGGTTTGATGTGCCATTTATGATAAAACATCATTAAAATACAATGCAGGGATCAAACATTCTGTCGAAAACACATCTCGTTTTAAGTTCGACAACATTTATTTGAGTCATTTTCTGGATTTACAACACAATTCAAAAAATAATACAACGAATCAAAACTAAAGAGAAACTCAGGAGGAAACTCAGAAAAGCTCCACAGAGCTTGTAAAAGAGCTTTTAACCCTGCAGGATTAATACAGCCTGTTATCTTTGGGGAAAGCGACGGAGGGGGTACCCATTCCCAAATGTAGGTATACCATTTTGTCATCCTGTTTAAAAGGTGCGGTTTTACGGGGAGCTTGGGGGACATTATTTTGTCTAGTTGGTTCCGGCAAGCCTTCAACATTATTTTAAATGCTAACTGAACGGAATGAAACTGTATTACTGCAACTTTAACCCACTGCCCACAATCTATTTTCATATTCACCCGAATTTTCAATATCTTAGGGGAAGTAGTCCCCTTCTCCTAGGCCTACATTCTAAAAACGTGCAGTGTTAGGAACTACATGTTTTTTCGAAACACTTTTTCTCCACTTTGTACACATGTTCAGATGCTAAACACACGTGTTTTATTCCTTTATTTACATATCGTGACTAAACACGTTTAATGGCTAAACATGTTTAGAATTTAAACGTGTTTACAAAATGGCGGAAAAATAAGTGTTTAATTACTTACACGTTTTTGGAAGAGTGATATGTAGTTAGAGACGAGACTGCATGCATGTTGGAATATTCTGTGCGGTGCTGGTCATGAATTGTTGCGTTTCACTGAGACCGTGACCATCACTGTATCGTGATCACACACCCCTATTTTATGCAGAACAGATTGGGCCATTGTTTGGCGAGGAGTGTTGAGAAAATTTTGAAAAATAACGAACCTGCAGACAGCCGGAAACGGCATTCACAATGGTTGTAAGCAAAATATGAGCAGCCGTATTCTGCAATCGTGTCTGAAAGAACATCCAAGTGGAGCGCAATCGAGAGTCTGCATGGAGGGTAGGCTACATAAGAACGTTTGGAAAAATAGCAACACCCTCAAACAGTCAGAAATGGCATTGCCCAAAATACAATGTAAGCGAAGCGCCACCACTTTGTTAGCACGGAGCGTTCGAAAAATTTTGCATATCGCATCCACCCCAGTCAGACACATGGAAATGGTATTCCCCGTACTCATAGGCGTACGGGAGCATATGAGTTTGGGGCAACAACATTGCCTGTCCGAAAAATGCATTTCTGCCTGAACTACTATCTAAGCGGAGCGCCGACATTGGTTGACGTACAGAAAATTTTCACAAATCGCGACCCCGCAAATAGCATGAAACGGCATTTCTCAAGCTTGTAAGGAGAATCTAAACAATCACTGTTTTGAACTTCTGTTTGCCAAAAAATGTTCACAACTGAGCAAAAGTTTTTACTTCTTATGCGGTTCTTTCCAGAATTCAAGACCTACTGAATTGATGGAATTATGCACGTGACTGTCCGAACTCCTTGTTTACTTCTGACTCCTTTTGAAAAAAATCACAATATGAGGTGGATTTAAATGAAATTTCAGGGAAGACATTCTCCCACTGTATCGTTACGTAACTGAAAAGACGTACCCGATTTCCATTACCGTTGCCTGAATTTCGGCTGTAAGGGTAGAATATATGACGAACGACTAGGCACTGAAACTGAAAACCATCCCTTCCGTCCGTGTAATTAATTTGGCAATTGGAAACATCCCAGAACTTTTTATCAATCTTCGCTTGAATATATTGACATTTCAGGCAAAGTTTTTATAAGACTTCAATATAAAGTGAGCTTGAGGAAAGCTTCTTTCGTAAGCTGTCCAAGTGTGTCTCAAATCTTTCTCATCGATTTTGTTTTCCATGACAATTTTACACTCTAAAACACCCTGGTTAGATTTAAACAGTATCGTTGTTACCGTGACAGTTACAATTTAACGAAACATTTCCTGGTTAAAAAAAAAAACCGAGGAAAAAAGTTAATAGTGACCACGATTCAAAATAATTCATCAATTTTACCATAATTGTAATGCTAATTTTGACCCATATTTCCTGGTTATTTTAACCCTGGAAAGAAAGGCTGGTTAATCTGTGAACACGATATTGGTTAAACCTAACCAATGTGCTTTTAGAGTGGACTTTCAATAGCGGTTTCTGTCTATAGGGCCAAGTCCTGAAAAGTATTTAAATAATCGGCCACTTCGGGCATTGTGTTGCACAAGATGTGCTTTTAGAGTGGACTTTCAATAGCGGTTTCTGTCTATAGGGCCAAGTCCTGAAAAGTATTTAAACAATCGGCCACTTCGGGCATTGTGTTGCACAAGATTTAAAAACAGGCTGAGGAAAGATTGTTTTTTTATGCGAAAAGCTTCCCAAATGTGTCGCACGCGAATTTTTATCTCTTTGATTTTCTTAACTACTGCCCAGCCAACATGCCCAGCTGGGCCCCAACTGGGTTTCAGCTGGGCTACTTGCTGGGCCCCAGCTGGGGCCCATCCGTGTTTGTCAGGTGTTCCCACGTGGGGCCCAGCTGGGCTAGCCTTTCCCAGCTGAAGCCCAGCTAGGCTTCACCTATTGAAGCTGGGCACAGCTGGGCTTCAGCTGTAAAAGGCTAGCCCAGTTGGGTCCCACGTGGGAACACCTGACAAACACGGATGGGCCCCAGCTGGGGCCCAGCAAGTAGCCCAGCTGAAACCCAGTTGGGGCCCAGCTGGGCATGTTGGCTGGGTGTGTTACCCCGACTATGATACTTGCCTATTTTTCGGGCAAATCATTGAAACTTTGGACATTAGACCATTTCGGGTATTGTGATGCGAAATACTGTGAAGTAAGGCTGACAAGCAATACTTTTTGAGCTGCTCGTATGTGTGGCAAATTTTTGTAATCTCGTGGATATTTCATGAAAATTTTACCATTATGATTTTTCCCTTTTTAGGCATATGTCTTAAAGATTTTTAAGATTTCGGATACTCTTAGGGGATTTCTGAGTAATTACAACCATGTCAAAAATTTTAAAACTCAAGTGGTTGCCCGAGTTGTTTCCGAATTTCTGCCCGTATTCTAGATCTTGCGAAAATTTGGGAGAGAGTCTGCCTCTCTGCACCCGCCTTCCTCGTGTGTACATGCTCTTCGCGACTTGTAAGCAGATGTTAAGCAGCCGTTATTTTGAGATTTTGTCCGGTTTTCAAAAATTCGTGATTAGACACTTTTTCATATTAAAAAATTGAAAAAAATTACAAGTAAGGGCACCACAAAATTAAAAATTTTAACTTTTTCCATGACTGTTGGAAATGAAACTTTACCCGTTATGCTAACTTTACACATTGTCATGTGGTAATGACCTTTAACATTCTCATTAAGTTATTGGTATTAACTCAATGAGCCCCTTTTTAGTCTAGGAAATGCCATCCAGTCCGGCTATCTGAGGAGGTCGCTATCTTTAAAAAACGCTGCGCGCTACACGGCAACCAATGTGGCGCTTTGCTTAGATAAAGCCGTAGTCGTTTCGGACAGTCAAGTAAATGGGATCGCACTCTTTGCAAAAGAGTTCAATCACATTCACTTTCCAAAATTCTACACATGTCTGCCTAGTCCTCGGAGTTCTACGAGTCATGACTCAAGTCAATAATTTTCAAAAGGAAAATGACACGAGGAACTGTATCATTATTTTCCCCATAGAAATTTTACAATGACAAATGACTCAAGCCATTGACTCCACTAGAGTCGCACAGAGTAATAAATGACTCCTCTCGACTGATTGAGTGACTCGTTACAAATTTGCTAGTACTCCCTCCGGCCTTTTCCGTCAGTCCTTTTTTTGGCCAGGAAGTTGCCAATACAGGGGCGTTGATCCTGGGGGAAGGGCAGCGTAACTGCGACGCCAAAAGTGGAGGTGGGGGGGGGGTGTGGATAACACCATGGTAAAGATAGGCGTACGAGGCGGGGTGTAGGGGCACTCGCCTTCCCAATAAGGGCAAAACCGGTGACATTATTCGGGCGAAAATGGTCTTGCCCGCTCGTACAAAATCAATCTACCCCCGTACGCCTATTAAGGTAAACATACCAACAGCACCGATAGTCACCTTTCAAAGGGGATCACTTCAAAAGTCACCTCCATATCATTGTGGCCGTAATCCCCATCCACCCCAACGGACCCGTAGCCAGTCATTATTATGATACTGGGGTACCATCACCTCCCGAGGGGCACCTAAAAGTGTTGTATAGTCAATTTGTCAGTTAGAGACACCATGTGCTGATAACTAGTTTGTGCACTCTAAAAACAATTGGGTAAAACTTTGCCCAACCTGGACACTTTTTTAACCAAGTGCTGGGCACACATGCCCCCCTACCCCCAGTTGGGTAAAAGATTACCCAACCTAGTTGGTTAAAATATTTTGCCCAGCATTTGGTCAAACTTTTTTAACCCAACAAAACATTACCCAACCTGGCTGGTTAAATGTTTTGCCCAGAAGCTGGTCGAACTTTTTACCCAACAAAATAGTACCCAACCTACCTGGTTTTGCCCAGAAGTTGGTCAAACTTTTTACCCAACTATTTGGCCCATGTTTTTAGAGTGTATATGATTTTGGCAAGAAGGAGATTTAACAATACCCTAAAACATACACCGTTTGCCCTGCAAGAGTGGTTGCGGGTACCAGCGACGATGCCCTTGGTTACTTGGTTACTAAACAGTGAAGTGTGTAGCTTGAAATTATTTCTCCTCCCATTGATTACGTGGTGGTGAAAACTTTTTTTCTATAAGACCATTGCTCTTAAAGTAATTTCGTCCAGATTTTTACTGCTATTCTACCGCTAGCTTTTTATTTACCAGATCCAACCTTATTCAACCATGAGATCTTATAATAGCCATATTTATTTCAAAAATTATATGTAAAACTTAACTGATCTTTTACTAATCATCTGATTGGTCAATTACATTTTACCCATCTGTTGGGTACTTTAAAACTTATACCCAACACCTTTTACCAATACCTGGGTTTCACTCAACCTTAATTTGCCCAACAATATGGGTAAAGTTGTTTACCCATTTGTTGGGTAATAATTTGCCCAAGTTGGGCATTTTGAATTTTGCCCAACGCTTTTTTACCAACTGTTTTCAGAGTTTGAGAACCGCATTTTCAAGTCTGCCAAAGATAGCATAGCGTGGCAGTTGATCATCACACGCGCGAAAAGCGCGCCACAATTTCGCTATTCAGGTTAGAATATACATCCCTTTCGTACTACAGAGACGTGAAAAGTTACCAAAAGAAAACGGAACTATAACCACTTGGATGATTCATCAGCTACCGTATACGCAAGCATATGTTGATCTCAAGTTAGTACTTCGCATATACGGGGAGGGGAACCAGAGACTCAGTACCACAAGATAGGTTTGCCGTGAAGCAGTTTAATTTTGCTAGCATGTAGAAAGAGAAATTCCCCGAAAATCTGAGAAATGGGAACCCTCACATGGATTTTTTTATCAGAACTATGAACAACAACTAGAATTTAGGTAGAAATTACAGCATTTCCACTTGGAAAGAAAATTTATTTCCACAGCGAGAAACGCTTAGTTTTGTTTCTTTAAAACTCGTGGAACGATTAAAGTTAGCTTCAAATTCAGAATTTAATGCTATGTATGACGGCGACAGGCAGTTAAGCCTACAGCGATCATGTGTATCATGATATATAATCAACGATTTAGAATACTTCAGGAAACACCTCGATTTTGCGAACTGAATTTGAGCCTTTCCCATAGCTTTAGTTTAGGCCTACCATAGGACTAAAGTGACAAAATACCTTTCACTTTTCCTTAAATTCACACTTTACAAACTTAAAATGGTTTAGGGTCACAACAGAATTTGGTATGTTAAAGGGGTATTTATGCTAAGCATTTTGGTGAAATTTGCTTTGAAATTCGATGCGTGGTTCTCAAGATATGAGCACGTAAAGTGTTCACATTTTCAACAAAAAGTGAACTTAAAGCAAGCACATATAATATCATGTAAAGGGCGCACTAAAACTAAAAGGCAACTATGGTAGGATGTGCTGAAGTAGGGGATTTTGTAGAGGTAGTTGTCAGCTCCCCCCCCCCCCCCGAGCACTCAGGAGAGACTTGGCAAAGTCTACCATATGCATTGACGACACACTGTCACCATCCTTGGGGCAAAACAATGGGACACGTGGCCCACGCATAAGAATTCTCCCTGCACCCGTTGCACGTTTTGAAAGACTATGCGCGTATTCTACTGGTTTACGGTCAACTCGACCCCTGGGACAACTCGGCCCGGTTATCTCGAGTTGACCGGACACCATTCTACTGACTAAATAGCTGTCTGCATTTGTCCAATGTTGGTTTCAAGTAGGTTTTGCCCCTCAAAAGGAGGGGGTATTTTTTGCTCTATGACGTCATCATGTGAACAGGGTCTATTGCACTCAAAGAGTGGAAATTAGAAACATTTGTCTGACATGGTGAAATCTTGTCCATTTGGTTTCGGGTGAAACTTGAAACCAAAAGAACTCAGCAAGGGGTAAAGTCAAAAGATAATTTTTTCAAAGTCCTCCCGACCCTCTGGCAAAGGGCCGTTCGGCGAAACCAAACTTTAAACCGAAGAAGCTAAGCCTCCCTTAAGGATTCGAAAACCCGAAGTCCCCCTCCTCCCAGTAAAGGATGGACGCGCAAAAATAGAGCAGTTGAAAACGTGAAAGATAGGCTAGTCGTGTTACGAAAAGTTACAAACTTTGGGTATGCATGGAGGCACTTTTCCTTTTTATCCTATCAATTTCATTTATTTCAACTAAGTTTATTGGCCTTACCCTGAAAACTGTCTTGACTCCCGGTGAGTTCTTGCAGACGCAAACCCTTTATTATACTGTTCATGTCCTGGTAATGACGAAATTACACGAAATATAAGTACTGCATTTGCATTGGGAACAATGGCGGCGAGAGATGTTTTTCACTGGAGGGCCACAAGTTTTCGGCAGCCGACAGAGTGGTGACGCCATCGGCGTGGGGTAAGGGGCAAAGCCCCGGTAAAGGTCCAGGGGCGAAGCCCCCGGAAGCTCAGCGATTTTAATGATTTGAGAGGCTCCAAAATGGTCGAAAATCATATTCAAATTAAGTACTCTAAGCTATGAATTTGATTCAGGAGTGGGGTGAGGTAATGGACGAGAATGGAATGGGGAAGTACTACCGTATGTCATTCGATTAAGGAGAAACACACTTTACAGTAATTTTAGGGGGCAAAGCCAAAATGTTGAAGCTACTAAAAATTGAATATGTGATTGATAATTTGAGACAGGGCATTTTTAAGAGATCCCAAGTGTTTGGGGCATTTTATCAATAGGGAGTTCTATTTAAAATCAAGAGGAAATATACGTGAGGTCCAGGGGCCCGGAAGTTCTGACATTTTAGGCTTTTTAGGGGACTTAATTGAAGAAAAAACAACTTTGTATAGGTATTACTAAAAATTCTAAATGGGACATTATTACTGGGGCAAATATGTGTCATTGGGGCCAATAAGTGCACTGGGGACATGCCCAACGCTCAGAACGTCAGAACACATCAGAAAGAAAAAAAAAACATGCATACACACTCCAATGCCCATGAAAGCTTGCTCTGCAGTGAAAAGTTTCAGTGACAGGAAGTATGTGACTTGCATAGTTTTACAGAGGGCTGTCAGGCTGGTTTTACTTTGAAAAGTTTGGGAATGATTCAAACGGGGAGGAAAATTTTGTTGTGAATTATTTTGCCTTGAAAACTCCTGAAAGGACACTATACTTCAGGAGCTAAGTGGGGGGGGGGGGAGGCAACTGGGGGGCAAAGGCTCTGACTAGGGGGTATTTGTTTGCCCCCCCATGCCCCCCCCCCTTGGTGCCGCCCCTTCTGTAGAGAAAAGCTGGCAGTTCAATATGAATTTTGGTGGGGTCCCGGAGCCCCTTGGTTTTAAGGGGTATGAGGTATTAAGGTCGTAATTTAAGGGTAATTTTATTTTGTTGTATTTACACTGGTCTAGAAATCACTTCCAGGGCAACTTCAAGTAAGATTTTACTGGTTACAAAACTAGTGAAACAACTACCAAGCAAGGAGATCGCTGAAGTAGAGAGAGAAAGCAGTTGATGGGCAGTTAGATGTGATCCTCTCAAGGGAAAATGTAGGCCTCACCCTGCTTGAACGGTTACCTGAGCCACGGTGCGCCACCTTTATCGGCGTAGTCGGAAGTGTGCAAAAATTTTTGAAAAAATGTAACCCCAGAGACAGCCGGAAATGGCATTTTCCAGGTTTTTGGGCGATATTTTCAGTTGAAAAGTAGGGAAATAACTGCCTTTTCTTGTCATAAGAAGAATTTAATCTTAAAAAATTTCATAGTCAGAGAGTCACACTCTAACTACAGAACTGACATACCAATTTCGGAAAATCTCAAATCTCAGTTGAAAGGGGGGGGGGGGGCTAAGATTTGCCCCCTTGGTGACGCCACTGCTTACGCCAGTGGTGTAGGAAGCGATATGAAAGTGTGGGGGGGGGGGGCGAGCAATTTTTGGACTAGGCCTTAACACCTCACCCTACCCCATTGACCAAAAGGTATTTTTATGCTAAATTTTTCGCTGTTTTCTACGAGGAAGAACGATATATTTAAAAAAAAAAGTAAATGTCATATGTTCCCATTACTCTTTTTTTTCAAATGAAAGTGCGCACTGAAAAGGATGGAATTATTCATTTTTTTTTTGCCAGCCATGCTACACTAGACAAATATTCTAGTACAGGCCTATCTATGCCCTCTGCAAACATTGAGAATTGATAACATTTTGACACTTCAATAAATAAAGAATCCAAGTCTATACAGACTGACAGGGCTGAAAGGCATCTGATGATAGGTGTATAGGAGAGCATTTGAGGTAGGTGAACTTGAATCCCTGCGGCCTGAAATACTGGAGGTCTTGCTCGAAAGACTATCTAAGCGAAGCGCCACCTTCATTTGGCGCGGAGCGTACAGAAAATTTTGAAAATCGCAACCCCTCACTCAGACAGTCGAAAATGACATTTCTCGGGCTTGTAAGTATAGCTTAGCAGCGGGGGTACAAAGATTTTGGGGCATTAAAAATTGAAATAAAAAAAATAGAAATAAATCATCAAAATATCTTCACTCACAGCGTCAGTTTTTACTCGTGAAATATGCGGACATTTGACCAGGAATAGCAAAAGAGAAGATGGTATGCTGAATAGTGAAAACGTAATTTGGGGACCATCATTTGTGACATCTATTAGAAATTTTTAATTGTAAAAACTATGCCAAAATTGTACTAGTTGTCAGGTATGTAGTGTGCATATGGCATCCGACTATTGATGAATGCGTTGGTCTTGGTTTGGTCCCGTGTTGATCTCAAGTGGTGACGCGCCGGCAGATTAACTGGGATATACAAGGTGAATATGGGGGGGGGGGGGAGGGGGATGGGTATGATTCATAATTGGGTGAACGGATAAAGGCCTATATAGGCTGTTTGACAGTTGTAAGTTTTATCGTGCATAGGCGTGCGAGGCAGTTACCGAGAGGCAGATTTCCCTTCAACAATTTTTTACATTGAAAATTCTAAAAATCTAAAAATTACAGACATGAAATTCCTGTTTCAGGGCTGGGTACATGCAGCTTATAACACTCGTCAAGTGTCGTTTCCGGCCATCTGGAGGGTTTGTAAGGCCCAAAAATTTTTTGTACGCTCCACGCCAACCTATGGTGGCGCCCCACTTAGATAGTGCACACAATTCAATCATCCATGAATGACCTTGCCCCCTTGTAAAAATTTCTGCGGACGCCCATGCTTTGGAGGAAAAGACCATGCACCAAAATTGTCCATTTTTTCTTTCAAGTGTTAACCAAACGTATGTTGGCCTATACTGTATTAGGGACGTCAGTGATTTGCGGCTCGTGGAATTTTCGCCACTCTAGATCCTTTAAACACACTACGGATCTATTCTATTTGTAGATATCAGCAGCTTGTATAGCAGAAAGTTTTCTGTTAGGAAATTGAACTTTAAGTTGGGGGTTACAACTTTGTTGTTCTCTTTAGACAACATATTTCAAAATGAAGAACTAATATTGAAGAAAATATTGAATTTTATGAAAGACAATTCATAAAAAATACCAATATATTTGCCCGTGTCTCTTCAATGATGTGGGCTCACATATGGTAAATTAAAACATCTGCTATTTTGTCCTTTCCAGAGATCGGAAAATTTTAACTTAGGCCTATCATAAGATTATGAGCAGCATGCAGTACTGCATTTCAAATTGCACTTTGCGGCGCCGAAAATGTTGCATTTTGAGATTGGTGAAATGAACAAAGGATTTTTCTGACATGCTTCGCCCCTCATTTTTTACGGGGGTCCCGGCATCCCCCATCCCGCCTACGCTCCACGCTCATGAGGCAGGGACAATTGCTATGAACAGTTCGGGCTTCATGCTACCGGAAAACGACTACTTGACAGAAGGCTACGTGTGCTAATGTGAATTTGTAAGGTCCTGTTTGCTAATAAGTTTTGGTGTGGGTACGGTACACGTACACATGTGTGTGCTGAGGGGGATGCTACTACTATTCCGATCCGGGACACGATTTTTTTCCCAAATCCACACACTGCATCGACGCCCCTAGGCCTGACAGAGCCAATATAGTGTCAACTCCTTGCTCTAGTCTATATTTAGGTAACTGAAAGCAATTTGTTTACTACGGCATCAAAATCTGCCAGGGAACAGGGCGCAGATGGAGAAAGCAATGATATATGTTGTGGTCTTTCGATTTCGGTTATGTTACTGCTTGATTGCAGGAGGAAAAAAAATAAAAAAATTACTTCTATAAAAGGCCGCACTCGACTCTATTTCATTGATGCTTTTAGAAGGGAAAAATTACAAAAGTAATTCCAATCACATACTGTCACCTGCTGCTGCTGGAGTGTTTACCCACAAGTAGCCGTCTGCGCCATATAGTACACCGTTCGCGTAATGCAACACATAGTACCAGTTACCACACAGTTAACTCAAGAAACCGACAGGGTAATACATTTGTGTACGATTAATGGACGTACCGTTCGTTTTACACATTGACAGTGAACTCTTTGCTGGGCACTTGCGCATGCGTGGCCTCATTTCTTTGGCAAGAAATGACGGGTTTCTCACTCTGCAGAGCAAGGCCACCCTGATAAACCGCACCCTGAGCTGACAATTTCGCGATCCGGTTCCGAAAACATTGCCCAATTTTCAAGGGATTTTTCATCATTTAGCACGGATGTGACCGTACGAATGTGAATATATAGGAATAACCGAGGTTTGCAAGATTCGCTTAGGGTAAGTTTGGGATGTCCAAAGTAATCCAGAAAGTAAAATTCGTTAGGAAATGCCGTAAAGTTTCGTGAAAGCGATGAAGCCTAAGCCTATCCTTTCATAAGCGGTGTATGTAACGGTGCTCTGTTTGTATTGAGGCGGCTGACACAGTGGTGTTTGCTGTTGTGGGATCCGGGTACCTGTTCGGTGTTTATGTCAAACTACAAGCTCGTCCGAACGTACGTGCCAGTATTGCATTGTTCGTGTTAAAAGTGAGTGGGTTCCAAAAATTGGCTGCACAATCACAGGGAAGATACATCCAATTGTTCGGTAATATAGAAAAAAGTAATCTGATATAAATAGACCTTTAGTCCATAAAATATTTCACATGGAGGAACACGCCTTGGAGTTACGACGACGTAGCCTAACATACACACTGTAACACTAGGCTAGTTCCTCTTTGTGTGACTTGCACATTTTTTCGTTAATTTTGGTATGAAAGTAGAGAGGTTTCTTCTCGCGAGGTAGTTTTATGAAAACTTCCTGAATCGCTTGCTAGTATGGCTCAAGAAATTCAAGACAACCCAATTTTTTCTCCTTGAAACTTCAGATTTGTAGGCCTATGAATATGATGTAGGCTTAAGTTAGCCTAGGCTATGGCCTACCAAAGGCTAACATTTTTATGCAACACTGCCAATACAACTAGGCTAGTCAACAATGGTTTGCCTTGCACCATCACAGTTGATAGAGGGTTTTGCCTGTTAGATAATCATATAACTTATTTCTGTTTCTAACTAATTATTGCAAATCTAGGCATAGGACTGAACTAGGAACAGCATGGGTATGCAGCTATGCTTGCTAGGCATAATATGAAGCCTGTTTTAATTCAAGTTCTTAATTAGCCTAGGCTACCATAAGCCTTCAGACAACAAGACTAGCCTATAGGTTAAGCGGATCATTTAAGCAAATCATTTTAGGCTCGAGCCATTCAATTTACTCAAGGGTAGCCTAGACCCCAGCTAGGCGGGGCCAGTCAAGCCACATGTAACATGGTTTCGTTCTAGCCAGATGCCAGGCTAGATTCACAATCCAGGGTGCATTCCATGTTAAGCCCACGCTCCATGTTAAGCCTATGCTGGTGTGCCAAGATTTTTGTGGTTGTACCCAGGGATTTTCTGTGATGTGCACATACAATGCAACACACAGCAATCCGTAGGGCTGACTGTGATGTGTAATACAGTCACCATACATTGGCAATGCACATGCTTAGTATACACCTTAAGCCTGGCGCACACTATACGACTTTGCACATCACAACTCAACTAAACCGTTGTGACTTAGTTTTGAATCGTCATCCCGATTTTTAGTCACAGGACGGTCACGCACACTTAGACTGGCTATCGCGCATTGTCAGTCGTAGGATTACACGTGCACACTACTGCTATACCTATTACTGTACAACAGCACAGAACAGCATATATAGTTTGTAACAGTACTAGGCTATACTTTCAGTGTGTAGCTAGCGTACTAGGCCTGTGCAAGTTTACAGGTTTACAAGTACAGGTTGTTGCTCTCACATTTGTCTTATCTCTACTGGCCGTACTCGGTCCATACATCCATCATTTCAACTGAATATTTACACAAAGTTTCGTCAAAAGTTGTCACCGGAACAAGCATCACACATCTTTCACTGTATTTATATCACATGCATATAAATCAGTAATTATGATTGGTCAGATTTTTCAGTCACTTGCGACTGTCGCCGTGCAGTCGGGAAGAACCAACATGTTCGTACTACACAACTGTTGGAGATTTGACAATCGAGTTGAGTTGCAACGCGCAAAGTCATACAGTGTGTGGCTAGCTTTAGAACTAAGTAGCAATCAGAGAGCAATTGTACTTACAAGGGCAGGTATATAGCACATGACAGTACTTCACATTAACATATTGGCAGGAGTTGACTGGTTGGGCCCGCTGGTAAGCTGGGAGTACTGATTTTTATCTGCTACGCAGTGGAGTACACCGACTACACCAGCAGTGTATCTCATACTCCCACAAAGACTTGTTTCTGAGCCGCCATGCTGACTGAAATTGTAAGTCCATGCCAAAGATATTTGGGGTATGCCATCAGTAAACAATTAACGTTTAATATGCACAGCGTATCCATGATATGCCACTTTTTGTAAGGATTTCCTCTCATTTTGTTTTTAATCCAAATAAAATGGAAGTTTATACATGATATTACTTGTTGTAGTCGGTTTGGTTTTTTATAATCTCACAAGCTTTATTTTTTTGCCCCTTGCCATCTCTTGAATCTCTTCCCCTTTTCGTGAAGTGTTTTCTCAACCCAACTGGAACATGTACCTGTTCAGGATCATCAACTGTTTCTAGTATTTGTTTTCAGTTCTAAACAGTGTGAGAAACATGCAAGTGTAATTTTAGACCAACTAATGAATGAAAGGATTTGTTGTGACGAGTAGAAGAAGATGGCTGTTCATCTGCCATTGTGTCTTCTTGTCAAGAATTTATGAGAGAAAAAGTGACTTCCCGTTCCATTATTGTATTTCTGAAGTCAAATTCGATGTAGGTTTCCATACCAGATAATTTTTCCAACCCCTACTTTGCAATAAGTTAGAAACCAAGATACTGACAATTTTCTTATTTAATCGAAATACAAAGAAGGGGATTTTATCCACTTTCTCCTGGGAAGGGGGATCATTAACCCCCTACCCTTTGGGCAGAAACTGTTAAACCAAAATGAGAGTTAGGCAGGATCCAGTGACACCCCAACCTAATAAAGTGTCAGCTAGATGAAATGTTAAAATGGGGTTTCACATGCAGTGCAAGTTCTGTTTGTAAGTGTGGTGCAAATGTGATCAAGTGCCTCCCATTTAATCATCTGTGAGCTTATTCTGAAATGCAAGTCTCACATGGAGGGGACACCAAAGCTAGGGACAGGTTTGCTGTTTTGTTGAATGAAAGAATTTGTTGTTCTGGTACTACACTAGTTCAATGAGATTGTTGAAAAACTGCCCTCATTTCAAGTTTGTGCAGAGTGAGTTGCAAAATTTGGCCTTCAGTCTGACCAAACTCCTTTTCATCTAAGTACGAACCGAGGTTTTTTGGTTTTTAATATTATGCAGGGGAATTTTTCGAGAAAACATGTTATTTCACGTTTCAAAATGAAGGAGTTGTCATCATAAGTGTTAAAAGTGCACAAAGAGCTTCTCAAGGCTTACTCTCATTCTGGGTTTGAGACCTGTATCTGGCAAGTTTAAGTTGCAGTCTGACCAGGGAGATGCTAGAGAAGGGGGAACAACACACTGTAGTCTCCTTGAGACAATGCTCTTTTCTGACATTACTCTTGCTTTTATCTGCAAAATTCTTATTTCAATGCTTTGATAAAAAAGGATTGGTGAGGAGTTATCAAAATTCCAATGAAGAGATGCATCCCTTACACCCTACTCATTAAAATTCCATTGCCAGCCATCATGCAGTGTTTGGAAATTTCTGCCATTCAACGTTATCCGAGACATATCGTTTCATTTGTAGACAGCAGATATTTTGCTATAATAAGTTTCCTGTTGATGACAAAATTATATAAATCTGAGGGAAGTATACAGACTTGTACAATGCTTTCATCCATTCATTCATCCATGAAGAACTGGATGCAATTGAAGCATATATTTTAAATGTTTGTTTACAGTCATTCTATAGAAATCTTAATATTGGAAGCTTCATCATTGGCAGATACAAACCTCCAGATCAAAGGGTATACAGACAAATGCCTTTGTTTAGGGATTACATGGGAAAGAATGGAAAAGATTTTCATTAAAAGGACGTAGTCACAAGGGATTTAACAATAGGAACACAGGGACCTGTCAGTCAAATAGTGACACCTCAAAAGGTATAAACTGTTTGAAATGCCATATTGTCTGCATCAGTTTTAACCACAGTAAAATGCCAGTGACAAAAATGACAAACACCAAAACTCTATCCCACAGTCCTTTGTAATTGCTATGTGGAAATAGGTCTAGGTGGATTACTGTCGACACTTCTCTATACTCGGTCCTGCTTTGTGGCAGGAATGTACTGCTACTAGTTCAAACGTGTATGCAGAAAGCAGTAGCTCCTTTGTTGGATGGAACCATGTATTTTGGGCTAAAATTTCTTCTGGTGTGGAACTAGGAACTTTGTGTTTTTATTTTTTCCGAATGCCAAGAGTTGTCACTGTTGAATATTGTCAGGTTATTTCTCGTTTCAACTCATCTTTAATTCGTATGGCGAACATTTTTCTTTCAAGATTCTGAGGACTTGCCTTAAACCAAACCCACATTGCTTACACATTACAGGAAGACTAACGTTTCAGCCAGTCACGGTTGGTGTTAAACAATTGCATCGACTGAGAAATCCCAAGGAAGATAACATATCTTTAAAGCGGTTAATTGAGTTGGTTCATGAAATTCCACAAATTTTTCCAAACCTACGGAGTTTTCCTCACATAACAATGACAAATGTTCCAACTTAGACAATCCCCATATCATACACACAAGTAACAGTTTTATGAGCGAGTGCCTAACGATACAAGTTGGGTTTTCAAAAATTTATGACCAGACACTTTTTCAAATTATGTACAAAACCATTACAAGTCAGGACACAAATTAAAAATCTGTGACTTGTTATGCTAACTATGAGCATTGTTATGTTATATCGACCCTTTTGAGACTCTCATCAGTTATAGATATCAACTCAATCTCTTTAAGTGATATTTTCTACATTTGACCAATTTTTGGTTTCGATGAAAGAGAAACCTATGCATTCATGATGGTGTGTGTATGTATGTGCGTGTGTGTGTGGATCTATGTGTGTGTGTGTTCGTGACACTTTACTTGTCAACACGATATCTCAAGATAGGAATGTCTGACAGTTTTCAAACTTGGTACATAGATGCGCTAATTGAGAGGAAGAACCCTATTGTTTTTGGTGGGGGTCAAAGGTCATCTGGGGGTCACCAGGGGTCAAAGTCGGAAAATCTCATTAACACGATGTCTCAAGATAGAAATGTCTGACAGTTTTCAAACTTGGTACATAGATGTGCCATATTGAGAGAGAGAACCCTATTGTTTTTGGTGGGGGTCAAAGGTCATCTGGGGTCACCAGGGGTCAAAGTCTGAAAATCTCATTAACACGATGTCTCAAGATAGAAATGTCTGACAGTTCTCAAACTTGGTACATAGATGCGCCATATTGAGAGAGAGAACCCTATTGTTATTGGCAGAGGTCAAAGGTCATCTGGGGTCACCAGGGGTCAAAGTCTGAAAATCTGGTTAACACGATATCTTAAGATAGGAAACTTGGATGGATTTCATATTTGATGTGTTTCTATGCATTATAGTCAGGAGATGGTCCAATTGTTTTTTCATGTAGGTCAAAGGTCATCTGGGGTCACTGGGGGTGAAAGTCTGAAAAAATTGTTAGCACGATATCTCAAGATAGGAAACTTGGATAGATTTCATATTTGGTATGTGGATGGCTTATGGTCAGGAGATGGTCCCTGTAGTCTTTGGCAGAGGTCAGAGGTCATCTGGGGTCACCAGGGGTCAAAGTCTGAAAATCTCGTAAACACGATATCTCAAGATAGGAAACTTGGATAGATTTCATATTTGGTTTGTTCATGGGTTATGGTCAGGAGATCGTGCCTATTTTTTGGCAGAGGTCAAAGGTCATCCGGGGTCACCAAGGTCAAAGTCTGAAAATATTGTTAACATGATATCTCAAGATCAGAAACTCGGATAGATTTCATGCTTGGTATGTGGATGCGTTATAGTCAGGAGATGGGCTCTACTGTTTTTGGCAGAGGTCAAAGGTCATTTCAGGTCACCAGGGGTCAAAGTCTGAAAATCTTGTTGAAGTGATATCTCAAAATGTCTATCTATCCATGTTTGGCTTTTATGGAGGTCAAAAGGGCATCTGGAATAACAAATTATTTTTTGAACATGCTTGTATAACATTTGAGTGAGAAGATAATTGTGCATGAATGGCAAATTTGAAACAATACATTTATGTATCATCAAAACCTCAATGCAATTTTGCATTCTGGGTATTCAGTTTTTTCCACCGTGTGCCAGTCACAAATTTTCATTTTGCCATAGCTTTGTGAGTATTCTTGTGAATTGTATAATCACTTTGTTCCTTTAAAGTCATCTAATACAGAAAGGGTGAAAACGGATGCCTCGTGAATTTTGGGGTAACGTTCATTCTTAGGTTTTTCATGAACGAGTGATTCTAGGATTTTGACAGTGACATAAAAGTGTGATACGGTAATTACGACATTTTTGAAGAGTTGGTCCGAGAAAGCTTTGTTGTATTCCATTTGACATGTTAATTTCTTTTCTAATATTGATGTAATTTATCTGCAACTCGGACAACAAAACAGTGTTCCTGAATTGCTAAGCAAGAATTTACAAAAAATTCTTTAAAGCAGCTCATTGGGTTGGTTCATGAAAATCAAGATTTTTTTTCCAAACCTGTTGTTAAGTTTTCTTCAAATACCAATGACAAATGGTCACAAACTTAGACAATTTCCATATCCTACACACAAATAAATGTTTTATGAGTGCATACTCAAGGGTTCAATTTCGTTTTTAAAAATTTGTGACCAGACACTTTTTCAAATCGTGCGCAAAACCATTACATGTTAGTACACGCACAAAATTCAAAATTTTAACTTTCTCTGTAACTTTTGGATATGAAGCGTGACTCATTTTGCTAACTATAAGCCTTTTCATGTGATAGTGACCCTTTGTCACCCTCTATAAGTTATCAATATCAACTTAATGAGCCCCTTTAATGGATCATTAATATTAACAAGTGCTTCTACTTTAGCTGATAAAAATAAGAATTGTTTAACAACTGGCAATTCTGGGGTAGCAGATTGCTTTGAGAACCCAGTTGTTTTGTCTCTTGCTGCAGCAACTAGTAAACTGTAATACATTTTCCATTTTTCAGCAGGGTGGCACAGAAAGTTGAGCAGGTTTGTCATACACAAAGAAGAGACAAACTACTGCTGTTGAATTTTAACATTCTGGCGGACAGTAAAACAGCTAGCAAGGTAAGATTGGAACCTGGTTGTTTGTTGTTTTCTGTGTGCTTCCAAGAAAATACTTGCTAATGTTCAGTATATCGATATTAGTCAATAGTTCTACATTGGAAGTATCAGTATAGAACTAATAACAGTATCGTATTAGTCACATAAATATCATCAGCTTTACTTAAAGGCATATTTTCATCATCCCAAACAGTTCCAATTCTCCCAACCTACTTACTTCTAGCCCTTCCCACATTTAACTAAAACTCATCTTTATCCAGACACAATCCTGGTTTATTGCTTCATGGTAGGGCTGTGCATTTTCGGTTAATTCACTATCCGTTTAACCGATTTTATTAACCGGCGGTTAACCGTTTAACCGAAAATGACGTAATGTTCACACAACAACAGAAAGTCAACATTTCCAAAGAGCACCATCACTTTTGTACAGGAAAGTACAAGTCTAAAAATGGCACCGTAAGTCATGTTCGCCCATGTAAGTATGTGGCAAAAATGTTGGTATTTTGCGCTGAGTTTATATCATATTTTCACAGTAAAAACCCATCCTGCATTTACTGAAGCTTTCTTCAGACCATGTGCACTTTTTAAAATTCCACCAACAGTTGTATTCCTGCCTGACCCTATGTTACATTGTCAGTTATTTCATGAAACGCTCCCACACCGCTGTTTTGATGCAGCTTGCTTGCGATGCAGTCAGTGTTCAATACATGTACAGCGCTCACGTGTTTGTTATACTGTAGTAGCGATCTGTACAATTGCACCGTAAACGGCCCACCAGCCGCAGACAGCACAACCAAGCCCTATTAACCTGCATAAATTAAGGAATTCCCAGCATTCCTACCGTAAAGTTATTTACAGTAGGACTTATGGAATGTTGTTATATGACGTCGTTACGAAAACAACGCACGTGGTCTCATGCATGCAGTAGACTTGCTTGCGTATCCGTTTTTACCACTAAACAAGGGACCATGTTTTGCTCGATGACATATATGCACACGATCTATTGCAAAATTTGAATTGCCTCCGCATTGTGATTGGTTCAAATACGTTGATTCTGAGCCAGCCAATCACAACTCGCGCCATCGCCTATGGGATTTAGTGTGTGAAAATACCAGACTTCCGAACGAATTTCCTCATTGAGTTTGCATTATGATGATCGCATTTCGGAGGCTTAACATAGCTGGCATGTGCAGCCGGCCAAGCCCCGTGCTAAATTCACCAAGAAACGGCAGTACAAATCTCTGCGTACTTGGATTTTTCGGGGGTCTGACTTAAGTGTATTTCATTTGCTGATTATTTTGAAATAAGACCTAAGGTTTGGACAAGAAGTGGCAAAAATACAGGGATATTAATATCAAGAAGGAACCATAAGATAACGTTAATCGAATCCATTTTTTGCTGTCCAAGACCGCTAAAAATTAGATCGTTATTTTTTACGTGCATCGTAGGGTTGACTTCTACAGTACAGTACACTATCGCAACTACAACCCAGTTGGTTCAACGAATTGCGTATGCTTATTCATAAAAGTCAACAAGGATTGTTCCATTTTATATGATATTGGGCAAACAACAAAATGGCGGGAATTATCTGTAGCTTACGATCGTATTTTTACGGGTTAAATTTTTTCCAAAGACTGCTAAGTAGCAGTGTTAGTACTTACAATGAAAAGTAATGAAACTTACGGAGGTGTAGCATGATAAAATATTTCGAATAGCTACAGTGGGAAGACTTATTCAAATATACTTTTGTGCCCTAATCATGGTCTCGCGGAGGTTTAATTGCCATAGAAATACAGGGCTTGGTCACTTTTGTTACAGCCCCCTGCTTGCCTTGTAGCTTTCTTTTCGTTTGGTAATCTCTCAAACATGCCGCTAATTTCTAAAGTTGTGCTTGGGTGTTGCTATTGAAGGGATTAGGAGACGAGCACATGAAGTTCTGCCAACGAAAGTAACAATGGGTGCGCCACTTGTCACTCATCATAATGTACTTAATTTGGGGAGCTGCCGCGGAATTAATCCGTTCAATCGAACGGCCGATTTTAAAAACTCTTTTTACAGTTATTGTTTGAGCGATAATTCGTGAGAAACTGACACTGTTTGTTGGGCGATGTTTGTGTAACAGTTTACTAACAAAGCCACGCCGCAGGGACTGAGCTATTGGCAATACAAAAACGGTTAATCTATGAAGAGGAATCACCCAAGAGTAACCGACGAGTCGGTCGGTTAACCGATTAACCGTCACAGCCCTACTTCATGGCTTGTCATAGTGACCATACAAGTCCATAATGTGTAATCAAGACACTCTCAGTGCCGAGGCTGTGTAATTTAGCTATGATGCATTGTTTGAATGTGATGCCAATCAAAGAGCTGTACCAATTGAGAGTTTTGATATATGTATACTGAAACTGTAGTTTGGGGTGACAAATGACTGCCTTTAATTTGCAATGCTTAACAAATTAGATACTTAGCAGCAGTGGCCATGACCAATTGGTAAGTACCAAGCTGATTCTTCCCAATAGAAGTCGATGCGACTTAAAACTGGTCTTAACATCGCCAATCACATTTGTAGGGACAATTAAGTTAAGTAGCGGGGTGCAAAGTTGTGTAGCATGCGGCTAGCTGTAGGATGATTCCATACCCATGTGGAGACACCCTTGTTTGAGTGAAGTATGCCAAAGTTGAATTGGTGAATGAGGCCATTATGACAGTGTAAAGGAATAAACATCAGTGCAGCAAGATGTCTGGTTAAAATGTACCTTAAACTCTACATCTTTTTAGCAATTTATTGCTTGTGTTGAAAGAACATTTCTATGAAAACCTATAAATTATTGTAAAGGGGAAAGACAGGAGATTTTAGTGAATACTTCTTATGCATACATTGAGCTCATTGTGTATGCAAATATGCAAATTAGCTGGAAAGATGCACTTTTAAGCAAATTTGCATGTTTGCTTACAAATTGGAATTACAAGTATTTGTGATGCACAGATTGTTTGGTATAGTTTCTCTCTCATATGTCAAATTTTGGGGAAATCAAGTGCAAGGTAACAAACTTGTAGTTCGTTGCAGGCGATTGAGTGGCATTGTACGGGGATGTAACGGTACAAAAGTTGCACAATACAGGGCTCAAAATTAGGCCTAAGCTTTTAGTAATGATTCGAAGAGAAGTGGTATTATGATAAAAAATTTCCTCTGTGATCATGATAGAAATTTGAGCATGTGTATTCAGTATTATTTCTTTACAAACAAAACATACCTGCAACTTTTCAAGTCATGGATTCTTGATTGAAAAGTTTACTACCATGGGTATATTTATGGAACCTATGTAACACACCACCTGCTGTCAAGAAGTAATCACTGCACACACATGAATGTGACACGACAGAGAACCTGAAGATTTAAGAACCAGCCGTTTTAACATTTTGATTTTGTAATTATTTGGGAAAAATTCTCTGTGGCTGTGTTGGTCTTATCAACAGAATTCCAGAACTTCTGAAACAAATTACCTACGTTTACATACAGTACTGTAGCAAGTAAACAATTATTGGTTACTTGCCATACACATATAATTGCAAGACTTTTACTGCTGTTTGCTTTGATAAGTAACCTAATAATAATAACACCGAGGTAAAGTGAATTTTTGACAAAGTCAGCCCTTTTTGTTTCAGCAATTTTTTTTGCCGTAGCAAATATCCTATTTGCCAGGGCTGTTGTTTACTGTGCCATACTCTCCATTGACTTTCTCTAGATGTATACTGAGTGCAAAAACTTATTTTGTGCACTCCAGTGAACAGCACAGTAACTTTCAGATAAATTGTGACCTGTTGTGTGGTAAGATTTAGCTATGGTAGCTAACAGAGGACATTTTGCAGCATGGAAAGGTAATTGGATGGGTTGTGGATGTGGACTAAACAATTTCTGTATTTTGAAGTGATTTGGGGTCAAAATTGTCAGCTTTTAGCCAAAATTGAAGAACTTGAAAGTACTGGGCAACGGAAATTTGAAATTCAGTAACTCATCCTATCCTCCCTCAAAAATCATATATGCTTGCAAATCTGTTTAAAGAATCTTGTAAGGCACATTTTTACATTTGAACAAACAATCAGACAACTAGTTTTGTTTTCAAGTTACGATTTTTTGTTTCAGTGATGGCATGTTTGTATGTACGAATGTGTGTTAGTGACACTTTGCTCGTTAACACGATAGATATCTCAAGATTTGAATACCTGACAGTTTTCAAACTTGTTACAGTACTTAGATGCCCCATATTGAGAGGGAAAACCCTATTGTTTTTGGTGGAGGTCAAAGGTTATCTGGGGTCACAAAGGGTCAAATGTTTAAAACCTTGTTACCAGTGTTCACACTAAACTACGCGATTGCGGGAATTCCGCAACAGAATCAATAATCCCGCAAGAAAAATATTTGTTTGTGGGAAATTTCCACATCGTTTTTCTTGCATAAGCGATAGGGTTATGATCAAAGCACAACTTATTTACTTGTCCGTTATACGAATAATCGATGAGTCACCGTTTGCATAAACGTTTGTGTAAAATGGAGCTCTACACAGTACACCCTTACACCCATACTGCATGGACTGGGTATGCATGTACTAGCGCTACCTATAGCGTAGGGCTGTAGGCCTAGTGTAAGATCGCGCAGCAGTGGCAGCTAGCACTGAAACTAATCGCTCTGTGTGGAAACATCGGTCATGTTTTAAACTGTTGTGAAGTGTGAAATGGCCTCCAAGTCAATGTTGGATTATTTTTCAAACCGCTACAGAGTAGCCATAATAACGTAAATAGTGATACTACTAGTAAGTTAGGCCTAATACTACTACTTCAGTATAGTAATACAGTACTAGGACTGGGCCTAATGTTAAGCCTAGGTCTGCTAACAAAAGTAGTGTTCGACCGATCATCTGTTAACTCTTTACCGTTGTTCGGGTCCGTACGGACCCGAATAAAGTGACCAATTTAAAAAAATCATAACTTCACAATCCTTCATCCTAAAATCTAGTTTCTAGTACCATAAGGTAGCTTACAAAAAGATCTTTTAAATACTTATTAATTTTTAGGGGGGTTGGTTGGAATAATTTTGAAAAATACAGGTGTAAAGTTCTTTTGTGATTCAAAAATGCGAAAAAAACGAAAAATCACGATTTTTGGAAAAAAAAATCATTTCACCCCAAGAAAACCTTCCATCAAGCTCACCTAGGTTTTGGAACATCCTCTATCCCTCAAAAACATGTGATGAGCTTGTTGGGCTGTGGTTGTAGTCGAGGTGAGAGATATTTTGCTCAAAAGTATGAAAAACGGGGCAAAATTTTCGCAGTTGGGCTAAAAAAACTCACTATTTTCTAAAAAATCTGGCGACACAACCGTACCATCGATTTCCTCTCTGAAAACACCGTCCAGTTTGTCACGAAATGGGCTACTTGGAAATGATTTTTCCTTATTTTTATCTAGCTCCCTCGATTTTTAGTTCTCTAGAAACAGATTGTTTACTTTGTTGGCGTGGGTAGAACGCGAGGTGTACGTACTTCTATTTGCAAAGCCAGTAGATCAAAACTGAGGAGAACATAAGTGAGGAAGAGGTAGATGTTCATCAAGAAAACCACAAAAATGAAAATGGGTTTGTAGAACCAGCGGTATTTGGATCGGAATATTGTAAGTATAGCCAATTAGGCTATTAGCCTAACGTTACCTTTAGGCCTAACTCACTGTATTGTTATGCCCTGAACTTGGACTTGAACTACTAAAATCATCATATCTCTGCCAATTCTTGTTCAATTTGAACAGTTTTTGCATCAAAAGACAGATAAAGGTGTAGATGATAATTCTTGTAGCATTCCAGACCATAAAATGGGGAGAATTCCACTTCCAGTGCAATATACCGAAAACAAAAGGCCATTGTGTTACTTCATTTGCATATTTGCATACATAATGAGCCCCGATCTGCATGTAACAAATGTCCATGAAATCTTCACCTCATAACCTTTCAAATGAGTGTTAGGTCCCTGCACAAAATATTACTGTAAACTTGCTAAAACGTCCCCCAAATGGTCACTACTTTTAAGCCAGTATCAATAAAAAAGGCTACAACGGTAAAGGGTTAAGTAATTGGCATCCGGCCGATTATTGCGTTATCGGTAAATAATCGGCATCGGTAAAATTCTGCCATTCAACCGATCACTACCACCAATTTTTTGGAAATTGGAAAAAAGGGGCTAAATATACTTGCAACTTGCTCTTAATTTCGTTAGAATTCCCATAAATACTCCATCCTTCCCGCCAGAACGAGATGCATTGATAACCAAAAATGTATAAATTTTACCCCTGCCATGGGAATGATCGTTTCAGATGTTTTCCGCCATAACCCGGTAGTATTAGCCTACTTGGAATTCGATTTAGAAGTGCATTCAAGGTGCATTCCTTGCTGTCTCGCAGAAAGCGCCGCGTAAGTTCCTGTACAAACTGTTCTGCACAAAACACATTGTACAGACTATCTAGCTGCAGTGTTTTGCCGTTTTTTCAAATCCCCAACCTTTGCATACGTTTATGTGCACGTTTTGTACACTCAGCACCTAGAATCTTGTGAAGTTCGGTGGTTATTACCGTGCATAAATTGAGGCATTCCCAGCAATCCTTCCGTAATGTTATTTACGGTAGGACTTAAGCAGTGTTGTCATACGACGTCTTTGCAAATGAAAACGGTAATGCACGTGATCTCTTGCAGCAAACTTCTTGGCCCACGCTTGCACTAGACTTACGTGAGTGTCCGTTTTTACCGCCAAACAAGGCATTATATTTTGCTCGGTGACATCATACGCAAAAGATCCATTGCAAAATTTAAATTGGCCCCTGCTTCGTGATTGGTTAGTTGCGTTGATTCTAGGCAGCCAATCACAACTCGCGCCTTCGCCTATTTGATTTAGTGTGTGAAAATACTCGGTCTCAAGACAAATTTTCATGTTGAGTTTGTGTTACAACGATTGCGTTTGTTATGCCGGCTAGCGAACCTGGGCGAGCCCCGTGCTAAATTCACCTAGAAACGGCATCGCAAATCTCAACGTACGTGGATTTTTTGGGGATGGGACTTACGTGCATTTCAGTTGCAGATTCTTTTTAAACAAGACGGAAGTTTTGGACGAGAACTGCAAAAAATATACGGGGATATTTATATCGGAAAGGAACCATAAGATAAGTTATACGAGTGCCCAGAACTGCTAAGATTATCATGATTGCTTTACATGGGGTTCGTTTTTAAAAGCGGGAGAGTAGCTACAGTACATTAACGCAACTACAACCGAGTACAGTAAAAGAATGCAATGTTCCGACATGATTGGGGGATGAAAACTAGACAGAGCATGATGTTGGCCTTAGAACTAAATTATCAAAGGGCATGTGAAATCGACTGCAAACAATTGTACAGTATTAAGGGTTGATTTGTATTTCCACTTTCGAAGTGAAAATATTTCGCCTACAAAAATGATATCCCGTGCGTGAAACGAACAGAACTATTCCCAGTATTTCCATCCTGAACTGGTTATGGTAATATGGAAGGCACGAGGCAAGGGGCACGTACTTAAGTGACAAACGTGACTTCCCTCTTTCTAATAATCCGTAATCGGCATCGGGCCGATTGTTTAATTAAGTAATCGGGTATTACCGATTATAGCATATTGGGTCGAACACTAAACAAAAGTAGTAAAACCAAGAAGAAAAAAGCTGACAAGTTTCAGTTAAATTGGCTGAAAATTTGGCTGTGGTTATGGTACGAGAAAGGAGAACTATTCTGCCCCACATGCAAAGAAGCCAGGCCAACTGATACATCTAACCTTGCTGAAATCTTGTTCACTCATAGGCCTATCAGTTATTGGCAATGTTAAAAAATGTACTTCATTAATCTCTTTATTGGTAAATGCAGATTGCAGACTCAACTTAACTACTCAGAACTTAAAAGACTCCTCCCCCCCAAAAATGAAAATCCCCCCCTTAATTTTTCAGAAGGGGAGAATTTCCCCCCCAAATTTCAAGTCCCAGCGCTACATTGCTTGTTACAACATAGTCAAGATAGGAAACGTGGATAGATTTCCTATTTGCTGTGTGGATACATTATAGTGAGAGGATGATCCATACAATTTTTGGTGGGGGTCAAAGGTCATCTGTGGTCACCATGGGTCAAGTGCTGAAATCCTTGTTAAAACAATATCATGATAAGGGAAACTTCAAAAGATTTGATATTTTTTATGTTGATACAGTACATTTTAGTGAGAGGATGGTCCCTATTGTTGGTTTTTTGGTTCCTTGTGTAACAAAGGAACCTATGCAGTCACCTTGGCGTATGTATGTGTGTGTGTGTGTGTGTATGTGTGTGTGTATGTGACGGATTGGAATGCGAGGTATGTGGTGCGATAACTCAATAACCGAGTGATCAATTTTTTTCAAACTTGGTATGTATGTAGATGTTGTGGAGTAGATGTGCCCTATCGTTTTTGGTGGAGGTCAAGGGTCACTGGTGATCACCAGAGGCCAAAAACTGAATTTCTGTTAGTAGCTGTAACTCAGTATCCGTTGTTCAAGCAGTGGCATCATTTTAGGATAAGTTAGATTGGTAGGAGGTGAAAATGTTGGTACATTAACCAAAATAATTGGAAAGGGTCAAAAGGTCAAAAAGTAATGTTTTATTGATATCTTGCCACTGAAACATTTTAGAGGGGTGGTGTAATGGAGATTTGTGTTCGTCTAAGTGAAATGCACGTGATGACCCCCCTTGACCTCACTTGACCTCATTTGACCTTTTGACCTTTGTGACTTTTTTGTGACTTTTTTGTGACATCAAGATTTGTCTTGATCAGACGAACCAAAAAGGCTATTACACAACCCTCCTACAATGTTCGTTACTTGAGTTACTGACATTTAAATGACAGGCTAGTGTGTACATGTAGGTCATATGTAGGCCTATTGCAATGCCAGGTATACAGTGCAATTACTCAATAACCAAGTAACATAGTGGAAATAATGGAAAGTTGTGTTCGTCTAAGTAAAGTGCACGTGAAGACTCTTTGGGTCTTTGTTCAATTGGTTTAAAAGTCCAGCTGAAGTTTAATGCCTTTAGACAAATGCAATGTATAAAAGAAAGGAAGAATTATATCCCGCTCTCAGTCTAAAAGCAGTTTAGTTGACAATCAGGACAGTAATGCAATTATTATTAAAAACAACCTTTTCCTCACATACAGTATTGAATAAAGTTATTCACAGTGCAAGCTAAGATTCCAATTTCAATAGTAAAATATGAAAGCAGTTTCTCTTCTTTACCTCTGCTTTTACCCTAGGGACTACAATGCTGTTTCTAACACCCTCTTTAGGTTAAAAGGTCAAGTTGAAAGTCATTTATTAGATTCTACAGAGCTATGTTTGTTTCTTGGTCTTCTAGCCAAATTGTGAAGAAGAAATTGGTGGTAATAAATCACTATCAGGCTGCCTTTAGTAGGAGAATTGTGGGCTTTTCCTTATTTTTGCTTTTCAGGCAAACACATTGGGTAGTCTAAAGGACAACCATGACATAATTTCTAGTCATCCATCATAAATTTTGGTGGTCAGGAATGACCAGATGACTGTTAAATTTCTTTGGTGCAGAAGAGACTGTGTTTATTTAAAATCAGTTTTGATCTACTTTGACTGTATTTGACCTTTGTGACTTCTTTTTAAGGTCTGGATTTGAATTGTTGAGATTGACCAAAAAGGCAATTAACTAACCTCCTATACTACCCCAAACTCAAGTAAATGACATTTTAGTGAAAGGTGATGAATGTATTTGTTGCATGGAAGTGGGCAGTGTGCAGTGTGATAATTTGAAAAGTTTAGTGTTCCATTTCTCTCAAACGGCAAGTGCTTGTATGATTTTGAAATTTAATGTGCCCCTATGTTTTTGGGTGATGGCCAAAAGTCATTGGGGTTAAAGGTGCAAATTATGCCTTACCTTGGGACTACCTTAATACAATATCATCTTTAATGCAAGGAACCATAGTGCCCTTGGGCTCTTGTTT
This sequence comes from Holothuria scabra, assembly GCA_037179385.1. Lineage (NCBI taxonomy): Eukaryota > Metazoa > Echinodermata > Holothuroidea > Aspidochirotida > Holothuriidae > Holothuria > Holothuria scabra. Next base: position 10,380,119 of record CM074195.1, on the reverse strand, counting down.
GGTATAGGTCAAAGCTCATTGGGGATCACCATGGGTGAAATGTTGAAACAGTGTTAACACTGTATCACAAGATTTAATATTTGGTATGTGGATAAGTTAAAGTGAAAGGGCAGTCCCTATTGTTTTTTGTGGAGGTCAAAGGTCATCTGGGGTCACCTAGATTAAATGCTTAAAACCTTGATAACGCAATATCTCAAGATAGGAAACTTTGATTCATATTTAGTATGTGAATATACATGCAAAAATGTTGAAGTGAGAGGACAATCCCTATCATTTTTGGTGGAGGTCAAAGGTCATCTGGGAACACCAGGGGTCAAATATTGAAAACCTTGTTAAAACATAATCTCAAGGCAGGGGATAGATTTTCATATTTGGTAAAGATGGTTCCTATTGTTTTTGGTGGCATTCAAAGGTCATCTGGGGTCACCAAGGGTCAGATGCCGAAAACCTTATCAACACATTGCATTAAGGTAGGAAACTTGGATAGATTTCACAGGGCTTGATTTTCAGAAATATTTTGGTTGTCCGAAAATTTTAATAGAATTCCTTCATGTCAGGACTCCTTTGAAAGCTCTGCTACATATAGGTTAGCGTACTGTATATTATCCTACAAGCTGGAGTTTTGGAGAATTCTATTAGTGATATGCATGTGTAGTGATGTAAACTTTGGCATCATCAAAATGGAGTGGATATTATCTGCTAGACCTTCAAAATATGGACGTGTTTAGATTGCTAAAGAAATGTTAAATGTTAACAATTTCAGTAGCCAGCCTGCGAGGATTTCACACCTTTCATTGGAAGTTGAAAAATTTCAAAAATTTTCCAATCTAATGAAACTTTCAGTTTTTTGAACTTCCTTATTTTTACAGGTCTTGAATTTTGAGGCGCGTGAGTGCTATCGCTCACCACCACTCGCCTCAAAGCACTGCGAGGAGTGCAATGGTTCACACACATAGATAAAGAATGGGAACTCATTTAAATCTATTAAAGTTTAATAAAACAGCACACCTGCCACGCTCTTAATTTCTTGGGGAGTGTGATTTATAGCACACCTGGAAAATCTGAAACTCAAATCCCGTTGTTCTCTGTATTGTTTGATGGTAGTTCTTAATGCTTATTAATTATGATTTGGCAGTTCAGATAGATCTCCTATGCGTAAATAGACTTTTGTCACTGAAAATTCTAATCTGCCACATCAAAATCTCAAAATGTCCTTTTTAAGCTACAGTAGCATTTTATATCTTCAACTGCATCATATGTTGCTTGGATCATGTGGTCCAAACTCACTGGCAAAGCAGGCTCCTATGTGCAAGGGGGTTCTTGTTTCAGTTGAAACTTCTAGACCAGAAGATAACTAACTATGCAGTTCATTTTGCTCAATTTTCCCATCCTGAAGACTTCGCTATCTTATCCATTCCCTCGCTGTTCGTAACCCTCTGAAACAGTCTTCAATTCCAGAGTAAATAAAACAAAACTTCACTTTGTCACTCCTGTTCAAATTGCTGGATTTTGAAAAGAAATCATCCGCACAATGTTTATCTCATGAAAACAGCTAGATACGGTCAAGTTAACAGATTGCTCAGATGTTTCCAACAATAAGCTTGTAAAAACTAAATGATGACATGCTTTGTTATTGGCAGGGTTCGATTTACCCGGGTGCACGGGTGCATGTAGAATTTCCTTCGTGCATGTAACTGTGGAGGCTTACGTGCACTTCGTGCATGTAGACTTCAGACCTAGCCAACAAACTTCATGGTCAAATACATGTTACAAGTCAAGTTGCAGCTCAAAGTAATCCTAATATAGCTGTCCCAATTGTCCGTTGCATCGTTATTTCTTGCATACTGTCAGTTAGACAAGCAGACATTCCTAGCCTCCTGCCAGGGTTTATATTAGCCGCTGGATTTTGGAAATCCCGCACTAACAATATTCAGAATAAGCTCAACAAATGCACACACTAAGTCCCTGCAGTAATGCACTTATTAATGGATGTACGTTCCGTACGTAAATCCCAAGAACGCTTAGTGCACGCACTGTCAGTTACTTTAAACAGTAGTTATTGTTGTGCTGAGAGAGCTTGACATTGGTGACACAACGTAAACTATGTGTACGGTTTGCATGTGGTGGCTTTCAACTTGAAGGTGACTTTTAACGTTACAGGCTAGGCTTACCAAGTATTCATATAGACAATACGTTAGGATGGCATGTGAGTTGGTGCCAGCAGCTCTAAAGAAAAAAGTATGGTACATCAAAAGTAGCTTAGTATAAGTTTTGAAAATGTTGGTAAGGGCAAATTTAAAGTATTTTACACATGCCTCACACATGTTTTGAGAAAAAAATGCCAACAACATAATTTTGGCATCCTGTTATTTTCACGATGTGGTTTGCTCCTAAGACTGCAACCTTTCACATTTAGTGTCTACCACAGTGTCATTGAAATTTGGAAGGACTTGGATGATGGATGACTTGAACTTTTTTAATCATAATGTCAGAATTTTAGTTGCATGTTAAACTGGCAAAACCTTATAATCAACCTTAAAAAAGAGTTGAATAACTTGAAGATTGTGTAAAATTTTAACTGTAGCTTATAATGGATTATTTGATGATAGTTGATGCAAACTGGAGGCTTGGGACCTCCAAGTACAGTTTATAGCCTGGGCTTATTTGAGTAAGGTCACATGCTCCCTTGTGTCGGCCCAATGGATCTTCAAGTTTAGCTCTGCTCAACAAAAATCTGCACATTTGTTTTTACTCAAAATAGAAAAAATGCAAATTGTGCGTTTAGACCCTTTCTTAGGCTTATTGCAAAGGTGTTTTTCTCGAAGACTTTTCTTTAAATTTTCAGATTATTTGGTGCATGTAGAAATTTTGCTGTGCATGTAGATTTTTTGACCTACATGCACCAGTGCATGTAGAAAAAAAATTATAAATCGAACCCTGGTTATTGGTTACTATGATCAGAGATGATCTTCATTTGTGCTGAAAGAGATATTTTATAACACTTCACTTATTGGCTTAACACTAACAAATTGTTGTGCAGTGTTCCATTTGAAGGGAATAAACTTCCACATTTTAAACCCTGCTCAGGAATGTTCAATGACAGTGGGACTTGGACTGTTCAAATACTTTTTTTCATGCGCTCTGATGTATACTTTTGAAACTTTGTACCGGAGGTACTCTTTTTAAGTTAGCTAAACAGGCTGATGATCATTGAATATCAAGATACATGTTACTGAACACTATTGCCTATCTGTATGTACTGTATTCATTGGTATTTATTTTTTCCTTTCAGGTGAAGGTCCGTCGGGCATACACAAGGAGGTAAAGGTGTGCCTCCGCTGTAGATTGCACATTTTATTTTTTTAGTAGGTAAGAAGTGTTTCACTTTCTGACTACCTATTTTTCTAGATTCATGTATTTCATTCTTTGTGGTAGGGCTGTAAATTTGAGATTAGTGAACTAAACATTTAATTGCATCTTTTTGCGATTACTTGGCGATTAATCGCATTTGCGTATGCATAACCAACCCATGTAGTAACGTGTAGATATTGGTAATAGACCTACACTCTACATATATGTGTGTGTCTGTAGTATAGTTATTCGCAATACTGAGTTAGCATTAATACAACGCACAGGTCTGCCTGGAAGCAGACTTCATTTTAACTTTTTTACCCCCTTTATCTTTACTAACAAAACATTTCGCGCTAAGCAAGTTTTAGAGAATTGTTTCCATTGGAGGTTGATGTAGATCGTTTGTCCACACACCAGTAGCTAGATGAAGTTTCAGTATTTCAAAGCAAGGATCCTTCACAAAGTATAGGCTAGGCCACAATACAGTATCCACGGCGAAAGTAGCCGACGAGCCCCCTTTGCAGACAGCTGCAGGACCGACTACGATATATTTAATTTTGACACTTGCCCAATCTACCCATTTGTTTCTTTTCTAATTTCCCCCCAAAAATAGTGTGGCTCGAAGCCACAACAAAAAAATAGGCCTAGAGCCTAGCCATCTAGGTTTACAGTACAAAATGTAACACTAGAGCTAACAATAATAGGCTACGATCAAATCTAGACATCATAGTTTTCACCGGCCATTTTATGTTTAAGTTACTGCCTGTACTGTGTAAATAGCCGTACGTACGTTCGCAACTTATACACAAGACCCGCTGGCTGCTAGCTACATGCACAGTGTAATATACATACATGCCTAGCCTTCAGCTAGCTGATCGACTCGCTCGGCGTGTATCGTTAAAAGCACCCAGAGAATGGGTGTACTTCAATTGGCAATAACATGACACCCTCCCTGAATAATTATGTTAGAAGCAGGGAATCCCCAAACTTTAAAGAAGCTGCCTCATTCACGAATGTAAGCAGCCGATCAGTGAGTATGATTCTTCGTAACAGAAGTTCGTTCGATGTACACAGCACGAAGCAGCGGCGTATAAACGATTTTCAGCCAACTGCTACCGTGTGCAACTGCTGCTATGTACACTGTTGGTCCTGATAAACAGTGATTGAAACTTTTTTGAAACTTTTTTCAGTTCATGACTTACAAACACTCCTATGTGATTCAAGGACAGGAATAACATGGTTAGAGAGCTGAACTTGTAATTTTTTGAAATTTGTTGATTTGAAGTTGAAATTTTGGGAGACGTACACCAGTAGCCATTTGACAAGTGGGTGTTGAAATCGCACTATTACGGCGAAGTGCACAATGGCACACAGGGTACACTGTGGTGTATGCATTGTTTACTTAACCCAAGTCAAGTCCCTGGGGCATGAGATGCGATAAATGGCATGTAACATTTTACTAAACGATTAATTGGCTGGCCATTTATCAGTGATTAATCGCTCATCGCTGACAGCCCTACTTTGTGGTTGATGGAGCAGGACACACACTTCCAGCATTGTAGGATAGATTGCAATGCTCTTCAGGCTTGCATATCCACTCTATTTAGCCCAGCCTTATTGCACAACTGAAAGGAATTTGGCAGGGAAGAACTAACTTCAGGCAGTTCTCACAGCCAGCTAAAGTCAGTTCTTTTCCAATTTAAGTGTGCATAACATCACAGCATCTGCATGATAGCTAGAACCAGCTGTTTGTAAATCCAAAATTTGACCTAAAAAACAGTATTCCCTAACTAAAATTATAGTCAGAGTTTATAAAGAACACTCTAGATAGGTTCACAACATTTGTGAAGCACTTGATTCACAAAGCAATGATTTTGAGACTATTTTTCACACTTCTAAAACAGTTTTCATTTTCTTCCAAAAATCTTTCCTTTCCTTTTCTCAAAAATGAGTTTTTGGAATGGTATGCCAGAAATATAACAATACATTAAAAAATTTTGTAGCCACCAAACATGTCTAACATTGTAAGGAAATATTTCTAAGTATGCTCACGTATTCGCAAAGTGTAGAGTAGGTCTTGACACAGCTTTGCATCCTACATAACAAGCCCACTTTTCCGTGCTGCTGTGTTTGCATTAGATGCATGAAAATGGCACTTCGCCTGTGCCAAATGGGAAAATATCCAGCACACAGGTGTTAATCATCCATATTGTGTCTAGGCTATGCCTTCTGCTCTCCAGGCTATTATATAACTTTGTGACATCAGATGAGGTAAGTAGGGTTTGAAGATTTCCAGACTAGTAAGTTTTGGGAATTTAGAATTCTTTACTCAACTGAGTCAATGTGGTTCCTTTGAAACCCTACTTTTTGACCAAAGATTGTTTTCACTTTCATTAGCTGATCTATGAAGTGTGGAGAGAGCTTTTGTGATACTGTGGGGTAGAATGTCTGTCTCTCTCTTCAAAAAGTTTCAGTGTTTTCAAATTCCTCTATGTGGATGTAAATTTGGACAAGATGATGATAATAGTCATGGCAAAAGATGTTAAGGTGTTGGAAAGAATTGTGCACAGGATTAGTTCGCTATTGATATTTTAAAAAAGTGCCTCAGCTGGTGTTCCTTTTACATTCAGTTACCCTCCATTTCAGTGGTTGTTTCTGTTGTACTACTGCTTTGCTGGATGTAAATATCTTGAGGGAGTGTGCTTGTTTGCTGAAGTGGACATGTTGATTTGTGCTAGAATCTTGAAGCCTACTAAGGCAGTTACCAAAAAGCATGGAAAGTTCTAATAGCAGGACCAGGGACTTAATGTACAGCTGAAAGCAAACTGATGCTACAGCAATGCAGTATCTGTTACACAGACCTTGGCATACAGATAGGTCATTGTTTTACTACGAAGTTCCTATATTTGACTCATCATCTCTTGTTTTCATTGTGTAGTTAAAACTGAACTCTTGAAGAAGGAAGATTTTTACTTTTACCTTTTGAAGCCTAGTGTCAATTCAGGCCTTATTTGTGTTTAAAGGAAGTGCTAGTCACCCAAACTTGATTTAGTGTTGCAGACTATCCTATTTCATTATTGTTTTCCTCAATGGTGAAGTCAAATTTACTAGGAGTAACTGCTTTACTTACATGTAAGTCCCAAAATATTATGACATGTACTTTCATGAGAAATGAAAAGAAAATTGTGAGATTGAGCTGTTACTTCAAAGTTTGGTGAGAGTGTTCTTGTCCTGTTTAAAGCAACACTACCTACATCCTACTGTATGTGCAATACTGTTGAACTGTTTTGAACAAAGCGTTACACCATGGATAGCGCTAAGGTGTTTATAAAGTGTGGACCATAATTGTGTTCACAATAAGTTAAAAAAAAAACTGCACATTACATTAGGAAGGGTTGAGCAGCTGCATCAATTGCTGCTCAAGCAGAAATGCCAACTCTCCCTGATTCAAGCAAGTTTTTCCCCCATTGAGTTGCATGTAATTCTAAAAAATCTCCCTGATTCCTGTGTGAAACCTCCCTGATTTCTGGATTTAAGTGTTGGCATCTCTGCTCTAGTTTGTGCCTTATTTCTTTCCTTTGTATGATATTTTTCAAGAGGTTGGACAGTATATTAGTATTTTGAGTAGTGCTGGTGGTACAGAATTTAGAAATATACTGTTCTAAATATCTTTGTGGTGCATTACTGCTTGCACTTCATCCTAGTAAAATTAACAGTTCCTCACGCTTATTCCAAAGAAAAATGTATGACCAGGGTTGTAGCTACAAGACTTGATGAGGGAGGGAAAATGACAGGCACGTTTTTGTCAACTCATGCTTGAACTAAAATGGAGCCATTCAGACCTTAAAAAATATCCACATTTACTTCAAATAAGCTACAAATCTTTGAACCAGTTCTTAACTTGTCAAAATTTGTGTACACTTCATGCCAACTGATGGTGGCGCTTTACTTTCAGCAAGCTATGAGTGCAATTTTTTGTTCCACATTCGGGATCTTTCTGGCAACAACACCGTATATGACTCCTTGTTTTTGTTCACAATGTGCCCTGATGAAATATTTTACATGTGTCTTACCATCCTTCTTCCTTATAACTCTCAAATTCACCCCTCGTGCATGCCAAACCGTAATTTTTATACATAATGAATCAAACAGCACAGAACATGGACGGCTTATCCTGCATCAACTGGAGTAAATAAACGGTTTTTTCTGTAATAGTTCACTGTTCCCCATACTGAAAGTGAGGATTTTAGCTCTCTGAACTTGATAGTGGTTACTCAGTAGCTTGTTACCCTCATTGTCTAAACAGTAACGTGGAGCATGTTAGTCTTACTAACTCAGTTATGTCATGAGCAATGGGGCCTAGAAAAATTTTAAAAATATGCTATATTTATTAAAAAAAATATGCTGTATTTCCTATCCATCAATCAGCCTTGTGAAAAGATCAATCTCTCTGAAAAGTTTGACTGAGCCATTTTATTTGTAGGTTGGTTGCTGCATCATCTTGAAAAGTTATCTCTGAACCTACCATCCAGACATCCATACAGCCCTTTACTGATTCCACTAACATACTTGAGGAATTAATAGCCAGTGGATTTGCTGGAGAAAAAATTCATTTACCTCAAAATAAGCAGAAAAGTTTTTGCTTTCAAGAGGTGAAAAACTGCATTTGAATGCATGTACAGGGCAGTGTTTGAAGATAAACTGCATTGAGAAGTCGTTGCATATTAAAAGAGAAGGCAATAATCACAATTCGCACCCAACTGCTCAGTGAGCTCAAAATCCTAACACATTTTCTGAAAAAGCTAGTCAACTTAGTACGATTTTGTATGCATTTTCCAATTAATTTTTTTTCACCCACGTGAATGCATTCATTATGTGTACAGCCATTTTCTTATTTTGAAAAACGAGGGCACTTCAAAAATGACGCAAGCCAGTCACATCAAAAGTTAAACAACTTCCTCTGCACATGGAATGTACACTATCACACTAACTAAAACAAACATAGATTGTGATTTGAGACTTCCTTAATTTAAAGTGCAGAAGAAAAGTATATACTCAGCCAGGCCTGAAAAAATGTCAGATAGGACATTGCCAATAGCATTTCAAATGATTTTCATGAGACCATGTTGCCACACAGAGCTGACTCAGTAAGGTATAAAGTGCAATATACTTACCTTCTAGTCAACGGTTATAAATGTGCACTCAGTCTTTTCCTCCTTACCTCAGCTATATCACGCAAACTCCAAATATATCCAGGTATATTTCTCAGAAAGGATCATCACCTTGGATACCAATCGCTCACTCGTGTAAGACAAAACGGACAAAATCACTCAGTTTTCAATCAGTTTCAAAACTGGTACTGCTCAGGGAGATGTGATTAGATGGAGATCCATCAAGAACATTTCTCTTTGAGACATAATAGTTGCTGACACTAAGCTATTTCGGGTGTTCTTTATGACTCAATAGGCTTAACACTGAGGTGTTAGCATCTGTTAGGAACTAAGTTCAAGTCTGATTTAGTCGTCTGCTAGATGTCGAACAGCAGATCAGGAAATTTGTGTCTTGCCATAATATTGCCAGTCACTTTAATTAATTTGACCATTTGGATGCTAATTAGAACCTACTTATATTGTTCTCTGTATTTTTCTCTATTTAGGTGTGCCTTTCACGCTATGCGAGCAAATGCGAGTATTAACGAAATTCTGATAGCAATGCTTAGTCCTATTCCTCTTTTGCTCATTTGAATAAATCATCAGAATTGGTCTATAGCCAGGATCATTGTGATCATTAGCAGTTAGCCAGTCGCTTGAAATGCAGCTAGACCATTGTCTGGCCCTTCTTTGTCGGCAACTACTTACACATAACAGCATGGTTCCAAATAATCCCTTTTGTTGTAGTCACCCGTAGGTATGAATGAAGTTGCCTAGGTATTGAACAAAGAAATTCCATGCCCTTTAGTTCAATAATCTCCAATTAAAGGATTTAGTGTCTACTTTGGAATCAATCTAATTGGATTAACATAAATTAAAGATCCGATGGATCTCCATCTAGTAACACCTTCCTGCTTAGAGTACTGTAGAATCTATGCATAGGCTACCTCGCCCCTCCCCCGAAAAATATTTTTGCACGACATCCCCTGATACTGTTTGAGACGTCTCGGTCTCAAATTGAGGTTGCCCCCCCCCCCAAACAAATTTCCTTATATCCGCCCTTGAATACTACCATACCTAATATGTGCAATAGTGCATATACCCAATCACAGTGGACAACCTTGGTCACTGCATAAAACAATAAGCCCCTTTTATGATAAATTGGGGTCATCCTGTGCAAGGGAACATGTTTGCAGTAGGACAAATGAAACCATATCAGGGATAGCCAGACTGTTAGTGTGTGAATCAAAGTACGGTGAACGGCGGTGATGTTGCCCATTGCCAAAATTATTTCTTCGTGCAATTGTAAAAATTCTTTTGTTCATTTCACTTTTTAAATTTGTGATTAAAATTATTCGAATTGCCCATTAAGAATATTTTTTCCAAGAGGCAAATGGACCATATGTGACGTTTTATACATTTAATTTTAAATACTACATGTGGGTTAGTAACTTTTTTCTATTGAATATGAGAATGTGGCTAGCAGCTTTTGTCATTGTAAATGGCAAACCATGACATTTAAAAATAAGTTTTTATAAGGTTGAAATGACCTCTTGAAAACTTCTGTGTACCGCTTTTGGAAAGAGCACACATAAAAATGTTAGTTTTGAAGCAGGAAAAGCAAAGGTTGCGTTCTCCTTTTAATTTGACAATGCATAATAATGATTTGTATGCTCCTGCAGGGATTATTCAGCAGCATTTTTTTTTGTTATACCCTACATATGGGGTAGGGTCATGTTGAAAGTGTAGGAAAAGTGATTCAAACATTCCAACAGTGTCAAATTTTAATGACAAAGAGAACATTCTGTTACAAAGAAATACAAAAGGAATCTTGGACAATGTGGCTCCTTTACAAAGCGTTCTCTTACCTTGTTGATAAATGGAGTTAATTTTGTAGAAAAATAAGCAATCTTGAAAATGATGTATCCTCGGTAAGGAAATGGTATTGCCACAGGGGTTTTGTGGACATGGTCTGAAAAATTGTTTTTTTTTTTTCTTTGTGCAAGCCCCATGTAAAAAACCACCAGAGTATGTATTTAAGCTGTTCAGTCCCCAAAATAAAGAAATGCTCATCTCTAAAGTGATCACATGAAATTATCAGCAGAAATATTGAACAAAACCATAATAATTTACAGTTAATTCAAAAATTTCCATTCTGCTAGTGATGTTTCCTTTTTTAACCTAATCTCTGTAAGGATGTTTACATGGTACCTCCTGAGTGTTGTCAAGTTCTGTTTAGATTTGTATCATTAAAAATCATCATTGTTATTGTCAAACTGTAACTATCTGGTAAGTAACAAAGAATTAGTAGCAAAGGGTTAACAAAGAAATTGTCAACATTCGCAGCACAGCACATTTTATCAAAGTCAAAGAGTTAATGCAGAAACATTCAACCTTTGAAGAGGTATCGTAAGTACAGTTAAAGGTACTCTAGATAATGATTCCTGGGGATCTTTTCATGGGAAATGATTCTCTTATTTACCAGAGATGGAAAAAATATAAATTTCCCTGAAGCAAATCAAATTTCCCAGCAAGCAAATCAAATTTCCCAGCAAGCAAATCAAAATTTCCCAAAGACTTGACATGTTTACATACAAAAGTAGTCATATTTCCTTCCAAATACCAAAATTCCCCTGCAGTGACATTCCCAAATTGCTGGTTTTTTCCAGCCATGCTTATTTACTATCAAGAAAATTAGGGCATTTCTCTGCTAGCATTTCACCACACCTTTATGAACTTGTCTCCTACCTCTCTCTAATGGAAGAAGGGAAAGGAAAGCAAAAATCCCTTCTTTTTGCAGTGTAAATATTTTGTGCTAAACTCAGACAAAAAATGAGACCTTTTGGTCTGTCATGTCCATGCTAAAATATTTGTGCCTTGAATTTCATGTTTTCCAATGCAAAACTAATACAACACAATCTACAATGAGAGATTTTAATGATAAACAGAAGGGTGTATTCAGCATGGTCAAACCCTGCCTGCAACGTTTCTTGCATTGTAAGCCACTAACTCCGTGAAGCACAGTTACTGTGTGCAAATTACATATTCACAGAAGCCAGTAGTCTAATGCTTATTGAGTTCAGAAAACTCACTCGCAGTCACTATGCACCATGAACATTAAGTATGCATGCAGTTATGAGCCTGTAGTGAGGAGGAGGATGGCTGGCTTTGGTTGCCTAGCAACCGTCTGATTTCTCCTCTTATAGGCACCTTGTGCATTAACATCGTTATTGTGCATTTGGTTGTGATGTGTGCTGTCTCGCTCATAGGTTGTGTAACATGTGTGGAGGGTACTACATGGGGATTGTAGTTGAAGACTTCAGTAATTGAACATTAATTTGTAATTGAACCTTAATTATGAGAGTAATATTTATTCAAAGCCTTGAGTGAAGCTTTGGAAGGAAAAATTTCAGAATATTTTTTGATATTGATATTTTAAATCTTCAACATATCAGTCTCACAGATAAATGGTTTGTTGTTCATATTCATGAGTTTCAGTATTCTTCTGCATGTTCTCAAATTTTTTAAAACAAGTGGTACAGATTATTTTTATTTTTTTTCCCCCACAGGTATTTTTTAATTAGATATTTTGTACAGATTATTTTTATTTTTTTTCCCCCACAGGTATTTTTTAATTAGATATTCAAAATGAATGAATCAGAAGCACTTAGGGCGGAGGCCGAGAAGATGAAGAATGAAATAAGGGTAAGTTTCTTGTTTTAAAAGCAGAAGATATTTTTCAGTCTGGATTCTTTGCCACAATATCCTGTCACTTCCTTGTGTTGCTGTTCCATTAAAGTATTTGTTCATATAGGCTGCATGCATCTTCAAGCCAGTGAGAGTTATGCACACTTCCTTGAGTTGGTATTTATAATTTCCTGCAAGGTATTGTTTCTGTGCTTGAACTTATTTTTGTGTATGAAAGTAAAAAAGTAAATTATTATGAAAGACTCCAAGTGTTGTTGATTTGTGGGAAGTAAAATATTCCTCAAATTTATTTTGTCATTTATGCATGCTTTGGTTGTTTTTTTTTAGTCTCCATAGCATTTCCATATTAGTTTCCCTTAATTCAAGTTAAGCTTTCTTAATGTGGAGTCTTGCTGTTTTGGTTGGATTTGTTTAGTCCACACATTGATGTACAATGTAACTGATTAAGACAGGGTAGAAATGTTGATATTCTTCGATAACTTAGATATTTGAGTCAACTTTACCCCTTCTTCTTACCTCCTGTTACACTTTCAATCCCACCTACTCTCTGTTAAACCATGGTAAACAAATAACACAGTGCAGGAGAAGGCCACCCTTGCTCAGTGGGGTGGTGGCCTCTTTTGTCCTCAACCTATTAAAATATTTTATTGGCAGTGCCCTGAAGGACTTGTTATTTTACTTCTCCCTGTTCGAGAAGGAAGGAGGGGGCAAGTCAATTATGTAAAATTAATATTATAAAAAATAATATTATAATATTGTAATATATTAAAGGCATGTTCTGGAGACAAAATTCGTTAACTTCAAAATAAACAGAAAAATTTTCTCTTTCAAAATGTGAAAACTGCATTTCAATAGCTTATAGCATTTGGAAGATACAAATTTTTAAAATATTGCAATTTTTTCTTGGGATTTGATGCATTATGGGAAATCTGTGATGTCATTGTGGCACATTAATTTGACGCTGCATTCAATTTATTTATAATTATGATGCCGCTGCAGACAATATCAAGGAACATTGTTGGTTGCGCTCTACATATGTTGAAGGGTAATGCTAGATCTACAGGAAAAGATATTCAAACATTCCAACAGTATCAAATTTCAAGGACAAATAGGATGATCCATTATAAAGAAAAACAAAAGAATTTTGAAGCAATGTGCCCACATTACAATACTTTCTGTGGCTTTGTTGAAGAGCAGAGGTATTTTTTAACAGAAATAACCAATCTTTAAAGTGAGATATCTTGAGTTAGGAAAATGGTATTGTGATAGGGTTTGAAGGACATGGTGTGGAATATTTTTGTTTTTCTTACAAGACAAAGGCAAAAAGCCACCAGAACATGCCTTTAAACTTGAACAATTATGTCTTCAAAGTTTTTGAAAGCCAGCAGAAAGCTAGATTCACTGCCAAATCAGTTTCAAACCAGATCATTGTTTTCATGTGATGCTTAATGATATGCATGTTTGTCTTAGTATTTTGAAATTTTTGTTATTTCAAAAATAAGAAAACCTGGAATAAACATTGGTATAAATGGGTTTTGATGCTGTTTGAAGGTTGTATTCCTTCCCTTTTTGTTTTGTCAGTTAGTTAGCTTTAAGTCTCCTTTTAAGTCTCTTTTTCTTTTTTCAAAAAATTGAAAATCCTGCTTTCTCTCATGGCAGTTTCATTGACTACATGTCAGTAATTTCATCATATGTGCACTTGTTTGATTGCTTTCGAGGGACCTCCTCCATACAGCTATCAAACCACACAGCATTTTTTGTGCACAACCTCTTTGTGCATTCATTGTGTGAGCCGTGACAAAACTGGTTGTGTCTACATAATTAGTTTTAATATATATGCTCTCAACAGTGCTGAAGAGGTCTGTGTGGCTGCTGGTAACCATGCAACCACTACAATAGCAAATGAATAGGTTCTTTTTGTGCTATTTTGAAACACTTTAAGAGTGATGAGGAGAAACTACAGAATTCATGTTGATTAATTGTACAGGGTGTTTCATCTTTTCTTGATTGATTTTAGATTTGTTTGTGTTGTTGCCAACCAGTTCTCCTCTGTAGAAAACCTTTTCTTGCAAGTGCTCTCTGTTAAAAATTTATGGAGCAATATTGTTTGCATCTCAGCTAGGAAATCAATTGGTAGTTGTTGATAGGAAGCTTTGTAATTTATTTATATTTTTTATGGCCTTCTTCAAAAGTAAGGATAAAAGTAAGTCAAACTTGGTATTTTTTATATCTTTTAAGTGCCATGATGTAACTAGAATGGCTTGAAAAGTCTTTATGTCAAACTTGAAAATGGGTAGGCCTAATAAGTGAACTGGAAAGATGAAAATATTAGATGGGTATTTGTTATGTGTTGGGTTTTTTTTTTTTTTTTTTTCTCTCTTAATTTTTCTTCATTGCACTTTTTTCAGCAAACTTTGTTATCTGTTTCAGGATGCAAGGAAAGCAGTGCAAGATACAAATTTAGCAAATGCAACAATTAATTTGGAAGCTGTAGGTAGAATTCAGATGAGAACTCGTCGAACACTCAGAGGCCATTTGGCCAAAATATATGCGATGCATTGGGGTTCAGATTCCAGGTAGGTCTTGTTTTGGTGAGATCTTGATTCATCTGAAGGGCTACATTTTGGCATGACCAGGGGTCAGTTAAAACCAGTGTGGGTTGTTACTATCCCTTGCAGACCCTTGAACTCTACATCCCTGGTGTTTGGCTTTTGGTACTATTTTGTATCCAAGTGTCTTTAATGTTTGCACAAATTATGATGGAAAATAAATTCCTTTAATAACTGACAAATAATGGTGGGAATGACTGGTAGAAGAAATCATTATGTCTTCAATCAAGTCAAATGTTAGCAGATGATTGCAATTATCTGCTTGTTTTAATTAGTATTCAGTGGGTAAAGTTTTGAACAAGATGGTTTGTGAGATCTGTAATGGGCATCAGGATGAAATTATAGGACTGGGACGCATGTCAAAATTTTTTTCATAGTAATAGTGTAGTGAGTGAGGTTTACATGGACGTCATTCTGTTTACATATGTACTATGAACTATGACAGCAATAATTCCATACAAAGATAAGATACTTAAGATTAGAGTATCAGATTGCATCGTAATATCCAGTTTGTTTTATTACATTTTTTTCCCCTGCAGAAACCTTGTGAGTGCTTCACAGGATGGTAAATTGATAGTATGGGACTCCTATACAACAAACAAGGTAATGCAAAATTATTATTGACTAAAGGATATGCTAAGGTAATACCTTGAAAAACTGCACACAATGTTAGGTAAAGGGAAATGCTATGAGGGGAATCAGTGTCCATAACATCTTTTGTGTTAAGTTTCTCTTTGCTTAAATTAACTTCTCATACCCAAATTACCGGGGGAAAAAAACACCCAAAGTCATCCAATGTTTACCACCATCAAGTGTACATAAGAATTTTTGTGACAATTGCAATCTGAAATACAACCACACAAAGTTCTGGCATGATAATTCAATTATAGTAAAACAGAATAAAGGAAGAAGGAACTGTGTTTCTTGTCTAAGGAAGCTTTATCACCCATTGTTTTTTGAAAGAAATTCAATTCGTATTTCTTTTCCATATGATTTAGAAAAATAAATTGAAATGTATATACATGAAGAGAGAAACTTACAGAGGACATGAGAAAACCGCAAAAGGCATGGAATGTTGGCATATACTGCCACAGAGAAAGACTAATTTTGTTAAGGAGAAATTTGTCATGATGGCGGTTATATGATGAGCTTCTTCAAAAAAAAATGGCACTTTAGGTGATTGATACAATCATTAGAAAGTGTTTGCACACATAATCAGAAATGGCTTGGGGTAGCGTACTCTCACTGTAATTATAAATATTAGAGCACATACAGACAGTATGAATTTTTGGTGACATGAGTAGATTGTACTGATAGTAGGTTAGTAGAATGTCTGGGATTACCTGTTAAAACCTTGTAAGTCTATTGTAAAGGGTGTGAACCGGTTTTAAGGAGGAGTGTAACAGTATCGTCAATTTCAGTCCCATACCTAACTTTTGAATAAATAAATAATAAATTTGTATAGCTGTGGCTTTTTGAAAGGGTCCCTTAGATGATGATGATAAATCCCAGTTAATTAGTGAATTGCAAAGATCACTAATATGGTCCGTCCAGTAAGGCCGGATAAGCTTATTAGTATCAAACCAATGGCAGAGTTGATTGGAGCCTCAAAGCCTTTCACAATATTGGTATCAGCAGCAAACTAGTGGGTAGAAAAATCGGGCACAGCAATTACGGACATTAATAACTAAATGAGTGCTTACAAAGCAGATGATATTTTGGATATACTGTGCAGAGCTTTGATCCAGTGTTGTTTTGCACAAAATAGGAAGGCATAAAATCATTAACATATGTCCACCGTTGAAGTACACAACCATAGCAAGTTTTGTCCTTTTTGCCATTGAGTAAAACTGAGTTTTCACTTTTCTAGTAGATAGTAAGGTATGTTACATGTTCATTTCATTATTGTGAGTTGATATACCAGGCATCAGTTGCATTGTTTTACCACTAGTTTCACCTGTTGGCTGTTCATCTGCCATTTCTGTGATCTCTCCATAAATGAAAGAATGTGGATTTTTGCCTTATCCCCAGATTTTTTCCAATTTTTGATGGGAATTAGGGAAACGTCTGAACATATAAAAATCAGATGCTCAAGTGGTAACATTTGTCTGTTATTTTTTTAGGTGCATGCAATCCCACTACGCTCAAGCTGGGTTATGACCTGTGCCTATGCTCCATCCGGAAGTTTTGTGGCCTGTGGAGGCCTTGATAACATATGTTCAATCTACAGTCTTAAGACCAGAGAAGGAAATGTTAGAGTTAGTAGAGAACTCCCTGGACATACTGGTAGGTTTTCATTGCTTTTGTCAACTGCTGTCTGCATTTTCCGGTAATAGCCTATGTATCACAGATACGCCGTGTAGCTTATACAGTATAGGGTGCCTTGTAATCCATGTGAAACACTGTTATAATTGATTGAATACATGCTTGGCCTGCAATTGTTATTTTAGTGGTAAAAAGGGTTGATGGCATGGTTTAAGGTCATTATTGTTAGTAAGTTATAAATGCAAAAGTTTGCTGACTTGGCTGAATGAAGTTAAATGGGGTGTCATTTCATAAAGCAGTGTTGTTGGTATGGTGCAGGTCTCACTCTCCACAAATCAATACAAGAGAGAGATGACATCTTCAACAGGACTTTGATGACAAAATGACAGTCTCCAGTATAATGTGAAATTGTGTTTGAAAATTGAAAAAGAGATATACATGTGAATCAGTTACTGAAATAGCACATTGCTTTGTTTTTCAGGTTACCTTTCATGCTGCCGATTCATTGATGACAACCAAATAGTAACTAGTTCAGGTGATATGTCATGGTGAGTGTGACTTCTGCAATGAAGATTTTCATCCTATTACACTTGTTCTTTCCCTGACAGCTGCTGATAGATTAAATGGCAAAACTGAAGGCAATTGGTAAATTGCATCAGGTCTTAGGTTACATACAGTATCTGTGGTCTCTGGAGATGCTAACATTTAATTAGAAAATGGTTGTGGTGTATCCTGTCAGTTTTATTCTGTGGTGTATTTTTGTTATACACTTGCAGCTTGTTTTAAATGTAGAGCACTTGGAGCTCATAAAATT
This sequence comes from Holothuria scabra, assembly GCA_037179385.1. Classification (NCBI taxonomy): domain Eukaryota; kingdom Metazoa; phylum Echinodermata; class Holothuroidea; order Aspidochirotida; family Holothuriidae; genus Holothuria; species Holothuria scabra. The sequence goes on along the minus strand of CM074195.1, from coordinate 10,362,222 downwards.
TAAAAGTAAATGGTACTGGAAGGAGTATTTTTGTTAGTGTTATATGTACATCACATCCTTTGCTATTCTCATGTGAATTTTATCAGAGGTTTCATTGTAATGTAAGCGTACCCATGATCGATAAAATCTGAAGGAAATATCTGTTTGACTGGTGACCTTTTTCCTAAATTTGAAGAATCCACTTTCTCCCCAATTACTTGAAAGTGTATTACACATAGTTTGATGCTGATTAAACAAATCCTTGTTAAAAAGTGACTGAAGATCCAAGTGGGAATTCTTTGGACTAACCCACAAGTTCTGCTTGCTTACACAGTGGCCTTTGGGATATTGAAACTGGACAACAGACCACAGCATTCACAGGACACACTGGAGATGTAATGAGCTTGTCCCTGTCACCAGATAACCGCACATTTGTATCTGGAGCATGTGATGCATCAGCAAAATTATGGGACATAAGAGAGGGAATGTGCAAGCAAACATTTACCGGACATGAATCAGATATAAATGCCGTTACAGTAAGTGTTTTTACTCTTTAGATTTGAAGGAGTGCATTTGTCGAAGTGCTTTTCATTTTGGACGGTGATTATCCTGTTTCTAGTGTATTTTGTTTAGCAGGAAAAGTATAGAAAAATTTAGATGGTTCTGGAATACAATTATCCTGTTTCTAGTATATTTTGTTAGCAGGAAAAGTATAGAAAAATTCAGATGGTTCTGCAGTACAAAAACCCATTTTACTTTGAACTGGCTGGGAATCTCGCCCCTGAACCTCCCAGTCACCGAACTTTATTGTGGCACCACCTTCTCCCACTCTGCCACAGCCCTGGCTGAAACACTTACCAGGCCTTGAATCTTGAGGTGTGAGAGTGGCTATTGCAAGCCATCTCTCACCTCAAATGACTGTGAGGAGTGTGATTTTTGCACACCTAAATGAAGATATGAGCTCATGTTAGTTTATTGAAGTTAAACAAACCAGCCCACCTACCACACTCTTTATTTTCTTTAGGGGTGCAATGTGTAGCACACCTGGAAATCTACAACTCAAGGCCCGACTTACCTGCATAAGTTGAGCTTTGTTTGACAGTGTTGTTTTCTTGCCAAGCCTTCTGCAATCTAGTAATATTGAAGAAAGTTCTTTCATGGTAATGAAATTAAAAAAAGAAACAATCATAGCACAAAGCTTAATTTCTACTTACATTTTACTTTCAGTGCATTAACTTGTACACTATAAATGTGAGAAGGGAATGACTGGTGGTTAGAAGTTCTCAGTTGATGTGATTCTAATATAAAGAACATGATTGGTGGTCAGGGTTCAAAATACTTGGAGGCCACTGTCATTTGGGCCCCTTCACTTTTTTTATGACCTTCAAAAATTTACTAACACTGAAAGCCACAATGGTCGTAATTCCTCCCTTTAGTCTTAGGTATTGGATTTGATTCTCACTTGATAGACCTCAATGTCCTAATTTTTCCAGACAAGATGCCATTTGCCGTTTTCCCTTTCCAAATTGTGTATTCAAGATCAGGTACTTGCCACAAATTCATTTCATTTTAAATGCCATTTTCTCTTCAGTTTTTCCCTAATGGCTATGCATTTGCCACTGGCTCAGATGACGCAACCTGCCGACTTTTTGACATCAGGGCTGACCAAGAATTAATCATGTACTCACACGACAACATAATTTGTGGAATCACGTCTGTTGCTTTCTCAAGGAGTGGCCGGTTGCTACTTGCAGGATACGATGACTTTAACTGCAACGTTTGGGACTCCCTTAAAGGTGATCGTGCGGGTAAGTAAAATGGAAACTATATCATGGATATTTGCAGTGTTATTAACCCCTTTGTTGGTTTCAGTGAAAAGAGAAACCTATGCATCCATGATGGTGTATGTGTGTGTGTTTGTGTGTATGTGTGTGTGTTTGTGACACTTTGCTCTTTTCCACGATATCTTGAGAAGGGAAGATCTGACAGTTCTCTAACTTGGTACACAGATACCCCATACTGAGAGGAAGAACCCTATTTATTTTGGTTGAGGTCAAGGTCATCTAGGGTCACAGGGGGTCAAAAACCAAAATCCTTGTTTACACAATATCTCAAGACAGGAAGCTTGGATTGATTTCAAACTTGATATGTTGATGCGTTATGATGGGAGGAAGAACCCTATTGATTTTGGTAGGGGTCAAAGGTCATTTGGGGTCATAGGTGTCAAACTCAGAAAAACTTGTTTAGGATAGCTCAAGGTATGAAAGGTGGATGGATTTCAAAATTAGTATGTAAATGAATTATGGTGAGAAGATGGTCTGTATAAGGTTTTTTGGTTCCTGGTTCCTTGTGTAACAAAGGAACCTATGCAGTCACCTTGGCGTATGTATGTGTGTGTGTGTATGTGTGTGTGTGTGTGTGTATGTGACGGATTGGAATGCGAGGTATGTGGTGCGATAACTCAATAACCGAGTGATCAATTTTTTTCAAACTTGGTATGTATGTAGATGTTGTGGAGTAGATGTGCCCTATCGTTTTTGGTGGAGGTCAAAGGTCACTGGTGATCACCAGAGGCCAAAAACTGAATTTCTGTTAGTAGCTGTAACTCAGTATCCGTTGTTCAAGCAGTGGCATCATTTTAGGATAAGTTAGATTGGTAGGCGGTGAAAATGTTGGTACATTAACCAAAATCATTGGAAAGGGTCAAAAGGTCAAAAAGTAATGTTTTATTGATATCTTGCCACTGAAACATTTTAGAGGGGTGGTGTAATGGAGATTTGTGTTCGTCTAAGTGAAATGCACATGATGACCCCCCTTGACCTCACTTGACCTCATTTGACCTTTGTGACTTTTGTGTGACTTTTTTGTGACGTCAAGATTTGTCTTGATCAGACGAACCAAAAAGGCTATTACACTACCCTCCTACAATGTTCGTTACTTGAGTTACTGACATTTAAATGACAGGCTAGTGTGTACATGTAGGTCATATGTAGGCCTATTGCAATGCCAGGTATGCGGTGCAATTACTCAGTAACCAAGTAACATAGTGGAAATAATGGAAAGTTGTGTTCGTTTAAGTAAAGTGCACGTGAAGACTCTTTGGGTCTTTGCTCAATTGGTTTAAAAGTCCAGCTGAAGTTTAATGCCTTTAGACAAATCAATGTATAAAAGAAAAGAAGAATTATAACCCCCTCTCAGTCTAAAAGCAGTTTAGTTAACAATCAGGACAGTAATGCAATTATTATTAAAAACACCTTTTCCTCACATACAGTATTGAATAAAGTTATTCACAGTGCAAGCTAAGATTCCAATTTCAATAGTAAAATATGAAAGCAGTTTCTCTTCTTTACCTCTGCTTTTACCCTAGGGACTACAATGCTGTTTCTAACACCCTCTTTAGGTTAAAAGGTCAAGTTAAAAGTCATTTATTAGATTCTACAGAGCTATGTTTGTTTCTTGGTCTTCTAGCCAAATTGTGAAGAAGAAATTGGTGGTAATAAATCACTATCGGGCTGCCTTTAGTAGCAGAATTGTGGGCTTTTCCTTATTTTTGCTTTTCAGGCAAACACATTGGGTAGTCTAAAGGACAACCATGACATAATTTCTAGTCATCCATCATAAATTTTGGTGGTCAGGAATGACCAGATGACTGTTAAATTTCTTTGGTGCAGAAGAGACTGTGTTTATTTAAAATCAGTTTTGATCTACTTTGACTGTATTTGACCTTTGTGACTTCTTTTTAAGGTCTGGATTTGAATTGTTGAGATTGACCAAAAAGGCAATTAACTAACCTCATATACTACCCCAAACTCAAGTAAATGAAATTTTAGTGAAAGGTGATGAATGTATTTGTCGCATGGAAGTGGGCAGTGTGCAGTGTGATAATTTGAAAAGTTAAGTGTTCCATTTCTCTCAAACAGCAAGTGCTTGTATGATTTTGAAATTTAATGTGCCCCTATGTTTTTGGGTGATGGCCAAAAGTCATTGGGGTTAAAGGTGCAAATTATGCCTTACCTTGGGACTACCTTAATACAATATCATCTTTAATGCAAGGAACCATAGTGCCCTTGGGCTCTTGTTTTCTTTGTGGAGGTGAAAGGACGTCTGGGGTCATGATCGGTCAAACTTTAAAAAACTTGTCTCAAGGTAGGAAACTTGGATGGATTTCCGAATTAATATGTGGATGTGTTATGGTGAGTTGAAAGTACTGTACCTGTTATTTTTGGTGGAGGTCACTGGTCATCTGGTATCACCTGGCATCAAACTCTGAAAACCTTGTTTGCAAAATCTCTTAAGGCACAGTATGAAATTTGGCTTTTTGAATTGAGAGATGTTTTGGTTAAAAGAAAAACCAGTCACTTACAGGTGGAGACAAAGGTTATTTTGGGTCACCAGTTGTTACAAGAAATGTAGCATTTTATTGAAAAGAGCATGTATGTATCATCGAAACCTCAATGCATTTTTGCATTCTGGTTACACATGGTTTCTCTGTGAAACCATTGCAGTCTTGTGTCCTGGAAAAGCAGCTTGTCATAAACCTATGGTGTGTAATCTTGTTTTGGAGCAGAGTAGCTAGAAGAGAGGTTCCTACATATATCAGTAAAAATAACAGCTTCCGTACAAAAACAGAGTATTTGTCGGAACTGTACATATGTACTCTGTGTACATAATAATATAATACATAGCTCAGCATGGCGGGCTGAATCCTTTTCAGTAGCAAAAGGGCTCAATCGCAAGTGGAATTGAATAGAAAGTCACTAGTCAGAGACTTCTCTTTTTTTTTTCTTTTGAGAATGGTAATGACAACAGTTACATACACAATACATCACAACACATCACAACAGGTTCACCAAAACAAAAAGAGTACCAAAATGGGAGGAAAAGGAAGTAACAGACTTATGAGTGTTTCCTCCCGGTAAATATATCCTACCTTGTATAGATAATGTCACAACTTGGGGTTCTATGTAGAATAGAAAAGGTAAGTACATGGGAGTTAATCATGCAAGTTTTTTCAAAGTGAGGTATCCTAGGTAGGAAATTTATCTGTCTATTAATAACACTAATTGATTTCTTGAAAAATTTGTAAGCCTGTACATTTCAGAGAAGTGGTATTAAAAAAAAGAGCTCTATCAAACTTTGCTTCAAATGGATAAAGCCGCACTTCTTTTTGTGATAGATATGTCATGCCGTGGAATTAGATATCACAAGTTGGATACTGATGCACTAACTAAGACGTACAAACTAGAAGTACAGTGCAGTAAGATCTCAAAATGTGGGGATGTCTCCTATATTGGTACTCAATGAATTAAAAGTTTTTTTAACTAAAATGGGAATCCTCATTTTATAATGACCAGTCTTCGTTCAGTGGGCATTGTGGCTGGGTGGTGAAAATAAGAAAAATGTGACTTGCAATATTTTCTCCAATGTCTTTTTCTTCTCAGGTGTTTTAGCTGGTCATGACAACCGTGTTAGTTGTTTGGGGGTGACAGAAGATGGTATGGCAGTAGCAACAGGTAGTTGGGACAGCTTCCTCAAGATCTGGAATTGATATTGCCTCTAAGCACCACCTTTGTTGTTAATGCCGTCATAGGTTTTTCCTTGTACAATAGCTCATATTTGAAGTGGGAGGGGGGAAGGGGAAACAGGACAACAATAATGCAGAAAACTTACCTGGCGTGATGAAGCCACTTGGGAAATGATAGCAGAAACGATGATGAAGTCCCTGGATGTCAGGTGAAAGGGGTAACTCCCCTGTGGACTTGCAGCTGCTGCTGAAGTGTTCTGTTGGCTCCTTCAGGGTTGGAAAGAATGCAAGCATGGACAAGTTGTGCTTTATTATTGTTGTTGTTGTTGATGAACCTTTCATGTGTGGAGAATGGATAACCATGCAACAACTTGGACCAGCGGACAACCTCAATGTCAGTTCTAATGTGAAATCGCTGTGGGAAATCCATAAACGACTGAAAACTTAAGGATTAATTATGTATCTTAGAAGAGAAGGGGGTGAAAACGCTCTCTTCCGTTTTTCTTTCTGTGCGACCAACAGTGTACCTACTTTTGTCCGCAATCTCGGATCTGCAGCTTGTGCATTTTCTCTCCCTAAGTTACAAAGGCCAAATGTTACTATTATTATTTTTTTTTTCTTTGACATTTTCTAAATATTTTCCTTACAAGTTGTTCACTGTGGAGATACTGCGCATTAATTGTATTTGGGTGTATCAGATATCATGGCTATATATTTTCTTTTGGTATTTGTGATGAGAAGAGATCCTGTACACTACTTCTTAACAAATTTCTCTACAACACTTTGAAATAGTCTGGCACAAAATGTCAGAGTTAGTGGGAGGGGGAAGGGGTTGGGAAGCATAATGCACTGATGGGGAACTGTGAGAAAGGTATATTCAAAGCTTTGAGCATGCTCTATGAGTGGATGTCTTGAATATTCTGGGTCTGTTGAGAGACACAACACATGTGCTTACAGCATTTTTTAGTGTCTGAAAAAAAGGTTGGCATGAAATCGTTCTGTTTGAAACTTGTGTTTAGCATGGTTTCATTTATATTTTGTTTCAAACATTATAGTGCAATGTTCATATCCATAGTTGGTTAAAATACTCCAATATTTAAAAAGAAAACCATATAAAAAATAGAAAAAAAAGGAAAAAGAAGAAAAGATCAGATTGTGTGTTGAAATGATGCAGTTTGCTCCCATGTAATTGAGAGACGGAATCATTTCTGCTGAAAACTGAAGTTTGAAGAGGGAGACACTTTTAATTTGTATTTTGGGGTTTGAACACCGCTTCATGAGAACAGATCCCTAGAAATGTTATTTTTTTTACACACCTTGTTGAAATGGTGCTCTTCATTGATTGCACTGTGAACATGGTTGGGGGGGGGGAATGAATCTGCCATTCTGAGAAATGATTTTGGTAGGGCATTTGTAAAGAAATGTATTGGTGGATGCCAGCTTCCTACTTGCAGCTAGAAAATTGTTAACCAACCCATTTTGGCGCTGAATTCTTACAAAGTAGCTATTTTGTGTAGCTTGAGATCATTGATGTTGATTAAAACACCATATGTGATGTTAGGACCACTTGTCGTAGGTACAGTATAGGGCACCTTTGCTGTTGAAGAGAGTGCTTGTGGAAAATAAGGGATGAGGAAAAAAAAAATGTCATGCATTTGAATTCTGAGCTAACCTTATATGAAGGGGTGTATCCTCATTTCCCCATGTGGTTGATAAGAATGGGGGAAGATCTGTGCATCTTGGACAGTGCAAGTGTTATATTGTGTGTGCAAGCAAGTGTAGTAAATAACTGGGGTATAACTTTTTTCCGAAATTCCCTAGGAGAATGAAAAAGGTTGGGTACCAAGAAAAGAAATGCTAAATTGGTTTGTGTTGCTTAAATTATCATGAATTTTTTAATGTTGCTTAATCATTGTGAAAGAGACTTTTGATAAATTAGCAACAACCTCATCTGCTGTAATCATTTTAGCACTCTTTTTAAGCAAAAGAGAATCCAAGACCTGTAGTGTGGGGAACTTGCTGTACAGTGAAACACAACTGGAGTATGTGAGGAACTGCTGGAATAATTCTCCGATGAGTGCTTGAGAGGAGGCTGACCATCTCCCAGAGTTTCTTGCTATTATTTTATCTTTCAGTTGATTTTATGGGATTTTTTTCTTTCTTTCTTTTTCAGGTTTTTTTTTTCCACAGCTATTGTGCATTAAATGAGGGAGAGAAATGTGTACATTTTCTCCTTGAATGATACTTTTAGGATCATTGATGATTGGCCTTGTGATCTTCTAGAGCATATTGCAGTTTTGTTTTTTTCTCTATAAAGACTAATCTTGCAACTACATCAGCTGGCGTACTACCAAAAAATGGTTGATACTACTCTTGTCTGCTGATGGATGTTATTAGCAGGATGTTGTGGTACCCCAGGCTACATGCTAGCTTGGTGGGTTTTTGTAGTGGTTACACAAAACAGATCCCTGGGGAAGAGCTTTGTTATCAGGATGCAGTGTAAAAGTAAGGAAGTTTTGATTATTTCCCTTAGCTCAGGCAGTTCAGTACCTGTAGAAATCCCACCCCAGAGTCTGAGATGCCTTTTATGTTATGGACACTGGTAGTCATAGGTGAAATTATACTGTACTGCAGGTGTAAGGATCCTGAAGGGAGATCATTATTGCATAGTTGAAGCAGTTACACAAATTCAGTTGTACAGCAATACTTAAGCATCCTCTGGGAAGGGAAAGTACAATGAAATGATCCAGGTTGGCTAGAATGAAACTTATATTGTCTTTCCATCTGAAATAAAACTTGGTAACAAACTGTACCTGATGGTGTGGTAGCACAAAGGTGGTATCTGGAGCACTGAGGTGGTTTTTGAAATGTTCTTGGTGGATGCCATAATTATAAAAGTATCCACCCACCTACCAATGAGATACTAGAATGGACCCTGATTGCAATTACAGGTCACCTCTAAGCAAGTTTACCAGTACTACTACAACTAATACTACAACTACTAACATAACACATTTAGTGCATATGAAGAATAATGTTGCTTTGCCATGTGTCACATTTGTATAAAAAAAAATTAGTAATAAGAGTATTTAACTTGCATGCTTGAGAGGGTTGTTAAACAAGTAGTAGACCTTGAAAGAAAGAAAAAGAGGTTGGCAAAAGTTTTGTAGGAAAAGTACGGTAGTTGTGTCAGTGTTGAAAAAATGTTTTGTACTAACATCAGATCAAATTGTGTTCAATGCAAATTGGATTAAAATGACATGGTCCTGTGCAGTATAAGAAAGGGGGCCATGTGCAGCTTTAAACATGCTCACATTATTGTCCTTGTATTCCAGGTTTCTGGGAATTTTCAGTGTAGTTTAGCAAAAGGTGTATGATGTCACTCAAAATCCTTTACCCCTGTAAAATCCTTAATCCCCCATTTTTTGGTAGTAGTTAAGGTGTTCATGGGTAACACAGGTTTTTTTTCCAAGGCTTTGATTTTTTTGTGTAGCCAAATAAAAAGCACATCCCCATGCGACAAAAAGCTAATGTATATGCATTTCTTATTAGATGTGTATTTGTCATTAATATGTTTTTGCTTTGTTCAAGGAAGGGAGCACTACACCGTAAAAAATGTCTCCTTTACTTCAACAGTTTTAAAATAGAAACTAGAAAAGACAAAAAAATTATGATAAAAATAACTTTCAACCTTGAAAATTTAAGACCCAATATGTTTTTTCCTATGTTTGTACTTCATTCACTTCAGCGGTTTTTAAGGTTGGTCATTATAAATGAACTAAAAAGCTATTCACTGGTTAAATATCTGTGAAAATATCTTTTCTTGCAATCATTTTTAGCTGTTGCAAGGAAAAAGTCATACGTGAAATGCTCATTAACCTGTGATATGGGTTTAAATATGTGTAATTCATAGCAGTTCAGTACATGTACATTATTTGGAACTTGTCATATTTTTCTCAAATTTGATATTTAGTCTGGAATTATGTTACTTTTTGCAATGAGAAGCTTATTACGTTTTGTGTTAATATTAATAATCTTTTTGGAGAAGTGTCAAAAGGGAACAGAAAACAATGGCACCTTCATTACCTTTTAATTTCCACTATTCAGTTGAAGAGGGGGCATAGAGAACCCTCTCAACAGCTGTTTGTTTGTTGGAGGGGGGCTACCAAATGCACTCAATTGCCATCATTCTATATTTCAAAGTGTATAAAAATGATAATAATAATAATAATCGTGTACAAGAAAACAAAATTTTGAATGCTTAAAATAAATAGATGTAGTTGTTTTTGTAGTTCTGTGTAGGAGATCCAGTTTGTCAGTGAACAGGAGTGTGTGTGTTGTAATAGTCTCTCACAATTTGTCAACTCATTTTTTTTCTGTACCGGACCATGTGGGTTGATCGTAATTAAAGAAATTTGGTCTTAAAAAAAAATGAAATGCAAAATGTCTTGTTATTTGTGTGTTTGCATGTTGTGAGTTTCAGGGGTTTTCTAACTAGTTGGATAAACTAGCTGATTTGATCCTTGATCTTTTTGTTGCCATTCCCAAGTGTAAAAACTTCATTTTAGGTCTCTCCATGTGCTGTAAACATGGGCAATGCCAGTTTGTCCCTGGAGGTCAGTGGAAGTCTCAAGGTAATTGAAGTTGGGCCCAACAATAATTATACAAAACTGTTGTGCACCAGAAGCAATAAAACAATCAAATGAGATGTATTTATTCTTGTTTGAGACTTGAAAACTCTTCAAAAGCCCTACCCTGCATAGCTGACTGTAGGGAATATCCCTTGTCTTCAGTTTGGAGAACTTTTGGAAGGTCCACTCCCTAGAATGCTAAAAGCCTCAACTCATATAGTAATGACATAGGGTATAAATTAGATGGATTCCAGGGGCATTTGGCAGCTGTTGGGTCATCTAAATATAAAAAGCACTTGTTACATAATCATACAGCATTTGAGGGCTGCAGTGTTTTAGGACTGCTGGTGTCCCTTCAAGTAAACTTTATGCATTGGCAACATGCTGAAGTCATTTTGGAAAAATAGCAATTAAGCCCATGATCCCACCACCAAATTTAGTGTAGAACATGTATGGAGCACAAAGCAGCATGCACAATATGCATTTTAATTGGCCACACATGTGTATAAGATTCATACTTATTCAATTAGTTGACCTTGAAAGGGGATTGAGAATTTAGTTATGAAATTCATTACATCAAGGCAGGTCATGAAAGTTAAACAGAAATTGCATTTCTACACCTGTATAGCATTCCTGTACTTAAGAGAAGTGGTTACCCAAAAATTTCCATAGAAATTAAAGCTGTAAAGGTTTGGTAGCACAAAGTGTCCACCATGATTGGAATTTGCTTGGAGTTTGTTAGCGCTAGTTATCTCTCTTAGTGCCACTCTTTTAAAGTGTTCCATTTCCTCGATCCAACATTGCAGATTTGAAATAACAATCAGATGTTGCACACATATTAGACCCTTGATGGTTATGTCGTTGGTTGGCACAGCAACATATATGCATGCGTGACACACACAGAAAGTAGACGGCTTAGAATCGCCATTTTATTGTGACAAAAATGAAAGTGCATCTCATCAACTCTGTAGTAGTCACAATTTCATTTGTTTGTACACATGAATGACTATATATGCCCTTGGGGGATGTCTATAGTCCCTTGTGTCAATAGTCCCCCGTCTCATTGGTCCCCTAACCCTAAATCCTAACCAAGGGGACCAATAAGACAAAATACTTAGGAGGGGGACTAATAAGATGAATTTCCCTAAATGGGGGGCCAATGAGATGGGGGACTAACAGAGTATGTCCTTGCTCTTGGTACTCTCTATTGGCAATACAAAATACTGGTAACTGAAGACTGGCCAAGGCTGTCTAGATGTTGGCTACATTTAACCTGGGTAAGCAAAAAAATTGAAACACTGTGTAATGAAGGAATAAAGTGCAAAAATTTGTTGGGGTATTGTTGGTGAATAAATATGGAGACTCAAACTTTGGAGAAGAACCAGGGACGAAGCAATGATGGGTCTGTTTTTTTTTTTTTTTTGCAAATTTGGAATCTAGAACAACAATCGAACAAATGTGGTTTTATTGTGGTAAATACATGCGAGCACCTGTGGCTGCTAGCGGTTTCTGCATATTTTGTTCATAACGGCCAATGTGCTTGAGAATAAACAGTGGGTGTTTAACCACTCAGAATGCAGGCAGTGGCGTAGCCAGCATGGGATTTTTTGGGGGACCTAGGTAACAAGTGGGGGGGGGGGGGGGGGCTGGTACCTCCGAAGGTCAGGCACGGCAAGACTATCTTAGCGGAGCGCCACCATCGGTTGGCGCGGAGTGTACAAGAAAATTTTGGGCTTTAAAACTCCTCCAGATGGCCGGAAACGGCACTTCCCATGTGTTTTAAACTGGATGTACCCAGTCGCAAATGCGGCAATATTTGAATCTAGGCGGAGCGCCACCATCGGTTGGCGCGGAGCGTAGAAGAAAAATTTGGGCTTTAAAACCCCTCCAGATGGCCGGAAACGGCACTTCCTACGTGTTTTAAACTGGATGTACCCAGCCGCAAATGCGGCAATATTTGAATGGATTTCAGCTTATCTAAGGCAGTACCTTACCCTTTAACAGGAAAACCAAAAGTAGTTGTGTCCCCCTCTGAGAAACTTTCTTTGCGTTAGATTTCCTAGATGCAAAATGGTGCTATGTTTGGCAAAACTGATTATAGGCCTAAGTTTTAGGATTTTCCCTTTTTGGGGAGCATGAAAAATATCAAAATATTTTTAGTTTTTGCAGAGATTTTACAAGAGACATACATACTACCAAAGAAACAATGTGCAAAATGGTGCAGTATTTGTCCATCGGTACATTACGTAGTCAAATTTAAAATACTACGAAAAAATCTCTCAATATAATTGAACCGCAAAGCAGAAGTATGGATCATGTGGGAAACACATGAAATCAGGACCTTGTGGACATTTTACAAATCCCCCGGACGCCAGTGCCAACTAGTAAAAAGATGACTTGTCGAAAAAAATTGTCCTACAGTGGCACTTGTCATGGGCAGGAGTGAGGCACGACATAGGCCTAGGCCTACTTGTTAAGGATGGAAGGGAAGAATTATCCGAAGGCAGTACCTTACCCTTACCTGCTTACGGCATATTTTGTGTATGATAAAGTATAGGAATGGTCGTGTAAGAGTGGTCTCCAGTGTACAATTGCCTTATTTTCAGTAAATCAATCAGCCATCCGAAAGGCAGAAAGGGTCTTAACCTAACAAAGTCACATTAAAGTTTGTCGTCGAGACTTTTGTTTCATCTTCTAAGTGAAATGCAATAAACGACAGTGCAGATCACAAACGGTATCTAATCAGTGAAAGTAGGCATATTGAAGTTATTACTTGATTTCATACGATTGTCATACGATGATTTTTTTAATTTTTACACATTTTATTTATTTACTGTTTTGAAGGAAATACTTCAAGGTTATGTCCGTTCAAACACTTTATTTTTTTCAATTACTTTATCAGGACGCAAAAAATCTGGGGGAGGGGAGGGGGCCTGAGGAAAATCTGGGGGGGGGGCCTAGGCCCCCCGTGGCTACGCCACTGAATGCAGGATTCTAAATAACCAGTCAGTAGAGGTGGTAGAAACTAAAATAATAGCCATGTCTCCTAACATTACAAGCACCTCGTGTAACATCTACACAATCAACATGTAACTTTTGAAAATGCCTGCCCTTTATTGCCCTCGGACACTTTTCATTGAATCAATAGCACAGTCAGTTGCAAGAGGTTTTGAAGGAACTTTTTGAGCAACACAAGGTGTTAAGTGTCACAATACCAAGTATCATTGTAAATATTGATACTGCCAGTGCTGTGTTGCAGTGCATGTTACTTGACATGACCTTTGTATATAGTATTGTACTTGCTTTGTAGACTTGTACAAATTCTAGTGTGGGAGAAAATAGCTTCCAGTATAACTTATTTCGTTAGAGTCAATAAGTCTCCGTTAGGGTGCAGTGTTTACTTCCCTCTTCTGCCTTATGACTTGACCAGCAATAGATCTAATTATTGGTTGGTCACTTATGAGATAGCAACTTCCTTTTAACCAGTTGTAAAGACTAAACCATTTATTACTTGCATGGAAGTCCAAATTTCAAGGCCAGTAGCAGTTAGATCTTCACCATAAAGTCCATTCATCAATTTTTTTAAACATTTATACTTAATTCAGTTTCTCTGATAAATTTTTGCTTTCAATAAAGTAGACACAATGAACTAAGCTAGCTGTAAAAAAGGAGGAATAGGTCTATTGCATTTCTGGTACAAAAATTCTGGGGTGCTTCAAAGTAATAATTTATATATTAAATGATGGTAATTCAAATTAGGACAGCATTGGAGCATTGTTTTCAAAAAGAATGTTCTCTAGTTAAAAAAAGGAAAAACAGTTCAATTATTTGTTTGTAAAGAGTAACTCCTTGGCTCAAATTTTCAAAACTTTGAATGGTGCAACACCACTACAACCCACTACAGAGGGTTGTGCTAGGCAGTCACACCCAGCACTCCAGGAAAATACACCTCTCCCCACCCACCACAAACATGCCTAATGAGACCTAAAACTAGTCCCAAATTTGCTCTGTAAAGTGAGATTAAAGGGCCAAACCTCTCACCCCAAAACACAGTTTTGGAACCCAGGTACCGAAATTCTCAATTGGCTCAGCTCTTTGATTGACAGCTAATTTCAAACAATGCAGAGTGCTAAAGCTTATATCACACAGCATGTATGGTACTGAGGGTGTTTTGATTAGTATATATTAGAGTTTTTCTATACTCACCCTGAAGCAATAAACTGAGATTGTGTCTGGATAAGGATGAATTTCAGACAATTGTGGGAGGGGCTTGGTTAGGAGAATTGGTACTGTTTGGGGTGAGAGAACTGGGCCTTTAAAATGAAAAATTAATGGCTGAAAAATGGGGCAGATACCATGGGGTGGGGTGAGGTGCTTTTCCCAGATCAGATGATTACCCAGGACTCAAATTTGGCTAGCTACATCTGTGCAACACTAAATAAAGTAGCTGTGTTGTACAAAAATTTGAAGAGAAAAAACTGTTAAGTAGGACCTATATGAGTGGGTTAATTGGAGTGACATAATGGTTTTAATGATAATAGTGATCTGGTTTGTTGCATCACATAATGGTGCAAGTTAAGCACAACCTTTCCTTTTAATTTGTGAGTGGACCATATATGACAGACAAGATAAGTCATTTGTTAGTGTTCAAGTATCTGGGTATGAGTTAATAATTGGAAAAATAAAGTTCATAGTATCTAAGTTATTAAATATCTCAAGTTTCGGCATATTCTCCATGGATGATGGACACATGCAAAAGCACATGTTGAATTTCCCTGCCTATAAAAACCCTGTCCACACCTTTTTGCTTGAGTGAACGAAGGTCAACAAAAACCAGATAAGAAATTGCCCTACTGCTTGCCTTTCACACCTTGCAAACAGTGGCACATCTGGTTGGTATTATTCAGCCTTTGTTCACATCTTCCTCTAGCTGCCTCTTATCAACCGTGTAGTTTCTTAGAGTTTGCTTGAATGAGTTAAGCAGGAAGTCGGGTAAAATTTAATTACCCCACCAAACCTCCCTTTTGGTGGGGACTCAGGTGAAATATCTAATAGGGTAAGAATTCCTCATGCATATTTTTTCTGAACTGAGCCAGACAGAGCAAAGCACCATGCCCAAAAATAAGATGCTCTCGCCCTTCCCCATGGTACAGGTGTCTACAGAAATAGGAACTGCAAGTATCTGTATTCATGACATGGCCACAACAATGAAACATGCAGCATTCCAAAGATACCTGTATTGTTTCTGTAGATCGCTTGTATCACAGCATTAAGATTTGCCGATATGTTGATTTATGAAGCGATAGATAGGTCTGTTTATGATTCATCAACTCAAAATCAACAATACATGTCAACCTCAGTTCTGTAACATGTGGCCCCTGGTGAGGGATCCAGGCACTAAATAACAAAGTCCAATTACTAAATCAATAGCACAACACTGTTCACTCTTTCAATTTCTCCAATCCACTGCTATTTCATCACCACTCACATTTGCTTCTAGTTGTAGGTTTAGTATCACTATTTTGTGTCCTAAGACTGATGGGATACAATCTTCCTCACCCCTACTTTAACCTGCAGCTGGAAACTTTAGATTTCATTACAAAATTGTGAAGGTTGCCCCAATTTGTCATAGGAAAATATTCCTGTAGTTTATTCACAAACTGGAGCAGAACCCGGATAGGGTTAAAGAGCATACTGACATTACGACAAAGTTAAACTTTGGACCTATAAAATTTTAGGTATTAACCATCATTAGCAAACTTTCAACCAAGAAATTGTCTCTAAATGTTTAACCAAGTCTAAAGGTGCATTCCCATGTACAATCATTTGATCTTCCATCTCTGCATGCAGCCTAGTTTACCCACTATGGTGGTCACCTCTCCAAGAGCAACCCCCCCCCCCCCCCCCCCCAATTTTCCCCAAGGTTGCACTTCTAAACACAGCAAAAGGAAAACTAAGGCAACAGAGATAAAGGTTCACAGAGAGAGCCATTTATCTCTCCAGCCAGTAAGGGCAAGTGGGCAAAGGAAATACATAAGTTACTTGGCCATGACCCCCAGTTAGATGACTCTGCCCCTAAGGGGTACACCAAAGAACACCAACATATAAATGACCTGAGAAACAGAAATTATGCTGACCAATTGTAATTTCACCTTTATCATCATATTTTCAATACCTTCACAAAACACTGATAACAATTCTCTAAAATCTTAACTCACAAAGAGGAAAATATCACAAGGCACAAAAATTTCAGCTCTAGATTTCCTTAAAATCAATTACATTCAACAAAGCTTTTTAGTACAAAGGAAGACAATGGGAAAATAGATATGCTGTTCTTTGTATTATTCACACTTACTAAAAGCTACAGGTAGAAAGAAAATAATTGAAAAACTTGTTTTAAATGTTTTTTTGTCCTTCCTCTTTTTATGGTTTCAATATCCATTAAAAAATTTCTAAAGCTTTGTAATGAAACAAAGCCATCTTACCTCTTTTGAAAGTGCATTTCTTATGCTTGTAGAAAGATCTGTTATTGAAATCAGATTTGCAATGTTAGGGAGAATTGTCCAAATTTAGGAATTACCAGTTTACATCACATTTGCTGAGTGATAATTCTGAAACCAGACCTTCAGTCAGTGAAACATTTTCCCAATAGTCTCGCTATTTTTGAGACAGCTTGCTTTAATTACAAGGGATGGTTTTAAAGACAAGCAATATTGAACATTTGGAAAAGCTACAATAAATAAATCTAAGAATGCTCAAAATTCAGCATTTTCCAACCTGGCACGGCTCTACCACCTCCAAACTGGATCAAAAAGGGACAGGTACTAGGTAAAATTCCCACTTTAAAGTTAAAAATGCAACAGATAACACTTACAATTATATGTGCTTTAAAAAGCACTTGTTTCACACTGTATTATACCTCAACCACAATTTCATAATACCAACAACTACAAGTCATGCTTGTTAAAAATTTTCTACAGCAAAGGATATTCATACCATTCATAGTGTTATATAATCTATGCTACAGATTTTATCTTTGTGGCAAAGGCAGTACATATATAATAGCAGTTAATTATTTTGATATATCCTCTCGGTGCTAAGGTTTCTCAAGAAATAATGATAAAAGACTAGGTTGCCTCTAGCAAATATATGAAATTTGTGACCTATTGACCTAGAGTAAGTTTATGAAGATTTGGATAATTTATTCATATCTATTCCTTCATTTTGACACTTTTCAAAATAAACCCTAAACATTTTTTGGGGGTTCTGGCATAAACCCAGTTCCCTACATAAGACGGATATAGCCCTATTGTCATGCTACTGCATAAGATAGACACATCAATCCTGTAATATCTGCACTGAAATGTCATACAATGACCAGCCAATCAACCACACTCTGTTTAATGATTGTTAGCAGTGCACAGCTAATGTCCTAACCCAACCCAAACAATGATATTTAATATTCAGTGCTGGATGTAAACCAAAGCTATGAGTAAACGAATTGACACTTTAGAAGTGCTTCATAAATAAAGTTTAGAGGAATAATTCTACTTTGGTCTCCATTGCCCTGAATTTAAAGTTTTTTCTGTTTTTTTTCCCGATTTTTTTCTAAACAAGTTTTAATGAAAATGGTAAATATTGCACCTTAGAGGTTCAATCGAGTGGAGACACATTTCCCTGTCTCCCACATAAAGATCAAGAGCGATTTACTCTCAAAGTAGGGTGGCCAGTCCCCAATAACAGAAATGGAGGATAACCTCCACTACTACCAATACAAAAGTGCCATCATGGGTTGGCATGTAGCATGCAGGCCTGATTTTTAATAAAATATTCAGGTTGTCCATCGGACAAGTTGGTTCCAAATTGAAGTTGTCCCAAAAAAATTTTCTTAAAATGAAAAAGGATAGAAGAGCAATTGTCGTTGATGTCTCTGCCTTAGATAAACATGAATCTATTTTTTATTCTATGTTTATGAATTTCCATCAATGTTTCAATGAAGAATGGTAGTCCATACCATTGTGTCAATCCTGCTTCTGGATCTAAAGAGAATTCTACGATGGTGACTGCCCTATATTCTGACATCCTAGGTTTGGACAAACTCTATACTCACCTACAATTGAGTTGTCGGAACATGGGGGGTGGGGGGGGGGTTGGAACAAAGCCTGTGTTGGAATGTAATGGACTTGTTGAAATTGAGGGGTGTGGGAACATAGGGCTGTAACCTTCTATAACATGTTTTCTTGCTGATATAGGAACTAGTCAGTCAGTTGCAAATTAAATCTACTTGTTGATAGGACAACCTCTAGAGGGGAAGTAGCTGTCCAATGCAATTTTTACCAGTCATGAATAAACAGACAAGTGCCAAATTTCAGCCCTGGCATGACAGGAAATGTTTGGTTTCACAAACCAAGTCAGATCTATTCCAATTTTGAGAAATTGGGATGCTGTGTATGAAAATGTAATCATCTCTGAAGACAGAATAGAGGAAGATTAAACATGTGGATGAAAGTGAACCCAAACAGAGAACAGCTTTTTCTAAAGTCCTCTCTACCCTCTGGCAAAGGGCCCTTCACCGAAACCAAACTGTAACTGCTTCCTGAAGCAGCTATTACTTCCATGGAAGGACAATACATGACCGACCTCATGGTCCTCAGTCCATTTACATTACTGGTCTGTCATGTATGGCTTTATTCTAGACTGGATGAAAAGAACAGATACTACACATGATCTCAGCCAAAAAGCAGAGAAGCGAACAGCTTGCTTGAAAGAGGGATTGTCAGGCATAAAGCTGGATGAATGGCCACCCTGTCTCCAAAGCCTGAATATGAGTACATATTGTAATAAAAATTTAGGCACTGAAATGAATAATAAGTTAATTTAATGTATACTTTCAAATATCTGCATTTCAAAAAAAAATCAATTTTATCTCTAGCTTTAATGAATAAACATGTTTTTTGTTTTTAATGTACATACGTTTAAGAGCATCAAGTTTTGTTTCCTGGGGGGTTAAGAATATCCAGGTTAATACCTTAACCAATCAAAAAGCAAAATAACTAAGAGATTTCAAAGCAACTGCCCTCATAAAATTTGAGTGTATTGACGAAGTGACGATGTCATTTGACGGCACCAGATGTAAGGTAATGTATGTAAGCCATAGAGACTGTTAAAGAGAAGCCATGGAGATACTACCTATGCACAACTTGTGGCTAAAAGGTTGCCCAGACCTTCACCTCAAAAATGTCTAGATTCTCACCATTTAGCCTAACATTTAAGCTGTAAGAACAAAATTTTTCTCCTTGAGATATCCATCACTACTACATGGTGTTTAATGAGCTCTATGGCATGCTTGTAAACTGTTCCATTTTAAGGAGATCTGTTCCTTGTCTGAGCTTTAGAAGCCATAAAAATATTATGCTCTGTTTTTCTGATTTGACTAAATTTCTTTGGCCATAGGCCTTTTTTGTTACAGAGCTAAATTGACAATAATATATACGTAAAAAAAAAATAAATAATTACAGAAACCAGTTCTAAAATCTTTTCCTATTTCTGCAAATCTATCTAAAACTTCTGTCAGCCATTTTAAATCAGAGCTAGGACCAGAAATCGTCCCTATCCCTAGAGTCCACCAACTCAAAAACCTATGATAAAAAATAATATTTTAAAGCCAACACATGAGATATGACCTCAAATATTGACCTCTTTGAGCTGGCAGTCAGGGGAAAATATATTAGTATACTAATTACTAGTTTCACTTCTGAATAGAGTTGCAGTTATAAAACATGTACTTTGAGCTTTAATTTTTAACGTTGCACTTATAATGGATTACTTTACTTCGTTAATTATCAAAGAGCGGTTAACGCTATTGTTTGGTATTTCTGAACTTTCAACTGGTGGCCAGGTTTTATCTTCACATATTTCCTTCTCAATGATTTTATACTTATTTTTAGGCTGTTGCTTACATCTCAAATGACGAAAACAAGACTTGATTTTGCTGTTGTCCACGATGAAGGCCTATAAATAAAAAAAAAAAAAAACATGTTTAGAGTAAAGACTTAAACCTCATGTTGACTTGTCCTGATGTTAAGTGTGACAACAAAAAAAAAAATTTCTACAAAAAGCCTGAAATAATGTAGGTCACATATTTGTGTAAAGGGGCTTATTGAGCAGATACCGATATGTTAATGAAAGTGTTCAAGGGTACCACATGGAAGTGCTTATACTGTAATTAGCATGATGAGTCAAGTTAGTTTGATGGAAGTTTTATGGCCCAGTTTCCAACCTCAAGTCAAGCCTGCCACAGCCTTTTTTCCATTTGTGGTTCACTGGCTTGTTTTCCCTACTCCATTGCTCATGCGAAGCATCACCAACAATGGCAGAAGGTTCCTTTTTTACAGTCTTTGGTATGACTTGACCTGGGAAGCGAACCCAGGCCTTCCGCGTGAGAGGCAGATGCTCTACTGTTAGACCAAACACGCAGTCTGCATGATAAGTCAAGTTTCACATCCAATTGTTATGGAAAAAAGTTAAAATTTTGAATTTTGAGCTGTTATTACTTGTAAGAGTTTTGTGCATAATTTGAAAAAGTGTCTGGTCTTCAATTTTTAAAAACCAAATTCAGCCATATACAACATTAACTTGTATGTTGGACATGAGGATTGTCTAAGTTTGACCATTTGTCATTGATATGTGACAAAAAAGTGGACAGCTTTGCAAAAATTTGTTTAACTTCATGAACCAACTCAATGAGCCACTTTAAGAAAACAT
Source organism: Holothuria scabra (assembly GCA_037179385.1). Lineage (NCBI taxonomy): Eukaryota > Metazoa > Echinodermata > Holothuroidea > Aspidochirotida > Holothuriidae > Holothuria > Holothuria scabra. The sequence continues at coordinate 10,341,324 of CM074195.1, read as the reverse complement.
AAAAGTTGCAATAACATATCCAGATTATGAGAATTTCTACTCATTGAAGCATACATGGTTAGCAGATTATTTTGCATTAATGAGCTTTTAATTAATAAAGTACTAGCAACTACGTTTTCACTCTTTTATCTCTTAATAACAGGAAGTCGATCATTTTCAAGGCGGGGGGGGGAGGCTAAAAGTAAAAAGTTGCATGGCTTAATGCATTTTAGTATATCTTCCATGATCAGGTATTTTGCCTCCCGGTAGCATCAGCATTTAATTCGATAGTGTTGTAATCAAGGCCTGGCAATCTAAAGCTAAGCAGGGTGTGGATTGGAAGCCTTGTAAACATATATATGAAGGCCTCATGGCTGCTTGAGGTCAAGGAATCCAAGGCCAGGCTAGACTACAAAACTGCAGTGTAATACATTGGCTGGCCAGTATGGGCCTGTTGAAAGGTCACCAGAATTCAAATAAAATAAAGCTTGGATCTCAACATGAATACAATGGCAAACACAGTCATTCTGATGAGAACTTCTTGTGCCGTCTTAATTATAAGACCAAAATTATAAAGGTTTTGTTACAAACATTCTTAATTTCCACCAAATAACTTAGTTTTAAGAGTTTAACACCTTGTCCTAGATTTGATATACATATTTAAAAATACCTTTATAGATACCTGTACGGGAAAACTTAAACAATGCTTTTGGCTGCGTATCATTGCCACTTTCCAAAGCATATTTTGAGAGATAAAGAGTCCAAAGAAAGGTTACTAACTGGGTGTTATGCATGTCCACAATGAGAGTGGATGGCCTCTAGATTTTTAGTTTCAATTTTTGTTGTAACTTAAAGGCAGGGCACCATTAGTATATGGAACTTTGCATTCCCTCATCCAATCTATCCCACCCCTCCAGCCATGGTGAATGTCTTTTAAAATGGATGGAAAAAAACAACAACAAACCACTTTTCCATTAACCTATATTTATTTTACTTAGGAGCAGCAAATAAGCGGGGGAGGAGGGGGGCTCTAGACCCAAAATATGTTACAATGGCTATTTGTATCTTACACAACAATATATGGAGTATGGAGTTGATAAAATACCAAGTGGAGAAGGGAGAGATAAGGGATCATGATAGCAGACTTAAATCATTGTCAAATGCAAACCAAGGAATCATGGGAACTGGGAGTAAAATCATTATTACCAATGATATAACCAATCAGAGTAGTGACATCATCACTTTTGTTTATTTCCATACAGTTTATTCTTTACAAGCATTCAGCAATGATTAAAGTCTGCTACTGAGATAGAGAGGTGACTGAGGTCAAGCATCTTGCCAGAAAGGGGTATGAAAAGCTGACTAAAAGTTTGGATCAAAAGTCCAATTTCTAAGACTGTCTAGGTAAAATGGTCAAGTTATTGACATACCTCTAAAGTGAAAGCAAGGATGGCGTATATAGCAACCATTCCCAGAATGCACAAGGGGTACCAGATTTCTTGGTTGACTTTGAGATCAAGTTGAAAGAAATCTTTAAGGAAACCCCATCTGGCAGGAATTAACATCAGTGCAGACGTACAGGCTGACAGGAAGATAAGATCAAGTACAAACAAATCTGAAACCAAAAGAGAAAGATATTTGTCATGATACTTAAAGGACAAGAGAGCAGTGTGCCCAAATCAAGGACTTCCTATATGCAGGGACAGAGCATACTGCATGCCTAGATTGTCTCTACCGTACATGTGAGTATAGACATAGCAAGATGGCTGTCTGCTATGGTGTTGTGTGTGAAAGTTTGGACTTGCTCAAGTAGTTGAAATCAGCAGATTTTTCAAGGACAGTTGAACACTTTTCAAAACAATTCTAGGTAAGGCCACTGCTTGTGTTGCGGAATATGATATTGTTACCCATTCAAGTTAAAAATTTGTTTAAAATATAGAGTTGCCATCAAATAATACAAATTATAGCTTCATGGTGACTATTCTGGTGAGCCATTTTTGTCCCAGGCGGTGGCGACAATCTACACATAGGACACACACATTACATACCCTTCATGTATATAGGAAGTCTGTGGCCCAAACTTATTTTCAAACAAGGTCAGCTACACCTCAAAATTTGTTTGTTATTTCCCACTCAAGTTTCTTTCATAATATTTCAAGACTTCGAACACTGTATATTCAAAGTACACCAATGAGCTAAACTCAAAGTTTAGAAAAATACTGTCACACTACTCTCAAGAGTGGGTAAAACAAGACAGAGTGCTATGCCAATTTAAACTGGAATAACTGCATATCCCCTTTAAGTTTAATTATGATGAGTTTAAAGGAACTGTTGTGTAGGAGAAAATATTAAAGAAAAGACCAAATTGAAATTGATCAATCACTGATTAGCTGGTTGAGTGTCCTTCAATGGAATTGTTACCATGGTAACAAGTCTAAAATGGTTGTAAACATGTAGAACAACAGACAAAACATATTCGGACAAACAGCTATTGCATTTTGAAATTAATATGACATCACAAATTGATATACTTCAAAATATTTATTTCAAATGTTTACAACAATATGTGTACCTGTAGAATTATCACCAAACCTTTCCCCTTTGAGATATCTAGTTGGGGGCTAAGGACCTTTTTGAAAGAACTCACAAACTATCTCTATAGATAGCAGTTAAAGTTTACACTAATCAATTAACATATTGTAATTCATTTACAAACATGTAACCAGTTACTTGTCTTCCAGGATTTAGTGTAAACATTACTCAATCTGCCCCCACCCCCTTACCAACAACACTTCAGGACTCGAATATCCACTAAAATTCACTAAAGTTCAAGGCGAGCTGATTTTCATGAGAAACCAAACTGCTTTAATTTATATTCTAGTCACCAGAAACTTACAAAGAAAAATCTGAAGTAAACATGGGTCGTTAACAATCACTTCCCCAAACCAACTGCATGGTTATGTGACTAGGGCATCCGATTTGCTGCCAGGCGGTTCAGGAGTTTGACTTCTTGCGTGGTCATACCATAGACTTTAAAAAGTGGAACTTACTGCCATTGTGCTTGCTGCTAAGCATAGGCAATGGAGTAGGGAAAGTAGGCCAATGAGCTACAATTGGAAAGAAGTTGATTTGACTTAAAAATCAATTGGTTCAAAACAGAGCAGTAAAAACTGATCTAACCCTTGAGACACCATGGTCTACACAATTTATTTATTGTCAAAGTGAAAGAAAGTATGAAGCTTTCAACTTTGATCAAAAACATGAGACAAGATATACAAGCTAACTTCCTGTTAAACAAACACAAACTTGAAATCTTCAGTGTCAGACACCTAAAATTACAAATTAACCACATACACCTCTCTGTTTGCCCACTACTTTTTGCTCATTGGGTAATTTTTATTACTGCTTATTTGCTGAGGTAACCCCATTGATTATTAAACAATTATGTCCAGCCATTAGGGTTTAATATGTAAAGCATTTCTAATAGTCTAAAAATGCAGACACAATTAAAGAGCTTTCCTATGCCCAAACATTTCTAATCAGATAGCAAAAGGAACTTAAAGACAGTTATTCATTACCCAGATTGTTCAAATTTTCCCAACCATCTTACAGCTAGCAACAGCTTCCTAAAACTCATCCTCATCTAATCACATTCCTAGTTTATTGCTTCAGGGAATACTATGGTGAGGAGTGTACAATGCTATAATGTCTAACTGAAGCACTCTCAGTATATGTTGTGTCATGTGAGCTACTCTGTTTTTTTTTTTTTAATTTGATGTCAATCAAAGAGCTGTGCCAATTGAGAATTCCTGTAGACTTCTGGTTAAATTGTAGTTTGGTGTGACAAATGACTGCATTTAAGTATAAAAAGGAAAGGTGATGGCAGCCACAACAGTCACTTTAAAAGTCTAATGATTTATTTACTTCACCATGAAGGATGCGAATTAGTAACAAGTTAGCAGATTCAGTTCAACCTCATCACCCAAAAAGGCAAGCAATTAATTTCATTGTATACAAATGGGAATAACAAAAATATGAAAGTAATTTGTTCTAAGAAATTGGTCATGTACAATTGCTTAAAGCAAACAAAGATTTAAAGACTTACAGTATTATAAAACGGGAGGGCATCTTAAGGAAGCAATCTGGAAAAAGTGATACCAGTGTTTATCCATACAAGAGTTGATGCCCTCCCACTGTAGCAATGCTTCAAGACTCACCCTTAACAGTTTGAATTCTCCTAACCTACTAAATTAAGCAAGCCCTCCCATATAATGTTTGAAATTCATCTTCACTCCAGACACAACCTCAGTTTATTGCATCAGGGTGAGTGTACAACACCCCAATGTGTAATCAAAACACTCTTAGTACAGTACAGGCTGTGTAATATGAGTTTTGGTGCTCTACATTGTTTGAACTAGCTGCCAATCTAAAAGCAGAGCCAGCTGAGAATTTCAATTGGAGTTTGGGGTGAGAGGATCAGCCCTTTAATTAAACAAAACTTAACATGTTCACGAAAAAATTTTCCTAACAATTTTTCTGATTCCATTATGCATGAAAGTATCTCTGTTCATCTGCAGTAAGTTAGTTAGATGGGTGCAGTGAGCTGGCCACAGCCTTTTATCCAGTTGTGGCTCACTGGCCTTTTTTCCCTGAGCATCACGCACAACGGCAGTAGGAAAGACTCAACATGGGAATAGAAACAGGGCCTTCCGCGAGAGAGGGGGATGCTCTACCGCTACACCAAACACGCAGTTGCATCCGTTCATCTGTAACATTGATCTGTAACAATAAGCACGTGCATATTAAGATATTACTCACAGTTTTTCCAAATTGGGCGGCGGTAGGGAGGCCCCTTGGAGAAGGCTGCAGCTAATATTATATACTGAAATGAAGACATGATGAAGACAACTGTATCCTCTGGGCACAAGATGTTTGCATCAGCATCACTACCAGCAGAGCAAGGCAGGGGTTCATGAGGTTTGTAGTCAAACCTGAAACCATGGAGATATGAATATGCATGAATTACATTGATAATTACACTACAATTAGCAACATTATAAAATGGGGTTCCAAATTTTTCATCAAAGGTTTACCCTTGAATGGGGGTATTAAGTGGGTTACCCAGGAGCAGGGTTGGAAGAGGTCAATGCAACCCCTGAGTTGTGGTTGAAAAGAGAAGGTGAATCTTGCTAGCCTTCATCCACAATCAATCAGGAAATTGGAATAGATCCCACTCACTATTAACCCAGTGGCTTCCTGACCATCAAATGTTATACTTGAATACGGATTAAACCATTACATGAAAAAACTCATAGTCACATCTTCTGTCACAAAATAGTATAAAATTCTGATCCCCCAGCGGAATGTCAGGATTTTACATTAATGAAGAACTATCAACTACTCACCAGTGCTGTAATCTAGTCACTAGATTGGTGACGCGAGTCGCCAGTTTTCAAACTTTTAAGTGACTCGAGTAGAGTCATTGACTTGAGTCACTGTACTTTTTCAATGGGGAAGTTACTCCTGAATTCTACTGAGTCACTATCATTTTGAGAGGAAGTGACTCGAGTCATGACTTGTTACAACAATGCTACTCATGCGATTCAGACCAAAGGAGCTGAAATGAGATTATAACACCAGGTAAGCATCAAAAAGCTGAGTTGTAGTTGCCAACAATGGGTGAGCAACAAAAAAAATCCCAACATACTCTGCTCAAATTTCAGATTCTTTTGTGGTAGGCAATTTGAGTATGGGCTGTTATATGTAACCTAAAATATGCGATGGCCAATCTTTGGCACTTCTGACGATCTTTTAGCGACTGAACTAATACTTGATGCTGTCACTAATGCATATGTTAGTCTTGAACTCAATTTCTGACGGCGAGATGTGTTGGTTATGACTTACCATGATTGGAGATGTAATGAATAATATGCCAATCCTTGGAAGAGAGCGACTAGAAAGACTTGCAGGAATATGGAAAGTAAGATTGGTGGGCTGAATAAACTACCAGGAGGGCGCTGTTTTACCAGTCTTGGGTATGCATCATTGTAACCCACTGAAATAAAACATGAACATTAGGTAATGAAAAATTTGTAACCCATTTTTCTTTTTCCATTTTTTTCTGTTTTTTTTTTTTTGGGGGGGGGGGCATGGGGAATGAATTCCAGATGAAGTTAGTTGTTCTAGATTAAATCTTATGATCTTAGCTTTGCAGTACATACTTGAGGTCCAATAATACCTCCTACAGGCAGTGTATTTCCTAAGCTGCTATGATGTAATTATGACACAATTTTTGGATTTGAGGTACTGAAGTTAGTGAAAAAAAAGCCCAAACACAGGCAATCTTTTTTGTTCCCAAACTGGATGCAGTATGAACGACAACCACTACCATATGCGAACACATTTCCACAAAACTGAAATATCTAATTGAGTCAAATTTTCTTGTATTGAGTGTATTGACTCAACGGATAATTTCTTACAGGAAACACTGTCTAGAGGGTAAAATTTCTCATAGCCTTGTTTACTTTATCACTTTCCCAATTAAAACAACTAGAGCAGCTATGTTGCTTTATCTCTATACTTAAGTAAATATGTGATCAATGGTAATCTTGAAGCAGTGGAGCTATGCATTTACATTTTTAAAGATACAACAGAAAAGAGCAAAAATTGTTCGAGTGATCAGGTACAGCATCATTCATGAAATGAAGTATGCAACAAACTTCCCCTATCATGACGTACAGTATTTCATACAATACAGGCTGGTTAGCAATTGTAGTGTGGTTATTCAAACATTTATAGCAGAGATTTATAGTATCCTAATTTTATGCTCAAAACCGAAATGGTTATACTTAAAACAACAAAGTCCAGAATGATACTGTTACACTAAGTATTAATTAAAATAATCATCGGATGTACAGTATACTAAAACTATCAAGCAGAAGAAATTATCCAACTCAAATCAGTAATATAAGCAAAATCTGTGTTCAACAAAACTAGTTTGCCCGCTGCCTTTCACCATCTTTGTCCAACATCACCCTCCCTAAAGTCACCTCTTATAGTCATATTCTAATATGTTGGTAAAGAACTCAACTTCTAAAGGCTGAGAGGTGATATCCTGTTTTAAATCTCAATCAACCATAAATGAATCACACAAGATGTTTGCCCAGCTCAACACAATAGCTGGGTGAGCACCTTGATCACACCAGAAAAGACCATGTTAAAAGTTACCTTAATTTAACAGAGGTTTGAAACCAGAGACAAAATAGCCAGACTTTATACACACAATACACTCTGGGAAAATGGAATATGAGCAATGGGCTGCTATGTCCATGTTTTCCTTTTCACGTTTGTTTGAACATTTTTCAGCCAAAATAAACAAGTTATGAACTTTTAAGATTATCATGTCGATCAAAGTACCAATTGAATTTAGAGACTAGGGGTATTCCCAAGTTATGCATCTTACTGTAAGAACACAACAAAGACACTAAAGTTGGACAAAGGTGCTGCAGAGTGTAATGCATGATGTATGCTAGGACTGTGATCACACTGTGTGAAAAGTAATCAACACATACTTGACTGGCCTGTTAGCTAACCTCAAATGATTCACACCTCTTTTTGTATGTTTGTATATCTGTTACTGTCAATCAATCGATCAATCAAATGTGACACCTGACTATATTAAGTGTGCATGTAGTGTGCTTCCTTTCCTATTTGAGGTGATAAGATGTAATCTGGCAGAGAAGGAAGATGTTTCAAAAAGTAGGGACAGTTTCATCAAGTATGTTTTGGATAAAGCTCTGGTCACACTACAACAAATTCAGATTCTATTCCCATCCAAATTTTGAGGCTTTTTATTAAAATCTCCTCCACCTCTGGTCTGAAAAAACTCAAACTTTGCCAACCTGTAAAAATACACAATTTGCAACACAGGACTACAAAAATTAAATTTATAATAATTATTTTGTGACATCAAACTGACAGATGGGTTTTATATACATGTCTGGTCAAGCTGTCTGTCAGAGACCTCAGGGTGACGTCACGAACATACCAGCTAAGATTTCATTTTTGCAGACTATGGTGCAAAGCAAATTTTTACACATGTAGGTTGGCAAATTTGTGACTCTCTCTGGCTCTTTCCAACCAGAGATAGAGAAGACTCTAATAAAAACTCACATAAATCGGATCAGAATCCGATCAGATTCATTGTAGTGTGACCACAGCTTAAATGCATTTTTCCCTTCAAATATTACTATGATTACATCAAACCAGAAGGTTTAAGTTAAGGTATATAACTCCAACATTCCAACATTCAACCACCTAACTTTTTAAACATTGCTGTACATGGATGTCAAGGACATTACAATCCAGTGGCATAGCCAGGGGTGGTTTTAGGGGTTGAGTCTCCCCCCCCCCCCAGAAACCTTAAAATGAAAAAAAAAAACCTAAAATAGGGGTTTCTCCCTCTCCCCTTAGACTTTTCCCTATGTCATGCTCCATACCCCCACCCTCCCCACATGACAATCCTGACTATGCTATTGTTAAACCATGTGACATCATCCTTTAATCATTACCTGGTGGGGCATAGGAGTGAAGTGTCCCAGCCATAGCTGGCCCACTCACAGTTGTCATGTGACTTTCCACAAGAATGCTCATCTTGATCTGTTAAAGCTGCTCACTGAGTTGATATCGATAACTTTATGAGGGTTACTGCCACATAACAATGCTTACAGTTAGCATAGCAAGTCAAGTTTCAAGTCCAAAAGTCACAGAAAACTGTTAAAATTTTGAATTTTCTAGTGTCATGACTTGTAATGGTTTTCTACATAATTTGAAAAAGTGTCTGGTCAAGAATTTTCGAAAACCGACTTGAATCGTTAATTACTCAATCATAAAACAGTTATTTGTATGTTGGGTATGGAGATTGTCTAACATTGACCATTTGTCATAGGTATGTAAAGAAAACTTAACACGTCTGGAAAAATTTGTTGAATTTCATGAACCAACTCAATGAGCTGCTTTAAAGTCACAATATTCATGTCCTTTACATAGATATGCATCATACCAGAGACCTAATACATGGCAAATCAGAAATGAACACTCACTAAGAATGGCAACAGTTGTTGTAATCACCAGATCTACATAAAGAAACTGTATGTCTCCTAAATTGGAATTAATCTGTTGATACAATAAAAGAGAGAAAAACAGTTCTCCAAAAATTGAATGTATTGTTCTCTTGCATACACCAAATAATCCCAATAGATGGCATAATAAAAGACAGATTACATATGAAAAATTCTGCAATGCTTTACACAAGAAAAAGCCTTATAAACAAGAACGACAAGAACAACTGGGTCGTAAAACTCCATCTAACTAACGAACTTGAAAAGTAAAATTTACTAAAAATGTAAAAGATGGGGTAAGCTTCCTTTAAAATGTCTAAACAAAAGCAAATGTAGGAACCATGTGAAAAGTTCCTACAGTTTATTTTCCATAAAAAAGTTCAGAATAAAGCAACGATTAGCATGCTGAAACAATGTCTTCAGGAAGGGCACAGAATTGTACTTCTGAGGAATAAGTATTCACAAAAGTCAACAAGAATGTGGTTGGCAGTGACAGCAGTTACAGCTGAGGGTTAAAATTCACAGTCAGAAAGAAAAGTCAAAAAAAGAAACTTACCCAGTACAATATAACTACAGACACAAACTGTACCACACTGTAGAGTGCCATAAACTTAAAAACACCAAATGAGGTCACAAGGGCTGCCCGACCTTCCTTGATGACCGTCGGGACACAAGAGATATCTGGTTTCTTAGAGGTGAAGGGTGATGCAACAGAGGCCTCTGCTTCTGACAGAGAGATTCCTGCGTGGGCCATCTTCAAAGCACCACAATCGTTTGCCCCATCTCCACACATTCCAACACAGTAACTGTAGAACAAAATTTTGAAAGAATTTCTGTCAGAGTGTGGGTGTATAAACCACGCTCATATGCAAACAGTCTGTTTCATGTGGGACATATCAACACATGGGATTTTTATTTATAACCATTTCAATTTTGGTTTTGCTATTTCTGAGATGAGGGTTGCGAGATAAGTTTACGGAAACTTGTGTGTTTAAGTTGGCACTGAAGAAGGTTAAAGATTAAGCTGTCAAAGGAATTGCGGTACATTATCGAATGAACAAGCTTTCACCTGAAATGGAGAATTTCCTCCTCACTCCCCAACACCACCCAACCCCATCCCTCCCCTAACCAACCAGTGTTCATTCTCAGTAATGGAAAGTTGATCAATATTCTTCTCACCTCATATCTTGGAATGCTTCTATGAGCTGTGACTTTTGATCTGGTGACATCCTCGCAAAGACTGTCCCTCTTTGAACAATCTACAAAGAAAAAAAATCCATAATGATGATTATTCTCTGTTTAACACCCACTGCATGGTCAAGTGATTGATAGAGAATCTTACTTGGAACCAGGAGGTCTGGAGTTCAACTCTTGGCAGGGTTATGTTGAAGACTTTAAAAATGGAACATACTGCTATTTTGTTTGGTGCTCAGCATAAACAATGGAATAGGGAAAACAACCCAGTGAGTCACAATTGGAAAAAGCTTGTGGTCAGCCCGACTTAACCAATTTGTTAGAAACTGAGCCTTAAATGCCACTCATCCACCCAATTACCTGGCTTGGTCCAATTACCCGCCCCTGCCCAACTACCCACCCGTGCCAAATCACTTGCCTGCCTTCCCCCCACCAGCCTGTCCCCCTGCCCATCCATCCATCCATCCATTAATCCTACTAATTCTTCTTAATAGGATAGGACAAAATAAAACTATTATTTATAACAGCTGTAGCTGCAACATTTTTTTTTAGGAAAAGATCAAGAGAAGACGATCACTACCTTGGGAAGGAGGTCTGGAAAATGGGTCCTTATAACTGCAAAGGATGCACCACTGACAGCAAAACAGAATTCTGAGCTTGAAGGAATATCTCCATTCATAGTTCTTTGGTAATACTGTAAAAGGGAAACAGACAAAAAGTGTTGTAGTTCAGAGGAAACTTGCAGCAATTTCTGGCATGCTCAGAGAGGGACAGATATCTGTTATTCATGGCAACATCGATTGGTAATCATACAAATGTAATTAATTATTCATATAGGCCTGATGATGATGCAATATACAAAATTCAATCGCATACTTAAGTAAGTAATCTGGCAGTATGAGGTGGGTAGTCTGCTAGCACAAAGTGTCATGTCTAGAGGTTTCAATTTTGTCATATTTTCCAATATTCTTAAGGCTAATTTTAGCAAATTCTATTTGAGGTTTCAATTTTGTTATACTGTCCAATATTCCTAAGGCTAATTTTAGCTAATCGTATTTGTACTTAAGCTTATTGTATTTATACGTTCATCCATTTCTTAAGTATCCTGCCACAGTCATGGGAGAACTTTCAAATGTGTCAATGTTTCTAGACTATTTACACATTATTCAGGGTAAAACAGACAACAAAAATCTTCCATTTTTGTGGGTTTTCAAAAAGCCATTAATCTATACTCACTCCAGAATAGCAGTTTCAAGGGAAAATACTATTAATAGCCATCTTGCATACTAACAGTTTCATTTTTATTGTACCACAGGGAAATGAATTCAATGTATTGATTGGCAAACCGCTAACTGGTCTACAGGTCAACCACAGTGTTCCGTATATTTGAGTGATAGTGAATCATGGATTTAATTTGTTTTTCTTTTAAATATTTTTCTCTCTCTCCTCAAAACACAAACAATGTCTATTTTTTCTAGCCCTTTAATCAAGGAAACTCTTCTGTATTTAGAAAGTGATATTGCTGTTTTTGAATGAGACCTGGAAACAGTAACATGATTTCACAGTGAGAACACACATGCTAGCTAACATAACATGTATTAATCGTGGCAGATTTGAAATAATACTCCTATCCTTCTGGCAGTATAGATTGCTTTCTGACGTGACAAGCCCTGTCCCTTTTGATGCAACATCTAGTGATGTACACATGCAGTGTAGCTAGCTGAGAAGAAGTTGATGACCCACGTGTGACTGCTGGACTAAAACACTGTTGAATTTTGCCTGGCAGTGGGCGTGGTTTACAAATAGTGACGTCAAGTGGAAGCACTCAATACCCACAACATGGCATGAGGTGAGGTACACATGTAGTGTAGCCAGCTGAGAAGCAACTGATGACCCATGTGTGACTGCTGGACTAAAACACTGTTGAATTTTGCCTGGCAGTGGGCGTGGCTTACAAATTGTGACGTCAAGTGGAAGCACTCAATACCCACAACATGGCATAAGGGGAGGGGGAGGTGGAGAGAGAAGGGGGAAGGGGGAAAAGTAAAAAAAAAAGGAGAGAAAGGGGTGCATTGATTTTGGACAATACACACAACAAATTTCATCTCAGATTTGGATTCAGACCCCATGCATTATTTCCTACTTTTTGTCCAGCCTTTTGCTAAAATATGACCAAATTTAAGATCTTCTTATCCTACATTACAGCAACAGATTTGTTTGAATCAAAGACAGATTCTTCAACACAGAATCTAATACTGGGAAAATATCAAGCAATTCTAGTAAATGAGCATCTATGCTGAAAAACTTTGAACCCTGACATAAAAGAGGCACAGTATAAAATGATATCTACAGGGACAGTTAGATATTCTTTGTTCTCCAAAGCAGAAGGGGGAAAAATATTCTTAGCTCAAAAATGTTATCAGCGACTCTAGTCTCATCATCAAAAGTGAAGCTAATACTACGTTTTCTATTGTTTTGTTTTGCCAGTGACCCACAAAACAAATTAAGCATGTGAATCCTGGTCAGTCTAAAGAACCTTATAAAACATAGGACACATACAATGCAACATTTCCTTCTGCAGATTAACTTAAAGTGTACATGAAGTCTAGAAATTTCCCATTATCACAGCTTGTTCCCTTGCTGAGATATTAAATGTTGTAATTTATTTACATAAAGCAAAATATTCCATTACATGACAACTAGTGACTTTCTTGTTGTACAACTCACATTACCTGCTATGTTTCCCCTCGGAATAAAAATATTCATTATATGACCTTCAAAGCTTCTTGTTTTCTGGTGTAGTACGTTGTACAGAGGGGGCTTATTTAATCACATCACCCCATGAGAGTAAGGTCATTATTACATATTGGCAAAAGGTACAGTACAGTAGTTTTCAGAAAAACACAGCAATACAAAGACTGTAATTGGAGTAGTACAATAATGACATCGCAAGTAATTGTGTTTTATACAATTTTAAAATTGAGTAAATAAATTTCAACATTTTATCAAAATTTTATAATCTCAATTCGCTACTCAAAAATCTTCTATGAAGCTGAGAGTTGGACTGTCTGAATTCAGTTTTCATGCTCAGAAAGCACAATGAGGGTGTGGTCAGTGGGGCACTCTCACATATTTCCTGAATGCTATGCATTGGAGGAGATAGAATACATGTTTTTAAAATTTTCTTCTTGTCCTTAAGATGACACTTTCTCTTCATGTCTAGATATAATCTCCCTTCCCGTCTAATAACCCTTCTCGTCTAATAACATACACATGATTTTATTTCATTTGATAAATTTTTCAGAATTTCTCCTATTCCACCAATAATTCTAACGATCCAACTTTGCATCACAACAAAGGGAATACTGACCATTTCCATATGTAGGGTTACCATATTTATTTTCTGAAAAGGTGGGCAGGATTACCAACCTGGGGGTTTAAGAGGAGTAATTGTTTTTGGTTTCCAAGGGGGTCTAGATGCAGAATGGTACAATAGTAAAAGCAAAGTCAGGAAAATCATGTGAGAAATACATGAAATTCAGACACTCTGGGCTATTTAAAAACCAGTAACAGAAGGATGGGTCCCTACAAAGCAGTGACTGCAAAGTGTCTGCTTGGAGGGGATTAGTCTTTGCAGGATAACTTACTATTTTGTTTAATCCATCAAGTTACAAATAATAGTTATTACAAATAAATAGTCATTTCAAATTAAAGGGAAGGTTTAAGCCAAAATTTAATTTTCATATGTGAAAGAGGAACCAAAACTACACAGGGTGGTGAGAGTTTCATTCAAATCTGACATGTAGTTCTCGAGATATCAGGCAATGAAGTCAGTAGATTTTTAATCCAAAGTGAGTTTGAGGGCAGCAGAGCATATATCACTTCCTCACATTTACAAGGAATGCTTTGTTGCCCTTTGTTTTATTATGCTGTTGTGTTAACCTTGGAGTTAACTGGAATAGGATCTCCCTGTGGGGGATGCAAAGTTTGTAAAGTTTTCATAACACTTAGGCAATCACATTTTAATAATGTGGGGTTTTTTGAGAAGAAAATTAACTCTAAAGTTTAAAGAAAAACAAAAGACTGTGCACTAATGTGGGGATATGATGTCATACATGCTTGCTTCAAGTTCGCTTTTTGTTGAAAATGTGAAAACTTTATGTGCTCATATCTTGACAACTACACATCAGATTTCAATGCAAATTTCACCAAAATGCTTAGAATAAGTACATTTTTGACATACCAAATCCTGTAATGACCTTAAACCCTTCTTTTAATAGTCATTACAAATAAATAGTCATTACAAATAAATAGTCATTTCAAATAAACAGTTATTACAAATAAATCACTTAATAAGTACAGGTGTCAGATTTCGTCCTTCTTAAGCTAGAAAGAATGCATTTCTTAACTGTGGTATGTACCATTCAAGCTTATTACCTTTTACGAATGTATCGTATTTTACGGTGCTAAGCTAGAAAGAATGCATTCCCTATCCTTCACATTGGGTGAAATAAATAGTCAATACAAATAAATAGTCATTACAATGCATCTACTTACAGGGGACGAATCCCTGGCAGGAGAACTCTCTATTTTGCTTTTACCATAAATCCACTTAATGTGTGCAGGTGCATCTTGGGAAGGTTCTGTAGCATCTACAACAATCACTTTGCCAGAGGAAGAAACCATCCTACACTCCCTGGCTACACTAATAGCTGTCAACATGTTATCTCCTGTAATAAATTCATAAATAATTTTCATCAATGTTCAAAATCTGAAAAATGTCAAATTCGTAGTTACATCACAGAAATTGTACGAAAGTTTTATCAAAGAAGGATGCAATAGCTGTAAATACTCCCAGCCAATACGAATCCAAAATGTATGCCTTTGTAAATTATGGTACATATAAGAAAAGTTTCCTTTAAAAGCATTACGACATGAGGATAAAAATATCACTACACGGTTTCAAATTACAAGACTTTTTCTATACTCTCTGAAGATCAAACAGGAAATATTTTGAGCTGAAATATGAAGATATTCATAAAATAGCCATTTTCATAAAAATTACAGATTTGACATCTTGATACCCAGCATGGGCACATACGTACTAAACATGACTGCAAAGTCTTATGTTTCAAATTGCATAGACCATATAACATTTTCCTTAACCAAACACCCAGAATTAAAGAATTTTCAAGACCCCAATTAAGTTTCAGACTTTTTTACAAAGTGTTCTCAGTTTTCCTGCTGTGTGAATCCTGATATAGCTTCCAGACTTTTACCACAAAGCACAGAAAGTGATGCGGAAATGTTTGAGAAAGAGACAATATTCTATTACCCTGCAACTTGCACAAGTGTCTGTCCCTCCTTTATTTGCCTTTGAGTCAGGTTCAAACATACCAAAAACTCTTAAAATGGAACCCATTGTTGTTGTGTGGGATGACTTTTCCATAACCAAATTATATCCGAGATTTGATGAAACTTTAATACAGCAATGATTGTGACAAATGAATGAATAAATTTATTTACTCAAAAAAATTAAAAGACTGATCTTGTCTACATTTTACAACTTTTTCATGACTTCTGTCATTTTCAAAATATTTCATGGCTTTTCCAGGCCTGGAAAATTGAATTTATTGACTTTTCCAGGCTGTGGGACACCCTTCCTGAATTAGGACAATAACCCAGCATCCCACAACTGGACAAAAGGGGCAATGGGTACTACTAGATTAAACTAGAAGGTTATAGACAATCCAATCAGTGCTTGTTTTTAGTGACTGCAGGCAACCATTTGTGGAGTCCATCAATCTTAAATCATCTTTATTTATTGTCTACATGAATTTTAAACCCTCATATTCAGTGAAATTGAGCAAATATAGATACAATTCAGTGTACAACCATCTACAGTATAGGTAACCAAGAAAACTGAAAAAGGTGATAGAACCCAGTTATGGCCGACTACAATCAGACCATCACTCCCTGTCCAAATTTGTCAATAAGTGAAGGTGTAAAAACCTAAACCCGAAGCCCTCCACTCATTCCATCCCTTTGCCTCAATTCTGTCCTCATCAAATTCAAAAACGGATTTTACACCTCACTTCTCCCTACCTGTCACCATTACTGTTCGTATATTTGCATTGTGGAGTTCGCTGATGACAGGAGTAGTGGCACTCTTCAAAGCATTCTGCATTACCAGGAGACCAAGGAATGTTAAATTGTTTTCAATATCTCTCCTGCAGAAGAATATTAAACATTTTGAAATAAAGTAAGCATGAATACTCCCAAAGCACAAGGTAGAAATCTTAAATGACAACAGCCCTGCTTACAAACTTATGCAATTATTTCACCACATATTTTAAGGAAGATATATAAAGTACAACAGGGTTAAAATTTCATACTTTTTAAGAGGGGTTCTTTTTAATGGTTTGGAAAAAATCTGACACTCCCTTCCCCCCCCCCCCCCAAAAAAAAAGAAAGGGATTAATTTGGGGTTCACAGGGTCTAGTTTCATATTTATTTGCATAATTTAAGGAGAGCAGATGATGTTCATGGTATTTGGTATTTTATGCTCCTCACCATGGGTGACGACAGAAAATGTGAGAGGGAAATTCTGGCAAATGGAGGAATATTTCCCTTACCTATACATCAGAATATAGTGAGAATTGTGGGCAATTTACCTCCCTTCCTTGGAAATAAACATTTTTTCCAGCCCTGTCCCTCACCCTCAGTCTCCTTAAAATTAAAAGGGTGTACATGTTCCTGAACATTAAGCACAATGTACTGAACCTATACTGGGTGTCAGTGAAAAAGTTGGATTTGCTTAAGAAAGGACCTATACTGGGTGTCAGTGAAAAAGTTGGATTTGCTTAAGAAAGGACCTATACTGGGTGTCAGTGAAAAAGGTGGATTTCCTTAAGAAAGGAAGCTTGTTTGATGGGAGGCACATATTGATAAGTAACAATTTATCTGTGACCAAATACACTTCTTTTTTCTGCTTCCCCCCTCCCCCTTGACTTGAAGTTCTTCCAAGGCACAAGAAAACTTCAAATGGCTAAATAATTCTACTTTTTCCTAGTCTCACCTTTGAACCTTATGTACATGATGCCAAGGTACTTTGGGGTCTAGTTGCTTCCAGGCTAGGGCTAAAACTCGGAACCCCTGCTGGGTGTAACTCTGTAATACTTGCTGGAAGTCGAGAGGTACTGGAGAAATGAATGATAACATCGAAAATTTTTATGGAATGAGGAGTTAACAAGAAATTACGCCAACTACAAAATTTACTGTCAGGGGTTGCACCACATGATAATAAGCCATAGTGGTAGGGTGGGGGTGGAATGAGGGTCTGAGGTAGCATGGTCTCCAATCCAGGGCTTTTCAAGGTTGGGTACAATGAAGTACATATTCCTAACTGTGTTCAGCTACCTTACCTTTGTAGCAGGTGTGCTATGTGCTTTCTCCTTTGATGAGCATACTCAGTGACAGAGCCAGAATGTCAAACGTGGGGGTAGGCAAGGGGGGGACTAATGACAAAGGAAAATGTTGGTGGGCAAAAAATTTCAGGCGCAATGCAAAACGGAGTCCAAAATGAGCACTCCTGTGGGTGGGAAGCCCCCTGAGGCTCTACGGTTTTAGCATATCTCTGGATGAAACATTAAATCTCAGGAGAGGTATATCATTTATCTTTTCTGTTACCCAAACTCCTAACTGACCTAACTTGATTGGTGGCAAGGACAAATTTGAGGGGGGACTTGACTTGTCCCTCCCAACTCCCATCTTGCATTGCCACTGTACATACTCTACACTCTAACCCCAAAGAATGATGATAGCAATCACCCAACAATGCTATATTGATGAGCTCAAATTGAAATAAACTCTTAACTGTTGATCAGTTATGACACATGAATATTCATTGTGCTACCAACATACTAAACACAGTGAAAGTAAGGGGACTTTTTCATTGTGTGAAATTCCCATTGACCCTATTCGTCAAAATTGTATGATAATCAAACTTGCTTTTGAGTAGATTTGTGTTGAACATTTATCATCTGTGCTTGTTATGATCATATCTAAAAACAATTGAATAATAGCGTACAGATTTTATGCAGTTTTTCAAAGAATTTTCTGCAAACTTTGTAGGCATTGATATTACAAGTGCTGTCAATATAGGTTGCAGGAGTAAAACACATCCCAGCAAGTGGGCAACACGTTACCCCGACAATTACCAGAATGCATTTGAGATGTTCAGACTCTCCAATAGGAGCAAAAACTTTTTCCCCCTAATTTGAGGACTTCACATCGTTGTTCAACCTAAGTACAGCACCTGTCCACTGAACATCTTCTGAGTATCTCAGCAGCTGAAGATGATTTCAATGTATTAGAAAAGCAGAGAGCAAAGCAATTTTTTCAACCTACTTGTATCTTTATTGCACAGTGATGAGATCATTTCAGGAGAGCCTTTACTAAAGACATCCATGTTTTTAGCATCTAGGGTTCTAGTCACAACACTCATACGCTGCAAACTAGATGAAAATGGAAACTGTTTCAAAATTCCTATTTCATACTGGTTCTGTGGGTAAAAAAAATAAGCAAAGTTAGTTAAATAAGGCTTTGAAGCTCAGTTTTTAACCAATGGTTTAAAGGCCAAATCTTCTAACCCAAACAGTTCCACTTATGTAGGCCACACCCACATCTGTATAAAACTTATCTTCATCCACACAAAATCTCAGTTTATGGCTTCAGGGAAGGATTACATGACACAATGTGTAATCAGAAGACTCTCAGTACAGTACATACTATGTAATATGAGTTACAGTACTCTACATTTTTTAATTTGCTGTCAATCAAAGAGCTGTGCCAATTGAGAAATTTCCTACATTTCTTAAAAAAAATATTGCAGTTTGTGGTGAGAATAAACAGCCTCTAAGTTGGGCTGGCCACAGCCTTATCTTTAGATGTGGCTCCCTGACCTGTTTTCCCTTCTCCATACTTAAACATATGTATATATATATATATATCTTCTACATTTGTATACATATCTTCTACATATGCATTTGTATCTTCTACATATGTATATATATCTTCTACATATGCATTTGTATCTTCTACATATGTATATATATCTTCTACATATGTATGTATATCTTCTACATATGTATATATATCTTCTACATATGTATATTCTAAAGATGGAATCAGGCCAAAAAACGAGCAATGAATGAGTTTGGCAATTTGTAGCCACAAAGAATTATAGGACAAATGGTGGAATACCACAGTACACCACATTCCCTTGTTGTCATGCAGTGTGGGCATATATCAACACTAAGGCACGCAATTAAGAGTCTTGCCCAACCAAATGAAAATAGTGCCTCAGGCCTAATAACGACACATGAAAATGCAAACTTGTATACCAAAAAAGCAAATTTAGGAGCAATCCAATGTGCAAAGTCACACATAAGATCCTTCCTTAAAACAGATGAATTAGTAGAGAATGATTCCATGAATTTTTTGGAAACTCAAATTTTTTAAACAAATGTTGTAGGTGCAGGAGCAGATGGTTTTAGAGGATGTGTGCATATGCTTGGTCCCCAATTGAATCACCAAGCTTACTTAACAGGGAAGCTCCTTACAGGATGGTATGTGATGGTTAATCTGGGCATTTGCAATTTGATTCGCTTGCAGGGAAAAACACATTTTTCTAACACTGATGAGTATAACAAGGTATCCTTTGACATTTTTTTTTTTGTGAGGGGGCCACCTTGTCCATTTTACCACCTCTAAAAATATTGCTCAATTGCCACCTGCTCTGTACTAGGTATGGGAAAAGTGATAGTTCTCCTTCCCTGTTGGTGCCACAGCTGGTGCCCTTTTACCACATGGATCAGTACCCCCTGACAACTATTAAACCCCAGGGGGAAACCATCCATACTTTAGGCCAACACCCACCCACCCCTTCCGTCTTGCATTTGCCATCCACGACATGAGTTCTCTGAACTTTAAAACTGTGATTAATTTAATAAAGTCCCTTGTAATCCTCTACTTTCTCCCATCAGCAACCAACTGGTAGAACAATTGATTTCCATATCTTTGATTATGCTTGGGTGACTTCCAGCTGCATCTGATAGTTGTTACTAATCCAGGGCCCCCATCAAAATGCCTGATTTGCATGGTATGTGGTTAACAGGTTCTAAAGCAACTTTTTTCCTAATGCACTCCTGTTCCAGTCTGTGCCACACCAAACTCAAGGGGACCCTTATTTTTTACACCCACACTTGAAGTAAGAGGGTCACAAATTCAAAGAATACATTATTTGCAGATTTGCAGGTAAACACATATCGGAGGATGTAACAATTTCTCTGTATCAGAAGAGTATCTTAACTACTAAGGTACTTCTACCTAATAAATTAAGCAATAAAAATAGAACACATAGTGCTTATTCTTTTTCAAACAATGCCTGCAAGAATTCTTGCCCTACAAATAAGCTAATCATTTCAAATGAACTTTGAGGAACTTACTAATTCGCTGCTTCCTTCTGCATAGAGCGTCTCGTTGCTTTTTGGTCGGACTACGGTACTTGCAATTGTGTCTAATTCATTGCTTGCTATATCTGGCTCTTCCAAAATCTGCAGTAACACAAAATTTTCAACTTTACTCAGATTTGATGTAGAAACTTTGAAATTATTAAAAGTAAAAGCATTTTACCTCAAGTTTTTTAATGGACATGACACAGCATGTCCATTATTGTGGTTGGTCGCATTTTCTGATGATCACGTGACCCCATTTCTTTCGTTCAGTTTATCGGACGACTCGCAATGAGAAACAAACCGATCTTTTGGGAAAAGATTTGTACAGCAAAGGAGACCGGTATGTGACAAGATTGTGTGAAAAATGTCGCTAATTACGAAATGCGGTACATTTTTCCTCAAATACTCGACATTTAAATATTAAGTAGGCTAATAGTAATATTAAGTGGGCTAATAGTAATATTAAGTAGGCTAATAGTAATATTAAGTAAGCTAATATTAATATTAAGTAGGCCATATGCCTGTTACTTTACATATGACGCAGTCATGAACGAGGGATGCTGTCCTACTTTGGTCTGTATTTTCAACATCACTTTATTTAGTAGCCTGGAACTGTTTGGTCGCTAAATAAATTTTACGTTTGACTTATGAAGTGATTATAAAGACAATTGTATAAATTTGAAAACATTAGTATAATTTTCTTGTGGCAATTCCCTGGAATTTCAGCTTAGCGACATGTTACGATGTCTCTGTTTGAACTGCTTTCAGTTAAGGAATGTACAAAATGTGTACAGTAGTGTAAGTGCCGGGTTTGGCGCAGCATTCAGCAGTATAAAGTCATTATGTACGGTTCATTGTGATCGTGTACAAGCAATATATGACCCGGATTGAACGTATAAACAAAAAGAATTTCACATAATGTCGTACAGATGGCAAAGTGCAATCAAACCTCAAGTCCGAATTTTCGATGCAAATCTCGTATTTTACCATACGTATAAACCATTATAGGTTTTCGATTGGCATAGGCCAGCTGAGGTCAAAAGTAAACGTAACTAGTGTACATTAATTGCACGTACATTCGCAGGTTCACTTCATTCCGGGCAATTGTTCTAAATCAGAGCCAAATTTAGTTACTACACACTTGATGTACTTTTGTCGGACAGGTTTGTCAATCCTCGGTGGCGGGCACAGAATTGCAACCAGTGCCTTTGCACGGTTAGGCCCTACTAAAAATAGGACACGGGTACCAAATCGCCATACCCGTCGGGCACCTGGTGTTTCGCTGACTAAAAAGATAAGAACATTTTGTTAGGCATGCTCTATGTAAGACATGCATAATAATATTTACAGCTGTTTTGGAGAGGTGATCATCACATTCATTTGATTTGTCATAAGGTTTTATCATCTCCTTTTAAATCAAAATGACAAGTAAAAGAAACGAGAAAGGGCCATTGTTGGAACATCTATTGTGCCTTAAACACCACACACAGCCAACAACATTCACCCCTATTTTAAGTGTATTTTAGTCTATAGTGGAACGACCGGACGCGTAGTGGCCATGATCCCAAAGAAACGTAACAGAAAACAGTCAAATAAGAAAATAAGCACTTTCCATGGCCTCTATCAATTTGATATTAAATTTTGGGACGCTTTCCTACTCTAAAAGCAAGCATCCTAAGAGCTCGAAGCTTCTCCTTTTAAAACACCGGTTTAAAAACATCAACCAATCAGAGCCCTGTATTATGGTATTCTCTTGCACGTCCAAAATTACCGATTGTAAACAAAAGACGTCATGTTCGTGAACTTCTCTCACATTAATGCACAATGCACGTTGGAATTTTCACTTCAGGGCTATGCACGTTCTCACGTAGCTAGCCTCATGTTGACATCCGGACATGGTATTACAGAGGTGTCATACCGTCATATTAAGATCGTATACATGCAAGGCTCAGTTTACCTAGCATGCCGAACGCTACGGGCACTGTCTCTGCAAGCTGGGCGGGGTGATGTGTCTGCTAGTTTCTGCGTGAAGTACGGTGTGATTTTGAATTACCGTCGGACAGCTTGCTTGCGTGCAAGATTAAAACAAAGTGACGTACATGTGATGTGTGAGAAGTAACTCACTACGTGACGATAGCGCGCGATCGGGCCGCACGCTGATAAAAATTTCAACTTCAGGAAATAAAGTACAAACAACTTTCAAACTTTTTGATTTATTTATTTGGTACATGTTAAACACAAAACACAAACAAACTTACACATAATTTCTAGGGTTCTCTTCATTCTCAGGCCCCGAGAATGTTTACCAAATTAATTGTAAAATATTTTTGTCCATTACCGTGGGCAAAAGCGTAAATTGGGTAATCTTTTTCGCATGCAAAATATTTAAGCTTTGTGTAGTAGATTTGGAACCGGGTTATACGATGGCGAGTGGGTACCCGGGTAACCCTTGGAAATTAAACACTAATTGCAACACCAATTAAAATATTGGGGGAAGCAAACATAGGCTTTGCCCCTCCAATAATTCAGGCAGATTTAAAATAACAAAAAAAAAGGGGGGGGGAGAATAACCAAAATGTAATAACATTTTAGGATATGGGGGGCTTCTTGAAAACGTCACTTTGAGTGTATGTGCATGTCATTATGGGGGTGTATGTGTGTCTGGTTGTGTGTGTATGTAGGCCTGTGCACTCGCTTTCATAGGGTGGATTGCTTATAGATCATTCCGGTCCTGAACACGATAGAGGGTTCAACATAGTCTGTTGGAAAATTTTTGTCCCCCAAACCACATACCAGATCTACGTCCCTGTTGTCCGTCGGATTAACCAGGCAGTCCATCCTTCCCCTACATGGGCAGCCAAAGACTAGCACAATGTCATGTCCATTGTGGTTACGGTACGTAACCACATTTTCTAGTTTTAAACTGTTAAAGTCAGAAAAACAGGACGTTCCCATTTTTATAGGGTTTAAAAATCTGAGAAGAAATGTTCCTGCTTAAAAAGGAACGGTTGGTAAATATGCAACTGAAATGTGACAACTTGATATATTTTCTCAAAAGAGTCCACATTACCCTTAAAAAATACCTTCTTCAGTACACAACATTAATTTATTTTATTAAATTATTACAAGCAAAGATAGACAGTTCCTCATAATTTGTCTTCAATAATTTTTCTGGATGTAGCCATCACTACAAAGTCCCTTTCAAACCAGTTTATTTCAGACCTTATCAACAAATTTTGCATATATAATTGGAAAAGGTCAGAAAACTATTACAAATATGCACATTCCATTTTTTTTCTTTGTCTTTCGACCTGTTGCAGTTCTATGTTGACAAACCTGATGTTACTCCTATAGGCCAAGGATGCAGAACATTCAATCTGCAAGCATAAATAATTTGGTCCCACTACATAGCATTTGAAGAAATTCTTATACAATCTTATAACCCCACTTAGCATCTTTTCATTTTTGATTGGGCCATTTAACTGATGAAAGTAGTATTTACAAAACTGCTAGTATAATAAAGGTATTCCCCACGATTTTGTATGCACTGGAAGGTGACGCTGGTACAAGTGAACAAGAAGAACCCTTCCCTTCGTCATAGCACATGACCTTCAGACTGCAAATGTGTACTTAGCATGGTCTTTGATATGACAATACCTGAGCAAACTAAATAACTAAACTGTCCTGTGGAATATCACATTTTAAACCTCCAACTGCAACAAAACTTAATCTTGTGCATACCTATCTCGGCAACCATTTCAAAATCAAATTTTGTAATACAAATATTCGAAATGTAACATACCCAGTTAGTGGCCTCGAACATTTTAAGATCCAACGGGTCACCTGATAGCTTATTGTCTATCATTGTTAAGGAGTGGCATGTTGCCATGGCAGCAACAATTGGACCTTGTGTTAGCTCCGAGGGTTTTTGCACAGCTGGGAGGAAATGTCTATCTTGTAAGGGTACGACTCCCCAAAGATCTAAACCATCTTCTGTTAAGGTTCCAGTCTATTAAAAAGATCCAAACAGGAAAACAGAGAGATATGAAAATACTAAAATATAGTTAAGATGCCTTAACAAATCATGAAAAATTTGGTCATTCCTAGCTCAATAAGAATTACTAACAGAATAACCCTTTTCTGAATTTGTTGCAAAATTGCCCAAATAATTAATATTTACATTCAGATTTCTCTAAAGAAAGTAAACATTAACTTTTAAACAAACCAAAATGTAGGCTAGTCTCTTTTTGTAACATTTGCAATTCCTTCTGAGTTTGGTAACATATAATATGTCAATGTCACTACTTCAGTGACATATATTTGTAGGAAGTGAGGTCAGGCATAAATGAAGAGGAAGAATCCACTTCATACATATGTCATTTCCAGTATCTTCATAAAAATAAACATATCACTTCTGGCAATCTGTGAGGTGTTTTAGCCCCAAAATTTTCCCATATATGTGTGTCAACTGATGATGCCACCTCTCCTTGGAAATTACATGTTCTATCATAGTAAAATGGCGACATGTTTCCCCCCCCCCCCACACACACACACACTCACAGGGCATACCCGTATTCAATGCCTTACCGGGTACACAGAACTGTTCCCCGCAAGGAAATGGTCGGGATTCCCCTTTAGCCGTTTATGCCACGCGGCACTTGAATGCCGCGAGCGAGGGTGGGCTGTTGCATATCACAGGACAGAGCTCATTGCAGTGTCCGAATTTTCGGGTAGCTACGCCAGTTACGAGCTCCGCGTGAGCGAGGAGAGACGTGCGAGGCTTCAGCTCTCGTGAGCGGCCTGTACCGGCAAGGTATCGTTTACAAGCTCACACATACACGCACACACACATACACATGCACACACACACATACATACACACACCAGCTCCTGATGGCTCCCCAGTTAAGTGCAGCTGAAATTGCAAATTCCAAAAATAATTGTTGCAAATGTTGGCAATTGCATGTCACTGATCTGACTCTTACCTTTATGTAGCAGTAATGTGCTGGGGAATCAAATGTTTGCATTTTTCTACACAATCTCAAATGGTAAACTGCAGTTATGTGATAGTTTACTCAGCTTCTTTCTTTGACTGTCTATAACTATCTTCACAACCTTAACTTAATCTTTTACCAAAATGTGACATTGCATCATTATGCAAAAGTTTGCTTTTTCCTTAAGCTCACCTGTTAATTCTACTTGTGACCAAAGTTACCAATCTATTATTCAACATATTAAAACACCATGCTGCAAACACTCGGATACTGATTTGGTTATCAAATACTCGGATACTGATTTGGTTATCAAATACTCGGATACTGATTTGGTTATCAAATACGGCCAATAATCACCAGTTATCCTAGACCAGTACATGTTTATTCTTCCTCTTTGAACATACAAAAGTGCCAGGTAGAGATTACTACCCTTTAAGTTTAATGCCATTGTTCCAGTCACACAAAAAACTGTGACTACACTTTAATAAACAATCAACTGTGCTTAGAGGCAAAAATAGCAAACAGGAAGGGAGTGATAGTTTTGTGGACATTAACGTCCTGCAAGAAGGTGTGGATGGGCATCCCAACCTGCATTATGCCTCATGCATTCTCTTAGAAAAAAATACCTAAAATGACAACAATACTTACAACTGAAGGTATTCACTAACCTTGTCAAAACAAATCAATTTAAGCTTGCCACAAACATTTATCCTCTGAGGGCTTATACAAAAGATGCCTTGTCTCTTCAGCCTTGCCTGGGCATAGACTGTACCCACTGTCATGGCTGCAGGAAGGGAAGGGGGCACAGCAATTGTGATAATATCCAATGCTTTGTAGATAATGTCATCTACACAGGCCTTTAAAGGAAAAGGATAAAAAAGATAAAATACATATGAGCATATTAATAATTATTTATCAAGGGGAAATTCCCAGATTAGCTCAACAGTCTAGAAATTATTACCTGCAGGTCTGTATTAAAGGAGGGACTAAAAGTATATATTGAAAAGATGATACTTTCACTCTTTGGGGTGAGACTTGTTCACCTTTGAAAAAGAACTCAATGTCACATCTTTTAGTCTCAAAGAGTGGAAGACTTTTGCTACAAAATGGACATGCCTGATTTTGTGAATACTGATCACAACACCATAGGTTACATGAATAATAGAAATAATTCTCAACCATGTGTCACTATCAATCCCACAAAAGAGCACTACTTATTTTTCCACTTATTGCTCTTTGAAGGGTCAATGTTTCAAACACAGTGGTACATACCTTGACATGAATTAGTATACCAATTGAGTAGATGATGCCAGTTAAAGCTGAAAATGGAAATACAAAATGAAAAGAACTTGTAATTCAGTTGACTCTTCAGATAGCCTAACATGTAGTAATGATGGGTTGTCTAAAGGCCTACACTACAACGAATTCAGATCGAATTTCTATCTGATTTTTGTGGGTCCTTGTTCACATCTCCTCCATTTCTGGTCTTAAGAGTAAAAAATTTGAGAACTGATGAAAATGTATAATTTGCATCAGAGGTCTATGAAGATGATAAATGAACTGATTTTTTTTCATAATATCACACCAACAGACAGCTTTTATCAAACATACAGCCCTGATATAAAAGCTGTTTGTCGATGTGATATCACAAAAAACTTGGTACATATATTTTCATATTCCTATGGTACAAATCCTTTATTTAAACATTTTGAAAATGAAAATCCGATCAAAATCTAATACCAATTCATTGTAGGGTAACCCTGGCTAAACCCAAATCAACTTGTGCCTCCCTGTAATAATATCAAAACAGGCTGAAATAATTTTTCTACACAACTTGATAAACAGAACACATTATTAAGTACTCGGCTGAAATGAATGCTGTTTCAGATATTCTGCCATCTTCAATACCAAAGCTGTACAAGATAAGATTACTTCTGCTAAAAACAATATTCAACACCATTTTGCTCCTAAAAGCATTGAATCACATTTTTAAAAAAAACTACACTTATCACAATCACATATCACAATAATTAGACACTTACCAAGGAAACCAAGCATTCCAATAAACTTCAAAGAATCTCTGTAGAACTTAAATCCCACTGGTTTGGGAAACAAAATAGATCTTACTAGATCCCCCTTCATTGTATTAAAACCTGTATGACAAAATACAAACAGACAATAAAAGAGAACTTTTAAAATACACTTTAAAATGAAACTTTCCAGTTGATAGAGCATTATGCCTCAACTTAAAACTGTTTAGTTTAACCTATCTGCACCCGCACCCTTTTTCCAATTGAGAGGTCAGGTTAGGTTAGATGGAGTTTTATGGCCCCGTTTCCAACAAGTCGAGCCGGCCGCGGCCTTTTTTCCAGTTGTGGCTCACTGGCTTATTTTACCTACTCCATTGCTTATGCTGAGCACCAGGCACAATGGCAGTAGGTTTCGTTTTTCAAGTCTTCGGTATGACCTGGCCAGGAGTCAAACTTCCAACTCCCCCAATGCAAGTCTGATGCTCTAACCACTTGACCAGGCAGTCAGTCATGATTTCAGTGGGTAAGTACAGGGTATATACCATAAACATGGCCAGGACTCCAACTCCTGACCTCCCCGCTGCCAGTCTGATTCCCTAACCACTTGGCCATCCAGTTGAGATGCACTGGATTGTTTTCCCTATGTCCATTGCATATCCAGAGAATCATGCACAGGGGAAGTAAGTTCCATTTTTAAGGTCTTTGGTGAGACCAGGAATTTGAACATTCTCAGTGAGAGTTGGATGCTCTTTCAACATGCAATGTTCGAGATGGGCCAAATAGTAGCAGTTATGATCCCATTTCTCATGTACAAGTTAAACCAAAGCCACACAAATGTAGGTGCCTTTATTTAAGTCTTCAGTATGACTTGGCCATTGGTCAAACTCAAAACCTACTGACTGCAAGTCGGATGCTCTAACCACTGAAGGAACATTATTGGTCAGAAGGTAACTAACTTGACCATTTTGTGAAAAGTGTCTTCTCACAAATTTTTCGAAAAATACATTAAATCGTTCATTACTCACTCATGAAGTGATTATTTGTATGGGGATTGCAAAAGTTGGAATATTTTGCATTAATACTGTATATGAAGAAAGCTTTAGAGGTTTGGAAAAATTTCATATTTAACAAACCAACTCAAACTCCTCCTTCAACCCCTTCACAATGCATGGTTTCGCTGCGAACCCAGAATTTACCATTATTATATAGGTGGTTTCGCTGCAAAACCATAGCACTCAGCTGCATCCCGGCTTAGCTCATTATGAACCTATGAAGTGTAATTGCGTTTTGGACATGGAATAGGCTTGAAGAGGAGATGTTGAACACATGTGCATCCTCTTTGGGCATAGCAAGCACAAATATGGTGGCATCCATACAAAAAACATTTCGCAGAACCAGTACACACGTACTGTGTACATGTATTATAATACATGGTGCAGTATGGTGGGATGGACACCCTTCCCTAGAGAAAGGGTTAATCACTAAAAAAGCCTACCTGTTCTGATTATAACTGCTCTCACACGTTCGGGCCCATGTGACCTTGTCTGAATGACCTGTGTACCTCCAAATAAGGTATGCCTCTTATGTGTATCTGGGTCATAGGAAGTAGTGGGGGCTCCCTCTGTGGGTGGAGGATTTGGTAGAGGGGTCTTCGTTACTGGAACACTTTCTCCTGAAGGTGAATTAGAGAAGCACTGTCTAAATAAAATGCCATAATTAAACTGATAGAGAACAAAGGTATGAACAGAATGAAAAGACAAAGGCATATCATATTCATTAGTATAGACCCTCTTTGGGGATAGCTGAGTTCCTGCAAAGAAGAACCATAGACAATAAACAAACAAACAAACAACCATCTCATGTATAACATCTAGGTCACCTGAAATGTAGATGCCATGTCAGGTCAAATAATACTGTGTTCAAAAACTTATAACCACAGTTATGTGACACAGAATCACTGTATCTCTTCATAGGCTTGGTCATGGGTAGGACATGGGTAGTTCAAACCCTCATATTCGGTGAAATTGATGGAATCAAGATACAATTCAGTGTACAACAATCCATGATACAGGTAAGGAAGGATACCAAAGATTAAAAGGTGACGGACCCCATTTATGGCTGACTGAAATCAGACCATCACTTGCTGTCTGGATTCGTCTATATAACCTTTTCTGGTTTATATGTGGTAACATCCCATTTAACTATCCAAGCCTTAATATACCTGCAACTTTATACTTTCATGTTCACAACTTTGAAGATGCAATAAAAACATTAACCTCTTTTCTACCACAAGCCAAAGAAAAAGTGTTTTAATTTCAAACCATTTTTGAAATCAGCACACACTTTTAAAGGCTACTCTGAAAAGTGGTACTTTATCATCGACTGAAAAAAACCATTTCATCATCAGATTGCTTACCTGTGAGCATGCTTTCATTGACGATGCAGTTTCCACTCAGAAGGGCAGCATCACAACTCATGACACATCCCTTACGTGGTATTAGTATGATGTCACCAGGCACCAGGGTATCACTCCCTACTTCATCCACATCTGTAAACAGAACAAAAATTAATACAGAATACATACTTTGGAAGGCTGAGTAAGCCAATTAGTTACATGGAGTTTTAAAGCTCAGTTTCAAACCACCTGGTTTAAGTCAGGCCAGTAATAATGGCTTTTTGTTCAAGTTGTGGCTCAGTGGCTTGTTTTCCCTTCTCTATTGCTTAACCCTTTACCGTTGTTCGGGTCCTTCTGGACCCAGACGGAGAGCGCGGCTGTCACCCATCTTTACTGTTTCACGCGGAGCTCGAAACTGCAAGTAGCTACCCGAAAATTCAGCCACAACAACGAGAGAGACAATAGTTTAAGGTCACAGGGTCAATAGCCTACAGAAGCTGATGCGGGACGTGCTACGTCCGCTTTTCCCCTCACTCCCGAGGCGTGCAAATATGCCCCGATTGGAGCACAACGGTAAAGGGTTAATCTTTAACTAATCTAAAGTATCTGCACCACGGGGCTGTGCACACACGCAGAGACAGCGAGGCACGCAAATATGCCCCAATTGGAGCACAACAGTAAAGGGTTAAGATAAACAGCAAGAACAATATCTGTAGGTTCCATATTTAAAGTCTGCGGTATGACCCGGCCAGGAGTCGAACTCTAGACTTCCAGTCTGCAAGTTAGATGCTCTAACCCTGACCATGCAGCCAGTAGAAAGACTGAGTATCCTGTGACTTTTTACGGGGCATATGAAGTTGACACCAATGTTTCAATAGGGTGTTGGAGAGTTTTTCCACATGGCAGTGCTCATCATTTTTGTAGCAGAGGATTTTGGTCAATTTTCACATTTCAGAGTTTCAGAGTAACGCAACAAATTAAAATTTTGAATTTCATAGTAAGGGTTGTTTGTACAATTTGAAAATGTGTCTGGTCAGAAATTTGTAAAAACAGAACTGAATTGTTAATTCCTCACTCATGTAACGATATGTATCCATGGATACCAGGATTGTCTGAGGTTAACCATTCCTGATAGAGTCAGACCAAAACCTTCGGTCTCTGGTCTTGTTTAAGTACTGTGAAGCTCCACATTCACAAAAGTAGTAGGGAACATAAGATAGTGCCCAACATCTGGAAAAAAGGCTGTTGCCACAGCTGGATTCCCAGATAGCATCCCCTTTTTGCTGATATAGGGCCCATATGATTTTTGCACCCAAGATTAAGAAGGGGTCCATATAGGCTAGCCCACATGACCTATATGACCCATCTGGGATAGCTCTGGGGCCCATGTAAATGACTGATATGTGGGGGAAATACGGGTCAGCCCTACAAGATCCTTCATGGATGTGGGCTACTCATATGGAGGGGGCCTTTATTAATCTTGGATGCAAAATTAAATGGGCCCATACTGATTACCCATTTTGGGCCCGTATAAGTTTGCTACCTGGGTAACAAGTAGCTTACAAGGTTGAGGTGATAAATCTTATCTCACTAACTATATAACTCATGTACTGTGAAGTAAAATTCTTACCGGAGAGACATATAATTCTCACCCTAACATTGTTAGCTTCCTAAATTATTCACTCCAGAGGATCTCAGATTAAAGGGCAAGAGCAGTTATCCCAACTTGATATAGTGTAGTACACTATCCTGTGTCATGATTGGCTCTTGGGAGTCATGAGACAGTATTTTCTCCTCTAATGTAAAATTTTCTAGGAGTCCCTGCTTGGTTTATCTTCAATATGCAGTATTGAAGTCCTAAACTATTAAGAAAGATACTTTGAAGAGAAATAAGAACAAAATTGCAAGACTTCGAGGATGCTTCAAAAAAAAGTTTGGGGCCAATGCTCTGGCCCTTTAACAATATATTACTTCAAAATATCTTTAGCATGTCCATCCCAGGATTTTTCTTCAATTCTAGGCTTATCTGCAAATTGAAAATTCCCTCTAACTAACCGTAAAGTTAAGGAAGCTCTGGCTGACCCAGACAGATGTCAACTTGCAGAGCTAAAACCTGTTTCTTAAACCATCAAGAAATTTAAATGTGCTACCAATATTCTGATCAGGCCTTTAAACAATAATTCCACAGTTTCCTGACTACTGTTATGCTGCTACTGTGTATAAAGCCTATATCATACAGAACCTGAATTCTTCAAACATACTGCAAGATTTATGAAGATGAGTAGGAGCGAAATAGATTAGAACCTTTTTAAAAGTTTCTTCTCTTTAGCTCCATGCCCACTTTTGCCCTCGATCATTCTTTCTGTGCACACAGAACTTGGCTGGAAACAAAACACTTTAAATGGTACGTGAAAATGGACATTCACTTATACTTTTTCATATACTGACTTCTACTGCCAGCACAACAGCATCAGGTGGCCACTTGTTATCCCAGAATAAACTCACAGTACCATATAAACACAGTCATCTAGGACAACCCCATTGTACTTAGGGTTAAGCTGTTTTAAAATGTGGCCATTTAGAAAACCTGAACCAAAGGAAATTTGCCGCTTTTTGGTTTTTTGCAAGGAAATATTGTTACAAGGAATGAACATGTTTAAAAAACTGTGGAAATGTTCATTACAACATGATCATGCACTCTCAGTGGTTTATATGTTACTGCTGGATGCACTAAGACTGTATTCTTGTGCACTGCTTGCATTAACCTTCCAAACATGCATTATCACATGCTAATGCACAGTCCATCCTCCCTTAACCTTCACTGTAAAGTAAAAATTTCAGCCATACCTCCTGATTCTCGTATGACAGAGACAGTGCTGCTATGGGCGACCATATCTCTGAGAGTGATTGATTGCTGTGAAGAAATTATGAAAACTGATTACTATTAAAGAATGAGAAGAATTTAGTTAATGTTTTATAGTTGCACAATTTTGTTAAAAATTTAAAAAGCAGTGTAAATGAACACATCATTTCCCTAAAACCAAAATATGCACTGCTCTATTGCATTAGTTCAACTGACCATGAAATTTAAATTTGTAAAGAATTCATCCTCTGGTTTTAGGCAGGTGCTTTAAAGGCCTGACCCTCTCACCCCAAACACTTCCATATCTCCTAACCTACCTACGTATTAAAGGGACAATCCTCTCACCCCAAACTACACTTCTAGTATAGGGTAACAGAAACTCTCAATTGGCTCAGCTTTTTGATTGACTGCTAATTCAAACAATGCAGAGTACCAAAACTTATATTACACAGTACGAACTGTTCTGATACTGTTTTGATTATACACATTGAACTTTCTATATTCCCCCTGAAGCAATAAAATGAGATTGTGTCTGGATGAGGGTGAATTTCAGACAATTGTGGGAGGGGCTTAATTAAGAAGGTTAGGAGAATTGGTACTGTTTGGGATGAGAAAATTGGGCCTTTAAAGTCCCTCCCACAACTGTCTAAAATTCATCCTCATCCACATACAATCTTAATTTCTTGCTTCGGTGTGAGTATACGCGACCCCAGTGTGTAATCAAAACATTGTCAGTACAGTACACGCTGTGTAATGTAAGCTTCAGTACTTTCCATTTTTGAACTAGCTGACAATCAAAGAGTTGTGCCAAGTTTGGGGTGAAAGGATGAGCTCTTTAAAACTTAATTCTTGAGGCAGGGGCCATTTTATAAAACAACTTTCATTTGCATTGTAGGAGCAATTTTAAAATTTCATTAATTTTAAAACTTCAATATTTTAGAATTACCACTTACATGCAGTGTGTTCAGTAAGGGACATGAAGGGGAATTTGTCTCCCCCCACCTCAGTGAAATAAACGGAAAGATAGTTCCTTCCCCTTCTTCCCCTTTTTTGGCATTGTTAAAGTTTTCTTGTTAACATCTTTTACGGTTATTCCTCCAAATAATTTTCTTTGAAATCATACTGTTTCTACCAGTTGATTATATCATAAAATATGAATCAAATTTATAAATAAAACATACTCTGTGTTCTCTCTCACTGTTAAGAATAAGAGCAGCACATTCTGCTCATTGTTTTGACTCAATCTTTTTTTTGTTGAATTGTTACCATGGGTATGTCATGATGTAACATTTCACTAACCAGTGCCTTAGACCTTTTCCATGAAGTATGATGCTGTTTACACTACAGTGTTAACGGAACATGAAAACAGTGGGGTCTTCCTGATATTCCCAGGATTCAATGTTCCCAAGGTTCGATGTTCCCTCTTTCTGTACATCTTGATAAATTAGCAATGACTACAAGGTTTGTGGTTCCCGGGTTTGATGTTACCAGAAGTATAGATATTCCCAAGATCTGGCAACACTGAACCTCAAGAAAAGCTAACCTTGGGTACATTGCCATAGCCCGAAAACAACTTGTACTGTATGATGCAAACCACAGTCTTCAATAAGGAGATCTAATCTTACCACTATTATGAAATAATAGATAACAACTTCCTACTGTTACAGTATTTTTCTTCTTTTGCTTAAAAAAACACATTTGTATTCAATATCCCACCTTTCTAGTTTCATAAAGAGATATGCTAAGCGAGATGACAAGTATTGCAACAATGCAGGCAGCATAGTAATAATATTCCTCCAGGCACCACAAGATCACACTGAAAATCTGGAATATGTAAAACGGGTTCAAAATCTGAAAGAAGAAGAAAGTTTTTAAGATAGATGGAGTTTTAAGGCCCAGTTTCTAACCAACTGGTTCAAGTCAAGCCAGCCATAGCCTTTTTTAAGTTGTGGCTCACTGACTTGTTTTCCCTACTCCATTGCTCATGCAGAGCATCCCTCACAATGGCAGTAGGTTCCAGTTTTAAAGTCTTTGGTATGACTAGACCTGGAAATGGAACCCAGGCCTTCCATGTAAGTGACAGATGCTCTATCGCTAGACCAAACACATGTTCCGAAAGAAGAAGGAAGGGAGAAATTAATCCTTAGCCAAATTTTCAATGAAAAATAAAAAATTTAAAGATACACAAATTTTGCATCCCTTAAAAAGACAGTGTGCCATTTAAAAACTCCACCAAACAGATGGTGGCAGAATGTAAGAAGCCATGCTAAGATAAGATGCAGGCAGGATAATGATTTACATGAAATACAAGTTGAGGGTCTTTCTGATTTTACTTTCTTTTTCACAGTCGTATAACACTGAAATGATCTTTCCCTTCCGACAAACAAACTACCAGCCCACCAACTTTTAAAGGCCTGTTCTTCTCGCACCAAATAGTTTCAATTCTCCTAATCTGCTAACTATAAGACCCTCCTACAACTGTCTAAAATTCGTCCTCATCTAGAAACAATCTTTGAAGTTAACTGCTTCAGGGCGAGTTATAATACTAGACCCCCAATGTATAATCAAAACACTCTCAGTACAGTACATACTGTGAAATATGAGCTTTAGTACTCAGCATGCTTTGAACTAACTGTCAATCAAAGAGCTGTGCCAATTGAGAATTTCTGTGGACTATCACAAAAATTGTGCATTGGGGTTGGACAATCAGCTGTTTAAAGTACATATTAGAAAACACCTTGCTAATAAATCACTCATTGAAGACCAAGGTCCGTCAAATATCTAGCTGTTGGTAGCTGTTATTTCTTATCCCTACTTTTGTGCATTTTTCC
This sequence comes from Holothuria scabra, assembly GCA_037179385.1. Lineage (NCBI taxonomy): Eukaryota > Metazoa > Echinodermata > Holothuroidea > Aspidochirotida > Holothuriidae > Holothuria > Holothuria scabra. The sequence goes on along the minus strand of CM074195.1, from coordinate 10,305,402 downwards.
CATAGTATAGTTCTCTGTTTGCTCTGGTGTCTGTCCTTTCCAAGGGCTCCACATGAACATCAGCTTTTTTTACTTTTCGGGGTTTTTCCTTCATACTATATTTTATATTCTTTATCATTTGTTTATATTTATTGTTTTGTTTCTTTATTATCACAGTTGTTCTGCTATTCTACGTCTCAGTACCAAATAAATTTACCAATAAAATACAAAAGTTTTGCACCCCTCAAAGAGACAGTGAGCCACTTATAAACTCTCACACAAACATACACATACACACACACAACATCACCATCACTTACAATTCCTATGGTTTCTTCAAAGAATAAAAAATTTACAAAAACCTTCCTTCTTTTAACAACTCCAAATAACGATTTCAATGCAGTAAATGAATATAATAAAATGTCCAGTACCTGCAAATTTCATTCATCAAAGCCTTGAAATTTGATTACAATTTGTTTGGCTCATTTGTTACGACTGCTTTTAGATAGAGGGTCACAAATTCAAGCCATGCATGCTATTTAACAGGTCAGGAGATATTTATAAACTGTATGCATTGAAACACTGCTACAATGCATTAGCAATTGTTAAACAATGTAATTTCTTGTACAGAGATGTGTTTAAAGGAATATTCCAGCAATACTTTTAGAGGATCTCACATATAACAGAGTAATGGTCCTGTTTAAAAATAAGTTTATTCTTTGTCATATTCTTATTAGGTTATTCTTACCTAATACCAGCAGATTACTTCTAAAGTATAGTATTCCAGTAAGAAATATGTGCATTTTATAGAATAACAACTCTGATTTTAAGCGCAAGTTTTTGTTTATCTCCAAATTTTGTTTAAAATTGTAATGCAATGAAATGACTTTTGTTTATATTTGTAATGCAATACAATGCTATATACCAGTAACATGCCTAGCCGATGGTCACAGTCTTTCATTGCCTGATTTCATCAAATATGAGATGTGTGTACGTAAAGAGTAAAGAACTCAATCAGAGTCAATATTGTGACAGTCAAGCAGCATTCTAGGAAAAATTAAGTTCATTCTTACGTAGTTTTATAGTTAGATAGGATTTAATGATACAACAACAGAAATGTGTTTATACAGCATCAACCCAATAAAAAGGTTAAGTTAACAGTTTCAACTATGGTTAAATTATGGTGCAAGTCCTTCTCTTTAGTCATATCTTATGACAGACAGGAAATACCATGGACACATTTTAAAACCCCAGCTTACCTGGGGCTTCATTTCAATGTAAATGCTCAAACCAATGAATTCAACTTTACTAACTTTTCCTTGACTTTTTAACTAAGACCGTACAAGCAATACAAGTTAAAGTTAGTTAGATAGAGTTTTACAGCCCAGTTTCCAACTTATTGGTTCAAGTCGAGCCGACCAAGGCCTTTTTTTCCAGATGTGGCTGACTGGTTTGTTTTCCCCACTCCACTGCTGGATCCCTGTTACCTATTACAACTGATGTTTTACATACCTCTTCCACAAACAGTTTGAAATATGATTTCACATCAACGCGTATTTCATTTGACCCATAAACATCTCGTCTGAGAATAAAATGAAAAGGAAGATACAATGCAATCAACCCAACATAAATTTGCAACCAATATCATTTACTATCAGCTTACATACTACCATGAATATACAATAAGGTAACACTGAATTATACCCTATCACTGTGCATAGTTTTGCTGTGAATCCATATTTAACAACTGGTGTACAGTACAACTGGGGTTTTGCTGAGAAACCATTGCATAGCTGTGTCCTGGAATAGCTCCGTAAAATCCTATGGTGTGGAATCATGTTTTGAGTACAAAATGGGTTTAAAAAGGAGAAGTTTCACTTATATACACCCTCTGGGGTCATAACGAACACAAATATGGAGGCCTCCCTACGAAAGCAAGACAAGGGGATATTCAGTAATACATGTAAAGCAAATGCAGCTCTGAATACAGACTTGGACAGAAGTGACGATGATATCGACAAGGGAGAAGTCATGGATGAGAAAGATGGTAAAATATATTCCTTGGAAAATGATTCCAAAGATAAATTGCAAAAATCAGCAAATCCTTATAAGCAACTTTTTATTACCAGACCCCTTACATACAAACTGTGCATATGGAGCCTATAAAAGCAAAATTAAGAGTTACGTATTAAAACATCCATACAGCACGACCACTGGAAGTAACTTTTAGCAGTTATTTTCCTAGCAATGAAACTACATGGGTGGTGCTCAGGCAGTTGTAGAGTTTAAAAAGGAGGGTTAAAGTGTTGCATGAATAGTTTGAAACAACTTTCAAACTCAGGGTAAAAAAAAAAATTGGACCACTCCACCATTAAAACATTAATGAAACTTGAAAAAAAAGGCAATTTAGAAATCAACACCTAATACTGTACTTCCACCTCACTGTCTGAAAATTTAAACAGCTGAGGAAACAAAATACTAATAAATCATAAGATGCTGATTAAACTAAAATTCTGAATAAATACAGTTTATTTGAATGAAAAAGAGTGCTGCAGTCAGTGACAGCAGCAGGCCACTAGATTGTGTAAGCAATATATTCAGGTAGTGAACTGTTACGTTACAGAGGATAATAAACATGTGTTGCTACATCTTGATGTCAAAAAATACTGTGAACATCAAAAATTCATAGTACTTGCATGACAGCAAAGAATATTTTGACCACCTTGCAAGGCATGAATAGATGGGTTGGGAGTTTAGTCATCTGTATCCCCACAATGTCATACTTGCCAACACTGTCATCTCAGAAAACAGAACATAATTATGTGGCAGATGATTTACTGTGCAATTTGCAATAACGTCAGTGAATGAGATTCAGGGGTGAGATCCCTCTTTTCCTCTCAAAATGTTCACATTTAATGAGGAAATCACTTAGGTGTCTGCAAAGATAAGTTTATTTTGCCAAGTTTTTGCTTTGCAATATTTCTGATTATTTTTAGCAATATATTTTACACTTTAAGTCAAAAAAGCAGAACAATCTGATTTTTATGGGTTTCCAAGCTTAAAAAAGAAACCATTTCTGTTGAAAATGAACAGTTTGCAAGTATGCTAATGTACTCATGCACATTGCTACATACCCAGTATCACTTTGTAAAAATGTATTATTCCCTCAATGTAATGACTGCATAAGTAGCAGTGACAAGTGAGTAGTCTGAGAGGGCAAATCAGCTGTGAAAATAAAACGTGCACTTCATCTTTGATCCAATCCCATGATGCATTGCTAACAAATGTATTCCAATTTTTTTTTATTAAAGGAATTTATGAATATAAATAACAAACAAGATTTCAGATGTTGCTAACATTGACAAACCTGATTTCTTGATGGATCTTTGAATAGCCAGAGAATTGGTAAAATCTAAAAAGTTCAATGCCCTTTTCTAACCCACAGATAGTGTGAAATGACTTTGACCTTGTGTCCCAATAAAATACTTCTTTCTTGTGTTGAAAAGAGCGGAATACGCAATTCACATCCTGCATGGAGAAAATAACAAAACCAGAAAACTAAAAGGATTAGTGATTCCTTGCTGCTGAAATGTGAGTCTGTTTTTTTTTCCAGATTGACAGTGCTTCACGAATGAAATGTATCCAGGCTTTCTTCCATGAAATACTGCATGAATCAAGCTGCCTTCTGCCAAAAATTTTGTAAATATAAATACTTATGATCCAAAAACATCAATGCAATGATTTCTTTGTAATTCTACTGCCAGTAGCATGAGTGATTTCTATTGCACAGAGGACACCCTGCTGCATGCTTTTCTCAACATATCTTAACACCTTTAGTTAGAGGCCATTTAGCCATCAATGCAGCCCATACTGAGGATAAATTTCAAGTAGTTTTGCCATTCAAGGGAGTGGATATGCATCCTTTTGTCAATTACAAACCATGCAGTTTCTATGACTAGCATGAACTAGTTGTAGTGGCCAAACCTTTTAAAAATGGCTACATACCATTCATGAATACAAAATGAAGTTCCTGGGTGACATACTGTTTCGGGATTCAATGAAGGGAGAAGGTCTTGTGGAGGAGATGCCCTATCATTGTAGGGCTTTCAAGATTTTCACTGATCAAAGTAAAAGTTCATAGCCTGATAAAGTAACTTTCAGAAGAGGCCTGTGACTTAAGTAATGTTTCCACTTTTTTCCCTTTCTCTTTAATTAGGTTCTTACTAAAACTGAGTACATTGAAAAAACTGGACCTTTGACATGCAAAACAACTGTTTGTTATTTATGGTGGCAACATTATCGAAGGAGAACAATTAGGCCTTTTCAAAGCCATAAAACACAAATATTTTTAAAATGCATTGGACAAGAGTAATGGAAAGTACTTCAATACAAGCTGACCTCTTGTGGTTCTTCACGTTGTGATTTGATCAAGGATTTTCGGTCATCATCAAGGTCTGATTCTCCGCTTGACAACACTGAGCTCTGCTGGTAGAGTTTGGCTTCTCCATGTGCTGCAGTAATGTCAACTGCTTCCTCACTAATACTGTAATGAACCAAGCTGTTGTTGTTGTTGTGTGTATGAGGGGATGGGATTGACGATGACATACAAATAGAGCAAAGTGGCATGGAGTGTGCGAGTAAATACACCGGATGAGTAAAGAGGAAAAAAAAAGATGATTCAGTTAGCCGTGGTATTAGTAGGCATCTATCTTACATGTATTATACCAACCATGAATTAGTAGAAAAGTGGAAACGAGAGAAAAAAATTCCAAAACTGGCCAAAAATGGATACTGATATGAAAGCAATTAGCACCAAGAGATCTAGTTCTAGCATAAAAAACAGATATATTTGTATACAGTCCGTGCACTATTTGATATTACCCAGAATATTTGTTTCCTAATAAGTGACCACAAAAAGAATGGGGGGAGGAAGGTTTTGATCAAAGCATCTGACAAGCAGAAGAAATGGGAAGGGGGGTAAGGTTCTGGTCCCAGAATAAAACAAGCAGGCACCATGCATGGAATATACTAATTGTGCACCCATGTAGAAATATTGAGCAATACTAAGCTTCATGTCAATTTCTTCCAAACTCAACAGAAAGACTCTAAGATGCCCCCACCCCTCCCTGGAAAAAAAAAATAGTTTCTTATGTAAGCCTAGTAATTTCTTGTGCATTTGCATGGAAAAGAAATTTAGATATATTGATGACCTTTCAAGAGTGAGTTGCCTGTTTTCTTCCTATCTTGGGTAAGTGGAGCTATCTTCAGTGCAGGATAATGTAGAATCAGGGGTTAATTATGTTTGCAATGCACAGTGGCCCAGCCAGGGGCACAGCCTGAGGGCATCACGCAACAGCATCTACCGCAACAGGCATTATCATATGATAAATGCATGGTCCAGCATTGTTTATTCTTCACTTGGTTATTTTGAGACTGTGCAAATCATGTTACAGTGACATGATTGTATTCATTAGGTAAAATTTGCTGGAAGCAAAATGAGAACACACCGACGTTAATTTTTAAGTACTGCTCATGTATCAAAATTTAGGGTACATGGGCCTAATTATTTTGCTCTTGTAAATCGGAGAATCCCTGTACCTTTCACAGTTTGGCATTAAACTCCAAAAGCCAAACCACAACCTATGTGATGCCTTGACTTTGGAAATTTGAAAAATTAAGCAACTTTTTCTGGGGATCCATGTTTTACCTTCTTAAAACACTTGTGTTTTATTACAATGAAAGAAGTATTTTGAAGTACGTGAAGAAAGAATGTCTCTCAACATTTTCCACCAGACTACCCCACTTACGAAGGCCAACTTAAAAATCACACAAACCGCATAGCACATCTAAGTAGAAACTGTCAATTTCAAATAATGGTGAATTAGTTAGTGAGTTAGATGAAGTTTTACCATGGAAGGTTTTATGGCTACTTTGCTAATCAATTGGTTTAAGTCGGGCTGGCCATGACTTTTTTTTCCAATTACGGCTCACTGACTTGTTTTCCCTAATTTATTGCACATTCTGAGCACAAACCACAATGGCAGAAGGTTCCATTTTGAAGTCTTTGGTACGACCTGCCAAGAGTTGAACTCCACACCTCCTGGCTATAAGTTAGATGCTCTCACCACTTGACCATGTAGTCAGTCAAATAGGGTACGGGAGACTTGTCTGGATTTCAAGTGTGGGAACATAAGGCTACAAAATCTAATTCTGTTGAAGTACTTAAATAGTAGTCTTGCCATTAGGCTTACCTGTCATTTACTTTCCAATAGAGAACAGATTGGGAGGGGGCAGGGGAAGGGGGAGTAGTGGAACAAAAGGGGGTTTTAGTGAGAGGGGAGAGGTGAGGAGGAGGGCAAAGTGAAAAGGGGGAGGAGATAGCAGTGAAGGAGGACTACTGCACCATTACCACAAGCTAGTAGACACAAGTTTGCTACTTTACAGTTCAAACACCCTTACATAACTAAACTAACTACAGAAATATAAAGGCTAAACCAACCCAACTTTGCAGGTGACAGCCCACATATTCTACACACTAAATCTACTTTAAAAGGATGTTTTCCAAAGTCAGTTCCTTTACAAAGTACCATGCTACAAGTGTGTGGTTTGTATTTGTTAGGCCAATTCTTTAGACTTTGCTTAGTAATAAACTGTACCCAGATTATTCCCTTTGCAACAAGTTTTGATTTGAAAATTGCATAGGATATCCTCCACCATCCCTCCCCCCTTAATCCCCAGTGAGCTGACCATTGTCTTGCTCAGAGCTGCCTGAGGGGAGTTGTCAAAGTGGATACAGTACAGCTGAGAGCCCAAAAGTTATTGTGTACAAACAAGAAGTCTTTTTAAAGGGAGAATGTGGTTTAAAATACACCGATATTCCATTCAAACAAAGTGTCTTTTGCTGCCAAAGGCATCACTAAACTAAACAGTCTCACCAGTATTAAACTCAAGAACAGCTTTATTTCATATAGCCTTTGAATAATACAGGCACTTGGAGAATTACAGAAGTTTTATCACTGATTTTTGGGGTCAACAAATTATTTTGAGTGAAAAATAACTGAATTCCTTTGGGTGAGGATCTTACTTGAAAAGAAGGCAATGGGCACTGTCCCACTGCCTTATTTTGAATTATCTTTCATGCTATATTTGTAACTACTGGCTCTAATATGTTAAAATTTTCAAAAACAAATTATGCAACAGGGCAGTAAAATGCTACTGAAAGGTGCAAAGGGCCATAAATAGGGCCACAAAATTTGTAGGTTTGTGCCAAGATTCTTCCCCCTCCACTTCTTGTGACCCCCTTTCTCTCTCCTTCACCAATACATTACCATACTTGAAGAATAAAAGGGGTAACACTGTCTACCAAACACTTTCAAACTTGTAGAAAGGATGGAAAATGGCACCACCTGCATAACTTTTGCAAACATGTATCACACTGAAATGTAATGTTGGTTTACTTTTATACAACAAAGGTGGTGTCTGCCATTAGTGGGCTAAGCAGCCATGATCTCCCTAATTATATTGTTTAAGCTCCCTAATTATATTGTCTACATGTACACAATTCTATGCCCTCACATCCACTAAGCCCTCACATCCAACTTATTTAGTATACAACCATGCATGACACATGTAAAGAAGAGAATCAGAAAGATAAGTCTGATGTTACTGTATGGCTGACCAAATCACACCAACACTTGATTATTTAGGTTCATCTATAGAAGGAGTTGCTAGAGACTCCTCAGCAACTCCCTGATCTATATAGCTGGTGTGGAAGTAACTAATAAGCTTTCTTTTATAAAAACATACATGTAGTAGTGTCTATTTCTGACAACAGTACAACTTGAAAAGGTATACAAAGGTATTGCACTCTCATTGTTACAGTAGAAATAACAGCTTGAACATGAAAGCGAAGTGTACATTTGCTGTTTGTTTAAACAGCAGCTGCATGCAAATGATACAGATCTCCAGTATTCACATGACAGAAAGGATATCCATTGAAAGATTACATGAATTTACATTACCGGTGCTATGGCCGAGTGAATAAAGGCAGTGGCATTTGAAGTGATGAAGCTTAGCAACCAGGAGGTCTGGAGTTTAATTCCAGAGGCCAGGTCAAAGTAAGGTGGGTTTTTCATCCAAAAGCAACCTACAGGTTTTCCCATCTGAACCGGGGTTCCCAAATTGATCCAAATTGTTGAATTGGTTGCCATCCGAGGTTAAGTTGTAATTCATAAGCCAATGGCTTTTCCCACATTTGTGACCGCTTAGCGTCATTAAACAGCTGCCCTCAAGGAAGGATTAATTTATGTACCAGCCACATAGAACATAAACATAGACATACTGTACTTGCATACCACTTTCAACATTATAGTTTATATCACACTGATTCTACAATGTATGCTTTATCACATTCTAATCCCTCTCCCTTAAACTCTTTCTCTACAGAAGAGGGTCCATCCCACCATACTGCACTATGTTTTAAAATACATACACAGTACATATGTACAGGTTTGGCAAAATGCTGCATTTGTTGCATGGATGCCACCATATTTGTGCTCACTATGCCTCGACAGGATTTGTGTGTGAAATGTCTCCCCTTCAAGCCTATTACATGTCCAAAACAGGATTGCACGTCATAGATTAATAATTAGCTATGCCAGAGGGCAGCTGAGTGCTATGGTTTTGCGGCCAAATCATGCATATATAGTAGTCATGGCAAATTATGGTTTTGCAGCCAAACCATGCGTAGCAAAGGGTTTAAGCAAAACACTGTTTATACTTTTATCATCTTTTGTGGCCTCCCATACTCCACCCAGTCCATCACCCCATAATTGAAGCAACTTGGCCAGTTTACATGTTTTGATGGTATTCAACCATATTATAAAGCAATTTTGCCATGCTTGTTGATTCTTCTTCTTCTTCTTCAAGGGCTATGCAAGACATAAAGTTCATTGTCTTAAAAATATCCAGAATAATTTTTTCCCTCTCAAGAGGTGGAAACTGCATCTCAAAAGCATATTACACACAAAATATACTAATCTTCTCAAAGAACTGCAACTTTTCCATCAGATAAAAGGCATTGTGGGGAATCTGTGATGTCATTTCAGTGGGCCAAATGAAAAGAAAAAATAAAATATTCCTGTCCTGCTTGTTACTAAAATGCAAATACAAATACATCACAAATGCCACATAACTTCATGAACCATAGTACATACCAACACTAAAACTGCAGCAGCCATACTGCACTCTCTTGCCACGTCACTGCTGTAAAACTACATAGGTATTCCCTTTGAAAATCCAAAAACTAAAGGCCTGTATACACGAGCAGCATTTGTAAAACATTCTCAAAACATTTCACCTGCAACAAACCCAAAACATACTTGTTTTCGGTTTGTTGCACAGTGTAGACAGAGTAAAAACAATTTGAAAACATTTTAAAAATGTGTTGAGAATGTTTTGAAAAGAATTGACAGGACATTTCTTTTGCAAAACATTCCCAAAAACATTTCCAAAACATCCTCTGGCAACAAATCCAAAACATGCTTGTTTTCGGTTTGTTGCACAGTGTAGACAGGGTATAAAAGCATGTTTTGAAAATGTTTTGGAAATGTGATACATAACTAACTCCTCATCCATGCATTTTAGTGTGCATGTCACAGATAGCAACAGTGACTCAGATACCTACTATAGCATTAACTTTAATAAAATTCAACAACAGCAAAGTGTGATACAATGCAACTCCTAGAGACAAAATTTAATATAATTGCAGACTTGGGTTTTTGCAATTTTGTGCAGTTCCACACCCTCTCTCCATCTCTGGCCCATATCTGATATGTGAAAATGTAAGGCATGCTATAAACTTCTGATATTTCCTAAATAAAGAAAAACCTAGAGCCAATGATTTGTACAGAACCAGATCCTGTTTGGATCATCTAGTATTGAATATAGCCACAATGTTTTATCAAAACCTGCGAGACAGTCTTCAATTCCCAGCATGCATACAGCACATTTGACAAAATTTTGAAGGGTAACAAAATTTATCACCAAACCCTATCAGTGAAGTGATGGCCATGTAAGATACCCTGTCTTTGTGTACACGAAACTAAGCACCTGCATTTACGCAAGTACGTGATACTTAGCTTATGGGCTGGTTTAAGTTCTCTGCCTGTTGCCAAGGGCAGCCAATGGCAACAGGCATTTCCATTTTGCATGTACTTTTCTTTCATGTAAATATCATAACAAGTTAATACATGTAGTTGCCAGGGTGTTACGAAAATAATGATACCAACATTAGTGGTGAGTGGTAACCATGCTCTCTCGCTGCCACCCCTCCCCTCCCCACAGATGCCAACATTTACATCCAGAAATCAGGGAGCTTTCACACAGGAATCAGGGAGATTTTTTAAAATTACATGCAACTCAATGGGGAAAAAGCTTCTTTGAATCAGGGAGATTGTCATATTTGCTAGTTGGAATGGCCAAAAATCCTTGAATTTTCAGGGAGTCTCCCTGAGAATCAGGGAGAGTTGGCACCTCTGCCTCCCCTCCCCCATACGATCCCTTTGACATCTCTAATGCTTTGCTTTAATCCTATTTGAGATGATCTAGGAGCATTTCCAACACCAAAAGTTCCTCGTATTAAATCATCATCCACTTATTTTAAGGTATTGTTTATCCCATTTATGCAATAATGTGGCCATGTGAAAAGGCTTAAAAAGCAACAGGCTGTCCACCAAAACTACTGAGGAAAATATTCAAGGTCAAATCTCTTCATATTTCCCTTAAAATATCCCTGAAGATACTGAGCTACTCATTATGATTTAAAGGGCCATTCCTGAATAAATATGAAAGATCACCCTAATTCCAATTTGGGGGACTGCCTACTGCCTTTATGGTGAATGACTTTAAAACACCTGCAGCAAATGTAGGTATTATGCCACATCAACTCCCATATGATTGGATTTGAGTATGATGGAGTCCCACCTTCAATTAAAAGAACAGTCCAAATTAAGCCAAATTTATTTTGATATGGTAAAGAGGGACATATTCCAAGCATTCTGGTGATATTTTCATTTGTTTCCCATGTTCGGTTCTCGAAATATGGGCAATTGAATATGGCAAACTTTCAACAAGCAAGCATGATGTCATCGATTCACTCTTTTAGCCAATGTTTTGTTTTTCTTCATAATTTACCACAAATTTTATGCAACTAAACCTTAATGTATTGATACCATAGGTGCATCCTGAGCAATGGAATTTTAAAAACTTTAAATGGCTTAGAGGCAAAATAGCATTCATAATCAATTCAAGGTCAAGCAAATAGGATAAAACATAGGGAAAAACAAAACACAGGCCAAAAATGTGAATCCATGACATCACACCTATTTGCTTCAAGTTCACTTTCTCTGGAAACTTCAGTTGCTAATATCTCAAGAACTGAACATGGGAAATGAGTACAACGTTCACCAAAAAGCTTAAAATATGTTCCATTTTAACATACCAAAAATAAGTTCAACTATAGGCTATTCTTTTAATAAGCCAGTTCAGAGTTACATTGAAGTCTAACAGGTCAAAGGTCATAACTCTGAACTGGCTTATTGACAACTCCTAACAATGTGATATAACGAATGAACACATGCACAATGGAAAAAATGCATGAAATATTAAAACACTAAATACCACACATAATAATCAATCAATCTGTCAAAATTACTCAGTCAATCACAATTACAATGCAACACCAACAAGATCCTCCTAATACAGTTATGGAGTTAAGTTGAAAATATTCAAGAAAATTCAGTTTCACTAATTTTTTTAATATGTAGGCAATAGTCTGAAATATCTTTACTCAAATTGGATGCATGCCACTCTTTTGAGACCATGACACAAAAATGATCAATCAATGAATGCTATTTTGTTACATTTAAGTTCAATTCTGTTACAAGGTTACTACTACCACTTTTTAAATGGAAAAAATAATTTTCTCTCTGGAATAATTTTGTCATTTACTTTCTGAATACTGAGCATGGAAAAGGTTTATTAACAAACAGCAATTTTAGCTTGAAAGGGTAATCCCCATTTTCAGTTGAAAAGAACTTAAATCTGACTTCAGGATTCTTTGTACAATGCTTTGCAAAGTTGAAGCTCCTGTCATTAATGGGGAAAATTAAAAATTAGAGACATATACTTTCATCCAGAGCCCCATTTATTTCTTGCTTTTTCTTTTTTTACCTTCCTCTTCATTTTGTCCCAGATTTTTTTTCTTGCCCCCCCCCTCCCCCCCCCATTTTCCCCTTCCAGGATAGGTCAGTTAGTGTAAGGGTAGCAGAAAATAATTTACAGAGTATACCTCACCTGAGACTGAATTTTTCATGCAGAGATTGTCTCAGAGCTTTCAGAGATTCATGCCTGGACCCCCACCCATAGAAGCCCCTGCTTCAGACTTGGTATCACTCTACACCCAAGAAGTTTTGCCCCTCAACATTATCCATTGCCCATAGTTTGCCCCAATTTTGAAATTCTGGGGCCACCACTGATTTTGATTTCCACACAAAATTAATGAACTGCTTACCTTTCTGCCAAATTCTCTGCCTTATGTTGCATTGGCTGTGGCAGAATGTCAATTAAAGGCTTCCTTATCTTTCTAGTTGTCACCTCTTCCACAAAAGATTCATAAAAGGTATTCTGTGTGAAATAAAAAGAGAGGAATAAAGAAAGTTTCTCTCAATGTAACATTTTGTGGTGTCATGGCTGAGAGATTAAAGACCTGCATTTTTCTGAAATGATAAGGCTTATAAGTTGAAAACTTTCAAATTTTCAGTTTCTGAAGGGATAATGTCGAAGAGATGTTTCATTGAAAACTGATTCACAGATATCCCATCTGGACAGGTGGAGTAGCCTGGATCTCTCTGAATGGAGACCATGAGGTTTGTTGTATGACCACTCAAAAATTGCTTTCCAAGCAGAGCTCTATGTGGTGTGAAGCATAGCAGGAAATTGTGAAATATAACAATCCCTCAGATAGTCGAAAATGGCATTTCCCAGGCTTGTATTGACATTTTTAGCTGGGAAGGGGGAAGGGGGCTGGAACATTGCTGGTCTAAAAAAAAGAGTTGCCATGCATTTTTGCATGCTGCATGATGATAAAAACAATCACAATCAATTCCATAGCCATGAAGACAACCACCCAACATAATTCATGCCTCTTCCATAACCTACTTAATCTACTGTAAGGACATCTTAAGTTATGACCAAGTACTCTTCAAAAAAAAATTGGCTCTTTAAGTTTCTGAAAACCTCACGTAGGAAAAGGCAAGTTCACCTCCTTACTGCCTTGATGAAAATGACACAACAGAAAACAGGTTACTCTACACTCCCTTTTTCTTGCAGGATTGTAAAATAAAAACAAAATTAAAATAACTTAGTGTGTTATTACCACACATGCTTAAGATTTCCAGTAAATACTTAATGCTTGTATGTCAATGCATACTAAATTTTTCTTAATGCGATTAATCAATGGGTGGTTTTTGCAATCAATTATCATCCTCCTTGTTACCTTGCTTTATGGACTGATCAATCAATCAATCAATCAATCAATCAAATTATGTGGTATTTCTTTCCTTGACCTACCTGGGACTTATTTTCTTTGACTTACCTGAAGAAGTACTTTAGTAGCATCACTTAGGGAACATTTCTTGCATGTGCTCTTCAAACACCAAACAGGCTTCCAGTAAAAGACAAGTTGAAGTAAGCCACAGGAACAGATAGAAAGAATGATGGTGAAGATAAGTTTTGGCAAAGATGTTCTGTAGCCAGTAATTCGCTGTGGGAAGGAAAATTTAAAAGATTAATCACCAGGCTATCTAACAGGTTCATAACATGAGGTTGGTGGGAGTTTGGGGAAGTATTCACTTAGTACAGATTTTCTATTACCAGTAATGCATTGTGGTGAGCAAAATTAAATTACTTATCACCAGTCCACGAAACCTTGCAATTTGGAAAGTTTCTTGCAGAGAACTGATATTTGGAGAGAAATTTGGGCATTTAGAGGGAAATATGTCTTGGTTTGAACAGAAGATCAGACAAAACAGTTGGAAAGTCAATTTACTTGCAGGGAAATTATCATTCTTCTATTGCTGTGAAACAGTTTCATATTAAACATGGAAGGCCTTACTCTCTCTGTACATCAGTTTACACTGTAAATCATAACATTCTAGTAATGAGTATTGCTGTTTGTAGTGTAGAAACTGGGCTCTACAAACAGGGTCCCGCAAATATGATGAGGGGGAGAGTGGAAGGGGGTATCATAACTATTCAAGAAACTGCATTGGGCTGAAAATCAGATATGCAGTGAGTATATGCTCAAACTCAGAATTTAACACTTTTAATTGAGCTCATACAGAAGAGAATAGATTTGACTACATGGTCAAGTAGTCAGAGCATCTGACTTGCAGCCAGAAGGTGGGAAGTATGACTTCGCCAGCTGGACCACACTGAAGATTTTTAACTACAGTATAGTAGAAGAGCAATGCTGTTGTGAAGCTCCCACAGTTTTTATTGTATGTTAAAAGCAGAAACTCAAGAAACTAAAGTTTATGATTTACAATTTGCTCCTCCTTCCAATACAAAATTAACGGAAGAAATAAAAGAGTGAAGGCAAAACACATATGTAATTTTGAATGTAAATCTGCAGAAGTTCAGCATTATGTCATGGCAGGCCCATAGCCAGAATTGTGTCATGGGGGGGAGTTGCATGACATGAGGAAAATTCTAAGGACAGAGAGAAAAAAACCCCACTATTTTAGGTGTTTTTATATTGCAAGGTTGGGTCATGGGGGAGGTTCTGATCCCCCCCTCCCTGTAACTATAGTAGAAGAGCAATGCTGTTGTGAAGCTCCCACAGTTTTTATTGTATGTTAAAAGCAGAAACTCAAGAAACTGAATTTTATGATGTAAAACTTGCTTCCAAAAATCTCCTTCCAATAAAAAATTAATGGAAGAAATAAAAGAGTGAAGGCAAAACACATTTGTAATTTTGAATGTAAATCTGCCAAAGTTCAGTGCTCATTAAGTCATGGCAGGCGCATTGCCAGGATTGCGTCATGAGGGGTTGGTTGCATGACATGAGGAAAAATCTAAGGATAGAGAGAAAAAAAACACTATTTTAGGTGTTATTTATACTGCAAGGTTGGGTCATGGGGGAGGTTCTGAGCCAGCCCCCCCCCCTCCCATGGCTATGCCACTGAGCCATGGAGTAGGAAAAACAAGACAGTAAGCCACAACTGCCTGGCCCAACTTAGACCAATTGGATAGAAACTGAGCTATAAAACCTCATCTAACAAACAACTCCCACATTCGGAGTTATGGGTAATTGTTACTTGTATATTATATAGTTTTGTATTCCAAGTACTGTACTCCAAAATCTGCAATTTTTGTAAGGAGGGCATGTACCACTGCATGAAACATTTCACTTAATTCTAACGTATCTAAAGAGATCAAATTTCCATTCTATTTTACAGATTTTCAATACTCCTACAGTCCTATCAATAACAAGCTCAAATTTGTCCACAATTTGAAAAATGAGCCTGTAACAGTGATCCTTCCATGGTAGCCTAAAAGCACGAAATTACAATACAGTATAAGTGAATTACAGGTGCAGTACTACTTACTACTTAAAGAACTGATAACAAATCTTCAACCAGTATACTCACATAGCATCTTTCACATGTATCTATTATATCCTGCATAATAAAATCCCTAAAAAATCCGAGACACACTCTTCAAACTTCACAACCAAAGCCGGATCTTTGAATTAAAATTCCTTGCAACCAACTTTACTTCCAGTTAATGCTTGCTGGCAATACATCACTACAGTACCTGCATTTCTTTCTTACCTGGAGTTTTTAAATATATCTTGGATATGAATGGAAGGCAGGCTGTCAAATTTTATACTTTTATGGTTATATAACCGCAACTTCCACCACAAAATTCAAAAAACAGATTTGTTTACATGCAAAATTCTTCTATGCTCACATGCAAAGTCAATGTTGCATACATGTGCAAAGTGCATTATACTTTTGCCTACAAATTTACATTGCATAATATCAATGCATTTACTGAAGGTCTACTCAAAAGTTAGTGAGTCAGTTATACAAGCTCTGGATTAATATTTGCAGTCACAATACAGTAATAGGAAATAAAGCCGTAAACCACCATGCATAAACCGAGTCCAGGAATTACACTTTTACTAATTTTAATACAAGTGACCCCAAGTAGATCAAACTTTCACATTGGACCAATGTAAAACCAATCCCTGGGCAAAGATTTATAATGGGGCAAGTTACATTGTCCCACACAACAATTTTCTCAATCTCCAAACTATGCTTGCTTGTGGCCATACCTCCAATTCAAACAAACATTGATCTACCACACTTACCACAAATTACAGCACAAACTATAGACTGCAAATTCATTTCATTTTGAACCCGTTTTGTTTAGAACAAATTTTTTTCTGAGCAAGCTTAATAATGGGCCAGTTACATTGTCCCACACAATTAAAAAAAAAATCTCTCTCTCTCTCACACAACTATGTTTCCCTGTAGCCCTACAGTACCTCTGGTTCAAGTAATATTTGTATAAGGACTCCTTAGCCAAATTACAGCAACAAATCGCTTTGAGCCTGTAGAGAACAACTTTTTGAGCAAGCTTAATAATTTGCTAGTTACTTTGACAGGCCTTGAACTTTGAGACATGCAAGTGGGATTGCATACACCATCACTCACCTCAAATCACTGTGGGGAGTGTGATTTTTTTGTCCACCTAGATGAATTTGGGACCTCATTGAAATCTGTTAAAGTTTAATAAAACAACATACCACCTACCACATTCCTTAATTTCTTGAGCAGTGCAAATTGAAGCACGACTGGAAGATAAAGGTCTGCCTTGTCCTAAGCAATTATAAATTTCCTAAACCACTTTATTACATTTACCTGTATATACCTACATCCAGTTTAGGACTGACTGCATGGTCAAGTGCTTACATCATCTTACTTGGAGTCAGAAGGTCTGGGGTTTAATTCCTGGATGGGTCACACCAAAGACTTCAAAAAATGTCCTTGGTGCTCACCAAAAGCAATAGAGTAGGGAGGGAAAACAAGCCAGTGAGCCACAACTGAGAAATAGGCTGGACCAGCCTGACAAAAATCGATTGGTTAGAAACCAAATCATAAAACATCATCTAAAAGACCAATTTGCCCCCTGCTTCTCTTAGACAAAGTACTGTACTGTACATCACAAGCTTGACACTGTATAGCCAGCTGGTATAAAAGATATTAAATTGCAGCTCAAGGTCACACTGGATTCTGCTGGATGTACTGGCCCACAATGTGTAATTTTAATACTGTACCATTAGGTAACACATCTTGCAAATGAAAACAAACAACACAAGCACTTTTTTACAGTTATCTGTTTTCTTACCATTTCATTTTCCTCTCCATGATTGAGTACAGATGTATAGGCTGCTGGATAAACTTTTATGTTGGTATAGCCTCTGCTACCTGAAGGGATCAGTAAACCAAAATAGATAACAATCATCTCAAACATGCTCTGAATTCTTAAATTTTACTTTTTTCCTTAAGGTTAAGCAGCTAACCAAAGTTCTACAATCCCTTATACAATTATGGACAATTCAACTCATCATACTGTATGTTTTACCTCCTGGTTTAGAATCAGGCTGTGATGATCATGTAGCAAATTATTCCCTAAAATTGATTGCATGTATGGGTTTAAATGTTTAGCAGAATGTTCCTTGAATTTCTCAAAATCATAACTATTGTTCTTACACAAAACCCCCTCCAGTCCACTTCCCACTGTACCTAGTCCACTTTCCCAGCTATCCTGCTTTCTGCCACAGTACCCATCTCTACTGTTGATGTTTTCAACAGTTGAAATTTCAACACTTTCCCTCCATCCTAACCACTGTTTTTTATTTTGTTCTAGTTTTCTTATCACGGTAAGCTACTGAATCCCACTGTGAGAGAATATTTTACAGTTCAGCAGTGGCCACATTTCTTTCAACAGCCTGAGTTCTGCAGGTGCTACGACTGTTGAGCCCCAAGAGCCATTTCATGAATGATTCAAAAAGTTTGGTTTTGCAGGCTGAGCAAACTCTGTTGATGTTTGCAGCTTGGTACTGTAATACAGACACAGTAAATGTCATTAATCCCTACATCAAAGCAAATTTTAGTGAATAGACCTTTCATGATTTAATTACATAAACACAGCCATTAATCAGAAAATGACATGTCAGGGTGTGGTGGATTATGGAACAGTAAGTTTATGAGGTACTGTGTGACATAAAATCACCAAAAACACAAGGTTAAGGTGCAAAACTTGATACAGTGCAGTAGTGCACATTACTGTGAAACCTGACAATGGTGCTTTATAAAGAACGACAAATCAAGAATTAGATTTTCTAAAAAAGATAAGTTGCTAAAAGCATCCTTTAAAGAATTAATGGAAGAAGACTGCCTAATATCAAGGAGTAAGACATTCCAAAGCTTCTGACCAGTGGTGCTAAAAGAATGATTCACAAAGGAACTGCAGGTGGTGAATGGAACCCATGGACTTATATACATGGACATAGCATGTAACATGTACGTCCTATCCGTAGATGGTCACCACCAGCTGGGACAAAAATGGCGCACGAAGATCGCTGCAGTCAAGCTGTAAATCGTCTGACTTGATGCATACTCTGTAATATTTTAAGCAAAAGGTAAACTTGAATGGGGAAAAATATCATATTCCTGCAAAAAGTGAAAGGATTTTGACCTTATCTTGCCATATTTCAAAAATATTTCAACTTTCTTGCAAAATATGGCAATATACTTGAGTAAGTCCAAATTTTACAGAAAACTATAGCAGACTGCCACCTTGGTGCGCTTTTTCTCACATGTACGGTAGCGACAATATACCCTGCAGTATGCTCAGTCCATGTATAGGAAGTCCGTGATGGAACCTTACCAAAGTAAACCCTCTGCAGATCTAGTGGAACAATAAGAGGCTTTGAACTCAAGCAGCCTGGATAAGTAACTCCATGCTAAATTGTTACGACAATGAAACACTCCAAGAAGCATGGCTGGAAAAAACAGCAATTTGGGAAGTTCATTGCAGGGGAATTTTGGTATTTGGAGGTAAATTTGACTACTTTTGTAAATGTAAACATGATAAGTCTTAGGGAAATTTTGATTTGCTTGCTGGGAAATTTGATTTGCTTGCTGGGAAATTTGCATTTTTCCAGCCCTGCCAAGAAGAATATTATGCTAAGCTGGAGCTTTGATGGTCAGAATGTGTCATATCTGAAGCTGGAGCACACTATGTTTAAATGGTGTGAGTTTGGTAAAAACACTTTATGAGAGAATACCAGATGAACCCAGGAGTGACTAGCAACTCCCTGCATGAAGATAAAGAGTGCCAATTCAGAATGCTAACAGTCAAATCTTTTGACATTTTTTTGACACTTCAGTTTAAAATAAAGCAATGGGATGAGATGTGTACAAATGTGGTAACATGAACCGAGCAGGGCTTTAACCAGATCTATTTTCCGTTGAAAAAAATTGCCGGCCTTAAAGTTCTAGTTGAAAAATGGGAAAGGCTGGCCATGTTTGTTCTCAATTACCATGATGAAACTGAAAAGGAAATGATCAGATACTGAACTCATGAGATTTTACTGCTGATTCAGTCACTCTGGGTAAACTAGTTTGGACTTAAGACCTTGACTTAACCATAGCATCATACTGTACATTCAGGGAATGAGTATGCCTACTGTGCATACAATGTTCTTTCTGCAAAAGAAAGTGTCTCATAGTCCTGGCTGAGAAGGTGGATACAGTATATTTGTGAAATATACTGTAGCACATTGGGACACTTCTTTTTGAAGAGCTTAGAACACTCTGGCAGGATCTCAGAAAGGGGAGGTCAAGTATAAAAACCCTCCTCATCTGATTATTTCTTTGCTGTAAAACATAACTTTCCACCAAAATAAATTGAACGAGACCTAATGCCTGGCCAGTGAGGAACTTTTATCCTAATTTTGAGATTTTTCAATTAAATCACCACCTCCTATGTGTCCACCAGTTGAGAGTAAGAGGGATTTGTCCCCTCTCTGCTTTCAAGAAAATTGGGGTAAAATACCCCCCTTTCATTTCCATTACAATTAAAAAATTGTCAACATCTTGGTTTCTTACTTTAAAAAAAGAAGACACTTTTGTAGCAATGTTTAAACTAATTAATACAAATAAATGGCCTTAAAAATGCTTCAAACTGAACCCTCCAAGGGCCTTGAAGCAGATTCTTGCCCCTCCTAAACACATTTATACTTTAGTTTAAGACAGCATCACCTTGGACTTGGGTTTCAGCAGCAAAAAATCACCCTCCCTTTTTTGTGTTTCTGGGGCAGAATCCTTGACCTGCTATAGAATCACCATGCAATGGAGAACAATTTTTCCTGTGTATATCCAATGACCTTTTGTTAAGTAAATGAATTTACAGAACAATATATTGTGCCTTGTTTGGTTGGTTTACAAGTGAAAGTGGGCACATCAGCACCTGCGTCTGTATATTGATTTCATGCTTCTTCTTCAAACTACTAGCTGGACAACTCACTGGAATCCAACAGAGATGTGATCTCATGATGACTGGGGCAGGCAACTTTCAGGAAATATATCCACAATTTTCCATTTAGTGTCTCCAGTTAAAATGAATCCCAATGTAAAAATACCCTGTTAATGTGTAACACGACAGAAACATCAATACCAATCAAAATACTCTAGTTTTTATATGAAAAGAACTTTGTGGTAATTTAGGCCTAAATCCTTCTGGCTTTCATAGCATCCTTACAAGTTTAACTTTGCTTTTGAGGCAAACACAACTGGTACAGTAGTCAACAGGACTACCATGACATATATTCTAGTTGTCCATCATAAATTTTGGTTGTAAGGAAGATCAGACAACTGTTAAGTTTCATCATCATAGAGGTTGCAAAATGAATCTTATGCATCTACTATAAATCCCATTGTCATAGATTTACCCATTTTTGAGATATTACATGTTGAAAATTTTATTCACTTAAAACAGTCCATTGTGCAAAAATATGCTCCTTTCTTGTTGCACAACTCACAATTATCTGCTTTGCTTCCCTTTGAAAGTACAAATGTTCATTACATGGGCTTGAATGCTCCATGTTTGCTTGCATAGCATGTTGTCCATAAAAGGCTTCATTAATTACATCACCCCATGAGAGTAAAAGTGCCATCACATGTTGCTTCAAGGTGCAGTAACTTTTAGTTTCAGAAAAAAGACTGAATTTGGAGGAAGTTACTATAACATCAGGAATTACTTGAAAAGACATACCTTTCTAAATTTAGTGACTTAACTTCAACATTTTATATCTCTGATAAGGAATGCGCTATGAGTGGAACTTGGACTGTTTCCTTTTTCAAAACTGAATGTTCTTTAATAGGCCTAGGCCCTATGCTGAGGCCTAAGATATTTTCAAAATTATAGACTTGAGCCTGAGGTACAGTTTTATAATATACAGGTTTCCTTTAGAACAAAATGAACCTAGGCTATGCCACAAATACTAAGTTGATTTGATGCACCATTTGGTGAACTTTGAAACAACCCTGCATCATCACAAGGCCTACAGAAGTCTTTGCCTACTTGGACCCATACAGGAAAATTTGATTTTGAATCGCTAATTTTTATGAGTTGTACTATTTCTTAACTTTTACACCATGCCAAACTGGCTATGCAAAAAGGCATGAAAATCACACCATCAAATTGTAATGTGATGCAGCATGCAAACCTCACAGTATGGACTCTTGGACTCAGACTAGGCTAACATGAAATTTTACTGTAGAAGCGCGATTTTACTCACCACTGCCAAATTGATAAAGTGAATTGTCTAACATTTGCAAGGCTAGGTCTACTTTGCTGCATGTTAAATTGTGATACACTGAAGGTTCCACCATTGTACACCATCCTGTGCCAAGCATTATGTTACTGGGGTCTTCCTGATATACATAAGGCTTTTTTAGTCATTAGGATCAATGTTCATAAGGTTCCTCAATTATAAGGGTCATTATTCATAGGGTTTATCATTCAAAATTGTAAACAGGTTCATTGTTCATACCATTAGTTATTCATGATTTGAAAAGGGGTTCATTATTCATTATAGAAAAAGAAGTTCATCATTTATGATTGCTAAAAAGGTCCCATATTTATAATCCCCATTTATATCCCCACATTAACAGACAGTCTTTTGTTTTTCTTTAAACTTTAAAGCCTATTTTCACCTAAACAGTCCCTGATTATCAAAATATGATTGGTTACATGGCATGAGAACGTTTCTAACTTTGCAATCCCGATGGGGAAGTTCTATTCCTATTAACGTCAAGGTCAACACAACAGTCTAAAAAACAAAAGGAACAGAGGATTCTTTGTCAATGTGAGGAAGTGACAAAATATCTGCTGCCCTTATCACTATTTAGAACATATCTAGAAACCTCACTTGGTGATATCTCCAGAAATTCATGTCCTACGTGAATGGAAATTCCACTGTGTGCACTGAGCAGATTTGGTTCTCCCTTCACATGTGAAAATTCATTTTTTGCTTTAATTACCCCTATAAAGGCTCCCTACATCCCGAGACAGGAGCACACATTCTTGCAATTTTCAGGGATGATAGGCCCATATCTTGTTTACAATGTCAATTATGTTGACAACATTCTATAATTTATCTAAATTGGATGTAACTGGCCTTTCAATGAGACTAGACAAATTTTGGTGAAGAGATTATGAATAAGAGGACTTAATCTCAATTATGAACAATGAACCCTTTTTCCAATTATGAATAATCAACCCTTTTTGATAAATGAACAGGAGATAAAACGAGAATTCAAGAAATGAACCTTTTCCTGAACTTATGAATAACAACCCTCCTTTTATTATGAATAATGAACTCCTTTTTTGATGATGAACATTGGGGATGATCTAAAGTCAGTGACAACTCAGTGACATGAGTCACAAGACATACTTGACAAAGGTTAACATCCGTGCCAAGGACCAAAACCTGGGGCGGTACCCATAACTTGTGTATAGGCCTACTAATAGGGGAGGATCCATATGGAGGGAACAGCACAGAAGGATGACACAGAGGGTATAATTAATATTTTGTTGGGGGACAGTATTCCAAAGGCGAACACTTTTAACAAAGAACTGGTATTTGAATGCCTCCGAGTGCAGGACCTGTAGAGTATATTTATAACAGTGAGCATACCTGACACTGACAGACTAACAGGGTGCTTGCTAATAGTGAGTAATAGTGAGCTTGCTAACAGTGAGCATACAGGCCTGGCAGGCTAATAGGGTGCTTGGATTGATCAAGAGGAATTTCATCTGTTTAAGTGAGGATATTGTACTTAACTTGTATAAGCAGTTGGTAAGACCCCATCTTGACTATGCAGCTCAGGGCCAAAGCCAAAAATACCGTAAGTGCAAGGGACGGAATTTGGAAGCACATTTACCTTTATTATAGCTTATCTGTTGTGAAGTAAGAAAACCTCAATAGTTGGTTCAATTAAGAGAATAACACTCAACATAATAACACAGTTTCAACATATTAAAGATCAGTCATGTTGCTATGGCAACGAACATTTACTGGTGTGAGGGACGGAATGATAAAAAGTGGGTGTGCAAGCACATCAAACATTTGTTACATTTTTATCAAATTTAAGAGGAATTCAAATGTAATTATAACATTTCTATAAAGTTGAAATACTTTTATGCCTTTAACTAAAAAAGGTATAAAAAGTCTCATTATTAACTTTTTATATCTTGCAATTATAAAAAAAAGGGAGGTGCGGGGGACAGAATGCAAGGGACGGAATTTCTGTCCATATATTTGAAACAGAGATGTTAACAGCTGAAAATCCTGATTCTTATTTCCACGTCCTCACACACCTGCCCCACAACACTCAAAAATATGTTCTGAATGTATACCACCTAGTTAACACATACGGTTGGAAATGAAGGCTGTCAGGATAGACTTAGGGGCATGCAGAAGGGGCCTTTAAAATAAGACTGCACATTTAGGCCATGGACAAGAAGAGAGAGGTTGACTATAAAAAGTTGTTGCTCTACTTTATCCTTCTGTCTGCCCTTGAAGTCTTTTGACATGCTAAATGGTAAAAACTAATCATCTTCAACTGCCCTTTATAATGAAGATGTAAGAACTGAGCATACTGTATGCAGTGTTTGGAACACATACAGTACTCTATGCATATTGTGGTCAATATGCCAGTACATATTGGGGTAAACAATATAATGGGCTAGACAGCTTTATATGAAGTGTTTGGTATGATAGGTCTGTTCACAATGTAGTGAGATACAGAAACAACAACATTAATTCAAGTTTAGAAAGAATGTTAATTTGGAATGTTGCAAAATTCATATACGAAATAAACCTGGATTACAAACAAGAAAAGTTCACCTTGCTTTCAAACCTATGCGAAATTTTAATCATCAGCTTTGAACATTAATAATTCAAAAATGACTCCACCATATAGCTACTACACACATTAAAAGCAAAACACTAAAGCCTTGACCATTGAAGGTAAGTTCATGGCCAAAAAAAAAGAATTTCCTAACAATGAATAAACTCAATAGCTGTCATTAATACTGTAATCTTAATGGAATCCTTAACACCAAATCCTCAAATATCTGTAATGGAAGAAAAGGACATAATGCACATAAATTGCCAATTTGCAAATGTGATCAGTAAAATTCAGGTGATCATATCTGTGGCCAAGGATTTAAAATCCTACAATTCACTACACAAATAATGGTCTCTTGTTCCACAAACTGGGAGAACAGGGGTTATCTTCCATTTCACCATGTCTTTAGAATACCATAGAATGTCTCTCCTCTCTGGCCATTTCCAATATTTGCCTGTTTTTGCCATGGCATTTACCTGAGTATTACTACCCACTTTACTTGCCACTTCCCCAGGATACAAAATTTGGCCATCGTAATCAACTATTACCCACTCACCCACTTTCCACGGTAACTGACCACCATCCACCAATGAAATCTGACCCCCATCCTGGTCACCACCACTCACCACATGGCTTTGACTACCAGCTTGATTATGATCACCATTCACATCACCATTCACTATCTCATTACTCTCATCATTCAAATCATACAACTGCTCTCTAAGCATCTCTTCACCTGGGAGGCAAAACTGACTCTGGGAGAAAACTGTCTGTTTGTTTTTACCGTTGCTGCATGTACGATCAATGAAATGTACTCTACCTGTACCTGGTACTTCAGGTACCTTTTCTGGGATGGAGGGCATGGAGATATCTTCTGCAGCAACATAGAATATTTCTGTTGCAGTCACTCTAGTGTTTGCATATTCAGCAAACTGCTTGGCACCAGTGATGACTGTTTTACCTGCTCTGACATCACTATAAAATAGTCCGTCCCTCGCACTGCAGTCATTCCGTCCCTCGCACTCAAATTCCGTCCCTCGCACAACATTCTGTCCCTCCCTAAAACGTCTCTTACGAATTATACCCCTTTGAGATTTTGTTTTTTTTTTTAGTTTTACAACAGGGGTTAAGGACACAAATATTTGATACTTCACTGATTTGCTCACATTTTATCCCAAGTTTACCCTAAAAAAATTAAACTTTTGTATGAAAAAACGCGAGGGACGGAATTTTGACCCGTTTCTTACCATTTTTCTCTACTTTTACAAAAGCATTTTTGCAAAATTTTTCATGCAATGAAACATGGTAACATGAACATCCAAATAGAAGAAACTTAATGCATCCAACTTATTTTACATCACATCTAGGGCATTTCAACCAAATTCCGTCCCTCGCGCTTAGTTGGCTACTTTTTTGAAGTTAGCGCCCTCTGTATCAGTGAAAACGCAAATTTTCGGAAAAATTTTTCTGGATTCATTAACCTTAATTTCTACCTCAATAAATTTAAATGAATGTAATCCCAAAGAAACAACTTTACATTTGAGGTTTATGGGTGACCATTTTTGGCTTTCACCCTTCAGGCTTGGAGCCCCTTCAATGAAAAGGACAAGTTTCTTTTAGAGCAAGTTCAGGGGAGAGCCACTCTATTAAAAGGACAAAAGTTTCTTTTAGAGCAAGTTCAGAGGAGAGGCACTGGCCTTAAACCTGAGGTGAGAAATTTACCTTATCATGGTAGGCTTAAACATCTTGGGCTTACCACATTGTAGCTGGGAAGGATTAGGGGGACATGCTCTGGGTTTACAAGGAATCTCCTTTTGTCTTTTTTTTTTTGTCTTTTTTGTTCAAAATAATTCTCGGGTTTGTGGGCATTGTAAAAAGCTGGAAAAGCCTTTTGCCATTTAAGAGTCTGGAAAATTTTTGTTGAAAGATCGGCTCTTGAGCTATAATCATAGTAATTTAACTGGGAGGCCCGTAATATATAGGAAGCTCTATAGGAAGGTTGGGGAAAAGGATGATTCCTTATTGCTTCAGAATGATCTGGATAGGTTATTTTCATGGTCTCAGACTTGGCAAATGTCTTTTAATGCCAATAAATGCAAAGTCCTCCACTTTGGTTCTAAGAATCCCAACCATGATTATACTATGAATGGTACTAATTTGAACAAAGTGACTTCTGAGAAAGACCTTGGTGTAGTTATTACAGGAGATTTAAAGCCATCTAGGCAGTGTGCAGCTACTGCTGTGAGGGCAAATAGGGTGCTTGGGTTGATCAGGAGGAATTTTTAAGAGTTTTAGTAAAGAAATTGTGCTTAACTTGTATAAGCAGCTGCTTAGACCTAGTCTTGACTATGCTGCACAGGCCTGGAGTCCCTTCTTTAACCAGAATGCAAAAATGCATTGAGGTTTCGATGATATATAAATTTTCCATTTCAAATAATGCCATCATGCACCATTATCTTCACAGTCAAGTGTTACACTAGCATGTTCAAAAAATAATTTTGTTATTCCAGATGACTTTTGACCTCCATTAAAGACATACATAGACAGACAAACATGCAGACAGAGAGAGACAGACAGCTATCTTGAAAGATCACATTTAAAAAGGTTTCAGACTTTGATCCCCCAGCTGACCCCAGATGACCTTTGACCTCTGCCAAAAACAATGGGGACCATCTCCTGACTATAATGCATCTACATACCCAAATATGAAATCTATCCAAGCTTCCTATCTTGGGATATCATGTTAACAAGATTTTCAGACTTTGACCCCTGGTGACCCCAGATGACCTTTGACCTCTGCCAAAACAAGATGAAACCATCCTCTGACCATACGGCATCCATCCACATATACCAAATATGAAGTTTATCCAAGTTTCTTAGATTGAGATATGGTGTTAACAAGATTTTCAGACTTTGACCCTCTGTGACCCCAGATGACCTTTGACCTCCACCAAAAACAACAGGGACCATCTCCTGACTATAACGCATCCGTATACCCAAATATGAAATCTATCCAAGCTTCCTATCTTGAGATATCGTGTTAACCAGATTTCCAGACTTGGACCCCCACTGACCCCAGATGACCTTTGACCTATGCCAAAACAAAAGCAACCATCTTCTGACCATAACGCATCCACATACCAATTATGAAATCTATCCAAGTTTCCTACCTTGAGATATAGCGTTAACAATGTTTTCAGACTTTGACCCCTAGTGACACGAGATGACCTTTCACCTCCACCCAAAAACAGAAGGGTTCTTCCTCTCAATATGGTGCATCTATGTACTAAGTTTAAAAACTGTCAGACATTTCTATCTTGAGATATTGTGTTAGCAAGCAACGTGTAACAAACACACACACACCCACGCATACATACATACACACGAACGCCATTATGATCCCACTGGTTTCTCTTATCATCGAAACCAAAAATAAAAAAGAAAGCATTCACCACTGCACAGCTTTCCCAGTTACTAGTTAGGATATTGCAGATAAACATCATATGTATAGGAATAGGTTCACAATGTACATAGGCTAGCCTAGGCCTATGTGCTATACCTTAGGCAATGGCAAAAGTGCCAAGACATGCTGAAGAAAATTATATCGTAGAGAAAACTTTAAGCCTTAAGCTCACAAAAGTATTGCACATTGTTGTAGGAGGGACTATTACACACGCCTTGACAATATTTTGGATGTTCTTGGCCACATGGATTTTTATTGACCCTTTTCAGTGCTCGATCCTGCTTGGTGAAAGGAATGTAGGCTACTGCTGACTAGCACAAACGTATGCAGAAAGTACTAACGTTAGCTCACTTGCTAAATCCAACCATACATTTTGGGCTTAAATTTCTCAGTTAAGGGAGGTAGACACTTGGTGTTTTCAATTTTTCCAAAAGCCAAGAATTGGCACTGTAGAATATCGTTAATTTATTTACCTTTTTCCCCTTTTACAATGGCGAACTTTTTTCCGAGATTCCATTGTCGAAATTTGCGAGATCCTTTAGCTAAGCTGTACACACTGAGAAAGCAGTGAATGTGCCGCGAGTAGTTGCTGTGATTGCGCTTAAAGTATGTGATCGATCATTGGTGTATGGAACAATCACAATTTCCACAAAAATTTCCTGTTGAAGTTCACCTTGTCTTCTTGGCAGGTGTCGAATGTGCACATCTCCTTCGTTATTACGTAGTGCAAAATATCGAAGCAGTTGCCAAACACGTCCGCCAAGCAAGCTATATTTCAGCATGCATCTGCTCAAATCTTATGCCATCCACATGTGTTCAAACTGCTAATTTTAGCTTTAGGCTTAGTGCAAGAGAATTTTGGGCCGGGCGGCCAATGTTTTTGTTTTTGTGCCAGGGAGGGGGTGGGGGAACTCTTCAGATTTTATCCTGGTTGTGCACCTGTGGTCAAAAACAGCTAGTGGACAACACTGTTACCTAAAAATGACATTCATTCCAAGTTTCCTATCTCAAGATGTCGTAATAATTAGGTTTTCGGATTTGACCACTGGTGACCCCAAATGTACTTTGACCCCCACCAAAAGTTATATGGTTCGTCCCTTGACAATATTGCATCTACGCATACCAAGTATGACATTCATCTAAGTTTTCTATCTCAAGAAATAGTGATAACGATGTTTTCGTATTTTGACCCCTGGCGACCCCACATGACCTTTGACCCCCACCAAAAACAGAGGGTTTATTCTCTTGATAATAATGCATCTAGATACTAAGTATGACATTCATCCAAGCTTTCTACCTCAAGATATCGGGTTTACAAGGTTTTCGAGGTCCGACCCCTGGTGACCCCATACGACCTTTGACCCCCAACAAAAACAATAGGGTTCTTCCTCCCACTGTGGAGCATCTATGTACCAAGTATGGCATTCATCCAAGTTTCCAATCTCAAGATATCGTGTTAACGAGGTTTTCGGGGTCTGACCCCTATTGACCCCAAAATGACCTTTGACCCCACCAAAAACAATAGGGTTCTTCCTCTGACAATAACGCACCTACATACCAAGTATGACATTCATCCAAGATTTCTACCTCAAGATATCATGTTAACAAGGTTTTCAGAGTTTGACCCCTGGTGACCCCATATGACCTTTGACCCCCACCAAAAACAATAGGGTTCTTCCTCTCACTATGGGGCATCCATGTACCAAGTTTGAAAACATTCAGACCTTCCCTTCTTGAGATATCGTGTTAACAAGCAAAGTGTCACAAACACACACACACACATACATCCACACACACACACACACACACACACACACGCACATACACACATACATACACACACACGCCATCGTGAATGCATAGGTTTCTCTTTCATCGAAACCAAAAAGGACAAATTACTTTTAGAGCAAGTTCAGAAGAGAGCTACCCGACTCATACCTGAGGTTAGAAATCTACCTTATCCCCAAAGGCTTTAGCTGCTTGGGCTTACCACTTTGGAGGTGAGAAGAATTAGGGGAGACATGCTCCAGGTATACAAGTTTCTACCTGAGGGGAATCCTTTGTTGGCTTGCAGTTATTTAAAGGTCCAAAGTAATCCTCGGGTTAGAGGCCATTGTAAAAAGCTTGGAAAGTCTTTTGCTAGAATTGACATTAGGAAGGTAAGGAAGTTCAGTTTCTCTCACAGGGTTGTTAGTGAGTGGAATAGCCTGCCTGAGTAGGTTGATAACTCCACATCAGTGCACCATTTTAAGGTAAATATTGACAAGTTTTTCCATGACTGTGGTAGAATCTAATCTTTCTGGGCTCGTTAGGTGTTGGTGGTTTGCTTTTGTTTTTTTGGGGGGGTTTTGGGTACAGGGCATCTTATGGGGCCTTTACAGCCCTCCTTTGCCCTTTAACCTGTTATGTTATGTTATTATCAGCGTGTTCGATTTGCTTCCCTTGACTTACTCGAGCCTCGAGCGAGGGCTACGATGGTCATGCGCAGTTGGGTAAAATAAACGAACGTTTTACGGTAATTATTGGAGAAGTTGGTTCACAATAGCCAATGACAGAGCCCGTAGCTGCGTGGCAGAGTGAAATCTGGTACGTAGGTATTACATGCCGTTCGCTTGTACGATGAACGTAGACTCAAAACAATGCTCATTTGGAAAATTCTCGAGAAATAACGCTTGAGTGACTTCACTAATCCCGACATCAACCACTTTTCACAAGTCAGAAGTTTCGTGTTTACCCCACTGTATTTACATGCTCAGAAATTGTTCACAAATGCATGTTGTTTGTTTAGCTGCCATGTTTTTCAAAGCAAGATGGGATAGCCTAGGCCTACTGACCTAAGTAACCGACTCGAAGGGTCGCTCACTAGGGCCTGGCGCGAATAAGCGCGAATACTGATGTCATAAGCTAATCGAACGTCGTCGGGCCAGACACCAGTTGACTCGGGCGAGTAATCCAACACGCTAGTTTTATGAGGCAGCACTAAATTATATTGAACTTACAAGTTACAGTATTTAATTTTAACTAGTGTTTGCACGGGTAACCCGGGTACCCGCCCGCCTTCGTATTACCCGGTTCCAAATCTACTACCCGAATCTTAAAAAAAATGCATGCAAAAGGATCATCCCATTTACGACATTGCCCACGGTAATGGACTAAAATATTTTGCCAATTTGGTAAACATTCTCCGAGACTGAGAATGAAGAGAGCCCCTAGAAATTATGTGTAAGTTTGATAGTTGTCTGTACTTCGTTTCTGAAGTTGAAATTTTTATCAGCGTGCGGCCCGATCGCGCTATCGTCACGTAGTGGGTTACTTCTCACACATCACATGTATATTGCTTGTAAACTTACTCGCAAGCAAGCTATCTGACGGCCGATTCAAAATCACATCGTACTGCTTCACGCAGACAGAGCAAGACATACTGTATCACCGGCCCCCGCCCAGCTCGCAAAGACAGTGTCCGTAACGTTCAGCATGCTAGGTAAACTGAGCCTTGCATATATACGATCTTATTATCAATACGGTATGCCACCTCGAGTATAATCCTGGAATATTTCTTAATGGTTAAAGCCAGGTGTCAGTTTTACGCAAATCAAAACTTTGCCGCTATCTGCAAAGTAAAACGACGTCAATGTAATAACACCGTAAACATTCACAATTTTTTTTTTTTTAAAATAAGTCAGTATATATTACGTTATTTTGCCCCAAAATGGCGCTCGGGCAGACTACGAAGTTTATGTGTGAAAGTTATGTTACCGTGCCTGGATGTCGACACGAGGCTAGCTACGTAAGAATGTACATACCCCATTAGCGATAATTCCAACGCACATTGCAAAGTAGTATGAGGGAAGTTCACAAACATGACGTCGTTTGTTTACAATCAGTAATTTTTGACGTGCAAGAGAATACCATAATACAGGGCTCTGATTAGTTGATATTTTGAAATCAGTGGTTTAAAAGGAGAATTAAGATTCGAGCTCTTACTATACTATGCTGGCTTTTCGAGTAGGAAAGCGTCCCAAAATTCAATATCAAATTGATATAGGCCTTGGGAAGTATAATTTTCTTATTTGACTGTTTTCTGTTACGTTTTTTTTTCTTGTCATTTTGATCTAAAACAAAACGAGACGATTAAACCTTCTAACAAATCAAATGTTTTTGAACTTGGGAACTGTGATCGCTATACCTATCCAATACAGTTGTTAATGTTACCATGCATGTCTTATGGAGTATGCCTTACAAAGTCACGGTATATGACACCGGGTAACCCGGGTACCCGACGGGTATGGCGATCGGGTACCCGGGTCCTAATTTTTAGTACCCGTGCAAACACTAATTTTAACGTTACCAAGTCTAGCCAGTAGCCTTGGCTAGGGTAACACTAACAGTGCTACTGTTAGTGTAACTGTAGTTAAGGCCTAACGTTAATCAAGTCACGGCAACCAGTGTTCTGTATTACCTGATTGGTGGTTCATTGTAAAAATCGATGATTTCAAGTTTCATTGTAAATTGGAAAGTGTTTTGATAATCCACATCCTTTTCTGCAAGAACGTCGTCAATTTGAACTTGAACTGATTCAACTGAAGTAAGACTTAGGCTAGTGAATAAGACACAGCCTACACTGCAAATACACTGGTTAACGACTTTGGCAGTATAATACGTGTAATGGTCTACGTGGCAAACCTTGGTAAAGCTGTTTACTGCCTGTACGTTTGGAAACCTGTTGTCGTGTGTATGCACCTTTGAGAAGAAGTTTCGACCAGCTATGCAGACTAGCTTCGCATGTAATGCAAAATGATCACGATTTCCGTAGAACAATGCAGTGATCCGCTTTCAATGAACAAACAGAGGAACAAACAACCACGATAGCACCTGACCAAAACAATGAAATTGAACACATTTTTTCATCTCTTTTTGAGTGAGGGAATGGGGTTGGTGTGACCCTCTCAATATTTTGGTGCAGTCGGTCTGCCTGCAAAAAGGAGAAAGAAAAGAAAAGAAAGGAAAAGAACAGAAGGGAATAGAAAAGAAAAGAACAAAAAGGAAAAGAAATGAAAAGAAAAGAACAAAAAGGAAAAGAAATGAAAGAAAGAAAGAAAGAAAGAAAGAAAGAAAGAAAGAAAGAAAGAAAGAAAGAAAGAAAGAAAGAAAGAAAGAAAGAAAGAAAGAAAGAAAGAAAGAAAGAAAGAAAGAAAGAAAGAAAGAAAGAAAGAAAGAAAGAAAGAAAGAAAGAAAGAAAGAAAGAAAGAAAGAAAGAAAGAAAGAAAGAAAGAAAGAAAGAAAGAAAGAAAGAAAGAAAGAAAGAAAGAAAGAAAGAAAGAAAGAAAGAAAGAAAGTGGAAGGGAAGACGGAGAATGATTTTCCAAAATGAGAACGGGAGCGCGCAGCCAATCTGTTGTCGGCTATTTCGATTTTCAGCTCTTCATCGGACCCACTTACGTTTATTAAGGCATGCCGGCCGTCAGCAAATTGGCCATAGCCACATGTAACAGCCACCTGGTCTGTTGGCAATTCGGGGAAAGAAAGGAAATTAAAGGCTTCCGTATATGCACGATATTTCGGGTGATATGAAATTCTTAAAAATAAGGCACTACTTTCTGGACATTATTCTCCACTTTCAACATCACCCTGGGATCAGCAGTACCCTATCACCCTAACATTGATTTCAAACATATTTTGCAAATTCCTGAGGATCCTGGTTTTATGAAAACATCCTGGGAAAAATAATGCGTGCTGTACATGTCTAAATTAAACTGCAAACTCAGACAATCACTTTTGAACATGAAAATGCAATAGATACAAAACATATCCTGGCGTTCAGCATATTTTGAACGCTTAAGTGTTAAAAGAAGGGTTTAAGGTCATTACAGGATTTGGTATGTCAGAGGGGTACTTATTCTAAGCATTTTGGTGAAATTTGCATTGGAATCTGATGTGTAGTTCTCAAGATATGAGCACGTAAAGTTTTCACATTTTCAACACTAAAAGTGAACTTGAAGCAAGCACATATGACATCATATCCCCACATTAGTGCACAGTGTTTTGTTTTTCTTTAAACTTTAGAGTTGATTTTCTCCTCAAAAAACCCACATTATCAAAATGTGATTGCCTAAGTGGCATGTGCACTTTACAAACTTTGCATCACCCACAGGGAGGTCCTATTCCAGTTAATTCAAAGGTCAACACAACTGTCTAATACAACAAAGGGAAACAAAGCCTTCCTTGTCAATGTGAGGAAGTGATATAAGCTCTGCTGCCCTCAACACACTTTGTAACACAAATCTACTGACTTCATTTACTGATATCTCGAGAACTACATGTCAGATTTGAATGGAACTTCCACAACACTATGTAGTTTTCACATATGAAAATTAAATTTTTGCTTAAACCTTGACACCTTTTCTCCACTCTGGAAAGACGGAAGCAGTTGAACTCTTACCTTATGTGAACGTCTGATGCACACTGGCGTAGACAGGGGATGTCACAAGGGGGTCATCCCCCTGGTAATGCACCACCCCTCCCCCCCCCCAAAAAAAAAAGTGAATGAAAAAGAAATAAATAAATTACGACAGTAAAAAGTACGTTCGTCGCCTTAGCCAAGGCTGGCCGGCCTTTGCACTTCAAAGGTCATACCGTACAATTAGTAAACATAGGCGGCGGAAGTTTTTTATTGGGGGGGGGGGGGGCACAAGTTTTTGGCAGCCGACATACTGGTGACGCCGTAAGGCGTCCGGTTTTGCGTAGGAGTGGCTGGAGTTTACTATCTAAGCATAGCGCCACCATCAGTTGGCGCGGAGCGTGCAAAGAAAATTTTGGATTTTAAAACCTCCCAGATGGCTGGAAATGGCATTTGCCAAGTTTATTTGTCTCTTATTCTGGTGAGAAAAATTTGTGATTTTTGTAAGATTAAAACACGCATTAGAGATACAGATTAGCTCAGTTCATTACTCCACTGGACTATGTATCCTAGGATCGCAAATCCGGAATCCTGCTGAATGTTGCAAGCAGCTGTTCCAGTGCACGCCTGAGTAAGGTATTTCCAGAGGCGTAGGGGAGCATATCAGTTTTGGGGCAGAAGATGTTTGCCCGAAAAATGTAATTCTGCCCGTAAGACAGTCAAAGCGGAGCGCCACCTCTGGTTGGCTCGGAGCGTCCAGAAAATTTGAAAATTCGTACCTCTCAGACAGTCAAAAATGACATTTCCCAGGCTTGTAAAGGGGATCCAAGCAGTCGTTCTTTAAGTTTCAATTGGTGGTAAACGTACGTTTGTTCCAAACTAAAATTTGCCATAAAGACTGAGCGGAGTGCCACCATTGGTTGGCGCGAAGCGTACAAAACATTTTTAAATATCCGACCCCTCAGACAGTTGAAAATGGCATTTCTCGGGCTTATATGGGGATCTAAGCAGTCGCTATTTTGAGTTTCCTTTTGTAAAAAATATTTACTTGAAACTTAAATTCTGCTATGAAGCAGTCTAAGTGAAGCACCACCATAAGTTGGGGCGAAGTGTACAAGAAATTTTGAAAAATTTGACGACTTCAGACAGTCAAAAATGTCATTTCCTATGCTTATAGGGGGCCTTAGAAGTCGCTTATTCGAGGTTCTGTTTGCGAAAAAAATGTTCACTTGAAACTAAAATGCTGCTAGGAAGACATCTGCGCGGAGCTTCACCACTGGTTGGCGCGAAGCGAACAGAAAATTTTGAAACATTAGACCCCCGAGACAGTCGAAAATGACATTTCCCAGCTTATAGGGGCATCTAAGCAGACGCTATTTGATCAGAAAATTACCAGATAAAGTGTATCACCACCAATCGATGAAATGATCCCGCATATTTAAGGGGAAAACTAAAACCGGAATTTTACTCTCTTGAGACTCTTGGCTAAGTTCAATATATATTGAAAAAATTGTGTGTACCCGAACTTCCGACTATGTATGATTTTACTTTTGAAAAATTAAGCCTATGGGGATCTTAGCAGTCGCTATTTTGATCAGAAGAATCAAATAAAATGTACCACTACCATTGGATGAAATGAAGTAGATGATATTTCTTCCATTAGTAACACTTATTGACCGAATTGTCACGTTACAAGGTGTGTTGAAATGAATTTTCAAGCAGACTTACGGGAAGACATTCTCACCCTGCATCATTAAGGTATCGAAAAACAAATTACCCGATTCTCATAACCATTGACCATATTTGGCTCTAGAGAAGGATTGATGGCAAACTTTTGGGCAGCTGAATACCCTCCTGTCCATTGTTGAATTAATTTGGCAATTGAAAACACCCCAGCATTTTTTTAACCTTTGCCCGAATATTTGACAATTTCGAGCAATTTTTTTGCAAGTTAACAGTGTGAAGTTGGGATGATAAAAACCTTTTTCTCACATTCTACCCTAATTTGTCGCAGATCATTTTAATTTTTCATGAAAATTGTACCTTAAATATAGCGTCTTCTGTTTTTCGGCAAAGATTTGAAGCTATTTAAATAATCGGCCATTTCGGGTATTGTGTTACACAAGATTTAAAAACAGTCTCAAGAATAATTGTTTCTTTTAAGCCACAGGCTTCCCAAACGTGTCGCTTTTGTATCTCTTAACATTTTGTAACTATGTTACCCTTACCATGATACTTTCCCATTTTCGGGCAAATGCTTGAAAGAAATTGGATATTCGACAATTTCGGGCATTGTGTTGTGATTATCTCTGAAGTAACGGTCATAGATTTTTGAGCTAACAGACCCAAATTATTCTACCCACCACACCAAGTATGATTTTGGAACGATTTTGTGCATCACCAGGAATTGAAAAAAGTCACTACAAGAGGTAGAAACATGCCAGATGCTAGGAGCACACTTTAATCCACACCAAGGTAGCCAATTTTAGCCACTCCAAATCTGTTAGAAAATTATCCATCGTGAAACCCGACGAGTAAAAAGTCAAGAGATTCCGAAGACATGAAGCTTATCACAGTCTACCTGAGTTTATTCCGAATTTCAGAGTGGGGCACAAGTGCAGCATATCCTGCAGCTGTTTGAAGGGCGAAAATAAATCTCCTACAGGTTATCGTTAATGTGGGGGTCCAGGGGGAGAAGCCTCCGGAAGCTCTGCACTTGCTCTGCAACTTTTGCACCCGGAAAAATAATATTTGAGCAGGATAGCCAAAATGTAATAAAAGCAACTTAAATTTGTTTAATTACTTTTGAAAAATTTATTTTCGACATTCAGTTATTGGGGGGCCATGCCCCAAAAAAAATCTCATAAAAAAATTATGGGGGGCAGGCCCCCCTGGCCCCCCGCTTCCGCCGCCTATGCTGGTACAATTTCTTATGATTGGCTTTTCAAAGTATCCTTGGTAATATTTTAGGATTTCAGTATTGCATATCCAAGGTTTAAATTAAGCAGTAACTCCTTACAAACTTCACATCATTGAGGAGAAGTTAGCTATGACTGTCACATGACTCTATTAAAAGCAAATCATGAAGCATGACAGTGTACTAGTACACTAATTCAATTTGGGTTTGATCCCCTCATTCTTTATCAGATATACAGCCTTCGATTTGGCAAGTAATAGGATGGTAATGGACTTCAAGAACACAATTTAAACGTTCAAATAAAACCCTTTCTAACCGTATACTGCTTTGTTACAACTCTCCTTGAAATGAGTAAAGATGATAAAACAAATGATAAAACATTAGCCGTGTATGGCATGACATGTCCCTTTTCCGATATGGCTTAGGCATGCATGGTTAAGTGCAAAGCAGAAACTATAGTCCTCTGTCAATTTGTTATTTTTTGATCGATTTTGATTTGAAGTGTGTCTATTTTTTAGATTTTTAATGATGCTTATTACATAAAATATGCAACATGTCAGTAAGACCTCTATTTAGACACAATCCCTGTTTCTTGCTCCAGGGCTCACCGTTGAACCACTTTAATGTGTAATCACTTTCTCAGTCACACAAGTGGCGTAGCCACGGGGATGGTTTTGGGGTCAGAACTCCCCCCCCCCCCCATGATCCAACCTTGCAATGCAAAAAACACCTAAAATAGCGGGGGTTTTTCTCTCTATCAATAGACTTTTCGCTTATATCGTGCCCCCAATGACACCAAAACCCTCCCAATGACGCAATCCTGGCTATATACGCGCCTGCAGTACACACCGCCCGGTGGTACACAGTTGTAAGAGACGGGGGGTGACTGACTGCCCTCAAATTTCAACAAAAGTTACAAAAGCTAAAATATGAGCAGAAAGTGTACGAAAGTGTGGAAAAATTGAACAGTTCAACGTCAGTCATTTGAGCGTTAAAATTGCCATGGTTTTAACTAAACGGAAGAATGCCCAAATCTGAAAAAATATGTATGCTAGAAAAGGACAAAAGATCTTACGGAAAACCTTTCATGATAATCAACATGAAAAAATGGGCGACATGACAGCTCAAATAAAAGTATTATTCGTGAGCTGCACTTCATAGCAACGCTGGAGAAATTGTAATTGTCGAATATTGAATCCTTCAACAATTTTCCGAAAATTAAAAGTATCATAATCAGGGTAACATTTTCATGAAAAATCAAAAAGATAACAAAACTCCGCGGCATATTCGGTAGCCTATTGAAACAATCATTCCTGTTGGCCTTTTTGTAAATCGTGTCCAAAACAATGCTTGAAACGACCGAATGATTTGATTCCTTCCCAACTTTTAACAAACAGGGCAGTCTCGGCCGGATGGGTAGGGTGCCTCACTCAGAAAGTTTGTCAGAGCGACCATAGTTGGAAAATATGAGTTTCCAGTGAAAATTGGGTTGAGCATTTTTTTTTTTTTTGGCCGACTGAGCCTATGTCGACTTGATACATATTTTTCAGCTATTAATAATATTCCAGTTAGCACCACAGAGCCCCGCTCTTTTCGCGGATCCATCACAAGACGTCAAAATTTTCGCGCGCGCATCACGCTAATTGATGTATCAATAATAAACTTATCTATAAGCTACACATCAGCTCGATTGTTCGTTTCTGAGCCTAGGCTTATGTGATTATTTGAAAGAGGTCAGCAATCAAGATCGCAACGTTTGAAATTTCATGCCTTTTTATACTGCCATGCTTAATGAATATTGAAAGCTTTATCGGATAAACATGAGCAGAATTTGTGTACAACGTTTGTCATGGAAATGAATGATCCCTGTGGCGTATTACCCCGGGGACTGGAGCGGACTCTTGTTTTCTCAGCTCCTTAGGTTCGAAACCATCTTAAGCCCGCTTAAGGGCCCCTGGTTGTGTCAAGGGGCAAGCCCCAGTAGGGATACAGGTGGAGAAACCCCCGGAAGCTCAGCGGTTTTAGTGATTTGAGATTCTCCAAAATGGTCGAAAATCGTATTCAAATTAAGGATTCTAAACTGTAAATTTAATTCAGGAGTGGGATGAGGTAAGGGACGAGAATGGAATCGGAAAGTACTACGGCATTTTATTAAGGAGAAACTTTGTCATTTTAGTGGGCAAAGCCAAAATGTGAAGCTAATGAAAATTGAACATGTGGTTGATAATTTGAGACAGGACATTTTTAAGAGATCCAAAGCGTTTGGGGGTATTTTATCAATACGGGATTCCATTTAAAATCCTGAGGTAATAAGCGTGCGCAACATGCCCGCAACAGGGACCCGGAAGCTCTGACATTTTAGCCTTTATAGGGGACTAAATGGAAGCAAAAAGTACCTTGGTATAGGTATTACTACTGATCCTAAAAGGGACATTATTTCTGGGGCAAATGTGTGTCATTGGGGCCAATAAGGGGACCGGGGACATGCCCCTCGAGCAGTATGTTTAAAAGGTCCTGATTTGAGAAGAAGAAAATTAATTTGAAAAAGAAAGGTAGCTTGCAAAATGTTTTGTGTTAATTGTTTGAAGGGCGAAATCAAACTCTCCTCCAGGTTATCGTTAATGGGGGAGGGGGTCCAAGGGGAAAATCCCTTGGAAGTTTGCAACTTTTGCACTCTGAACTTGATATGACTTCAAACCCTTCTTTTAACTAAAGGAGTTCATTAACTAGTGTAACCTTCAAGTAACCTTTACAAAACCTTATTAGCCACTCGGCGAAAATTAATATACGGCCGCCAGCCCCGACCATAATTCCTCACAAATTTGCCCATCAGTAGCTTCAGTGGGTGGGAAAGGAAAATTGCCCATCCCCCTGGCTCTGCCGGAAAATTGAAAATTTCAGAAATTTGTCCAATGTGTGTCAATGGGGCCAATAAGGGGACTGGGGACATGCCCCTCGAGCAGTATGTTTAAAAGGTCCTGGTTTGAGAAGAAGAAAATTAATTTGAAAAAGAAAGGTAGCTTGCAAAATGTTTTGTGTTAATTGTTTGAAGGGCGAAATCAAACTCTCCTCCAGGTTATCGTTAATGGGGGAGGGGGTCCAAGGGGAAAATCCCTTGGAAGTTTGCAACTTTTGCTCTCTGAAAAGTAATAATTGAGTCAAAGAATAGCCGAAATGTAACAAAAGCAACTGGAATTTGTTTAATTACTTTTGAAAAATATATTTTGCGACATTCATTTATTGGGAGGGGGGCATGCCCCCCCCCCAAAAAAAAATCTCGTAAAAAATATTGGGGAGCCAAGCCAATGCCTATGGGGCATTACTTTTTTAGACTACCTAAAGTGTCAACATGCTCAGGAGCCAACACCATATTAGACAAGTTCTCTGCAGTTCAATAAATCAAAGGTCATGGTAAGAATATTATGTGAAAGGCCTCTTCGGTGAACTTTCTGGGGCCGATGCTTACTGTTAACAAGAAACTGGAACTTTCGCATGAGAGTGACTTGTTGTGTTCTTCGCGCATCCCAATAAGACTTCATGAACTTACTCACAAGTAAGTTCTAAAAGTAAAGTGGACTAGCTGTAAACACTGCATTTTTGAAAACGTATATAGGCCTATACCAGCTACACCCCATGAGATAGATGTCGAGTTGATCATCCATGGCATTTTTAATATACCGTAACCATAACCATGAAGACATTTAAAGGGGAAATTTAAGCCAAAAAAATCACATGTGAAAAAAGAGCTTAATCTACTCAGTGTGCTGAAATTTATCATTCAAATCGGACATGTATTTCTCGAGATATCAGCAAGTTACTAAATTTGTGTCCCAAAGTCATATTGAGGGCAGCAGAGATTATATCACTTTCTCACATTGACAATGAATTCTTTGTTTCCCTGTGTATTTTTTCAAACAGTTGTGTTGATCTTGAAGTTCATAGGAATAGAACCTCCCCATGGGGACTGCAAAGTTTGAAAAGTTCTCACTCCACTAAGGCAATCACGTTTTGATAATATAAGACTGCTGGGGAGAAAATGATAGGCTGTAAAGTTTAAAGAAAAGCAAAAGACTGTCCATTAATGTGGAGATATGATGTCATATGTGCTTGCTTCAAGTGCACTGTTTGTTAAAAATATGACAATTATACTTGCACATACCTTGAGAACCACTCATCGGATTTCCATAGAACTTTTATCAATATGCTTAGAAGAAGTACGGTACCTTTCTAACATACCGTATCAAAACTTGATATGACCTCAAACCCTTCTTTTAACTAAAGGAGTTCGTTAACTAGTGTAACCCTCAAGTAACCTTTACAAAAACTTATTAGCCACTCGGCGAAAATTAATATACGGCCGCCAGCCCCGACCATAATTCCTCACAAATTTGCCCATCAGTAGCTTCAGTGGGTGGGAAAGGAAAATTGCCCATCCCCCTGGCTCTGCCGGAAAATTGAAAATTTCAGAAATTTGTCCTTTGTGGCAGCAGCCAACTACGTTGTGGTTTTCCGAATTCTTCTGTCATGAAACTCAGATTTATCTCTAATAAAAGCTCTATATTTGTAGCTATTCGTTTCTGTAAAAGGGAATTTTTCGAGCGATTTTGGCACCGCAAATTGCAAGAAGTGAAGAAGTAAATGAAGAAGTGTTCGTTCATAAATCAGTTTGGTAAACCTTACCGAGCTCTGGAAAGGACAAAATCGGAAATTTGCTCTACGACATTCAGATCATCGAGTAAAACCGGTAACCACAGTGCTACTTTCAAAATGACATTCCAAATTTTCCCAAACTGGCCGTTGATCTTGAATATTTTGTCTAAAACAGACAGCAAAATTTAGAAAACTTCAAATTTCGTGGGAGAACTTTAACTTCGTGCGACGACGGATGAGCATTAGTTAACAAGAAATTCCCTAAGCGCTAATCCTTAAAACACAGAATACAATCGATTCGATACAATTACAACAGTCAAACAAAAAAGTCCTTGTTAGACCAGGGAGTTGCCAGAGATCTATCCAACTTTGTAGGATGACCTCAGACAACATTACATTAAGTATAATATCCTCAGTCGCGGTGCAATCTCAGATTGGCCAATAGGAAGTGCGGATTCTTCATTAATCACCCAACTTTTTAAATTTCTTTACAGAAAATCCAGAATCCAGAACTTTCTGCAATATAAGTTCAATGTTTTCAATATTTGCTTTAAAAGTACTTCTCGCTCCGCAACCTGCGACCCCCAAACGGATAGTGTTAACACTTTAAAAGTTTCTAATCAAGTTTACAGCCATAAAAGGCCTAGTTAAAACTTAAGTCAGAACAAGTCGAGCACTTAACATAACATAACATAACATAACATAACATAACATAACATAACATAACATAACATAACATAACATAACATAACATAACATAACATAACATAACATAACATAACATAACATAACATAACATAACATAACATAACATAACATAACATAACATAACATAACATAACATAACATAACATAAGAGGCTGAAGGGCAAATAAGATGCCCTGAAGTAGATGAACAGCGTGGACTGGTGGATGAACACCGGATGAACACCGAACTTCGCCTTCACTTTTCGACTAGTGCTCAGAGGTAACGAGGAAGGCGTGTACTAATCGCTCCCAATCTTGCTCCCAATCCTCAACAGCTGAACTGAGAAAGCGGAAAACTTCCTGAAACGGACAGCCAAATACCCAATTTTGTAATTCACCAATTTTTTAAACCCCCTCGGCATCACTGTGAATAGTGATGCTAAGCTGACTAACAAGCTAATTTTTAGACCCAGGAAAATTTCCAAGTGGTTCCACCGGGATTTGATCCGGGGACCTTCAGCATGCACGGCACCGAGCCATCTCCACCCCTTCATCAATAGTCTCTCCGAAAGATCTCTATTGGATGAGTATGAAATAGCTCAAGGTACAGTGTAAAGTTATGGCTACCCCGCCCTTGAATTAGAGTATCAAGCATCGAGAATATACTCCTCAAAGGACCATTTAAAACAATAAAAATACTATGTACTCTGCATGTACAAAAACCGAAGAACTAAACAAAACTTACCTTGCTGTTTTGTCAAATTTTCCGACACCACCGTTCCCAGCCGCGGCCTTTGACAGGGCTCCCAAACTAAATAAAAATAGTTACTTCTAGGCTTAAAAACGACGGCGAACTGTTAAAAAGAAAAACTCACGAGGAGGATGAAGATTGCTATCTAGAT
This sequence comes from Holothuria scabra, assembly GCA_037179385.1. NCBI lineage: Eukaryota > Metazoa > Echinodermata > Holothuroidea > Aspidochirotida > Holothuriidae > Holothuria > Holothuria scabra. Next base: position 10,261,857 of record CM074195.1, on the reverse strand, counting down.
TCTCTTATCGAGGCTCTCTGAAAGGGCAAATCGAATTAAGACCAGGAAAAAATGAAAAGTACTCACTCCTGATGAAGCTCAACATCTAACACAAAAGAACAGAATCATTATCTAGTTATAGGTTTTGAAAACCCAACCCGCAGAGCAGTTTACTTCAAAGTACATGTGGTCTTTAATCCCACCCCAAATGTACCAATATGTTACCTGTGTAATAACAAGACAGAATATCCGTTAAGAAGGCACGCACAAATTCATAACTTGAAACAAGGGACTGACTGCATACCGGTATGTAGCAGTGGCGTATGCCACGGGGCCCCATTCCCCATGACCCAACTTTGCAATGCCAAAAACACCTAAAATAGCGGTTTTTTCTCTCTATCCTTAAACTTTCTCCTCATGTCGTGCCCCACCCCCTACCATTACACAGTCCTTGCTACGCGCCTGGTGTGAAGTATCAGATAACGCAACCGCATATCTAACTTCATTAAATATTATTCTTGGAAGAAACTCCTAAAATTGCCAACTTTTCTTACAAAAATTCGAATCTTTTATAATGTAATCTCCAAATTTTCCATTTTCACCGTAAAAAAAATCTGAAACCACAACCAACGTCATTCAGTTTGTTTTGCCCATATGAAACAAGGCAGGTTAACCTACAATAGGACTTTATTTTTCCAATTCTCCTTTAAAATTTATTAAAAACATTTTTTTTTAATTGTTAAGTTGCTGTAGGCGTTGGAGACGGGGGCTGTTGAGCTTGACATCTTTCAAAAGGCGTTACAAGGAAATCATTTAAAGTCGAGGGTTAGAATAGTCACGTGATGTAAACAATCGTTCATTAATTCAGTACATAAATCTTGAATTCAGCAAAGAGTCAAAATAGAGCTAGTAAAAAGCAATAGCATTTTTTCAATTCTGTTACTTAGCTTTTCCCCGAAAAGGTACAAAACCATTTCAATCAAAGGTATTGGTAGGAGGGTCTTCATTTTATCTGATAATTTTCTGATCACTTAGCAAGTTGCTGTTCTTTTTCATTGGGGGAAAATTTTATTGCAAACCAAAGCTCAAAATTAGCTTTGGTTCGAACGAAGCTGTCACGAACGAAGCACGACTGCTTCGTTCCTAGATGCAAGCCTGCATTGGAAATGTCATTTCCGGCTGTCTTAACTGCTGAAGGGTCCAATTTTCGGCAAAAATTTCTGTACGCTCCTGGCCGCCAACCAATGGTTGCGCTGCGCCGCTTCGATAGTGTGTCCAGGGAGGTGTAACACCTCCCTGGTGTGTCAATCGAAAAGTTTACTGAACAGAACATTGCAGGCTTGCACGTCGTTTTCCGTTTTTATCAGTATTCGGAATTCCTTCTGATCACTTCACTAATTTATTTCAAGTGAAACATTTTATTGCAAACGAAAAATCAGAGTAGCGACTGTTTAGATCCTACTTTTAAACCTAGGAAAGGTCATTTCAGGCTATTTGAAGGAAAAGCATTTTTCAAAATTTTCGTTGATCTCCGCTTAGCTGCTTAGATAATCTTTCGGACATGATTGCATTTTCGGTGATTAAGCTTTAGCCACTTCTCCAAAAAATTAAATTGAAATTGAAAATTCGTGTTTTCTGCCTTAAGCTCCAGATTTTGTGTGTTAAAGAATTGGGAAATTTATCAGTATCGAGTCGAGGGTCTTAACCTGCATGATACGGCAATAATATTCAGTAATCTAAACACTAAATGTCGTCCCGGCGGCCTTCAAGTTCTCGATTCTTTCTGATCATAGAAGTTCAGATTTTTCATCAACAAAACAAAAGTGTACCATCATAATTTACAATTCTTTCCCTACATAGTTTTACTCTTAAAAGGCAGATCATTTAATAAAACCCCCAGAATTTTCAATTTCACCACACTCACCATTGATTTCTCCAATATCAAATCTTCGTTCAAAGTAAAAAGTTTCCGGGCAAATTGAGGTTCTAGTTTTGTCTGAGAGCAGTATGCCTACAATAAAATGCGCAACCCAAAACGAATTCCAGTGGCTCGTACCATGGAGCTACATGCTCGTACAAACTTTTACATTCATTATATGAAGGGCAGATTCTTCCACAAACACCCGATTATTTAAATGGTCTTTCTCTTTACAACGAGGCAGAGTTTTTGAACACTGGCTTTAAAACAAGCTCATCATTTTGAAATATTTGTTTTAAAAAAGCCAAAAATTTTCCCAGTCACGTCCAGTGGCGTAGCCAGGATGGGATTTTTTGGGGGGCCTAGGTAACAAGTGGGGGGGGGGGCTGGTACTCCGAGGGTCAGGCACGGCAAGACTATCTAAGCGGAGCGCCACCATCGGTTGGCGCGGAGTGTACAAGAAAATTTTGGGCTTTAAACCCCTCCAGATGGCCGGAAACGGCCCCCCCCCCATGTGTTTTAAGCTGGATGTACCCAGCCTTGAAATACGAATCTCATGTCTGCGATGTCTCAATAATGAGAATAAAAAATCAATCTATGAAAAATGGCAATACATACACTTTTTAGGGACCCCAAAACTGGGCACTTCTGATCTGTGGCCTGGGGGATGAGACTAAAGGGAGCCGGTATCTCCCTTTCCCTTGGGAAAAATTGTGAACTTCAGAAGCACGTAGATTGCAAATGCGGCAATATTTGAATCTAAGCGGAGCGCCACCATCGGTTGGCGCGGAGCGTACAAGAAAATTTTGGGCTTTAAAACCCCTCCAAATGGCCGGAAACGGCACTTCCCACGTGTTTTAAACTGTATGTACCCAGCCGCAAATGCGGCAATATTTGAATGGATTTCAGCTTACCTAAGGCAGCACCTCACCCTTTAACAGGAAAACCAAAAGTAGTTGTGTCCCCCTCTGAGAAACTTTCTTTGCGTTAGATTTCCTAGATGCAAAATGGTGCTATGTTTGGCAAAACTTTGAACTGATTATAGGCCGGAGTTTTCGGATTTTCCCTTTTTGGGGAGCATGAAAAATATAAAAATATTTTTAGTTTTTGTAGAGATTTTACAAAAGACATACATACTACCAAAGAAACAATGTGCAAAATGGTGCAGTATTTGTTCATCGGTACATTACATAGTCAAAATTAAAATACTACGAATAAATCCCTCAAAATAATTGAACCTCAAAGCAGAAGTATGGATCATGTGGGAAACACATGAAATCCGGACCTTGTGGACATTTTGCAAATCCCCCGGACGCCAGTGCCAACTACTAAGAAGAGGACTTGTCGAAAAAATCGTCTTACAGTGGCACTTGTCATGGGAAGGAGTGAGGCACGACATAGGCGTACTTGTTAAGGATGGAAGGGAAGAATTATCCGAAGGCAGTACCTTACCCTTATCTGCTTATACGGCATATTTTGTGTATAATAAAGTATAGGAATGGTCGTGTAAGAGTGGTCTCCAGTGTACGATTGCCTTATTTTCAGTAAATCAATCAGCCATCCGAAAGGCAGAAAGGGTCTTAACCTAACAAAGTCACATTGAAGTTTGTCGTCGAGACTTTCGTTTCATCTTCGAAGTGAAATGCAATAAACGACAGTGCAGATCACAAACGGTAGGCCTATCAAATTTAGTGAAAGTAGGCATTTTAAAGTTATTGCTTGATTTCATACGTGCGGACAAAATGTGTTTAACACACATTCATCCATGATTTTTTTTTTTTTTTTATATTTTTGCACATTTTTTTATTTTTTATTTTTTTCAATTACTCTATCAGGACGCAAATAATCTGGGGGGGGGGGGGGGGGGCTGGAGAAAATCTGGGGGCCTAGGCCCCCCTCCCCCGTGGCTACGCCACTGGTCACGTCCCATTGGGAACGTCCAGCAAATCCTGCATGGCCCTACCCCCGAATCAAAAATCTGTGCCAATTGAGTATTTCTGTGGAGTAGCCTACTACAAAAGTTGTAGTTTGGAGTGAGAGTTGATTGCATGTAAGCGACATTTGTGAGTAGGGTGTGGGCCGGGTCAGGTTTAAATTAACGGATAAAAATCGATGCGTACGGGAGTGTTTTCCGCCAATTTTTTCTGGTATGCCCTAATTTCTTAGAGCCGTATCGAAATCTTGGGAAATGCTGAGTATTTCGCTTTTTTAACCTAAAAAATGAAAAACAGAGTAGTCAGCTTGAGGAGGTTTCCAACTCTATAAGTCACAAAATGATATTGTGATAAAGAATGTAACCAATGTGGTTTTCATAGAATTCAATCAATTGTTCCTAGCATTATGAGTAAGCGCGCGACTTAGGCCTATTCTACGCCTAGACAACTTAGGTCATATGTTAGCTGACTGAGTGATTTGAACGAAAATATGCAAGGAAGGTGTCTGTGTAATTGAGGGGCATCCGAAACTTTACATTTTATCCTTAATAAAGGCGGTTTTATGAAAACATTCGTTTGGAATGGAAATAAAATTAAAAAGAGCAATTTCCACAACACGAACATTGGCGGAAGAATATTTTCTTAACAGTAATGACGTAATTGTATTGCTGACGTACAATTGTGTGTACTGACACTGGGTGCAGATTTATAGCGTTACTGGCTTATTCGTCATAGACGTTACGTGTTTGCGAATTGCGTGCATACTTATGATATATACACACTGCATTTACGTACATATACGTGCATTGTTGGTGAAACAGCATGGCCGAGGATAATGCGGAACCCAAGAAACTACCTCAAAGAAATTATGGAAACGTGATCATTTCACTGGAAAATTGTATATTTGATAACGAGAAACTCAAGAGCACAGCTTCAAAGATCGACGGACTGAGTGTCGAGACCGAAGTTAATCTAAGAATTCTAGGATGCGAATATATACAAACCGCCGGCATCTTGTTGAGATTACCTCAGGCAAGGCGAAGTCAACGGGGATTTACATAGGCTAACATTAGGCTCCGACCAAAAGTGTTTCAATTTTTTGTTGATAAACGTGCATTATTATTTCGTTCGCATGCTTATTACACTATCATTCCTTTTTTAAGAGGTTCGGAATACGATTGTCAGTTATTGTGGGTTTTTTTTGTTGCTAAGTTGGTAGAAATCTGTTGGTTTGGAATTTGAATTTATGTGACTTCGGAAGGCGAGGTTAACTGTGATAGCCTACCTGATATCGATAGTAGCCTACTAACGTTAATTCGTTAGGCAAACGGCCTATCCAAGTTCGTGTGTCGTTTCGAGAACGTTTCGACGCACACTATATCAGTAGGGGTCCGTTCGTTTCCGCCCTCGATAGTTTCCGCCCCTAAAAATCTTGGGGCGGAAAGTAATGTTTAAACTAACATGTGATAAAAATAAATGTTAACTTCAAATTTCAAATCCAAGTACAATGCAACAATGAAATTTGTGGCTAGGCTAGGCCTAAAACTTTTTCAGTAGGCCTATCCTCATCAAAAATCATTGCAAAGAATGAATTTTACCACCTTTTTTCTAAACGTCAGTCTAGTCACGGACTTGTATTTTTTAACGTATAAGTAGTACGCTTGTCTATAGTGTTCGACCGATCATCTGTTAGGTAATCGGCATCGGGCCGATTATTGCGTTATCGGTAAATAATGGGCATCGGTAAAATTCTGCCATCCAACCGATCGCTACCACCGATTATTTGCAAACCGGAAAAGGGGCTAAATTTACTTTGAACTTGCTCTTAATTTCATTCAAAATTCCCCTAAATACTCAATCCTTTAACTTCCCGCCAAAACGGGATACATTGATAATCACAAACGTATACATTTTACCCCTGCCATGGGAATGATTGTTTGATGTTTTTCGCTATAACCCGGTAGTATTACTTGGAATTCGATTCAGAAGTGCATTCAAGGTGTATTCTTGCTGTCTCGCAGAAAGCGCTGCATAAGTTGCTGTACAAACTGTTCTGCACAAAACACATAGTGCAGACTATCTAGCTGCAGTGTTTCGCCGTTTTTTCAAATCCCCAAGCTTTGCATACATATCTGTGCACGTTTTGTACACGTAGCACTTAGAATCTTGTGAAGTTCGGTGGTTATCACCTTGCATAAATTAAGTCATTCCCATCATTCCTTCCGTAATGTTATTTACGGTAGGACTTCAGCAACGTTGTCATACGACGTCATTGCAAACGAAAACAGTAAAGCACGTGGTCTCTTGCAGCAAACTTCTTGGCCCACGCATGCACTAGACTTGCGTGCGTGTCCGTTTTTACCGCCAAACAAGGCATCATATTTTGCTCGGTGACATCATATGCAAAAGATCCATTGCAAAATTCAAATTGGCCCCTGCCTCGTGATTGGTTCAATTGCGATGATTCTAGGCAGCCAATCAAAACACGCGCCTTCGCCTATGTGATTTAGTGTGTGAAAATACTCGGTCTCGAGACAAATTTTCCCATTGAGTTTGTGTTACGACCAATCGCTCTTGTAATGCAGGCTAGCGAAGCCAGGTGAGCCCCGTGCTAAATTCACCTAGAAACGGCATCACAAATCTCTGCGTACGTGGATTTTCGGGGATCGGACTTACGTGCATTTCAGTTGCAGATTCTTTTTAAACAAGACGGAAGTTTTGGACGAGAACTGCTAAAAATATACGGGGATATTTATATCGGAAAGGAACCATAAGATACGTTATACAGGTGCCCAGAACTGCTAAGATTATGATGATTGCTTTACATGGGGTTCGTTAAAGCGGGAGAGTAGCTACAGTACATGAACTCAACTACAACCCAGTAAAGTAAAAGAAAGGAATGTTCCGACATGATTGGGGGATGAAAACTAGACAGAGCATGATGTTGGCCTTAGAACTAAATTATCAAAGGGCATGTGACATCGACTGCAAACAATTGTACAGAATTAAGGGTTGATTTGTATCTCCACTTTTGAAGTGAAAATATTTCGCCTACAAACATGATATCCCGTTCGTGAAACGAACAGAACTATTCCCAAAATTTTCCACCCTGAACTGGTTATGGTTATACGATATGCACGAAGCAAGGGGCACGTACTAAAGTGACAAACATGCGACTTCCCTCTATCTAATAATCGGTGATCGGTAATCGGCATCGGGCCGATTGTTAAATTAAATAATCGGTAATCGGGTATTACCGATTATAGCATAATCGGTCGAACACTACTTGTCTATAGGTAGACTTATGCTGAATGTGTGAACAGTTATTCACAGCACTGAATACCATATACCTGTACGTAAGGTACGTATAAGTATACCAAAGTCTACAGTGAGAATGTTGCTTGGAAAGGCGTCAACATGGCAGTAACGGGTGTTGCATTGAATAGTAAAAGACATCGATGAAGTTTGAAAACTTTAAGAAAAAGTTGATGGAATCTTCATTTGACAAAAGAACCACGGATATCACATTCCATTCCATTACTTTCCGCCTCCCAAAAAGATGTTTTTTGCTAAAAATTAAAGGGGCGGAAAACACCGTTTTTGAGGGGCGGAAAGTATCGAGGGCGGAAACTAACTGTAACCATATCAGTACACTGGGCTAAGCATGAATCGTTCTGCGTTCACTTAACAAACTTCATATCCTAAAAATATGAAAACATCTAAAGTTATAGACCTTATGCCAATTGAATAGAGGGCGCTTCAAAACTGCAACATGGGAAGGATTATTCCATGTATGGGACCACAGGAGTGAATCGTCACCATGGAGAATGGTCACAATGCTGATTGGGAACTGTGTTGGAATAATCCTTCCCAGAGTGCAATATTACAGCTAACTGGCATAAGGTCTATGAAAATCAATGAAACTTGGCAGTAATATTTTGTTAAGCCTAGAGTTTTACCTAACAGTTACTAAAAGGCCTAACTTTAGGCTAGGCCCGTTACAGTTAGTTTCCGCCCTCGTTACTTTCCGCCCCTCAAAAACGGTGTTTTCCACCCCTTTCATTTTTAGCAGAAAACATCTTTCTGGGAGGCGGAAAGTAATGGAATGGAATGCGATATCAGTGGAAATTTCGTCAACTGAAGATGCCATCAACTTCTTCTTTGAGTTTCAAACTTCATCGATGTCTTTTACTATTCAATGCGACACCCGTTACTGCCATGTTGGTGGCTTTCCAATCAACATTCTCACTCTAGACTTTCTTATACTTATACGTGCTTACGTACAGGTATATGGTATTGGTTACAGTTAGTTTCCGCCCTCACAATTTTCCGCCCCTCAAAAATGGTGTTTTCCGCCCCTTTTATTTTTAGCAGAAAACATCTTTTTGGGAGGCGGAAAGCAATGGAATGGAATGTGATATCAGTGGTACTTTCATCAAATGAAGATTCCATCAACTTTTTCTTAAAGTTTCAAACTTCATCGATGTCTTTTACTATTCAATGCGACACCCGTTACTGCCATGTTGAGGTCTTTCCAAGCAACATTCTCACTCTAAACTTTGGTATACTTATACGTACTTACATACAGGTATATGGTATTCAGTGCTGTGAACAACTGTTCACACATTCAGCATAAGTCTACCTATAGACAAGCGTACTACTTAAGCGAAAAAAATACAAGTCTGTGACTAGACTTGACGTTTAGAAAAAAGGTGGTAAAATTTGCTCTTTCGATGATTTTTGATGAGGATACTGAAAAAGTTTAAGGGCTAGCCATAAATTTCATTGTTGCCGTGTACTTGGATTTGAAATTTGAAGGTAACAGTTATTTGTGGTTATCAAAAAAACTATATTTCTTATAACATGAATTTTTCTACAAAAATTTGCAGCCTGGCATGAAAACTTCCAAGGTCTTGCACACTTGGCAATGTGCCAAGGAATTTTCAACCTGAAATTTACTGCTGTAATTAGGTTGCATTTTCTTGAAAATGAGAATGCTTCATGTGCTACAGATGCAACTGTGTAGACTGCATACATATATCTATGAAACAACTGTGTGGTGTGTAAAATCAATCAAACTATCGTTAGTCAGTGACTTAATTTATATACAACTGTCCGAGAACACCCGACGTCCGAGAATACCCAAAATGACCCAAGGCTAGGCCGGGGTTCGTTAGTTTCCGCCCTTGTTAGTTTCTGCCTGTGTTACCTTCTGCCTCAAAAGATCTTGGGACAGAAAGTTATGTTGAACTTTAATGTGTTGAAAATAACTTATAACTTCAATTTCATATCCAAGTGTAACAATGACATTTTTGGTCAGACCTTTAACTCTTTCAGCATCCCACATAAAGAATGAATTTTGTGACCTTTTTCTAAGGTTACAGTTAGTTTCCACCCTTCAAAAAAGGGTGTTTTCCGGCCCTTTTATTTTTAGCATGAAACATCTTTTTGGGAGGAGGAAAGTTATGGAATGGAATGTGATATCAGTGGTACTTTTGTCAGATGAAGATTCCATCAACTTTTCCTTAAAGTTTCAAACTTCATCGATGTCTTTTACTATTCAATGAGGTACCCATTACTGACATGTTGACGTCTTTCCAAGCAACATTCTCATTGTAGACTTAAGCATGCTAATACGTACTTATGTACAGGTATACTGTATTCAGTGCTGTGGACAATTGTTCACACATTCAGCATAAGCCTACCTTTAGACACACTGACTACTTTATTGGGGAAGTTTAAGCAAAAATTTTGATGTGTGAAAGAGGAACAAAATCTACACAGTGTGATGAAAGTTCCATTCAAATCGGACATGTATTTCTCGAGATATCAGTAACTAAAGTCAGTATATTTGTGTTCAAAACTAAGTTTGAGGGCAGCAAAGCTTAAATCACTACCTCACATTGACAAGGAATGCTTTGTTTCCCTTTGTTTTATCAGACTGTTGCATTGACCTTGAATGAAATGGGGGGATGGAAAGTTTTCAAATTTCTCATGCCATTCATGTAATCACATTTCAATAATAGGGATTGTTGAGGAGAAAATCCAGTCTAAAGTTCAAAGCAAAACAAAAGACTGCAAAATTAATGTGGGGATGTAATGTCATATGTGCTTGCTTCAAGTTCACTTTTTGTTGAAAATGTGACAACTTTACTTGATCATATCTTGAGGACCACACATTTGATTTCAATGCAAATTTCACCAAAATGCTCAGAATAAGTACCCCTCTAACATATCAAATCCTGTTGTGACCTTTAACCCTTCTTTTAATGTAAAAAATTATAAGTCGGTGACTATACTTGACATTTAGAAAAGGGGTCCATTAGGTTCCGCCCTCGGTAGTTTCCACCCGTTACTTTCCAATTTTGGGGCGGAAAGTAATGTTTGAACTTACATTTTAAAAATAACTGCTAACTTCAAATTACAAATCCAAGTGCAAGACGACAATGAAATTTGTGGATAGGCCTAAAACATTTTCAGCATCCTCATCGCAAAGAATGAATTTTATGACCTTTTTTCTAAACGTCAAGTCTAACCACAGACTTTTTTTTTACGTATAAGTAGTCCGTTTGTCAGTTGGTAGCTCTGAATACCTATACCTGTACGTAAGTACGTATTAGTATATTAAAGTCTACAGCGAGAATGGTGCTTGGAAAGACATTGATGAAGTTTAAAACTTAAAGGAAAAGTTGATGAATCTTCATTTTCATTTGACAAAAGTACCACTAATATCACATTCCAGTACTTTCCGCCCCCCAAAAAGATGTTTTCTGCTAAAAATAAAACGGGCGGAAAACACCGTTTGGTTACTGTTAGTTTCTGCCCTCGTTACTTTCCATCCCTCAAAAATGGTGTTTAATCTAGGATGCATTCTTGGCTTGGGAACATTACATATTTTTTCTTCAGAAATTTCACTATTGGAAAATGCTGAAAAATGATAACTGCAATCAATTGTGAAGATGTTCTGTTCCATATGTATTCATAGCACCAATGCTCTAAGTAGAAAAAAGTGAAGGAAGAATAGTTTGGTGCAAGCTTTCCCATTCCAATTGGGAACAATAGTATATTTCATCCAGCACTTTTTGCCAGCACCTTATGTTTAATTGCAGTACACTATAGTTTTGTAATGGTGTTCCTCCATGATCTTGTTTCAGGTTGCTATGGCAACAGGACAAGTACTATTCCAAAGGTTTTACTACTCCAAATCTTTCGTAAAGCATAATATGGAGGTGAGTCCATTCTGTGTTTCTATTAAATTAGGCATTGTAAATTACTCTTTGTCTACCATGAAGGAAATTTTTAAGAAAACTTTGATATGTGCAATTTTCCTTCGAGCAAGTTGGGTTGGAAGTAAAATGACAAATTTGATCGCATCCAGAATTATTTGTACCAATTTTTCTGTCCACAGACTGTTGCAATGGCCTGTATCAATCTTGCCTCAAAGATTGAAGAGGCCCCACGTCGCCTCAGAGATGTTGTCAATGTTTTCCATCATATTAAATTGAAAAACAGTGGAAAGTAAGTTATAATGGCATTGCCATTTTCCTTTTCAACTTGATTCTTAACTTTGAGATAGAGGAATTTTTAAGGTATAAAAAGTAATTGGTGATACCAAAGTTTGTAAATGTCTAATATTTCCATTTTCAGTCTCCCAGTATGGAATGTTTTTTTAGCTAAGAAAATGGTAGGAGGAATGGCATCACAATAGTCAATATTCTATTAAAATCTTAACAAAAGATTCTTCTTTATTATTAAATATGTCCTTTTGAACTTAACTTCTGTTCTGTTTTTGTTAAATGTAGTCTAAGCTTTATGAATTTTAATGATTGAAAGTCGGGGAACATAAAATTTTGATATGTCTTATTTATAATAAGATTCATGTTTGTGCAGGAATACATTTCACAGTTTGTGGTTGATATGTAGGCATGCATGGTTTTATTTTCGGCAGGGGGGTTAAACATTGGCTCTAAAATTGCGAAGAGAGGGTTGTTGAATTGTCATTTCAGAATAAAACATAAGGCACAATTTGTGTATTTAAGGATGATTTGTGAAGCTGGGGCCCGTTCCACAAAGAGTTACGCACAATCTTAAGTATGATTTACTGTTGGCTTAAGTATGGTGAATCAAACTTAAGATTGTGCGTAACTCTTTGTGGAACAGTCCCCTGGTCCATTATTCAGAGAACATTTTTGATCTTGAAAAATCACTATTAGGTATGTAAGGGCTTTTGGGGTTTGAATATTATCCATGGTATTAAAGCTGAGGTTGAAGTAAAGATGTTTTGTTTTAGGACTTTTGTCTTCAAATAAATTTTACTAGCTTTAAAATATGATTCAACTCTCAGATAGATGAAATTGAATACTGGGTTTTGACTTACCTAGGTTTTAGAGAGCTTAGGATAATTAAAGACAAGTTTACTAGTGCAATTTTAGTTGCATAGGCAGGTTGCACAGATTTGCTTAAATGCACAGAATAACACTCATCCTTCCTTTTATGTTAATGTTCTGACAGCCAGCCTGCCTCTCTATTGAGTCAATGATAACAAAGAGAGTCATCTGGCAAGTCAACTATCTACCTTCATGGAGGGCTAAGCCTGGTCGCCCCCAGTGCTACCCAGGAACACCTCTTTTCCTCTCCTCGTCCTCTGCCTGTGAAAATTTTTACAAGTTGGAAGGACAAGATGAGCCTACCATTTACACCTACTTCTGTAAGTTGTCATGGGCATGGTGCATAATAGGGTTGGTCCAAAGTGTTAAGATTTTACCAAACAAAAATTTTGCGGACAAATCATTGAGGATCAAGAGAAGGACTGATTAGATGGTACTGTGTCATGCAGTGTTTGCCCCATCTCATCGACAAGGAATGGTTATGTTTGGTGCTGATGTGCCTATCTCATGAGGTAATATACAACCATTTGATATTTTTTGATAAGTCTGTAAATGTAGGTAAGCTTATACACTGCTTAAGTTTCATTGATAGTCATTATTTTACCATTTAAAAGTTTGTAATTTTTCAATTTTGAATTAAATTCAACCTTTTCCTCGTTTCTAACTTCTGTACGGACTTCAAATGGACTCACTCAGTATTTACAAGTAAATGCTGCCACTTGTGGGCATCAAAAGAGGTGTTAAGCCGCACATACATATTGAAATGTGGATTCCAATTTATCTACTTTCTGCATGCAATTGTGCAAGCGTTAACAAGTGCAACACTTAACATACACGTATGTGTTCTTGTGCATGCTCACTGCCAATCGGTGATGTAGTGCAAACATTTCCTCATAAAATTCTGACCTTCAGTGATATTTCAGCAATACAGTTAAATTTGTGTGAGCTTAAGTAGGGCTGCATGATTGTTGCAATATCCAAATATACCCAGTTGTACTGAGTTCCTACCATAATATCAAAATTTGTTTTCATCAGGGTTAATGACCTTCAAAGAGATAAGCTACTCATAATTTTATGTAGGGACATTGTGATCTTAGCAAAGATACTTCAAAGTTCAACCCCAAATTCCTAACCCACCTTTGTCAGGGCCAGTTTTGCATAAAAAATTTCATACCAAATGTCTTACTTTGGCTATTTCAGGTATCAGGCAGCTCTATTTTAACAGAAGCTAAGTGAATGTGAGGTACTTAGATTTATCAATGGGGTATTTTAGGTTGTGAAGAAAAACATTGACAAAAGTTTCTGAATCATAGGAAGTTTACCTGGATGCCATTCCTCCGAATCTTCTACAAGACCAAGTAAAAAAGAGTGATAGTTTCTCATCCTAACATTTCAGAGTTTTTGAGCATGAGGGACATTTATTTTTGACAGAATGTCTTACATGATAATGAAAAATATGTTGCAGTCTGGGACCAGAAAAATTTGGTGCAATAAATAATCCAGTTTGATAAAAAAGACATGGTTCATATAAAATGTTCCAACATGTGTTTAAAAAAAGCATGTGAGAGAGGATGAGAAACTAGCAATTTCTTTATTTGGCAGTATTTTGTGTTCCTAGTACATATTTATTAATGGATATCTTTGCTGGTTCAAAATTTGAGAAAGAAAAATTCCCCTGTGTCTTTTCAGGACGCTAGAACCAATGGTCCTTGATGCAAAGTATATAACCTTGAAGAACAATGTCATCAAAGCAGAACGTAGGGTTCTGAAGGAACTTGGTTTCTGTGTTCATGTGAAGCATCCACACAAGGTAAGCTATGAGTTCTTTGATCAACAACATCTTTGATGTAATGTTAAACCTTTAAGTGTTTTTAATTAAGCTCAATTCAAGTAGGGACAGACTTCCTTTTGGAACTTGCCCTGTGGAATAAAGTACCAACAGGTGTGACCTACTTGATTTGATATAATATTGTTTGTATGCAGAGTGAGTAGTGTGATGCAAGACTGAACTTTCGCCTGCCTTCCCAATGGACTACACGGTATACCGTTGCCCTGTGGGCCAAGCCTTCGGTATAGAGAGAACCAGCCTTAAAAGCACTTAAAATTATAAGGAAGAATTGGGGAATTTTCCAATTTCAATCCATTTCAAAGGTCAATTGCCAAACTATGCGTACCAGAACTCAACCCGATAATGCTTCTAAACTTGCCTTCTGGAAGAGTCTGTAACTGCCATCCTGAACCCATCTGAACCTTAATGGATTTGAAGTCATGTAGTAGAGATTCATGCTCGTGACGCCAGCACCTTTCAGTGGATGGAAATGATCAAAATCAGTTGTTGTGTTACCGAAATGCGCTCATAACAGCACAGTTACAGTTTTTAAATGGACGCCTGGATGGAAAAACAGAGAGATGTGCAATGCAGTGACGTAGGTGCATAAGCCCTATTAATGGATTTTCAAAAAAAATTACTCCTAGAGGCCTCTCTACTTGGTTGCATATAATTTCTATGTAGTTATTTGCTCATGGAATTCCCCTGGCACCTGAATGGCAGTATATTAGTTAAAACTAGTTGGGAGTGACTCTCATGGCTATGTGTGAGGTGACATATGTGCAGTACGTATGTCATTCTTAATAATGCAACATGATATTTATTCGACTAAATCAAGCCAACTGCAGTTGAGCTGTGCACAACAAAACTTAACAAAGCTTTGAACTGCCTTCATTTCTCTTAAGTGAGATTATTCTTCAAAGCCAGTAAATTTTGCTGTACAGTGAGCTTCAAAATTTGTAAATGACATAAAAAAAGAAGGGTTCAGTCTATTACTGAAATCACTGTAAAGCTTTTGAAGGATGCTTTGAAAAGGTATCAATGTCAAAAGGAAGGATTTTTTAGGGTCACTTGCTACTCAGTTTGAATTCTTTTCTAGACCTGTCTCAGCATGTCATGGTGTGGTTTGAATGTATTTCCACAGTACAATTGATCGGTCATTTAAATATCCTTTCCATGCATGGGTGAAATACTTGAGAATTGCTACTCATTTAGAGAAATGATGTGCCAAGTATTTGCCAACTGCTAACTTGAGGGACAAGGCCTCTGAATTGTCTTTGATAAAAAAAACCATAATATTATTCATTTTCTCAATTTGAAGATGATTGTGATGTACCTTCAGCAACTGGAGTTACAGAGCAACAAACGTTTGGTCCAGACTGCATGGTAAGTTATCTGCTTGTTAATTTATTTGTTTTTAAATGTTAGTCCAGGTTTATACTCTATAAAATATATTGCCTCTTTGAAGAATACCAAGAACAATTTAAATGCAGGCATTTATTCTTTTCCAAACTGCTTGTAAGAGAACATGACCATTAAGAAAAAGGTCAAAAAGGGAGAGAGGGTTGACTGCCAAAAACTAAAAAATGAAAGTCACAGAAAATGAAGGAATGCACCTAACCTGAACAGTATCCTATTTTTAGTTGGTCTTGAACATCTTGGAAGGATGTCTTTAGACTTACTTGTCACAAGTGGCAATATATTGTAGAGTATGAATTAACCTTTGTGACAAGCTGTCAAGAAAACAAACTGTACAGTTCAGTTAAAATTAAGTCTGTCGAGAGAATTGTTTTAGAAAAGGGAACCGCCAAAAAGAAAATAAATTCATAGCAGTATAATAAATAAGTGCCAGTGCAAATGAAGGTTGTGTGACATGAAAATGACTAAATTGGGTATTCAGTGCAAAAAGTGTTGAAAACCAAGAAAATGGCTGTAATTTCCATCAAAATCCCCCCACAATTGACCATTTTATAGGGCAATTTCAGTTTTGCACTTCAAAATTTATAAACACAAGCTCAATATCAGAGGTGCCAACTCTCCCTGATTCTCATGGAGCCTCCCTGAAAATTCAAGGATTTTCGTCCATTCCAACTAGCAAATATGGCAGTCTCCCTGATTCCTGTGTGACACCTCCCTGATTTCTGGATGTAAATGTTGGCATCTCTGCAATATGCAAATTTTTATGATGTCATGAAAGGGACATGCTATCTATAGCCAATGTTATCCTTTGTTTATACAATCTTTATTTCAAGGACAGTTGTAAGAGTAGTTTCAAAAACTAAACCATAAATTATCTGATGAGTAATGCAGAGATAGTTAATGTAAAGTTAACAAAAGAAGTGCCAACACTGTCCAACACTCCACGTCATTATTGTTGCAGAGGTATATCTTGAGAAGAGAACCGTAAAAGATAATGGCATAATTTCAGTGGGAGTTTTACTTAGGAAGGTTCATTCCCTAACTGCCAAGTGAATTCAGGATATTTTGCTGACATGTCACACTATCATTAAAAAATTTTAGAAACGACTTCAGAAGAACTTAAGGTTTCTAAATCAGTTGCAATGTACTTGATTCCCTCAGAATTCAAGCTACTAGTCTAAGGTTAAAGAAGGTTTGCAACGCTTGGCTTTCCCATTTTGACCAAAATTAAAGTGACCACAATGTTTATAAGTGATAGCAAGGCATTAAAAGAGATGATATGGGCCAAAATTTCCAATTTTGGTTTAATATCTAGTGTAATAGTTGCTGGTAAGGCAAGATACTCATTTTCCTAAACTTAAAAATTGATTGGGGAAGCAAATTTTCAATTGGTATTGCTCTGTGATTGACATCAAGTTTAAAAACCTTGAAAAAACAGCTCATATAACACAGCATGCACAGAGTGTTTTGATTATACATTAAGGCTTTACATGCTCACCAAGATATTGCTTTAAACAGCAAATGAGGTGTATTTGTCTGCAAAAGGAGGACTCTTAGACAGCTTTGAAAGGGGCTAAAATTAAATACTGAAACTGTCTGGGATTGATATGGTAGCCCTTTAACTTGAATCATGACTCAATATTTGTGAACATGACTTTGGAAGGAGAGGCATCAACCATGCAAATGAGAATTCACGAGTTAAATTACAGGCAGAGTGCTTCTATGTTGTGGTTACCTTATGGGGTACTTCAAAATGTGTTTGTGACTGATCAGTGGAAACTTTTTCACAAGTTAAATATATGCCTTTACCTGCTGTACTGTCTAATCTTTTGGTATCAGCCACTCTTTTTTTCTCATATTGGCCTTCATTTGTCTGTTTGGCCTAAAATATTTGGCTAATTTGCCTAAAACATGTCTTAAATCCTTACAAATTTTTTTGAGCTGTTTTCTCTGCTGATAAAGTCTTTTTAAAAGTCATGAGCATTAACTGTGTGCAATGGTATTCAAGTGTGCAGGTGCCCAGGTAAATTCTTCTTGCAGGAGGGGCTTTTGTGGTCATAAAAACGCACACAGCGTCACTGCGAACAATTTTTTGAAGGTTCAATTTCAATTTACTCTCAAAATATTAAGAGGCATTGGGTTAGCGTAACATACGAACAACTAGGGACTTCGTCTGGCGCTGAGAGTGGAGTAGGAGGAGCAGTTTCCTTTGCCAAAGTTTTTGCCTGGTATTGATAAGAAATTGTTGGATCACTCTCGATGCACATCATCTAGCCACTTGACTACAAAGAGTATGTATCTATGTCAGGTGTAAGATTTAAATAATTGTATTTGAGGGAACATGAAATTGACAGGTACTTGTTTGTTCTTTCTTTCAATTTGAAGGCAATGTGGTAAGTATGTAAGAGACAGACCTGGGATCTCTACGCCATTGCACAAATCACTACTGCACCAGACGGGGCTGGTCTGAGCAGCAAGTGCATTCTATCAGCAGTCCTCCTTCCATTCCACCATCTCGCCTCTGGATCTCTTCATGATGTGAACATTTGGTTGATGCTGCCGACACTCGTCAGCTATTTGACCCAAAGTGTGACCTTGCTTCATGGAGAGCAGAAAGCATTAATCTGAGTGTTCTCTCTCTTTCAGTGATTGTAAACTATTTTGGTATGGTGAATAAAAAAAATATTGCAAATTGCTATGTTTGTTTGTCATGTTTGAAACCAAAAAGTGATTTGTCTAGTTTGAGTATTCTATTTTGCACATTATCTATGTTAATTTCTTTTTCAATATTTTTCCATATTTAACCTTGGAGTAATATGTTTGCATGTTTTTGTCTAGTTTTCTTTCTTCACCAACAACTATTTTACATAAAAGTTCAGAAAGAATATTTCTTAGATAGAACAATGAAAAATTGATTGCTCATGCAGTCAAAGAAAAAATGCAATTGGTAAGTTTGTGGATATGTTGATAACATATACTTGTTTAATGGAACATTTTGCAGTCTTTTGTGCAGTTTATAAAAAAAAAGGAAATGGATTGGATAATTTTGAAGTTGATGCATCGTGATCATACTGTAACATTGATTCTCTTTGTGTGTGACATCATACCTGTTTCACTGCTTTTGAAAGAATCTTCCACCCAATTTAGACTGTACCTGAAAGCAATGGACCACCTAAAACAATGGACCTATTCACTGTGGCAGGAGGATTCTGATGGAGAAGCATCCATGTAAAAAATTCAGGAGATCCTGTTGTAAAATGGCTCTGTTTGTGTCAGAAGTCATGCATCATCCAAGAAGTCGTCGAAGCCTTGAGTCAGGATTATATGGTTTTTTGACGAATGCTAAAGGAATGATATGATACATTCGTGTGTAAGATTGTGTCATTTACAGCAATGTCATTTTATCATTTACTGATGGCAAACATACATATATCTAATGAAATTATTTTATTATAGCTTATAAATTGAGCATAAATTTCGTAGATAACAGACCTTGAACTTTGAGGCGAACAAGTGCTATTGCACACCATCATTGTGAGGAACACAATTCTTCTGCACTCCTAGATAAAGAATGGAAATTACTCAGAATCTAGTGAACTTAAATACATCAGCATATGAACCACAATCCTAAACAACCTGAGGTGTGTGTTAATTTGTAGCACTCCTGGAAAATCTGAAACTCAAGGTCTTGATCATTTTATTGCAAGTTATATTATGATGGTGCCATTGCTAAGTAACACACTTTTTCTTTAGACACTCTTAAATAGAAATGAGATGCCACTGTGAAAAAAGGAAGGACAATTTGTGATGAGTTAAAGCTTATCCACCAAGTTTATAAGGACCCATGGAAATGATGACAGTTAATATTTGTTTAATCTGTTGAAAGTGCTTGTCATAGATGGTATTGATATTGATCATATTACTGATAGACGCTCTTTGTTGAAAACAGGCATAACTGGGGGAACTGTATCACAAGAAACAGGATGGCCACAGAAGTACTGTCAAGGATAACTGAAGGGCTACCTTACTGATGAAACATTGGGAGATACCTTTGCTGGCTCTTGTGTTCAGTGAGATGAAAGTTTGTGAAATCGTCAGTTGTTGGTTTTGGTTATAACATTTGTCACTGATAGCTATTGACAGGTGCTTTGCTGGAGACAGGATAAGTGCGGGAGCGGCCTGCCATGAATGTGTACCATTAAAAGAAGACGTAGAAGAAGAACCCATCTGCTGTAAATGGTTAAAGAAGATAGTTTACAATGTTCAAACAAGAGTCAGACCACTCTATCAGGTGTTGGCTGTAAAGGCACATTAACCTGCATTGTTTCAAAAAATTGATGGATTTTCAAGAAATGGAAAATGCTCCAGAAGAAGTATTCACTGTAATAGACTATTACATGTGTGGAAAAATTTTGGCCTTTGTAGTGCTAATTAAATGGTTAGGGAAATGTGTGAAGCAGTTATAGTGCTGTTACATGTGTGGAAAATGAGTTCAGATCATCCCTCCTCTCTCAGTGGCCCTCCCCCTTATTTATTGGTATTATGTAGGTCTGTACTATGGTTCTCAACAACTTTGTCTGCTCAACAACCTCCTCCTTTGATAATTCAGCACTCTTACTAATTTGTAATTCTTCAAAGATTGGTCAATAGTGTAAGAGGTCAGGTTGCTTTTTCACCAAGTCATATCAGAAATAGGTATAGAAAGAAACTCTGTTTAAGGTTGGAAAAAAACTTGTCTGATAACTTAATGTACTCCTACTTGTAGCAGTTAATTTTACTACTTTACATAGATTGAGATAGAATGAGGACACTCCTTTCAAAAATTGTATGCCATCTGTCCTTGGCAGACTCATATGCTGATATATATTACATATTACCTTGATATATTGTACCTTCTGCATGCAGAGTGGTACATTAATTAAGTAGTCGGCAAGTTGGGTGATGGTGTTGCCAGTCACTAGTTGATTTTGGTGAAGAAGTTTGATGGACTTGAAGGTACCAAAGACAGCTATTGAATGCAATAGATATAGTATGATGGGAAACTGCCTGTAATGTGGAAGTTGTGCACATATAATAAAAGTATACTGGTAATCTAAGTAACATGGTTATTCCTAACTTTCTCTGATCTTGAAGGGAAAAGTGTCGTAGTATGCAGTATTAATGTATATTCTTAGTGGATTGCCTTGTGTGCTTTTGGAAAGAATCTTGAAGAAGAGGAAACAGGATGTGGAATGGAAGGAGGCTGTTTGGTCACATGACCTATGAAGGGAATCACATTAGACCTTAACAAAATAAGGTGAGGCAAAATCTTTCCTTGAAATCTTTTGGATGGGGGTTCTGTCTGCAGTGCTACTCAGGACAGGACTCAAGCACTAGTTATCAACAGTACTGTTACAAGTTGGGGCCTCAAGAAGCAGAGTATAAAATTTAGGATAGACTGGGGGAAGAGCAGGGAGGGCACTGTAAATGACCAAGAATAGCAGAATTTTGTAGGTTGCATTTTGTGTATCTGTGTTTCCATTTGTCTTTTAACAGGAATTATATGAATGACAGTCTCAGAACAGATGTGTTTGTACGATATTCACCTGAAACCATTGCGTGTGCTTGTATATACCTTTCAGCTAGACAGCTGTCGGTAAGACATTTCTTGGTTATTTTTCTTGAGACTTGTTTTAAACGTATGTTACAATCTGGCTTGTGCTTTGCCAATTACAGTTATGGAGATACTTCCCTTCCTTAGCTTGCTAATTGAGGTCAAGTTATGCCATTTTAACCAATGTAATTCAGGCCATGTAAAATGGGTGCTTTATAAAGTTATGTGGGAGAAGCATGTGGCTTTTAAATTAAAATGATAAGTAGAGTGGTGCTAACCAATAGAGCAAAAGACCAGTTCGAAGTTCCTTAAGTGAGGAGAATTGTGCTGTAGGTCAAAGGTCAGCAGGTAACACTGTAAGGTGTGTTTAAGCTGATGACTAAAGGTAAACACATGCAAAATGGGATGCTATGCGCAGCCGGCACAGCACTCAGATGTTTTGTTACCAGTTGACCTGAATAGGTCACTGTTGCATGTGCAGATATGAATTTCAAACTTGCCTTTTCAGATTGAATTATGGTATTTTACAGCAAGCTGGTTCAGATGTAAAAATGATAGATTTCTCGTAGATGAAAAACTCCACTAACTTTGACCTGGCTGGGTTGTAACCTGGAAATGCATGCCACCAACCTACATCCCTTAGACCCCAGCACTGGGTGATTCATGAAGCACCATAACATTTTAGACTTCAGATGCTGGTATGACATGTATCAAGAATAATCTTCAGTCCAAAAAATCCTGTGTCATAGTCCTGCTCATCATTGTTCAAGATTTGTCCCTGTTAATTTGAAATTTCTGTGCACTTATCAATGTATTGCATTCTGCCTACAGGTTGTCCTTCCTAGTGAGCCCAACTGGTTTGGTCTGATGAATGCTTCTGAGGAACAAATGCAGGAGATTGCACTCACCATTTTAAAGCTTTACACCCACAAAAGAGTAAGAATTCACTTTTTTTGTCCCTTTAAATTTTCCTTATAACTTTCACTTTCAAGAATTTATGTGTACAGGCTGCAAGCACAGACAAAGTGCAGTTGTGAGTTAATTGAAAGGGCCTCGTTTTCTGGGGAGTTGGCTGGGATTGGAAAAGAGTGCATGAAAGCAATGGTCAGGGTTCATTGTGGTCTTGAAAAAGTCATGACAGTTTTGAAAATTAATCTAAGGCCTGGAAAAGTCCCTAAATTCAGGGACAGTTATGTGAAGTTATGGAAAATTTAGAGAAATTTTCACAAAATGACATTGTTCCATTTTCATGTGCAATATTAAGTGTGTTTTCAAAAATTCAGTGTCAGTTGAAAACTTTTCCCAACAGAAACCATATTCTGAGCTTGAACGGGAAGTTGAGAGATGTCGAGCAGCATTACAAGCTGCTAAGATGAAAGCCAAGGGCCTGTTAAACACTGAGGGGATCAATAGTGCTGCAGGAACACCCACTAGCTTCTCTCCACACTCATCTAGTGCTCAAAGTAAGAAATCTTAATTCTTTTTCTTGCTGACTCTCCTCAATTGTCATTCTTCTTTTTCTTTTTTTTTTTTTTTTTGTTGGGGGGGAGATGGTTTCCTTTTTTAATGTTATCCTAAAAATACTCTCTCTCTCTGATATTTTTTATAATAAATGTGATATTTTCATATGGGTCAGGTAATGGTTTTTTATAGGCCATTGGAACACTTCTGCTTGAGAAGACCAGTCAATACCTGTGAAATACTAGAAATATTTTATGAAGTTTTGTCATTGTAGTTATCTCAACACATAACATGAATTGAGATATTGTCAAACTAGCTAGTGGGTGAAATTTCTTTAGAGCAAGGGAATGTGACTTGATCAGTGGTCAATGTCTTTTTTGAAATTTTTGAGAGCATGTTCTTTGGGCTCCACCCCTAGAAGACATTTCCTTTTTTCACATTAAAAAAGGGATGGTTGCTAAGTGTTGCTAAGTTATTTTGGCAAAATTTATGGTAAAACTCTTCGGTTGTCATTGAAACATCAAGGAAGCTATCATTTCTTTGCTCAAAGCACTTTGGTTGCTAGGTATAGATACCTATTGACTGAGAATGTTTACGTTTTGTATTTAAACTCTCAGATGTTAGAGGCTTGGTGTCCCACCTCTGCTAAATCAAGCATGAACTAAAAGATAATCTTGCTTAGTCTGACCATAAATAAAGGCTCTCTAAGCAGATACTTGCCCAGTTGTTAACTTGGGGGGAAATAAGCATATTTACAATTTATCAAGTTACAGCTTTGTGCATAAAATGTGTCCAGGAGACATGATCAAAGTGTCTCAATGTTGTGACTAAAAATTAACCCCTCAAGAGTTCATTGCAGTGTTCTTGGACTTAATTGTGTAGATACTGTTTCTACCCACTTGTTATTCAGTGTAACAATGCAAACACTCAAGATATCAGCAGGGAAGTAGCTCTCACTCCTTCAGAAGTTGTAAAATACCAAAATGTCTGAATGAGACTGAAAATATCATTAAAGGGAGAGTGTTTTAAGAGAAAATAGTGTGAAATTAAGGAGAACAGCTATCATTTGGCTGATGTATTTATTAGAAGATGTCAATTATATGCATCCAGCTAGTAAATTATTTCTGCTAAGTTTCAGTATGGTGCACAATGTTTACGTTCTTCACTCAGTGTCACAATATTATTGTATAAGTTGTTCTCTATCATTTGATCAATATTGAGCATGAAATGCATCAGGATATTAACAATAAATAGATGCATATATCTTTTTATGCAAAGCACCAAAGGAGGACTGTATTTACATCAAATATCATCAGCAACAATATGGAAACTGCCTCCTTAACAATGACAAAGTATTGAGATTCTGCAGCATTGCTGCTCTAGTATTTAAATATTTTTCCTTGTATTGCCACATGTGTTGATGTGCAATGACTAAGAAATGATGACTTTATCTTTCAGATTCTCCCAAAGTGAAGACCGATTCCCCAGCTCTTCCAAATTCCTACAAATTAGGGAACAATACAGTTACAGATGAGAAAAATGGGGCATCTTCAATCAGTGTAAAAAAGTAAGTTTCATAAATAATATCTTTCAAACAGCTCATTGAGTTGGTTTGTTGAAATCCAGCAAATTTTTCCAAACCTGTTAAGTTTCCTTCACATACCAATGTCAAATGGTAAAACTTTGACAATCCCCATATCCTACATGCAAGTGCCAGTTTATGAGTGAATAATTGGCGGTTCATTTCAGGTTTACAAATTTTGTGACCAGATATTTTTTCAAGGTAGGCACAAACCAGTCATAACTAAGGACACTTCAAAATTCAAAATTTTAACTTTTCTTGTAATTATTGGATATGAAACATTTATTTAGCTAACTATAAGAATTGTCATGTGGAAGTGACCCTTTAACACCCTCATTAAGTTAGTGCTGTCAATTTGTGATTAGTGAACTAAACGGTTAATCGCATCTTTTTGCGATTAATCGCATTTGCGTATGCATAACCAACCCGTGTAGTAATGTGTAGATATCGGTAATAGACCTGCACTGTACATATGTGTGTGTATCCGTAGTATAGTAATTCGCAATTGCTCGCCAATACTGAGTTAGCATTAATATGACGCACAGGTCCGCCTAGAAGCAGACTCCATTTTAACTTTTTTACCCCCTTTATCTTTAGTAATAAAACATTTCTTGCAAAGCAATTTTTAGAGAATTGCTTCCATTGGAGGTTGATATAGATCGTTACACCACATAGCAGTAGCTAGATGAAGTTTCAGTACCTCAAAGCAACGATCGTTCGCAAAGTATAGGCTAGGCCACAATACAGTATCCACGGCGAAAGTAGCCGACGAGCCCCTATGCAGACAGCTGCAGGACCGACTACGATATATTTAATTTTGACACTTGCCCAATATACCCGTTTGTTTCATTTCTAATTTCCCCCCAAAAATAGTGTGGCTTGAAGCCACAACAAAAACTAGGCCTAGAGCCTAGCCACGTAAGTTTACAGTACAAAATGTAACATTAGAGCTAACAATAGTTGGCTATGATCAAATCTAGACATCGTAGTTTTCACCGGTCATTTCATGTTTAAGTTACCGCCTGTACTGTGTAAATAGCCGTACGTACGTTCGCAGCACATAAACAAGACCCGCAAGCTGCTAGCTACATGCACAGTGTAATATACATACATGCCTTCAGCTGGCTGATCGGCTCGCTCGGCATGTATCGTTAAAAGCACTCACAGAATGGGTGTACTTCAATTGGCAATAACATGACACCCTCCCTTAATAATTACGTTAGAAGCGGGGAATCCTTAAACTTTTAAAGAAGCCGCTTCATTCATAAATGCAAGCAGCCAATCAGTGAGTACGATTCTTCGTAACAGAAGTTCGTTCCATGTACAGCACGAAGCAGCGGAGTATAAAAGGATTTTCAGCCGACTGCTACCGTGTGCAACTGCTGCTATGTACGCTGTTGGTCTTGATAAACAGCGATCGAAACTTTTTGGAAACTTCTCAGTTCATGACTTACAAATACTCCTACATGATACAAGGACAGGAATAACATGGTTAGAAAGCTGAACTTGTAATTTTTTGAAATTTGTTGATTTCAAGTTGAAATTTTGGGAGACGTACGCCAATGGCGAGTTGACAAGTGGGCGTGAAATTGAACTACTACGGCAAAGTGCACAATGGCGCACACTCCGCACAGGGTACTTAAAAGACACTGTGGTGTATGCATACGGGTACTTTCAAATTTCATTGTAAATTATGTTCAGTACAAATGTATTGGTGGTGTGGAAGTAAAGCCTGTCACAACAGGTTCCGTGTTTGGGGTTCAGGCATTAAAACGTCCCCCATGACACTGCACACAATCACATGTAGGTCTAAACTAGCAGGGGTTGGGTGGATAACAGGTGCATGTCAAAGCTCTGCTCAATTTTTGAGCTTGTTGTCCTCTACTGTAGACATCGTATGTTTTGTCAAGGCAGCTAAACTTGCGATGAAGGAGGATACATTGTTTACTTAACACAAGTCAGAGTCCCCGGGGCATGAGATGCGATTAATCGCATGAAACATTTTACTAAACGATTACTTGGCTGGCGATTAATCAGCGATTAATCGCTAATTGCTGACAGCCCTACATTAAGTTATGGATTACAACTCAATGAGCACCTTCAAATTATTTGTTCGTGGAGTGGTTGGCATGTGCAGCAGCAACTATTGTTCATGACAAAGGGCTATAGGTTGCTAGTGGTTAGTTTCCCATGGAAAAAGAAGCACTAGTTTCCTGGTAGAAAATTGCTCATTTCCTCAGAACCAAGTAGTATATGAATGTAGTTTATACATATTCATATAAATAGTTTGTCACTATTAATAAAGTAGTCAGTTGTCTGGTCATTCTGAAGACTTAAAACAGAACATGGTGCCATTGTGCTTGTTTCTCAGCATAAGCAGTGGAGTAAGGAAAAGAAGCCAATGAGCCACAATTATCCTGTGTAGTGCCTCTGTGGCTGCAGCCCCCTTTAAACCTTGGAGCCTGCCGGGGATAATCACGGTCAGAAATTCCTTTCAATGAGCCCAAAAGTTGTTTGCCATAATATTAATGAGCATTCATGACAATTGGTCTATTCCCGAGGTGGGGGTGCTCAATTAC
Source organism: Holothuria scabra (assembly GCA_037179385.1). Lineage (NCBI taxonomy): Eukaryota > Metazoa > Echinodermata > Holothuroidea > Aspidochirotida > Holothuriidae > Holothuria > Holothuria scabra. The sequence goes on along the minus strand of CM074195.1, from coordinate 10,235,177 downwards.
TCAATCTTTGCAATGCTACATTAAACACAAAGTCATTTAAACCAAACAAAACGGAGGCTCATCACGTCCGTTAAAGATTCTAATTTAGATGGAAGTCTTGATCATGGACACCCTATTTCAAAAAATGGCAACTTTCATCAAAGAGTTGGTTTAAAAACAGTAAACTGTGGTTGAAAAATACTGGACTCTCTTCTCATGGCTTTGTGCTTGGATGTTTGTAATTAGCCGCTGTACTTTTTGTGTAATGCTTGCACAGTACAAAACAATACCAGTGTCAAATAACATTGACTGCCATGACTTTGTGTCCTGTTGTACATTGGTACAAGTGATTGCCTGTTAAACATTTTATAGCCTTGCTTGAACCAAACCAGGTAGAGCCATGTGTGTAAATGAATTTTGCGTTGGATTACTATGCAAGTTGAAATGGGTTTTTTGTAGCAATGAGCATAATGCAAAAACTTTGTCTGCTCCCCTTGCTAGCCACAATTGGAAAATGGCTGTTGCAGGCTTGATTAACCAGTTGGTTAGAAACTGGGCCATAATACTCCATCAAAACTACCCTAAAGTAGTCACTTGTGTACCAGATAGAAGGGCCTTCGGGCTGAAGCAATTAACTAGCCCTGACTTTGCTCTTCCCATTGCCAGTATGTCAATTGGTACTGTGGTCATTGCATCTTTTTGCTCTCCTGAATTGTCTCAGGGATTATTTCAGCAAATAATTTTAAATTAAAGAATGTCCTCTCATTTCTTCCAACAGTGAAAATGGAAAAATTCCAGTCATCAAAAAGTCCAGTAAATCAAGAAGTCCCTCCAGAAGTATCTCCTCAGGAAGAAGTTCAAAGTCTTCAAGGAGTAGAAGTCACAGCAAAGAAAGAGACAGGAAATCTGGACGGTCCAAACCAAAGGATAAGAGGCGAAAGAGAGATGACTCTGGAGGCAGACACCATCATTCAAGATCACGCAAGAGAAAGTACAGTCATTCACCATCACGAAGCCGCAGTAGGTCCAGGTCAAGAAGTAATTCTTACGATCGCCACAGGAAATATCATCGGAGGAGCCCACACAGAGATTCTAGGTCCGACAAGCATTACCATAGGGACCGTTCAAGAAGCCGCTCCAGATCGTATGAACGTGTGAGTGACAAGTACCGCAAAGTGCCAAAACATGAATCCAGTCGAGGGAAAGATAGGAGGTAACATCGGCTTATTGGTAGTCTCCTTGTTTGGGGAAGTGTTCGTATTGTATGTAAGTTATGAATTATCCTGATAGTGTGGTATTATGTAAGTATAGCTTTCTTATGTGAAGGTTCCATTTGTACTAGTGTCTAGTAATTTACTAGTTGCCCATCCCCCATTCCCACACATCTCCCTTTCCCCTTTTGTCAAACGTTTTTTTTTTTGTATTGTTCAACTTGATTATACCAACTATAACTTTTAAAAGGCTTCCAATAAAGAACAAAACCTTCAAAGAAAACACAAAAACAGTGTTAAGTTTCTTCTTAATTTTTTCTGCCATGGACCAAACTTCGGTCGATTCTGTTATGTGTACCAGTGCTTTGGGTCTAAATTCTGTCACTTCTATTATGCTGGGTTTCTGTCAGTGGAAAGAAAGAGGGATGTTCCCCCTTCCCCTTCCAGAAGGTGGATACAGATACCTCTTTCATTTCCTTAAAAATTTTGACAATATGTTGGTTTCTAACTTTTGCAGCAATGGTTGAAACCTTGAAGGAATCTTTTGTCCCACTGAACCAACTTGTATCTTTAGCCTAGGACAGCATCAATAAAGATTTGGGGTTCAGCATTGATAAATCCCCCCTCCCCCTCCTTGTGTGTTTCGGGCAAAATCCCTGTTATGTGTGCTGGTGATATGGGACTAAATTCAATCACTCCTGTTCTGTGTGCCAGTGTAGAAGGTAACAATGATACTAAATTGTTTTGCCAAATACTCAGGTTGGTTGCAGTAGTTTGAAGGTGGGATGAATCCTTTTCGTTGAAAAAACAGGAAAACGTACTTTTAAAGTGAAATACAGTAGCTTACATCTCCTGTTCTTTGTTGGTTTAACTTGCTCTCTGCAATCGCGCCAGCATTAATGTATACATCAACATGTGCTTGTATGTACTTGTTCATGTTCTGTGCTTACTATTGCCTACAGAGACAAAAGAATGGATGGCCTGTTTTTCATCAGTGAATCTTCTGCATGTATCACTAGACTTAAAAATAAAACACTCCTAGAAACATTTTTTAGGAATTGCTAGCTTAATTTTCTGTTCCACAATCACGCCAGCTGATAAACTTATAATTTGGGTGGTGGGGGAGTGTTAATTGACTATATATTAGCCAGTATTTAAACTGAGATGCATGGAAAGGATACAGATATTTGATATCAAGGCACAAATTGAGAATGAGACAGGATAGTTCAACCAGGTTGATGAAGACAGCAGAAATCTGGAAGTTTGAAAGCAAAAGTATGAGAAAGAGAGGTATCTAGGAAAAACACACAAAAGAGAAATATTGGGTATGAGGAATATTTTATGGCCTTTGATATTAAAAAAATTGAACGTTGTCATTCTTCTGTCATTTTAGATATGGTTTAGGTATTTTTGTTGCAATGGTATCTTCATGGGCAGGTTGTGAAGTTGTGCTACTTTTGTGTAGACAAGTTTTTGCTAAGATTTGATGTTATCATTTCATTTTTCTGTAATTGGAAAAACTTTGGTTTGACCAGTTGTTTTCAACTTTTGACAGTTATGTTAAGTAGTCACTCAAGAAAAAGTTCAGCATATCAGCCTGTATGACAGACTTTTCATAATGCAAGTTTGTGTCGTGAACTGACTGTTTTAAGAATTCATGAATTTCAAATGCAACATGTCTAAGAAGATTGGGTGTACTTAAATGGATATTGGTTCCCTGTTTTATTGCCCCTTGTGGACTGGGGATTGTAAAAGTGCCCACAGGATTCCTGGCCTGTCACTAGTGCCAACTTAAAACTTAAAAGGGAGGATTTGAACCTTAAATTTTGATTTTGGATGGACAGTTTTGAAATTGAACTTGGTAGCTTGAGCTGCCTTTGAATTCATATTTAAACTCAGGATTGACAAGTAGTAGTGAAAATGGGGAAAAGTCTGCAGAAGGTGTGGGACTTAATTTTGGTGTTGAAAACCCTTGAATTTTGGATGTTTAGTATGGAAAAAATAACAATACAATAGTTTTGATCATGTTTGGTATATCGTGGGGTAAATACTTGAAAAACAAGGACCACATTTTACAAAATTCTTCATTTTCAAGTACAGGATATTTCCATTTTATTCTTTTAACAGTCTGGAAAAGTCTACAGAATTTGAATTCTTCTAAAGTATGGGAGCCCTGTTAACATTACTTTCATATCTAGCTGTCCTGGTATTGTAACATATTCATTGTGTTATTTAACCACCTACCAAGTTTTAGCTAACCTACCCTAATATAGTGATATGTCTGATGGTTTGTCACCAGTATTACCTTTGAGGGAATTTTGGCTGGTTTAGACCAGAAAACCTTCAAATTAAAGAAGTGTGTGAATTGATCTGAGCTAAAAACTCTCCTTTTAGGTCTGTTGAGTGTCACAACTGCAGGTGGTGGATTGGGTGATTTATTTAAATGCATTATTGACACTTTAAAGCACTTTGAAACAGGACGTTCTATATAGTTTCTGTAAAGGGTATGCAAGCTTTGGTTAATCAAAGTCATGGGTCATGGGGTGGGTGCAAAGGGCTCTATTTGACTTTTTTGAAGCTTTTGAAGCATATGTTAAGATGGTCGATAGAGGGTATTTACATCTGTTGCACCCTGCCTGCTCAGTCACAGGTTGAAGTGTCAGTTGTGCTCACCGACTTCCTATACATGGGCAGAGCATACTGTAGGGTAAATTGTCGCTGCTGTATGTGTGAGAAAAAGCACACCAAGATGGCTGTCTGATATGATTTTGTATAAAAGTTTGGACTTGCTCAAGCCAATTGGCAGATTTTGCAAGAAAGTTGAAATACTTTTGAAATGTGGCAAGCTAAGGTCAAAATCACTTCATGTATATCAGGAATATGATATTCTTCTCCATTCAGGTTTAACTTTTGTTTAAAATATAAACAAATCAGACATTAAATCAGACAATTTATAGCTTCGCGGCAGCCATCTTGGTGTGCCTTTTTTGTCCCAGTCAGTGGCGACAATCTATGGATACGACTTACATGTTACATGCTCTGTCCATGTATATAGGAAGTCAGTGGATGTGTTACATGCAGTTTGAACTAAATGGTTTTCGAGTTAGTAATGAACATTATTCTGTCTAAAAAATTGTTTTAACCTTGTTCATACAGATTATTTAAAGATAAGGCTGTGATAATATTTGTCTAGTCCAAACAGAAATAACAAACTATGCATAAATGATCGATTGGATACTACACTTGGTAGCATATGTTTTAAGAAATAGGGTACTGTATGTTGCATGGTTCGTGCAAACTTGGGACAAGAAAAATGGCATTTAGATGAATTCTCAATTTATGACATCGTATGGTATTTTAAACAAGTCTGAAATCAAACTGGGCAAATTGAGGAAGCTTCCAAGAACTTTTACCTCTTCAGTATTTTTGCAGTGTTGGTTATTTTCTGTTACCCTAAAGATGGCTTATATGCCCACATGAATTTGGAGAAAATCATGATACAATGTTAAATTTATAAACAATAGATGTTATGCATATGGGGATTATCTGAACCTGTTAAAAAACTATTTCAAAGAAATCAGGATGACAGGAGTATTCAATCAGTCATGTTGATATTGATATAACAACATTCTTCTGTAGTACTGAATTTGGCCAAATTACAAAGAACAAGACACAGGAGGAAAAATGTTTGTTTGTACTAGTTTTCATTTTCTATTTTCTGCAAATTAGTGTTTCTTGTTGACAATTTGTTTATAAATGAACACTCTGAATGAAATATAAAATCTACAACAATAACATGGTTTGTGAAGATCTTATTTTTGATTTTTTCTTTCAATAGAAGAAATGTCTGTTCTTTTAGACTCTTGTACATTAATCTCAACCTTTGGTTTACATTCCAGTCTTCTTATTTTGTGGCAATTACCTCAGTCTGTCAAAAAAATATCAATTATACGTCACCAACTATACAAAAAGGAAGTATTTTTAAAGTCAGACATCACCAATGTATGGACCAGTTTTAAATGGTGGGGAAACATTCCCAAGGTAAATGGCATATGCAAGATTATCTGCAAAATATAAAGTCCTCAAATATCTGGCAAGAGACAATTTACAAAACTAAACAGTTACTCCAAAAGGAGTCCTCCTTTCCAAGGAAGCTATGTCTTCTTAAGGACCACACTTAAAATAAACATTTAACCAACTGCAATGCCTTTGGGCCATTTACTAGCACAGTGTGAACCTGCAGAGAAAAATGTACCCAAAACCTGGAAGAATGACCACCCTAGCAGGTCTCCTCCAACCTGAGTCAACTGCCCTTGTCTTTGATATCACCTGTTATTCCCAAGCACAGACCTATTCCAAGTACAAGTAACCTAGGATTGTGGAATAGGATTTCGGTATGTGTTATTTTTCAATTTCATTTTACTATGGCCAAAATCACATTCTATCTCAAAATCATATGAAAAAGCTACTTGAAAAATGGGTCTTGACGATTTTAGAATTAGAAAATCCTTAAAGCTGTTGAACTAACTTGAGACTGTCAAAGGACATCAATTCAACTAGAGTTGCATCTTTTCATAGTGGTAATTCTTTTTAACAGGGACAGTCTCAAGCCCATACTCTAGAGCTAGACAAGGTGCATTGGGTCACTGGCAAGGTGCCTTGTAGAAGGAAGAGCACAACATTTTTCAGGGGCTGAAATGGAAGGTAAACAGAATGCAATGGTAATATTTCAATCCTCTTTACCCTTCAGAAGTTTGAATTTAGTATCATTTGTCAAGCAACATATTAGTTCAATTCCAAGAATTCAGTCCTGTCTCTTCAGAAATGGCTCCTTTACAGTCATGTGACAACAGGGGATTAAATGTTTGTACTGACCAGAAACAAGATGAAAACTACTTAATGAGCCAAATCAGATGAGATCTGGAACATTAAAGGGGAAGAGTAGTCACCCCCAAATTATTTTGAAGCAACAGATTAATCTCACAATTCTCATTTCTCTTCAAAGTACCTTCCATACTGTTAAAGCTTCCAGTATTGCAGACTCAAGGTAAACCAAGCAGTTAATTCTAGTAAATTTCACACTGAGCCAAAAAATACTGTCACATGACTCCTATGAGCCAATCATTGCAGGATGGTCTACTATGCAACTTCTTCTGGTGCCCTTTGAGGGGTTTGAAAGTATTGAAACTGGCCAAATGGTATCACAAATGTTGAGCTACCTTTATAAAGATTGGAGATCACATATTCAGAAGTAAACAAGTGTAATCGTGAGACAAAGCTATCTTTATAGATGAACTGGCTAGCAAGTGATCTTCAGGTTTGTCTGCAATTTGTGGGGTCCATCTTCTCTTTTCTTTCTTCTAAATTGCATCATGAATAGTTGTGTATTCAGTTTAAAAGTTGAACTTTATCTGCTTATTATGGGGCAAAGAGCTGTTTTCAGCCATCTGGAATATTTGTAGTCCAAATTATTACTAAAACTGATAAACCCCAGCAATTTTAATGCAATTTCTTACCATTGCTTGGCTGTTGGATTCTATTATGGCAACTGAATGAAAAGACTTACATCACAATAGTGACAATACTCATCCTCTACACTGAGCACCAAATGTTGAACCTGGTTGAGACGCATCATGACAGGTATTCCTAATTAGCTACTCTTACCTGACCTGCCAAGGGCAGCTCCGATAAAAGGATCAGCCCACCTTGTTTGAGGAGGACCTCCTTTTAGCCCAGTACTGTTTTTCAGTGGGTGACTTTCAACAATACAAGTTAGTTGGGGAGTCAAGATGAGACTCGTGCTGCCCGGAAGTTGAGTTGCACTGAGTTAAGAAGATCAGTTGTGGTTGGAATTTTTCTAAATTCTGGCTAGTGGGCATTTCCTTTAATGTCATGGCCAATAAGCAACAAATGAGCACAGCCATGAGCATGCCAATAAGCATGTGCACACATAATATGTGCATGCATTTTAGCTTCCATACATGGGCTTCAGAAAGGACATACTGGACTTGCAGTACAAAAAAGTTGTTCTTTACAGACAGTACATAGCAGTGGCGAAGCCACGTTAAGGGGGGGGGGGGCGGTTTGGGGGTCGGAACACGCCCCAGGACACAACCTTGCAATGCAAAAAACAACTAAAATAGCGGCTTTTTCTATCTTTAGACTTTTCCCTCATGTCGTACCCCAACCCGTGACACAATCCTGGCTACACCCCTGGTATATAGAAAGTATGGCTGTGCTTAGTCTTGGTCAAGACCCTCATACCAGTTAGTACAGCATTTGTTGCTCTCTTTTGAGCACACCCTCTGTTACCTTCAGAAATTCTCATCTCTGAAGCAAATCTTGCTGCAAAACTGTCAAGTTTAAGCCCTCAATTTTGAATTGTAGGAGGAAAGATGTAATAATGCCTTGACCAAGAGTAATCTGTGTATGATTCATGCAAAGCATCACCATGTACTGACTAGGGGGGGTCATTGCTCTGGCTTTTCGACAGACAAACTGGCTTTTGAGCATAGTGTCCTCAGATCTGGTTCCCACTCGGCTGGTTGTTACTATTCCTTTAAGCTACTCTCAGAGATGATTTTATTTAGACACAGCATTCCAATTCCTCAACTACATAAAGTATAGAACAGTGGAAAAGGCCCTTTCAGGCCACCTGAGGGGGCCATTTTGTGAAGTAGCAATGCACCGACTCATGCTGGCACTCTGCTTGATAGAAGCAAAGGTTGTCTACCTTTTGCCATCAAGGAATGGACACGGTTATACTTATGCACTTCTCATCATCACACATCACACACACTGTTGTATCTAGCAGAGCTCTGTGCAGAAGTATATGCAAGGATATAAATGCAAATGCCCAGATAACCAGATTTTGCATATATACATCCTTGAGTGTTGGAAATGATTGATGGCTGAGCAAGCACTCAGCAGCTCAAAAAAGCTTCTGACCATGTTGCCAACAAAGTAAATTGGTGACATGTGTCCATCTTTTTTGAATTTTCAGTTTCAGACAGGCTGTGCCTTCCTGAAACAGTCATGCCAAACTACAATAATTTTTTTATCTGGACTATACCAAAATTCAACTAGTACCACAGCATTCTGACATCAAATAAAAAAAAAAAAAAAAAAATTGCAGAGTAGCTCATGCTACAAAGCATACTCTGAAAGTTTTCTGATTACACATCAGGTCCATGCATGATCATCAGGATATGCCCTAAGGCCCCTCTCCCCCCCCCCCCGAAAAAAGAAAATTGTGTCTGGTTCAAGTAAGCTTTAGATAGCTGCAGAATGTGCTTGAAGTAAATATGTTGTGAGAATTGAAACCATCAGGGTGATGAATATCTGCCTTTAATATCTTGAATTTAGAAGAGTTACTTTACAAAAATGATTTATAGAACAGACATTTTTCAGTCTGCCTTTGGAATGAGTCATCCTTAGGATAAAGGGGAGCAGTCCCAATGGAGATCACACCCTTGTTATGACACCCTATTAGCAAATGGTTTTAGAAACCTAACAGAACTGTACTTCAAACCAGTTCACGGCACAAATAAGCTACATTTGTAATTACAAGACAGAGCCTTTGTTGAGGAGAATACATAAAATTTTTTAAAATTTTGAAACAAGTGACCTCACAAAGTATCCAATAATGTTATTTTAATTAATTAGCAGCTCTGCTCTCAATGCAACCTGAATTACACATATTAGTTTTCAAAGGTGCCATCAAGGATTTGGGTTTTTTTTTTTTTTTTGATGCAGGGTCAGGTCAGAGATTTGTGGGAAGAGTGGACAGACTGTAAAGAAGGAAATATATAACACATGAAATGATAAGATGAGTAGGAAATATTTTTACTCTTTTTATTTCCATCAATATAGAAAAGGAGGAGGGGTCATTCTCATGATACTCATGAGCAGGAGAGCAAATCTCCCCACAGACCACTCCCCAAATGTCACAACCTTCAACCACCAACAATTTTTTACACAAACTACGTCTTTCTTCCAGCAGTTGCTATTTCCTCACTTTTGAACCAATATGGCTTCCTCTATATTCAAGACATGCACTGTATCACACTCTTTGCCTCATTTGCTAAATACAGTAGACAAATCATTGCAGCAGAGCAAATCCATTTCATAATCCACATTTACTCGGCCAAGATTACGTTAGATGGAGTTTTACAGCCCAGTTTCCAACCAAGTTGAGCCGGCCACAGCCTTTTTTCCAGTTGTGGCTCACTGCCTTGTTTTCCCCGACTGCATTGTTTATGCTGAGCATCAAGTACAATGGCATTTTCTTGGTCAAGATTTTGAGCTTCCTTGTGCAGCATTCAATCGTAATTTTCGTAGTCCTTCTTCCAGCAAATCTTCTTGGGTTGTCAATCTATTTACTATATTTTCTGGGTTCTCTGCCATGCCAGCCAGCAATCCTTCCTCAAATTTCTTCTTTGCCAATTCTGCCAAACCCTGTGATGAAATCATAAAAATTTTATTACACATAGCTAGTTTAATCATGGATTTTGCTTAGAACACTTTAAACCACATAACCAACAAATCAAGCATTTGGAAAGGGACCCTGAATTTGTACCAATTAATACAATATCACATGCAGCTAGAAGTCACCCAAGCATAAGCAAAGATAAGAAAATTAATTGCTCTGCTACTAGTACTAGGAGCAAACAATCTTCCTGCTCTCAGATGAGATAAAACATAGCAGTATATTGAACCATTTTAAATTAATCATGGTTTGTAAAAATCAAAGGACTTGTCTATCTTGTAGACCAGCTTTTCCATTTAAAGACAGACACTCCTCGCCCAAGTACATTTTCCTTGCTCAATTGGAGATTTCTTTTTGATTAACACCAAGTACAAAATGACACACAATAGCTCACATTGCGCAGTATGCACTGAGTGTTCTGATCACAATAAAAGACCTTGGGATGTAGCCAGGTATTGATGGGGCACTCACCTCCCACTTCCCCCACCCAAAAAAAACCCTTGCCCCCTGCCCCCCCCCCCCAAAAAAAAATGAGGGGAAAAGATGAAAAATCAAAAGGAGAAAAGAAAGAAAAGGGAAAGAGAGTGGGAGAGTGAATAAATTAAATATAGGACCCTCTTGTATCTGAGTCCACCCTCCATAGGCCAAATTTTTCCAAAGGGCAGTCAGTCATCCCTTTATTTCTCCCCTTCTGTTGAGATGACATCTTGGCTACATTCATGCTATTTGAGCTTACACATGGAGGAGATTAACACAGCTGTGGGAGAACTGGTTGAGAGAATTGAAACTGTCTGGGATGTAAAAAGTTGCCAATTTAATGAATGGGATGTAAAAAGTTGCCAATTCAATGAAAAAATTGTGACTTCATTGTATCAAGGTAGTGAAAATGTAAAAAGCCAAGTGACATTACAGTACAGCAGTCCCATACCCTAGGGAGGGAAAAGGAGCACCATGATTTATTTTTTGCAAGAAATTTCACATTGCCATTGGCTTAACTAGTACAAATTTTCCCCAACATGAAGCCATTTCACCCCACTTTAGTAAATCATCTGGTTATGGTTCTGCAAATCACTCAGTTGTACCAACCAGAAAGCCAAATGGCTTAGTGATTCCTTGCAATCAAATACCTTACCTGCTTTCAAATTGACAGTGTTTGATAGATTTTTCTTCACATTTAAGGCACAGAATTTTTGCAATTTTACAGCTGGTGACCTCAAATGACCTTTGAACTCTACGAAAAACAATAGGCTTCTTTCTCTCAACATGACAAATCTATATACCAAATATGAAGATTATCAGTCACTCCTATCTGAAGATATCATGTTTACAAGCTATTTTCTGTGTTTTAGCAATTTTAGAGCTGGTGACCTCAAATGACCTTTGACCTTAACCGAAAACAATAGGCTTCTTTCTCTCAACATGACAAATCTATCTATCAAGTATGAGAAGTGTCGGTCACTCCTATCTGAAGATATCATGTTTACAAGCCATTTTCAAAGTTTTCCCAATTTTAAAGCTGGTGACCTCAAATGACATTCAACTTCTACCAAAAACAATAGGCTTCTTTCTCTCAACATGACAACTCTATATACCAATATGAAGAGTATTGGTCACTCCTATCTGAAGATATTGTGTTTACTTAAGCCATTTCCGAAGTTTTGGCAATTTTACCACTGGTGACCTGTGATGACCCTTGACCTCTACCAAAAACAATAACATTCTTCCTCTCAACATGACAGATCTATATACCAAGTGTGAAAAGTGTCGGTCACTTGTATCTGAAGATATTGTGTTTACAAGCCATTTTCGGTGTTTTTGCAATTTTGCCGCTGGTGACCTCAAATGACCTTTGACCTCTCCCAAAAACAATCTGGTTCTTCCTCTCAACATGACAAATCTATATACCATATATGATGAGTATTAGTCACTCCTATCTGAAGATATCGTGTTTACAAGCCATTTTCGGTGTTTTCGCAATTTTACCGCTGTTGACCTCAAATGACCTTTGACCTCTACCAAAAACGGTAGGGTTCTTCCTCTTGACATGACAAATCTATATACCAAATATGAAAAGTGTCGGACATTCCTAACTTTAGATATTGTGTTTACAAACAAGTGTCACAAACACACACACACACACATACACACACACATACTGGGCATACCCGTATTCAATGCCTTACGGGGTACACAGAACTGTTCCCCGTAAGGAAATGGTCAGAATTCCCCTTTAGCCATTTATGTCACGCGGCACATGAATGCCGCGAGTGAGGGCGGGCTCTTGCATATCACGTGACAGAGCTCATTGCAGTGTCCGAATTTTCCGGTAGCTACACCAGTTACGAGCTCCCTGTGAGCGAGGAAAGACGTGCGAGGCTTCAGCTCTTGTGAGCAGCCTGTACCCGGCAAGGTATCGTTTACAAGCTCATGCACGCATATAAATTGGCGTGTACACACTACGAGTACAGGGCATACCTGTATTCAATGCCTTACGGGGTACACAGGACTGTTCCCCGTAAGGAAATGGTCGGAACTCCCCTTTAGCCGTTTATGTCATGCGGCACGTGAATGCTGCGAGCGAGGGTGGGCTCTTGCATATCACGTGACAGAGCTCATTGCAGTGTCCGAATTTTCGGGTAGCTACGCCAGTTACGAGCTCCGCGTGAGCCAGGAAAGACGTGCGAGGCTTCAGCTCTCGTGGGTGGCCTGTACCTGGCATGGTATCGTTTACAAGCTCACACACACACGCACACGACATCACCATTGCATAGATTCCTTGCCTGCTTATGGCAAGGAATCAACAACCAGTCAACACTGAGGAAGCCTTCTTCCACAAAATTGTATGTAATGATACAAGAGTTAAAATAGTTGCACCTTTTGAAAGTTTGATTGCACATATTATGAGCTTCAAAGAAGTTACATTAATTCTGTTCGCAAGAACTTTGATTCTATGAAATAAGAGTAACACAGCTACCTTTTGATTTGCATACCATTTCTATTTATAAACATATTCAAAGGTGTCAAGGCCCAATCCTCTCACCCCAAACAGTTCCAAATTCTCTTAACCTACTTATTTAAACCCTGTCTAATATTCATCCTCACCCAGACACTGTGATTTCAGTTTATTGCTTCAAGGTGAGCAAACAAGACCCCAATATGTAATCAAAACACTCACAGTACAGGACATGCTGTGCAATACTGTATGAGCTTCGAAACACTGCAATTTTTGAAATAGCAGTCAATCAAAGAACTGCACTACTAAAAAATTGTACTTTTGGGGTGAGAGGATTTGCCCTATATATAACATCTGAACCAAAAAAATTAACACACCCCTTTAAAATAAACTTTTGGTTAAAGTGTACCTCAAGTCAAAAAATGCAAAAATATAAATTAAGGAGCATGAAAAATGATTTCTAACAGTCAAGCTCCCGTCTTCATATGACATTTCTGAGCTGAGATGTAAAATGCTGAAGTTTATCCAGTACTTAAAACAAACTGATCCATTGCACAACAGTTTGTGACTTTCTTGTTGTACAACTCATACTATCTGCTTTATTTCCCTTTAAAATTTAAAATGTTTTTTATGACCTTGAACACTTCCTGTTTGTCTGGATAGCATATTGCACAAAGCGGGATTAATTAATAACATCACCCCATAAGAGTAAGATTGCTACTACACCTTGATACAAGGTGTAGTAAGTTTAGGAAAAACAAAGAAATACAAAGATTGTTATTTGAATAGTACAACAATGACATCACAAATTATTGTGCAATATACCATTTTTGTTGAGTGAATTAACTTTAACATTTTATATTTCAGCTCAGGAATGTCATAAGAAGATAGTAGTTTGACTGATAGAATTCATTTTTCATGGTCTTTAATATATATTTTTGAATTTTTTGACTTGAGGTACATTTTAATTGGCAAACCATTTCATTCTATTATGTCCTGACACTCCCTTCCTTTCTCTTATTTTCCCCTTCCATTCAGATATATAGATGAATCCGGACAGCAAGTGATGGTCTGATTTCAGTTTGCTATAACTGGGGTCTATCACTTTTATAGCCTTTTAATTTTCTTGCTTACCTGTATCATGGATGCATGCACACCAAATTGTATATTGATTCCTTCAATTTTACTGAATATGAGGGTTTGAAATTCATGTAAACAATAAATGAAGATGACTTAATCCTGATGGACCCCACTAATGGCTGCCTACAGTCACTAAACACAAGCGCTGATCAGGTTCGTCTATATTCAGTCATTACTAGTTATCTATCATCAGTGTTTCTGTCAAAGAAAGGGGGAGGGGTAAGATGGGATTTGTTCCCACCTCTTTAAAAAGGAAAGTACACATAGTTTTTAAACCCTGCAAGATTTCTTATATACTTCCTTTCACCTCATGTACATTCATTTCTTATAACTTTTCACATTATGTTTGTAATTATTTACCTTTTTATGAAGTGATAAAAATAAACAAAACAAAATGATGTAGGAAGCCTTCTTGTGTCTACAGTATATACACAAATTTGTGCATTGCTGGATGTGAGCTCTTACCTGAAATGTCTTTGGTTCATAAATTGCCAATTGAGACAAGACCTTTCTATCAAGGGCTATATTGTGCTGTGGGTAAGAAAGGAAAAAGAGAAGTAGGCTACTTGAGTCAAGTGTTTAAAAATAGTTTCTCTTCTTCTACAGACTGATAAGCATCTTTAAAACAAAAACAACCCTGAAAGTTTTCCTTATAAATAAATTGTACGATACTATAAAATTATCAATTTCATTTTTAGTTTCTGCTGTGGCATTGTTTTATACCACTAATTTGAGTATCAAAACACCTTACTTCCTATTGAAATTTTTGTTATAAGAGAGGCATGAAGAGGTGCAACAGCAGTTGCCCAAAATTTATTTTGAAACAAAACAGCGAAATCTCACAATTTGTTATTTTTCTTCAAAGTGTTTTCCATAAAGTTTTCTGCTTTTAATGGTAAACTAAGCAGTAAATCAGCATAAATTTCACAAAGAAAAACAAGGGCTTGTGTAAAGAAGACTCTGTGTCTACTAGGCATCTAGAACGCCCTCTGTTTGGTAAAAAGTCTTGCTTATAACTCCCTAGTAACTGGGTCTGTTTTGAGAATAATATGTCCCTGGATTTGATACCACACTACATTTCCCACAATCTTATCCCCTAATGGAGTAATAAGTCATATCTGTGATTTCTAGTAAAACAATCACTTTAAGTGAATTTTTAAAACTGACTCTCTGACAGGTCCAACTAGTGGCTGTCAGACTGTCAGTAGAAGAATTCTATGTAATTTCTGTGCTGAAATAATGAATGGATAGGTCATTTGTCAAATATAGGTGGGAGACAGCTGGCCTGCAGTTTTGGTCAAATTGCTGATGTGGTATTTTCTAACTATTGGCCAATCAAAGAAGTTTTGGTTGCTTTGTATTACCGAATATTCAATTACAATTTCGTACCTGCCTTTTTATTGGTTATTGTTTGGGTGGGCACACCTTTAGCAGTTTGGGGGGATTACTTGAAAGGGACTGGTTGGCAGACCTCTGGAGAGAGAAGATGGGTGACTTTCCTACCTAAGAAACCTGTAGTCTATCCTGTATACAGTAGTATACAGGATAGAGCACAGGTTATTATGGAGACTTGTTGAATAAATTTTTAAAAACCACAAGAAACTCTGAATCGTTGTCTTTACAAGGATTCCTGCCTCAATTCAGAAACTTGTCGAATATTTCTCATATTATCATCTGATCATGGAAACAACAACCCTGTAACCAGAGGAGAGGAACAACCTGATATGAGGAACAACTTGACAGCTTGTTAAAACAAGAGCCCAATGGGCACTATGGTTCCTTGCTGGATGTAATGAAAGGTATACAAATGAAGTATTGCAAATGTAAAGATTGCTTAAGACTCTGGTGACTGCAATATGATGTTCCAAGTTGTTGTCACTTCTTGGCTTTGATCATCTATTTGGTTTGCTCTAATAATTGAATTGAGTTCTTTCCTTCTAAATGACATCTGATAGTGTCTCAAAAACTTTATTGGGTGGGAGAGGGTGGGGGAGAGGCTCTATTTAAGGTTCCCACCTTGTAATTCTAAGTGAACAAGATTTTTAGACGTTGACCACTGGGGACCCCTGATGACCTTTGACCTCTACCAAAAACAATAGGGACCATCTTCTGACCATAATGTATCCACATACCACTTATGAAATCTATCCAAGTTCCCATCTTGAGATATCGCCTTTACAAGTTTTTCAGACTTTGAACTCTGGCGACCCAGATGACATTTGACCTCCACCAAAAATGACAGGGACTTTCATTTTCTGATCATAATGCATCTACATACCAAAATATGGAATCTATCCAAGTTTCCTATCTTGAGATATTGCATTACCAGGATTTTCAGACTTTGACCCCCTGATGACCCAGATGACCTTTGACCTTCACCAAAAACAATAGGGACCATCTTCTGACCATAACGCATCCACATACTAAATATGAAATCTATCCAAGTTCCTATCTTGAGATATCACGGTAACACACCTTCTCACATTTTCTACACATCAAGTTTCAACTGGATCCAACTTCCCTTGTTGAGTTACAGCGTACCCAATCTAGAGTCACAGACCCACATACACCCACACACATACCACCCTGACTGCATTGGCTCCTTATACTAACACAAGGAACCAAAAATGATGTAAATCTGGTTACTATTTTAAAAAAGTCACTTGAAAAATTTTGAGAACATTTACCCTAATAATTCCTCCAATAAATTGTTCATACTTCAATCCATGTTCCTTTGCTGCTGCGTGTATACGAAGAATCCATAGCTTGGAAAAGAAAAAAGGTAACTGGTCAGAATTTTGTCCAATACTTCCCAAATATTCTGCTCAGGACTCTACTTTCTTTTAAGTTCAACTCTTCTGACCTACAGTATTTCATCTCATCACCATACTTCCAAGTTAAAGCCAGTGTGGATTTTGTACATGGTACATACAGTGAAGCCAGTATTGAGCTCTACAAGGATTAGGCCAAGGATGGAAATGACCCACAAAGGTGCATGTCGACCCCTTCTCATGCTAAAATGAAGCCCTTCTGACATCCACAAATTCCCACTTTTAACATACTGTAAATCTGCTGGGAATTTACCAATAAATCTCTTTCAGCTATTCTCAACCCAAGGAAATGAAGTAAATTAACCCAAACAAAGAACTTTATTACTGCTTTAATAATAAACTGGGATAAAATACACAAGATATGACACTCTCTGCCATATGAAAGTAGCCTTTTATTTGCCAAATTAAATAAGTTCCCTCCAAACCAATTGATTGAGGGTTCTACACAAGGAAAAATATCCATGTGATTTGCATCCCACTCAAAGGTCTTTCTGGCTATGATCTTGACTGACACTTACCAAACTCTAAGTGATTCCTAAATTTACTTCTATTTAATTTTATATGTTAACACCGTAAGTGTAAATCTTCCCCCAACTTTTATAACCCAAATCAGTGGCATAGCTAGACCTTTTACCATGTGGGGAGAGCACCCAAACTTTTCAGATTTTTCTTAAAGTGTGAACACCATTGCACTACAGGACGTAATTTGGGGCGCGCCAAGTGGGCTGAAATGTTTTGCCTATTTAAACAAGTATTTGAAAATATGGAGCTTGTATCGTAGAAAATTTTGGATTCTGTAATGAATTTTAAATAGGTGGAGTTTAACTAAAGAATCTGCATCTTCTATTGGCAAACCTGAAACTGCAGCACGGTGACCAAAAATCATTGTTGCTTCATAATGTTATCTTATCTAGTTAGTTAGATGTAGTTTTACAGTCCAGTTTACAACCTATTGGTTCAAGTCGAGCCAGCCACGGCTTTTTTACCAGTAGTGGCTCCCTGGCTTGTTTTCCCTACTCCACTTCTTATGCAGAGCATCACGCACAACGGGAGTAGGTTCCCTTTTTAGAGTCTTTGGTATGACTCGACCTGGGATGTGAACCCAGGCCTTCAGTGTGAGAGGCGGATGCTCTACCGTTAGACCAAACATATGGTTATCTTATCAAAGGCCTATATTTTGAGGCTCTCTGACTACATACTAAAAGCCAAGAGTGTATTGTCAGTTTCACTTGATGATCTGGTGTCACAATCACAAATGGCAAACTTTTGTAATTTCCAGAACTCAGAGAAGTGTACCAAACTCATTTATGTTTGCTAGTACTGCAATAGGAATTGTAATTAGCAGCACATGGAGGATGCTGAAAACTTTGCTTTTTTGAAACAAGTATTAACAAATATAGAACTTTTATTAGAAAGAATTTGAAATTTCTTAAAAAAGAGTTGAAAACCCCACTCTAGTTGACTAGTGTCATAAATGGCAAATTTCATGGAAAAAGGGTTGGTAAAACCACACTGTAGTTGACTGGGGTCACAAATGGCAAATCTCTGAACTTTTCATTTTTCCAACCCAGAAAGGTTGGCAATTGCCCCCCCCCTTCCCCCCATGTAGCTACACCACTGCACCAAATGATGCATTTTTAACTTTTCTAGGGGTTATTACTGGAAACAGAATCCAAGAAAAATGTTGCAAAGTGTCATACTTAGCAAAATCCCCCAAACTTCTTTGAACCCCAAGTTTTCGACCTCCAGTTAACGGAGCTGATCTGTCCCCAACCTGTGGCATGTTTGAATGTACAGTAGTGGAATAACCCATAAACTGTCAAACCCTCCTCAACTTACTCTTCTCAAGTTCCATTTTCTCACGTGTCTATTTCGGTTTTGAAACACCCAGGCTCTGTGGACAGCTCTGATGGTCAAACTATAGCAATTACTGTGACGCCCAAAAAAGTGCTGGAAAACAAACAAACAAGATCAAATAGTGCAGTAGGTTGGGTTACTTGGAGGTTTAACAACCCAGTTTCCAATCAGTTGGTTCAAGTCAAGCTACTACAGCCTTTTTCCAGTTGTGGCTAACTGGCTTGTTTTCCCTACTCCATTGCCTTTAAGATAAAATAGTAGTGACATAATCTATATTGTATGTTTTAATGCATGGGAATACCCTCTGCTGTAGATCATGAAGTTTTGAAGAAAGGTTTCCCAGACCAAAGATAAATGTGAACTGAAGTCTACTTCTGGTCAAAAGAGATACACTGGGAGGAAATGTCAGAAGTTTATGCATGTAACTGATAGTGCAAAAGTTCCTAACTGGCCAGTGTGGGAGGAAAAAGTTGGGAGGCTCCTTCCCGGGAAGTTTGACCATCTGGAGGGAAATTTCAGCAGTTGGAGGGAAATTTCCTGTTTCTGTACATGAAAATATCGGAAAAATATTGGGAAATTAAACTCCCTTCCAAGGAAGTAATTTTACTTCCTTCCTGGGAAATGAACATTTTTTCCAGCCCTGCTGGCCAGAGGCTGAGGCAATTTTAGAAAAGATTGTGTGTTTTTTTACAACATACAACAGGCAGATACACTGTAAGTAAGATTACACATAATCTAACCTTTCTAAGGTCTGTTAAGAGTGTTAAAACAAGTCTGAAGCACAAAGGCAATTCCTATTGCACAGGGCAAGAACCCTACAAAGCCATGTTTTATCGGCATTCAGAGGAAGAGGAAAAGGCCAGGCTTACAAGTGAGACTAAAACCAAGGAAGTCACGCTGTGATTGGAACACACATCCTGATGAATGAAACTGGCAGTTCTTCAATTCCATAACCACTAGACAGGAGAGTGAAGGGAGAACTGTCCCCTTCCTCTTTCCAGAGGAAGGATGGTTGAATCCCCCCCCCCCCCCCATTTCATTTCCATAAAAATAAAAAATCAGCATATTCGTTTCTTATTTAGGAAGAAGACACCTTTGAAGAAAAGTTTGAACTTCTCTTCAAATAAATAGCCATAAAATTTCATCACTTACTAAAGTAGCTGGCTAACCAACCCTTTGTCTGCTCAGTTGAAATTTGTTGACTGTACCACTATACATCATCTATGTCACTGCACATGCATGACAGTTTCCTTTTTTCCTTCAGACATGGAAAGCGAATGGAAAATGCCAAAAAAAATGATTTCCTAGAAGCAATTGTCAAGATGTTTCCTTTCCTACTTATTCATAGCACAAATATTTCAAGCAGAAAAATGGCAAAGAAAGAACATTTTGGTGATCTCTTCCCCTGGAATTGTGAAGTTCCCTTTTGTTTTCAAATGAAAGGGATCAAACAAATATAAGCTTCTTATTGAAGGGAAGTATCCTTAAAGGGCCAAACCTCTCACCTCAAACTACAATTTTGATACCCAGGTACCTAAATTCTCAATTGGCTCAGCTCTTTGATTGACAGCTAATTCAAACAATGCAGAGTGCCAAAGCTTATATTATACAGCATAAACGGTACTGAGAGTGTTTTGATTATATAAATTGAGTTTTTCTATACTCACCCTGAAGCAATAAACTGAGATTGTTTCTGGGTGAGGATGAATTTCAGACAATTGTGGGAGGGGTTTCAGTAAGAAGGTTAGGAGAATTGGTACTGTTTAAGGTGAGAGAACTGGACCTTTAATGAAGCAACTGGTTCCATTTCAAGCATGCATTTTTGCTCTTAAAGGGCCAAACATCTCACCCCAAACTACAATTTTGGTACGAGGGTAAATTCTCAATTGGCTTAAAGGCAGTCATTCGTCACCCTAAACTACAGTTTCAGTATGCATATATCAAACCTCTCAATTGGTACAGCTCTTTGATTTCATCACATTCAAATAACCCATCATAGCTAAATTACACAGCATGGGCACTGAGAGTGTCTTGATTACACATTATGGACTTGTATGGCCACTGGGACAAGCCATGAAACAACAAACTAGGATTGTGTCTGGTTAAAGATGAGTTTTAGATAAATGTGGGAGGGGCTAGAAGTAAGTAGGTTGGGAGAATTGGAACTGTTTGGGATGATGTAAATATGCCTTTAACTCTTTGATTGGCTAATTCAAACAATGCAGAGTACCAAAGCTTATATTGCACAGCACGAGATTGTATCTGGATGAGAATGAATTTCAGACAATTGTGGAGGGGCTTCAGTAAGAAGGTTAGGAGAATTGGTACTGTTTGGGATGATGAAAATATGCCTTTAACTCTTTGATTGGCTAATTCAAACAATGCAGAGTACCAAAGCTTATATTGCACAGCACGAGATTGTATCTGGATGAGAATGAATTTCAGACAATTGTGGGAGGGGCTTCAGTAAGAAGGTTAGGAGAATTGGTACTGTTTGGGGTGAGACTGAGAGAGCTGAGCCTTTAAATTACATGTTTAACACTTTATTCAAGAGGCTTAGTAAATGATGTTACAGTGTAGCCATGGTCAATGGGTTCAGTATTAGGGCATGATCCAGTAGAAAATAGGCTTTATGGCATTTTCCATTAGACCAAAACACACAGGGAACAGGGACATGAATCCGGGGGTGGGGGGGGGGAGGGGGAAATGCCCCACCATTTAGGAAAATGGTATTGCATCAGGGTTTGGAAGACATGGTGTGGAATATTTTTGTCTCTCTTAGGAAACCATGTCAGAAGCCACTGGAACTTTTTGTCCATGCAGAAGTTATTGTTGTTTGTCATGTTCTTAGGCTTGGAACTGACCAGGGCAGTTCACCTTTTTGTCCTCGTTGTAATTTGTCATCCACGTGCTGAGTACTGTACCCTCTTCAGATTTTGTCTGGATGCACCACCCCAACTAAACTGCTAAGTCTGGAAAACCCTAATGAAGGAAAGAATTATTAGCGAGAAAGTTTGCTGTACCATTAAATGGGAACTTAAAAAGCAAAGTCTGTTCAATTTTCAAATGTGATTGTGCTTTGGGTTTGTTTCTTTGCATAGCATCTTGAGCAGTTCCTTTTAGACTTAGAGCAATGGGCACAATACAACTTTTACAAGCATAACTTACTGTTATTAATATTATGTAAAAGAAGCACATCATCTACACAGTCATCATCATCATACGTTGGAGAAGACCCATTAGGCATAGAAGCAACGGAAAGATTGAGGTCAAACTTGCAACGTGCCAGACAACACTTGAATGTGTGCAGTTTCACTGTGGTAAAATCCATTCAAATCAGACATCTATTTTAGGTCTACTAAGTACTATACTTGACACACTGGAAATTCGTCTTTTGCAGCCAGGCAAAGGACTTTCAGTTTTCGCACAATACATACTCACACCAAAAACATATTCCCGATCAACCGGCTCGACTACCTTTCCAATCTTACCTTAGCCTGATCGAATATTATTTTTTTCCTCCACCACCTGTCCGGTGCTGGCCTTAGTTTCCTCCTAGCTTGCCTGACAGCAGTAAGAAAAACCATGTTGTGCTAAATAGATTTTTTTATCATTTATGATATGAATCTTGACTCGGCTTTGATGTTTACAGTCTACAGGCGAATATAACCGGCCGTAAGTACGTACGTACAGTACGTGCACATGACATGCACAGGATCGGATCAGGAAGGCTGCCCAAGCGCATGTATAATGCATGGCGCGTAGGTACGGTACGGTATAGTACGCAAAATGTGAACAAATTTCATTAAAATGGTTACAACATTAATTTATTCATAAACTCATACGCCAAAATGATAAACGAAGTTTTCCATTCTATTATTGGTCACTTAGAATATGAATATGTATATAGCATTGCCGTAATTGTAATTTAGAAGAAACTTCTTAGTGGTAAACAACTTCAACACCTGCATGCAAAATCTAGTACTACAGTAGTAAGGCACCGATGTGCTTGATCGACATAGCTAGTTCATAGGGACGGAGCAACCAACATACAAACATGCATGTAAGAGCCCAAGTTTGAGTGGGCGAGAGAGTGCAGTAACGTTAGAATTTTGTAAAACCTTCTGCTAGCCATATATAAGAGCAACGCTCAAAGAAATGCAGTGTTACTCAAGAGATCACTTAGTGAGGAAAATATGACAGGTGATTTGTCGTATTTTGTTTTTAATCAAAGTTTTTGTCACTACGCCAAACGCCTAAGGCCTCGGCTAGGCCTTAACAGTTTGGCCTAGGCCTAGGCTATAATGTCGTTAGCACGGTAACGTTTATTGCTACTTGAATGCTGTGTATTGTTTACTGTTTATACTGTATTGTACACCGTACCTTAGCCTAGGTATAACAATTTACCATAAGTTATCTTATTAAAGTTAGTAATAGGCCTTATACTACTTATACTAATAGTAACCTATTAGTTTAAGCTAACATTTCTCAGTATGCTCGAAATTAAGTTAGACCTTGAAGTTGAACAGGATAAAGTATGGCATGCTACCTTTTTTACTCCACAATTGAGTCCTTGGCCGGTGACTGCCCTTACTCCAACACTCCTGTGTTCCGACACCCCTATGTTTGGACAGTTACTATTAGGATTGGGTGGTACTGTGAAAATATTGGTACCGGTATTGTAAGACACAAAGAAACAGTATTGAGGCAGTACCGGTTCTCAGTTCTCGGGTAGGGAAGTCAGGTGGGAAGGAACCTAGGCCACGCATGGCCCCCCATGTTGTCCTGCACATTAACACATCTGGGTGTTTAATTGGGTTAATAAACATGCAGGAACCTCTGCTCTATATGTTTGTGTAAATATTTTAATCATCCACACATCCCAACAGTTACTTTTGTCAGTGAATATAGTGAGTACCAGTAATTTTTTCAAGTACCGGTATTTGTAACACACCAAATATCTTCCATATTTTTTTATTACCTGTACCCCTAGTACTGGTATTGAAGACAGTACCGATATGCCACCCAACCCTAGTTTCTACTGTTTATTCATCTATGACTGAGTAGTCAGAACATCACCCGTGTTGAAACGTAATGGATTCGTTGGAACGTAAGGTGTCAGAATATAGGGCTGTAACCCCTTGGCCCCTGTGCACAAAAGATCTCAACATTATATGGCATTGCAGCGTTTCCACATTTTGAGGTTATCTTTCCTGAAACAAATTTCAGATATTTTACAAATTTTGTCCCATTTTCATGTTAACAGATGTAGAGATCATTTTCTACCTAGTTGAAATGATCCGTTCCGTTTTGTCTATTTTTGTCAGAAAATTTACAAAGACGTGACATTTTGTATTGCTAGCCTTTTCTGCATTTCCTTTTTTATATTCACATTTGGCCATGTGACAGCATCGGCAAGCTGATGCAGGCAGACTGCGTGCTTCAGTCCTGTAATTAACTTAGTGTTACAGACAGTTTTAACTTCCAAATTTCACCTTCTTGCTCACCTCCAATTGAGAAAAAAATATGTCAAGAAAGTTGCATGTCATGACAAATCATTCATGGCAAGTATGGTAATTAATAATTATAGGTACATTTCTGAAGCCGTGAGAAGTTAAAGAGTTGCACTCCGGTTTGTCGTGCACATTGTCATGATTTCAGGAGGCATATGAGCATGGACCATGTACAGAGTAGGACCTTCTGTTTAGCGTAGTACACGGTCCTGTTCAAGGACTAGCTTGAAACAGGACTGTGTGAAACAGACAGCTTGCATAACACTCTTGGCCAGGGCTAGGAGTACAGTATTTAATTTGGGAAAAGTAGAACAGTATCCTTGAGTTCGCAAACTGCTTAAAGAGAAAATGTAGTGCCTGGCCCTCCCTTCACTATTTTTGGAGCTTATTTGCTAAATTTAGGGATTCCTACTTTACTCTTTTACTTTGTAGGCCCAATTATTTTATCTAAAAGCAAAGGCAATGTATCAAATTTGTGAAGGAATTAAATCAGACAAGATTTGCAAGAATTTTACTATGCAGTAAAGGGGCCACTGCCCTCGGCTTAAAGTCTGATTTTTAATTTTTTGCAGGTGTGTAGCCCTCCTCTCATTTCAGATATGTAGACAGAGATGTCAACATAAAAATCAACGACATACTGTAAAGACACATGTCCTGTTCAGTTCTCCAGCTAAGATCTAGAGAGAGCCTTAGGAATCAAGACAATACAGTATTTTGCATTATTTTGAATTACTGTAGTACCAAACCAGTAAGAAAGTCCTGAAGATGTGATATTCTACCTACGAAGAATACTTTCTAAAAGTGCAAGCTGGAAAATTTGACGGGAGGCCATTTGTGTCTTTGATTGGGGGTTTCTCTCTTAGTCATAATGCCTCCATCATCTGGGGAGCTATGGGGCTCCCATATCATGCCCGCCAAGATAAACATTGAATGTTTACTACCAAATGGCATCATTGTACCCTTGCAATGTATGAGAGAGGCGTCGTTGGGAGCTATAAAGACGATCCTATGGCAGGAAGCTCAAAAGTTACCCCTGGCAAATCATTTAGCAGAGGCTTCATCCTACATCTTTGTGACCATAACCCAGGATGCAGAGAAAGAGGAGTTTTATGATGAAGGAAGGAGGCTGTGTGATTTGAGGCTCTTCCAGCCATGGCTTAAAGTAGTTGAGCCAGCAGGAAACAGAGAGGAGAAAATGCTAAATTATGATATAGGTACAGTATGACTTGTTAAAATACTTAAAGGCCCAATTCTCTCACCCCAAAAAGTACCAATTCCTCCTAAGCCCCTCCCACAATTGTCTGAAATTCATCCTCATCCAGACACAATCTCAGTTTATTGCTTCAGGGTGAGTATAAAAAAGCCAAATGCGTATACAGTTCATGCTATAAGCTTTGGTACTCTGCATTGTTTGAATTAGTTTTCAAAGAAAGAGCTGAGCCAATTGAGAATTTCGGTAAACCCCTACCAAAGGATGCAGTTTGGGGTGATACGATTGGTCTTTAACAACCTAAGATTTCATGATTTAGAAATTTTTAATGTGGTCACTGCTGTGTATTTGCTTGTTAGAATTTAATTTGAAGACATGAACGCTTGTTGGTCGTGTGTTTCCTCTTCTTTGGTACAGCAGTGGGGGGGGGGCGTAGAGGAGTGTTATTGGGAACTGGGAAATTTGGGAAAATGTAAGAAAGTCCTGTCATAGAAATTTCGTAATTCTGAAGGAAATAAACAAGTTATGCCTATAAACAAAGGTATTATTTTCATGGGGAATGTGTTAGAAACTTGCCATGCTTTTATGATGTGTTTGTAAATTTGGACAGCCTGGGGGAGAGTGCAGGGAATATATCTACAAGCCCTGATCAGTAGAAGATACCACAAGGGAGCAGACTCAACAAAAACATTCTAAGGACCTGACCTTAAACATAGTATGTGTGAGTTTCTACAGGCAACACCAACAACCAAGTGTTTCCAATGGAAACTTCAGCTAAAGTATGAGGTGTTTTTCGAGATAGGTCTTTACAAAGCATACAAACACTTAGGTTTCAATTTATTGTCACAAATTTTGTATTTGTATCTAATTTTACTTTGCATCACAAGAACTTTTCTTGTATCCTTTCCCCATCTTTTTATGTTGTTCTGTCCATGTGCTTTAAGAGTTATGTGGGGATTGAGATCTTTCCTGCCCTGTTCATTTCTCATATATATGTGTCTATCTCATTCTTATAAGAAGAATTAGGCAATATTCTGTAAGACTTAAAGGATCAACAAGTTTTGTCGATGACTGGAAACTGTCACAAATTAGTAGCATTTCTCATATCAACTGTACACTCCTCAGAGAGCATGTGCTGTGCTATTGCTTACAATGACTTCCAAGCAATTGATCAAACCAGTTGATTGAAGATTAGGTTATTCAGACTGTGTATTTATTTAGGAAAGTTAGAGGTATGATTTCCACAGAAATAAATCCTCTGCTAAAGATCACCTCACAAGAAAATGACAAAGTTGGGTATTTGATGTGAAAAGCATTTTAAAAGCCAAGAAAATTGCCACAATTCCTGTTGAAATCAGTCAAGAATTGACCATTTTACTGGGTAACTTGTGATTTACACTTAATCATGCATAAACATGAGCTCAGTATGCAAATCTTGTGAAGTATAGGGAGGGACATGCCATTTATGGCTAATGTTATTTTTTGTTGTAGCAATCTTCATTTTAAGGACAGTTGTAACATTAGTATGTCCTGAGGGCTTTATTAAATTGACAGTTTAAAATGTTTTCTTAAAAATCATCAGTATTAATTTATAAGCAACGAACTATCTGAGGAGAAGTAAAGAGATAATAAATAAAGGGTTTACAAATTGTATGCCAACATTTTGCAACACCCCACCTTATTATTTTAGCTTTAGAAACATTTAAACTGTAGAGATGTATATCTTGAGAACCATAAAACGTATGACATAATTCCAAATGATTACTCATTAACTACTCATTAACTGCCAGGTAAAAGTCAGGGCTTTTGGTGACATGTCACAATACCTTTAACCTAAGTTTACTCTGGCTATAGTGCAAATATTCAAGTGCTGCTCTCCTTTTCAGGCTCAACAATTGGAATATCTGTTAATGAATTTGACCAGCTGAAGGACCCAGAGGTAATTGATTTTCGACGCAATGTACTCAGCATGTGCAAAACCGTCGTAGAAGACCGTGAAGCTCGTGGCAAGTTGGAGCACGCCCTCTATGTCTACCCTCCTAATTTAGAAGCATCAGAAGAATTACCAAAGCATGTTTATCAGAAGCTTGACAAAGGTATTGTTTACAATTTTGTATATGATTTTATCTCTTCCTTGTGCAGTAACAAGTCCTACCTTTTCTCCTTGGAATGGGGTGGGGATGCAGGAGAATAATATATGGAATGAATTTCATTGTAGGAAGGTACCCTGCATTCCTTGCAAACTTCTAACTTGAAGGGCTAGTTTTCTTTAAGTCAGTCTTAACAAGTACACAACTTGTGGGCTTACCAACTGTCCAGTGACGACAAGACACTTCATCATATAATACTCTCCTTTTAATACAATAGCACCGTCTCCTTTGTCCTTCCTTTTTCTTCCTGAGGCTGCCAGACATGTATCCATACAGTCCAAACTTACTCATTGTAAACTCAAGTATATGGTCAGTTACCTATGAATTCAGGGGCTGCTTCTTAGAACAGATCCTTGACTTGGATCCTGTATTGTCAGATCCAGACAAGACAAGATCCTTCTCACCAATGGGAATGCAATAGGCATGTGCCTACATACATATACAGGATTAAACAGCTAACAGCACAAGGTCCCAAATCAGTGTTGTCAGTGAAAGAATCATAGCAAAAAGGTTCAATGGGAAGTTGTGATGGAATAAGCAAAAAGTGAAAAAGTTTAAGAGCCAGTTTTGTGAGACTTTGCAAATGAACACAAATGGGAAACTCCAGAGCACAAAATATGATATTCATGGGAAACTTCTTTTTTTTTCATACAAAAAATTACTTTATCAACTCCAAGTTATAGTCTTTTAAAAATCTGCAGAAACAGATGGGATAACTAACCAGCTAGAGGCACTACCAGTGCACATCATGTTAATTCATTTGTTTATTTTCAGTGTCATATTTGTTTACCTAATTGTATTTCCATTATTAATTTGCCTTTGACTCACCTTATTTTTTCTTTTGGAAAATTTGATGTTGTGGACTTTGTACACGCTGTTTGTCTGCAAATTTTCCTTGTATCTAATGTGCAAATGTAATTTTAACAGCTGTGTGGAGACAATGCCATGATGTTTTATCTCTCTGTGGGTGCATGGTAGCAGTAATCAACAGCCAGTCACAATACAAAGTTAAAGGGATATAGTAAAATATTGTCATCAGTGTATGCATGTTTAAAGCTGCTATTAAGAAGTTAAGCTGTAGAGTTGTATTATTGGTTTTATGGAGTAGGGGGAATTGAGTGAGTGATTTGTATTAAGGGAGATGGCATTTCAATTTGGGGGCTGTGCTGACGATAACACCCTCCACATTGTTCGCTTTAACATATACTCCAGCACCTAGAATGTAATGTCTAACAAAATTTGACTATACTTGAAAGGTTGCATGCTCTGTTATCCATAAAACCTCTCTGTCTGGAGTCACAATCTCAAAAATTGGATCAATCATTTCCAGCATTTGGTGTCTGACATATACAGCTTTAATGTCTACTAGGTAAAGGTCAGATTTCAGTTTCTTGAATGTCTGCCAAAACATAACTATTCTTTGGGGAGATGAAAGTGTTTAAGGCCCTTACAAATCTGTGGCACAATTTTACATTTTATAGGGTGATATCAGTTTTATTCTTACATCATAAATACACATCTAGAGTTAAATACATATAAATTTGATGCAAAAAAGGAGAGCTACACAAAATTTGTGCTTCCAGGATAAGAATTGGCATAACAAGTCTTAAGGGATTTATTTTCGGACTGGTAAAAAAACAAAGGGATGTACTTGAAAAGTAGAAGTATCCCTTAACAACTGATGACTGTATGGGAAGTAATAAGGGAAGTTTTAAACCAACCAAACTACAGTCAGTCCTGATACTTACCCAAAAAAAAATGTATGTCAGTGATTTGCATAGGTACGGACCAACTCGATGGCTGGGGGTCGTAGAATATGCCGTGATATTTCCCACCTTTTGTAAGAAGTGATAAAAGGGAAGGACTTGCACCTTATTTGAATTGTATTGTAAAAAGGCTTTGAAATTGCACCATCTTTGAAGGGCCTCCTCATCTAGTTGATACTATAAAAAAAATATATCATTTTGGCGTCATTTGATTCTATCTATCTAACTGACTGACTGACTTGCCCATCCTACAGAACTGTGTAAGTTTGGTTCATGGGTACCATTTTGTAAGTTGGAACTAAGTTCGGTAGTTCATAAGTAGATCGCTTTTAGTGAATCATGACATGGGAATTTACCTAGTAGCACTATGAATACGCAGAGGTAATGTGCAATTGACTCTGATTAAATTTAAGATACTTTACTGTACTGTATCTGTAAGATGGGAGTAGAGAACTGCTAAGCCTTAAACCAGCAAATGTTGTAAAAATTGGTCCTCTTCTCTTCCCCTCTCTGGACCCTGAATATAGCCCCATTAAATTATCAGGGTTTGACTTTTTAGAACATACAAAGAGGAAGCTTTTTCAAAAAGCTTTGAACCCTTTTCCAAATAAAATCTTCTTGTATTTAAGAATGAATCTTGATACAAACATAAACACACAAATACAAGATGTACACCTACACACACACAAAATCAGTTTTCAGTTGCAAATGTTCAGTTTGTTTTATTGATTTATTTGGTTTAAAACTTTGGACTTAACTTCAATTTTAAACCTGTTCTCAATTTTAAACCTGCTCTTTACCAGTACTTCTTGGCACAGCATTCTCAAAGGACAAAATCAGTTGTCCAAGACTAATAATATTTCTGAACCACAGCTAAGTCCAGGCACATAGCCAAGATTGTGTCATGGGGGGTTTTGGTGTCATGGGAGGGTTTTGGGGCATGACATGAGGGAAAAGTCTAAGGATAGAGAGAAAAAAAAGTTATTTTAGGTGTTTTTTGCACTACAAGATTGGGTCATGGGGTGGTTCTAACTTCCCAATGCGCCCCCTGTGGCTATGCTACTGGCTAAATCTCATAAATTTTTGTGTCTTTCTCTTGCAAGTATCTATCATGGTATTTCAGGGCATATTGCTTATTTAGAATTAGAAAAGCAGGGGGGAATCAAGCAGTAAGTCCTTTAAAATTTTGCAGTGGAGTGAGAAAAATATGGTGGAGTGAGAAAAATATGGATGATTCTAAAAAGAGCTCTTCGTCAAGGGTAGTTAGTCTGTTATCCCACTATCCAGATTAGAGTGACTGACTTGTCCCTTCAAGACCTACTGTACAATGAGTGTAGGCCACATTAGTATGTACTGCAGCTTTCATTGCCTTTGTTTTCATAGATTCACAGTTATGTGTTAATAGTCTGCATTTGTTGCTCTCAACTACTTTAACTTTCTTCTCTTTGCACATTGTCTAAAATGTCACCAACATGAGCACCTGAACTCTTAAACAGCTTTTCAGGTTTTGAAAAAACCTTTTATTTTCAGCAACAGTTTAATCTCACAATTTTATTCTTTTTTCTCTTCAATGTATCTTTCATAATAATTTAGAACTTCCCTATTGCCTATTCAAGGTAAACCATGTATTTGCCTCAATTAAATTTCACATTTGAGGAAAAAACAAATATTGTCACATGACTCTCTGTCCTAGCCAATCATTAGACAGGAGAGTCTACAACACCACAGTACTTCAAGTTGGGGTGAATGCATTCCCCCTTGAAAACTTTTTGAACGATTGATCAGTAACGATTTGATCAGTAACTGTGAAAAACATTTTACAGGAGGTATTCCCTGTGCAGATATTTTCAATGTACTGTGGCATCTGGATAGTGGTTTTTTGTTACAGGATTACTGCACTTTGAAATTGGGAGATCACCATTAATACAAAGTCAGCTACATACAAACAACTAGGACAAAGTGACTTGTCAATCAAATGTTGGCACTTGAAGAGGATTAGATCAAAATACCTTTTGTCTGAAAGATTAAGTGGATGTCTCTTCTTCTCTCATAGCTCTATGTTTTTACACTGTAGCTTTGACCCCATCTTATGACTGGTAAACTTGTTTTGCAACCAAAAGAATGTTGTTTGTGGGCAAGTGTTTTATCCAAATTTGTGTTTTGCTGTTAGCCTGTTTGACCTCTTGACCTCCCTTACTAGGAATGGCCCACCTGACTGATATAAATTCAGACCTGTTTGTTGTCATGCGTGGTGTTTTCACTGTTATGTAGATAAACACTTTTGGTGGCATTGATGTTTTTGTCAAATCTTGTTCATGCTCTGTTCAGAATTTAGGCCAGCAAAAATGGGGTGCAGTATGAGGAGGGACCTTGATTAGAATAGTAACATGTTAAATCCAAGCACTATGAGGAGAGAATTCATAATTGGTATAACTCTCAGGGTAGATGAATTCATTGTCGGTCTTGTTCTCTTTGTATAATGTACTTGTAGTCATGTGATACTAAGCATGATTGTAGCCCATGTACCTGAAAAGCTTGCGGAGCAGAGGAAGTCTTTTTGTTCAGCTTATCGCTACGAAAAACCAATGTCAGCTGGGGTTGGAGCCAAAATCATTTCATCTGCGTAGAAATCCAACGCAAACTTCATTTTACATAACAGTATGTGGATTGGTTGAGGCAAGGCTCTTAAATGTTTAAAAGAGAAACACTGCTATCGTACAACAGTAAACTGAGTCACAGCGGTCAATGTAATGGTATTGTATTTCCGCAAGCATACACACAGTACAGCAACTAATTCCTAACAACCTAGCACAGAGCCTTGAGAAAAGACAGTTCGATATTTTTCTACAAAAGATTATTTGTCAGCCTTTAAACCAACTCTTTGATGAAAAGTTGTCATTCTTTGTAAGAGGCTGCCCATGATCAAGACTTCATCTAATTTAGGAGCTTTAACAGACATAATAAGCCTATATTTTTGTTTGGTTTAAATGATTCTGTGGTCAGTGTAACATTGCAAAGATTCAGTCACTGAGAACTGCCTACCTCAGGAATAGACCAATTGTGGTGAGTGCTCATGAATATTAATGCCATCTAGATTTGGGCTCATTGAAAGGAATTCTTGACTATCTATTGCTGGCAGGCTCTGAGGGGTGGCAGCCTAAGGAGGCTGCAGCCACGGAGGGGCTGCGAAGGCTAATGTTTGAAACTATTCATTTTGCAATGATCAGTCACCAACTCATTAACATGTATTGCTACTGAAGGCTCTACTGCCTTCCTGTGTTGTACCCTCCTAGTATGGGTGGGAAAATTTGGGAAGCTGGGAAGCTCCCTCCCAGGAAATTTGGGCATTTCGAGGGAAATTTTGGCAATTGGAGCGAAATTTCTCTTTTCTGTAACTTGAAAATATAAAGAAAATTGTCATCCTGGGAAATAAACATTCTTCCAGTGTTGCTTCCTGGGATGCTTACCCCTTCCCATCAGCCATCCTTTATCTGTAATGGAAAGGATTAATCCACACTATATGAAGAAGTTGCATACCATACAGTATGTAGACATAGAGTATGTAGACAGGTTTTGCGGTGATGCATTGCACCTTTTTTTGGGGTGATGGGGGAGGGAGAGGGTCAAGCATCCATTGTACAACAGTTTTAATAAAGGTGCTGTCATGCACGTGTATTTGTGGATTAACATTGCGTAAAAGTCATATACATCAGTTTATTTCGGCATTCACAACACTTATTTGTGGCTGATGCGTCACCCTTACGACTGTTAGAATCCTCTCTTGTCCTGGTCCCCACTCCACTCTTTCTTCACCCTCCTCGAGGAAGAAAACATGTCAAATGCTACAAATTTAATCCTTCCCCACTTCTAAATTATAACCAATATAGACAATGAAGAGGGACCCCCAAATGACCCCTCTGTAAGTCTCTGGGTTATTGTTTTAAGTGATTATTCTTACCACTTGAACAGAGTTTCCAAGAAAAGAAGAAGACAATTCATTCCCTGGTCTCTTTTTTTTTCTAATTCATTTTATATGGCCTAGTTACAAAAAATACAGTGCAAAAACTTTTAGGTGTGCACCTTGATGCCTTTTGAACATTATCACCCACAATACAAACTGCATGTAAGTTTCCAAGTCAATCAGAGCCACTTCAAAATGTCTGTCTGGTATCTACTGTCTCCATGGCAACATTATACACAAAACACCATTTCAAGATGCCCTTTGTGCACAAACATGTATTCTGAGGACATGGAATGATTACAATGTAATTTTGAATGTTTAATGTGAGTGATATTAAAGTTGGAATCATGTTACAAGTTTCAATTTAAGTTCATTAGAGTTAGAGTAATGCCAGCTAGATGGAATTGCTGATGAGACATAACCTTAGAATATATTATACAGTTTCCAGATCTTTTGAAAGTATTTAAAGGGCCCATGTCATCAAAGGCAGCACCTTTTTGTTCCAAGGGTTTTAAACAACTTAAGGTGGAAATAATGCATTTTAAAATATTTCATTAATTTCTCTTGAGACTTGTCTCAATTGAATTCAGAGTACTGTAGCTCATTGGTATGCCATGATATTCAGAGTATGGAGTATGTCTGTGAGATGTAGCCAGTACAGTACATATTTCAAAATAAGTTTCCTGCTATTGTTTTTGCCTATCTATGAAGAAGAATAATGAGAATGCTCACAGTTTCAGAACCATACAAATAAGTGTTTTCCCAGCAATTACAAACATCCATCAATCCGTGCAACTTTTATTATTCCCATTGTTTAATTTGACCTTCTGATGTAACTTTGTGGTGTCTGATGTTTTGTGATTTTTATCCTGCACACAAACAGACCTGCTTGCACAGTGCTAGTTCTCATTGGGAAATAAGAATCTTAACTAAAAGGCAAAATTTTTTATGGATAGCTGTGTAGGTTATTTTGGAGTTAACAGTGTACAGTAGGTTATGTGGGGTCATGAGAGAAAAAAGGATGGAATTTCCCTTAGACTTAAAATGTTGATTGTCCATCAAGCAGTGGGTGATGAACTTGGTATGTGCTTGGTAGTGGTCTCTGCTGTTATACATCTACTACTGGTCATGGAGGAACTTGGTTATACCAGACTAGAAAACTATTCAAAGTTTTAATAACATTGTTTCATGAATTATACACCAATTTATCAAAATTTTGCTTATCATGGAAGTACAGTATATGAGGCTTGTTATTTATGACATTGCAAAGTGATACAAAAATTCTGAGTTTAACTTCATTGCGGCTCAAGGCTGTTTCTCTTAGGCCTAGGAGCAATTCCCTGCTTAAGCCAGCCATGTTTGCAGCCTCAAATAGGCAAATGTGAGGATTTTTAATTTATCAAATACTTATCATAAAATTTTGTGATGCTTTTGATTTATGACATTGCAAAGTGGTAAAAAGTTTTTGAGTTCGACTTCATAGCTGCCCAAGGCTGTTTCCCTTAGGCCTCAGAGCAGCCCTTTGCTCAAGCAAATGGTGTTTCTAGTCTTTAACAGGCAGTTCTGAGGATTTTTAATTCTATGATGACAAATTGGGATCATATTGCTTACCATTACTGGTATGGGTACTTTTGGGGGGAAGGGGGGGGGGGTTAGTGAGTGGACAGTTGAGATGATGATATTTAATTAAGCCCAACAAATCTAATGAGGTAGTATAGCATTAGTGACATTCGTGTAAACTGGTTTTTTTTTCGACTTTAGGACGGCTCATCATTTGGGTATGGGTGATATCATCAGTCAATGATGATCAGAAGTATGAATTGAAGATTCACCACGAAAGTACCCCGGAAGACATCATCGCTGAAACGATTCGAGAAAGGGCTCAGCAGATGCCAGAACTGTCCAAGCAAGGTCAACAGAGATGTGTAGAAGAATACAAAGGAACTTATGTCCTCAAAGTTTGCGGATGTGACGAATATGTACTTCAGAATTTTCCTGTTTCACAGTATAAGGTGATTTTTGCTTACCAGTGTCAGTGGCTACCTCATGGTACGATGCTTTTCATTGCATGGTTGGGAAGTGCTTACCCAAGAGCACTTCTTGACAAGGGGCATTCAAACCACCTTCACATGAATCCCCTCAACCCCCTGCCTTGATAGGTCTTAAGAGTATTTAAAAGAGTATTTAAACCCGGACTTACTCTGACTTGGAAACGGGCATTTCGAGCAACTGTGACTTACTTCAACTAGGCAAGACCACCTACTGTGAATGCAAATTCATAACATTGAATAAGCTAGGCTCCACTGTAATGAAAGCTTGCCCAAACATGTGGTAATGTATTGTCAACAGTCTGCAAGTCATAAATTACGTATTGATGTCCCATCAGGACATTAAATAATTGGCTCTTAGCCACAAACTAGATCTCAATCTACCTCCTAGCAAGGTTTATGAAACACCAACTCCAACTTGTGTTCAGCCATGAAAATGACATTTTTCAATCTTCTCTTATTCTTACTAACCCCAAAAGGCAGAGATAGCTGAAGTAAGAGAGGATTTGTGTAATGGCACATCATTTCCATGTTCTCATTTGGCCTGAAAGTCATCACAGCACAGTCACAGCACAGTATAGTCACAGCACAGCACAGCGAAACCGAACAGTCACATCACAGTGCAGTCGCAGAGAGCTATGCAGCTGAGTCATGTAAAAAAACTTACTTTTAAATCTCTCCACAGTATGTGAGGCAGTGTATACTGAAGGGCAAAACACCTCAGCTTATGCTCATGTCCAAAGATAGTGTCCTAAATAGCCTGCCAGAAGTCCATTTTCCAATACCGTCCTATATGAGGAGAGGTCCAGCAGCTCCACCACCTGTGTCCACTAAATGTGCCTGGGAGGTACTTGACCCTCTTAGAATAAAGGTTAACTGTGCCACGTATGTCAATGTGAAGGAATTGGACAAGGTCAGTTGTAAACTTGGAATTTTATTAATTTAAAATTTGGTGATAATAATGTATAGACCCTTTTTCCAAATAGTAACTGCAAAGGATTTTGGGATATATCTATGGCATGCATCCATTATGTCAATGGCATTTAACTGTAGAAAAAGATGTCTTTCACCAAAAGTATATCCCACAGTCCTTTGTAATTGCTGTTTGGGAAAGGGTTTGCTAAGAACTGCCATTGTGCTTTATGCTCAATGGTTTGATGCTTGAAAAACAAACTAGGGAATTACAACGGGAAAAAAGGCCTTGGCTAGCTCAACTTTAAATGGGCATGACGCCGCCACAATAACTTTTGTGTATTGAAAGATTTGATACGGTATTTTACAAATATCATCCCACACCCCATTAAAAGGGGTATAATTCTGCATAAATGATATTTGAGCAAAAATGTTCAAAATCCAATTTCGAAAAATGCCTCAAGATGTGCACCTGACTTTTGTGATGCAATAGGAACGTGCATCTAAATGTGGAACTAATGCGACACTTGGTTAGGTTAGATTATCTAAGCAACTTCTACAACTAAGAATATGTATGCACAAGCCATAACAAGCGCGTTCCCACTAGCAATTCTTTACTGTATAAGCTGTTTGGTGAAGGTGCTATTTCAAATGCTAGGCAGTCACCGCGCAATGCAGCCACACAGTGTAGTCACTGGCCATGCTCGCTGCTATCGTAGCACCGGTGTTTGCTATGATGTACCAGCTAACACGCAATACCATGCATATGATAAGATGATTGTGAGCTCTTGGGCACAGTGTTGCTAACCGTGCTTCCAATGACGTCACCATCTTGAGACCCGCTCACACACGTTTTTTTGCTTTCAGATTTTAAATGGGCTGAGCCTGGCCTGTAATTGGGAATTCACAACATAGTTTTCAGGTGGTTATGGAAATAATTCAGTAGGGAAAACATACACTTTATGTCAAGGTGTACCCAAAGAATATTTACTGAGACGCGTCATACCCACTAGAAATCAATTGATTAAAATTTGAGCTGTAAAACTTTATCCAACTAATAAACTGAAAAAAAAAAATTTCTGGGTTTTAGCCATCATATTCCATAATTTCATTATAATTCTGGCAGTATCTTTGATGTATTGTTGTAATATTGCTTTATATGTCCCTTCAGGTCCATGTAAGAACTTGCATATACCATGGCTCAGAGCCATTATGTCCTGTTGTGTCAACTGAACATGTTCCATGTGCAAATCCCAAGTGGAATGCTTGGCTGACCTATGACCTCAGAATCTGTGACATTCCTCGTAGTGCGAAACTCTGTGTGTCTATGTGCTCCTCGGGGAAGAGGAAAGGAAAGAAAGAGGTGATTAATTCTTTAATTTATGCTATTGTCTCCATTGTGTGCCTGTCATATTTAATGCTATTGTTAGATAGCGGGACACAATAGTGTTAAACCCTTCATATTTTCTGAATGTGATAAGTTATTTTGTATCTTTTACAACTAAGTGAAAGCAGCATATTTAGAATAAATATCAGAACTTTCAAAGATTAACTTATCAGATAATCATGTAAGCTACATCAACTTAATCAAATTGTTTTGAAGTAGGTCTGCAGCAAATCAACAAGGTGCTTGTGTGGGACTTGTCATTACATCAGCCATCAGCTCAACGTCAATAGTTAAAGGGCTAGGCAGGTGGAGCCCCCCTCCACCCCCCCCCCCCGGCCCAGAATTTTTTTTTGCCCACAGAATTTTGAAGTTTTCATTTACTAAATACCTTTTGACACATTTGACCCCTGCTACCAGAAAATTTCTTCCCCCCATCCGCTGGAATCCATCCCCACCCCCTGTCTTTCAGTACCTTTCCTTGTTATGGTCTGGTCAGCAAATACATGTATTGCAGCTGGTGGTCACTTCTCATGTACGTAGGGTGTAGTGGCAGGTAGAATGCAAAGCAAGAAAATATGCTGTCACAAATCAAGAAACTGCTGAACTGTCAAAAAATTCTGTTGGCAGATGTAGAGGTTGTAATGATGTTTTGTTCTGACATCTGATTAATGACAAATGTCACCTAGCCTATT
This sequence comes from Holothuria scabra, assembly GCA_037179385.1. Lineage (NCBI taxonomy): Eukaryota > Metazoa > Echinodermata > Holothuroidea > Aspidochirotida > Holothuriidae > Holothuria > Holothuria scabra. The sequence goes on along the minus strand of CM074195.1, from coordinate 10,197,079 downwards.
CATGTGTCATATTTTAACTGCAGTTCTGATACTTCCAGAAAGGTATTTTTGATGTTATGCTTTTCTGAAATAATAAGCTTTCCTAGTTACGCTACAGCTCTTAAAGCACGTGATGACTTCATGTTTACATACAAATGTGAAGTGTCTTTGATATGTTTCCTTTTGTTTTTTAATTTAGGGTGGCTGTGCATTGGCATGGGGTAATATCAACCTGTATGATTACACCAATAGGCTACAGTCAGGAAACATGAGGTTGTCTCTTTGGCCACCCCCTCAGGGTCATGAGGACCTCCTCTGTCCATTCGGTCAAACTGGTTCCAACCCAAACAAAGATGCACCTTGCCTGGAGCTGGAGTTTGACCGATTCAGTCACAGCTTGGTCTTTCCTGTATTTTCCCAAATCTATGAACATGCTTTGAAGGTGGCTTCAGAGACCAATGACTACAGCAGCTTTCCTAAGGAGATGGTATGATTTATTTTCTCAGTTCCCTTTTGCTCTTTCATAGGTTTAAGAATGTGGAAGGGGGGGGGACTAAATATGGAGGGGTGATTTGGGGAGTGAATATTTCTGTATTTTTGCAAATCTATAAACATGCTTTGAAGGTGACTTCAGAGACCAATGACTATGGCAGCTTTCCTAAGGAGATGGTATGATTTATTTTTCTTGGTTCCCTTTTGCACTCTTTCATGGGTTTAAGAATGCTGAGGGGGGAGGACTAAATAGGTAGGGGTGCTTCAGGGGGTGAATATTTTTGTATTTTTACAAATCTATAAACATGCTTTGAAGGTGGCTTCAGAGACCAATGACTACAGCAGCTTTCCTAAGGAGATGGTATGATTTATTTTCTTGGTTTCCTTTTGCACTCTTTCATGGGTTTAAGAATGCTGAGGGGGGAGGACTAAATAGGTAGGGGTGCTTCAGGGGGTGAATATTTTGTATTTTTACAAATCTATAAACATGCTTTGAAGGTGGCTTCAGAGACCAATGACTACAGCAGCTTTCCTTAGGAGATGGTATGATTTATTTTCTTGGTTTCCTTTTGCACTCTTTCATGGGTTTAAGAATGCTGAGGGGGGAGGACTAAATAGGTAGGGGTGCTTCAGGGGGTAAATATTTTTGTATTTTTTACAAATCTATAAACATGCATTTAAGGTTGCTTAAGAGACCAAAGACTACAGCAGCTTTCCTAAGGAGATGGTATGATTTATATCCGTAATTCCCTTTTGCTCTCTTTCATGGGTTTAAGAATTAGGATGGGGGAGAGAGGGGGGAAAGGGGGGACTGAATAGGGAGAGAGGGGGGAAAGGGGGGACTGAATAGGGAGTGTTGCTTAGAATACTGCAGGGTCTGATCAGTGTGTACCACAGACCACAGCCCTGGTCTAGAAATGAAACCTATTGCCATTGTGTTTGGTGCTCAGCATAAGCAATTGAGTAGAGAGAACAAGCCAATAAGCCATAGCTGGAAAATGCTGCGGCTGGCCCAACTTAACCAGTTGATAAAAAGCTAGGTAATAAAGACTCATCTAATAACTGTACCACAGATAGTAGTCACTGCCAGTAACAGTGATCTCGGGAAAGAATTGTTACAAGACATCAAACAAAAGGAAGAAATGGTGGGTGAAAATGAATCAGAGGAAAAATATTAGTGTTTAGGAAAAGCACAAAAGTGTGAAGAAGAAGAAAGGTCCAAAAAATTTCGTTTGGTAAAGGAAGTGTTTAGTGGTGTGACTACAGACAGCTCCGCCCTGCAGACATTTTTCAACCTGATAATTTGTCTAAGTCTGTTGACAGTTTCCCCAGATGCTAAGCTTTTCTTTTTAAGTGCCTTTGGTAAAATGTCTTCCACACTGTTTTCACCTGTGACCTGCTTTCATCTGTCTATACTGCATGGTGATGCTATTGTTCACATTTGCTTTAAGAAACAAAATAAATAAATAAATAATAATCATTATGATAATGAGGCCTTTTACGATGTTAAGCGACTGTGAATATGGGAGAAGCCTGTGGCTTATGAATTACAACTTCACACAGAATTGCAACCAAGTGACCAGTTAAGATCAAATATGGTATCTTTTGAAAGGCCATTGCTGATGTGAAAACCGTAGATTGCCTTGGGATGAAATATCTACCTTGCTTTGACCTGGCCAGGAACAAACCACTGACATCCTGGTTGCTAGACGTCATACCTTCAAATGCCACAGTCTTTATCCACTCAACTACAGCCTCGATTTTTTATTAATAAATGACTAAATAAATAAACTGAGGTTTCAGTGGTGGCTGTGTTGCTGAGACATGTTTGAGTTAAGATCCCCCCCCCCCTTTTAACAGATTTGTTTATGTCACTATCTTTCAGCACAGTAAAGTCCATTCACCTTTCAATAAAGCAAACTTGTCTAACTGTTCATCATGTCATTTGAAATGTATATTTGGGGATTTTTGTCTTTATTCTTAGGAAAGTGCAGATGATATTAATGATGAAGATTCAGCCCAACTTGAGGAGATCTTTAGCAAGGATAGACTTCATGAGATGTCAGAACAAGATAAAGAACTTGTTTGGAGGTTTCGGTGAGGAATACATCATTGCAATTGAAGTAAAATATTTGCAAAGAAATTAGCCCTTAGTACTTAATTTGTAACTAGTGCTTTGTTCACCTTGTTGAACTACAATACACATGTTTGGTAGCTTAATTCGCGGGCTATGCGCATGCGCACATTCCCCAAATCGTCAGGATGACCAAACCAATTGCAAACCTACAGCACATGTTCTAAACTTTTGAGTTTACATGGAAATGTGGTAAAATCATTCTTTCTTAACCCATCCATAACATAAGAACAAATCATAAGTGTGGTTTTGTTCAGTAGACTGTATCTAACTTGCCTTTTGGTGTAAAATTTGCATTTAATCTGCCATAAAATAGGGTGGGACCCCTTTTTGGTTGCGATGATAAGAGAAACCTATGCAATCATGATGGCGTGTGTATGTATGTGTGTGTGTGTGTGTGTGTGTATGTATGTGTCTGCGTGTGTGTGTTTGTGACACTTTGCTTGTTAGCACGATATCTCAAGATAGAAATGTCTGACAATTTTCAAACTTGATACATGAATGCCCCATATTGAGAGGAAGAACCCTATTGTTTTTGGCGGAGGTCAAAGGTCATCTGGGGTCAGCAGGGGTCAAAGTCTGAAAACTTTGTTAGCACGATATCTCAAGATGGGAAACTTGTATAGATTTCATATTTGGTATGTGGATGCGTTATGGTCAGAAGATGGTCCCTATTGTTTTTGACGGAGGTCAAAAGTCATCTGGGGTCACCGAGGGTCAAAGTCTGAAAATCTCGTTAGCACAATATCTCAAGATAGGAAACTTGGATAGATTTCATATTTGGTATGTGGATGCCTTATGGTCAGAAGATGGTCCCTATTGTTTTTGGTGGAGGTCAAAGGTCATCTGGGGGTCACTGGGGGTCAAAGTCTGAAAATCTTATGAGCACGATAATTCAAGATAGGGAACATGGATAGGTTTCATATTTGGTATGTGGATGTGTTATGGTCAGAAGATTATTCATATTGTTTTTGGTGGAGGTCAAAGGTCATCTGGGGTCACCGGGGGTCATAGTCCGAAAAACTTGTCAACACAATATCTCAAGGGAGAAAAATTGGATAGATTTCATATTTGGTTTGTGGATGCATTTAGGTCAGAAGATGATCCTTATTGTTTTTGGTGGAGGTCAAAGGTCATCTGGGGTCACCAGGGGTCAAAGTCTGAAAATCTTATGAGCACGATAATTCAAGATAGGGAACTTGGATAGATTTCATATTTGGTATGTGGATGTGTTATGGTCAGAAGATGGTTCATATTGTTTTCGGTGGAGGTCAAAGGTCATCTTGGGTCAGCAGGGGTCAATTTCTGAAAACTTTGTTAGCACGATATCTCAAGATAGGAAACTTGTATAGATTTCATATGTGGTATGTGGATGCGTTATGGTCAGAAGATGGTCCCTATTGTTTTTGACGGAGGTCAAAGGTCATCTGGGGTCACCAGGGGTAAAAGTCTGAAAATCTTGTTAGCACCATATCTCAAGATAGGAAACTTGGATAAGTTTCATATTTGGTATGTTGATGTGTTATGGTCAGAAGATTGTTTATATTGTTTTCGGTGGAGGTCAAAAGTCATCTGGGGTCACCGGGGGTCAAAGTCTGAAAATCTTGTCAACACAATATCTGAAGGGAGGAAACTTGGATAGATTTCATATTTAGTTTGTGAATGAGTTTTGGTCAGAAGATGGTTCATATTGTTTTCGGTGGAGGTCAAAGGTCATCTGGGGTCACTGGGGGTCAAAGTCTGAAAATCTTGTCAACACAATATCTGAAGGGAGGAAACTTGAATAGATTTCATATTTGGTTTGTGGGTGCATTATAGTCAGAGGATGGTCCCTATTGGTTTTGGTAAAGGTCAAAGGTCATCTGGGGTCACCGGGGGGGACAACAATATCACAAGGTATGTAACTTGGATAGATTTCATATTTGTAATGTGAATCGGTTAAAGTTAGGAGATGGTCCCTACAGAGATGCCAAGTATCTTGATTTAGGGTGGAATAATTACCATTCATAAATACTTGTATTGATTTCCTGCATTCTGATTGGCTGAAAACCATTCGAGACCAGTCTCGAATCGCATTCGAGACTGGTCTTGAATGGTTTTCAAGAAGTAAGGAGAATTGAATTGAATGTGATCACTATACTTACTGTGTACAATATTTTAAGCCCATGCTAGGTTGCCATAGAAACATGCCATATTCACCCCATAGTTTTGCACAGCACATGTAGGCCTACTGTAATGTCATACAGTAAGCCAAGTACATGTTAGCAAGATAAACAATAACACTGAGACACTGTACACTGTGTAAAGTTGATACCCTAGTCTTCAGAGTTACCATTCCAAAGAATAATAACTGGCAGTGATAAAGACATAGGCCTAGGTTAGCCTAGGCTTAGGAATCATTGCTCCCCACAAATGGGTATTTTGATCACACACATTGTTTTATAGGTCTAACAAGTTAGGCCCTAGGCTAAAACTGCATGCACTGAGCTGCGATGACTGGCACTGTTGTTAACGTTTTAATCCACTCCTAAATTTTGGGGGTCAAATAAAACGTGCCTATAACTACAGTATTGTTACGCCTACTAAAGTGTCTAAGGTTAGCGACAATATACACAGGCTTTCGCACAGTGACAGTGCTGGGGTTACTAATTCCGCTAAGACTGTCTAAACAGGGAAACAACAGTAACGTTACCCGTTTGGCCCACAGGCTAGCAAAGTAATCGTCAAGTCCAGTAGCCTGAGTGGCAATTCCCTGCGGAAGCCTGGTATAGTTTACCTGTAACCTCAGTCTCTTTAAAGGCTAAAGCGCATTTTAAAATTGCTTCCATCTCTTACAAAGAATTTCTATCACCGTGTCTGACCCATAACATCAACTAGGCTACGTCTGCATGTCCTTCCCGCAGTATGATCTGCTAACCACACACAGCGCTAGTACAGTATAGCTGCACAGTCACTCACTCTTACTGTGTACTGCATGTAGTATGTAACGTTAGCTCTTCGCACAACTGTAAACACAGGTAACGAGAAGTTAGTAACTTTCCTTGACTTTTCGCTCAACCTCATCTCCAAAACGATGCGATACCGTGATCAGTGTTTTTCTGTTAACAACATTTGCTTGTAAAATAGCCGATATAGTTCTCGAAAATGTAGCAAATTAAAGATGATACTGAGCGTACCGGTCGCGACATGCAGTTCAGAATGTTCATCTTGCTAGCATCAATTCAAGTTCAAGATATCAATACGTCACAATGGGGGCTAAAAAACTGAGGAGAATTAAAACTTGATCTCTAAAATTTGACCAATTTTTTTAATTTTTTCATGTTTTTCACCCATTTTTCTCAAAGTATTTATGAATGGGGATAAAAGCAGGGTGCCCCGGTCTTAAATGTGATTTAAGACCTCCGATGCCGTCATCACAGAGGCAGTGGACCTCGGCTATCGCCTCGGTCCGCTCAGCCTCTATGATGACGTCATCGTCGGTCTTAAATCACATTTAAGACCGGGCACCCTCGCATTTATCCCCTAATTTTCACCCTCGCTTTTGCAATTACGAATATCCTCCAAAAATTGCTCTTTTCACGTGTTAAGGATCTTTGTTGAAATCTCAAAGGGTCTAGCTCCCTAAACTGAAAAGTTTAGGCCAAAATTGTATGGTTCGAATGAGCAAGTGGGCTAGTACTTTCTGCCTAGGCTTAACGTAGGCCTAAGTTAGGCCTAGCCGATGCTACATCTTTCACAAAGCAGAATGGCGTACTGAAGAGGATCAACAAAAATCCACTTGGCCAAGAACGTCAAAAATATTTAAAAGGCATTGGTAAAAAACCCTTATACAACAATCTGCAGTACTTTTGTGAGCTTTAGGTGTAAAGTTTTTCCCTGGGATGTAATTTTCTTCATCATGTCTAATGTCTTGGCACTTTTGCCATTGCCTAATGTATAGCATATATGTACATTTTGAACCTGTTCTACACATGTATGTTTCTGTGTAATAATACCCTTAGGCTAGCCTAGTGGGAAATTTAGCTTTCCTACCGATATTTTATTTGTTCTAGAACATGATATAAAGCATGCAGCAGCATATTTTGGTAGCAGGGTGGTATCTGCAGCGGGGGAAAACTTACGAAATTCTGTCATATATATTAGTGTTATGAGAAGCTGTTCAAAAGTCCTCCCATATATATTAGTGTTACGAAGTGTCATTGCAAAATAATGTCTCGACTCTGCAGTATTTATGGGGTTGGTTCAAACCTCTGCACTGAAATCTAACCCTCATCAAAGTCTTAAAAGTATTATTAAACCTTTCAGCTGGAAAGGATGGGGAGAGGGTCCTTAGTTTACAGTGTTGTGAACTCTCAAGACTTTTTGCAGGTAATTATACAAAACCATCAAAACCATCATTATGTCATTTCTTAATTGTACCATGGTTTTTTAGGGTTGCCCTAGCATGAGGGGGGTCCACTTTTAAAGAAGGTTTGCATGATTCCTATTTTTCATTTCTTGACGTCAGCTGGAAGCCTTTTGAAATTGCAATGTGTAGAGGTTAAAGGTTTTGTAGGGTCACTGGTGGTCAAAATGTGAATGAAAACCTTGTTTAATAGGTGTTAACACATCTTAAAGTGGGAGACTTAAATAGATTTCACGTGTGGTTTGTGAATGCGTATGGTAAGAAGGTGATCCCTATTTTTGGTGGGGGGACAAAGGTCATGTGGGAAAACAAAATTATTTTTTGAACATGTTAGTATAACATTTGAATGAGAAGATAATGGTACATGATGGGATTATTTGAAATGGAACGTTTGTGTATCATCGAAACCTCAATGCAGTTTTGCATTTTGGTTTCTTTAGAGTTGGTTGGACACTTAGATATGCTCAGTTTAATATGCACATAATACATGAAAAGTAGGTAATGCAGTACTCTTTATACTGAGCTCAGTTTGTGTGTTCCACACTTTGCCCCAAAATTATATGGACCAATCAATTACCAAACTCTCGTATGCATGGATCAATTTGCGCTTGTATGTCCAAGTGACAAAGCTCTGTGCACAAATCCTTGACAACCTGTACTGTACATACCTTTATATGTTCGTAAGTATTAGATGTGATGTCATGTGCATAAATTGTGAGATTTTTAAAATTTTTCATCTTAAATTGAATGACATTTTTCTTTTTTACGCTTCTTTGCATTTGTGTTTCATCATCAGAAGAGAATGTCGCTATTATCCCAACTCTTTGCCAAAGTTGCTAAATGCTGTCAAATGGAACAGTTGCGATGAAGTCTCACAAGTAAGAAAAGTATATTTTTTTGACAACAATTTTCACTACAAAAGTATGATTTCTAATGTTGTAAACTGGTTGTTCCTTAGCTATTTATATGGAGTCTACAGCAATTTTGTGTGGTGCTCGGCATAAGCAATGGACTAGGTAAAAGGAGACAATGAGTCAAGACTGGAAAAGAGGACCCTGGCCAGCCAAACCTAAACCATTTGGTTAGAAAACTGGGCCCTAAAACCTCAGCTAACGTACCTGTTAGTCTAAGCTATTTATACAATTTTTTACAATGAAAAACACTGATCAATGGCCTCTTAACTGACGAAGAAAGGTTGGAATCACATGAAATTATGGATTTCAACTTCAAAATATGGTGAGTGTATTGATACCTGTTTAAAAATTAAATAAAAGAGAATTAAAAAGTAAATTTTATCTTTTTTTTGTCATTAGCTCTATGCCCTTTTGAAAGACTGGCCATATGTCAACATAGAAACAGCTCTTGGTCTGTTGGACTGCAGCTACTCAGATGTTGGGGTCCGAACACTAGCTGTAGACTGCCTAGAGGACCTTTTAGATGAAGAACTCTCACAGTACCTGCTGGAATTGGTACAAGTAAGTACACAAAATGGTGGCAATTTGTCAGCTCAACCCACAAAGTGGGTGTAAAGCTCATGTTATACTGTAGAGTGGCAAATTGTCTGTCTCACTTTTCAAAAGGTTTCAGCTTCTGTAATTGCCAGTGGATTTTTCTAAAATTTGATGTACAGGTGTCATATTAGGAGGCAATATATTTACTTCTTAGCAACATGACAAACCAAAGAAAAGTGGTAATTTTTGGCCATTTTGATCATTTTTTGCCATAAGGCAAAAGTCTACATGAAACAAGATCCCAGTGGAGGCATTGTCATCTTTGTAATTGCCTCTGTCCACTGTGTACACACCTTGAGTTCCCATTCAGCTAATTACTTATACTTCAGTAATTTTAGTATCTATTACACAGCTCTCCCTGCTGTGTGTGTAAGGACACTTGCATACAGCAGGGTCACTGTTAATCTATAGAATTGCTATTTGGCTCATCACCACAAGTTTGCATTCCTGGAGTGGTCAAGCTAGAGTGGTGATGAAGAGATATGATCTCTGTTCACACAAGGCATGTTAGAATTTGGAAAAATGTCAGTTTTAATTGTACTCAAATCAGCAAATCTTCAAATGGATGATGTAGTAAAGTTTCTTCCAGTACTTTGAATAATTGAATTGAATATTTGAAACCATCTGTATGTGCACATACTGTTTTATTTAGATCACAGTATATTAATCATTTGTGTTTGTATGTCTATATAAGTCCCATCTTACTTACTCAAACTGAGGGAAACAGGTTACATAAATATAAGTTTGATCCATCAAGTCAAAGATTTGTTTTATTTTCTCTTTTCAGGTTCTTAAATATGAATCTTATCTTGATAACCCTCTTGCGAGGTTTCTTTTGAAACGGTCATTGTGCAATCAGAAAATTGGTCACTATTTCTTTTGGCATCTCAGGTTTGTTCATATTGAAGTTTATCCTTTCAGTATTGTAGGTGGTTGACTATGACATATATACATGAACCCTGTGACCAAGTGATTTCAAGATTTGTCAGCCATTCCTTGGGTTCATCTTCTCAAGTCTTTCTTTTTTCTGCGCCATAAATAGTTGTTTTTCATTGAAAACCTGAATTTCATCTGCCTCATATAGTATTTTGTATTGTTTGCAGTCATCATGTGGTATTGGTTAGCGAAATGATTACTAACATAATTGCTAATGGACCCCAGAAATTTGTTACCAGTACTTGACTGTCAGATACATCTATTAACTGAATCTGAAAGGGTGGAGGAAACTTGCCTTGGGGTTCTGATGCAGTGTGGAAATTAGGAAAATGTGCAAAAAATCTGGAATTTATCATTGGCATGAAAATCTGTGAATTTGAGTGGTTGTTCTTGAAAAAATTTCCATGTGGTCCTGAAAATTGAAACCTTACACTTCCAGTTGTTGCAATCATGTTTTACAGTATGTGTCCATTCAAAAATAAAGGTTATCATGTGCAAAATTCATTATTATTTGATTAATTGATTATTATTTGATTATTATTTGATTCTAGATGTTCCATTTTAGTCTTCAAATAGTCTGGTACTCCAAAAGTGGGAACTCCGGATTCGGTCTAGACAGTCATTAAATTATAGCCTGTCATTGTTTTTGTCAACTTTGAGTGGCTGAGTAATTGCAAATTGTGATGCAAAAGCTTAATTCGTAATAAGGAAGCATAAAATTATTTTGGGGTGTTATGGATTCTGATAGCATGGTAAGGGTGTGTGTATAAGCATGGTTCATGCTGAACTTTTGCATAGTGCAACATAGTTACTATGACTAGTCCTGCATTTTTTTTCTTCTTATTGGTAACTCTTTCCAAACTTTAAGCAAAAGTTTTGCTCTCTCTTTTTCCAGGTCTGAGATGCATAAACCAAAAGTGAGTCTCCGATTCGGTTTATTATTAGAGGCCTACTGCAGGTCATTGGGTCCATACCTCAAACTACTTCTAAGACAGGTGGAAGCCTTAGATAAACTGACCAAACTTTCAGAATCTTTAGAAGAAAGGAAAGATGAAACAAGCAGGGTGAGAAACAGCAGTTGTATTTCATTTTAAAATGCATATCATTTGTCCAATTTTGGGGGATTAGGGGTAATGGGAAAATGACATTGGCCACAGGTAAAGTTATTAATTAGGTTAGATGGACTTTTGTGGTTCAGCTTCTAACCAATTAGGGAAAGTTGGGCCGGCCATGGGCTTTTTTCCAATTGTGGCTCACTGGCTTGTTTTGCTGACTCCATGACATGGGCCACAAGAGCCTTTGATAAATTTGCTGAGTTTTCAGAATCTTTCCAAGACAGGAAAAATGAAACAAGTAGGGTGAGAAAGATACCTGCCATTGTATTTTCATTCAAGATGATTGTTTGTCTAATAATATAGCTATGGGAGGATTATGGGTGGTGAGGAAACGACATGGACCATGGGGAGCCTCATAGAAGCATTTGATAAATTGACCAAATTTTCATAGCCTATAGAAGATAGGAACGATGAAACAGGCAGATTGAGAAAAATTACTGGAATTTTATTTTCATTTTTAATAATTTGACTGTTTGTCCAATAATATAGCCTACAGGGGGATTAGGAGAAATATCATGATTAGTTAATAATTTAATAAATTGACCAAACTTTTAGAATATTTGGAGGAAAAAAAGATCAAACTGGTAGAAAGAGAAAGAACAACAATTCTATGATGACATCCTCCATTTGCATTAGAAGTGGAGGAACTGATAGTGGATGGGCAATGAGAGAACCAAGCCTTGTATTACTGACGAAAATGTCTTTATCCCTAAAAGAGAGGTTTGCTTAGCGGAAGAAACAGTTAATAAAGAATCCACAGGTACCTGTTTTTATTTTGAGATGATGTTCTCTTGCTACTGTGGCATGGTTTGTGATCAAGTTTGGGGGAGAGGAAAATGTTTCCAGGGAATTTTATAGAGCAAATGTGTTAATGGGATCCTCCCTTTTGCAGCATACAGCCATGGAAAGGACAGGCTTAAATGTAAAATAAATAAATGTAGAGAATAAAGAATTGGAAAAGGGATGAATGCTTGTTATCTCATTTAAGCAGAAATAACTTAAAGGTTGAAATTTAAGTTTCTGGTTAGGGAATTTCTTTTAGCGTTATTAGTGTTTGCACGGGTAACCCGGGTACCCGGGTACCCGCCCGCCATCGTATTACCTGGTTCCAAATCTACTACCCGAATCTTAAAAAAAAAATGCATGCAAAAGGATCATCCCATTTACGCCATTGCCCACGGTAATGGACTAAAATATTTTGCCAATTTGGTAAACATTCTTCGAGACTGAGAATGAAGAGAGCCCCAAGAAATTATGTGTAAGTTTGATAGTTGTCTGTACTTCGTTTCTGAAGTTGAAATTTTTATCAGGGTGCGGCCCTATTGCGCTATCGTCACGTAGTGGGTTACTTCTCACACATCACATGTATATGGCTTATAAACTTACTCGCAAGCAAGCTATCTGACAGCCGATTCAAAATCACATCGTACTGTTTCACGCAGACATAGCAAGACATACTAGGTGCGTTCGATTTAGTGGCTCGAGCCGGCTCAACTGGTTCAGCCAGCGATCGATCTTTGGCAAAAGTGATTTTAACGTCATCAAATCATCACAACTTGAGCCGGCCAAAACGACCAGCCCTCCGAGGTGGTCTAGTTGAGCCGGTGACGTATTTTACGTCACATTTCGACCAGTTAAAAAACTGGTTGAGCCAGTTGAGCCGGCTCGAGCTGCTTAATCGAACGCACCTACTGTATCACCCCCGCCCAGCTCGCAAAGACAGTGCCCGTAACGTTCAGCATGCTAGGTAAACTGAGCCTTGCATGTATATACGATCTTATTATCAATACAGTATGCCACCTCGAGTATAATCCTCGAATATTTCTTAATGGTTAAAGGTGTCAGTTTTATGCAAATCAACACTTTGCCGCTATCTGCAAAGTAAAACGACATCAATGTAATAACACCGTAAACATTCACAAATTTTTTTTTAAAATAGGCCAGTATATATTACGTTATTTTGCCCCAAAATGGCGCTCAAGCAGACTACGAAGTTTATGTGTGAAAGTTATGTTACCGTGCCTGGATGTCGACATGAGGCTAGCTATGTAAGAACGTACATACCCCATTAGGGATAATTCCAACGCACATTGCAAAGTAGTATGAGGGAAGTTCACAAACATGACGTCGTTTGTTTACAATCGGTAATTTTTGACGTGCAAGAGAATACCATAATACAGGGCTCTGATTAGTTGATATTTTTAAATCAGTGGTTTAAAAGGAGAAGCTTCGAGCTCTAACTATGCTGGCTTTTCAAGTAGGAAAGCGTCCCAAAATTCAATATCAAATTGATATAGGCCTTGGGAAGTATAATTTTCTTATTTGACTGTTTTCTGTTACGTTTTCTTTTTTACTTGTCATTTTGATCTAAAACAAAACGAAACGATTAAACCTTCTAACAAATCAAATGTTTTTGAACTTGGGAACTGTGATCGCTATACCTATCCAGTACAGATGTTAATGTTACCATGCATGTCTTATGGAGTATGCCTTACAAAATGCTCATATCTTTTAGTCACCATAACACCGGGTAACCCGGGTACCCGACGGGTATGGTGATAGGGTACCCGGGTCCTAATTTTTAGTACCCGTGCAAACACTAAGCGTTATGGAACTATAACTTAAGCCGAAGTCACGACACTGCAATGAATTTCAATGCAATTTTTGTGAGTTTTATGAAGATCTTCTTCATCTCTGGTTGGAAAGAGCCAAAAATTTATATATGAGTTGCATCAGAGGTCTATGAATATGAAGTATTAACCTATACTTTTGTCACACCAACAAACAGCACTTATTGGACATGCATAGTCCGAAGAAAGTTGTCTGTCAGTGTGACATCATGAAATAAGTAGTATAAATTTAAATTTCATAGTTCTGTGACACAGATGATATATTTACACAGATTGGCCAATTTAAAGTTCTTTCTAACCAGATGTGGGGAGATTTCAATAAAAACCCTACAAAATTGGATTGGAATCTAATCGTAATTCATTATGGTGTGATCATGGCTTTACACAGTGATTTGTGCCCAAATGTTTTGTGCATGCTCTTGGTCTTTGGTTCAAATCCAATTCAGATTTAGTTTATCTTCACCCAGAATTACATTTCTCCCACTGTGGTAAGCTTTCCATCAAAACCCATTGCCTGACAGGTCAAGCCTTATGAACTCTGGGCTGAAGGGCTTTCAGCAAACCATGCAACCAGCTAACTTTGCCTTTTTGAAATTCCATCTTATTCTTTTAATTCTTCACAGGAGCGTATGAAATTCCTCACAGATCAGATGAAACAAGCTGACTTTAAGGAAACTCTTCAGCACTTTCCGCAACCTTTAGACCCAGGTTTCTCGCTGGGCAAATTAAAAATGGATGAGTGCAGCATCATGTCATCTGCAAAGCGCCCTCTATGGCTGGTATGGGAAAACCATGACGTCATGGCTAAGGCAATGTTTCAAGACATCAAAGTTATATTTAAACGTGGTGATGGTTAGTGTTAAGCTTTTGCTGACTGTAGGAAAAAGCTGAAAAGGTTTTAAATTTTATAAATTTTTGCATTTTGGATGTCTGTAAATTGAGGATATTAGAATGAAAAATTTGTTTATATTTGTTTAAAAAACCAGCAACTTTCCACTTTTTGTATTTAAGGTCATTAAAGTACTTCATAAATTTTGAATAGGGTTACCTTGTTTCCTTCCTGACTTGCAATGAAACCAAATGTTGGAAATTTTGTTACGAGTGCTATAGAAAAACAGTGTATAGAGTTTGTAAATATTTTGTGACAAAAAGATGATGTCTAGTGCTTGTCAAATCATTTAAAAAGTCTTCATTTAAAAATGCTCAATAGGAAAATAATGGTAAGCTTAAAGAATGTTTGTAAACCCCTTTTTATTGTGCAATATTTAGGTTGCCTCTAGCAGTAATAATTTTTAATGGTTTGAAGGTCAGGACCTTCTGCTCTAGACAACAAATAAACAGCTACCATACCAAATATAATATGGTACTTTGTCCCTCTTTTCAGATTTACGACAGGATATGTTAACACTCCAGATGATTCAATTAATGGATTCCTTGTGGCAGAGAGATGGACTCGATCTTAAGTAAGGACTTGAGAAAAATAGTTTGTTTCTAGTAGGTGTTCAGATTTGTGTAGGGCTTGAGACATTTTCACTTTGTTTCAGAGAAAATACAGATTTTTCTATATCCCACCTCTACTTTTATTTTGGTTATGCTGTGATTTTTTGTGCTATGTATGTTTATATATATACATATACACTGTCACTGAGTTTCTGAAACCTCTTTGGAGGTTTAAAAGAAAATGAACTTGAACCTCCTATGTAGCCCACATTTAACCCACAATAAGTTAAATTCATAAAGGGGAAGGCCGCCCTCAGTGTAGCAGAATGGGAACAGAAGAATGCTCTATGATGCTTTTGAGTGATATTTTAATTTTAAATCAAAACTGGCTTTTTTTTCAGAAAACATCTGTGTTTGTGAGATGATGAGGATGGAGTCAGGCAGTTGTTCAGATAGGGGGGGTGGGCAGCAGGGAAAGGGGGTGGGGGAGTGTTATCCAAACCTGTAGTTTACTCAATTTAAGCAGACCTCTGCAAAAGAGATGTACATATAAATAATTGAATTGCATTATCCCTTTGTTTTTATAACTATCTGCATTCTGTCATTCTGGATATAATTACACCCTAAAATATGTCAACACAAAAGCTGTGTCTGCTAATTATTTGATAATGTAATTGTACTGCTTATTATTTATGAGTACACTGTTTTGAAAGGTGCATAACATTCAATTAAAGATATGGTAAAAAAAAGGGATGAAGGGGGTAGGGGTAATAGCATTATGATGTAATGCTACTGTGGCTTTGCAGTTTCAGTTTTGTAACTTAAAGGGGTCCCTCTAAGCGTCAAGCATGAAGTATGTTAGAAAATGTTCTGCTGTCATTTGACTTTCAGAATGATTCCATATAGATGCTTAGCTACAGGTCACATGACTGGTTTAATAGAGGTGGTCAGGAACTCTGCAACTATTTATGATATCCAACATAAAGCTGGAATTATGAGTACCCTTCAATTAAAAAGTGGAGTCCTACATCAATGGATCAAAGAAAAAAACAAAGGAGTACAGTAAGTATAGACTTGTTCTTCCTTCTCACCCAACCCTATGACCAACAACTTCTTGTTACACTGATTGTAGAGTTCCACCATCCCACCTCACGCTGTGGTCTGTCCACCAGTACTTTTTTATTACATGCATAGTAGATTTGGAATCAGGGTTTCCACTGATGTGTGTGATTGCATGAATCTTGGTTCTATCTGAAAGTCTCTCCAAAGAATGTTGGGAGAGGGAGGATTTTCTTTAGAACCCTAGAACCAACACTGTCTGCAGTTACGAATACCCTCAAATCAAAAATGTAGTCTTATATGAATGGTTGGAAGAAAAGAATTAAAGGAGCTCAGTCCATATTGCATTGACACTGATTTACTGGATTTTGTAAAATTTCATTTGCAAAACATACTTAAACATGTGAAGAGTTTAAAGATGTTTACTTTATGGATATATAATTGTTATGAAACTCTCCTTTCAGTGTAAGGCCATAAGTGCATTAATTATAATACAATACAAAACAAACAGATATCATTACGTCAAAAGCTATGAAATGATGTATTTACAGATGACATTTTATTTTGTCCTTAGATATGACATTGCCATAGACACATTCACACGATCCTGTGCTGGCTACTGCGTGGCTACGTTCATCTTGGGTATCGGCGATCGCCATAATGATAACATTATGGTCACCGAGAACGGCCAGGTAGAGTTTTTGCCTTTGCCATTGACAATAAATGAAAGTAACCAGCATTAAACTAATCGACAAATACTCTTAACAGTTTCGTTAAAGTAAAGCCAATGTAAGTGAGAAAGGAGTAATAATCATAGCACAGTGTTTAAATAGAATGTCACACTTTTGACAACTTCTGTCATCTCTGGTCAAAGAGAGTAATTTTGATTCAATTTCTCCATGCTATCAGCCAATTGGGTGTTAGAAGGTAGGTTTGGACAGATGTTGTAGAGTGTTGAAGTCAGGCCGTGAATTTTGAGGCATGCAGTTGTGATTGCACACCACCACTTGCCTCAAATCACTGTGACGAGTGTAATTTTTTGCACACCTAAGGAGAAAATGGGAACTTGAATAAATGTATTGTTACATTGCCGAGTTGGTCAAGATGAGCAGCATACAATGAAGAATATCAGCAGATTTCTCAGTTGTTCTTGGTTTATTAATTCTACATTCTACAAGTTGCTATAATTCATGGTAGACCACTTCTGGCCTATAAGGTGTGCTTCTGTCTGGCTCCTGTTAACCACTGCTGATTGCAGCTGAAACACACATTTATATATGGTAGGAGTCTTTATTATCTCAATTATTCCTTGACCTGATGAGGTACATTGATCTCACAAGGTGCCTTGATCTCACGAGGTGCCTTGATCTCACAAGGTGCCTTGATCTCACGAGGAGCCTTGATCTCACGAGGTGCCTTGATCTCACAAGGTACATTGATCTTACAAGGTGCCTTGATCTCACGAGGTGCATTGATCTCACAAGGTGCCTTGATCTCACGAGGTACATTGATCTCACAAGGTGCCTTGATCTCACGAGGTGCCTTGATCTCACAAGGTAAATTGATCTCACAAGGTAAATTGATCTCACAAGGTAAATTGATCTCACAAGGTAAATTGATCTCACGAGGTAAATTGATCTCACAAGGTACATTGATCTCATGAGGTACATTTACCTCATGAGGTATATGCCTAGCATTGTACACACTTTAGGCAGAAACACAATATGCTTACAGTATGACTCATAATAACAGTTAAATACCTTTTTGGGAATCTGCACTCAGTAAAGGCCATTTCCTTAACAATATGATATGTGATATATATTTACGGTCGGTGAATGTTACGCAAGCAGGAATAATTTGATAACTTTCTGTCTTCTTTGTGTTTGTTTGATTTCAGTTATTACTTTAATGCATGTGGAATTTTCACTGAAGCATTAAACTTTGGCATATTAACTCTTGCTAGAATGTATGAAGAATAGACCTGATGCATGGATGACACGCTAATGTCATCCATGGGGGCAAAACAATGGGACATGTGGCTGCAGGCATAAGAATTTTCCTTGCATGTGGAGCAAACTATGCTTGTATTCAACTGGTTGAAAAATCAGCTGCCTGCTTTTGTCAGTGTTGGTTTGTTTTGCCCCCAAAGGAGGGCATACTTTTTGCTCTGTGACATCACATGCATATGGTCTTTTGGATTAATATGAGGGATTGATGTAGTCTCTGTTTGCTTCAAGTTGTTTCATCTTTGAAAAATGTGGGTACAATCAGCTAGTATCTCAAGAACAATTTCCTAGAAGGAAGTAATGATTTCAGAAAAAAAAACACTTCAACCGTCTTCATGCAAGTGGCGACATATGTCACTGTGGGGGTGCTTCAAAAATAAATATTTAGAGTGATATATTAATACCAAAAGAACGCCCTCTATTTGATTTCTCAGCTCATGTCGTACAATGTGGTCACAGTCAACTGCATTGGTATTAAATTTATAAAGAGGGGAGTATAACTATATCCACAGGGTTTTGTTGAACTAGGAACTAAATTTGGAGAGCGCCCTCAACTTAATGCAACTTGGTAAGAGTTAATATCTTTTCTGTTTGACATAATACATATGATTGTTTGTGTAAACCCTTTTGTTTACATATATTTTTCAAATTGTAACTTTACTTTTCACTGCAGATCTTTCACATCGATTTTGGTCATTTCTTGGGTCACATCAAGAAGAAGTATGGGATCAAACGAGAGAGGGTGCCCTTCGTCCTGACTGAAGATTTTCTCAAAGTTATCACCAAAGGGAATGACATTAACAAGAGTGATGAATTTAAAAAGTAAGTGCTGTGAAGTCGAGTGTATGCAACCAGAGCAAGAAAGACACAACACAAAGTAATATAGTTTTAGCTCTAGTTTGAAAATTGTGATGGGGCAGGTAGCTTTTGTAATAGAGATTCATATGAAGTGTTTGTCAGGCAAAAGCTTAAATGCTGTTACCTTGTCACCTACTTTTCTTACTTCGAAAGCGTTTGTTATGCAACTCTGTATTTTACATTTATGTCAGATTTTTAAGTTCTATATTTACCCCCCCCCCCTTTTTTTTTTGACAGTCAACAAACTTGTAAAAGAAGCATAAAGAGTTATCTGTCAATGTGCAAGAGAAATCTCCAAATGAAACCTAATATTTTAAAAAGAATTAGATCTGCAGGTGGCAGTCATATCTGATCGAAACCAGGATTTGGAAAATTTCACAGTTTGAAATAAAACTAGCTCATGCTCACAAAAATTTGTTTTGATGCCATCTCATAGACTGATAAAATTTGATTTATTTGTTAAATTTCCATTTACTGTTTAAGAGAAAAGCTGCATCATAGATTTCCTGCAAGTGCTAAATCCTTAATTGAGTATTCAGGTGTCGTATATATTGAAAAATATCTGGACAGCTGCAGGAATTGTTTTGTTTTGTTTTTATTAATTACGACTCATGTGACAGGTATATAACTTAATATTTGTACTATCAAGCATAGCTGTAATCGTATCTAATGCCACATTGAAATATGATATTTTAACATTATGCAGAAAACATGATTTTAATGTAAACTGAAATTTGGTGTAAAGTTGAAATTCTTTTTTAATGGTCTTGAGCATAAAATGAGGATTCATTTGAAAACCTCATTAAAATTCTGCTGACAGGATGGTTTTATAATCAAACAGGGAAGAACCTTATTTAAAAGAATAACTATGGGCTTGTATCCATGGTAACAACTGTATGGATCTCCAAGGAAGCCTTGTTTGTCAGCAGATGAAATATTTTTCCATTTAATTGTCAAATTTTTAATGTAAAGACCAATTTTATTACCATTAAAAGGTTGATTTTGGTTCTGGTATAAGATTTTGGGAACTAATGGACTCACATTAACAAGCCACAACATTCTACTATCTGCTATGGTATCTAAGCAGTGTGTTAATATAGTGTGGGTTCTTAGAAATATGTCCTGCATTCTTTTGCAATAATATTCTAAATTTCCTTTGCAAAGTTGTAGCAGAAACTTTGTCATCCCAGACAGCTCCAATCTTTCCTGCTAAGTTACTTGTAGCCCCTCCCAAATCTGTCTTAAAGCAGCATCCAATTGGTTTGTGCAGTACACCAAATTTTTCTCAACCTGGGAAGTTATTAATGACAAATTGTAGAAACTCAGATAATCTTCATATTCTTCATGCAAATAAATGTTCCAAGAAATAAGTAATTCACAATTCAGTTTGGTCTTTTGAATTCCAACTGCATGGTCATGCCGCTAGAGCATCAGATATGCATTAGGGAGGTCAGCAGTTGGAGTCCTGGCTGGGTCATACCAAAGCCTTTAAAAATGGAACCTACTGCCATTGTGTTTGATGCTCACCATAAGCAATGAGTTTGAGTTTGAGTCCTGGCTGGGTCATACCCAAGACTTTAAAAATGGAACCTACTGCCATTGTGTTTGATGCTCACCATAAGCAATGAGTTTGAGTTTGAGTCCGGGCTGGGTCATACCAAAGACTTTAAAAATGGAACCGACTGCCATTGTGTTTGGTGCTCAACATAAGCAATGAGTTTGAGTTTGAGTCCTGGCTGGGTCATACCAAAGACTTTAGAAATGGAACCTACTGCCATTGTGTTTGGTGCTCAACATAAGCAATGAGTTTGAGTTTGAGTCCTGGCTGGGTCATACCAAAGACTTTAAAAATGGAACCTACTGCCATTGTGTTTGGTGCTCAACATAAGCAATGAGTTTGAGTTTGAGTCCTGGCTGGGTGATACCCAAGACTTTAAAAATGGAACCTACTGCCATTGTGTTTGATGCTCACCATAAGCAATGAGTTTGAGTTTGAGTCCTGGCCGGGTCATACCAAAGACTTTAAAAATGGAACCTACTGCCATTGTGTTTGGTGCTCACCATAAGCAATGAGTTTGAGTTTGAGTCCTGGCCGGGTCATACCAAAGACTTTAAAAATGGAACCTACTGCCATTGTATTTGGTGCTCAGCATAAGCAATGAGTTTGAGTTTGAGTCCTGGCTGGGTCATACCCAAGAGTTTAAAAATGGAACCTACTGCCATTGTGTTTGGTGCTCAGCATAAGCAATGAGTCTGAGTTGGAGTCCTGGCTGGGTCATACCCAAGACTTCAAAAATGGAACCTACTGCCATTGTGTTTGGTGCTCAGCATAAGCAATGAGTTTGAGTTTGAGTCCTGGCTGGGTCATACCAAAGACTTTAAAAATGGAACCTACTGCCATTGTGTTTGGTGCTCAACATAAGCAATGAGTTTGAGTTTGAGTCCTGGCTGGGTCATACCAAAGACTTTAAAAATGGAACCTACTGCCATTGTGTTTGGTGCTCAACATAAGCAATGAGTTTGAGTTTGAGTCCTGGCTGGGTGATACCCAAGACTTTAAAAATGGAACCTACTGCCATTGTGTTTGATGCTCACCATAAGCAATGAGTTTGAGTTTGAGTCCTGGCCGGGTCATACCAAAGACTTTAAAAATGGAACCTACTGCCATTGTATTTGGTGCTCAGCATAAGCAATGAGTTTGAGTTTGAGTCCTGGCTGGGTCATACCCAAGACTTTAAAAATGGAACCTACTGCCGTTGTGCTTGGTGCTCAGCATAAGCAATGAGTTTGAGTTTGAGTCCTGGCTGGGTCATACCCAAGACTTTAAAAATGGAACCTACTGCCATTGTGTTTGGTGCTCAGCATAAGCAATGAGTTTGAGTCCTGGCTGGGTCATACCAAAGACTTTAAAAATGGAACTTACTGCAACTGTGTTTGGTGCTCAGCATAAGCAAGAGAGTAGGGGAAACAGGCCATTGAGCCACAACTGAAAAAATAAATGCATTGTGGGCTTGACTTGAACCAATAGGTTGGAAACTGAGCCGTTAAACTTCATCTAGCCTAACCTAACCTTAAATTCTAATCTTGGCTTGTTTGGAGGCAAATTATTTGATGAGGAAACTAGGATTCACGGCAGTTATTTGACAATTGACACTTTTCCTGTTACAATGGATTGTGGGATATGGTTTGAGGTTTTTCTCTTTTTTTCTGTCAATGGCATTTACCAATGGGGAAATACACCACACCCCAAGATTCTGTTATGCAATCTTTTGTAAAAGCTAGTTGAAAAGAGTCTATTCTAAGAGAGTTAGATATGAAGAAGAAACCTTACTGTTTCAGCTTACTAATTACAAATTCATATTGGGTAGCTTTGGATCTTTGTGGACCAAATGTGAAATATTTTCAGCTTAGAAACTGTTGGCAGTGGTCTTGCTTAAAGGGAAAATTTAGTCACTCCAAGTTAAATTAGTCCAGAAGACTATCCTGTGTCATGATTGGCTTTTGAGAGTCTTGTTACAATAGTTTCCCTCTTCAGGTGTTAAATTTACCAGAATTAATTGCTTTATTTAGATTTAATATGCAGTATTTAAATCCTGAAGTACTTCATAAGAGAATGGAAGAAAAAGAAGACAAAATCATGAGATTTATCTGTTGTTTCAAAATTAGTTTGAGACCACTGCTTTTGTGCTTCAAAATCATTACTTTGATTCAGAGTTTCAGTTCTGAAGCTGATATTTTATAGTGTAAATTAATACCTTTAATTTCCAAAACATGGAAGTTAGTTTCCCATTTCTCCTTCCTTTTGTTGTTACAGATTTCAGGAACTGTGTTACCAAGCATATCTTCTTCTTCATCGCCATGCCAACCTTTTCATCAGTTTGTTCACTTTAATGCTTGCCACCGAAATCCCAGAATTACAGTCCATTGACGATATCTCCTACCTTCAAAAGACGCTGGCCGTTGAGAAGGATGATGACGAAGCCCTTCAGTACTTCACCAAACAGCTGAATGATGCCCATGGTGGTGGCTGGTTCACCAAGATGGACTGGTTATGCCATGCCCTTAAACATGGCATCTGAAACAATGAATGGGATTGGTTCTTGCCCTTAGGCATTGGGTAAGCTTGGTTGATTGATTGGTTGGTGTTTTTAATATGGTTCATCAAACAGCTAAATGATGCCCATAGTGGTGGCTGGTTCACCAACATAAACTGGTTAGTCCATGCCTTGAATATAATTGAATATAAACAATGAATCTGATTGGTTCTTGCCCTTTGGCATTGAAAAATATGTGGTCTCTGATTGGTTGACTCTTTTGAAAAGTGAAATAGCAGAAAACCTTTGGTAAGTTTGCTTCTCTTTGGTGCAAAATGCTGATGGTTTTTCCATTTTCATACTAAATGGAAGATGAGGTGCTTATATCTTGTCTGTAATGAATTGAGTTGTTGAGTATATAGGGAGTTTTTGCGAGTGCTAAAGTCGGCTTATGCAACCATGTTCTGATGTGGAAAGGAATGCTCCTAAACACTATGTTATGTTTTAAATCAGTGTGGTGCATAACACTGTGTCGTCCAGAACAACGAGGGCATCCTCTCAATTTTACCTTTTAACCTTTTGCCCTTTTATACCAGCTTGTTCTAAAGACAAGGAAAATAAACTACTACTCATCCAACATTTGGACTGTCCTTGCACTTCTGAGTCAGATAGGTATTTAGCCGCAGTTCATTATATTATTCATAAATGTTCACTCGTGAGTTTGTAATGTAACAGGATGATTCTTGTCCAATGTTTTTGAGTGTAGTGGTATTAAGTGTGAAAGGTGTGTGTTCTTGCAATCATGATAGGCTTATAGTTATTGTATTCACAACAAGAGGTAAATTTTAACAGGTGCTCTTAGGCTCACCATAGTGACCCCTGCAATGGTTTCCAGTGGTATTCAATATATCTCTAGTGGTATTCAGATCAGAGGTCATGCTTTATTTAAATGAGAAGTTGTTATTCATGAATATTCATGCTAAGCAGTACTGTATTACAAAGCTAGTGGTGATCGCACAATGGTGTTTGGTAGCCTGAAGAAATGTTAAGTTAACAAGTGAGTCTGCATACTCTAAATTTATTGTTGTTGTAGGGTACTATTTACATTTGTAGAATTGAATACCTTTACAAGCCAGATGCACAACAGGTCTCAGTTAAGTGTGGAAGGGGGGGGGGAGATATAAAAAGAAATGCTTGCATTATCTTTGTAAGGGCAGGATTAAGGTAGTTTTTTTTTTTAAAAAGGTAAGTGTCTGTAGTATGTAGTACTGGATAGGATTGTAAATATAGCTACATGTAGTGTGTGGATCAGAAAACAGTAATGGGAGGATTTTTGATGCAAAAATTTATTTTTTTTTGGCAAACTGATGGCATTGGAGTGCTTATTGAAGAAGCACCAATAGTATTTGCTAATTGACTCTTGGACTTGTCCATTGAGTGAAAAAAAATATGCTAGTCAGCTTTTCTGGTTTATAAATTTAATTGTAGAATGTTTTTCTAAAACACACATTAGTGGAGAGCCCCTTCATGCTTTATTCAGTAAGTAGTCTGAGCTGACTGAACATGATCCTTAGTATTAAGAGTTGTAACAAAAATCCATCCGAAGATGGATGCATTTATTTTTCCTTTCTGAGAGTCTAAATTTTTGAAGCAGGGATGATCTGATATTTGAATAAATCCCACCCATTGCAGAACATTTGGAATTAATGCTTGCACTCCTACAAAATTCTTGTGTTGAACTTCTAGCTGCTTGTATCATCAGAGGTGAAATTCACACCTCATTTCTTGAACTGGAGCCATCTAAGTTAGCAATATTAGGCCAGGGACTGATGATCCACAGGAAGCTCTCCTGGCTCATTTACAGAAAAGGTCTGCATTTTGGATGAGGAAGTTTCTTGTCGGGAAAGTTTTTTGGTCATATTAAAACATTTTTGATTTATGAAAAGTTCGGTGGTTGAAGTAAGACAGGCCAATGGGCTTGAGTTAATCTTGAAAATGGGCACAGTCAACACAGAATTTGACTAAAGGTGTATGTTATTTCATAGGACATTTCCTAAGGGGACCATGGCCATTGGTAAAGGCCCAACAGCCATGACTGTTGTTTATTTTTAGCCCTGCAGGTTTACCAGGAAGTGTTGATTCTTTTTGCCATGGTTGCCAAACATACTGTTGATGTTAATGTCAAGTGAAACTGTCATAGATAAGGTAATTGAACCAAGGAAATTGTATTCTAGCTCTCATTGGCTGACTTTGTTCTTGTTAATTTGACATTTCTCAGAAGACTGTCTGGTGTCTTATGACATTGTTTAAGATGTTGGCTGTTTCATTTTAAGTCCTTGCAAAAGTCTTCATATAAGTCCATCTCATGTTTAAAGTTTGGAATGAGAAAAGAAATTTGGTCCATGAAAAATGGAGATAGCAAATTTGCTGTTGTCATCATAAGTATTGATGGATTGCCTTCCAAAAGAAAGAAAGAAAAAGTCACATGAAATTGAATAATTCATTTTCCTGTTTCTTGACAACTGGGTTGTCTTGTTACTATGGTAACATCATGACAATTTCTTGTGATATATTGTGTGATATCAGTCTTTCATGTTTGCACACTGCTCTCCTGCAAAATAGATGTAGTAGAAGAAGTGTTCTTACAAAGCATGGCTTCTCTAGAAGAAGTTATACTTGTGAAAAAGGACATTTTGTTTCCTGGTATTGGCGGAAAGGGGCTTATGGTCGGGGGGGGGGGGGGGGGATGCTGCCTTACTAGCTTTGGACAATTGCATTTACTCAGTTGACTATTTGGTGACCACCCCTCTCCAAAATTTGCTAGCCTCACAGTCATGGGTAAAAAGTATTGGTGCACATAACATGGGTAAGGGGGAGTGTTAAATTGAAGGATGAACCACCGAAGACGGTCCATTATCCTATCTTAGCCTAAAGCACAGGTCCATACATTTTTAATCTTTTCTATTCATATACACAATATTTTGATTTAAAATAACAAAGGGAAATGACTTTTTTCTTTGTAAATAACCACATTTAATCAGTACAATCCTGAGTAAAATGCGGTAGCCTAAGATAAGTGTGCTTATCCGTTATTGTGAGTTTATTGCAAGATAATGCATGGTCACCTGACTGTAATGGACCAATAGAAGGTTATTACTTAATCTAAATGAATATTCATTCATTCTTGGCAATGTCAAAGAATCCCCAGCCATCTCCTTGGGAAGTGTTCAATATACAAAGGACAACATTTGAAATGGTTTTAGCACATCATACATAATTATGCAAACAAAATTGCCTTCACTGACATCTTACCCTTTTGATCCATTGTAAAATTATTGTCTTTATTTCACAGTAAAAATATAACTGTTATGAAAACTTGAACAAAATCTCTTTTACATTACTATTGAAAAAATAAAACTCATGACATGGTTGTTATTGAGTTCATCCTTATAATAGATGTCAATGTTTCAAATCAGTTGCATCCAGATACTAGTGGAGTTTAACACCAACCTTGAAAAAACAGACTTGTGTGTAAAAATATTCCCTGCTTTTATGCACGGTTTGCTTATTTAAATCAATGTCTAAATATTTTATGTATTCAAACTGAAAATAAGAAAAGAATGGTGTCAAATTGGTGCCTGATATTAAGAATGCGTTGGAGTGAATCAAATATAATGACCTCGGTTTGCACTTTTTCATGGTTATGTGTAGCTTTTCGTGTAGGCTAGAATTATGTAACACAAAGGTTAGCTGTACTCATTGTAATGTTAGCTAGTTGTAAGAACAGATGTTGTAAACGGAGCGAAATAAGTGTTCTTGGAAGATTTAACTAGGTCAATGTGAAGGGAGATGGTTTTTATCAAATTTTTTAAAATATAAGTATCACTTGCAATTTTTTTTTCAAGTTTAACTTCACAATTTCACATATACCCAAATCATTTGGTTATTTTTGTTTTATGTTATGGGCTGTTGCGATTCCATGCACGAAAATGATAGTTTCGATGTTCGATGTCCCCAGGCTGATTTTGAATGTCTGGTGCTTGCACGCTTGTGGTTTTGAAATGTACCCACGACTTGGCTGAAGTTTGTGCACAATCAGCAGTTACATGTAATCAAGCAAGGTTTCAAAATTTAGAGTATTAAGCAGCAAAAAGTTATAACAAAGTCTATTTTCAAAATACATTTCCCATTACAAAAATGGACAGCGTTCCATGTGCTACATCACACATTTCTGCCGCCTTTTTGAGTAAGTGCTAACGAGTAACAACTTCAGTGGTAAATAGTTGTGGGGTATGGGAAAACAGTATTTTTCACTTTACATACCAAAAGAAATGAATAGTGGTTGTATTTCATGATAGGAATGAAAGAACATGGATTTTGGAAATTCATTCTGAAATTGGAACTTGTTTTATGTAAGCTTAAACACAAACAGTGGCAGTGCTTCAGGGGTCTTGGTGGCAAGAGGAGGCCTTTGCCCTCTCAGATTTTTTCCTTTGCCCCACTTTTTTTGCCCCCTCCCCCCCCCCCCCAAGTTAGGTTAGTTAGAATTTAGGTCAACTGCAGAAATAATGAGTAAATACCTCCAGATGCTTAATTTTTCACTCAAAGATATGCCAGAATCTCAGAACGACTGTGGCTTTGTCCTGTGGACCCCCACATGGGGTTTTCCCCTGGATCCGACCCACAGGAGCTTCATCTTTGCTCTCAGTTTCAAGCTTTGTGCAAAGTTATTGCCCCCAACATTTTCTTTTGTCAGTTAAAGTTGTTTTGCCTGTAACACAAAAAATTGAGGGGTACATCTGTGAACCGTAGTTAATTCTCAGATATTGTTTGAGATAATTTCATAAGCATTAGCTTGTTAAAAAATTACAGTGTTGTCATAGTAACTGGTTGTCAAGTAATGTTTAGTTAAGTATTATTAAATGTGAAATGATTTTAACTGGGATTTCTGCTCACTTTTATGTTATTTCATGTTGAAAGTTTGGTGTCTGTGGTAGGTGTCAACCGTGAAAACAGAATGAAAGTACTGTAGTTAAGTTTTGCATTTTTGGAAGGAAAAAGTAAGTAATGATTAGTAGCCAGAAACAGGTCTTATAGTCAGTGTTTTAATCTTGTAGGAAGTCATGTATTCTATCACATTTAAAATTGCAGCATTTTGTACTTAACACCGTTTTAATGTAAGTTATATAAAATTAAAATATATATGTCAGGTTTATTAATCAAGAGAGATTTATTCTGAGTGATTAATTTCATTCTAGGTAGAAAAATTGAGATGTTAATATGACATAGATTAAAAGGTGTCAATCTGAAAAGTATTTTTTATTTAATACCAGCAGTTTAGTTTTCATCACGCTGTATTCAGTACCATAAACATGTAGTACTATATGTAATTTCCTGGTTTGTGCAATGAGCATACAAGGTTTACTGTAACCTAAAGGTTTAAATATTAACTACTGATCTAATTTCTTGAAGTTCAATTGTATTAGGTTGTGTAAAATTTAAGATGCCAAATTTACCTCAAATGTGATCTGTGATATCTGGAAAAGGGGGTAGAAAATTACTCATAAAGGTGCCTGTCTGCTGCTCTTTTCCTCTAATCACCCTTTTCATTGCCCAATCCCATAATCCCCTGCGTGCAATTTTATAGGTAATGGTAAATGATGTAGTTCTTATTCCCCTCATTTCCTGCCCGCTGTGGGTTGGGGGATGTAGAATACGCCCATGGTATTTCCCGCCTGCCATAATAGGTGACTAAAGGGAAACTTACCTTGCACTCGAATCATACTTGAAATGAATTTACTTTGAACTTTTTATCGAGCTGACTGACACTTCATAACACATTCATGTTGGTGTGTCATTAAATCCCATCTAACTAACTACCCTTATTTTCTAGTAAACAAAAATTGAGAATGCTGAATCTGAATATATTGTTATGTATGTGTGCGTTAAAATTGTCCTCTTACTGGAAAATGGCACTTGAAACTTTTTGAAAAGGAAATAATTTTGTATTCAAATCTGGATTGTGTCCTCCAGGTTTATTAATTTTATTCATTCGTGTGTTTAACATAGGATCAGTTTTGGTTCTCAAATACATAGAAACAGTGAATTTGTTTGTTCCTTTAGAGTTCCCTTAGAGCACTAAGTGTAAAGTACCTTTTTATATTTATAATTGCACGATTTGGAAGTACTAGAAGAATTTAGGTTAAAAGTTTAAAATAAGTTTTGTGGACACATGTAAAAGCTAGTATTTATTTCTCACATACAGTTCCCCCCCCCCTTTCCCCTCAAAAGAAGCTTGAAATTGGATGCTTCTGCCCTTCTTTGCTTTTACTACTAAGCTTGAAACTACATAAAGAGACATTGTTCTTATCCAGAAGAAACGTTTGAGGACTAATTTTGGAGTGATAACATATAGTGTCATAATCTGAGTTGTATACTTTAGGGCACCTTTCCAGATAACCTCATAAAGTGACCAAAGTGAAAACTCAAGGGCACAAAAATATTAAAAATTAATAATATTTGGAAAATGTTTTGTCACTTCAAGGATATCAAAAGTATTAGTAGAAAACTTTTGATTTTTAAATCTTTTCTCTGCAAAAATCTAAGGATGCAGCTTCATATTTTGGAAAAGTTAGATTGTATGAAGCATAGGCATACATGACTGGGGACAGGGGTGTAGGGGTTCTAGCTGGAGCCCCCTCCCCATTTGTGTAATGCTGTTGACATTTAACAGCAAAGTACTTTCTACTTTGTCAGTCAAATATGACATATTCAGGGCCCAAGTGCCTACCCTGTTGAAGTAATTGTCTTGGATGTGTTTGTAAGAATAAATTATGCTTCTTTAAAAAAAGACTCTGACCATGGGTGTCCGCAGGTATGGGCAAGGGGGGGCAAGTGCCCCCCCCCCCGGAAAATCAAAAAATTGAAAAAACGTATAAAAATCAAAGCAAAAACCTGAACAAAACGTGTTTTCCAAGTTTCTATGCGAAAAATAGGCCTTAGAAATGCCATTTCCGGCCATCTGGAAGGGATTTTGGGCTGAAATTTTCGCATGCTTTGTGTAAATTCATGGTGAATTGGAGGTTTTGCCCCCTCCTAGAAATTTTGCCCCCCCTGACTTTTTTTCTGCGGACGCCCATGACTCCGACCTTTTATCATTTGTTGCAAAATTAAAAATAAGAACAAAAAAAGCTAAGGAGATTAATTCAAACTAACCCTCTTAAAGACTACAGAAAACCTTTATCTGTATTTGTTTGGTAGCTTCATTTTTAGTTTGGCCTACGTTTACTTCGATAACACTTTATGACAAACACATCCTCTTTTTCATTAATTTCGTCTAGACATGTTTGCTGCAAGGCAACAATTTCACCAGTTTCATCGGAATTTTCTTTTTTATCTTTCATTGAAAAGTATGTCTGATTAGTATGTAGCTCCTTCTACCATCACAAGTTTTTTTTTCAATATTCATTGCTTCTTTTTAAATTGACAGGAGCAAAAATTTTTAATGTATAAGATATTCCAAGGAACTCAACTATCTTGAACTAACATTTCATTATGACTTGGTTGAAAATAGTGGTGTATGAAAATTACAAATATGAATGCCAACATATTATTTTCAAAAATTTTACAGGAATCTCATGTCTTAGCAAAAATCATTGTTTACCTAAAGGCATTTGAGTCTTATTTCAATTTTGGATTTATTCCCGACTAGCAAGGATCTCTATTTAGTGTTCTGGCATGGTAACCATGAAAATCAAAGAACAAACTAGTTTTAGCTGGAGATACTATAGATGAATGCAAACAGTAAAGTGATGGTCCGATGAAGTCAGGTAAAACTGGGGTCCATCAGCTTTATAATCTTTCAGATTCTTTGCTCACTGTACCTGTATTATGGATGGTTGAACACTAAAATACCTCTTGATTGACTCAATTTGATTGAATATTCGGGATTAAAACTGCATGTAGGCAATGAATTGAAGACAACTTAAGACTGATGGACACAGTAATGACTGACTCCACTAGCTGCTCAGATTTGTCTATAATCACTGTTGGAATTAAAAAACCACTTCCATATTTCATTTGATAAAAAGTTGAAACATGCCCAAAATTTTGTATCATGGAGAATTTATTTCTTCTGTCATATGATAAAATGATCAAGTTTAATAATATCAAGGGGAAAGCGTGTAGAAATGTCAGTTTTATCAAAATTGTGGAGCATCAAATACATCTGTACAGCTTTGTGCCCTTTGGATTTACAGGGGAGGGAAGGGAAGGGGGAGGGGAAGGGGAGGGAGCAGGGAGGGGGAAGTGGGGATCTGGGATAATCCCCACCCCACCCCCCTTTTGAAACTGCTTATCTCATGGTTGCTGCACATCTTGGCTGGCACTGAACTTTTTCATAGAATCAAGGAGGATTGAGACGAATTAGAGTCTACATTTCATCGTGACAAAATGTAGGGGTATCTCATCAGTTCTGTTGCCAAGCAACCATGACATCATGTGTTTGTAAACATGAATGAGTCTATTGTTTTTTAAGTTTGAGAAGGTTCAAAAGCCCCTGATTTCAAGTGTTGATTCTTCATTTTAAATAGCTGTAGAAAAGTTTAAAGAGGTATGAATTAGCAATATGTCGAATATGCTTTAAATGAAACAATGTTTTTCTTAACAATGTCACTTGTGTACTCGGCTCCTTTAAAAATCTCTATTCCAGCCTACCTCCAGCAGATTTTTTTTTTCTTTTTTTAGCTAATTTTGTTTCTTCACAGTTTTGTATGTGAAACAGCACATTGTGCAAGTTGTTAAATGTTGTAAAAAGTCGGTAAAAGAAAATACACTCTATCAACGCAGGAAAAGGTTACTTTGGAATTTCTTTGTCATTTTTAAAGTTGGAAATAAAAGGGGGAACTGGCTGGAGGGTAGGAAGGGGCACAGGGGAAAATGTAGAACATTCACTGCCCTTGTGTTCCATAATGGATAAACCGTATCTTGCAGGGTCAGCTATATCTATAAAATAATTATACCCTACAAAGATAGACGGTAGCTCGTTTCTGGTGAAACGGTTTGAATTTTAGGAGTTGAAAATAGAAGAACTCTTTTAAGTAAGGAGTGTAGTTTTCGACATTTTGGCTGAGATCATGTGTAGTATCTCTTCCTTCTATACAGTCTAGAATGGAACCATAAATGGACAGACCAGTGATATTAATGGTCTGAGGGCCGTGAGGTTGGTCAAGTGTTGTTCAGTGGACGTCTAGCTTCTTTGGGAAGCATTTTATAGTTTGGTTTCGCCGAACGGCCCTTTGCCGAAGAGTCGGGGGGGGGGGGGGACTTGAATAAAAGGAAAGTAGCAATCCGGTTATGCAGTGGTTTACCTCGCCACACCCTCAGTGCCAAATACAGGCAGGGTAAAACAGTTGCTCGCCTCCTTCAAAAATGTCAAGCATTACATCGTTTAGAATATCGACCCTCTTTCCAAAGCAAAACTTTTTCGCAAGGGAGACGTCCCCTCGCTTGGAACTTCCTTCATATACTCTTGACCAGGTTAACTCTCGATCCCATCAGTTAGGCTCTCATCTCGAACATATTTTCTTCAAATTTCTTTATGCCCTTTCCCATACAACCAGTGATGTCGCCAGAATGTCAAAATTGCTGTGCAAACTGAAGGCAAACTATAATGTTTGGACGGCAAAATTTTCTAGCGAAGCGCAAAATCAAGCTCACAGCTTCCACTCCGTGTGGTGAGGGTCCTGGGGAACCAAGAAGTTCTGAGATTTAGCAAATCTCTGGATGAAAAATTTAGTCTCTTGAAAGGCATATTATTTATCTTTCCCCTTTTACCCAACTCCTAACAAAGACAAAATCGGGGTGGGCAAATGCCCCTCTTGCCCCCCCCCCCCCGTAGCACTGCCTACATCTTTTAGTCATGAGCTTAGGTATCCCAATCATTTACTTTCCCAATTTAATTGACTAACGACACTAGAATACGTGACCTATTGGCGGATCCCCCCCCCCCCATCTTTACCCCCTTCAAACAGCTCAATTTGCTCTTCTTCAAAACTGGGGCTTCACTTTAGCCTAAAAAACACGAGTCACCTTCACAGGCAAACACAATTGTCGAATTGCGAGGAGATTTTGGTTCCATTAATCCACACCTAAAACTCTAGCCTTGCATTGCAAACACTTTTGGAATTGAGGTTCGACATCATCTGCAGCACTGGAGCTGCAAATATCAATTTCGGACAAGGGTCATTTCCGGGGAAGTGCCAGTCACTGTCTGGAAACGGAATTTACCCGGTACGGGAAGTCACATCGTATTGGCATTGACCCGGAACGGTCTGCAAATAAACTCGGACATGCAGACTCCGACTCAAACCGAGTGCACAAAAAGCAAGACAATAAATATCTACTGGAATAGGCCGGGGCTTCATGGCAATATTGTTAGCAGAGGTGCTGAATAAGAACGATGTCATGAATTCTAACAAAACTGCTGCAAAATCAGTTTAAAGCGACTCATCGAGTTCGTTGAGATGAAATTCTACAAAAGGCAGTCAAGCTTTCTCCACATACCAACGGAAAATGGTCAAACTTAGACAACCCTTATTCTTCATACCAATAACTGTTCTGTGAGTAAATACTTTCAGGTTTAGTTCTGTTTTCAAAATTCGTGACCAGACGCTTTGTCAAACTATGCACAAAACCGTTGCAAGTCAGGACGCTACAAAATTTAAATATTAACTTTTTCAGTAACCCGGTAACAATTGGACATGAAACTTGACTTATTATGCTAACTATAAGCAGTGTCATGTGGTAGCGATCCTTTAACACTCATTAATTATAGATTTCAGCTCAATGAGCCCCTTTAATGTATATGAGAGGTAGGGACGGAGAGAATATTTCTAGTAGAAGATCGAAACGTGCGGTAAAGGCTTTGGGCATTTTAGTGTACCGTACCTTGCCAATGGACTTTTTCGCCCCCTTGGAACTTCTTGACCCCCACCCCATCCCTTCAGTGTCCGACTACGGGCATGCATTGATGTCGATTTGGGTGAGGTGTCCTTACAAGCAGTCCTAAAGCGCAGATTTCAATGATAGTTAGCGTTTTAGTTCGTCAATAAATCATGCGAAAAAGCTTATCTCCAGTAAATGGTTCTTGATGCGGTTGAGTCTTCTTCCCGATCTGCGCGAGCCCGGAGCACACACTGAACTGAGTAAACCTCCCGAATTTGTTCCATTGAGTTATACCTTATGCTCTCTGCTTTTTGTGTAAGATGCAACCAATGTTTTTTACAATTTGGCACCATTTTAAAGTCCCATTTCTCTCACCCCAAACAGTACTAATTCTCCTAACCTTCTTACTTAAGCCCCTCCCACAATGGTGTGAAATTCACGCACATCCTGAGACAATCTCAAATGATTGCTTCGAGTCGAGTACAGAAAAACTCAATGTTTATTAACAAAACACTCCCAGTACAGTTCATGCTGTGTAATAAAAGGTTTGTTACTCTGCATTGTTTGAATTAGCTGTCAATCAAGGAGCTGAGCAAATGGAGGATCTCAGTACTCCCCTACCAAAATTGTAGTTTGGTGGAGAGGATTGGCCCTTTAACTCTGCCCCACAAAACTTACAAAAAAGATTTGCCATAATGATCTGACGTTGGACCGTATCTTGCATCTGTGTGGAATTTTGTCCCCAGAACAAAATTCCATTCCACCAGTAATTAACACTGAAGAATTAATGGATCACTTGAAAGATTTCTTCAATGTATGTCGATTCTGGTAAATAATCAGTTAAAAAGAAAAAAACAAAGAAGTCCTGAAAAAACGTTTAAAATTCTCTGTCAAACTTTGACTGGCCCTAACTGCCTAAATAAAAGAAGTTTGAGTTCCACCAATCAAAATGCTGGACAGTTTGTGCGAACGAAAAGGCGGGCACCTTTAAAAACCAATTAACGTTCTTCTAATGACAGTTTGCATTTTCTCTGTTTCTTAATAAGGAATAAAAAGCATAAAATGAAAGGTAAAGAAAAGTACTAATGAGGTACAAAGGCGTACTCAGGTAAATATTTCAGGGTGCGGTATGTGTGGCATTTTCGGATCACACCTATGACTTCAACACTATACACTGTAGAAGAACATAAAATGTCAATATGAGAGCAACAAAACAAATTGGAGAAAGTGCACCCAGGTTTTGTTTTTCAGGCCACAGATCAGGAAGCAGATTCACGCATAGACCCATAGATATAAAACAGTCATATTAAACATTTGGATTATTTTTTTTTTTTTTTTTATTTTTTTTTTTTTTGGGGGGGGGGGTTATAAAATATGATGGAAGTAATTCGGTTATGAAAACTATGTATTTTCCATAGGAAGTCAAAACAACAGATGAGAAAAGGAGTTTCGCTTGTCCATATGAGGAGCCAGACTTTTCGAAGGGAGTAGGACTAAAGGTCACGGCGTTCCACAGAAGGTCTACAGTGTCGGATCCAGGATTTGCCAGAATGGGGCGGGCCAGGTCAGTTGTGGCGGAAAGGATAAATATGGGGGTGAAGCTCGCAGGGCTATTTAAGCAGAACGCCACTATTAGTTGGCGTGGAGCGTACAAGAAAATTTTGACTTTATAAACCCTCCAGGTGGCTGGAAACGGCGCTTCCTGAATGAGGATAATATAAAAAATGATGCAAATATTTTTGGTTTTCGTGGACTGACTGTATACACTAAGTAGAAATTTCACGTTTTAAAAAAATAGCCTCTTACAATTGCCGCTTAATGTAAAATTAAAAATGTCACTCATGTTTAATATATACAGGGGCCTACGTCTCAGGTACTGAACGTTATTTACAGAACGTCGCCATAAGAGACTAAACACAGGCTTAGGCGTATGGACGTCAACATTTCAGTTATGGAATGGGACAAAAAAATATCTGCCTAAAATATACAATGGTATCCAAAAGACTGTCTAAGTGGAGCGCCACCATCAGTTTGCGTCGAGCGTTGACAGCCGGAAATGCAGTACTCAGGCTTGTAAGCAGAACCTGAGCAGTAATTATTTCGAAGTTCTGGAGGAAGTACCATCCAAGTGGAACATTACCATAAATTTGAGCGGATACACAGAAAAACTCGCAACCCCTCGAGCAGCAAGAAATCTCGTTGATTGAAAATATAATATGCGTACGGGAGCATTTCACTTTGGGACGGATTTTTTGCCCGAAAATGTAGTTCTGCCTGAAAAAAAAAAAAAACTATCCAAGCAGAGCGTCAACATCGGTTGGCGCAGAGAATAGAGAAAATTTTGAAAAATCTTACCCTTCAGACAGTCGGAAACAGCATTTCCTTGGCTTATAAGAGGATCTAAGCAGTCGCCATTTTGAACTTTTGTTTGCGAAAATGTTCACTTAAAACTAAAATTCTGTCAGGAAGACTATTTAATCGGAGCTCCACCATTGACTGACGCGGAGCGTACAGAAAGTTAGGAAAATCGGAGCTCTCAGACAGCCGGAAATGGCATTTTCCAGGCTAAGAAGGAGGATCTAGGCAGTTGCTAGTTTCATCAGAAAACTACCACATAAAATGTACCATTGAATTAAATTCTCTTGTATCTTTTCGGAAAGGGGACTATAAAACGGAATTAAAAACATGCTAATGTATTTTACTCCTTTGCGACTCTTGACTAAATTCATTACATATTAAATTGATTGTCTATGTGACTGCCTAAACTCCCGACTACAAACAAATAGTTCTTCTATTAGTAACACCTTTTGAAAAAATATATCACGTATACGAGATGGTAAATAAATTTTCAAGAAGACTTACGGAAAGACATTTCTACAGTATATCTTTATGTAACCAAAAACAACATCTAGGCCCGATTTCATTACCGTTGCCTGAGTTTCGGCTGTAGGGATAGGGTACATGGCAGACTAGTAGACACTTCAACTTAACGCACTCCCTTCTGTCAGTATAATTAATTTTAGAACTTTTTTCATCCTTCTCCCGAGTATTTTACCATTTCGGGCAAATATTTTGCAAGATTGCAGTGTGAAGCGGGACTGAGGAAAAACTTTTTTCACAATCTTTCCAAATCAGTCGCAAATCTTTGTTATCATTTTTATTTTTCTGAAAATTCAACTCTGAACAAAGCGTTTTCTGTTATTCGGGGAAAGATTTGAGAGTATTAAAATAATCGGCCATTTCGGGTGTTATGTTGCATACGATATAAAAAAATAATAGGCTGAAGATCGATTGTTTCTTTTAAGCGACATGCTTCCCAAATGTGTCCCGGTTTTTAATCTTTTTTGGTTTTTGTAATTATGTTACTCTGGCTATGGTACCTTTCTATTTTTTTTTTTGGACAAATGCTTGAAAGAATTTGGTTATCCGACCATTTCGGTCATTGTGTTGTGAAAGACTGAAGTAAAACTCACAAATAATATAGCTTTTCACCAAATATGTAGCACTTTTTCTAATTTTGTTGCTTTTTTATAGAAATTATACTGTGGTTATGACGTTTCTTTCCTTTTTGCGCACATTTTTTTTTTTTCAATTTCAGGCACGTTTAGGATTTTCTGAAAAACGAAACTCAAGTGGCTGTCCGATTTTTTCCCAAATTCCTGCCAGAATTTAAGATTTTGTCTGCCCCTGCCTTCCCACCTAGTACGCCTATGCATGCAAGACTATCTGAGCGGAGCGCACCATTAGTCAGTGGGGAGAGTTCAGAAAATTTTGGAAATCGCAACCCCTTGGACAATCGGAAATAGTATTCCTCAGAACTTGTAAGCAGATTTTCGGAAGACGTTGTTTTCAGCTTTCTTTTTGCAGTGAAATCTTCAAACCAACCAAAAGAGTGAAAACGTGCAAAATGATCGAAATTTGCCTAACAAACTGCAGAGGTTATTTGGTGTGAGGAAGGGTAAAATGTGAAGAGATATAAGGTGAGGGGTATCATTAAGCAAATATGACTCATCACATAGGCCGATGTAAGCTTCAATAGGGTCGTTTTGTTTAATGAAGTAAAAAAAACTTCAACCTTTTATGGAAGAGGGTCTGGGCCCCCGGTCCCCCTAAATCCGCCCCTGGTTTACGTCAAAATGAACGAATGGGTGTCACAGGCGGGAGTTGAAGTGACGAGCTAGTGTTGCTCTTATGTAGTCTTTGAGGTCCAGGGACCACATAAGGTTCCTTGGTGAGATACAGGCACAAGGTCCCAGTGGGTGTCCACGGGATCAAGTATTTGTGTAAACTGTAGACATTATAATAAAGCATTGGACTTTCTGTAAAATTTGAAAAATGACCATATATGGGCACTAAAGGGGCCACAAAAAGAGAAATAAGATTTTATTCTATAGTTGTCAAAAGTAACAATTTAACCATTTCCTTGTTTTTACTACCACCAAGACCAGGACTATTTAATAGTGGGAAGGGAGATAGCTGGGACGAAAGTTAAGGTTTGAATTTGACTTTAAAAATACCACAAATGGTGGTCAATGAAAAGTAATGTTAGGACAATTAACTTCCAGTAACAAAGTGAGAAGTTGAATGGTTTGGAGAAGACGAGGAACGTTTTGTCTACTGCACATTTGTGGAAAACGCGTGAAAGACATCAGGCGCGTAGCCAGGATTGTGTCATGGGGAAGGGGTTTGGTGTCATGGTGTGGGGGGAGGGGTTTGGGGCTCGGCATGAGGTAAAAGTCTAAGGTTAGAGAGAAAAACCCGCTATTTTAGGTGTTTTTTGCATTGCAAGGTTGGATCATGGGGGGTTCTGACCACCCAACCCCAACCCCCCTTGGTTACGCCACTGAAGGGTACGTCGGAACAACGATTTCGCTGTACCATTTCACTCTCGTAATCAAGGAATCTAATCAAGTAATCTAATCAAGTAATCTAATGCATCTCCATTTATGAAATTGCCTATGTCATATATCTATGACTGAAAAACGTCTATTTATTTGAAGGATGTCACAAAATGTTACAGATTTATCGTACTTTCTTGTCATATACGTCAGATTGGGGGTTTTACCCCTTCACATTGTATGTCCGAGGATCAGGTGGCACAACAGTTGTCCCACGCTATCCTTTCACGGTTTTCCAAAATGAGATAGAGAAATTGTTCCTCCTGCTCTCCAAACCGTCACTCTTTTCGGCTTCCGTATCCCAGGTGTGACACCGGGAAGTCCTCACTTTGACATTTGAGCATCCGATACTGCGGATCCGAGACAGCCTTGAATCTTTTACAAGAAAGTTCCGTAGACAGTTACATCTGGTTCATTCATGGATTTGGGGGAGCTTTGAATTTAATAAACATATTTCCTGCATTTCCGTCAGTAATGGAAAAAGAAAGGCTGGCTATAGTTCCCGCCTCCGTAAACACCTGGTGCACGTGCGAAACAAGCGGAAACATTTGGAATTGAGTAGAAAATGTATGTTAGCTCTTTCTACTCCATGGGGATGCACTATTTTCAGGGACTCCCTCCGTATCTAATGATTGAAGGGTCATTAATGAAATGTGGGTTTGAGTTTATTCCTTTTTGCCGTAAAAATTGTCACAGGATCATAATATTTATGGATGTAATCCTTCCATTTTGCTTGATATTTCGTATTAACTAGTATACCTGCCTTACTATTAAATCAATTCAAAGACAAGGAAAACGATGTAATAGCAAATGAAAAGAATGCAGATATTGCGAACAAGGATAGAAATCCTAGGGTGTGTAAACAAGGTAGTACAACAGCGCCCTCTTTATAACAAGTTTTTCAACTTTGAAAGAGGAGTGTACAGCCAGTCTGCACAGCCACCAAAAGTCGCTTCTTTTCTAATTTGAGTATGCATGACGTCACAGCCTTTGCATATATAATTAGCAAAAACTTACTGTTTTCAAATCCAAATTTCGACATGAAAAACACAAAATCTTACAAAATCATCATTAAAATTAATAGAGAACACATTTTCCGATAGTTTTGCAACATTTTTGAAGTATTTTATACACAAAGCAATGAATTTGAGACGATTTTTCGAACTCGTAAAAACAGTTTTCATTCTGTTCGGAAAATTTGGTTTTTTCTCGAAAACAAGTTTTTTGGCACGGTATGCCAGAAAGAGGGTACATCAGAAATTTCCTTATACACCTAAAAAATCTAACATTACCATGAAATATTTCTGAATACGGTCAGGTATTCGCAAAGTTTAGAGCAGGTATTGACACTGCCTTGCACCGTATGTAAAAAGCCCAATTTCCCGTACTGAGGTGTTTGCATTAGTTGCGCGAAAATGGAACTACACCGAGCGAGAAAATATCCTCCACATAAGTATTAATCATGTTAACCTCGTCGAGTCTTCCTTTACGTTTGACTTACATATATATGGCAGGAAAATTACATTGAGAGTCAATTTTTGAAAACCTTGTAACGATTAAGTGGCTACCGATGCAAGGGTTATAGTGATTGTATCTTAAGTACGTCAGTACCTTGAGTCGATCACCACAGTGTTATACAAGGTACGGCACGATGTACAACACCTATTAATTGACCGACTCATGGTAACCTTTTTGACATACATGGCCATAGACTTTGCACGTTACCACATTATACAATCAGTAAATCACAGTTATTGTACTAGACTCATAAATTATTGCAAACAATAACATGACAGAAAAAATTGTGGCATTAAACTAGACAATAAAGAGGTAAAATGGAGGGATATTGGAATGTATAGTTCTCTTGTAAGGCTTGTTAGTGAACTCTGGGGTAATAAACGCTATACAGTCAGTTGATCCTTATCCTTAGGTGGTGAGGTCGAAGAAATGACTAAGCCTCTGATCAGAAACACTTTGTTTAGTAATATAAGTTATGAACAGCATGTGGAACTGGGTGGGTCTTAAGTTTTTTTAGGGAACTGGGTACTCAGTACACAACCCCCACCCCCATGCACAACTGGAGACATATAAACTGAGAGTAAGGTAATAACAGGCCATCAAGTTAATTCAAGTTAGTGACAAAAATTTTGACTGTAATATGCCATTACTATGTGATGGGGCAATTGTTACATTATTCATCTCTCCTCTGCTCAGTTAGTGGTGTAAAATGACAACAGTTTATACTTCAAATGAGAAGGCAGTCTCAGAAAGAACATATGAGATTTCATCCATCAGAATTAACAGCTGATGATACAGGACACAAGTGCACAACCAAAATTCTTTAGTCAGTAAATTGGCATTTTGCTTGTGTAGAGAAAAATTGTCCTCTAGGATACACTGACTCAGAATCCCATTTGTGCCATTATACAAGAAAAGGGTACATAGCAATGCTGCCTCTAATCTTGACCTTAACCCCCAAATGGGCCTAGAGCACTAGTAGGTGTAGGCTATAACTAGCAATTAAATTTCAACAGGAACAGGCTAAGAACTAAGGCACAATTAATTCATTTGTGTAGAAATATGATTCAGCACAACAGTACAAAAATAGGGTAAGTAAGAAAACTGAGAACAATGGCCCAGGCAAAACAATAAACAAAAAAATCCTGAAACTGATGGAGCTCTTATGGTGCGCATTCCATTATACTTTAGGTATATTCCTCAAGTCATTTCCCTTTTGAAAATTCTTGACTTTGTCTGGTAAAACCATGTGAAAGAACCGACAGGCTGGTAAAGTGTGTGTGTAAATAAATGGCTATAGGGCCTATATCAATTGTTTCATGTAGCCTGCAATACCTGTAAATGTAACACTTATTTGCTTATTTTGGTTCTTCAGCTTCATCGTTGATACTGCGGTACATTGCTCCCGATTCAATTCACAAGGTGCATATGACACAATAATTTTGTGCTACAGGCCTCTTAAAATTTTTTACAAGCTTTTTTCTAAAATGAAAACTCACTCATACAGCAAGCAAGGACTAGTAAAGTAGTATCTGTATGATGATCACAGATCATCAGGAAAACATACATTCACTATGTACCACAGTGTGCAGTCTTAGCATGCATAGGCCAAGGCCTAGTATAGACTAGGCCTGTCTGTAAAATTTTTATGTTATTTGTTAGTGGTTTAAAACCTTAAAAGGGCCTGTCAGTCGTATTAAGATTCACTTTATTACTTGACATAAGTACTAAAATAGTATCCTAGTTAGCAGCCTAGAATCAAAACACATAACAATAGCTTACCATATGTTACCATATGTTAACCATAACGTTACCGCCTTGTGCGATGCTCTACGTGGCCAAAAAGTGCAAAATTCCAACTTGCAAAAACGTTCATTGCGACTATTTTGTTGTTTTGCTCGTAGTGTAATAGGTATCAGTAGTTAGCTTTATGTCTCAAACACTCGATTTTGGAAGTTTTACACCCCAATGATCCTGAATACGGTCAGGTATTCGCAAAATTTGAGGCCAGTCAAAAAACACCACCAAAAGTTGACCTGTTTTTGATGGAAAATTTCCCTGTGAAATTGCGAAAGAAACAATACCTCACGTTATTTTTAGTAAAGAAAAGACTTTCAAATTTCAAATGACCAAGGATACAGCAACAAGGAACGCCTTTTAATGCATTATTCAGAAGCTTGAAGTTCCCCCAGCATGTTAGGTACCTATTCTGCGAAACTCATGATTTTCTCTTGTGGGCGGAGTTTCCATTTTAGAGGATGACGTCACAAGCCTCATTAACGCTTACAGCGAGGCTTGACTGTGTAACTTTTATGTTGCCTGCTGCCCTCGTTCCCTGGTAGGATTTTGGAATCCCTGTACCGTAAGAAAACAAGTCAATGTTGATGAAAAACTATGTAATGTTACAGGGCAATAGAAGTTACCTCAATCTGAAGTAGTGTAGTAGACCGTCCCGTTTCATGATTGGCTGTTGAGAGTCACGTGACAACAATTTTTCTCTTCAAATGCGAAATGTACTACCAGTAAGTGCTTGTTTTACATTGAAAATGCAATATTGTAGTTAAAAAATGTGACAGATACTTTGAAGAAAAATAAGAGGAAAGTTGTGATATTTTAGCTGTTACTTCAAAGTAAGTTTGGGGCGACTGCTCTTGCAATTTAAACAGGAGATGGTTGAACACACACTACCGAAAATAATAACACCGAACAAAGCAGAAATGAATTAACATGACAACAGCAACTTACTGTAGAAGGGAAAAGAAAGAAAATAGATAGAAAGAAAAAGAAAAAGAAAAAAACAAAACATCTTTATTGTACCCAGGGTGGGAAATACTCAATGACCCCAACTTCTTCAGAATGCATTGAGGTCATCAATGTCCCAAAAAGGAATGGGGAGGAATGCAGCCCTCTGACTCTCCCATCATAAAAGGTTACAAAATGCATGAATCGAAAAAGTAAATGAATATATATATGTAACCTTTTAACAAAATGACTGTTCTGTTTATGGTATTGCACAATGAAAGGTATGTGTTTCTTTCGTTGTGAGAAGTATAATTAGTAAAAAGTAAATAATATGACTTTTTAGAGTGCTGTTGCTTTTTTCACGTTCAACAATTAGTCGCATTTCTGAACTTCCACATAAGTAACTTGCTTTGCTGGAAAGGAACATCATTTTAAATAAGATTTATAAAAGAAAAACAGCAATTGGGCAAATAAACAGGATACTTTCAGAGGAGGAGTGCATATTTAAAGACTTAAAATATTTTTCCAAGAGTACCCAGTCTACTTGCAAATAACTTTCAAGCAAGTCTTTTATCCTCATGAGGTTAAAGGGCCAAACCTCTCACTCCAAACTACAATTTTGGTAACCGGGTACCGAAATTCTCAATTGGCTCAGCTCTTTGATTGACAGCCAGCTAATTCAAACAATGCAGAGTGCCAAAGCTTATACTGCACAGCATGAACAGTACTGAGGGTGTTTTGATTATACACACTGAACTTTTCTCTACTCACCCTGAAGCAATAAACTGAGATTGTGTTGGATGAGGATGTATTTCAGACAATTGTGGGAGGGACTTAAGAAAAAAGAATAGGAGAATTGGTACTGTTTGGGGTAAGAGAACCGGGCCTTTAAAGGTGAAACGTAGTCACCCCTACTTGAATACTGTGAAGTGTAAACTGTCCTGTTTCATGGTTGACTGATGAGGATCATGTGACAATATTTTTCCTCTTCAATTGTGAAATTTGCGAGGATTAGGCTAACTGTTTGGTTTACCTTGGGTATGAAATAATGAAGTTTTGAAATGTTATGAAAAATATCAAGAGAAACTAGAAGAAATGTGAAATTTGGCTGCTGGTAACTAGCTTGGGGCAACCTCTCTTGCCCTTTAACCTAAAATAATCTTCTTCCCAATCACTTAATTTCTCTTCAATTTATCTCCCTTTCTTGAACTTGTTGCCCTAGTTTCCCCATTTTTTCCAATTCAGCGGGCTATGCTGATCTTTTCGGTCAAAACCGTCAGGGGCCACTTTGCCCCTTCATCAGATACGGCACCGTACGCTTCTGCTTTTAATTTTAAAGCAGTAGTGAAGACAGTAAAGGTATGAGGTATGGAAAGGTGGGAGGGGTGGGGCTTATGGGTCCTGTAGGCAAAGGTTACCGTCCTTGCGACAGTGAAAGTCAGTAGGAATCGTTTCCAAAATGTGGCCAATGGAGTATAACCACCCGAATTCCACTCCATCCCTTTTAGCATTTATTTTCAGCCTCTTTTTATAAAATTTACAGGTTTTGACATTAACTATCACAGGCTATTCTAAATTTGGAAGTACATGGAATCTCATGAGATTCATATCGAAAAGTTTCGATCATGAACCTCCTAAATGCGTTAGTGTGCGGGCGCATTTTGCATTTTTAGGTTTTTCGTTTTATGTGGTATTCGGGGTTGTGTTTTAAGGTCTGGCTAAACTGGATTTGTGATGTTCATACTATTGCCCATCTAGTGAATGTGTTTTGACTGGGCACACCCCTTTCTTTTGTCGTAAATCATTAATTTATGGGATTTGATGTCTATGGTATAAAAACGTTTTTCATCCCAATTTTACATAATTTAGAGGATTCACACTTCTAGCCACAAATATATTGACACGGCTAAACGCGTTTTGGGGAACTCTTTGTCACAGGTAACAGGAGGA
Source organism: Holothuria scabra (assembly GCA_037179385.1). Taxonomy (NCBI): domain Eukaryota; kingdom Metazoa; phylum Echinodermata; class Holothuroidea; order Aspidochirotida; family Holothuriidae; genus Holothuria; species Holothuria scabra. The sequence continues at coordinate 10,152,428 of CM074195.1, read as the reverse complement.
GAAGAATTGGTTTTATTTGGATCTACATTTTTGTCGTAAAACGCGTGAAGTAAAGGCATAAAATGGCCCATTATTTGGGGGAAATTCCCCAAATTATGACGTCAAGTAATTTTGAAGTCGCCAAAAATCATGTATTTCCAATGAAAATCGGCATTTTATGAGTTCCTCTCACCTTGGTATATCATTCCAAAGCATAATCGATTTAGCTTACCTTAATTAGAACATTTAAAAAATTTTGATATAGAATGAGCAAATGATCGTTTTTGCACAAAACATTCCGATGTGCCATGTACTTCCAAATTCAAAACAGCCTGTGTAAGATGCAACAATATCGGGATGGGAGGGGGGGGGGGGGGATGCACAGAATAATGGTGTCAGGTGGTGTCTTCTAGCGCAGTCTTTTCAAGACAAATCTTCTATTTGTTACCAAGGCTGGTCAATCGAAGAAGACTTTTCAGGCAAACACAGTTGACTTTTGTTAAATATCTACCAATATATACCAATTTGCCTTTTATATTTGATTTGTCAAAGATGTTTGACTTAATGCGAAGTACAGATGCCAACAAATATATAAATTCTCCGTCGGGTCATTCCGACATCCGGTTGTCCTTATCTCCACATTAACTGAACCAAACTCATCATTTCCCCTTTTATCGTGTGATTACTAAGTTCATTTCTATTGCTTTCTGTCTTCTTATTTCACATTTCATTTTATTCATTCATTTACTTTATGAACGCTGGTGGGCATCCTCGGGCTAAATCTGTTACGTTAAATCATGCTCCATGGTCTTAGCCTGGGAATTTCGCGCAAAGCCACATTCGAGATGTACAGCGCCACTACACTTGCCAACCTGAAGCGAAGTTACCCGTTTTGACAATCGTAAATTTATCGCAAAAACTTTGCTATGAATAATCATCAAAAACCTTTGGCAAAACTGATATCTTATTCATTACTCTACTATTCTCCAATGAACGACTCTATGTAGGGCTATGAATATTCATATTAAAGTTTACTCTTGGTCATCATCCACATGCTCCGACACCAGAAACTTTGGATAGTGTACGTACGATTGCAGTATGTACAATACCTTTACTGTGTAAGTGTGTGTACATATTACGGTTCAGTGCATGCAGACTCGACTACAGACCATGTAGTACATATTGTCAGTTCGTTTCTCAAGGAAAGTTAGTGTGTATGGAACCGTTGATTTTACTATACAAATGTCTTTAAAAGACTTTCTAATCATGGGGAATATATGGGCGACATTATTCGCGGTCTTTTCTGCTACTTTAACCTTTTCGTTGCCATTGGGAGCAACGGAGAAAGGTAAGTGAATTTTAAATTCGAAAAATGATCATAGCTGAGGCAGTTACGTTGTTACGCTATGCCAACATAGATTAACATGCACATCCGTGTTGTAACTCTTGAGTGTTGTTAGTCAAACTTCGTCGTACATACGAAAATGAAAATCGGATTGTTGAAAGCCATGCCATGGGCAAGGGCGCCGGGCCCAAAGCTCTTGTAAAGAGACCGATAATATTTTTCCTTCAGTGTAGTGACCTCTTCCATTTTAAGTGGTAGTCATTGCGTTTTTACAATCATCAATATCATGTGGTTCGTAAAATTTTCAATATTTGAAAAGGAAACCATGGGATGTAGCCCAGAGTAGGCCTATAAGCCCCTATATGCCTAACTTGGTACTACTAGGCTAGCATACAGTGGGAGGCAGGATTCACATGCCCAAGCCAGCCAGCCAGGCTGTAGCGGGTGTAGCCAAAGTTGAGTGAGGCTGAATATCGTTAGGACTAAATCCATGCTTTATGGTTGATAGAACTGGCCTTATTTTACTGTTTAATGCTTGAGTTTAACATTTGATTTTGATAGTCAAGAGGCCATTTTTCTCAATTTAAGGACCCTATGAATAGAAAACAGAATAAACTGAAAATTTTGTAGGCCTACAACTTTGTTCAAAAGTATAGATGTTGCACTCTAAGTTTTTTGTTTTAGTTTCCTTTTTTCACCATCTGTAAACTTCCGTTCACAGTTTGAAAGGTTTTGGTGCGAGTAAAGAGGTGAAATTTTGCCATTACTTCATAACAGCTTCATGTTGAAATTTGCTGAAGTTCCAAATTCCAATCATCAAAATTTTAAATTTTTCAACTTTGGAAAATTTGGAAAATGGAAAATTGGAAATTTTGCAAAATGCAAAAATGGAAAATTTATTTCCATTCTTGGAGATTATGCAAATTCTTGAATTACTTCTTCCAGATTGCATTCTTTTTAACTGCCTAATGGATGGAAGGTCTATTATAAGGCTTAAATTTTGAGGCGAGTGAGCATGTTCATATCCCATCATACTTTTCAAACTGTTGTGAGGGCTCTGATCATTTGCAAACCTAGATAAAAAATAGATGCTCAGATAGGCCTGTAATTATAGATAAGTAATACACCAACAATACTAAATTTTCGAGGTAGTTTCTGTCTGATTTGTAGCACACCAGGAAAATCTAAAACTCAGTCATAGCTTAGAATTTGATGCTAGTTTGTCTGCATAAGTGTAACACTAATGCATTGAAACATTATGTTGTAAAATGTCACATTAATGTCATAAGGCAGGTGGAATATGGTGATTACTTTTAAACATGGAAGTGTCACCTTCTTCCATGCTTCAGATGTGTACAAAATTAGAACAAAGTTATCTGAAATTATTTCCCTGTTTATTGCAACTAAAAAAAAAAGATAGGAGGCTGAACAGTATGCCTCTCTTTATGACAAAACCATACATTGAAGTGTTCACATTGATGTGTAAATGGAGAAGTTCAGCTAAGGCCAGTCATCACTAAGAGAGAGCGCTTCCTCGGGTCAAGGTATCACTCACACTCTTATATTTTGTGTCTGACTTCTGGTGTCTTCCCCACACGTTCCTGGCGACTGGAGTTTGTCTGACAAGCCCGTTAAGGGCCAGACCACAGCGTGTTCCCCAGCAAGAGCTCTCCCTTCTGCAGCTTTCCAGCTCTGTCAAGTATTTATGTCTAAACCACAGCTCTCAATGTGATTGTGTATATCAAAACAGCATTTCTTGCTGTTACCAAATCATTTATGAGGCCTCAGAAATTCAGAATTGGATGGACTTGACTAAATCATTTATTTGTCAAAGACAGATGAAGTAGTCTGGAGCGGAATGTTCACGAATCACATTTGATTAAAAATTAAATCTGAATTTGAGCATTGACAAAGGTACAAAAATTTTGAAATTGTCAAAACAGTAATAATGGTTCTAACACCACATTGGAAACATTAAGGCAAATCAGTGGGAAGAGAGCAACTTTGGTCAAGTTTAACTGAATCATACAGATATTTGAAACATATTATCCAAACAATATTTGATGAGATAAGTGGACTGCAGTTTTGAAATGACAATGTGTTCCAAATGTGAGTGGCTTAGAAACAAAAGGGAGATACACCAGCTAATTAAATTTGCAACCTTGTGGCTGGCAGAATGATTTTCATTTCAAGAAAGTGAAATGAAATCTTTTTTGTGTAAGAATTCGCTTTTGTAGGTTAGCACTTGGCTGTGGCATACTATGTAGTTGAAATTAATTAGTCCCTGTATAGATGCTGTCTGCAAACTCAAGCTGTACACACACTATCATATCGTGTACAACATGTACAAGACTTGTTGTATGCCAGAATTGATTGATCTTATTGTCACTTGAGTGTAAGTTACAAGCATTTGAAAAATTGAAATGTGTTCATGAGTTTGCTGATGCAAACTGACAAGTTAATAAGTGACATTTTAGCTGAAGTAGAGGCTTACTCCTCTGTGAGGAAAAGACCAAAATTGTCAGCATAATGAACATGTCTATCTATGGCCATAAAAGTGGTTCAACATTTTTTTCAATGAAAAGGACTCTAAAAAGTTAATTAGTATTGATGCAATTTTTTGTGGAGAAATGTTATCTTAGCATCTATGCATTAGGGCTGTAAATTGCAATTTTGTAGCTTTTTCCATGATGATGTGAGGTACAGTACCATTACTGATAATAGGTCAGGGGAGAGTTATTTATCTTACTGGGCCAGTATTGGCAGTTGGGAACAGGAAATAAATGACTTTGCAATAACTGCCAGTTAGATAAATGCCACTGCCCTTATCTGTTATGATAGGTGGTAGGCCAGCCTAGACTTTGTTTTTCTGTATGTTCAGATCATTTCATTTCATTTTTAATATCATACATTATATTACCTAAATTTGTCAATAAATGGAGCCCGCTAAAATGATGTGAAAAAAGTAGTATAGATTTAATGACACACCTACACAAATGTGTTATAATGTGTTTATCAGATATAAAAGGTAAAGAACATGAAATGGAAGTTTCGAATATGGGTGCAGGTTTTAGTTCAGTCTCAAATAAAGTTCAATTGTAGTGCAAATCCTTCCCTTCAGTCATCTCATAGGACAGGCAGTAAATACTTAATACCATGGGCAAATACTACATTCCCACCTTACAGGCAGAATGTACAAAAATTTAAAATTTATGTACCAATCAAAAGCATTTTATATATCAATAAAGAGAATGGAATTTCATAAATTATAGTTAGCACTTTTTATACCCTTATTCATGATAGTATCACATTACTGGCCTTGAGTTTAGAATTTTTAGGTGCGCTATCAAAATGCAAAATCTAACTCATCAAGAAATTAGAGGGAGTTCTGGGTATGCTGTTAAATTAAACTTCAATAGATTTGTATGAGCTGACATTTTTGTAAAAATGTGGACAATTTCAACCCACTTTCAATGAGAAATGTAATGAAAAACCTACCTAAAAAGATTTCAAAACTTTTTTAAGTACATGCCTACCTTAACATGTGCATAAATGCAGAGTCAACCTTGATATTAATATTAACATGCATAAATGCATCTAGAGTCAACCTTGATATTAATTACTTGATAAATGACTAAAGGCTTCCATCAGAAAGAAATTGCAGTAAAGGAATATTTGCCTACAAATTATTATCTAGTTTACAAAAAAAAAAAAAGAAGAAGAAGAAAAAAAATGTCAATGATTGAATTTGTTTCTCTGAAACTCCCCTTCCCCCATCTCCCCTAGGCCCAGTTCCCACTTTGAAGTTAAACACAGTGTATGCTCATTACAGGATTTTGTAGGACAATATAATTTCCAATTATAACTGTTACCTTGTCTGTAGGTTCATATTATGTGGGCAAAGTATTCCCTGTCTTTTGGTTATAAAAGGTACCCATTTTGCCCCATTTATTTTTAAATTGACATTGGTTATTATCAGAATTTGTATAAATTGGAGAAGGTGGAAAGTTTCATCATATATAGGCTAAACTTTTACGGTTCATCCTTTTGGCTGTTGTCACAGTCTAGGCCATTATTGGACATGGATTTTGCACAAAAATGGTTTATCTTTTCCAGCACTTCTTGTGCCATTTTGACAATGAGAATGAATTACATAAGTTGTTTGCTGGTTTTTGTCAGAACCTGTAGTCGCACGCCTTGCTGAATTTAATCATACAATGGGGCGCCAGTGAACTTGTGTATATTCACACGTTGTACAATAGAAACTCCCTCACTGTACAGGCGCACAGAAATCACACTTCAGAGACACAGGAATATTTGCAATACTCAATTTGTATCCTCAGGGGGCCTACAAGTTTATAATTATTTGTAAATGGAGAAAGAATGGATTTGATTTTGAAGACCTGTATCTGCTTATGTTGAAGTGTGCTATTCACACTCCATTTGCGGACTTATTTGTCCATAACTCAACAGTAGCTTTTATTGAATGAAAATACACACAGTAGGCTACTGTATTCAATATAAAATATGAGCCTGGCTGCTGTGTTGTACAACACAATTTGCAAGTTTTTGAAATTTATGCAGGTTTCTTGTCTCCATAATAAAGTCATGGAAAAATGTTATTAAAAGTTTGGTCCTACGAAATAATTTATCTCTCTCCAAACTAAATTACCCGCACAATTTTCATGTAGGATGACATATTCATGACATTGTAAAATGACACCTACAAATGGAATAGGCAGAGTGGCGCCCTTTCTGTTAATATCATTCAAAAATTGAATTCTGGGAGCGAGTTTTTCAAAACAAAAACCAAATTAAAGGTATCAAGTTTTCAGGAGTTACGGGTTGGTTACAATGTTTTAATTGCTTTGTCAATGTAACGGTTGAAGTTTACATTTTAAATGTGAAAATGGGTGTGAAAATAAGCTGTACAAAATTTAAAGTGGCAATTGCTAGGTGTATATATTACATGTGACTTTAAAGCCAGTATTAATAGAGTTTGAGTTATTGTTATTTCAAGAAATTGTAGTTAAATTGATGGCCTGGAGTTATATGGCCATAGATGTCAGAATTACTGTAGCTGAGAGTGGGACGGCGTTGAGACTAGTGAAGAGCATGACAATAGTGAAAAAAGGGAAAAGTTTAACTACTGTTTTTTTTTTTTCGTTGGAATAGTGTCAAGATCAGTTGCCTGTAATATAAAACAGCGCATGTATCTATGTATATGTGTAAAATTCTGCATGTGGTGTTCTTCCTATAAAGTGTGTTTAATGTTTGTAGTACTGTACTGCACAAAGGGCACTTGCAGTGCAAGTTCATTGCTAAATGGGAAAAACAGGTGCCCAAAATTTATTTCGGAACAAGAGTTTGAATCTCATAATTTTTGTCTTTTTTTCTCTTCTAAGTGTGTGTCAAAATGTTTCAGGACTTCAGTATTATTCAAGGTGTGAATCAACCAGTTCCTCCTAGTAAATTAAAAATTTCTCAATTCCGGAAAGATATTGCCACATGATTCTCAAGAACCCACACATGGAATTAGAAAAATAATGATAATAATAATAATAACAACAACAACAACAACAACAACAATAATAAACCCAACCTGGTTCCCCTGTTGCTACACAGTTTTAAGTTGGGGTGACTGCATTAACCCATATTATTCACTGCTGTTGGGTGGAGCATGTGACTAACTTGCACACATTTTTCCAGTTCATTATTTTAGATCAAATTATGGTTATTACCATAGTTAAGTTCTTTATTTCATTTTAGGAGCCATTGCAGTAGGCATTAATTCTGTCTAGTGGGTGTTCATACACTGCAGCTTTAACAACTGTATCATGTGCAGCTACTATGCTCAGTTGAACTTCTGAGAGCTTGGAAACTATGTTGCTTTAATTATCAAGACATTTTTCTCATGTAGTCATAAATTTGACATGAGAGAGTCCATTATCAGAATAGTTTATACAGGATGTAATACTTACCCTTTGATTGTTCACTGTTGATTACAGATATCAACTTACTGGCTCATATTTATATTCTGATACAAACATGATATGCTATCAGTTCATGCTCTGCTAGATCACAGAGATTGCCATGCAGTAGATGGATGCAAGTATCATTAAAAATGGATGTTTACCTTACAGTAGCAGCTCTTCGAACTATTTTATCATAAATAAATCCATTAATCCATAAAGAAATAAATCCATGTTTCAATTTGTCTTGGGACTCTTTCGTCTCTTAGGAGACCAATTCCATGTATAAACTATCTCAAAGTTTAGAACTAAATTGCTATCAATTAGCATTCAGGGAGATATTTAATGATTGGGATTTGAGTGAAGTTTTGCATGTATACATATATAGTATTTATTTGCATCATTAGTTTTTCTTTAGGACTTATTTTTGCATGTTTTGTAGGCTCCTTTTACAACAATCTCATCTTCCAAATACACTGAATGTGAGTTGGGTTTGATTTACAAGTTTGGTTTTGACCCTTACGGTATTCCCATTCTTGGGTGCCGTTTGTAGTTGAAAAGAATTATACAAGAATTTCCCTTCTTTGGCCTTATTGAATCATTCAGATGGCTTCATCTTCTTGAACTGCTAATAAGTTATCTTAAAAATGTTTGTAAACAGTTGAATGTGAAAAACCTGCTGTCCTGTGTGGCTGTCCTCCATACCATAAGGTCAGGGCTGGGATGTACTATAATTTATTGGATTAAATTGATGAGTTAGAAAAGGAGGATTTGATAAGCTGGTAAGAAGGACATGCAATTGTTAGGTGAGGTATTTTAAAGTGATTATAAAGGGTTTTAAAGGTACTCATTAAAATTGTACTTTCATGAACAAGAATTGTTTGGGTGAATAGAGGACAGTTAAGTGGCATGATGGAACAGTTCATAGAATTGCTTGAAAATAAAGGGATTTACCTTTCTTATGCTTCAATCAATAAATTGGTTTTAACAGGCTCATTATCATGCATTGACAAGGACAAGGAGCAGTTTCTACCATACAATTAAGAGCTTTTCACTGATTGTTGTTGTAACTTTTTATCCTTGGTAAACTTTATTGGAATCATGAGTATAGGTCATCATTTGTTTGGAGTCCAAAGATGAGGTTTTCTTGCAGTTAGTGGGCAGGGCTGGAAAACATGTTCATTTCTTGGGAAGGAAGTAAAATTATTTCATAGGGAGGAAGTAAAATTTCCAACAGTTCTCACTGTATTTTCATTCACTGAAAAGGGAAATTTCCCCTCAATTACCAAATTTACCCTTCAGATGCCCAAATGTCCAGGGAAGGAGCCTTGCAGCTTACCAACTTTTACCACCCATGAGTTAAATGTACAGGTGGTGCATTGAACACTGTCAAGTATGAGGCTCAAGGCTATTTTTTTTTATGGTGGTTGGTGGTGGTGGTGGGGGGAGGGGGTGGAAGGTGAAGAGCTAGAGAATTTTTTCTTTGAAACATTGCCTAGGAGTGTTCACTGTGCAAAGGTACCATACAAAATTGAACTTTTTACATGCTCTGCAAACATGGGAGTTCTGCCTTAATTGGACAAAGGAAGTTCGTTCATGTGGCAATAGTAAATTGTCATTCTCCCCACATCAATGGTTCTTTTGCTTTTGGAACCTTCAAAGTTTATTTGTAAGTATTTTCCAAAGGACTCAGAATCTACTTCACTCCTACTTACCTCACCTGTTCTACAAATGGACCACCAGCCACAGGGCAGAGCCGTGTCTAGGGAGGACACCGGCTCCCTCGTCAAGCTTTTGGGCCCAGTCTCATGTTTGGTCATCGACCAAATATGTTTTTCCTAAAATACGGTATAAAATCATTAAATGATGAATACTGAGGCACAGTTTCAATTGTTCAATTCCAAAATGTTTTGCCATGTTCTGCCCATGTATGCATGTGTTTCATCCATAAATTCTTCAGCTAGAAATAAATTGATCCTTTTTTTTGTTGCTACTGTTTGCAGTTTTGTTACATCTAGGACAAAGAATATTAGTTCTTTGAACTTTGTTGTAATTATGCCCATTATGGTTCGTTCTGTTGATTTTGACATTCCGTCTCTGTGTATGCGTCGTAAAAGTATATCACTCTGTTTTAAATAGGCCAGCTTCTATTCATACAGTTTCAAAAATCAATATTCTCCCTTAAAATCCATATTTGTTGTTAATGTGTGCTGTAAACTGTAAAGTCATGTCATTAGTTCTGTTCCATTTCTGCCTGTAAAAGTATCAAGCATTTGATTGGATACTTTTGTTATCTGCTGAGTTCCACTGCCCTCTGTGACAGATTAAAATGGTAATTTTAATATTTCCGATATTCTTACTTCATTTCCTCCATTCTTCAGAGATTTGTTGAAAGAAAGATGTAATGAACGTTATAATGTGACTTTTTTCATATGCAGTAAAATAAAAAAAAATTGAAATGAATGCCACTTTTTCACTTATTTTTATTGAATGGTAATTTAGATGTATTGTCAAGGGGGTTTTGTAATGGGAAATGTGATGGGTTCACTTCAGTTCATGTTAAAGCAAGCTAAACACTTTGGGGTATTATGTCTCCGGTAAGATACTGAACAGCCGTGGTGTTCTTACAGTAATAACTTGTAACATTTAGTTTCAAAATTTGATTGCAGTTTTAATGAAGTGATGAAAAGCCTTCACTTTGTGATAAAAAATTACATTGAAAGATATTCCCAAATAGCGTACATGTATGGGATATAATGTTGTTTAATCTCCTGAAATGGTTTCGGTCTTTTGTCTTTAATCCATTTCCACATTCTTTCAACTTCATCCATGTGGGAAGTCTCATGTGACAAAGAGAAATGATCACCATAGCAACAAGCTAGTTTGAAAAGTAGTGCAAATGCTTCTCCCATTGTGTTTCACACTATGTCACCAAACAAAGGGATCTTGTAGCTGTAAAGATTCGTTACGAAGGGGATAATACCACACACAATAGGGTTGCAATGACACCCTTACAGTGTAAACAAAAGAAAGCACTTGAGGTTATGGGGCTTGACAGGATTGGACCTCCCCAAATGTAACAAGTTGTTATGAGAGAGAATGGAAGTGGTCATGGCAAAATAAGTGAATGACATTAGCATTTTACTTTGTAGTCTATAACACAGCTTGTGTAATGTTTACACACTTCACATGAGTGCTAGGTAGACATCACCAAAAATTAGGTAGCTCATTAAGGGAAGCCTATAAATTCTTTATATCATCTAGATGAAAACTTGGGTGCAGTTATGTATGCATAGTGATAACTTCAGAGTTGAATTAAACTTTATTGGCAAATTGAAGTTGTCAATCTGGAGCTCAGAATGGTAGTTATATGTGTGAACCCTTCTATTGCAACGTGTATTCCCTCTCATCTTTAATGTTAGTATAGTGTATGGTGATGTGGCCACCAATTTTATGTCCACCTGATCCAGTTAAACCTTTCTGCTTTGGAAGAGGATCCATCCCATCATACTGAAAGTTCTATGAAGGCTATTATATAAGGTATATGTACACAGTAGCTATGTGCAGGTTCCGCGAAATACTAAGTTTTTGTATGGATGCCCCAGTATTTGGCTCGCTATGTCCCAAGAGAGTGCATATGTGTAAAGGATCTCCTCTTCAAGCCTTTTCCATGTTCAAAACATGATCACACACCATTGGTTTATAATGAGCTTAATTCCATGGTGTAGCTGAGTGCTATGGTTTCATAGTAAATCTATGTACATATGATGCATTGTGGTTTTGCAGCAAAACCAGCAAAACCGTTAAGGTGGGAGGTGAGCTTCATTTCCACATTCCCTTCCCCTTCCCCCCTTCCTAATTTAGAAATGTCAGAAGGAAGCAGTTACTGCAACTCTCCCTGGCATCTTTTATAACTGCTTCCTACAGTGCAGCTGTTATCTGCCTCCATCATCCCATCTGTCAGAAGAAACTCTCATAATTGGGTTATCATCATCCTATTACTTCAAGACTGTCAGAACACAGACAGCCCCTTTCACAACAGAGCAAGATGCTACACTTGTCAAAACTTTATTTTCATAACATTCTGACATTTTCTCTTCATGAATATGTCTACAGTTGGTCCCCTTTTAGCACCCCTATGTTTTCTTTTTAGTTAGGGCTAATGGTTTATTTCAAGCCAACCAATGCACAAGTTTTTTTTCACACATTTGTTTATTGTCTCTTAAAGGGAACATTCAGTCATCACTATTTGGATAAGTTTATCGGGGTATCCTATTTCATGACCAGCTCATGAGAAGCACTGAATTGTGAAATTCAGGCAGATTAGCCTAACTTGTTGTTTTTCCATGAAACTAGTAGGCCTTTATGTTCTTTGTTCTTTCAAAGTATGAAGAGAGATACTTGCATTCAAATGAGTGGAGAATTGTGAGCTAAGACTATTGTTTTAATATCGATTTGAGTGACTGCTGAAAGCCCTTTAAAGTTTGACACTATTCCTGTGTTTCATCATGTGTACTCTATCGTATGCAGCATTTGTCAGATGAGCTCACAGTTATTTAATTTTTTATACACAGTTGCAACCTTTAAGCAACTAAACATGTGAAGAATAATTTTTGCGAAATGGAGGCACCTGATAAAAGTGGATTTCAAGGTGAACATGTAGCTTTGGACAAGTAGCATTATTCGACTCAGTTGACGGAAAAATTGATGATTAGATTACATATATGCAACATATTACCTAATCTGGAGCTTAATATGCTGTACCCAATTTTATGTATCCGTTAAAGCATGCTTAAAGTCTGCCTCAAGTAAAATTGACATCATGAAGAAGGTGTGGTTGATTTTGCGGCATATTCACATTCATAGAGGCTTACAGTGCCAGTTTTATTAGAAAACTATTTGATATAAAGTGTATTGAGATGTGTGTAGGTTGGGTGATGTTCAGAAAATCATAAATCTTTGGGCAGAGTTACTGTGAGTACAACCATGAAGACTGTTTTCAATATTAGTCGTCAGTTTATGCACAGAACAAAAATTTGGAATCAAAATTGATTAAATGGAAGAAAAAAAAATAGATTGAGTACCAGAAAAAAATTAAGTCTTTTATGAATTATGGATGGATAATTTTCCTAAAAGCAATAAAATCATGCATTTTACCTCAGATAGCCATTGTGACAGAGTCTGGCAAAGGTTCATTGCTCTCTGATAGCTGTTCAACCATTGTAAATTAGACTGGAAACATATGGTGAGCATATCCTTAACCCTGACAATAAGACCCAAGGGATACAAGGGTCATTCCAGAGAACTTCCTCCAAGACACTTAATCTTCTCAGCTGACAGAGAACTTAAACCTGTTGACCATTTCAAATGACTTATAAAAGAATTTATGGACCATGGTCAGTTTATCCTGGGTCCATTGGGACCAATTTGAATGCTTTCTGCAAACTGGAAAGTGTTGTCACTGAGAGGTTAACAGTGGATGTCATCTCAGATTCTCAGCAGGGCTGTAGAGAAGATGGTAATATTTTGGATGTTCTGATTTTGTATCTTTTTATGAAATTATTCATTCCTAATGAGTCGTCTGAGTGTGGTTAGATTATTTGAGAGAAGGGAGGTAGAGTATTGGGTTTGATGTTGGTAGGCTGCTAGGACTAAGAAGACCCACAGGACTAATTTATGGGTAAAATTTGGGGTCAATGGTTGAGCATGAGACTGGCAATAAATGTCCTTTTTGTTTTGACTCTAGACACAGCTAAGTCACTGTAGAAAATTTGGTTATGCAGGGCGGAGAAAATTTTTATTTCCTAGGGAGGGGTTTAAGAGAAAAAATGCATTTGTTTTACATGAAAATTTCATCCTTGTAAAAACAATTTTTATTAGCAAAGAGTGATAAATAATTCAAAGTAAGGCAGTCATGGTAGTCTTCTTTTCACAAAAGAAGTTTCCCTCAGATAGAAATTCAGTTGCGTGTTACTCAAGAATAGGTTCACCAAAACTTTAAACATTTCAAATGATGCAACTTCCATAACTGTAATGGTGCATAATATTATGAGGAAATGAAACTGTTGTTGGGGTTTATTGTTGAGATTAAATGATTTGATAATAACTATAGCTATTTTCTTTTAATGCTATGTTGGAGCATTTTAAAGGTAATATTTCCCTTTGAGTAAAAGTATTCCCCAGGTAGAAGATAACTTCCCACAGTACTCACTATTGGCTATTTTTATGTAGGCCTGCAGAAATGGGAAACCTCTTCCAATTTCCTAAATTTCCCTTCAGATGGCCAAATTTCGTGGGAAGCAGCCTCCCAGCTTCCCAACTTTTTCCAGCCTTGTGGCTATGGATGGTTTTGAAATGGCGTTTATAGAAAGAGTCAAGGGAAGTTACAGTAGGGCCAAAATTTTGTTTAAAGTGGGAGCTCTTGGATAATGGTTGCAATTAATGGTGACACCAGAATGTCAACATGGGGTGGGGACGAGGGGCAAAGGATAATGTTTGGGGCAAAAATTTCCTGGCGTATTGCAGAACTGAGCCCAAAGTGCATGCTCCTGCAGATGAGGATCCAGGGATGACTCTGGGGTTTAATTACACATATCTTGGGATGACAATTTTAAATCTTAGGAGAGGTTTACTAATTTGCTTAACCTAACACTACCAGCTGGCCTATCTTGGAGGGGGGGGGGGGGTGTTGTGGCAGGGCAAGTAGGAGTGGGCAGGTAGTGCCCCCTTCCCCTTGCCCATTGTAGTACTGCCACAGGTTGCAGTGTAGGGGAAGGATCAGATGAGTCACTATCATGGCGTTAGATCAGGAGGGAAAGATATGACATGCCAGATATGGGGGCAATCTTTGGAAAAAAGTAGAAAATTGACAAGAAGGACCACAAAAGTACTGACTAAATGTGATTTGCTTGACATGGAAAAAGGCAAAAAGCTTAGAGATGGAAAGTTATAGGCCTACATGTAATAATTTGAAGAAAAAAGATGCTGACATCTAAATGTTTCCAGTTAAAATTGATTTGAAGACAATTTGCAAAGTTAGCATGGGTTAAAAATTTTAGACTGCATTAAATTGCCAGATAAGATGAAAAGAGACATGGGGAATGAGTTGCAGCTTTGTGGTGATGTAGCATGTGGTCTTCACAAGTCCAGTGCAGTGTTGGAAGCTTACTGGCTTGTTGCCACATCGAGACTAAATATTTTATCATACCTGTGCATATCCTGAAAGACATTAGTCCCACAAGACCTGCTTGTGACACAAATTTTGATGGTTTGTAGGGGAGGTTTGTCATTTCAGTAAAAATGTATGACATAAAGTGACTGCCTGTAGGCTTTATAGTACGTACAAGGTTACCTCCTAAGAGATATAATAAGAAAAGTGAAGAAATGGCTGACAAGAAGACAGATGACCTCATGAATAAAAAACTTGTTTCTCTGAGACAAAGGTTTAACATATCTCTTATGACTTCAGCATGTTATTTTGCAATGTTTATACTAAATGTACATGTATAGGCCTACCACTATATCACATCAAATAGGACAGCAGTCTGCTAGTTTATAGTATGCCTGAACTGCATGCCTCCCAGGCTGAACTCTGTCAAGGAAATAAATAGTTCTTTGACCCATGGGAGAACTAAGAGGAAAAGAGACTAGGGAAAGGAGATTGGCCTACATGTTGAATTATGATGGTTGCAACTCATGTACATTAATGTTGTTTTGAAGAGTGAAGATGAGGCAAGTTGTAAAATAGCTGGTAAACATAAAATAAATGCACAGTGTTTTAAGAGTTCAAGGGTACTTACATGGCATATGTGTCAGTAACAAATTACTTATGAAGAAAATTTTTGGAGCCAACATGACTTTGAAAAATAGGACTTTAAAGTGGCTCATTGAGTTGAATCATGAATTCAACAGTTTTTTCAAACCTGTTAAATTTTCTTCACATACTAATGACAAATGGTCCAACTAAGACTACCTATATCCTACTTACAAATAACTGTTTTATGAGTGAGTATTCAACAGCTCAATTCGATTTTCAAAAATGTTATGTGCATTCAGGGCAAGTGTCCTGAGCTTCCTTCATTTAGAAACTCCTTCACTATGTCTTACCAAACCAAACATAGTCCAACTTTAATTTTTGCATCTTCCTGCAAATGAAGTTTTTGGTTGGTCCCAAACTGTTTAAAACTGTTTTATCCCCCCCCTATCCATAGCAGCTCATGTAGGTAATGTAGTAACATTCTTTAATAATCATAGAATCTGGAAGTCCTACAGTGTTTTACCAACCATGGGTGTCCGCAGGTATGGGCAATGGGGGGCACTTGCCCCCCCCTTGAAAATTAAAAATTTGAAAAAAACGTATAAAAATCAAAGCAAAAACCCCGGACAAAACGGGTCTTCCAAGTTTCTATACAAAAAATAAGCTTTAAAAATGCCATTTCCGGGGATCTGGGAGGCATTTCGGCCTGAAATTTTTGCAGGCTTTGTGTCAATTCATGGTGACTTGGAGGTTTTGCCCCTCCCTAGAAATTTTGCCCACCCCTGACTTTTTTCTGCAGATGCCCATGTTACCAACCCATTTCCTGGTTTGTTGTGAACCGTTTGGAGTAGATGTCGCATAGGGCAGGTGATACACAACAATAGCAAAGAAACTTGTCCCACCATCAGGTGTGACATTCGTGTTCTCTCTAATACACAGTGTCTCTAACTGCCAATGAGTCACTGCACTACATAACACCTCTTGCAAAATTAACTGCCATTTCCAGAGTACTTTGGTTTTGCAGCGGGTATCATCTTTAGCCTTACCTGTGGTAAGTTTCATCTGGTCTGTCACGAGAAAGGTGTCAGCAACACAACCCGATGATTGGGAGCAAGTCTGTGACATGTCCGTCAGTCGCAGGTGGCTGCGAAGAAAGCTTCTAGAATTTTGTCAAAAGTCAACAAAATTTGTGGAACTAAAAATCTGAAAAAGTAGTGTGTACTATTAAATTTTGCTTTAGAATTAGGCAGATCTCAAGGCTGAGATCTTAATCATTCATTTTAGGAAGGTGTGACATTTAAATAATATAATGGTTTTCTTGGAATAATTTTAAAATTGATTTTGAGTTTGTTGTGGAATTTTTGATGTGATCTTCAAGGACAGATTCTGGAGGTCGTAAACCAATTTGGCACATGGAACACTTACTGGTACCCCTCTTGAGTATTTAGGTCAATATGGTGCAATGTTTAGCATCATAATGTTCAGTCAATGTTTTGGTCCATTCTAATTTTTATTTCTGGGGACCATGTGTGCATGGCCCTTCACCTCACTTTGGCTGCACCAATGTATTAAGCTTTGTGGTATTTATAGGTCCCCTTAAAAGAATCTCTTTGCAGTAACATGCAATGCTTAATTGCAATATTGGAATGTTTAGTCTGTGTCAATGTTGCATCTGTGTTTATTGTTGTCAGCTTAGACAAAAGCTTCTAAGAGATCTGTGATGAGTCCATCTCAGCAGTCCTTTAGACAGTTATACATCTCTCTGCCTTTGGGATCTAGCCAAAATGAAGTGCAGACTGTCAAAATTACAAGAAGTGGTTTTAGAGGTGGACAATGAAAAATAAGCGACAACAAAAAAACTAAAATGAAGACTGGTACAAGTGAATAAACCCAAGTCACAAATGTGCTGCAGAATGCACTGGTTGGAGACATTTTTGCATAATTTGCATGCTACGTGGTTGCATGGGTCTGGACATTCTTTTACGGCTTTGTGCTCGGGCTGTAATAATGTAGATTTGTAAGTTTGTCATCAGTCGCAGCTCTGAGATGCCCAAATTAAAATCCTGGCTAAAGGCTTGTATCACAGTGTCCTGTAGTTTTATTAGTTAGTTGGATGGATGGAGTTTTATGGCCCAGTTTCCAAGTCAAGCCAGCCTCAAACTTTTTTCCAGTTGTGGCTCACTGGCTTATTTTCCCTACTCCATATGAGTCTTTGGTATGACTCGACCTGGGAATAGAACTCAGTCCTTTCGCGTGGGAAGCGGATGCTCTTACTGTTAGACCAAACACACGGTCCTGTAACACAGTGTCCTGTAAACATAAGTCCCATTGCTTCTCATTGCAATTTGCATTTGTTTTAGCTTGAAGTTACTTTTCCACCCACACAAAGTATGACAATGGTTCGTGATCCCAGGTGTGAGCTTCATACAAATTGATAATGATGATGATGATGAAGATTATTAAAATCCAATCATTGAATTTATTTTTTATTTCAGTTGTACTGTATGAAAGTACTGATTTTGCCAGACTGAACTGGGAAGTTTTTCCGGTACCATCAGAAACGACCACTGGTTTAGGGGTAAGTTTGCTTTTTCCATTGATAGAGTTATATGAAGAAATGTTTGAGATAGTAGGAGTGTAGCTCTTGAAAAAGCTGTGTGTGGGATGCAGATAGCATGAACTACTCGCTCACGGTAGTGCCACCATCAGTTTGCAGAGGGCATACAGCCAAATTTTGGTCAAATATGCCAGGGTTGTTAATGACCCTGGCTGGCGATCCTAGCTACAACACTGCTCGAGAGATTCAGTGATGGCTCTACAGGGGGTAAGAGAGGGCATTTGCCTGCAGATTTTGGCCCTTCTCCCCATTTGTCCCCCACACCTCAAATTAGGTCAGTAAGAAGTTGGGTTAACTGAAAAAAAAAAAAAAAATCAAAGGAGAGACTTAAATCTTCATCCAGAGATATGTAGAATCATTGGAGCTTTCATGGACCTCCCTCCCTTAAACGGCACCCCATAAATGGACACTATGGGCTTAGTTTTGTCCTGTACCTGACAATTTATGCCCCTCCCATTATCCTTTGCCTTAAGCTTTCCCCCCAATTTTGACATTCTGATGCTGCCATTACAGATATTTGTTTACAGTTGTCACATTGCAGTCTTCAGTTCAAACAGCTGCTTGTGCAAGTGTGACCTTTATAACTTTGGTTGCAGGGTTCTGGATGATACATTTTAAATAAACTGGAAGAAGATGTCCTTCCAATGGAATGAGTAAAATTATTCCAAAAACTTTTTTTCTTGTACATATCAACATGGAAGAGATGAAAAAAAAAAGAAAAAAAAAAGAGCTCCATTCATCATTTCTTTGATGCTGTTCAGTCTTGGCAACAAATTCTGACATCACTCTTCCTCCTTCTCACTATAACAAGAGTTAAAGGCCAGTTCATATGGCAACATTTATTACCACTGTAAAGTTTTGAATGAACCCTGTATGGCACGAAAACAGATGTGCTATATTTCATTCATGCTTTACCTTGGCAATAAATGTTGGAGTATGATGTATGCCCCAGCCTTATGTGGATGTTGTTTCAATTGAATACAGGACAGTGGGAGTAAATGAACATAGTACTGCATAAGCTGAAAGTTACTTTTTTTTTGGGGGGGGGGGGAGGAAGGGGTTGGGGAGGTAGAGGGGTGAAAGCATGAATATCTTGAAACAATTTTTAGATAAAAAGAGATCATTTGTGAGCCATAAGAGTTTTTTTTTAATTTTGACATTATGGTGGTTATTATCAGCATTTGAACACCGTTTTCTTGGAGAAATATGTTCTGTGGTGAGCCTTCATAGAGAATACTCTAATTATTGAAACAATCTATCTTTCTTAAAAAATGCTTAAATTAAGGCAGTCTTTTCTTTGATTGAAAGTATTTGTGAGGTACAATGTCTGACGAAGGCATGCTGGAAAGATGGACAAATTTAAATTTCTCCCGTGAGTACTGTATGCATGTGTATATGAATACTTTCCCAGAAATGTGTACATTCAATTACTACATATATAAAGGTGTAGGTAAATATTTAAAACTGATCTTAGAACGGATATATAACTACTCAGCCCCACAAAATCCTCGCAGAATTCATGCCTAGGAGTCGGCAATTGTGAATAGTCTCATCTGCATAAAACTTTGTCAGTAAACAGAGCTACACATCCAGACTTTCAAACTGAAAGACTGGCAAATTAGTTTTAAATTAACGGTGATCCATCTTTGCATTAGCACGATGACATTTATTTCACATGGCCAGGTTTGATTTTTGCAGCTTCTCCAAGCACTTGTGAAGAGGAAGGGAGATTTACAGTGATTATGCAGAGCACCATAACAATCTTAGCTGTGTATAAATATATGTAGCTTGTGTAGTTAGTTATTAACTTATTACAAACTGTTCATTGGTAATTTCTTGCAACAAATCCAAATGTGCAGAGGGGACAGTGGCAGTTAAGGACACGGGGTAATACTTCTCAAGGAAAGTGCTCAAAAATCTCAAATTTGATATAATCTAGATACTTTGTGGTGTGTCCCTTTTGCACAAAATTCTCATGTCATAATCTATATTATCTTAGAGTGGAGTCTGGTGTCTGGATTTGGCTTGCTCTCTAGGAAAGTTAATTTTTTCCTAGTCCTGGAGGTATGAACCCCCCCACCCCCTCCCAAATACCCCTGCTTGCTTACCAGGGTCAAAACTCTTTTACTTAACTTATTAAACAAGCTACTTAGGGCCTATATTGTCCTATTCCTACAATTTGTAAATGTTGTGTTAACATCACTTTTCAACATAAATGCTGTCAGGACATGCTGTAACTCTGAAACTGGCAGCCTGTGTAGCATTCATGGACTCCCTGGCTGCTATTGAACAATGGGAATGTTTTCTTGATAAATTTCTATTTTTGTTGCTGAAATTAATCTTTCTTTTTCAATTTGATATGTTATAGAAGGTTATTATCTATTTTGAATGATTTCAGTGCAGGCTGGGTTTGTTGTGTTTCCCAATGGGCTACCTTAAAAACTAGAGCTCCCTTCAGATTCCTCTGGTTAGTATTACTGTTACACCAGAACTTGTGATGTATTTTCAACTATTTTGAGAAGTACTGTATTGTGCATTGGGAGAAAAAAGACCACTATACTAGCCTTAGGGTATGATTTATCTCTTAATCTAAGAAAGTTGAAGAAACTCTTTGTTTGTAAATTCCTTAAGGACATGTTACTCTTTGGGATTTGTTGTCCAAATGTGTACAGTAAAGATTTTGTGGGATCAATGCAACTGCTGCATGCTCAGTTCTTAAATCTGCCTGTAAGGAGCTTGTGCAGGAAAACTGTATGATTTTGAGATGTGAAGAATGTACATTTGTGGTTTTTACCTTCCAAATTACCAGAGGATATGTGGTGGATAGAGGCAAAATATAGTGTGGGAAAGGCACAGGTGTATGGTGTCAAAACAAATTAAAGCACTTGTAGGCTACACATCAAGTTTCTATTGTAACCCCTTCCTTTAAATTGACATGCAGTTAAGTGGCAGATTGAACCTGGGAAAATGAAATCATATCTGTTTGGATTATTAACATACTTATCAGTGTTGACATTTAACTTGATAATTTCAGTTTTAAAGTGACAAGTTTTTTTTAATTAAGAAACATTTTACCTTTAATCTGGAATATATTTTGAAACAAAAGCTGTTACTGGCAAATTGTATTTTTCCATACAATAATTGCTTAAATATGTTATGGACCATAGGCCTAGCATAGGCCCTATATTATTCTGCATGTAAAAATTATAAAGGCCTACATGTGTTAGAGCCATGCAATTCCTAAATGATATGGAGTAATATTCTGCATATAAAAATTATATAGGCCTACATGTGTTAGGGCCATTTCCTAAATGATATGAGTATGCTAGGATACCCTATCAAATTTTCCATATATCCATAATCTGAAGTTTTTGATAGAATTGTGGCTGCAGTCTCTATATATGGCTGCATGAGTTACCAATTGTTAATACCATCAGAGGGGATTGTTTTAAATGCAATCTTGACTTGTGTGATGGATATGTATACATAAGAACCATTGAGCTATGAAGTAGGAGTTCCATGGGAGAACTGATGAGGAACCTTAGAGGGCAAAAGCAGTTGCCCAAAACTTATTTGGGAACAACAGCCAGATTCCCACAGATTTCTCCTTATTTAACTTCTGAGTATCCTTCATAATTTTTAAGGGCCTAAAAATTGCATAGGTAAACCAATGAGTGACTCCTGTAAATTTTGTAATTTTGAATGAGGAAATCATTGTCACATGACTTTTGGGAACCAATCATGAAACAGGACAGACAAGCCAATCCAAATTGGGGTGACTGCATTGCCCCTTCAATCCATTCACCAAAAGAATTTCAATTCTTGTTGAAAAAAGAAAAAAAAAACCATGTAATCCAGTCCTTCACCTTTCACTCTGAACTGACTGCATTCCACTATCCGTTCTGTACTATCATGTGTTTGCCCCTGCTGGCTTCATCAATAATTTAATCTCCATTTTATTCTTCACAGTGGCCCTAAATTCTACCCATATCAAACACATAAACAATGTTAGGGTGAAACCCTGTGCTATTCTTCCATTGCATGTTTTTATCATTCTCGTGTTACAGAAGCGTTTTCTCATTACACTTTTTCTAACCATTGTTCCAATCATTTTTTTTTTTTTCAATGAGAGTATCTCATTCCAAAGTGCATGGAACCCCAATTCTATGTTCACACCTTTCTGATCGATCATTGCTAATCACAATGCATGCTTGCTTTGCCGTATCTCACACATTCCTGTGTATAGTTTCACTACCTTTACAAATAAGTCCATCTAAATTTTAGATTTCTCTCACAAAATGCATTTTCTTCTCTCTCTTGGACTGCTTTTTATCATGCTATGCATTTATTTTGTAGGAAATAAATTTATTTTTAGGAGCCAATCAGTTTGACTTATTTGTTTGTGAAAGATGTTTTTTAGAGGATTTTGAAGTAGCAATGATATTGCTTCCTGATGCTGCAAGGAATAGTATTGTTTAGATGTGAGAACTTTTTAAAACATCACAGCTTAGTAGCTCAGAAGTTCCATAACCCAGACAAGTTGGCTGCAAGGATTGGATGTTTTTGAGGCATAGAAAACTTGGAAAATAGAATTAATTGGTCTTCAAAAAAGGCATTTTTAATTTCACCCATGTGAAGGGCAATCTCTGGTCTGCCATGTTCCTCAAAGTATTTGTGGTTTAGCCCTCCATTCAAAATATGACAGACTTTGGTGAGAAGGGTTAATTTTCTGTTGCTTTAACCCATTACTGTTTTGTATAAGCAACAGTTCTAGTGTTCAACTTATCACCTTTTCACACCCTTTCTGGCAAGACATCCTTCCTTCAAAAAATAAACAATCTTTATAAAATTTGTGTTTAGTTAGGATGCAGGGGTTGAATTTTGGCTGAGTTTTAAACTAAGCAGACACCAGGGTGCCAAAGTGTGAATTTTTGAGCAGAGAGGTGGCACAATTAGCAGGGAAGATATTGCAGTCCTTAGAGTTCATAAAGGAGAAGGTAGTCATGTGTCCTTTTAAAGTGTCTACTGCCACTTAAACAGTTCTTCAAAGTAAAAAAATTGAACCTTCTCAATAGAAGGGATGAAGTTTCTCAAGTCACAGGGAGAGGGAAAATATTGTAGGCCTTAGTCATGATTGATTGTATGTAAAAATTTATCAACAGTTTATATTTTGATTTGCTGTAAATAAATCTGGAATGTACAACACTGGCTACAGATACCAGAAACTTTCAATAGTTTGCAAGAAAAAAAGATACAGAAGGTTACTTAACCCTCTTTATCAATATAAAAAGAAGTATCTTGCCTAAAATTTCTTTGAAAAAGGTGAAATACTGATTGTACAATACCACAAAAATGTTACACATGGGCAGTAAGTTTGTTTCAAAATAAACATGCTGGATTCTATGGGCGGCCAAAAGGGCAAAAAAAGACAAACGGCAAAATATTCATTTTAATTTCAAAAATAAATTTGAAAGGAAAAAAATTCTAAGTAAAAAATATACAAATAAAATAAGCAATGATTACATTAACAAAGCGAGTAATACGTTTTACGTCCCCAAAACAAATTAAAAAAAAAACACTAAAAGTAGATATATTTAATCTTAAAGTTAACACATTACCGTTTTATCCAGATGTAATCAAAGCCCCGCAATAAACAAAAAATGGAAAACAAATAAAAAGAAATAAAATAAAAACGCAAATAGAAACGCAATTTTGTGTTTTTGTTTTATCTTGTGTTTTCATTTTATGCCCTGTTATCTTTTTTTTTATTAATTTTTTGGGTTCCTTAATAGTTATTTAAAATCGTCTTTTTTTGCCCTTTTGGCGCGCTATATGTGGCCAAAAGGGCAAAAAAGACAATTTGCGAAAAAGACAAACTGCGAAAAAGACGATTCGTGAAAAATAATGAGGGCGTCCTGAGATTGATGGATTCAGAGCGCCTATCTCTATTCATATGCTTGGAAAGCGCATTAGATATCCAAACCCGCACAACCAGTTAAAGCCACCTCGAACACTTGCTTGCAGCCATACACTCCCTTCGTTGAGGAGCATGTATCCAGGCAGTACGCACATCAGTGGGCAGTTTGAGTCGATCAGAGAGGTGTTATTAGCTAAAAACACCTCAATGGTGTGATAACGTTTTCTCTCGGCCACCAAACAATCAGTTAAGGGGTTGGGGAAGGGAATCATATGAAAGTGTGGGGGACTTTTTCACCATTTGTGGTGGAAGGGGAAACGGCGTCGTCAGAATTTTCGTCATGGGGGGGGGATAAGTTTTGTGATCGTTGGCATGAGGAAGGGTTCTAAGGGGACGGGGATAAGTCAAAGGGGTCTCCCCCTCTATTTTTGGTTTCCTGGGCAATAATTGCTGTGTGTTCCATCATTATTGGAAAATTGAGGGTGCTTTTTGAAGACGTCCCCCTCGCAAAAAAGTGAGGGCGTCCCACGTCCCTCCCGCCAAGGATCCATGCCCAAGAATTAGCACGCTTTGGGTGGGTAGTTTGTCATGCATAAACTGGCGGGCTTAGAATTAAGGTTCCTGTGGAGTCTCATGGTGCTCAAGTTCACTGAGCAGTTTTGTTTGATCCTTCCATATGGAACTAATGAGCGATCCTTTCGGTCCGTCGGCAAAATCTGTATGCGCCTCATAATTTCTGCAGGTAGCAAACCTTTATGGGATTCACAAGGGGCCCAAATGGACCAGCCCATATTTGTCCGTATGACCCATGTGGGATAGTTCAGGGTCCTACATGGCAACTACCCCATTAGGGGCCAGATCTATCCCATATGGACCTTATGGGCATATGTGTTGGCCCTGACAAGATGATCCCCTTACAAATTTTGGTTTCAAGTTCATGTCATGGCCCCATACGATGGCGCATGTTAGGTCCCTAGGGATCCCTTATGGGAATGCCACCATGGTGACATAACGTTCTCACTTTATTGGCCCCAAAGGGTCTAGTGCAATCTAACACAGGTGTGGGACTCCAAAGGAAGGATCTCCGGGACACCCCCTCACTTTTTGGAAGGGGGGATTCTTCAAAGAGCGCCCTCACTTTTCCAAAATGATGGAACACACAGCAATTATTGCCCAGGAAAACGAATTTTTAGGAGAAATCTAACCTAGCAATCCTCCCTTTTTGTTCCAAATAGCATCTGAGGGCATTCAGTTTTTTAAACAATTTCCAAAAGAGAGGGGGAAGACCCCTTATCTCCGTCCCCTTAGAACCCTCCCTCATGGCCAACGATCACAAAACTTATCCCCCCCCCCCCGGGACGAAAATTCTGACGACACCGTTTCCTCTTCCACCACAAATGGTGAAAAAGTCCCCCACACTTTCATATGATTCCCTTCCCCAACCTCTTAACTGATTGTTTGGTGGCCGAGAGAAAACGTTATCACACCATGGAGGTGTTGTTAGCTAATGACACCTCTCTGATCGACTCAAACTGCCCACTGGTGTGCGTACTGCCTGGATACATGCGCCTCAACGAAGGGAGTGTATGGCTGCAAGCAAGTCTTTGAGGTGACTTTAACTGGTTGTGCGGGTTTGGATATCTAATGCGCTTTCCAAGCATATGAATAGAGATAGGTGCTCTGAATCCATCAATTTCAGGACGCCCTCATTATTTTTCACGAATCGTCTTTTTCGCAGTTTGTCTTTTTCGCAAATTGTCTTTTTTGCCCTTTGGCCACCTATAGCGCGCCAAAAGGGCAAAAAAGACGATTTTAAATAACTATTAAGGAACCCCAAAAAATTTAAAAAAGAAAAAGATAACAGGGAATAAAATGAAAACACAAGATAAAACAAAATCACAAAATTGCGTTTCTATTTGCGTTTTTATTTTATTTCTCTTTATTTGTTTTCCAGTTTTTATTTATTGGGGGCTTTGATATTTCACTTGGATAAAGCGGTAATGTATTAATTTTAAGATTAATTATAACTACTTTTAGTGTTTTTTAATTTGTTTTGGGGACGTAATAAATATTGCTCGTTTTTTAAAATGTAATCATTGCTTATTTTATTTTTAAATTTCTCACTTAGAATATTTTTTACCTTTAAAGTTTATTTTTGAAATTAAAATGAATATTTTGCACTTTGTCTTTTTTGCCCTTTTGGCCGCCCATAGGATTCACCCTCTATAAATTTCAGTTTCCAAGTCACATACAGTCAGTGACCTGCTTTGATAAAAGTGCACAGAGTCAATCCTGGACACACAGACTCTGACTGACATGCATGCTAGGATGTGCCTCTGTATACTTTAGCAGGGAGCAATTCCCTGGTTTGGAAATGAGTTTGGACATGTAAGTGTACAGTATGCCTTCTATTATGTCTGATGGACAGTACAGTAGGCCTTCTATTATGTCTGATGGACAGTACAGTAGGCCTTCTATTATGTCTGATGGACAGTACAGTAGGCCTTCTATTATGTCTGATGGACAGAACTAAGGCAGCCCCTACAATGGTGTATGTACTCCAATTTTACTGAAGACCCAAAGGGGGAAATTTCTCAGTTGTCTTACATACAACAGCCTCCTAAATAAGACTCTTTGAGCAACAGAATTGCTTAGTGTCATGTAAAATTTGAAAAATATCCTGTTTAAAGCAAATTCAGAGATGTTTCAATGACCATGTCTGGTCCAAATTATCACTCAGAAAGCTTAATCTGGGTTGATAATTTTAACTGTAACAGAAGAATTTGTTATTGCAACTTTTGGGAACTGTCAGAAATTGATTTGGTGATCCTTGTTGTTATGGAACCAATTCTTGCAGGAAGCCAGTTTGTTTTAGGATTAGTAGACTATACTTTTTCAGTCTTTTTGGGTGAAAAAACTGTTTCCTTGTCAGTAATTACAGCTGAAGTAACCTGAAAAAATTTTGTGAGGAACTTGTGTTTTGAAAGCTTCTCTATTCTGCATGGATGTGTGCTAACGGCATAATGAGTTTCTCTGTTATAAGTTTGTTTTTAATGAGGACTGCTGGAAACAGGTTTTCGTACCTCTGAGACAAGTGTATGAAAGCTGATCCAAGACCGCATGACCAGAAGGGTTTTTTGTGAGCAGGGAGTGAGTCACATCACTATGTAGTAGGCAGGTGCATTTTCCCGGCTGTGTTTGCAGGCAGTATGGGAATCTTAATAGCCAAGTTTGAGACCTAATTAGTTAAAACATTGATTGAGGAAGCAAGTAAAACAAAAGGTTTATTAGGTGAAACCCTGCAGAAAAATGAGTAAATAGAGTAAAACCGTTTGGTATCACACATCATGAGAGGAAATTTAAAAGTTTTTCAGTGTCCTGGAGAGGCAAAAATAAAAATGAAAGTGGAACACCTCAAATTATTTTGTTAAGTTTTCTGCAGGATGTAGGCTACCAGGTTACTGTTAAAACAGTTTACAGTCTTTGCAAAGAGAAAACGGCAATCAACGCTGAATTAGAAAGTGAGTAATACTGTACTATGTTACTGACATGTACAGTATTGTACATTAATGCAAATTGGGTGGGAATAATAGAGGTCAGGGGAGGGGAGGGGGGGGGAAGAGGGGGCCCAGGAGAATTGGGACAAAGAGAAGCGGGATTGGGACTTACTGATGCAATAAATTTGGCTTAAAAATAGAATATCTTACATATATTTCATCATTGATGTGGTAGAATGCCACAATGCAAATTATAAATTAGCATCTTAAGATTCAGAAACAAATTTTAAGTGAAATAGTCTTTTCTTTTTACATGGTCTGACTCTATACACATGATTTGGCCACTTCTCTAGGCTAAATTGCATGGTTGCTACTCAATGCAGTAATATAAACTTGTGTTGTGAGTTGCAGAACATCCATTTCTCTCCCTATTGTGTCATTTTATGTTGCAGGATTATTAAATTTGAGGTTTAGAGATGATGATATATGGTGCTCTTATCAGCTAAGGTCACCGAGGTTGTCTTTGTTTGGGTTTTACTGTCAGGGTCTTTATCTCAGACCCAGGGATTAAATTTATCATCCTCCCCACTGATCTTTAACTTGAAAGAGAGGTTGTGTCAGGTGTCATATGGGGACCACTTACAAAAGATTCCTGCATCTCAAAACCATGGCTACCAACTGAGACAAACCTCAAAAGATACAGGGTATACCTGTATATTTGTTTGGCAATAAATTTGCCCCTCCTTGTCATGCAAATCATACCAAAAGTTAGAAAATGCATCAATTAATGCTAGGTTAAATATACAAAATATAGCCAAGTCCATCTACCATATTAAAGTTGTGTCCACTTTGTTAGTTTTACAAAGGTAATGTTATCCAAAAACATTTCAATAACCTTTAGAGGAAGGTGCATTTCAGTGTTGAAATATTGATCACTCGTTGGTAAAATTTTGCATGTTTTGAAAAACCACTGCCTTTTTTTGGTCCATTAATTGCAGTAAAGTAGTGATCAAAGACTTCTTTTGATTCTCTAGAAGGATTTTTCCTTAGGTTTTTAGGGAGTTTTTGGTGTTGTTGTGAGAAGTGGTATTGAGGAGATGGGTCCACAGTGAAGTTATCTGTTGAGTAGCTGGGGGGGGGGGGAGGGGGGAAGAGGGAGGGGGAGGTGGGAGATGTTCCCTGGATATTTGTCATCTTAAAGGATTGAAATCATGGCTTAAATGTATTGCAGTCAGTCTGAAAACCCTGAAAAGGATTGACATTCTCCCTTATCAGCAGACTTTTGTGCCCCTTTTGGCTGGCTGTGAGTAGGCATAGAATTGGTGTAGTGGACATGACTGTGCACTGTGCACAGTATGAGACAATGAAAAGCAGAACTTTTTAACTTCTGTGGCAGAACCATGGTAAATTGTAGCTAGGGAAGTTTAATCCAGTTAACTGCAAGTACTGGAATGGTCCCACACATTTTTATGGCATAAAAATGGAATACAAATTATGTAGGATTTATGAGAAGGGGAAAAAAATTGATCATGATGGATTAAATATGATTGGGACCTGCCTGGGCAAAGTTGTAAAAAGTGAATGCCGGTAGGCTTACAAGATGATAAATTACTGCCACAATTGTAACAGACATGTGGATGTAAGCAACCTTTTAGTCAGTTCAATACAATGTGCCCACTACATGCAGTACAGTAGTAATGGAAGTGTACATGTGTACTGTTTAAGAATAATTGATAGCAGCTAGAAGCTGCTGGCATATACTGCACAGACTGATCAGTTCAGTACAGCTCAGGTCTGTTTGTCCAAATGTGCAGCCCTACATATGAAATATTCAACAATTGGTAATCATTTTCCTGTGGAAATATTATAAAATTTGTGTTTTACTCTGTACTGACTGATTTCTGTCTTCACTTAAGAACTTTGCTGGTATCGCTCTACTAGATTGTACACATTACAGTATATTCAGCTTACAAATACTGTATTGCAGTACTTTGAATGGAAGATATAATAGCCTATCAATTTCATATATTCTTTGTCCTTTTCTTTAGTAATTATAATAGCAGTTTTTTTTTTGACAAATAGTGGACTAAAAGGACTAAAGACTTGAAAATTTTTCTATTTGATAGTCATTGGTACAAGCAACTCTTTGTGTTGGCTTCAAAGTCATTGGCTGTGAAAGAAGTAAACTGAGGATTCCATGCAGATATGTGGGAGGCTGTATGAATACCCTTTTGTCCCAAGCATAATTTTTATATTCCTCTATTTTCTTGGTTTGCAGAGTCACGTAAAGCCTGTCAAGATGTCTTTTGACATGTGGTTAATTATGCTTTAGAAAAGCATTGCCTTTGGGGAGTATGGCCTGTTTAATAAATTTACAGCCTGGCTGGTTTGAGAATTATATTTATCCAGTCATGTAATTTTATTAGATCTCTGAAAGCATTTGCAGGCTAATGTGGAAAATTTTAGATTGAAAATTTTGGGGAAATACTGCCCCCATTGCCTTTCCTTGTACAGTACCCCTCCTGGAAACTAGCTTTTCTTCTTGTTGTTCGTGACACATTGCATCAGGGAGATTACAGAGCGAAATGGTAAGTTGGAATTAAAGGACTATTCCTGTCACCCCAAACTACAATTTTTGTAGTGGGTTGCAGAAATTTTCAATTGGTTGAGCTCTGTGATTGACAGCTTGTTCAAACAGTGCAAAGTACCAAAGCTCATATTTCACAGCCTGTACTGTACTGAGGGTGGTTTGATTACACATTGAAGTCTTGTATATACTTTAAAGCAATACACTGAGGTTTTGTCTGGATGAGGATGAGTTTTAGACAGTTGTGGGAGGGGCTTAAGTAAGTAGGTTAGGAGAATTATAACTGTTTGGGGTGAGAGGATCAGGCCTTTAATCCAAAATTTCATTTCTGTTGTGACATTTGCCCGTGAAGGTTTTTTGTTTAACTACTTCTTACACATCATTAAGGACTATGTTTTGTGGACATAAATTATATATACCTGTATACATGTATGATGATGTGAAAAACAAATGAAATGAATTTTGAGGCATGTTAATGCTATCACCTACCATCACTCTCCCCAAATCACTGTTAGGAGTGTGATTTTTTGTGCATCTATGTGAAGATGGAAGCTGAGTATAAATCTATCAAAGTTTAATAGAACGGCACAGGTAGAGGTCTACCCAACTCCTTAATTTCCTGAGGAGTATGATTTGTATCACACCTAGCCCCCTGTGGGTGGGGGGTTGAAGAATACGCCCATGGTATTTCCCCCCTCTTGTAAGAGGTGACTAAAGGGAAACCAAACTTGAAGTTGAACCATTGTTGAAAATTATTTAAACTTTGAACATTTTTTTCATTTGACTGACTCTTTAACAAGCAGTCATGTTGGGTTTGTCATTAAATCTCATCTGACTAACTAACTAATGTACCACACCTAAGAAATCGAAAGCTCAAGGTCTGTGGCACATAAAACGTGTTTACAAGTAAATTTAAAGCCCCAATCAGTGTTGTGATGCATGGTATGTTATATTTGCTCTACCAAACAGCTTTGCAAATGTGAAACAATGTGTTTCATCTGTCAAATAATCTGTTATCTTCCTTTTCTACATTGGGATCTTAAAGGCATATTTTCATCATCCAAAACAGTTCCAATTCTCCCAACCTACTTACTTTTAGCCCCTCCCACATTTATCTAAAACTCATCTTTATCCAGACATAATCCTAGTTTATTGCTTCATGGCTTGTCCCAGTGGCCATACAAGTCCATAATGTGTAATCAAGACACTCTCAGTGCCCGTGCTGTGTAATTTAGCTATGATGCATTGTTTGAATGTGATGCCGATCAAAGAGTTGTACCAATTGAGAGTTTTGATATATGTATACTGAAACTGCAGTTTAGGGTGACAAATGACTGCCTTTAAAACATTGTCTTAATCACATTAAACTGTAGTACCATGGGCACCCTCCATTGTGTAAAGTGTTGCCATGGTATTTCCCTTGTTTCACTGTTGACAATGGTTTTGGCTTTCCCCTCAGGGCTCTCCATGGAGTTTGAAAGTATTATCTTTTGTTCCTGCAGGTCTTTGTCATGATGAATAAATTCAACTGTGTGGTCTTGTTAATGTGACCAGGTGTTCACCTGTGAGAACCAAAACTTCAACAGCTATACAGGAACTCATCATGACTAGATCATTTGATCACCTGATCATCCACATGACTTGAAAAAAAAATCAAGTTTCATTTCTGAAAAAATCCACAAAGTCTAGCCTATATCTGGCCCTCCAGATGAGTAACATATCTCTTGTTAGCCTAGGCTGTATCTGGCCTTCCAGATGAGTAACATATTTCTTGTTAGGCTGCAGGCCTTGGTGCCCTTTTAGATGCCTAAATGTGTTTGCATCCTTTAAATTGGCATTGCCCTTACAGTCATTTTTTTCATTAAGGCTTGTGGTGGACCATCTTAACAGATTTTGGTGTGATAACTGTGGCATATGTTTCCATCTTTCTTTGTTTTGATGCCTCAGTGTAATATGTAGGCATGTGCTTAATATGGTGGCAATATACCCAGGTGGTATTTTGCCATAGGTAGAAAAAAGTTGGGAAACTGTGAAGTTCCTTTTCAGGAAATTTGGGCATTTGGAGGAAAATTTTGGCACATGGAAGAAATTTCAGTACCTTTTTTCACATGAAAATTTAGGAAGAATTGTGTGAACTTTTACTTCCTACCTTCTGCCTTCCTTTGAAATAAACATCTTTCCCAGCCCTCCAGTGCCAGGACTATCATCTCACATTTCATGTGACTCCTTGATGTCCGTTGTCTTTGTTTGTGTAGGCTGTCTGTCCACTCCAAGGCTTGTAAGTGCATTTTGTCAGCCAGCTGGTGTATTTGATGATGAGTCATATATTTGTCTACAGGTTAGCAGACATTCCCTTGAACTTGAACAATATTAAATTGCTACCCTCATATTTTGACTCCACAAACCTTAACCATATTCTCTGGTACTATGGCTGTTTTTGAAAATATTGGAAATAGTTTGGTATTGACATGTTTTGAAATATTTGAACATAAAACTATGGCTCAACTCAACTATTGTTTAAAGGACCAAACCTTTCACCCCAAACTAAAATTTTTGTAATGGTTTACAGAAATTCTCATTTGGCTCAGCTCTTTGATTGACAGCTGGTTCAAACAATGCAGAGTACCATACTGTACCATATTACACAGTCTGTGTTGTGTTGAGAGTGTTGTCATTTCACATGGGGGTCTTTTATATGTACTCACCCTGAAGCATGACTTGAGGTTGTGTCTGGATGTGGATGAATTTTAAACAGTTGTGGGCCAGTAAGAAGGTAAGGAAAGTTTTAGGCTTAACTGTTTGTTGGGAGAGTATCAGGCCTTTAAGGTAGTTTTAACCACTCAGTCAGTTGAATTGTTTCAGTTTGGTGGCATATTTTATGCACTTAAGTTCTTTCCTTTCCCTCCCACCCCCACTTATTATTTCAGCAAATCCATATTTGGTAAAGTTACTTCTAAAGTATGGTATCGTAACATTTCGGTTACAGTTCATTTAAGATTTAAAAACATGATCTAGTTTAATTTTCCTAGATACTTCAACAGGCTGACTTGTTTGCACCTTAAACTGCACTGAATCAAAAATGGTTTTATTCTTTGGACTCTGAAAAAAATAAATATTTAAAAAAAAGAAAAGTCATGGGTATTGTGGTACATCAGAAATTTGCACCTGAGACGACAGTCAAACTACAATTTTTGTGGTAGTCTACAGAAATTCCCAATTGGCTCAGCTTGTGCATGTACAGTATTTTATGAAATCTCATGAAAGATAGGAATGCGGATTGAGTATAAAATGTAATTATTTATATATTTTAAGACATATTCTAGTGTGTTTTCGCTAGGATCTTTTAAGAAAGACAAAAATATTCCAGACCGTGACTAGCAAACCCTGCTAAAATACCCTTTTCCTAAGTTAAGATACCTCACTTTAAAGATCATATTTTATTGTTGAAATATGCCTTCCACTTTTCAACAAATCCACAGAATGGTCTGTATGAGCCTTGTCACATTGTTTCAGATTCTTTTTGTAACTTAAAGGCCCAGTTCTCTCACCCCAAACAGTACCAGTTCTCGTAACCTTCTCACTGAAGACCCTCCCACAATTGTCTGAATTAATTCATCCTCATTCAGATATAATCTCAGTTTATTGCTTCAAGGTGAGTATAGCAAAACTCAATTTATATAATCAAAACATTCTCAGTACCAGTTATGCTGTGTTTAAATATAAGCTTTGGCAAGTCTGCATTGTTTGAATTAGCTGCCAGTCAAAGAGCTGAGCCAATTGAGAATTTCGGTACCCCTTTACCAAAGTTGTAGTTTGGGGTTAGAGGTTTGACCCTTTAACTTCTTAGGAGTTGAATGTCCTGATGGTCTTTGAAATTATAGATACTACTGGAATATTTGATATCATTTCCTGTAGATCTAGCATTACCCTACACCATAAGCACGGCACATGTAGGCCTACAGCAAACAATTTTGCCTAACTATTCCCTGCTTCAACATCAAATTATAAATAATTTAATGCAATCTCCCATTAATGTGCTGTAATGACGTCACAGTTTTCCCATAATGCACTGTATTTCAAGAACAGATTGGATTATTTTCCAAATGCTGTTATTTAGATGCACTTTTCACCTTCTGAAAGAGAAAAGGGTAAATTTTTCTGCACATTTTGAATTCAATGAATTTTGACTGTGGCAAATGTCGTTTGAAAATTAAGTGGTGGTGGCTGCCGACCATTTATTTGATAACTTTCGTTAGAAACATTTAAAAGGATATTTCATTCCTCTGACGTATACATTTTTGAAGCAACTGAGAACTCTCCTTTCACCACAAACTGTAGCTCTGTATTACTTCAGTACAAGTCTGTCTCAACTGTACCAGCAATACAACTGCCAGTATTACAAGGGAACCATGAAAATTTATGAATTGGAAGAAATGGAGTGTGCCCAGAGAGATTTTAGAGGGTCAGAGGTCATATGATTTGAAATTGCCAGAGTTGATGGGTTGCTTGGAAATATTATTTCTGATAGTGAGAGGAGATTGACATTTGAGGGTATCAGATATTGTTAGGGTGCATGACACTGTTATGTTGTTTTGTTGGCTTGCTATGAAGGCATTCATGTCCTACTCATAAATTTTGTTGTAAATATGTAAATACTTGACATGGATGATATATATGAAAAGTTCCAGATGGCATTGTTTATTCAATTTGACAAAATTTCTTTTTGCGTGAACCTTTTCAGGGATGAAACATGACAGAGATTGTCATATCAGAACTAAATGCTAAAACTTCTGT
Organism: Holothuria scabra; assembly: GCA_037179385.1. Taxonomy (NCBI): domain Eukaryota; kingdom Metazoa; phylum Echinodermata; class Holothuroidea; order Aspidochirotida; family Holothuriidae; genus Holothuria; species Holothuria scabra. Next base: position 10,117,964 of record CM074195.1, on the reverse strand, counting down.
TTAGGCTCCTTATGTTTTTCTCTAGAAATTTATTATCTCAAACTGAATAAGAGGAAATAGGCCTATGTGTCAAATTTTGTTGATGTCCAAAATACTGATTGTTATAATACTTTCTTAAAATATGGGGTATGATGATTTTAAACCTAGTATTATAAAACAGATGTTACCATATATTGCTAAACCACTTACTTATGTTTTTAATCTTTCGTTCAAGACAGGAGTATTTTCAAACAAATTGAAACCGGCCAAATTAGTATTACCCGTGTTTAAAAAGGGGGACCCACAAGCTTTTGAAAATTATCGCCCTATTTCCTTACTTTCATGTTTTGCAAAGATAATGGAAAGGTTAATGTTTAACCGAGTGCATGATTTTCTTAGAAATTTTCATATCCTTTGTAAAGGACAGTATGGTTTTCGTCCTAACCATTCAACTGAATGAGCCCTATTGGATGCTTTAGACAAGCTATGCACAAGTTTAGATGGTAATAATATTTCAATGGGTGTATTTCTGGACCTAAGTAAAGCATTCGATACAATTGATCACAGTATCCTATTTGCTTAACTAGAGACTTATGGTATCCGAGGTAATGTTCTAGATTGGTTTCACAGCTACATCTCAAATAGATCCCAATATACTTATTACAAGGGTATGACTTCAAGTCTCAAGGATATTTGTTGTGGGGTACCCCAAGAGTCCATACAGGGGCCACTCCTGTTCATTGTTTATATGAATATTTATTTTGTTGCTGATAAAGCTGATATTATACTTCTTGCTGATGACACTAACATTTTCTTCAGACCTAAGAATGTAGATTCATTGTATGATACCGCTTCAATTGAATTGAGTAATATGTAACTGGTTTTCTGCTGACAAGCTGTCCTTAAACATAAGTAAAACTAACTATATTATCTTTGGTAATGATAGAACTAGCAGGCGGGGTAGTGATGTCGGTATAAATGGGATTGCTAATTAAGCAAGTGACCACAACGAGGTTTCTAGGAGTACACATGGATGAAAAGCTCACCTGCATGGTGAGAACAGGTACATTGAAAATATTTCCAAGATGATTTCAAGAAACGTGGGCGTACTATCCAAACTAAAACACTTTTTGCCAAGAAATATACTCACAACACTATACCAGACTTAAATTATTCCCCACTTAAATTATTGTTCCATAGTCTGGAGCGGGGCAAACAGTTCTTACCTTAGCCAACTAACTACATTGCAGAAACGAGCGGTTTGCCATTTAGCTCATTCAGGTCCCAGGGACCACACCAACCCACTATTTAAAAAGTTTCAATTACTCAAATTTACGGACATCATTGATTACAACATTGCTGTATTTTCTTTCAAGGCTTGGAATAGACTACTACCAGATACATTTCATAATTTTATAATTAGCAATACTTCTGTTCATAGGCATAGTTCTAGACACACTAACTCTGCCCATCGCCATTACTATCATACGAACATTGGATCGTTTAGCTTGCATAATCGTAGCACTAAAATCTGGAATACCCTCACAGACTCAGTAAAAAATTCTGCCTCTCTGTTTATCTTTAAGAAGGTGATTAAGGAAAGCATCATTGATAATTATTAAGTTCCCCTGATGAAATTGAAATTATTCTTAATATCTTTCAAATATGCTCATAATTTTTCCAAATGTGAGTGCATAATATGGAGACATGTCATAGTTATGTATGTACGTTTTTTGCTTGCTGTTTGTTTTGTAGACGTTGTAAATATCTGTTATCTTTTTTTCTTGGTTATAGGGAGTCATCCACTTTGTTAAGCCAATTTTGGTTTTCTGGATGACTTCCTTTCACGTCATATTGTAATATGTAATGTGATGAAACAAATTAATGAAATGAAAATAGGTTACACTCATTCTGCAGCATGGCAGCTTTCCACCATCAAATAACTTGGGCAGAAAAAAGTTTCCATTTGACCATGTTACTTTAGCAAGCCTATCCTTTTTGATAGTTGAAATTTCCCAAGGTACGCCTGCCAGTTGGAAGATTCACATTTAACTATAAAGCAGTGTATTCATCAGAACCCATGTAATCCCTCTTTTCAACTTTTTGTCTGATTAAATCTTCTCACATCTGGTGGTTTAGTTGTCTACAATTTAATTTCAGAGGTCTTTATCTCCTAACTGTACCATTTAAGGCTTCTTTAGTCTGAATAAAAAAGAAAAAAGCAATGTAACCTCAGCTAGAAGAAGACTGAAACCCTTCTCATGCAAGGACAATCTGTCCAATCTCCTTAAAAGACTTGCCCTGTCACCCAGATTACTGGAAAGAATTCAAAAGCGTTTCCCTTTGTATCATTGTCTTGTCTCTTTTTGAAAAGAGTTTTGTATCTGTTTAAAAACTAGTTTATTTCACTGTCTTTCATCAGTCCAACAGGAACCGTTCCCTCTCAGCTGAGTGGAGAACAACTTTGAGGGCAGACTTGTGGTATTTTGTGCTTGTAATCTTCCCATTTATGTCACATTTTAACAGGACTGTTTGACTATTCAAATCCTGTGATTGCACACTCCACTTTCTTTTGTTCGGAGTGTTGTAATTGTCTACTTTCTCAATTGCTCTGTCCACTGCTGGTCACCTATTTTGGTGGTCAGCAGTAGACAAGGCATACAAAAGAGACCCTTCAAACACTCCTACCACACCCTTAGTGATGAGATAAATAAGTAAGTGGTCAGCTGGTCTGACAAGGGGGACAGTTATTTAACTATCATGGTGGTATTAATGACAACTACATACATATTGAAGAAAGAGGTACAGGGTCTTTGAATATTCTATCTCTTTGGCAAGCAACTTGACAAAGAAAGGGATTTAAGATAGGGATGTAAGGGAACTTGAGAATAAGAATTAGAGGGGTTCAAATGACAGCAGACTTTCTCACTACTACTACTGGTTGTATTCTGAAATGTCCCATTAGAAAATTCAATCCCCTTGAAACTGAACAACATGACTTGGCCGATAGCATCATAACTTGGCCAGTCTTTTAATGATCAATAGAAAACCACAAATAACAAACTGACCTTGAGATTTCTATCAGTTGTTCAAAGCCCAAACAATAACAAGGGGTATTGTACCTCACTGTTGAAAATATCAAGAAATTATGCTCATTTGTAATTATGTACACATTTTTCATTAATTTTATAAAATGTGGTACGTATTTGCCATGTTTTTTTTTGTCCCAGTTGTCAAAAGTGTGACAGATTTGTCTAGAAATGTTACATATTATTTCCCACGTTTTGTAGCAACTGCATAACTTAATAAATTTCTGAACCGATTTTCATACCTATTTGGTAACAAATTTAGTCACTAAATTTGATTCTGATCACATTGTATAAAAACAAATCGAAGATGGATGCTCAATGTCTTAAGGGTAACCACAATATATTTCACTACTGGATTCAGAAATCATGGTCAAAGTATAAATGTCCACTGTTCAAGGGGCAGAGTTCTCTTATGCCTGGCAATTGGTCAGTAGAGAAATTGCATTTTAACCTCTGTAGCATTTTGTAAATACTTTTGCATATGATTTTGATGACACAACTGTCCATAGTTGCAACTTTTACTTTTGATGTTATTCGTCATCATTAGAGGAAAAAGATTTTATGGACTGAATGACTGCTTTATAGCAAAGTGATTATTTTAAATATGAAGTAATGACCATAAGTAGTGACTGTGTTGATGAAATTTGGCTATGGATGGAAGCTGTGGTTTTTATGATACCAAAGCGCCAGTCAGTGTTTCAATATATGCTGGTTTTATGAACCACTTTCTGTGTACATTGTAATTAAAATCAGAAGAGGGCTCGTAGGGTTTATTGAGAAGTAAGTGACAACTAGGCTAGTGTAAATTTAGATGATTTTAATAAATAATTAAAACAGGTTTTTCCAAATTACACCATGTTGCAATAATGTTTTGCATCCATGGATCTTCAAGTTTGTGTTTAACTCACATATTTTCATCTGTACACACAAACATTAGACCCACCTGTAACAGAATTTTTTTGAGCTGCTCAGTGTGCTGAGAATGACATTATTTGAATGGGCTTTTTTTATCTTAACAGTTTACCAAACCCCTAAGGTAACTACATTGTTACATCTTGCTCTGTCTGAATGCAAGGTATTTTCAAATGTGCGTTCTTATCTTCGTCAGCCGCAGTATTTGCATCAAGTACCCAGAGGGGCCGTCGTGAAGAGCGTATCAGAGGAATAAGGTCGATAGCATTGTGAGGCTTCATTTAACAAGAGAGGAAAATTGGCTCAATCAAGTGTTCCAGAATGCATACATTTACATACGGTCGTGTAGTTTATTCTCACACAGTGTGGCCTGCAGTCAATAAAGAATAGGCTGTTTGTTACATTGGATAGGATTTTGTAGGAGACTATAGGCTATGATGTATAAAATGTCTAGGGACTAGCAAGACTTGCACAACTAGTGTTTTTTTAATTGGAAAAAAGTCAAGGTGCATCTATAATGGTGTGTGAAGTGTTGATATTACTCGTTAGCAGGTAACTTAATGAAGTTGTCAAACATGTTTGGGCTCAAATTAAACAGAATTATTAACTCAGGTTTTGGGTGGTTCTAGAAATTTGTAAGATTGGGGTGGTGGGCTGGGCTTTACAGGTGTGGGATGTATGCTTTTTATTTAGAGTTGACAAAGTTTTTGTATTGGAAAGGGGTATAGGAAAGGGATGGGACGTGCAGGAAGGGTTAGTTAAAGAGGGCATGACACGGCCAAAGTAAGTTTCTCGGTAAGTGTTCTTTGGGTACACTTTGACATAAAGTGAATGTTTTTCCTGCTAAATTATGTCCATAAATACCGAAATACGACGTTGTGAATTCCCAATTACATGCCAGGCTCAGTCCATTTGAAATCCGAAAGCTAAAAAACGTATGTGAGTGCGTCTCAAGATGGTGACATCATTGGAGGCAAGTTTAGCAACACTGTACCAGTGAGCTCACAATCATCGAATCACGTACACGGTAACGCGTGTTAGCGAGTACATCATTTCAAACACTGGTGCTATGATAGCAGTCAGTGTGGCCACTGACTTCATTGTGGATTGTGCATTGCACGGTGACTGCTTAGTATTCGCAATATCACCTTTACCAAACAGCTCATACAGTAAAGACGCGCTTGAAGTAAGGATGCGCTCGTTGTGGACTGCCCATCCTCTTCTGTACAGCGCCCGAACCGCGTCTTTCTTGCACAAAAACAGAACTGTTTTTACGTGCGCATATGCATGCGAACATTTTGGCCAATGATTTGCTCCGAATCTCGACATATTCCGTGCCTTTCGCTCTGTAAGTTTGACGAGTATTATGATGCAATCGTTTTCATGGAGTTAGTAAGATAAGATAACTTTACCGAGCGTTACATTAGTTCCACATCTAGATGCGCATTCTTCAATAGGGCGTGCTTTGTGCCGCCAATTACAGCATAAAAGTCAGGTGACCTGTTGGGGCATTTTTCGAAATTGGATTTTTAATGTTTTCCTTTAAATGTCATTCATGCCGAATTGTAGAGGTTTTAAATGGGATGTGAAATGATATTTGTAATATACTGTATTGAATCTTGCAATACACGAAAGTTTTTGTGGCCGTGTCATGCCCACTTTAAATAGTTAGATGAGGTGACAACACCACACCAGCATGAATGTGTTCAGCAGTGTCAGTCAACTCGATAGAAAGTACAAAGTTTCCATTTATTTTCAAGCATGGTTCAGGTTCAAGTTTGGTTTCCCTGTAGTTGCCTCCTGCGACAGGCGGGAAGTACTGGAGGCATATTCTGCAACCCCCCCCCCTCATGGGGGGTAGTGCAGGAAAGGTAAAAAGGGTGGATGATAGCTTGTACTTGGTAGAACCCAGCTTGATGAATCAATTGATTAAAGAGACAATCCAAATTTGACAGAGAATACTAACCTTTAATTCCAGCAACATGTCCCTTCTGAACTGATCGTTAACCAGATTACAGAAACACGAAGAGGTCTTTTGGGTGAAAAGAAACATTAATTTTGTGTTTGTAAATTGTGGAATGAAAATTTCTGAATAGTTTTTGGGTAGCAAAATTGGACACAAATGCAACACTTGATAGCCTCAATTGTATGCTGTATCCAATCACGACTTAGACTGCGATCACAGATCATATTTTGTTGGTATTAAAGGACCAAATTGTGTTTAAAATGCACCAACGTAGCCATTGTGCTTGGTGCTCAGCATTTTGGAGTTGGGAAAACAAGCCAGTGAGTCACAACTGGAAAAAGGCTGTGGCTGGACTGACTAAATTAAACCAATTGGTTGGAAACTGTGCCATAAAACTCCATGTAACTAACTAAACAACCAACAAAAAAAGAAAAAGGCTGAAAAAGAAAAGAAGTTTTAGTCATCATCAAACTAATCTGTCTCAATATTACCCAAGCAATAGCTTTATCTCCACAAAATAGTGTGTACTGGACGAGAGTAAAGAAAGGTGCATTATTCAAAAAATTACTGTTGAGCAACAAGTAACTGAATTTCCTTCTGTGAGAAGCTATTTTTCTTGAAAAGAAGGCTACCAGTCTGAGTTAAATTTCGTATGATTACAGTCTTATGTCAATAAATATTGATTTTTTCAAAAGTATGTAACTGTGATTGCTACTTAAAAAAAAAAAAACAGAAAGAAATACAAAAAATACAAAAACAGAGAACCTCATTGAAAAGGTGAAAAAAGATAACATCTAACCTTTTTTTTGTGCGTTTTTAAATTTTATAGAGTTTGCATGGGTTTACCAGGACTGGTTACTTTTGTAGCATGTGCTAGTTTTAAATTTTTATTTATTTTGATGTAATTGTTGGGGATTTCTTTCAAAAATTTTAAATCATGATTCTAAGATGAAATGTATAGCAGTTTAAAGTAGCTGGATGTAAAGTTTATCGTCATGGAAAATTCTTCACCATAATCTCATGAACAATCTGGTGATAGGAGCTTTAAAGGGCAAGAGCAGTCAACCCAAATTGAAGTAGAGTAGTAGACTGTTCTGTTTCATGATTCACTGTTGAGAGTCATGTGACAACATTTCTCTTCAAATGTGAAAGTTGCAACTTGGTTTACCCTGAATATGCAATATTGAAGTCTAAAAACACGAAGAAATATATTCTCTGAAGAAAAAAAAAAATTGATATTTAGCTGTAGCTTCAAAATAACTTTGGGGACTGCTCTTGATCTTTAAGCAGGGTTCATACACTAGATAAATTGGAAAAAGTATGGAAAAAGTCTGGAATTTCTTCAAGGACGGTCTTGAAATCCTTGAAGTTTGGATATTTGTTCTGGAAAAATTGTCTTATTGTCTTGAAATTTAAAACCTTAATGTAATAGATGTGATCACTTTGACAAAATCCTAAATTTTTCAGAACTAGCTATTTCTATTTACTGTATATCATAGTCTTCTAAAAGTTTGGAAGAAAGTCCTTATTACTCTTAGAGTGCAGAAATGCTGTTTGACAATTGTAAATTATGCAATATTCCTTAAACTCTGTAATATATAATATTTTCAGTTTGAGGAAATTTGGTCAGATTTAAGTTAAAATTAACAAGTAAAACTGGCCAATAAAATATTTGATAACAGTCTGTGTCTTTCGTGTTGCCATTTTGGTCAAATTTGAAACAGTTTGGTCTATTACTTGGTCAAATGACCACAAATTGCTTGTAGAGTTCTTCCATATTTAGGGATCTTACAAGTGTGTACTCTAACTTGGTAAAAATGGATACCTCTTTTTCTCTTTTGTTTATTGGCTGTCATTCAGTACATGGCTAATCCTCAAACTAAAACACAAAACCGATCTGTCCCTGTATACTCGAGTGGAATTTCACCGTGATGATATACATACATAGTTTGACAGGTTTGGGAAAAGAAGAAAACCTTTTAAATGGCAGAGTGTGAGTCAGTTGGCCATCCTGCCATCGAAACACACTGTTGAATATTCATATCATAGGGGCCCCCTACTTTGTGACAAACACTGAAGATCAGAAATTAGAAGCATGTCAACGACAGCAAAATATCTCCTGATTACTTCTTCGTTTCTCCTTAATTAAATGGTTATTCCCCTCTATGACTCACATGTTCAAATCCATCTCACATTCACTTTGCAGCATTTTGCGTAAAATGTTTATTGAAGGTTTGCCACAAAATGAGAAAATTGACACTTTTGCTCGGTGATTAAAAAGCCTAGGAATGCTTCAGGCTCTGGTCTTTGTCATCTTCATATAAGACACTGTGGGACAGAATGAAGATGTCCCCATCCTTTGAAGTATCTAAGGTTCCAAACAACTTGTGGAGGATGATGCAATTTATGGACAGATTGAGCTGACTAAAATGGCTAATTTTGATAGAAAAAATGTCAAGAAAAGAGCCAATCTTATGTCAGATATTTTCATAAACTGAGCCATTTTCCTGCTATGAAATGCCAAGCGAATCAAATCTTGCCTTATGAAGTGTATGGGGTGCAACGTCCAATTCTCTTAGTATGTATAAACAAAATTTGAGTTTAAGTTCTTTCTTCCTTTATTTATTGGAGAGATTTTTTTTTTTTGGCTTTAATAAATTGTAATAGTTGTTTACTTGTAAGCAATGGGTTGTTTTTAGTTTTCATGCGGACACACATCTTATGAAAAAATTTTTCTTTTGCTCCACAGTGGCAAGAAACTGGCGCCAGTTACGAAAGGCGATTTAGAATATGCAGTGTCAACTCTGGAAACAATTGGCTCAAACTTCCGTTCATGGAAAGAGAAGGGGCTAATGCCATTCGTGTACACATCACCTTCACGATGTCTGCTTGCTCAGATACTGGCAATGCCCAACTCTGTAAGGAAACATTTGATCTTTATTACTTAGAATCTGACAGCGATGATGCCACTGGTTCACCAGAATCCCTACCCTTCCAAAAAGTTGCAAGAATTGCAGCCGAAGGGCGTTTCACAGATGCAAATACAGATGCTGAATCAGCACTGAACGAAAACAGGGAATATTTTGGACCTCTTACCAAGAAAGGCTTTTACATAGCATTTTTAGATTCCGGAGCTTGTATGTCCATAAATTCTGTGCAGATATACTATATTGTTTGCCCAGAAGTAACTGAAGATTTTGCAACATTTAACAGAACGTTTGAAGGTGGTGATCAGTCCACTTGGGTGGATGTGGAGGGTACATGTGTGGACAATGCCGTACCATTACGTGGTGAAAAGCTGGAGTACCACTGCGTGTTTGGAGGACAGTGGGCTGCCCCCTCAGGAGAATGTGGTTGTGCAGCAGGATACCAGCCCACACAAAACGGGAATGCCTGTCAAGGTAAGACTAAGAGGCTGAGATGGAATTGTACTTTCCCCTTTTTTTTTTTACTTCTGCATATTTTTGTCAGAAACTCTTTTTTCTAAAAGTCCCCTCTACTCTCTGGCGAAGAGCCAAAACCAAAACATTTACTCCTGGAGGAGTTCTGCCCCCTTAAGGAGCTAAACATCCCAAATGGACAAGTACTCCCTCTAAAGGGAGAAAATGTGTGGTCATGCTCTAGACTGGCGGAACAGAACAGAAGCCACACCCTGGATGCAGTTTAACATCGTGCCCAGGACGTGTCAGAAACTGTCTTTATGCGATTTCAAGAACAGAATCAGTGAACTACTGCGTCCTGTACCTTTTGGTATTATATAGTGGTTGACTGGTTGTAGTAATCATATTTCTGTTGTTGGGGGAATGCAATCTAGGAGTCCTACTGGTAGGTAGAAATTGTTTTGAAGAATCAATGTCTAGTTGACAGACTTTGCAATCCTCAGTAAAGATAAGTTGCTACATGATCATAGCCCTACCAATTTGATTTGGAGGACTGAAAGGGCCAATCCTCTCACCCCAAACTACAGTCCTTGTAGGGGTTTACCAAAACTCTCAATTGGCTCAGCTCTTTGATTGACAGCTAATTCAAACAATGCTGAGTACCAAAGCTTACATTAAACAGCATGAACTACTCTAAGAGTGTTTTGATAAATACATATTGAGCTTTTCTGTACTCACCCTGAAGCAATAAACTGAGATTGTGCCTGGATGAGAATGAATTTCAGACGATCATGGGAGGGGCTTAAATGGGCTCATTGAGTTGATATTAATAACTTGATGAAAGTGTTCAAGGGTACTCCCATTTAAAAATGCTTATAATTAACATGAAAGTCAAGTTAATATCCAATATTTACGGAAAAAGTCAAGTGGTTTCCTAACTTTTAATGGTTTTGTGCATAATTTGAAAAAGTATCTGGTCACAAATTTTTGAAAACTGAACTGAGCCTTGAAGTACTCACTCAAAAAACATTTCTTTTTAGGTAGGATATAAGGATTGTTATAGTTGGATCATTTGTCATTGATATGTGAAGAAAACTTTTACACCTTTGGGAAAATAGGTTGAATTTCATGAACTTAGCCATTGAGCTGCTTTCAGTAAGAGGGTTAGGAGAATTGATGCTATTTGGGTGAGCGAATTGGACCTTTCATGTTCTCTCTGACATAGATGGACAAAGGATGGACTTTTATACCTATTGTGAGCTGGAGAAGTTGACCACACAAACCATTATCTGAGCTGTCTGCAGTAGATTAGCAGCTTCCTAGTCGGAGGAATTCCCCTCCGCTCTACCCCACCCCCCTTTCAGTATTTGCCTCATAACTGCTTTTATTCACAGTGAAGAGTCTTGTTAAACCTACTGCACTTTTTACAGTCCGACACCTTAGCTCCTTGTTTTGCTCAACTTGCAGCAAGAACTGACATGTTAAATTGTCTTGTGTACAATTGCAAGCATTTGGTACTGACCATTCTGTACAGACTCGTAAAGAACAGTTGTTTTCAACTTTACCTTATTGATCTCTTAGAATTGTTTCCATTCAGTCAGAAGGTATTGACGTTTCCTTTTGGAATACAAAGGTATCAGAGAAGAGCGCAGAGAGAGAAACTCTAGTAGTGTGGGGAATGGTATACCAGTTGGTCTGTGACAAGCTTTACCTTTTAAGAGCTTGACAAGCAACAGGAATGTTGTTTTTTTTTAAGGAATAATAGGCCAGATTAAGAGGTCATAAGTAAGAAAAGGAGTCATAGGACTGCCTGTAGGGAAGAGTGATTAAGACACTGGTCAATAATTTAAGATGTTAGGCATCATTGGGGTATAATGGTCAGTTATTACATAGGTTTTGAGGTAACAAATAGATTTTACAGGTGCACAGTTGGTGATTTGTAACACTGTTAGGAAGAATCATAACAAATGGTTAGCCATGAGTTATTCACATCAATGAAATGAGAAAGGCAAGGGGGAGGGAATTATTCTCCATCAATTTCTGATCTGGAGTTCTTTTTAATAACTTTTAATTCAATGACCATTTACTTTGCAAACTGTGTACACCCCAGGACACCTTGCCCATTAGGGTGACTCTCTGTGATGAAGCCTGTTCTTACGCAACATTGAGAAGTGGAAATGATGACCGGTCAATTTAAATTGCTCATTTAGACTGGACAAGAGTGAGAGAATGGTCCTGCCATTCAAAACCTCTGTTGGGCCATTTTTTATGTTATAGGGAATTGACTTTTCCTCATTGTGGTAATAGGGCCTGTAGAAAGTTGTCTGTGTAACAAATTCCCAAGTTCTAACCAGTCCATAGACCGAACATGCCCTTTATCATATAGTTGTACAGTATATTACCTTGAGCCCCTAGCAATGGCCAGCATGTAGCAAGGTGTTATTCTAGCAATATAAGCACATTGTGCCATAGGTTGCAGTAGTTAAGATCCATGGGAACAGTTCTTACCACTAAATTTTAAGCCCTGACTTAAAATGAAATTTAAAATTCATTTTACATATATTTAAAAATAACAGAAAAGTTTTAAAGCATTGGAGAATGTGTTTGTTCCATAACTGTAACTTAACAAAAGGTTGAGAAATATGACCCATGCAAAAGCTATTGAAACTTTTGAAGCAAATGGTCATTTTGGCTAAAAGAACTTTTAATGGCCATTTCATCTAATATAAATAATTCCATGTAATCAAAGCCTTTGTTCATTGCATTGATTGGCAGTCATTTCATAGGCTGGTTGCTACTGTATTCATTATATTGCAAGTTTCTTTCTTTTATTGCTACACATCAGCTGTGAATATCCAATATATTGCCATGGTCAGAAAAATCAATAGTACTGCCAGAAATCGTCATTCCTGATATTACTAATTAGTCGTGTCTAGATTAAGTTGCCAGAAACAGGCGTATATCATCACAATATTTCTTAAAGTTATTGGCAGAATGGTGAATAGCTTCTTCATCCAAATGAACGACAGTTTAATGCAGGCTTTTCATTTAAAATTAATGGCATAAAAATATTCAAGTCGATTGCTAAATAACTGGCTCGTCTCCTTTTTCTTAAATCTATTCATTGATATTAAAAAGAATAATGAAGAAATAGTCCTCAGGGAGAAGAGGGTCTTTGGACGATGCATTTTAATTAAGGGAGACAATGGTTTTTAACTAATTGGAAGGGGATCTAATTAACCTCTTGCAATTTTTGCTGATGGCTGTAAGATCAATTATTAGCAGAGTTGGTATACACTTGAAGTATTTTGTCTCCCCTCTTTGCAACAGTCTTACCTACAAAAACAAGTTGCTGTTGTCACCTGAACTACCAATCTCTTGTGTCAATCTTTCAGAGCAAATTTGGTTGATAAAAATTTGCCTGTTTAGGAAGAGAGATACAGAGAGCAAGGAAAGCACGCAGGTTTGTTTATTTGAGCGACAGGTCTTCAAGACCTTACAGAGAAGACAAATTCTTCACACGGAAAGGGAAGGAAAATGTGAAGAGATAGAGTAGTTTGATGAAGGGTTGGAGGGAGAGAATTAAACAATTAAGATAAGGTCAGGACATGTAGAGACTTAATTTGTGTTTACCTTGAGGCTAGAAGACAAGTTCTTTCCTCCACTGATCAGGTTTTGTTCCCTGGCTTGTATTTGGTATGGTTCATTAGCAGGACATCAGGGGTGATTACCATAAATGGTGTAAACCGAGGATGAAGAAGGTCATCACTTTGCTAGGTTTGAGAGTTTAGTTCTTGGGGCTAGGTCATTTAGAATTAGATCAGTAATTTGATGAAACAGATCTGTGAACTGTTAATTGCCTAGGCTTCAGTCATGCTTGCTTGTTCAGCATGCCAGTTCTGCAAGTGTTATCTCATACATCTGTCTGGTTTTACAGAGAGGATGAAGGAAACATGTAGAAGGGTCATGAACTCAAGTAAATCTTTTTGTTATGGATATTTCTCAAAAAAGGGAAAAGCAGGAGGGGAGGGGGAGCAGGGAGTTGGGAAGCAGGCAGTTAGGGGAAGATTTGTCCCTTCCATGTAGAGGAAGGTGGCTAAAATTCCAATTCCCTTGTTTATTTCCACATATATTAGAAAACTGTCACCATCTTGGTTTCCAACTTAAAAAGAGGACACTCTTGCAGCAATTTTAGAATGTACACAAGTAAATTGCCTTTAAAACCCTTCATATTCCATCTTACAGGGTCCTTGAAGCAATTTTTGTCCTCCTGAACCAACTTATAATGTTACTTAAGCCTAGGACAGCATGGATTTGGGTTTTTAGCAGAAATAAATTCCCATCCCTCCTTTTTTGTGTTACTGGGGGAATCCATGCACGCCATTTCATAGCATTTGCAACATTCCTGCACATTCCTCTGCCCTCTACCCTCCTGAGACACTTTCAAAAAAAAAAAATAAAAAACATAATTAAAAGTAAATAGAAAAGTAAATGAAAGGGTGATTCTTCAAGTATCATTTGGCTAGAAGTCATCACTTTCATCAGATATGGAAATATCTAGAGTTCTTGTGCCCAATCCAAGTAGATTACCAGTACGTACAGGTGTCTAGCTGGCTCTTTCATTGTAGAAAAAAAAAATAAACGACTTGTCTGTCGTGAGCAGGATTATTTAAAGTTATGAATCTATATCTACTGAATAAAACTATTGCAGATCAATATCCTGTTTTCTTGCTGAGAATGGTTATTAATTGGATGGATCAATTAAGGAGACAAATATTTAATTGGGAGGGGAGAAACTATCATAATTTGCCTGCAGTTGAGTCATATTAGAAGGATTTTGATGTGTGAGTAGAATGAACTAAAACTCTAATAACTGATAGGTCCAAGCTACGCCTATCATCAGGTAACAATTACTGTCTGAATTTCTACTTTATTTCCTTGCTCAGAGGATACCTGTGTCATATATAATTATGTCACATATAATTTTAAACAGTTAGTAATTAGCATAGCCAGTTTAGGTTGTTGTAATTAAAGTAAATAGGGTACAAAGAGACTTTTAGAGAATTGTGGAGAAGGAAAAGAAGGATGAATATAAGATGGCCATGCCACCTTAGGGGATGGGTCATGTGGGTTTGGGGGTAATGGTGTCAAAAGATGGGACAGCAGAATAAGAGGAAAAGTAAATTTATGAAGAGTAAAGCCAAACTGGAAGAAATTAGGGAAAATTGTTGGTTTTAAGGACTATTCTTAAGGTTGATACTAATTGTATGTTTGTACACCTTTGGATGTGCCTTAACAGTCACCCTTGCCAGGAGGTTAGGAAGAAGGGTGGCTCAGTAGTCAATCCGTTCGGAACTACCATGGAAATCTAATAGATGTCTTGATGATTTTTCAGATACGTCAATCATTCTGCTGCCCTCACACATACTTATCAGAATTGCTTTCATAAAATAAACAATTGTGAGTTTATTCCCCCAGGGTCTTGGCTTTACTCCATCAGGGTCTTGGCAGGATCTAGTCTCCCCCTTCCAGATCTAATTTGATAATGTTCTTTTTTCCTGCAGGTGTCCTGTTCTAGGTGACATACCACAAACAAATAGACATTTCATTTCAAGTATTTTACCAACCCCATCTTTATCAAGCACCGTCAAATTGTAATTAGCAAATAAATGATCGTAGCCTTCCCTCAAGGGTTTCTTCAATTTCACTTTTGTCTCAAAACTTTGAGTCGTGGAACATCTAGTAAGCTGTATTTATGATTGTGTCTTTGATAAGGTTGGGGGGGGGGGCAGCAGCTTAGTAAGTAGAGCAACTAAATTTTGCATTTGAAGCAAGAGGTGATTTTTGCTGTGATTTTTTGGATTTAAAGTCAATCTTGACAACCCTACTTCTAAAGTGTAGGCTGTGAGAGCCATGCATCTCAAGTTGTATTTCTTTATTAATTGCAAACGCTCAGGATGAGGGACATAGGCCTAGAGTATAAATTTTGAGCCATATTGTATTTAAAGCTCTGAATGCTTGGCATGTTCATTTCCATTTCATACAAACATACTGCCTATTTTGAAATTCAAATTGGTTTTAATGGTGTACAATTTAAAAAAAAATTGTAAAGGGTTAGAATGATATTGTTTTAAAGAAATTAATCATCAGCATCTTAACTTTCCTTTGAGGCACACCTGTTGCAGTGTAATTGTTAAAGGACATGGATTAGATGCCTAGAAAAAAGTGTATATTCTCATTATTCTGCATCAGAGTCCCCCCCCCCCCTCCTCAGTCCTTTTTGCATCACCCAGTCTTGAATATATTCAAGGGAGATAAAAATTTAAGAAGAAGAAAATGCACTGTACTTCCAATTGGGTTACATTAAAATCTGCACTCTGGAGAGTTTATCATATATTTGGAGACTCATGGAGTGCGAATAAATGGCTGAAACAGGAATTTATTTTTTGGGAGAGACAGAGTGTTTTTGTCAAAAAAAAAAAAAATAGGTTGTAACACACCTTATCAAGAAGATTATATTAATTTTAGCAGTGTTTATTAAAGTTGTTAAATTTTTAAAGATGTCACACTTTATGGTAGAGATTAACATTGTTAGAGGGTAGATTTACATTGAGTTTCATGCTGTCTGCATTACAATGTGAAAAATTTAATTTAATGCTTGTGAATTGAATGTGGAATGCTTGCAGTGATACAGTGCAGAATACCCATGCACTATAATTTGGCTTTTTATGGCAGTATTGATTTTGGAGGTTAAACTGATTCTGTTGGTAGTTGGTGCATTCTCCGAGCAATTAGCGCTGTGTAATGCGGCATATGAAGACCCAGATATACACAATAAATGTGTTTAAGCAAGTCGAAGGCTACTTTTGGCCTGAGTGCACTGTAGCAAATTTTACGCATGTTGTGGGAGTAATGAATTGAAATGGTCTTGTGGTAGGTGCTATGAATGGAAGGTAATTTATGAATTTACAGGTAGTACCTGAAATGTAAGGACTAAACGACCGTGTTTAATTAAGGCACTAAAAGTGTATTGAACTAGAAATGTTTGAATCTGGAGTTCTTATTTGAAATGTCAGAAAGTCATAGAAAATTATATTCTACAAAAGATGACAGTAAACGTATTGTTTTGTGAACATTTTATAAGTTTATCTAAAGGAAGATGTCAACACCTGGAGAAGTGAAGGTTGATAAGTTAAATGTGACAGTTGTACTGGCAGTTATGGCTGATATTTATCCATGAACATTGGTCAGATTTATTGAACCGGAAAGTTGATTACTGGAATGATATGAATCACGGTCATACGAGACAAAAGGTGTATTGGTCATAGCACTTTGATGCTGATGCAGGGTGCCAGTTTCATATATTACCAAAGTGTAATATCACTCCTCAATGTTGCTTAGATGTGATGGGGTTAGGTTATTTGAAGGAAGAGAATGCATGATCATAGGCTTTATGAATTTCCTTTAAGAATTCATTTTTAGGTTACAAAATAAAGTTTTTGATCCAGTATTGCATCGCAATTTGCTACACAAACAGGCCAAGTTGCTACACAAGCGAAAAATTGTGTAGCAATTTTTTGTGTGCATAACCCTTGCATTTACTCAAACAATGTGTGAAAGGCCTCAAAAATCTTCAAAAAATGCTACCCAAAATTTGAATGCTAAATTATTCCCTGCACTTATGTTGTCTATATGGAACCAGAAATGTGTGCAATTCAATTGAAAGATTGAAACTGATATATGTGCCTTTTGAATGCAATCCCAAAATTTACCCTCTGACCTCTGTCAATGTTCATGGGGAGAATCAAACATTTTTGTACATTGACACATCACACTAATTGACCAAACAGCTGTGACACTTACTTCAAGTTTAAAATTATAGAACTATGCCTGTCTCCTTTTGGGTTGCTTTGACGTAGTAGCATTCTCCCCCTGTGGGCTGGGGGTTGTAGAATATGCCCACTAAATTCCCCGCCTGTTGTAAGAGGCGGGGTTGTAATAAAGGGAAACCAAACTTGAACTTGAACCGTACTTGACAACAAATAATAAACATCGACCTTTATTGAGTTGACTGATCCTATATAACACATTCGTGTTGCTGTGTCATTAAATCTCATCTAACTTGACACAACATTTGGGGAAATTACACGAGGCACATTTGATGCACCACTCCTAAGGTTCAGGGAGATTCTTCTTACGCTTCATAAACTTGTGTTCCTCTTGTCATTTTATTGATAACTAGTGTATTGTTCAGGTGCTATAAGCACAATAATTTAAGACAATTGAGACGATTAAAAATCAAATGCACTTAACAGTAAAATCACTTGGTCCGTACGGAGATATGCTGTTGGCTTGTATATCTCATACTTTACCTTGCATTTGTTCATTAGCTCAGTATTAAAGCAACTACCTGAGTTTGGGAAAGAGCTTTGTTTTCAGGGTTGGAAAATATGTGTACTTCTTGGGAAGGTAGTAAAAATTTCCCGCAGTTCTGCTTATATTTTCAAGTACAGGAAAGAACTTTCTTCCATCTGCCAAAATTTCCTTCAAAATGCCTAAATTTTCTAAGGAGCAGCCTCCCAGATGCACACATTTTTCCTTCTGTGTCTGCTCTTCTCTGCAGAACTTATGATGCATAGTATGGTATGTAATGGGGAATGGGCCTATGAATTCATTCGAATCATTTCCATTCCATTTTCTCTTCTTAACCCATCCTCCCTCTTTTATTCTGTTCCCCCCCCCATGGCCCTATCACACATACATGTATGTAAGCAAAGTCTAATTTATGACGTAACAGTGGACATCACTCTGACCATCATATTGTGAGATAGACATATGATGTTTGACCTTTACTGGATTCAGATGTAATATGTCTGCACTTGGCACCATGCGGGTCCTTGTTAGGATTTTTAAGTGGTTTCCTATAGGAAATAACGTGTAACTGCCGTGACCAAATTAAGACACCCCCTATAGGTAAGCCATAATTAATTATTTAATTCATTTTAAGATTAATTAATTTTGACAAATTGTGTCAAGTAGCCTGCAGGGACTCTAGACCAATGTCTCTGTTTGTTTTTAGTTTGAGTTTCGTGTGCCAAGACAGTTTTTGTTACTTCATAATGCAATGTCCAATTTTATTTTGAGCTACTTTCTTAATAAATATTACAAAGGAAAAAGAATGCAAGATGGAGACAACCACCGGTCTTGTACAAGCCGCTAATTAATTGTAAAATATGTTGTACCTTTCTATCTGGCATGCTAGTCTGTTTATTCACAGTCTGGAGTTTCCATGAAAGTTGAAGGTTGACTGGATGGCTAAATGAAATTTTAATTTGAAGTTTTAAGTTGAAGGCAACGATACAGATAATAGTCATTGCTAATGAAAAAAACAGATGAAATTGACTCATTAGTGTGTCAGCGTAGCTTATGGTGGGACTATAAAGAGTAAATTAATATTGGTATAAAGGTCATGGCTGTGAGGACAACAAGTTTACTACCACAAAAAGATGGACATGATTTATTGTAATTACAATAAGATCAGTTGAAAATGGGGGAGGGGTACCTAAGTAGAGCACTAGCTTGTGGATGGCAGGGACAAAGGAAATTTATTTGGTGTAGGCACATAAGCAAAGAGGCCATTGTGGAACAAGGAGATCTGAAGAGTCAAAGCCTTTATCCAGTCCACAAGAATTCTCAATTGTCACAGCTATTTGGTTGACTGCATGTTAAGAAAAAATGTGAAGTACAAAGGCTCATTACATATCATGCGACTGTACTGAGAGTGTTTTTGATTATACACTGGGGTCTTGTATACTCACCTAGAAGCAATGAAGTGAGATTGTGTCTGGATGAGGATGAATTTTAGACAGTTGTGAGAGGGCGTCAAGTAAATTGGAACTGTTTGGTAGGTGAGGATTGGTCTTTAAGAATTCTGTAGCTGGGCAGTGATTTACTTAATAATGTGTCCAGATAGTGATTGTGTGCTTTGAATGGTTTATAGCTCCTGTCACTTAGCTGTTCTATGTCATGGCAGACACATACTTTGTTGCCCAAGAAGCTTTGGGTATGATTAAGGTTTTGACAGAAATTTGATAAGGTGTTAAAGTGAGGAGATAGGTCTTTCTCATTGGTTAATGTGGCAGATCTATACTTTGTTGCCCACATAAGTGTACTTATGAATCTACAATGCCCCTACTTACCTGCTATTCACATAAGTAATCCCTACTTACCCAGAGCTAACCTCAGTAAACCAATAGCATCAAGAATGAGGGCGTTCTTGCTCCCCAAGGAGGAGCATGGCTGCCCTCAATCATCCTCTTTTCACTTACCACCAGACTGGTGTGATTGCAACTTTTGACCAAATTTTGGACACTTGATTGTTACTTCAGGATCGCATGCTTGCAAAGAATTGGGGAGGTGTGCTTAGAGGGGGCTAATACAATTGATGTGCTTAAGACTGAGGTTGTTGACCGAAATGTTATAAGTGGCGTTTTAAAGAAGTAATCAAAAGTTTTCAATTACATTATTATCATTATTTGAAAATAGACAAAGACTGCTTTTTCGTGTCCTGTTTTTCCATAATATATTTTTCTAGATTTAGTGATTCTCATAGGAGTACAAATTCTGGCAATAGGGAACACACAAAATAGAAGAAACGAGACCCGGAAATGATTTTACTGGGTGAGAAACTTTAGCAATCAGCTGGAAGGAATGTAAATTTAACTTACTGCTTTCAAAGCATGTCAGTTCTTCCCACCGTTCTATTTATCGTTAAGGAATTATTCCAGAATTAAGACATAATGTCTAGTACAAATATACACCCCTTAGTTCCCAGCTGATAAGTTAAAGAAAGCGGTATTTAATTTAATCACATTTCCTTGGAGAGTTAGCGTTCTACAAGCTGCTGCAAAACAAGGTTTTCATGCCTTTGGAAAAAAGAAAAACAGTTTTCTTTTTGCTTTTCTCCTGTGAAATACATTTCCATATTTTACCAAAGAGAAACTTTGGGAGCGGTGATCTGGTTACAAATACTGCTGCCAATGAAAACAGTTTTCTTTTCTGCGTGCTTGTGTAGTCTAAAAGCATTGTTCACCCCTTTATTTGTTCAAATTTGTTCCAAGATTAGCGTTCCCTTTGCTCTTTGCTAGATGGCACGATATTCAGACCCTCTCCCACGGATATGTTACTTTTGGTGGAAAGAAATTAAAGCAATGTTTTTGGACCATATCTATAAAGTTTTAATGCAAAAACTGCCAGCAGTTTTCTGGGCCAGAAGTAAAGTTGGGATGTACCTCAAGGGGGCTTTAAGTGCGTAAAATTTTTAAAAAAGCTGGAATCTGTTGCTTGGAGCATATCAACAACAATCCAAAAAGCTATTAATTAAAAGTAAAAAAGGTTAACTATTCCTTTGCCTGTCAACCCTGGGGGGGGGGGGGACATGTCCCTTACTTTTTGATCCTGTGGAAATAATGCAAAATGTCTTCCCATGTGACCCACCCCTACGAAAAGGAAAATATAGCACTACTTTGCATCTAAGCACTTCATGACAGCCCCCCCCCCCCCCAAAAAAGAAACTCAAAGAGGAAAGGGTAAACTGCCTCTTCTTATATCTTTCCCCAGGATGTCAGTGAAGAATGTCCATAGACAATATTTGTGTGGTTAATTGGTGTTGCAGTGTGAAGAATTAATTGTTCTCATGTCCAGGGCTGAAAAAAAAAAAATTCTATTTTCCAGAAAGGAAGGAAAATCATATCTCAGGAAGGGAACAAGATGTTCAGCAATTCTCTCTTCTTTTCGTGTAGAGCAAAGGAAATTTCCCTATAGCTCCAATTTGCTAAGATTTCCCTTCAGATGCTCAAATGTCATGAAAAGATGAAAAGCAGCCTCCCAACTTTTCTAACCGTGCTTATGGCTGTAATTCAACTTTGTTTTTAATCTGAAGTTATATGAATTCAAAACCATGTAACATCGTGTATTATCACAGCATACATTGGGCATGTATGCTTCTTGTTTCCACTTTGTTGCAAATACAGTCCTTGCACCTCCCATCACCAAGCCGCTGAAAGTTGTCTGGGAAAATCAGATGCAGCTCCTGTTATCATGTATTTTAACTAGTTAATGTCTCTCAAGGACTTAATTTGGTTTGCATTCTTTTCTCAAGTCTTTTAAAAAATTGTAATAATCTATAACTTCCCTTTAGAATTATCCAAAAATATGAAAATATTCATTTCACAGCTGCCCTTCGTGAACAAAATTTGTCTGGGAAAAATCTTGTCCTGTGTAGCTGTTTTAAAAGTCGCTTCCAACCAGACCTTGGTATGTGTCACTGTAACATTTTACTTACCAAGCTTTTTGCTCATTGACCAGCGGTCCATGCACTCAGCCCCGTGTGTGCTGATGGATAAGTTTGTTATGATTCAAAATAAGCGGACAAAGGAGCCTTACTCCTGAGACCCTCTGGCAGTGAGTCTGAATGAAAGGGGAAGATCAGGTCTCGTATTGTAAGAAAATATTGCTACAGTTTATTGGTTTAATGTGTATACATTTGCCATCTGTCAAAGGATGTGAGAGAGGCTGAGAGCAAGTTTTGATGGGAAGGGGGGTTTTGTTTATGGGCAATTGTTTAAGATGGCCATGGCAGTATGGAACTACAACCACATATCGTACACAGAATACGACCTTCACCAAGGAATTTAATTTTAAAATATTGCCACTGGCTGTTGATGGCAGTGTGTGCTGCTTGTACAAAAGTGCCAGTCAAGACTTGGAATGGATGAAATTTTAGCACTGGCACAGTACTGGACATAAATTCCTTTTTTTGACAGTGTAGCTGTACCATGTCCTTATGGTATGAAGGTGGAAGCATTTTCCTAGAGTGGAGAATTGTATTCAGTGGGCATTTAGCATATTAAATTGATTGTTTCCACATTTTATTGTCACATTTATGAGAGAAGTCATATGCTGGCAGTCAGAGTTTTCTGGTTGACTGAGTTCTGACACTACTGTGCTGGGAAAGATAAAATCAAAATATAGGGTTTCAAGCAGATATGCTGTAAAGTGTGGCTTAATTTCCCTCTTGGTGTTGGGTGTTGACAGTATCAACAGTAGCAAGGTGTTATTTGTCATTTTATTCCAACATACATACATACCACTTATCCATCCAATTGAAACAGTTACAAATAGAACAATGGGGGGCAGTCTATCCTGTTAATCGAACGGAAATGAGACTGTCACATACACTGTCAAATTTTGATTTGGTTTCTTATTTTTGAGTTAAATTATCTCCCTAAGGCTATGGGTTGTGATATAAGGCAGGTAGCAAATAAGTTGAAAAAATTAGTTGCATAATGAAACTCAGAAATTCTTGGGATAAATCAAGGAGTTGCTCTGTGACTGGGATTAGAATGGTTTGAATTAGCACACAGAGGATGGGAGAGGGGAGGGTTAAAGGGCAGTGTATTATGTTTTTTAGAAGGCTGCAATGTTTGAAGCAGTTTGATGTCTGTGCATGCAATCTTGGGCTGCAAATGTTGTCATTTTTCCTTAAATTTGTGTGCAGCTGAATGTCGTTGAAGTTTGTTTGTCATAAAAAAACAGATATTTCTTAAGGTGAGGGGTGGAGGGGGGGGGAGGAAACACAAGGTCCATGGTCCAATAGCTTCTCCACAATAAAACCTCCTTTTAAACCCATGTATATGGAAATTTCAAATACAGTTGAAAATTGTGATTTGTGCCCTTGATTCTTTGTCACTTTCATTTAACACTGGTTTGTATTTGAAAGTCATCATAGAAGTTCAAGGCCACATGAGAAAATAGGGAAACAGAAAATTGGCAATAATAGGAAGCCAGTTTACGGCACATTGGAAATATTAAGGAAATAATTAAAAGGCTTTGTCTTAAAGAGTTTATTGGGTAGGTGGTGCTTTCCTATCTTAATTGGCCAATAAGCTACAGAGCATTGTTGAAGCATCATTTGATGTAGACCTGCAAGTTCTATGTCATTGTCATTTAAAATAACAATTTTGTTTTATTCAAAAAGAGACATTTTGCTTGCATAGCATTATCCAGACCAGTGAGTTTCTAGAGAACTCCCTGTGTCAACACTGCCCTCTAAAACTGTAGCATGCTGGATACTTCACTATTTATCTGATAGTTTTAAAAAGAGAAGCCACATTTAGGTATAAAAATTAAATTGAAATTCAAGCAAAATCTGAAGAATGTTTGCTTTTCAAGAATGTATGTTAAAGCCTACAGTGTATTAACATTAAACCAGTCAGGTTTTTCTTCATAAATTTTTCAACCAAATCAACATATTTCCACTCAATTAAAACATCCTTTAATGAAATGAAGAGTTCAAGATACTATAGAATGTACAAATACGGGTGACTGCATGTAGCCCATTAAGCTAAAGTAAAATATCTGAAGGCTAGTCTGCATCACTCCTTTAGTAATGTATAAGACATTTTCCAACAAAATGTTGTTACTACTGCTGTAAATTTGCTATTGCTACAGTATGTACTGTACAGCAGTAGGTTTGTGAGTTACATGCCATTTAACTTACATATCCTCAATACTCACATATCCGCAATACTATGGCCTCGAGACGTAAAATTCCTAATGTGCTCTTATGCGGGAATAATATTTAAATACATTCCCAAACACTGTCAGGTTCTCTGTATAGGATACTAAATTTTACCCATTTTGGCCCACGACCTGAATTCTTAAGAATGCAGAGATCTATTGGGATTGCCCCTCAGCAACACGTCCTCGAACGTCTTTGTGCTCAGGACTATTTCATTATTCATTTTCCTGTCTTATATATACCTCGTCGAGCCGCTTCAAATGGGATGCTGCCACCTTGACGCAGAAGCAATCATCTGAGAAACATCAATGAGGTGTGATACAGTTCGCTAGAGATGTATTGTCTTGTCAAGGATTTTAACCTTACTATTTTAAGTTCTTTAATGTTCCTCTTAACAAATGGTGTTGTCCCACGTGTCTGTCATCCGTGACTTCAGGTATCGCATGCTTGTCTTGTTGTGAAATTCAAAGGAAGATATTGGAATATTTTGACATTTGGAAAGGAAGGTCACTCATATGAAAGCAATTAACACGCTGCTTCAACTTTTTTTCCGAAGCGAAAGTAAAACAACAAAGCATTTCTTTTCAAGGCTCTGAAGGAGTGTATTATGAATCCTGATTTAAAGTGTTAAAATGTTTCAACAAAATTAAGCCTAGATGGTAATCTCTGTCCTCATTTTAGGCTTTTGTTTTTAGACTTGATTTGCAATTGATTGTTCTCTCATGTAGGTCTTTATTAAAATGGTGGTGTTTAAATGATTTAATGGAGAGTAATTGAGCTTGAATGGAAGTGCTAAGTTAGTAGAATAATCCACTTGGGAAGTTCAAAATTTATTATGGCTTAAGTGGGCGCCAAGAGTAAGGAAATTGCCCCTTACCATTTGCAGCCAAATAAAACATGCACTTGGAATACATAAAGAAGGCATTGTCGTAGGCAATGTATGGTGGTTTGTTGTAAATAGTTCCCAGAATGATAGCCATCTTCTTTATACGTGACCTACTTTTTTGTGACTATTGTACTTTGAAGCAGAAGTTATTTTCAGTTTTAAAGAGGACGATATTTTTTACGGGAAAGACAGAGAACGGTTGTTTTGAACTGGCTTTGTGTGAACTTTTGCTTATTTTAATCCATGACAAAGCAGGTAATTACCCATGCATTAGCTGAAAATATCTCTGATATAGATAAATTGTGAAGTGTTTATGGCAACGAAGGCCATGACTGATGTCATAAAAATTAAATGCTGGTTTTATTGTACAGATGCTCTGTGTTGCCATATAATCAGTATTTTAAAAGTTTGGGGACTGTAAGGCAAAGGCTGGATATTGCTATGAATATTGTGGAAAATGTATGCATTGACAATGCAGACACATACTTACCACTTGGTACAGTACATCTATTTTGCATATCATCCATGCACTAAGAATATTTTAGTGTGTAGTAATTTACCTCAGATAAGATCGTTGATAAATTGTGAAGAAAGAAAAATATATGACATGAAATATTTTGCAAAATTCATAACTGCATGTACACACTCTTGGTCTTGATGATGATCAATAGGCTTGGTCTCATGTACCCTAGTGACACTGGGTATTTCCTCGTGTTTACAATTAAGCAAAACCGTAGGTTAACCCCATGTTTTCCAGTCTGTGTTCTCACATACCGTGTTTTGTAGATTGAGTATTGCTACCATAGTAAGGAAGTTTAGTATTTCACACCCCAGTTACTGCAAAATGTTGGAAAATAACTGTCATTAGTGCCATAAACACCTGTGACCTTGCTTGATTAAAACAAACACGGTGTTTAAAAGTGCTAAAGCCTACGATTTGTGGTGGATCGAAATTTAAACAGCAACCTTGCATTAACCTGCATTCTCACGTTACGGCGTTCGAGGTAACATATGGTGTTACCTCGAAGGCGGGGTACATGAGACCATAGTAAAGGTAATCTTAATAAAGTTCATCTTCTGGATGGTATCATTGGACTTGGTATGTGTCCAGGATCTTGAAATCATGATTCAGACATTTTTCTTTTATGCTACAAAATTTTGAAAAACAGTAACTTTATAATGTTCTTGGTTCTTCAAGGTTACGAATAACCTAGTGAAAGGGGAAATGCGGTCACTACCAATTGGAAGTAGTGTAGTAGACTGTCATTGGCTCTTGAGAGTCATGTGACAATATTTCTTTACCTCTAATGTGAAATTTCCAAGGAGTAAATGTCTGGTTTGCCTTGAATATGCAACACTGAAGACTTAAATTATTATGAAAGATACTTTGAAGAGTTCAAGAGGAATTTAACTTGTTGCTTCACAACAAGTTAAGGTGACTGCTCTTGACCTTGAAATCATTCACCAGGCATTGAAAGTTATTGAAAAGTGATAGTTTGCTTGTAAAGTCTTAGAAAGTTAGTCCAGCTGACAAAGTGAGTTGACAGATTATAATAAACCTTAATGGTAATTCAATGTACTTTTGTGGTGACTGCTTGTGTATGCCCTAAAAATAAAACTTATTACAAGGCAGAGTTTTTAAGTACAGAAATAATTTCAAAATCAGCAGTGTTTCTTTGTTGTTCAGAAAGCCATGCAATATGATTGACTTCCAGCCAGCTTTTTCAAATTCCATAAGATACCAAGCCCTCATTATTTCATTTAACTTTTCAATTGTGAGAATAATTTTGTTAACTCCCCAATTATGCATTAGATGACTGTTCCTATGGATTCAATAGTTAGACATACCAGCTTTAGTGTTGCCGCTGATGTTATCAGGGGTGGTTTTCTATTTGGTAAGCATGTACAGCTACGCATGTGCAACCATGTGTGAAAAGGTTAATCATGTATTCAACTTGCTGATAGTATGAACAAATAACCATGCAGAGAGGTAACAAGGTAAGAAGGAAATGGTATGTAGAATGAGTTAACACATAAAAAATGAAGATGATTAATGCTGTCATTCAGATAATGACCTTATGTTTGAGGTTAGGTTATGTTTGATAGGGTTTATACCCACTTAAAGGCCCAATCTTCTCACCCCAAACTACAATTCTTGTAGGGGTTTTCGAAAATTCCCAATTGTCTCAGCTCTTTGATTAACAACTAATTCAAACAATTCAGAGTACCATAGCTTATATGACACAGCAAGAACTCTACTGAGAGAGTGTTTTGATGATACACATTGAGCTTTTTTATACTCACCCTGAAGCAGGAAACGAGGTTGTGTCTGGATGGGGATGAATTTCAGACATTTGTGGGAGGGGCTTAAGTGAGAAGGTTAGGAGAATTTGTACTGTTTGGGGTGTGAGAATTAGGCATTCTAAGTTATTCTAGTTTAATCTAGTGACACCAACATCTCTTATTCCAGTTGTAGGTTACTGTATAGACCTTGTGCATATGATATCACAGAGCAGAAAGTACGTACCCTCCTTTGGGGGCAAAGCAAACAGAGGCAAATGGAGACAACTGATTTGTCAACCAGTCAAATATGTGCTTACTCTGCCATACATGAAGACGAATTCTGATGCATGCGGCCATGTTTTCCATTGTTTTATGTCCAAGGATGACGTCCAATGTGTCATCAATTCACAAGGTCTAATGTTATCCTTACACCATTGCTTATTCTTGGGACTTTTTATCAAAAGATGTGGCAGGGTTGGGTGTGAGGAGAGATAAAAGGAAACAGGAAAGAGAGAAGTATGAGGGAAGTGACAAGGGCAGATATTTAATATAGTGATATGTAGTCAGCTTGCTCTTGATGAAATTCTCCTGTACAAGTTATTTCCTTAATTATCTGTTTTGTGCCAGCTGACTGGGAAGCTCCCAAAGATCCCACCCAGTGCTATAGATATTTTCGCTAGGGAAAGTGGCACGTATTACAAAATAGGGTATCAGATATTCACATCACTGAAATATACATACCCCTTGCTACATCTATACTGCATATTACCCGTGCCTTCAAAAGACAATAAAAAGACAATAAAAATTCTCCTCACTCACTTTATTGATCTTCTTACCTATTTTCCATTTTGTACAAAACCACCCGTCTAGTGTACATCTTCCTAAATTATGGTACTGTATGGGATCTCTTTCCAGTTTATGTTGCTCAAGGCCAGATACACACAGTACCGTGTATGAGCATCATTGAAAACACAACTGATTTCATATTGCTTCACTGACAAACCAGATTGATGCTATTGTTCAAATTTCCTGCTACCTTTCCGTTACCAGCTGTCCCTAAGTTCAAGAAATTGGTAAGCAACTCTATGCTTCTAGAATAGTGATGAATGTGGCACTTAGAAAATCATAGACTCCCCCCCCCCCCCCAATCTTTTGATTTTCAAATATACTGTATCTCACCTAAACCCTTTTGTGGCTCTGTAATCCCCATCCACTGTGGATAGTACTATCTATATTTCCTGTCATTATTTCCTATGTAATCCCTACATATCCATAGTAAGTCCCTGGCAAGGTATTATTAATACAGTGACCCCAGGGGACCTCCAAGGGTTGCTGCATGACGTCCTCTTACCGTTTGCCTGTTCTCTCTGGTGTTTTTTTCTCTTGCTAATCCCCTTTCCTCGCAGTCTGAGTGATCAGTATATATATTACCCATTTGTACTAAATATTTCATTATTTTGTAAATTAAAATATGGACAGACTTCAGAGTTACAAATTTTCTTCTATAGATTTAAGCATCCCAGGATGTATCCGTGGAAGAGTTTATTGTCAAAACAGAAATTCCTGATAAATTGTAGCATCATAGGGTTTGTGGTTTCCCTGATGTAGAATTTGCCCCCAAAATTAAATTTTGTATCATTTCAAGCTGATTTGTATTGATTTTACTGTAAAAGATTTGTCCAATTTAATATTTTCCAGTAGGACTTGCTGGTTTGAAAGTGGAAAGAGGGACTCATTGGAGCAGCTTAAAAAAATGCATCATTAGCAACCGGCATGCTAGTATAACATCTTTTTTGTGGTAAATCCAGCATTTTCTCATGAGTCATTTCAATCCAGGAGCAATTATGAGGGTATCTGCTGATTGTTAATAGTCTCTCCCATCAACATTTGGTAAATTGGGACAGCAAGGGAGGAAAAAAGATATAAGGCAAAAATGTTGACTGTGATGGAATGCGTCCGCATGTGATATTCTCAATTCCTCATCCTCTCACTCAACAAAATTCGGTAAATGAAGATGGAAAGGTAAGATAAGGTTTATGAGAAGATCGGAAAAACAAGAAATATGATGCGATCAGAAACAATTTGAGTAGAGAGGAGATGATGTCAAAACAAGCGTTGAGAATTCACCTGCAGAGAGCGGTTGACTTGTTGCAAAAATTTGAAGTTGAAGAATGAATGAATGAGACAATTTTGATTGGGTAGTTAAAGCAGGTAAAATTTTGCATCATGATGACATTTTGGTAAAATAAAGGAACGAATAATACAAATATTCAAAAAGCGCCAAGCTGTTTATCTATCAGCATCAGTGCATCTATAAGGCAAAGTGGAAAGGCTTTTGTATAAAAAGTATGCTATATGATAGAGAAGAGAATACCTGTCCCAAACTGCATCCATTTGCATACTGTATAAACCTTTTTCTATCAGCCTATCTTGCTTTTGGTTTTTGAAATAAAAACATTTAATAGTCAAGTCAACACTGAGATGAACCACATATACCAATCCTTATAGGACTCCCATGTATACACACTTTGAATTTTCAATTTTGTTTGTGTAAACAAAAGTGCAATCAATGAAAACTATGGCAGCTCTTCCATTGATCTTGACTATTTCAATTAAGTTATAAACCATCGGAGCAGATTGCAATAGACTCTGACGAAGAGTATGTTTTGACATCCCTTCTCAAAGAGGATTACAAGTGCTAGTGCCTGAGCTGTAGCTGGTTATCCATCGTCTGATAAAACTGGCAACCGGTGTCTCCGCCTCTTAATTCCCTAGGATATAGAAGGATGTTGCAGGCATCCTCTTTGAAAGAAGCCGCTAAGGTTTTTTCTCCTTACCAGTTGCCAGGACTAACAAAACAAATTTAAGATCTTTAACAAACTTTAAGCAGCAAATGGTGAAGTAAATTAAAAAGGGGTGATAAAATGCTGTGGAACCTGCTCATGTTAGCATTGAGACAAAGCTGGTCAGTCTGTTGAAATAGTCACACATTGGAATAGACATTACGTGTGTGCCTGTGGCAAATGTTGCTTCAGAGCTGATGGAGGGTCAAATTTAGAAACTAAAACATGGCAATAGATAGGAAGCCATCATGATGTGTTGGGTGTGAAATTCATGATCAACTCTATTGGGTTTGACCCGAAATAAAAGTGGGATAGGATTCAAATTTAAAAATTAACGTATATTTGTTATGAGCTGTTTGGACCCTTCACCTCTCTATAGAATGAAAATGAAATGCTTGGTATACTTCCCAGGTTTTAGATACAGTTTGAAAACTGCATGCCAATAAGTTATCTTCTTGGATAACTTAAAATTAGCAGTGTATTTACCCTTGATCCGGAACTGATCGCCTGGGTGGGGCAAGGTCCATTTCTCGAGGTCAAGTTTGTAGTGTAAATGCAGATTTAACTGGGATCTGATGGGGGGGGGGGGGGGGGAGGGTGTAAGCAATCAAAATTTGAAATGAAAATGCCTTAGCATTAACATGACCAGAGATCAATAGTTATTTAACATGGTTCATGTAGAGGTCACTTCCACTGAAGCACCTTTTCAGGTTCAGAGGGCAAATGGATTAAACATACATTTAATTTGAATGCTGACATGGGTGATCAGAGCTGGATGGATCTAATGGACATTGCACAGTTATAGCCACACAAACATGTGACTGAAAAGGTTGCTTTATACCGGCAGATAATTTTTAAGGTTCAAGTGATATGTGATTGTAAATGGAAGAATGTCAGTGTGTCTCATCTCATGTTGCTAAGGAATTCTTCTTCAGCATTGCGCGGTGTTCCTTTACATATCCCTGAATTTGGAGCTAATTTGGAACAAAATACTTTCAACTATTACATAGTATGGAAACATGTGGAATACATCATTCTGGGTGGAGAGAAAAGGTTATTGTGTTTCAATGATTCTGTCAATCTTTTCACTCAATATCAAGATTGGTAGCCAGAAGTTTGTTGTCATTGTTTAATATTGTCCCTTGATTGATCAAATTTCTTGATATCCAGGAGAAAGGTTGAGAAAATAAGCAGTTTGTTACTGAATCTTCTTATAAAAGGAGGATGACAGAGAAAGGGGCTGGAGGGCAACTGAAACCTCCAACAATCCTTTTCACTAGACTCAAATATTTAGCTCCCTCCCTTCCCCATTCTTCTACCCAGTCCCTCTACTCCTATCCCATCTTCCCATCCCATATCATTATCTTCATCTTACCTACCTCTTCTCAAATCTGTCCCCCTTTTATGGAGCACATGGCAAGGTGCCACAGTTTAGCTGACGGATCAAACGTTTGACTGCAGGAAATGTGACAGAAATGCCGACTCTGCAGTCAGTATAAGTGTATATATAGAAACCTGGCTTGGATGGTCATCACCGTGGAGACGAATGCCATTCTGCATGATATAATGTGGGCATTGATGAATATTTTGGTATTTCAAACAAAAATTGTAAACGTTTAGACATTCAATTCATGGCAAATGTGACCAGCAACCACATAACCCATAGTTTTGCATCATCTCAACAGTTCAATCTTATTTTAGGAATTGGCTGTTGCCATGGCAACTGCACATTTAAATGAGAAATTGCAAGAATTGTGCAAGATATTACAACTTTTGTAAAGTTCACAGCTGATTTCAGCTTTGTTTGTAATTGTTTGCATATTGCATAAAAATTTCAACATATGGTTATCTGTTTGAGAAGACTGTTTGATCTTCCCTCTGTGTGCAGTGAATCTGCCGACTCTGTCAATATTTGCCCATATTTGGAAGAACTGATTCGTACACAGTTGCCAATCTAAGATGTTCAGTATCAGTGTTTGAAAATATAGAATAGATTTGGATTGGTTGGATTTGTCGTAGTTCCTTTCTTTTCTTATGACGGAAGAAAATGAAGTTCACTGACTTTATCTGGCTAATGGCTAATGGATTTCTAAGTGGCAACTGTGAATAAGAAACGAGTGTATAAGGCGGGCTATTGAATGGAAATCAGAGTAAAAGACTCATTGAAAAATTGGAAATGATTATTTGGAGGTGAAAGACACTGACGACAGAACGGCATGCATACTGCTCAATTGAAGGAGTGATGTGTAAAGTAAAAATTTCTGACTTCTTCCTATGCTACAAAATTACAGGTATCTATTTTAAGTGAGGGCGATTTTATGAGGGGATAGCTTTTGGGTGAAAATTGAGATGAAAGGCATCTTGAGGCAAGGGACAAAAAAGCTGGGTTTGCGTAACATTTTGCAACCCCAAGAATTACCAGTTGCTATTCCTTATTTTGCTGAGCCAAAGTTGTAATACTTGCTAATACCAAAGACTCATTAAAGAATTTTTAGGTGATCTTTTCGCTAGTCAATTCACTTTCGTTATTTGTTCCTTGTGAGGGGAGGGGATATGAGTTAGTGATTTTAATGGGCGTTTCTCTGTATTGTGAAATTAAAAGTGAGAGAACAATACCCCCAAATTGCAATTGTCAATAAATTTGAAACCAGTTGTACCCTGACCACTAAAAACTGCCATTTTGACTATTTTGTTATTGTTGTAAATATCTTAATTTTGTTCTTGTATCTAAAACTGTGTCAAAAAAAAATTAATTGAATCAATCGAATCGATGCCTGTCCCCTAGTTCATCATGGACCTTCCAGGTGTTGATCGATGTGATTGCAAAAAACCCCCAAAGTAACATTATCCAGTTTATTGTAATTGTATTCTGACTGGCTTCTCTTTGAAAGGTATGCTTGTTTAAACCTGGAGGTCATCGACCATATATATCTTGTCTCCAGTTGCTTTATCAGTGCAAAAAAATAGAAGAAAACAAAAAAAATCTAAGCGGAAAAATTTTGACCTAAAATAAAAGTGAGAGAATGTTGTGACATCGTCTTACTGTTGTAAAATGTGGAATCAAGGGGAGATGGTTTACTAAGGATAAGTTGCCATTGTAAAGACCTAGAAAAAACACGAAAATATAACTAGAATCTTATTGATTGGCCAATTGACTTGCATAAATCAATATTTGAATTTTTTCCCTACGGAGCTGAACAAGGATTTGTAACCAAATGAAGAGGAATGAAAGGCATGGTTTCTCCTGTCACTCTGGGTAGATTAAAAGAATGATTCATAAAATAGGCCAGTGCTCACTCATTGAATTCCCCATAAACTTCATTCGTCAATTAGGCAGACAAAGGATTTAATCCGTAGACATTGGCCCAAACTAAACTTACCCTGTGGCAAAGTATTATAGGATCTTGTCATGGCCTTTGTCTGGGAAGGTCAAGAAAAAATCCAGAGTGGCTCATTCATGAGCTGTTGAGACAGCTAGATACTATGACGCTGGGATTCTTGAAGAGCGAGGGAGACGGTTAAAAAAAAATATGACACTGGTTGCAGAGGAAATGTTTACTTAGCATGAAAGGTGAAATATTTCTCTTTTCAAAGGAACTTGTTTTTATCAGTTTGCGTGAAATATGACAAAACAGTAACAACTTTTTCCTTTGTTGTTGGGAAATTGAATTTATATTGTTGAATGGAATTTTCCTGTATTTAAAAATATATGTAAAATTTAGCTTTCAAAGGGAAGCAGCGGATGTGGGTGAAGAGATCAAATATTCTTTCCTAGGGGTGGTTTTACTTCAGGGAGTTTTTCTAACTTTCAGTAGTCTGGTGGAGTTAAAGCCTTCAGTATTTTCAATGGCTCATGAAATATGTACATTTCCGATGCATTCCTCCCTCTGAAAAACTACTTCTAGACTATCAGTTTCAGCCCCATATATTGTGAGCAATGTTCTGGCCGCAAGTGTTTCTGTCAAAGAGGGGATAAGGGAGGTGTTTGTCCCCTCTTTATAGATGAAGAGAGAGGAAAATCTGCTCCCTCTTTTGAAGAGAAAGGAAAATCTCCTTCTTCCATCTCCATGAAAAAAAAATTGTCAGTGTCGCGGTTCTTTTTTAAGAAGAGGACACCATTGCAGTAATGTTAGAACTTACAAAAATAAGAGGTTTTTAAAATCTTTCATATTGTACTTTTTAGGGACTTTGAAGCAAGCTTTTACCCCCTGAACACACCTTTAAATTTGGAAAAGGGCAGAATTTGGACTCTTGAAGGTCAAGAGAGGTCATCCCAAGCTCATTTTGAAGCAACAGCCTAATACAATTTTCTTATTTTTTTTCAGACTTTCTTTCATAATAATGTATGATTTCAGTATTGCATATTCAAGGTATACCAAACAGGTCTCCTAGTAAATTTCACATTTGAGAAGAAAAAGTGTTGCCAAATGACTTTCAACATCCAATGATGAAACAGGACAGTCTACTACACTTCTTCTATGTACAGTTATAGGCCTACTGTTTTATAGTCAACTATTTGGTTATGAGGGGTATACATATTACAAGCAGTGTTTGATCAGACAACAGGAATGTTAAATTGTGCAGCAATTTGCGATCTTTTCTCAATAATTCTGCAAGTTAAAATTTGTTTGGGAATTTTCCCCTACCTCTTTGGAAGGGTTCATTATTTATGTTGCAGTTCACCAAGATTTCCTCTTTTTGAACCTTTTGAGCAAAATTCCCCTTCCTCCAAATATTTGGAAGGGAAAATTTATCCTCCCCTTTTCCTCAAAATTCTTAGGCCTAGTGCCAACATTGTTCACAAGATTGGTGTTATAATGAAAAAAGATACATCCCCTTTCCTCTCCACCTCTCCCCCCCCCTTCCCAGCACACTTCTGTATTTGGCAAACGTTTGCCTTTAAAATTTATGCAATATCACAAGGCCGAAGTAAAGGGACTACTGAACAGATCAAAGAACAAAAGGTATGTTGTATCTCAGCGTTGATTGTATGCAAAGCTTTAAGCTTTGTGTCCATGACAACATATTTGGCATACCTCTAAATTTCATGAATTATAAAAAAAAGTGAAGTGATCTTTTGAAATGATTAATTACAATCTGAAATATGATGCTCTTTTGACAATCTCATGTTTATTCATGAGTTTTGATGTGGGTGGAATTCAACAGCAGATTCGAGTATTTCCTTGAGATTGGAGGGCTAAGACTGTTTCAATGAGAGGATCATTTCATGCCTATGGTGAATATGTGCCCTTTTGAGATAAAGAAAGTGCGGGAATAGTGCACAGGTTCTAAAAACATCGGCTGAAACGTGGAGCACTCTATCTCGCCTGGCATAATGGCTCCTTGAGAGGCAAATTAAGTAAAGAAGACACACATGGAGATACAATTCAAAGATAAATAAAAGATCCCAAATGCGCTTCGTTTGCAGATTTGAAAGGCAAGTTAAATTTTTCATCGTGAACTGTTGCCATGGTTACGTGATAAAGCTTGAGGGAAAGTCTTTTTGGCTGAATCTGTGAAGCTATTAAGTTTGAAATTTATCACAAGAACACCAGACTCTGAAGTCAGATTTCCCGATAAAATTTTGTTATCTGCAGCCAGTACTTACCAGTGCAGCATGTTAGGGTATTGGGAGAGATATTTTATATGTAAGGGTTAGTTTGTTTGTCTAAATAAATTACACTTGAAAGTGCTGATGGCTGCTTTAAAATTTGAGGTGAAAGCTATACTTTTATAGGAAAATTGTATAGTATGGCATTTATATGCGTGAAATTGCCAAGGCTCTCTGTAAAAAGTTTTGGTAGGAAGTAAGGCAGTGTACAGTTGTTTGGGTTGGAGAGTATAACTTGTGTAAATGAGATTTTAAAGGTGCACAGATAAGTAAAGGAATGAAAAGAAAAATTCAAGAATTTCATGTTTGTTCATAACATTTGCGAAACAAAGCATGACACTGCTAATTGTTAAGTGCTCTGTGTGAAACAGCTGGAATTTTGTCAGAGCATTTTGCATTGTGTTGAAAAAAAAATGTTTACACACTGTATATGGAGAGCAGGGATGGGGATGGGGTGAGAGGGCTTACCCATGGCTGCTCCCTGGTGAAATCTTCATGGGCAGTATGGACGTCTTTAAGATGGAGTATCCAGTCCTGACTTTTCATGGAATATTTTGGTGTTTTTGATTTCATGGAATATTTTGTATGATTGCAAAAATATCAAAATTTGAAGTGAATACCCATCCATCCAAGTTTTTTTTCTACCTTCATGAGGCATGGAAAGGCTGTTTCCTTTGTAATTTTAAACTTGTTGTTGGTGTGGGCAGGGAGTCAGTAGGGTTGGAGAGAAGATGAACAGGTACAAAAAAGGCATGTAGAATGTCATAGAAAGCACCTTAGCCTACATAATGTTGTGCAAGAGAAAAGTGGATAGAGATTATTGGGAAATATTGTAAAACAGCTTAGAATAACAGACATATGTTTCAATATGTGGATACATGTGAGATGATACTTGTGACAAGTCTAGGTAGTTCAAGTAGTTTACTTGTAACTATTCAAGATTGGGCTGGTCCTCTGCAAAATATTTTGGTATTTATTAATCTGCATCAGCTAAATTGGGGAAGAAATGGATAAGACGTGTGACTAGTGGCCTTACTTAGTAGGTTTTCCTGCTGTGCTCTGAAAGGGCCAAACCTCTCACCCCAAACTACAACTTTGGTATGGGGGTACCGAAATTGTCAATTGACTCAGCTCTTTGATTGACAGCTAATTAAAAAAATACAGAGTACCAAAGCTCATATTACACAGCATTAACAATACTGAGAATGCTTTGGTTATATAAATTGAGTTTTCTTCACTCACCTTGAAGCATAAACTGAGATTGTATCTGGATGAGGATGAATTTCAGACAATTGTGGGAGGGTCTTAAGTAAGAAAGTTAGGAGAATTGGTTTGCTGTTTGGGGTGAGACAACTGGGCCTTTAAATTTTGTCAGATGAATATTGCCTGCAATGGAATGAGTATGATTTATATTTTCATGATTATGTTACAGGAGACACAATATAGTGAAGTCGATAATACTACCAAACTAGGGAGTTCATTGGCATTCTTTGATTGAAAGTATAGTCAAACATGACACAAAGATGTCAGAAAGCCCACAGCATTCAGGGAAACTAATGGTAATAAACCTTGCAAATTATTTGTCTGATGTTGTAATAGGTACCATTACACCCCCTTAGAATATTTTTGTTCAATCACTTCAAAGTATTCCTGAAGAAGGGTTTAAGGGCTTTTTAGCTTTGTAAATAGGGATTATCCCAACAAAAAGTGAATATTTAACTTGCTGGGCTGCAGCATGTGAAGTAAATAATCACATAATTTAGAAAGAAAGGACCAGCCAGTGTTAAATCTGTTGTATGCTGTTGGGATTATTATCCTTTAAATAGACACCATTTCAAAGGTATTGGTCATACTGAAGTTGTACCCACAGCGCTGTAAAGTTTGTTTTATTGGTGATGTTTTAAGAGAGACAGAAACCATTTGTCAATCGGAGGTGGTAGGATTACGTTTGCCAGTAGCTATAGGTCTTGGCTAGGGGAGTAGCTTTGTAAGACAAACGTTAGCAGGCAGATAAAGGGAATTCATAACAGTTTGTCTTGTTGATTTAGTTAAAAGAAGATTTTGTTCTTCTCCTTTGCCTTAGGTAAGACTTCAAAGAGAAGGAAGGCAAGAAAAATTTAATGTTAAGGTAGGCTTTGTAGATGAGAAAGTCAGAATCAAGATAGATTTACAAGAAAGGGGAAAAATAAATTGAAGAGGCCACAGCTATTGCAATCCTGCTTGCAAGAGTTTCAATTCTGCGAAGTGGATACAACTACATTGTATTTCATTGCATGCTGCCTGATCATAGCTCACCTTATGTTTAATAGACCTATAGTATTTTACCATTCCTTCAAAGGGCAAGAACAGTTGCCCCAAAGTTATTTTGAAGCAACAGCTAAATCTCCCAATTTCTTCTTTTTCTTCAAAGTATCTTTTGTAAAATTTTAGGACTTCGGTATTATAAATTCCAGGTAAACCAAGCAAGTTACCCCCCCGAAAAAATTTAGTTTACAGCGTTCCACTCTTGCCTATCTGATGAAACTGTTGCACTCAATCTACCTCTGGGTATGGTCAAACTTGCAAGCAGACCAGTGAAAATGTCATTCATAAACTCCCAAACCACAGATTTTGGAGATTTGAGAAGAAAAAATATTGTCACACAACTCAAGAGAGCCAGGAGACAGCATTTCCCCATAATTTGCTTTTATCTCACAAATTATGGGTCTGATTTTAAATGAAACATAATTTTAAGAAACCACCAGATGTTGTCACCTCAAACAACTATTTATAGACAGGAAAGGTTGTACTAAAATCATATGTTCACATGTTGGAGCAAGGATTCAAAATGTATAAAAGTAAGTTTCTTTGCATGTTGTCAAAATAGAGGGGGGGGGGGTGGATGTGGGGGATTGAGGGGGTGGGGAGAAATTGGTGGCCCCCAAAAATTTTCTCATCTATCAAAAGAATTTGAACCCTTGGGTTGCATTGATGTCAGGAAGCTACCCTACTATTGGGTCTCTTCTCTCCTAAATAATGACCCAACAAAATTGCTTTTTGTAACTGCTTCTGTTTCCCCCTCCCTTGGAAAAATTGCCTTACAAGGGGAGGGGGGGGGAAGACTTTGAACTGGGTGGAATCAGCCAATTGCTCTAGTGAAAGAAATCAAATCTGTATTGAAAGGTTTAAAGTTCTACAGTTTGTGTTTTATGTTAACTGCATTTCAGTATATTAACAAGGAAACATCTTTGATTGAAGAAAGATTAAGACTCCAAACATAATTACTGATTATTCTGGAGAATTATTCATTGGGAAAGTCAGTTTATAAACATGCTTAGTGACACCTGTGGATGCTGAGTGTGTTGTGTGAGCAGGGAACCACATTTTGACCAAAACAATTTATTTTTAGTTTACAATTCAGGTCTTTTCCCCCTAATTGATACATTAATCTATGTCTGTATAAGGTTTATCAGTGGCAACCAGTATTTGCTTTTGTTAGTCATAAAGTTGAACCTTATTCAACCGAAGCAAAGGCCTCTCCTACAATTAAGTATTTAAATTTAAAGGAGCCACTTTGAACTGTGGTCAGCCATTCAGTGTTTACACTGTTGTCAGCTGAGGCAAATGTTTTTACAGGCTAAAATTTGTAAGAATGGTTTCAAAAGTGGACAAACAATTCAGACAGCTGTTGTGATGGGAACAGCTATCATTTGCATGTTGCTTTTGAAAATAGATGAAATTTATTTCCTGTGAGGCAGAAAATACAGGTAGGTGATGGGTGATTGACACCATACGTTAGCCAAACTTGCCTCTAGAGAGATAGGTAGGGGGAGAGAAAAGTACTGTTAAATACCAAAATTTGTCATTATATTCAGTAAATATTGCAGAAAGGAAAAATAGACCTAGCTTTGTGGACCCAACGTTATAATCCCGAGTAATTTTTCCTTCTTTTCTTTGACTGTTTGTTTTTGGTTGGTGCCACCTACGTTTTTATTCTTTTCCAAAATGACATCTCCCAGGAATACTTGGATGAGGTTGATCTCTGTTCTTTTCTAAATAACCATTTCCATTTATCAAGATTAGGAACTCCCTGGGAAGATGCAAACGAGGTTCTGGTCTTTCTTAAATTGCCATTTAATTTATCAGTAACACCTGATTAAGGTTTTGATCCAAGTGAGCGTTTTGGCATGCACACCCACATACTTTTTTGTTCAGAAATTGAGTTACGTTCCCTTCTCCGAAGCACACTAGAGGAAACGATGATAATTCACTTTAACTAGTCCCTTGTAGCTGATGAAGAAAAAAGCTGCTTTTATATTGCCTGAGAAGTTTCATTTGCATAAAATCTTTCCCTTATTTCTTAAAATAGTCGCTCTCCAGTTTTTCTTTACGCAAGCAAACCTTCATACAGTTCTAGTCCATTGCAATGAATGTCCTACTGGATTTACAGTAGTAGATGGGAGTCTAAAAAGTCATATGCAGAATTATCCAGGATGCAAAAAACTTTCATCCTTCTGTGAGGTTCCAAATGCATACATTTATCAAAATGATGGATTTTGTGCGACCAGAGAGGCCTTCAAAGTGGAAAAAGCCTTTTTGAAATTAGTATTGGTAGGAATGCAGAAGGTATACTCAATTTGAAAGAGAACTTGTGTAAAGACATCATGTGATAACAATTTGTAGTTACGCTAGGGTTGACGCTCATTTTACAAAAAGCTGTCCTTGTTCAAAAGAGATGAATCTTCTTTGCCATCATTAAGGCTTGATGAGCTGATAGTCAAACAGTCGAGGAGGACGTAATGCCGTCCTCTGTACTGTGAGGTTACATTTATTTAAAGGGAAAGTGCGATCAGCCCTGCTTGGATTAGTGCAGTTAATGACTATCCTGTTTCATGGTTGGCTCTTGAGAATCAGGTGACTATAGTTTTCCTCCACAAATGTGAAATTTACCAGGAGTTAATTGTTTTGTTTTTGTTTTATACTGTGAATATGCAATATATGTAAATCAGGCTGAATTATCATGAAATGTACTTGAAAGAGGAATGCGAAGAAAATTGTGAGATTGAGCTGTTGTTTCACAGTAAGTTTAGGGCCAACTGCTTTTGCCTCTTAAAGTAGCAGGTTGCAGTTATAGGCAAATGCAAACAACAAATAATCCAATTAAACCCATGAACCTAAAAGCAAACAAAAGCATAAAAAAAAAAAAAAAAAAGTAAAAAGAAAAAGAAAGAAAGAAAGTGTTCTGTTCCATTAGTACTAAGTTGTGGTGCAGCTCTAACCTAATGGTACATTACGGACCTGCACGTTTTTTTGTCTCATGTAGCATAATTGGTTTTACACCTAAATTTAGAAAGCAAAGTTTTTTAGTGGTCATTTACATTTAGGAATCTGAATAATGTGCCCAAAATTTTTCATAAAGTCATCAGTTAGTTTCATTTATAGGTCTCTGTCTTTACTGACATACTTTTTTTTTAAAAAAATCTTCAAAACTGTAGAATGGATTACTTTCTTTATCAAATGCCAGAATATTTGCTACAATAACATTGTATTAGAAATCTATTCGATATTCTTGCCGTGTGTCACTTGAGAAACTTAAAACTCAGAGACAAGTGTGAATACTGCTTATTAAACATCTTGAGAATTAGAAAGAAACACCATCTTACATGTCTCTTTTTTCTTTGAGTTTGAAACCTGAAGGAGTTAGTCTTGACATTGCGTCAAGACAATAGGGCACCAGGACGTAAAAATTGGTCTATCTCATGGGAAAAACAGCAAAATTCTGATTAAAATTTGGATGATTACTTTCAGAATGGATAGCAAAAAAAAAAAATAAAAAAGAATGTAGAAGAGAAATGATAATATACAGTTTCTCAGTGATGGCCTTAAAACAATAATAAATTACATAAGCTCTGAGGACATCATACTCGTATGGAATATGGAGTCGTGTTTGAAACTGCCTGGAGGTGCGTCTGGAAAAAGTATTTACAGTGACGACAGATAGCTTTATACTGTGGTTGTCAAGTGGATGTAAGGGTATTCAGATTCATTTTCTCTTTAAGTAAGTTTTCTAACATTAGTCACAGGAAATATATGACGAAGGACATATGGCTCGCTCGTCTTGTCCAAAAGAATTAAACGGTCATAGTGTTCCAGGAATCTTTGAGAAAAGAACTGATGGCATATGGGCCTTGCAGGTAAATCCCCGGTAAATGAATGACAAAACCAAGGGCCTAGACAACAATATAGCCAGAAAGATTTGTGTGATAGCTTGTTGAGTTTTATTAATAATTCATAGCTTAAACCATTAATCATGTAATTTACATACCGAACTTCGGGAATTCGCAAAGAATTGTGAGGTTTTTTTTTTTAGTTCAAGGTAAAGCTTTACCCCCTATTATTTAAGTGAAAGGCTTTGTACCGTCTGAAAGGTCACACGTCCGGCTGGATTTTCAACCGCAGTTACATAATAGCATTCACAATACATGCATTTTACTGTGTTTCTTGCATGGAGGGCTAATATTTATTTTGATTTTTACATCAATACTTCCACAAAATATTGTTTTAAATCATTTTTAAAGATTTGTCTCCCATTTGCAAACTTCAAAAATACCTTTGGTACAAATTGTTGGGAACTTTTTAGCCAAGATACACTCTTTTCTCCCTATGATTTAAGTAGAAGACACCTGCACCTCCTAAAAGGTAACTTATCCGGTCGCCCTTTCTATTCTTTATCGCAGCAGGGAGTCCCTGATCGCAGTGACAACACATGCGTGACTTAATTGGTTGAATCATTTCGTCGTGTCACTTCAACCAGATCGTAGTAGTGTATAGGTTATTACTGAGTCTCGCATGCTATTTTCACAGCCT
The DNA here is from genome assembly GCA_037179385.1 of Holothuria scabra. NCBI lineage: Eukaryota > Metazoa > Echinodermata > Holothuroidea > Aspidochirotida > Holothuriidae > Holothuria > Holothuria scabra. The sequence goes on along the minus strand of CM074195.1, from coordinate 10,075,588 downwards.
GAAATTAGACCCAAAGAAAAACTTTGCAATTCGGCTACTGAAGGTTGCTTTGGACTGCTCACATTTAAAGAAATATTTCTCCCTTCTTTCGGGAAACTTTTCATACTCAGGTTTTGATTTACCAATCTAAAGAAGTCATGTAAGGAGGGCTTAAGTCTGGATTAGGTAACATTTTGAAATATCAGTATAGGATGAATGTAAACTCCTCCCCCATGCCATCAGTTTAATATAAAAAACAATGCACTGTTTGTTTCTGGAAGTAAGCTTTTGAAACAATAATTTACTACTTTATAAAAATAAAATCCATTATTTCACATAAATCAATATTATGGTAGGGAAAATGAAAACACCAGTATGGCTTTTGTTTTATATTTTTTTTTTGAAGTTTTAGAGATAGGTTTGTGGAATGGGGAATATTCCTTTACAATGGTGTAAAAAAGCAAGTCTGCTTTGCCCCTTCTCATCTGCTATTCATATTTTACAGTCTATCCAAACTGGCAGGGGGTTTGGGGGATTTGATAAACAGTTATAGATATGGCAGTTTTGGTTTATTTTTAGCAATCATTTAATTGGAAAACAGAAGTAAATCTTGTGTGATGATGTTTTATTGATCAAAATAAAATTCTTCCTGATAAGAATATGTGTTTTACCATGATTCTTATGTCTGAAATGAACCATGTGAGAGATACTGTATGAAACACAGATGAAATAAAGTTATTGTTTTAATATGGAAAATTCATCTGACATTAATGACTACTCTGTGAAATTAATCCTCCTTAGAGTTAGTTGTTAGTGTGCCAATGATTGGCAGCTCAGGTGTCATCCTATTTGTCGTATAGTGTGGACTATATTTTTAAACCTCTTTTATCACTCGTAAAGGTGTCTGTCGGCACATATGCAAAAGTGTCACCATGGATACTTGATATCTGTGCATAGATAGATAGTATCTTATGAAAATTCATACAATGAAAGGCTTAATTAATACTCTGAAATATCCGATGTCAATTTTTATCAAGGTCTGTATTATGACAGGGTTGTGGGAATTAGTTATAAAATAGTTGCACTAATGAGTATTGCTATTAAGGGGTGATGTTGCAGGGAATAATAGCACTAATTAGTACCAGGTACCACCATATTTCACATAGTCATCAGGTTTTCATTTAAAATTCCAAGCAATTTTAATTTTTGACAAAATTTTGAAATGAAGTGCGTGTAAGGTATCAGAATTGTGTTGAATAAATTCTGTGGTGTTTTGACAATATTAGTTTTTAGATGCTCGTTGCATTTGTCAGTAAAGGCAAAAGGGGGGGGGGGGAGAATTGCTGCACAAACGTTTGACTCTGAAAAGTCTTGTGGCCCAGAGGTAAAAAGATTTTCAAAGGTTTACTAAGATCACTGAAATTTTTGCCTTTATATGAAGGACATTTAACTGTGGGTTAGGTTAGATGGAGTTTTTAGGCCCAGTTTTCTAATCAATTGGTTTAAGTCCGGCGAGCCACCCCCTTTGACATTGAACTTAAGAAACAATAGTCATATTATAGTAATAAAGTATTACGGTAAAGGTTACTCATTGACCAAAAAATTAAGCTCACCGTGAATAGATAAAGAGGGCAGATGGAAGGAGGTGGTGACAGATTTTTCAACCTCAAGGTACGCTTGGTGTTTTCTTTTCACCAGAGGAGATGGCTTGCATTTGCATGCCTTGAGTTATATATCAGTTTAGAAGGAATTTAACATAATAGATAATATATCATGGATGGGAAAATAAAGGGATGGGCATACCAATGTAATGAAGGGTGACTGAATTTGCTATTTTCTAGTAGCTGCCTAAGGTTTAGGGGTATACTTTAATCATAACACTGACAGATGACATCAATGTATGCTGTTTTATAGGATACGAGTATAAGATGAAACTGCAAATGCTGTTTCTGTGAAATTCATACTGCATTGTGTGCTAATTTAGTGAAAACCATAAGATGTCCACCAACTCACATAGGCCTTATTGAAGTCCCTTCATTGTAATTCTTTCTTCCCTTGCCCTCATGTTCTTATCCTCCATAACTTTCAGCTTTCCTTCTTTCTATGCATTCACTTTCAGTTTCTCTCTCCCCCTTCATCCTTTCCCACACTTTAAACCCTTTTAAACCCCCCTAGCTCTTTCCGTCATTCCAAATAATCCCTGCACTAGTACTACTCACCAGAGATTAGAGATACACAATAAATCAGATCTCAACTTTTTTTGCCAATTTTCTGTTCCATCCTTGAAGTTGCTGAAGAGGAAATAAAAGATAAAAACATGGAAATTAACCCGGCAAATTTGCTCGTCCTTGTTCACTCATGTTAATGCCACATTACAGATCAATAATTTTCAAGATGTGAGAAGCAATTCTTTAAGCAATTCTTTTGATCTGCATGAAAAATATGATCTTTTCTTATCTGAATAGGTATTCAAGTATCATAACTTCTTTTCCAGGGTCTCCCTTAATGTCTGTGGCATACATGTGCATATATGTGAAATTATGTTTGGGAGAGAAAACCACACTTGTGGAAATTGCAGACAGCCAGAGTTAACGAAAGCTGTCTGTGCCGCAGTATTCATGCAAGTGCTCTTTCAATGCATGCGCAGCGTTTTTTGTATGAAAAGTACAATCATGGGTGAAATTCTCAGAGTAAAGGTTTGATCAATAAGAACAAACCTAATTTAAGTGTAAATGAACACACTGGGGTTTGTGCATCTTATGCATGGTTACATTTTCCGTTCTTCCCAGGGGATGTACATCTGCGCTCAGCCTACCAAATATTTTTATGCTGTATCTATTGAACCAACTGGGGTTTTTTATGGCAGCATCTTGCATTTGATAGAGAAGTAACTGAGAACATTGAACTGCTTAAAAAGTGTATTATTTGCCAGTTATTACTTAAGAATGAAAAATTGTGTTAGATGAATTGGGAGCCTTAAACAAGTGGGATGGATGTTTTAAATTGGGGAGGGGGAGTGGAGGGTTGAGGAAGTTGGGAATAGGGAAAAGTGAAAAGGAGAGGGGATGGGGAATAGGGAGAAGTGAGGATTAGAAGGAAGTGGAAGGGGGGAGTATGGGGGGTTGGTCAGATGGGAGGGAAAATAATGTTGAAAAGGTACTGTATTGTATGTATAGTGTGTGTGTGATAACTTCGTATTTTGTGAGAGGGGAAGGTGGCTTGTTAAGGAAGGCGAGTTAAGCAATAAGAAGTGGAAGATCAAGAAAGGTTTGTGAAAAGATAGGTTAGAGGAGCAAGTGAACATGCACTGTATAATTTATGAGTTGTTTATTTATTCACCATGATGTAAAGTTAATGGGGACTGTCAAAGCCGAAAAGGTGAAACACTTTGGCTTTGTATCACTTAGCACTGCATGATCACAACAGTCGATGTCTTCCTGTATTGGGTTGAATTTCTACAGATCTATATTCTGTATTCCATAGCTTTTAGTACAGACAGTAATTGTGTTTGTCATGGGTGTCCCTGTTTTGGTCAGAATAAGTGCAGTAGATAATTGTTCCTTGATCGCGAACCATGAGAAAAATTCGCAAAGTCCCATAGTAATGACAATCAATTGACGGATTGCACTGATGCGCAATAAATGGGAGCAGTGCTATATTATAACCAATCAGTCCGCTACAATTGATGCCTCGTTTGAGGCTAAAATAAGAGAGCCAGTGTAGGATGTCACAGTACTAATGGAACGGAGCTTACTGCTCTGCCCTGCCAAGATCATTAGCTGCCAACAGAGATCCATAAATCACAAGAAAAACTCAGTTATTATAAATTTTATCTCCCTTTTTATTTCCCACCGAGGCCTTCAGGTATGGCAGAGTGCTAGTAACTGTTTCATAGATACAGAAGTAGAAACTTGGAAAGATATTCTGAGAAATTAAGCATCACATTGAGGTTTTTAGTGGTGTGCAACCTCAAATGAAAGAATAGAAGAACATACCTAAATGGAAACTGAGTTAGGTGAGGTTACCTGGAGTGAATTCAGAAAGAAGTCGAATGGGATAAGGGTCATTGACTTGTTGTATGGTGGTCAATTGCGTTGCATGCTCACATTACATTTGCTGTCAGCCTTCTTGAACATGCTGAGTTTTATAATTGCTGTTCCACACTTATGAGGGAGCTGTTCTATCAGATTTATGTGCTGGAAATATTTTCGCTTGAATCAGAGCTGTCTACACTGAGCATGCACATGTTTTGACGTGCAAGAAAGATCCATGAGGTATTATAGTCAAAATATCAATGGGCATTGAGGCATACTGACATAATGAAACTCTAGACTCTGAACTGTTAAAATAAGCAAGCTGGTTGGATGTATAGAACAACCAGTCAAGATGACTGATTGTCTATAAAAACAAAATAAATCAGTTATTTGAATAAATATACAGTTATTGTCAAATTATTTGAATGATGATATTGTACATTTGTCAAGATCTTATGAAGTTAGAGGTTCAGGAAAAAAATTTTGATTCCTCAAATGTCACAGACTTTCAACATTTCCACATCACAGTGAAAAAAGTTCAACACTTTGTAACTGTATTTCAGTGATTGCACTTTTTCTTGGCATGCGATAACAAGGATACATGGTGAAGATGTGAAAATTTGTTCCTGTGTAAGATATTAACTTTGAATTTAATCTTTTAATTAGTATAATTAGAGAGCTATTGGAAATTTAATGTGAACAAGCCGTGCTTTTTTTCAATATAATATACACTTCACCATGTAAATTCTCAAAGTGTGTTGAGAATCGATGTAAGCTGTGTAAGTAAATTTAAGGAATAATTGTTTATGGGGCCTATATGTTTCAGCAAAAAAAGCATTCTAGTTGAAAGTTGATATGTAGTCAAAAGGTATCTGCCCATTCATTTTATTTTTATTTATCTATTTATTTTTTTTGTTTCGGGGGGGGGAACAGGTTTCAATTGTTTGCCTGAATCTTTGAATTTTGTAGCATTTTCAGGATGTTTTTAACAGATTCTGTGTAAACCTTTCATTTCTCTTTTTTGAAAGGGTAAAGGGGAGGGGAGAGACAATGGCCTTGAATACTCATAAAACAGATGACTAAGAACAATAGATCCAAAGGAACAAAAGAAAAAACACAACAAGAGATGAAACATAGGTGAAAAAAATTGGGAAGAAGGGAGGCTCCTTCCTGGAAAATCTGACCATCTGGAGGGAAATTTAAGCAATTGAAGGGTATTTTTTTTTTTTGTATGTGGAGATAAAAGAGAATGAAAATGGAAGAAATGGAGAACTGTGGGAAATTTTGCTCCTCCTTTAATAAAGGGGAATAGTTTTGCTCCCTTCCTGAGAAATAAACAATTTTTCTAGCCCTAAGATGAAACCTTTGGAACCCAAGAAAGTTCATCAGAACTTCTATGGCATTTGCATCTCATAATTGATCATTCATATGTAGAAAGTGATTCTTGATGTTTTTATGCAGAATCAGGTTTTTAGCAAAGTGCTAGTTCCAAACTTATAAACTTTCTTTCACAAATTTACTCTCAGTTCCCTGGATTTGAAAGTGAATAGTTCTGCTGTTTTCCTGTAACTACATGTTAAAGTGCTTTGCAATCCACATAAAAAAAAAAAAAAAAAATTTTTCATCTTTTCCCATTTGCCTTAACTCTATTATGAATTAAGGGGCCCAACTTTTTCACTCTCCACATTTATGTTGAATACCTTATATTTTAAGCAATACAAACAGGGAAACTCAAATCATAAATATTTAATATATATATCCCCCAAAAGAGCCTTCGGAAGTTTATATGTACATTGAATATTCTCAAGTATTTTGGTGACATTTAAGTTTAAAAGAGATTGGTTCGAAATAAACTGCCATTAATATAGCTTTTAATATTAGGTAATATTAGGTGCAAATAGTAGTCACGGAACTTGATTTAAATGTTTATCATGTTGAGTGAAAGTTTTGTTTTCTAAAAGCGTAGGATTTTATCCATGGTGGGTATGGGTTGCAGGAACTATTTATTCTCCTGCGTATGTACATTTCCCATCTTCTGCGGTAAATGTCACAATAGAAGGTGGCAATTGCTTTTATTTTTTAAATAGTGGTTGAAGAGCATATTGATTGAAATAACCAAGTCTTGTAAGAAAAGAAGAGAAAAGCAGTATAAAATTGTTATATTCCCAGAGGTAAATATAAAGGTGTGAAAAGCAATTATTAACTTGGCAGAGTAGACTGACCATAGGTTTGTAATAATGTCCAACAAAGAATTTGTGCTGCATCTTGTAGAGGAGGAAAGTAAATGGGTCTTTGTTCCCAGACAAAATTACAACATATATCACCCTTTTGTGCCGTCATCGAGTTTTGTACCTTCACTGTTCTTGACAGTTCCAATTAAATTAACATTTAGGGTTCAGAAGAATTTAAACTGTGGAAGAAGAATGAATTATAAGTAGATATTCACATGAGAAATCTATCTTGCATAGAGAGGACATGCACTTTCCAGCTGTCTGTGGGGATGAGTTTAAACTTGTTCAAGTGTTGTGCTTTAGAAAGCTTTGTTTGAGGTCAGAAATGTTTGGTGTCCATTAAATCATTTTAAATTGGTAATTGGTTATTGGGTACTAGGGTTATGACATTTGTAAACAAGTTGCCATTGTAGTGATACTACATAACTGTTGGCAAATGTAAATGGTGGCATAATGGGTTAAGTTTAGAGGGTGAAGTGAAGGTAAAATTTTAGAAGGGCTTTTTAAATTGCCTAAGTGATTGAAAACTAATCAGATACCCTAAAAAATGTTTCCAAATTCTAAATGCCATGAGAACTTTATAATTGTCAAAGATAATGTTTGCTTAGGATGTGCAGATGTGTTAATTGCCATGAAAAGTTTCAGCTAGTCATTTTATCAGTTTGTGTGGTATCTCTTTTGATACATTGCTCATGCGGAAAGCAAATAACAGTGGTAATCAGAGTCTGAGAGTGAATATTACACTTCTGTTCCAGCACTGGTGTTTTCCTTCTTTAAATGATATTTTACCAGAATTAACAGACATAAAAAAGTGGTCTTTCGAGTGAGAAGAAACGTTGGTTCTATTGCACTGGGTTATGTAAATTCCTAATTGCCTAATATCCATCTGGCAGACTCTTAGCACAGGTGGCCCTTTCACTCTTCTCAGAGAAAGGCTTCTTTGCTCATAGACTCATAAACTGTTCTTTAAGGTAAACAGCAGTCCCCCCAAACTTATTTTGAAGAAACAGCTAAATAGAACAGTTTTTGTCTTATTTCTCTTCAAAGTATGATTCATTACATTTTACGATTAAACTATTGCATATTCAAGGTAAACCAAGTGGTTATTTCCAATAAATTTCAAATTAGAAGAGAAAAAATGTTGTCACATGACTCCCAACAGCCAATCATGAGACTGAAGGATACTTCACTAGTTTAGTCGGGGTGACTGCTCCTGACCTTCTAAGTTTTGAGGATTCTGTGTAAATTACTGTTGAATGAGAATTTTCTAATTTTGTTCGTTTTTGTGCATAATTTCAAAGAGTGGCTGGTCTCAAATTATTGAAGATTGAATTGATCAATTAATCAATCAATCAATCGTGAAACTCATATTTAGATACAAATGGAGCAACTGTCTGAGTTCAATTAATTGTCATTAGTATTTAAAGAAAGCTTTACAGACTTGAAAGAATTGGTGAGTCTGTTTCGGTCCTAACCTACCTTCTATCACCCTGCACTTGTATACATACCATTTATACCTGCACTTACCATCTGGCAAAGAAATGACACTGTGGCAACCATTTCAGCAGAGGGCATCCTTCACCCTATATTTTCCTTATGCACGAACCAACTCAGCGAACCTATTCAAGATCCTGTTGATGTTTGCTTCACTTTTATTTCCCTGTTTCAGCTTCTGCATGGCAATTTCGATGGAATTTTCAAAGAGAAACAGGCTTATTTGGCCACCATGCCCAATTAACGACAGATTTTATGTACACATATTGGTGGGATCACTGAAGCAAGTTTTTCCGAGTCTCTGGGGAGTAGTTTCTGTGTAAAAGCATGGTAGCATTTGCAGATGTTTTTGACTTGATTTTTAATCCCTCTCCTGAACTTGATATCAACAGTTGAAGTTTAGAAAATCCTGGTCTAGAAGGGATCACTTCTTATTTTTCTGCTACCTCTGGTATTGAGTTTCAAATCAAGGGGTCAGCAAAGTATTAATGCTGTCTTTAATTTCATCATTCAATTAAAAGTGGGTGTGATTAATGGGAAAGCATGCCATTGGTGACATTGTGATACAGTAAGTATAATATAAGCTAAGATTTTTTGAGTCATATTTTGGAGCTGTATGTTAATATGCTAAAAGGATCCATGCTGGAAAGTCTTGAGGCATTAAAAGACAACTTTTGTGTGAAACTCTCGCATGAAAAAGGGGACGGAGACCTCCTTTCTTGATGTTGTCAATATTTTTGTCTGTCCTATTCTCCCTCAAATGTTTACTTAGAGCATGGATCATTAAATGGATTGTGGGTAATGTCTTGGTTTGGCTAGTCATGGTAGGTATGACATGTGAGGCAAGTTAGGAGTAGCTTGTATAAATGAAGGTCTGTGAAGGGTAAAATCTGCATTTCAAAATTAGGTGGGGTTATGTGACAGTTTATTTGTGATGAAGAGAGACAAAGAAGAGACAAATTTGAAAAGGGCAGATATTTGTGTTTCATATACACAGAAGGGCTTCGTTTAGTATTCATTTCATCTCCCTGGCCTCCAGCCTCTGTCCCTGCTGTGGGCACTTTAGTCTCTTAGGTCAAAGATACACTAGTTTGTTTCGCTCAATCTCTCTTGCCGGCAACCCCACCCCTTTCACTCCCTGCTTAGTCAATATTAAGTTGTTTTCAATTGCTAGTCTATCTGCAATTCTTGTCTGACATGTAAGCTAAATATATCCTTCTCTGTGTTTATCGAAAGACATATCTTCATTCCCTTGAAGCTGTAAAAGTCTTCATAAGCTTAGAAGATTTAGCTGTCATCTTATCAGTCGGAGAGACATTCTCGCAAGCCCACACGAAGCCTTGATGTTACGCCTTCTAGATCATGTCTCCATTTAGTCAATCTCAAGTTTTGCAGATTGCGTGCACATCTTCATCTCTGAATTCATGTTCAAGTGTCTTTAGACCTTTGTACTGTAAATGGTTATGTTCCATGTGCTGTACCTTTATTTGAAGAGTAAGTCTCGCCATATCTTGCCTAATTGAGTTGAGTGATAAATGGCAAGAATGTACACAGTTACTGAAACCTGATGTCAAATGGTATTAATAAGTTAATTTAAAGGGAAGTGTTGCATTTAAAATGCTGGTCTGCTGGTAAGCAAATGAGGAATGTTGAGGGTGTCCTTGCTCCTCCTTGTGGGGTAGCAAGGGTGCCCTCACTTGCAGTGCTATTAGTTGACCAGGGTTAGTTGTGTGTAAATGGAAACTACATAGGAACAAGTTCTGGGGCTGGTAGATTCCCAATACAGACAGTTTTGGGGAATCTGGCATACAGAGAGAAAAGAGCTTCAGCTGTTATCAAACCATTTCATCCCAACAATACACCCCATTCATCTCTTCAAAACATTACTTGCATTAGAAGAGTTACAGAAGTTGCATCATTTAAATACAAAGTGTGGGTGAACAACTTTAATCATTAATACTTAAAAGGATAAGAACAGTCTCCCCAACTTAAAGGGCCAAATACCTCTCACCCCAAACTACAATTTTGGTACGGGGGTACCAAAATTCTCAATTGGCTCCGCTCTTTGACAGCTAATTTAAACAATGCAGAGTACCAAAGCTTATGTTACTCAGCATGAACGATACTGAGAGTGTTTTCATTATATAAATTGAGTTTTTCTGTACTCACCTTGAAGAAATAAACTGAGACTGTATCTGGATGAGGATGAATTTCAGACAATTGTGGGAGGGGCTTAAGTAAGACGGTTAGGAGAATTGGTTCTGTTTGGGGTTATAACTGGGTCTTTAAAGAAGTGTAGTATACTCTCCTGCTTCAAGATTGGCTGCTGTTGTGCGTGATGTGCTCATTATAAAAAATGGAGTAGGGAAAACAAGCCAGTGAGCCACAACTGAAAAAAAGGCTGTGGCCCTCTTTACTTGAATCAGTAGGTTGGAAACTGGGCTGCAAAACTCCATCTAGCTAATTAGCAAATTCAGGATTGTCTCTTCAGAATCAAGTGACAGTATCTTGTCTTCTCAAATGTGAAATGTACTGGGAATACCTGCTTGGTTTACCTTGAATACATGCAATATTGAAGTGTTGAAGTGTAAAGAGGGAAGGGTAATGTCAAAAAGAGCCTTTTGCTTACCCTACACCCCTTCCTTCATTGTCATCTTCAAAGATTCTGCTCTATTTAATTTCTTCATGAAATAAAGTTGTTTTTTCCCAGTGTGAAGAATTTTGCCAATTGCAGTTCAGTCTTATTGTGATCCAGCATCAAAATTTTCTTCTCTAAAAATGGTAAGATCATTGCTTGACAGAGCATTCTCACTCCCACTTTCATCCCCTAGCTCAGGAAGATAATTTGATATTAATCATATTTTCCTTCCTCCTAACCAGGTTACATCATTTTACTAATTCTGTAGCACGGTAAACCAATCGCATGGTGACTATACATCAGGGCAGAACAAATCTAACATTCCAAATGCACACCACTGCTGACAAAATTACATGCCACAGCGTGAGATTCATTTTAATGTGATTGACAATTTTCTCAGACTGAAGAAAATGCATTCGGCAAACAACTGTAAAATTGAGCTCACTTTGACAAAGGAATTCTACTGGTTGCAGGGTGGGCTTTTCTCATGTCATGTTGTATATCTATTATATTACAAAGTAGAAAGGAGTTACTTTCGTTGCCATGTTTTATTTTGAGGGGGCTTACTTAAAGTGCAAGAATCCAGACTTATTGCTGTAAGAATCAAAAGTCAGTCAAGTCTCCTGTAATGGTTTATCATATCTCTTGTTGCCATAGTAACCAGTACCAGTATGTTTGGAACACTCCTATAGTCACATTCTCTGACAGGATCTCTTTTTTTGTGTGCTATCTTGTTATTGATGTATTATAGACATTGATAATAAACATGTTTTAACATATATGTGTTGACAACCATACCATGGTATAATTTTTCAACAGTAAACATTTTTACAATGGTTTGCATACTGAGATATATAATAATATAAAATACATCAGATGGACAGCATATCCGTTGGGAAAAGGTTTGAGAGGTGACCTGGAGAGGATTGTTTTAAATACAAAACTTTTACACAGAACAAGCTGTCCTACAGAATTGATTCATTTCTCCTCCCCTTGCTCTAAAGATAAATTCATTAATGATAGGTGAACCTTATTACTTGTCCTTCATGGCATATGCTGTGCCCAAGTTTTTAATTGCTTATGAAGTTGTGTACTTCAAGCCATCTCAATTTCTCTGTGTCCATTCCTCTCACACCTGATATCCTTTAAGTAACCCTCATCAGATAGACTGGGGATGTCTGAAGTTATTACTATTCACATTGCAGACACACTTATAGATCCTCTTGCTGCAGGTCTAATTTGCCTTATTCTCTCGTGTTCCACGTGACTTTGAGACATTTCTTACATTTTGCCCTGACGTGTGCCATTCTTGCTAAGTTATCATCATCATTCTGTTCTGCTACCAAAGCTTTGGTCACAAGTTTATATGGTCATTCCTGAATACACCTAACATTAAGTTGGGAGGTTATGAATAAAAATCACAATGTCAGGTATTATAAGGAGGAAATCTTTAAAGTAAGGGAAGAAATATGTACAAATATGCCTAGTTTCTGTGGCATAAATTTGAACTATTGGCGGTTTGGAGATTTGAGGGGAGGGGGGGGAGAGGGGAAGACAAGGAAGAGATATGGGGGGTTATGCTAAAATATATATTAATGCATAGCATATTGGCATCTGAATTAGGAGGCTCAAAACCCCTTCCCCAAATAAAATTCCTACATGTCTGTGCCTATAAGAGCCATTGTACCAGAATGTGCAAATAAAGAAGGTACCTACTTGTTGCAATGAGATAGTTTTCAGTGGTAGATTTTTAAGTCATAACAAGCTTGCATAAAGTGAGTCAATTTAAATCTTCAAGGATGACAGCTTGAGAGATCAGTATCTCAGACACTACTAAAGACAAAATCATTTGACCATTTGAGCGGAGGAAACGATCGTAACTAAATCCCTGTCTTACTGTTCCTGGACATTTTTGCTCTCCTTATCTCTTCGCAGTGACCATGATGTTGCATAAATTTTCATAAGCGTTTTGAGTTGTTCCAAATGGTAGAGTCCCAACATGCCTCATTTTGCCGCTAAGCTCTCAATCATCGTAAAGTTTTATAGTAATCTGGCTTCCTTCTCCATGGTCTCCACTATTGACGTGTGTCTCAAAGTGTGTACTCAAAGCATTAACCTGGCAACTTTGCATAAAGTATACGCACCTCCCACGTGCATCCCATATCGGATTTCAGTATGAGGCGGGAGAATGGCCGTTCATAGATGACACCCCATCCTCCCTAGCAGTGAGTCATTGTGAGAAAACCTCTCATGAAAGCTGACCGCATTCGACTGTCTCATTTTTGTGGGTCATTGCCCCTTGAGAATTTTCTTCGTTGTGTGCAAATTAAATCTGATATTAATTGGAATAAGATAGCAAATTTTAAAGACGGAGTGCTCAATGTTGGGTGTGGAGTCTCAACATTCCCAATCTGAATGCTAAAGAAGGTTCATTTATTAACAATGAGGAGTATTTCAAAATGGGATTTTATAAACATGCATTCACTAAACATCAAGGGACATGAATCAATCAGAGTCAATATGAAGTTATTGTCTGGGATCTTTTTTTATCTTTTTGAATTTTTTTTTGTAAAATTTTGTCGAAAAGAAGTTCTTTTAAACTTGTTGCCTTTTAAAGCTGAAGAGGATATGCCTATAGGAATTTGATGATGTTGTAAAACATTGGGAGTTTTATGCATCTATGTGTGGGAAATGCAAATTGTTCTGTTCTTGACATTATAGCTCCATACACTGGAATCTTTTTTATTTTGAGTGAACTTAGTGGGAGACATTTTTATTGTGTTGCACAAAAAAAAAAAGAAAGAAAGAAAAAATGCAAATTTCATGACTGAGAGGGGGGCATGTTGCTTTTGCTAAAAAAGTTCGGACTTCAGAATTTCAAGTGCCAGGTCATTTGAGTTTGGCCCTCTACGTACATGCATATTTTGTCATATGAATACAGAGTTGAGGTATGTGGTTCTTGATTTGTTTTCTGATTTCTACATGTCTAGTTGTCATGAAGCGAGTTTCTGTGGCAACTTGTCCAAAGCCAGGGTCCTGGCTGGGTCATATTGAAGACTTTCAAAATGGAACCTACTGCCATCCTGCTTGCATGATCAGTGGAGTAGGGAAAACAAGCCAGTGAGCCACATTTTGAAAAAAGGCCCTGGCTGGCTCAACTTAAACCCACTGTTTAGAAACTGGGCCTTATAAACTTCATCTTAGGAACTTACTAAAAGTAGAATGGTCCGTACAATGTACATAAAATTGTTCAAGTAATTTTCTTCGAACATAATAAAAATGTGGTGTACGGTGGCAGATCGGGTATTATGTTGGTAAATGTACAACTTAAACAAAGCCATTTTTATCAAATTTAATGGTATGTATTGCATTGAAATTTGATCATCTTGAACAAATGTATGAATTACTTCAAAAAGTCATGTCCCTGTGATTTTGATATCTAAATGAAGAATTCACAGAGCTCTTTCAAGCAGTACTAAAAACTCAATGTAGCCCACAGTCGACATAATGCTTGATCTGCCATGGTGGGTCACAAATAAAAATTATTCAAAATCTTACCCAAAATGAAAGAGAAAAAGAAGAAAAAAAAAACATAAATACATTCACTATTGTAACTATTAACAGAAAGCTTGTTTGCTCCAGAGAATATATTGTAAGCTGATAATAATTTTGCCTTGTTTCATACTAGTTAGTACTTCACTCTAGACTTGTAATAGCTCAGTTGACTCTGAGAGAGCTGTTAGCTACAGGGCCACTCTGCAGTCACTAATCTGATGCAACCTTATTTTATGGATGGCACGTTTCCTTGTTAACTCCTGTTTGAGTCACAGTCTCGTGTAACACTGTAAATGTCCCTTCCAGCCCGCTACAAGTGCTGTTCTCTTTTCTGGCTCTGAACTTTGATGTGATACCTCCCCAAGGCCTTTGACATTTTTCGTTATTTTGCCTCATGTCAGTACAGGGAAAGAGCTCTCACAGGTGAAGCAGTTTGCTTTTATCAAAATGTGCCAGAGGAGTGCTTTCAATTGGTAGGGGTTCAAGAAAATAAAAATTTAAAAGGAGCTTGGCATGTTTTAAAATTATTTTCTAAATGTACATATATCCATCTGGGAATGATTTCGTTGAATCCACTGTACATTTCTGTGAACTCATTCAAAAGGTGTCATTTTCTCAACAGGATGGAATGAAAATCTCTTGTCTGAATTAAGGATAGCAAAAAATGAACATGCAATCTGGGTGAGATTGTGCGGAATTCATGAATTTATGATTAAACTGTATTCCCACCTTTTAAGCCAGTACATGACTGTGCTTATATGTAAAGAATTTTCATATGTGGGATGGAACATAGAGGGGTGGGAGGGGGTGGGGTGTAGTGGAGGTCGAGGGGAACACTCCTTTCTTTATGGAAACTGGTTTTGCCATGTGCATCTTTTTGTAACATGCAATATCTGCCATCCTGCAAGACCTATGAAGTGAGCTAGGTAGGTGATTCTTTTCTGTACATGGCATGACAACTTGTTGAGTGGGGTTTCCTTGAATGTTGTCAATGCATTTAGGGTATCTACCTGTAGTGCTTATCACAGAGTCACCCTAAAATGCCATTGCATCGTTCAATTCTGGCCAATCCTAGAACTGCCGTTGAAAACAATTACATGTATTTGTTAGTGTAGTGTGAACTAGGCAGGGAGTTTGAAGGTGGGGTTGAGCAGAATATTAGGGGAGGAGTATAGATGTGTAAATTTATGGCAAACTGAATTTTCTAAGAGGGGCATTGACCTTTATGGGGGGGGGGGGGGCTTTGTCCTCTGACCCTTGGCTATAGACTTGCATGATTTACATACTTGACTGGAGATGGAAGAGCAGTCCTACAGCAATATATAGAGAGCAAGTGCAGCTAACTACTACAATATCTGCAAACAGCCCTCATCACACCTGTCATTAGGGACAATAAATTTTTTGACCACCAAGAATGAACTGTACCTGCATGCACGCTGTCTATTTTGCAACTTATTAGATTTCAGCACAGGTTTGAACTCCTTGAGACAATATGATTTGTGGAATCTAATCTGTTTCATATTCTGTGGGAGGTCTGGGGAAATAATTTTGAGAGGAAAAAAATACATTTTTATAAGGTGTTTACAGGACTAGATTGACTTTAATAACAGAAAATTGTATCGTATGAGAGATTTTGCAGTTGTGCTGGGTCTGGAAGGTACATAATTGAATTTTTACGTTGCCGTGTTCCGATTTCTTCCAATCAAAATTTCAATCAAAAAGATTTTCATGTTCTCAAAATTGTTGGCCCAAATGGTTTCGAGCTGAGCTCATATTTTTGGCTATGACTTCATGGCTGGTATATTTTGCAAGGTCTTAAATTGGATCTTATTTTTGGAACAGGGAGTAGGTACTATTTTAAATAGGCTGTGAATTAAGTTAGCAGGTCCCAGATAGCTTCACAGCGTGACTCCAATATTGCACGTCTCAAGCCAGAGCATGTGAGTGGATGTTTAAAAATTTTTTTGAGTTAGCTATGTTGATGAGAATATTTTCAGCTATCAAACTGTATTAGATGTCATATTAATCTGAACACCTTTGAAGAAGTTTTCAGGCTCATCTGTTTGCAAACAAGTGCACAAGTGAAAGGTCAAAGGTGACATTCTGTTTTTGTATAAAAACATAACACCCAATAACACATGCTGTCTTGTCAGGAGGGGGAAACACAAGGAGAAAATATTCATCAGTCATAGATGGGTCAGTGTTTACAATAAGACTTTTTTTGGCTCATGCACTTGTTTGCAGATATGCAAGGAATATGGCTAATGGGAAGGGGAAAGGATGGGGGAAACATCAGTTGTGGATCTTGATTAATTCAACTTGTTCAAGGTGAGGAAGTAATTCATTGATTCACCATGGACCCACCAGTGGTCTGGTGTAAAATGGTCCTCTGCAATTTGTGAATGTTTCCCCAACTTGCATTAAACCTTGTTTCCTCACCTCATGGTCCATGCGATTTAGTTAAATTTTAAGTATGTTATTGGTGGCTGAAAGCTGGGTATGCACTGTCCTATCATTTTCTGGAAATTATCTGTAACCTGTAAGGTGAATTATTATTGAAGTCATCTGACCTTAAAGGTGTATTTCTTTTGGTTAATACTAAAATTTCTGTTTCAAGGAAGTCAACTTATGATAAACCAAGAATTAAATTCTTTTAAAGATAATGGAAGGGAAAATGGCAATTTTGTCAGTGTCTGTGCACATCTTTTAATACTATGTTGAATTTACCAGCCTATCCCTGTATCCTTCCATACATATTTCCTATCAAAAATTGACGTGGTTGAAACTTTGCATTGCCTGGGGCTTTCCCATGCACCTGCTCTTCCCTGTTCAACTCAGTGGGATTGTTGAAAGGTGGCACATGAAAACACTTTGTAACCTGATTATGCTATATCGTTCTCAGTTCCCAAGCTTTGGCTGTTTTGGTAAGAAAATTTTCGTCTGACTCTCTGCACTGTTGGAATTGTTGTAATTTCGCTAATGTGGGAGTGATGAAGTGTTTTTGTGCAGAGACGAAGGGATGCTTTTGGATTGGCAGGTTCTATGCATCTCTTGTGAAAGAGAAGGTTAAAGAATCATTAAATGAACAGAGACTATCATGCTGAGAGGAAGTTAGCTTGCTAGTTCATGCTTGCATCAGAGCTGGCGTGTTTTGTTTCGTGTTGAACAGTGTTAAATTGACAGACCTCTAGCTGACAGTAACCCAATCAAGCAGGATAAATTAAAACAGATTGCCATTTAATTGAACTCAGAGTGACAATTAGAACATGATTCTACAGTTTTATGACCAAAATGTGTTGGTAGTGTTTATTGTCAGGTGACAAACTGAGTATATCTTCAAATAGCTCCAAGAAGATGTGACGTTGCTAATGTAGACAGGGAGACTTCAGTTGACTTGAAATGGCCAGTAAATTTATGTTCATTAGTTCATAGTCTTAAGTCATAAGATTTCTTTTTCATCCAAGAATTCATAGTCCTGATCTCTCTCTCTCTCATATCCTTTTAAACACCTTCCCTGTACCCTGTTTAGTCCCATGATATATGGACAACATTGTTTTTTTGGGGGGTGGGGGAAGGGGGTGGGGGATATGTATAAAAAATTTTTGGGGGGGAGGGGTTGGGCACCTCATTTCCTACAAGTCTTTGTTGTACTTTCATTTATTTTCTTTGAATGCCATGTTAGTACATTTTAAATGAAATAATTGCGCAGCATTTAATTCTCACATAGCAACTTGAGGGAACATTTGGTGTGACCTTTGCAAGTAAGGAGTTGTTGGTAGCCAGTTAGTGTGGGAAAGGAGAGGGAGATGATTTATTCCTGGTTGCCCCTTTTTGTGTAAATTCTACATATCTGCAGAAATGTTATTGTTTGTATCTACTCTCTTTCTACTGAACACATGTTCCATTATGTACACATATAGTGCGTTGTGATTGGTGGTTGGTCTTCAGTGTCAGCTGCACCTGTGGTATCCAACGCTGACACATAGGGTGTAAATATTGTCACAGTCAAAACTTAGTATAATTAAGCATTGGCGCTAATGTCAGAGGGTGAATCTCTGCAGTATTTGATGCAAGTCTGCGTATTGTGGTCATTGAAGTAAGCAATAAAATACTGTGTCCAAAGTGTCATACGATTTACCACTGCGATATGCTCGCTAGTCGTTCTCAGCTTGAGATCTCGTACATTAATTGGTTGTTGTTGTACAAGTTAATAGCTGACATGTAGTGGTGCACTGTACAGTAATTTGTCCAAAGAGTTGCAGAACTTCTGACATAGAGTTGCTATCTTGTATGATTTTAAGAGCAGCCCCCCAAACTTATTTTGAAGAAAAAGCTAAACAACTCAATTTTCATCTTATTTCTCTTCACAGTACCTTTAAGTCTATTTCGCTCCTCCCTACCTCCTGTTGACCTATGTATATTGTAATTGCCTGCAATAACAGTCTGGCAAAAACCTAATAACACCGTGGTAACCCCTACCTAATGAGGGCACCCTTTACCCTGGCTACTTCCTTCTCGTTTTTGCCTATAATCGTGTTTACACGTGTGGAAAAATCGTCTGGTAAAATTCAGCTATTTTCAACGTCAATCTTCGTGATTCTGACCAGTCCTTTTGTCTGGTGGCAGGGAGTTTTGGGGATTATACATTTTATGACTTTTCTGTTGCATATTCAAGGTAAACCAAACAGTTATTTTTGGTAAATTTCACATTTGAAGAGAAAAAGCATTGTCACATGGCTAACAACAGCCAATCATGAAACTGAACAGTCTACTACACTTGTTCGATTTGGGATGACTGCTCCTGCCCTTTAAGTGTTCAATATGCTGTACATAGTTTGTCTTGTATGTAAGGCAGTCTAACACCTTTAAGAACTTCTCGTTATGCAAGAAAAGTTTGTCAGGACGTTTTTCATGCGTTTTTGTTGTGTTTGAAGGCACACTCTCACTTTGTACTAAATCTCCCTTCCTCTGTTATACTTTTGTCAAGTTTAAAAACAGCACCATTTTGTTTCTTGAGTCTGTCTTTCCTCAAGTTTTTTTGAGCTTCTGTTGCACCATAATTACCTAAGCCTCTTTAGGTAATCCTCAACATGTAAGAGAAAGGGAGGTTATTGCACATATAATGACAATTGAACTGCCTCTCTGTGTGGGCATGTTTGTAATTTTCTGCCCTTTTTTGTTTTGTTTTGTTTTGTTTTTTTTTTGGTTTATGATGATCAAATTTTGTGTAAAGTAAATGGATTGGTACTTGATAGACACCTGATATAGATGAAAGGTCCTTTTGAAGGCTGTAAGAAAGTTTTTACAAGATTTTTGGAAACATTTTAGCTTGACCTGTAATTGATATGGCTTTAGGTTTCAGTAATCATGTATCTAGGTTTGTAGGTTTTTCGAAGATGGGCCCTGTCATTGAAACAAGAGAGTGCATTGGCCACAGAGGGGGAATTAGCAAATATGAGGTCCCATTTTTGTGAATGTTATATTTTTTATGTGATAGAAGAGCCTTTCTTTTGTCCTTGTTTTCTGGAAAGAATCTTTGCAGATTTTCTTAAAAATTCAACATAAAATAATGGGCTGAGGTAGATAGATAATATTCATCTTTGTATTGGTCAAACATTACCTTAGACATTTTAAGTCAAATTCCTCAATTTTAACATCGGAGCAATAGAAATGTTTCCTTATCATAAAAAAAATGGTTTGTATGTTTCAATGAGCATGCATGAATATCTTTGGTAAGAAGTCACTCTCCTTCAATTTCCATAAAGTTCTGTCTTGACTTTCAAACAATTAATTGTAGAAGGGAAAAACAGAATTAAGTGGAAGAAATGTCTTTGGTTCATGTGGATTTTCAATTTTCGTAAAAATTTAGGTAAATCGAAGCAAATGGAAACAGAAACCTGATGGTATTTTGATGCGAAAAACAGATGTTTAACACAGTGTGAACCGCATTGCTTGCATATTTGGATCAGTATTGGGGTAAATTGGACCTTGGTTGTGACATTGGGTAGGACACACCTGTTAGTAAATTCAGCGTCACATTTCTAAATCATGGGTGATGAGTGTGTTAAATTGTCATGGAATTCCAATGTCACCATGTACAGTACCTGACAGCTACCACGGTATGGACACCAGTGGTGTTTTTGGTGACCTCACAAGGTCCTCAGTCCCATAGAAATAGACTTTTTCCAAAAGCGCCTCTTTTTTAGTGGGGCAAAAGGTCTACACTTTAACCAAACCAACATTCACCTGATTCTCTGTTTAGCAGTTGCATAAGATATGAGGTTTCTGATATTTGTGGTATTTCAATGAAAGATAGATAGAAGCTAAAGGGGGAAGGGGAATGGAATGGGAAGTAGGTTAGCGGGGAGATTATCTTATTGATACTTTCATTCCAGCAACAAAATCATGAATTTCATGCAATTCTTAGCCTGTGTTGTGAAATGATGTTGACCTTGAAGTGGTAAATTCTTGTTTACGTCTCTTCCTATGCAGTGTTTACTGGAAAAAAATTGGAAGAACGGTTGATATGGATTTATGTAGCCTTTTCACCTATTTATTAGTACAAACTAAAATTTATATAACCTTCCAGTTTTGCCCAAGACAAAGTTGTTTTTTTATAATTTTTCGTGAGTGTTTTCCGGACATTTTGGCAGTTTGTTGACTTCCAACTTGTTTGTCCAACAGATGAAAAAGAGACTACACTACTGAAGGAATTCAACCAAATCATCCATATATAAAGCTCTTTTGCCTGGTAGTGATTTACTTCGCTTTTCTTTAGATTATAACCAATGTTTTCATTAAGTTGCACACTGCATTGCTTGGAACACAAAATGGATTCGTGACTTTCATGCCCTGTGCTCAATTTGTCGGTAGATTTTGTTTCTGGCATCCGTGTGTGATAACTTCTCTGTCTCATAAAAGCCTGATTAAATTGACTAGAAAAGAATGAAAAGGAGCTTATCAACAGACTCAGTACAATAAAACAAGTCTTTTCCATTTACCCAAAATAAAAATAGCGTATGCAAAGAAATGTTGTGGGCGAATTTCTTGATGGTATTCAAGTTATTGACCGGTACTTAGGCTCCGTTGTGTCTGATATTGAACCTAAGTTCATTCATTTCTTCGATCTGGTCATCTGGGAAGTTCAGTCTCATATCCTGGGTCAACATCAAAGGAGAAATTAGAAAATGATATTGGTTCAGGGTGTGTAATATAGGATAAAGATACTGGAAAATGGTAATTAGAAGGAATTAAGGCATCATTAGTTTTAAATAAATTTAGAGAGAGGAATTGTTTTTGGAAGATGGTAGAGTACTAAATTATGTGTGGAAATTTTGTTGGGGGGGGGGGGTTGGGAATGACTCCTTAGTTAGGAATCAATGTATGCACAAGCTATAATATCAGCCTATCTTTCAAGCCTCTTTGAAAAAAACCCATTTTCTGATGCGAGTTTCAGTTTACTGCTGCGATCATCTTAGAAATAGATGGGTATCTCAAAATGTCATTTTTCCAACAACAAGTTATCTAATGTACAGCTGTCAGTATTGCCGAGTAATAAAAGACACCTTGATCAATCTTTAAAAGGCTGGCTGATTTAACAAAGTTGATACTTTAGAAAATTATGTAAGTTGTTGAAGGTAAAAAATTTCTAAAAGCCTGAGGCTTGCTAGTTATTGGGAAGATTTTCTTGTGATGTTTTTAAGTATACTTATGTTAAGTAGAGGATTACTAGCACATCACGCTCAAGGTCCCTGTTGTTTTCACAACTTTTTGCTTGAATTTTGCAGGCATTAAAATTAAATGAAGAGAGTATGAAAGTCACAGTATGCTGCTCTTTTATATTGTCATGGAAACAGAGTTATGCCCAGAAGGCATCATTAGGATGATGTATTCGACACTTTGTAGTTTACTGTGCTCTGGTTGATACTTTGTGATGGAGAGCTGACTAGCTCCTTGGTGGAGGCAGGCTACAGTAGGAGGAATGAATTAACGTTTGGAAAACAAAAATTAAGACCATAGCCATGCTTAAAATTTATGTTGAATTAACCATGGTTAAAAATGGTATTATAGTATCCAAATTTGATATTGTTTTCCCAAAAAGCAACAGCTAGAACAGGTTTCTGAAGGTTATTTCAAAACATTATGAAGCTTATTTCACATGTATTCCAGAGGTGACCCCCAAATTCCCTTGAAAAACTGAGCAATTTTCGTATTTGCTGCACAAAGTACTTTTCACTGTGTATATGCATAACTTGTAAACAAAAGCGGTGAAACAAAGGGTTATTCTCCTGTTATTTAAAAATGTACTTACAAAAGTATGGTCACATGATTAATAAATTTATTCACAAATAAGTATTATGAGATACATCCTAATTCAGATTGGGGTGCCTGCATTTCTGTTAAAAGCATTCCAAGCAGTTGTTCTCTTGATCATATAAATTTATCAAAAAGAAAGTTGTCATGATGATCATGAAGAAGAATTAAGATCTCTGGCCCAAGGATCTAGCTGAAGGGGGAATATCTGTAGCTGGAGTTGGGGAGAAGGGGATATTATGATAGATTTGTCAAACAAAGTTTTGATGGCAGTGTTTATCTTTAAAAGTTGCAGCTTCTGTTTGTAGAGATGGTAGATGGTTGCAAGGAACTCCTTTAGACTAATGGTTCCCATCTGACCTATTTAAAATGCAGGCTTCATCATAGGCTTTTTAGACTGAAATTTGCAAAGACTGCAAAGAGACTGTCTGCAAACATTAAAAATGAAATTTTGAGAAGGCAAACCTGCAAGTGTTGCTGGCTGTTTAAAGTCAAATGGTTGAAATTCATGGCGGATAATGCACAGCTCTGATACATTAATTATGTGAGTACTGGATTAATTGAGTTAAACTGAAGTGTATCCGCTCAAGTCTTTACTATCTGCCATAGAAGGAATCTGACCTTTTCATTTTCTTTCCTCTCAATCCTCTGTCCATGCGAATCACCTCCGATCCCTCTCTGCATCTCAATAAACCTCTTCCCAGTTGAGATGGAGCTATTTGTGTCAGAACTGTTCCTCTGCCCAGGAGACAGCCAGTCCCATAAATAATACATGACTAGTTAAGAGGGAATCGAGATGAAAAGAGACAGAAATTTAAAACTGAAGTCTTTAGAGTTGATACAAATTCAAGTTGTTGTCTGTATTCCCCAGTGTGTTTCCACATTTTCATGTTCAGAATTCCTTGTAGGTGATGAAGACTTAAATTTATCCAACTGTCCTCATTTTTTTTTAAAAAGAAAAAGGAAAAGTTTGAAAACTTTTGGTATGATCTATTGCTAGTGCTATTGTCTTCATTGAATTTCAAAGATGAGATATAATCGCCTTTGTGTGCTTTGAATGACAAGAAGAGAAAGGAATATCTCTTCAGCTATCTACAATTTCTTAAAGGCTGGCACATATTTATTTTAAAGGAATTTTAAGTGGTTTCATATTTTTTTGGTCTGTGATTTGTAATTTTCTGTCTATTATCTGAATCACTTTGTTTAGCTTTTAGAAGCAGCATGGATGTAATGTGTGATGCCTTGCTACTTCCATTTGATATTAATTTTTATTTGTCAGTGCTGGCAACATTTATTGAGTTTCATCAATGCCTCTGCTACAATATGTTATCATTCTAGAAATTTATTTTTAGCATTTGAAGTTGAAAAAAGAGTATCTTAAAGTCATTTGTTGAAAGAATGAGTTGAAAGAATGATAAATCTTTTGTGGTTTAAGTTTTAAAGTAAATATTAATTATAAAGAAGAATTAATTTACTTTTTACTATGTGAAAAAGAATGTGCACAGGCAGATTTAGTTTAAGAAACATTAAAAACACTGAAAACATCCAAAAATAACATCAGAAAATGGGTAAATTCAAGTAAGCCCATCTCCCCCTCCCTAAATTAATCCCTTGAGAGCTAATTGTTTATAAATGGGCTTTCATGCTAATTTTTATGAAGTTGTGCTTGTTTTATCAGTTCTTTAAATTGACAAAACTAAACCTTCTGTAAAAATTTGTTGGAAATTCTTTGTGAGATGTATTGCATACAGTTTTCTTCAAAATTTGTTGTTTTGTGTTGAAGTTTCCAACCTGTGAAAAATGCAAGCTTTGTTTGATTAGTTATGATTCTCTTTGCATCTTTGATTGCGACTTGTAAGGATTCACATGGCACGCAGACTTACCCCTTGCTACATCTAAGCTACTCTTGGTAGTTTCAGCACCATGCCTTCACATTGCCCTAATTGTCTATTAGGAATGTGGGACAATTTTTTTCTTTTGAGTTGTAACTCTTTTGACAGGCTGGGATGTGGTGGTTAGGTATAAAACTGATTATTAATCAGTTATTTTAACTAAGTGTACTTGGCAACTTGCAAATTTTTACTTTTCTTCCCAATTTTAGTTACAATCTCCTTGTCGTTATGGGCCATTTTGAACTCTTTCCTTGCCATAATTTAGCTTATTGCAAACATGTAAGTTACATTTTTGGAATATTTGCTACACCTTAAAATTAAATTTGCTACCACAGAGAGTAAGGTCTCGTTACCTTAGGGCATACAACAATCTGTAAATGTCATTGGTAAGAACTTGGGTTGCCTTGAGCGGAAGGTCAGTGTGCAGGTTACAGCAGTGAAGCGGCTGGCTGACTTTGCATAAATTTGTTCCACACTTAACAAAATTCCATTCTAAATCTGTTAGCCTGAAAAGCAAAGTTCCTTGTGAACTAGCTTGAACCAAAGGAAAATTTTTTTAGTAATAGGTATAGTTTTGCTGTCTTTTGCATATTGTAATAGACTTTCGGACAGGTTGGGTGAAGACTGCAAAAAAAAAAAATAAAAATAAAAAATAAAATAATAAAAAATGGCCAAAGTTATTGTAAGTTGAAATTTAAAGATAGATATTCAACATGTACACACAGCGAAGTTGGTAAGCGAACTAATATAGCCATAAGATCGTCTCAGTCATATCTGTCCAGTTCTGCATTCATGTGAAAAGTCTTCCAAATTCAGTTGGCATTCAGACTCCAGGTTATAATTCTGACCACCTAAATAATATGGGATCATCAGGAATTTTTGGATATGGAGAGGTTTCATTCAAAATTGATTTCACACTTCCGCATGCATTTTCTCTATAGCTCCTCAGTTGACTATTTCAACAGACATGAAAGTGCCCAGTTTTCACACCATTACCCTATCTGTGTCCCCTCACGTGCCTATTCTCTCGCTTCAGTTTAACAATCCTATCATTCTTGATAATAATTATGTCGTACAGTCATCGCAAACATCTGTCACCCACATTTTTCTATTTTGCCAATTGTTGATGGACATTAGTCTTTGCATTGCATGCCTTCAAAAGTGAGACATCTTGCATGAGAATGCTGTCAAAAACTCAAAATTTTCCCTTCTTTTCCCCCAAAATGAATATGTCGGGATGGTCTAGACCAGCTCTCAGTTGTGTGGCCCTCTGGTGTTACAGTCAGTGATATTAAGTTAAATATAAGGATTTTCATGAGTAAATTGATGTTGATCATTCGTGAATCATTGCCTTTTGACAAGGAATACTAAACATGTCTTTGTATACATAGTATGAAAACTGCCAAACTTGATTAAATATGTATAACTGTGAAATGTTTTGGGGACTTGTTTGGCAAAAAAAAAATGTTCGGTTTGTCAGAAATGTTTTCAGGGAAGATTTGATTGATGAGATGGAAAAATTACGAAACGGCTTAGTATGACAAGAGTCCAGTTGTCATGATTTCAAAATTTATCCAAAATGAATCTTTATGACAAGTGTAATCAAATGATGTAGGCTTGATAAAAGTATAGATTAAGTAAAGATGTGAAATATTTTTTGAGGGTCAATCAAGGAAATTGCTCCAGTTTTAATCTCCCAGAATGCATTCTGTGATTCCTGTTTAGATCTCAATTGCAGTCATTTTGGTAATCTATGACAGATACAAGGAATCGGTGAATTTCCTCAAAAAATATTTGCATTTAACAGCGCTCACTTTGCAGACATACTGTATTCTAACCTGAAAGACCTCTTCAGTGTTGAGATAGTCTGGTCAACAATCAGTTTAGAAGGTAAAAATGAGGTGCTGAAACAAAAGATTAATATTAATATACAATACTAATATTGATATAAATATCAATATCAATATTAATATAATTAATATTAATATATTAATATTAATATTTTCTGTTAAACTCTTACTGCCCCTTCAAGTGATAGACAATTTCTTGCAGCACTCTGCTGGATTTGTTCAATGAGACCTAACGACACAGCAACACAAATGTGTTATATATAGTGTTAGTCAACTCGATAACAAATTTCAAGTTCAAATTTATCTTCAAGTATCCCTCAAGTTCATGCTTGGTTTCCTTTAATTCCCCTCCTATGACAGGCGAGAAATACCGTGGGCATCGTTCTACAACCCCCAGCCCACAGGGGCAGCACTCTGCTGGAATGTTACAGTTCCTGCTAATTTGTAACAAGAAGTTAACAGCTAATGAATGTAGCACACAGCTTGTGACAATTAAGGATGGGTTAATTAGATGAGATGCATGGAGGGAACTTTGACTAATTTGTGAGTGATTAGGGAAAACCCTCACTTTATATTGGCAAAAATTCCCCTTTTGTAGATTCATTATGTTGTAAATTGTGTTTCTCATCCAGTTCAAATATTTTGGGGTTGGCAAATCTTAGATCTTGTTAGATCTTCATTGAATTTCTGGCTGTGTCTTTTATTTCTTGCTAATCAAACTGATGTAACGTTGATTGAGGTTCCATTAAACGTAACCTCATGCTTTGTTTACAGCATCTTGTTTTTGATTGAAACATTGCAACTACTAAAACGTGTGTTCCATTTACGGGAAACATAACCCGAAACTTACCCCAATTACATTCATTTGCAGAGAAGAAGTGGGATGCAGAAATCGGATTTCTGCTCCATTTCGAGTTTTCATTCGCACTTACATTTTAAATCGAAGATCATGACAAACTGTCACATAAAGCTCACTGGCCACTACAGCTTGTGAGATGCCTTGAAACTTAGAGGATATCAGGCCAGTCCTCGAAGTGGTCAGTGTGTGAGAAAATAGTGATATATGATATGATGTTGACCTACCTGTTTGTACTTCAGTTGACACTCTTGTCAATTTTGTAACTTTTGAACAAAACACTTTTGCAAAGGTTGCAGTAAGTATACTCATTACAAGACTTGAAGGTAATTTTACCTTTGAAAATTTGCTTTGCTAAGAAGTAATTAGTTGAGTTAAACTTTGGGCTACTTTTTGTTCATAGCTTATTGGACCCTGAGGGGATTTTCTTTCTGTCAAGATAGATTTTCCAATAAACATTTAGGGTATTTAAAAGATCCATTTGGTGTGGGGATAGGCTGCACCCTTAACTGTACAGTTAAAAATAATTAGAACAAACTTCATTCCATAAATTTGGCCACTTTAACTCTGGGGCTGTATTAAGACCCAATTAACCTGCTTTTAACAAATGATTAATTGCCCTCATAATTTTCTTAAAATGTTTAATGAAAATTTGCTATTGACAAATGGAATAAATTTCCCCCTGGGTTTGTCAAAAGGTCATTCTTTACCTTAATCTATTGCTGTGAAATGGCTCTCTTTTGAGTAAAACTTTAGATAGTAAACACTGTTATATCACACAGTGTTATTCAAAACAGTCTTTCTCTGATGTTTTCATGTGTGTTCCAACCCATAGGAGATCATAATAATGTTGTTCCCCCCCTGCTAATACAACCACATTGTCATGTCAACACAAATACAAGTACACAGTGGCGGAACCCCACCGTGTCCTACATTCATGATGTCATACAAGGCGTAATGCTGTCAGTCTTGGTAACGTACTGTCAGTGATCTCAGCGGTCCAGGACTGTGACATCAAAGACAAACTAGTGGTCGGGTAGGAATGCATTCTGATGGAAGATAAACCTTCTTCAGAGGAAGAGATGAATGAGGGCATGGGTTCAAGTTGGTTGTCTGTTATAAAGAAATACTTAAAAGAGGGTGATGTTGATTGTTGTCATTTGTACGCTTCTTGTATCACACAAACAAAACTACAGAACAATATGAAGAAAAAGGTACAGAATATCAAAATGCTAAATTTAGTGACAAATGCATTGGTCTTGGGTTCCCAGAACTTAAATGCATTTAAATGTCTTCATCTTCCATTAAATGTTATTGACTGGCTTGATGCAAAAATGGTCAAATTCATTTAAAGGGCAAGAGTGGTCACCCCAACTTGAAGTAGTGTAGTAGACTGTTCTGTTTCATGATTGGCTCATGAGAGTCATGTGACAATTAATGTTTTCTCCACAAATGTGAAATTTACTAGGAGTAACTGCTAGGTCAACCTTGAATATGCAATATCGGAAGTGTTATCACAAATACTTTGAAGTAAAATGGAGAAAATTAGTTAGATTTGGCTGCTTCTTCAAAATAAGTTTGGGGTGACAACTCTTGCCCTTTAATCAGTGAAACTGCTCTTGCTCAGCTTCTGGATCTTAAAGGGGCTTCCAGAGTCGACATCATAACTTTACGAGAGTGTCACATAGTCACTCACTACCACATACATGACAATGCTCATAGTGAGTGTAATGAGTCAAGTTGCATAGTCAATAGTTACACCAAAGATTGAAATTTTAATTTTGCAGTGTCCTGGCTTGTTAATAAGGTATTGTACATAATTTGAAACAGTGTTTGGTGCACAATTTTTGAAAACCGAATTTAGCCATTAAGTATACTTACCCAAAACAGTTATTTTGTATGTATAGGTTAAGGCTTTATTGTCTAAGTTTGACCATTTTGTCATTGGTATGTGAAGAAAAGTTAACAGATTTGGAAAAAAAATAGTTGAATTTCATGAATCAACTCAATCAGTCACTTTTAAGTATCCATGAGAAAATATGATTGGAGCATGGTTATTCACTAGGTCCTTTTTGTAAGTGTGAAAATTTTGCACCTGTCACAGTTCTTACCACAGGGATAAGATATCTTCCTCTTTGGGCACCCTGTATATTCTTTGCTTATTGGCCAATTGTATGTTTTACCCCAGCTCATGAAACATTAGTTACAGCTTTGAGTATCATTTTTACACGAATGCCAGGTGAGTACATTGCTGGAAGAAAGGTGTGCTAAATTATTCAGATGGTTTTAAGATACTGTAGGTAACTAATTTTGAAATTTGCATGGAGCTCTTTATAGGCACTTGTCACAATTGTTGAAGCATGTTAATTCTTTATCAGATGTAGGGAGGATTTGCTGACATTTTTCGTACTTATTTTAAAGCTATTTGATGGTTGAATGAAGCATTCTTGGAAATGTTTTAATGGAATTCACCCTTTATATGCGAGGGATTGTTACCGAGTTGTAAGCTTGTGAGCTGTAAAAGTGTTAAACATTGTTTTTATACTGGGCAGCCAAGGGTCTTTAAGAGAAAGAGAAAATGCAGGCAACCCCCCTCCCCCCTCCCTGAAAAAATTTATCTCCATTATACTAAGTCAAGAATGATGCCTTTAATTTTGACAAACTTGGTGTTAACTTGCTCAATTCAGGGAATATAACTCCTTTTGCTCGTTATAATTATGCTTAAATACATCTTTAGATGTTAAATTTGCCTTTTTATTTTACCTATGATAATGCACTTTCAAAAAGTCTCCCTCAGTCAGTCCAACTTCACTGCTCCCCCTAAAAATGTCAAGAAACGGAAAAGTATATTTGGCAGTTATGGCCAGCACACATCCTCATCTAAAAAATTTAGACGTTGTGATGTTCTATTCTTTTTCTGAACCATGTGACATTGTGACAAGTGACCTGGCTCTACTGTGCAAGTTTCATTAGTTCTGCGTGGTAGGGAAAGTGAAGGTAAGAAGTTTAGTGTGAAAAGCGTCAGGTTTGACCCCATGTTGATTGACATTTAAGACTGAAGTTACCTTGTGTAGACCCCTAAGTTATCAGACTTGAATCTTTTCGAATGGATCTTCAGATATTTCTGTAAAATTGAAGAGCATGGGTGTCATGTTAAAATTGTATAAAAAATTTCATGACTCTAGCTTTGAGGGATTTACATTATTGCTGGCTTTGGAGGCAATTATTTTGCATTGTAGTGTTATAGTATATATGACAGTATTGACCGAAAGAATTGAAAGGTTCGGTTGATTTATATTGCGACCCCTTCCCATACCCTTAGGGTAAGTGTTACATTCGCTGCAAAATAATTCAGTTGCTACCTCTCCCCTCATTACCTCCTATTTACATTATAATGGTCTACCCAGTAATACCTAGTGGTCAATTAGCAGCTGTCGAACTAAAATAGTAGTCTATAGTAGAAAAGACTTAAAATTACCCGTTTTTGCACTCCTATGACTAGTGTAATTTGTATGTTGTTTTTGTAAAGCACTTTGAACTATGCTTTCAAGCAATTGGATTTAGTGCTATATAAGATTATTACTATTATTATTATATCCATACCTCCTTTAGAAATATTATCCTCACCTACTGTACACAAAGTATAACCTGGAAGATGAAAAGAGATCCCTCCAGATGGTAGAGCTTTAAAACTTATTTTGAAGCCAAAGCTAAATTTTACAATTTTCTTCTCTTCTCATGTCTGAAATTCTCTTCAAAATACCTTTCACAATATTTTAGGACATTGTTGCACATTCAGGGTATGTGCCAAGCAATTCATCCAATTGGAATTTCCATTTGAGGAGAAAATATTGTCAATGACCTTCCATTGCCAATCATGAAACAGGGCAAGTGTTTTGGTGACTGCATGCCCCCTTTTTTAATTCAGTACCTTTCAGAAAAGTGACTATGTGAATAAGACTAGAGGGAACTACTGTATCAAGACTCATAGATTTTAGAAGTAGGGGGTTTGTAGAATTCACTTCACAGACATATACCTACCCCTTGCTATATCTTATTTGCATTGATCGTGCTTCGAATGCTGCCCAGGATAGCTCTAGCACTGTGCCTCCTATGTCCACCATCTTGGAATAAGGATTGTCCTCCTTAAGGGCAGTGACCCTGGGGGGGGGGGATTTTGCAATTTGAACAGACAACTTACATTCAGTTTGCCATGATTTGTAACCTACAAGACAGTTGTTGCTAACAACGGGAAGATCAGAATAGTTTGTTTTATCTTCTCTGTTCTCTTATTAATGAGTAAATCTGTTCCTGGATATCCATTTCTTTTCCCAAAATATGCCTTATGATGTTTCTCACAGGAGTGTTTTATTTGTCCTAGTGGTACTCTGCCTTCACTTTCAGGCTGATAATTTCTTATTTGTCATTCCTTACAAGAGATATTTTATCGACCTGCTGCATAAACCACAGCATGAAGGAGAGCCACTTGTGCATACTGACACCAGTCCATATTATCACATCTAGTGCCTCCACTAGTTTCATTTGATACATTTTCTCTCTAATAAATATATTTCCTGAACTGTAATTGTCAATTATTCCTCGTACAGCTCACATGTGTAGGCTTTTAAGTTTGTTTCTTATGTAGTATAGCACATCTTCACAGTAGCTTTGGCCTGCCTGGATCAATAGAAGCTGTATGCTTCATCAAGTCCACACAATACCTTACACAGGGGATGCGGTTTTAAACCGTCGAATCTTCAGACAAATTATATGCAGTATAGAGTTGTAAAGTCAGCTTTTAAAACTTACTGTCTGCTGTTTATAGGAAAACAAATTCACAGGTTTTGTTTTTGCTTTTGAGCCTTTGTTCAAACAGTATAATTCATTCTCTGTGTTTCAGTGTTGAAGGTAGTTTTAAAACACTCACATGCTAAATCATGCAAAATTTGTAAAATTTTGTCCTTCTGCTGTCATTGAACGGGTTTGTTAAACTTTGAAACATGCCATTTTGATCACATAATTTTTGACACTCTGCAGGGGCAGTTTGAACCTAATTTCCTAGCAGTTAAGAAAGAAAGTATTGAAAATTCTGAAATAATGTCCTTTTTTACAGGAGAGTTAGATAAATAATGATTTTTTCTTTGGTTGTTATTGATATAGAATCAGCTCTTGGCTACTGAGCGTAGCACTTAAACTACTGTCGAAATTTGACTTGATATGTCCAGTTCTCATAGAAATCACCATCCTTGTCAGTATAACACAGAATTGATAGCACAGTAAAAGGTGGCCTTGTTTTGGAGGGCGCCCTCATCTCACTGTATCATGCTTACCCCAGGCACTTGATGTCCTGTCACATTCACTTTTCAGAGATTTTCGATTTTCCTTTCTGATTCTCTTACCTGTTTGCTCATGGTTTGTAACTTGATAATTAATTTTTTTTTTTTTTGTATTGTGTCGCAAAAGATAGAATGGTTAAAACTTTTGATATGAGGGAACCAAGCTGTAACCAGTGACGGGTACCCTAGCATCTCCCGTTGTAATTACTGTCAGTAACAAAACACCTAGGATGCTGAAACCGGCAAAACTTGTGAAGAGTGACAACCTGAAAGTCAAGCCTCAATGAATTCTTAATTTCTTCTGAGCCAGTGTGGTAAGGTTACAACCATATGGAACATGTCTTTTGTGACTACCATAGCTTGTCTTTACCTTTGAAGGGAGCAAGTCTATGCCAGACTGCCTAATGAAAGTTGTACAAAATTTTTAGGGAAACTGTTCTTCCAAATTTGGCCACATCCAAGTTGAGGTGTACCTAATACAGAAGAGTTAGTTTTCAAGACTAGCTGACCATTTCCAGTGGTAAGGTGGCCTTTACTGAGTGTGAAAGTATCACCAAATAAAGCAGTATTTGGTCAAAAACTAGAGTTGCCTCCATGCTCCTAATTTTTGAAGTCCCACAGTTCATATTTGGTCCCAGTCAGTTCAAATGAAAGTCCCAAGTAGTTCATTGGTCTGAATCTTGTGGACCCCCAAGTGGTCTGGGGGTTGTAGAATTTACCTACAGTACTTCCTGGCTGTCGTGAGAGTGGAGGGAATAAAGGTAAGGACCTGTACTATATTTGAATTGTATTTGAAATTGAACTTAAACATGTTAGTTGAACCATATTGATACCTTAACCTATACTTATCTAGTTGACAGTATAAAATATATTTGTGTTGGTGTATTTTTAAAGGGACAAACCTCTCACCCCAGACTACAATTTTGGTACCCGGGTACTGAAATTCTCAATTGGCTCAGCTCATTGATTGACAGCTAATTCAAACAATGCAGAGTGCCAAAGCTTATATTACACAGCATGAATGGTACTGAGAGTGTTTTGATTACATAAATTGAGTTTTCAATTCTCACACTGAAGCAATAAAGTGAGATTGTATCTGGATGAGAATGAATTTAAGACAATTGTGGGAGGGGCTTCAGTAAGAAGGTTAGGAGAATTGGTACTGTTTGGGATGAGAGAACTGGGCCTTTAAAGCTGCCAGTGAGTAAACAACGTTTACCATCATACTCACTTTCTTTATTTCATAATGAAAAACTTTTTGTTTTTAGGTTTAGAATGAAATGTTACAATAATTCATGTCTGATGTTTGGCCCTGTGAAAATTTTTGCTATGTTTCAAGACACTGTGTTCATCGCTATAAAGAAATGTCTTTGTTTGCCAAAAGGATGACGGCTTTTACAAACTTGAGAGTAGCTATCCCTACAGCATCTCAGGCTTTCTTCACTTACTGCCTTGAAAGTTGAAGGCACCAGAAATATGATAAAAAACATGAAAAATGCCTGGAGCAGGCTTTGACAGGAAAAGTTTGGGTAGATTTGTAGTGAAAGGACAGGTGTAGTAGATTCAATAGAAGAAATGAAATATAGTCACGTGAAAAGCTGACTGGAGGAAATGATAAGGTTCACAGGCAGAGAAGAAAAACGTAAAATGGTTGGAAAGAAACGTATACGCAGACTCCTGTGAAAAATGGCTTAGAGTGGCAGGAGAAGGGTATGTAAACTGCCTCAGGGTTACATGGACAAAAATTTACAGTGAGAACTGACAGGGGAATCCTGAGATGTTTGTCAAGAGCATCTAGCATGTATTGTGACCAGGACTTGCACGGTGTCAAATTTTGGCAAAAATGGATACAGTGTGTATTTAGGAGATATCGTGTAACACTAAAATATTTACTTCACATTTAACCCTTGTTCCTCCATTGGGATTTCGCAACCCAATGTAACTTGAGGTTTCTTTGTATTTTTGTAAGGTTAGGGATAGAGTTGGGTGATACATAAAACTCCGCTGTATTGTTATCCCAAGGTTACAAGGAAAGAAAGGAAAATATGCATATTTATGAGGCAACAGGAAGAGAAAATTCAGTGGCATTGCTGTCTTTGTAACAGCTGACCACGAGAAGAAATTGCTTTATTCCTCCGAACTATCTTCCAGTTGTGGCTCACTGGTTTGTTTTAACCTTACCTGGTACTTAGCAATGAATATGCATGTCAGGACATGCTAAATATATATATATATAGCGTATTCTAAATTTACTTCAAATTACACCGGAAAGCAATTTTCAATTTCTCCACAGGAAAGAGAGTCACACCAATTTCTCTTGGCTTTTCTTTTAAACCTCTTAAGTAACTGTGTTGTAAAATGAAAGAACAAAAATAAGTTTAAATTCTTTTCCACAATCAACTGCAAATTTCCTTCAGAGCTACCATTCATTAAGATAGAAGAGAGCTAGGAATAATCCATTATTTTACTGCATTTTTTTACCGTTCTCTCCCTGTGCATGTAGTGTAGTAACCTCCACTTTTTTTGGTAGTTTTTTATCTCGTTTATTTGAAGCTCCATTGGCCTTAGGCACATCGATTTGAAAGAAAGACAAGAAAGTCGTTAGAGGCCTCAAAAAAGGAAACCTGTTTTGAAGGGACAAAAGCGACGCAAAAGATACAAGGAATAGAATAGTGATCTAAATGAAGTGCTTCTTTAGCATTTGGTGTATAGTGTGGGTTTTGGTGCAATTTTAGATGTTTTTTCTTTTTTATGTGGGTTAGATTCTGCACTTTATATGGCTAACATGTCAGAGTTACGTCTGAGGAACAAACTGATCTGTTTAAAATGTCACGTTTGATGGAAGAAAGGTCTGATTTGTTTTTTGAAGGGGAACGACTTTTTATTGATCCTCCTAAGGTGATCCATATCAATCTTTCCACCTTTTCTTTCTTACCAAATGGTGAAAAAGTGGGGTAATTTAAAACGTCACCTTTTGGTACATTTGAGCTGCCAGTGAAGTGGTACGATTCATTCTGCCTTGCTTTGGCCAAAAGGTCGACTTGCAGTTGAAGTAACTGCATAGTGAGGACTGTGAAACTAAAAATATCAAGAGAACTTGAGGCAGATGTATTTCAAGGAAAGTAGGGCTTAAGTAGGAAGAAGAGGTTTCCACGGATACATATTACAGAATACTTCGGTGTCATTAGGAGGTTGCTTGCATATAAGTTATGCAACACAGTTAATTTTAATCAGCACCTATGGGTAATCCAACTCCTACTTTTTTACAACACTTTTGCACTATAATTTTGCAACTCAAGTTCACAAATAGTTGATTTGATCTTTACCCACTTATGGGGTACCCTGAAATGTCGCCCTCTATGACCTTTTGTTGCTTCTGTAGTCATGATGGTAGATTGTGGGCATAGAAAGGAAAAGTGCTTGCCAAACAGCTGCTTCATTTTACCAACACAAGAATAACGTGGCATATGCTTCTTTAAAATGTAGTGTAATTCTGTTGAAGAAAGACTTGTCACAATTCGCCATTTTCAGTTTCGATAAATTTTTGCATTCTTCAAATGTTGTTTTTATTAATTTTCTTTTATGGTACAAGATTTTACTTGTCTAACAAAATTAGGCAAAGAATGGTACATTTTTGCCTCTTACTCTCTCTATAAACCTGTCAACTTGTGTTCAAACATAATTTTTATTGGCAACAAATTTCAATTAAAATCAATGATTCCCCTGTAGCTGTCATGTTTTATCTTCAAGTTTCAAATACAGAATATTTTATTCTTCAGCTGTTTCTTCTGATAAATATTTTCTGACTTTTAGTCAATGATCTTGTTTTTAAGGCCTACATCCCTGACCAACATGTCAATACAAATCACTTTTTTGGCAAATATCAACTTTCTTACCAAGGAAGATGTTCTTCATTTTTTCCTTCAGAAATACAAAAACCTTCAAATGTATTCAATTTACCCTTCTATGTACCCCAACCACCTTTTTGCATGTGTAAGTTGAGCAAATGCCTCTGCTCTCCTACTTGTCAACTTGTGATATTTTCATCGAAACGAACATTGTAAATTTTCCCATCTCCAAATATGGGTCCTAATTCTCCGTTAACTTAAAACACCATCCATCATCTCTCTGTGACTCATTCTGTAAGATGTGTTTATGTTTGCCCAAAAGGAGATACATAGCTTAATATACCTAGTAACCTGTCACAAAATTTTCCTTCGTTGTCAGCTTTGAGTACAGCTATCTTTTGCAAGATTTTCTAGATTTTGCCTCATGCATTTGCAAACTACATTGATTGATTCGCTTGCAGGAGATTAAAAAAGCTCAGAGATTCAAAATTATGCATTTCATGCAACTGTTTTGTCCCCCTTTGTGACACCTTTCCTTTATCTCAGTCATTGCATTGTAACTGTCAAATTGTTGAATGACAGAGATAAAGGAAAACTTGTTCCCTCTGTGAGATAAAAACCTATTTTGACTTCTTAAAAAGTATGTATCCTACTCATGTTTTATTCAAAAATTGAATTCTCTTCTCACAACTGAAAATTAATTCCTTTTTTCTTTTAATGGCTATGAGTGTTTTTCTAGCAGAGCACTAGTTTAATGTATGCGTTTTGCAGCATACATTAAATCAACGTAGGGGCCTCGGCGATCATACCACTGCACTGCACCATATTTATAATTGTATGAGAAAATATTTTCAGAACTCAGATACAGGATTTTTCTTCCCCTATACTTTCTAGGTTGTCTTGTAACCTTTGAGATCCAAATATTTAGTGAATTCGAAACATATATACATGATACTTAGAAGGGAAATAAATTAGTGGGGATTTCAAACCAGGAGATATAAAAATACTGTGAAATTACTGTAGAATAATTGCTTCTAGTTTACTCATAGATGTAGGCCAACAGTGTATGGGGGTGGGCCAGGGGGCAGGTTAGGGAAGGGAACACAGATGACCCTGTAGTTTTGTTGAACCCATTAATTGGAAAAGACCAGATACTGTAGAGGCAATGGTTTTTCTAGGGCAAAGAGAAAAAGTCCACCCCCATCCCCCAACAAAAATATATGACCTTCCAGGAAAAATGAAATGACCATGAGTTTCCTCAAGCATGGCAAAATACTTGATGCAGCACATACATTGGAAAAGAAGGACATGAAACTCTGTGTCATGGCTGATTAGTGAATTTTACATGGAAGAATGAAAGAGAATAAGGCAAAGATTGGAATACTTTTACAGCAGATAACAGAATCAGTCTTATAGGTATTTTAAATTTCTATTGAGAGAAGTGTTTTCTAGTGTATCCCATTTTGATATATGAATACATCTTTGTGATACATTTACTAGGTCAAATATTGACATAAACAACTGAACTTTAGGCCAGGGATACTCCAGGGGATCAGTACAGCACACCTGCAGAGGTAAATCAGAAAGATCTTAAGATTGCAATCTGGGGGCTGACAGTTTTCCATGGTTATTTTATCAACATGAACCTGTGGTACAGGTTTCTCTTAAGGGCATGTTTTAACAAGTTTTAACAACTGGAAAAAACAACCTAGTGAACTATCACATAATCTTCCCAGGAGTTCTGTTAATTTCAACTTTTTACCAACAATTTCCAACTTGTGCCCTCTCAGGAAGTAGTGTTCATTAGCTAGTTTTCTCGAGAGAACCCCCGGTCTAAAAGGTGGTCTACTGCACAACCTCCTTTGTTGCCCTCAGAAAAATAAATAAGAGCAAAAATACAGCGAGGGAGCAGTATATTATGTAAGTAGTTGGTTACAGTTCAGCGGCTGTGTGGAGATATGTTTCTTACCTTTGGTTATGGAGCTACCCGGAAGGATGGCAGAGAATATAGCGACCTTAACTACCCTCAACTGTGCGACTTGCCCGAAGGAAACTATCAGCATATCTAGTAAGAATGTATTGATTTCTCCGTAATACTTCCTTCAGTCTCTGTGTGGATGTATAGATTAGCAGAACTTTGCAGAGAGTGCAAAAAATTTTAGCCATCTGTGGGTAGGGTGGAAAGCAGTGAACTATGTATACAATAAAATTTTTTTTGTTGTTTCAACATTTGAAAACTTTTTATAGTTCTTTCTGAAATTAGCTTTTCCCCTATTGTATTGAAGATACACGTCACATTTGAGCCATTGAACATCGTGAGGCACATATCATACTACGACCAATGATGCTACAGGATGTAATCAAAGATAGGTGTATAGCCTATTGTGTAAGGGGGAAATGGCACTGTTCACCTCTCCCCTTTCAACTACAGGATTCTGGCAAAATGAATACTAATGAACAGTGATGGTGCTGTCCCGGGGGGGGGGGGAGGGAAGCCATTTCCCCCACTTATTTTGTCCTTGCCCCTTACATTAGTAATTTAGGAAGTTAGT
The DNA here is from genome assembly GCA_037179385.1 of Holothuria scabra. NCBI lineage: Eukaryota > Metazoa > Echinodermata > Holothuroidea > Aspidochirotida > Holothuriidae > Holothuria > Holothuria scabra. Next base: position 10,037,010 of record CM074195.1, on the reverse strand, counting down.
CAACTGAAACAAATGAATAAGATATACCTCTCCTGAGACTCAATTTGTCATCCAGAGACATGCTGAAGCCTCAGAGCATTGGGTGTGTTTTCTGTGGACCCCAGGAGAGAGCACTTTGGGCTGGGTTTCGCTCTGCACTAGAAAATTTCTGCCCGCAACAGTTTTGTTTGTCCATAGTTTGCCCACCCCCCAGTTTTGAAATTGTGGTACTGCCACATCAAATGAATGCAAAATTTGTGGAAACTTTGGGCAAAAAAGTGGGCCCCCAAATTCCATTGTGTGGTCCCATGTAGTATTGTATAAGTGGAAGGCTGCTTTTGCCGTTACGACCAATGTCCTGCAAAGGGGTGGGAGTTAGTGAAAAGATTTGACCACATAGATTAACATGCATGCACCCTATCACAAGATTAGAGAGATTGTAGCATAATTTGTGTACTCTTACTATGCCCAGTGATGTGGGAAAATCTCAGTAAGATGTCTGTAAATACTGTAAACTATAATAGGTGACTTTGTCAGTGAAACTCCTGTAAAAATCAGCATTCCATGGACATTGGCTTCCAGGAAACTGTCAATATTCTCATCAAAAAGGTCTCCTCTGCCAATTAGTGTAGGAAACCAAGTAGCGGCCTTGTCAGAGCAATGTCAAGATGGAATTGATACCGTAAAATGCCTGTGACAGCAAAGAATATTGAATTATGATTTGTGGGGGAAAGGGTCTGTTCTTACAACCCTGGAGCTTAAAATTGAGCCCCAGGCAAGCACATTTTGCTCAAATGTTACAAGTAGTTGTCATGGGGAACATGTTCTAACATTGCGTGGTTAGGACTGACTTAAAATCACCTTCAGGCGATATTACCATGTTTGGTTGTCTGAAGATGGTTTGAGGATTAGGTGAGGAATTTTAATTGGTGGAGAAACTTTTTAGTTTCTACCTGGATCATTTATTGGGACCCTTAAATTTAAATTGTTTCAGTGGGACATTTTTGGGGTCTTAATTGCTTCTCTCACCAAACTTTCCCCCTTCCCCATCTTATTGCAAGTGTCTTTTTTTTCATTTTTTGGAATTATTTTGAACCCTAGGGCAAACACCGATGGTTACAGTAGTGATAGAACATATTACACCAATTGTGACTCACAGGTAGAGTTAAAGGGCTTGTCCTCTCACCCCATACTACAATTTTTTGTAGTAGACTACAGAAGTTCTGATTTGGCTCAGCTCTTTGATTGACAGCTAGTTCAAACAATGCATTAATACCAAAGCTTACGTTACACAACAAGAACTGTTTTGAGAGTGTTTTGATTATACATATTGGGCTTTTCTATCCTCATCCTGAGGCAATAAATTCAAATTGTGTCTAGATGAGAATGAATTTTAGACAGTTGTGGGAGGGGCTTAAGTAAGAAGGTTAGGAGAATTGGTTCTGCTTGAAGAGAGAGAATAAGGCCTTTAGGAGTCATGTAGTCCTTCTTAGAAGGCCTTGGGTAATGGACTTAATAAAGGTTGGACTAGTCAAAGTCTACTGTATTAGTGCTTGTAACTTATTATACCACTTTTGTGCCCTGCTGTGCTCTCTAATGTACCCCCTACTGTACTTCTTAATTCACTGTGGTATCATCAGTGAGATAAATGCTTATATTTTCAAAGTACACTTTAAATATACTCTTGTGCCAGAAATAAGACATAAACCCTTCCCTATACATCTTTAAATGATTGAAAACAGTGCAAAATATAAAAGACAGCAAAGTGCGCCCTCTCCCTTTGCACACTTTGCTTCCACATATCCCTATCGTTTTATGAGCACTTGGAAATTGAGCATGCCAGCCTAGTCAGACTCTGTGTCCAAACATCTGCATAAAGTTTTTAATTTTCCTACTGCATGTCTGATCTTATCTCTCCCTGACTGGAATGTTTAAGAGGCAACATGCCATCATGCCGCCAAGAGGGGGAACCGGCAAAATGCTTCCAGGTAATATTTCAAGACATGACACCCATCACATTGGTTGGTGTTTCCTAGTTTGTCTACAGATATGCCGTTGTTTGATGTTATCAGGGAATATTAATACCCAAGTCAAGAGTCACAACAGAAGTATGCCACAAACATATCAACATTTCTCCCCCAAAATTACTTCAGCTTTCGTGAGAATCTAGCTGTTATCAACTTTATTGGGACTGTAAAACTATCTGATCTTAGACGGACCTTTATGTTTTGAAAATTTCTCATCATATTCTTTATTTTTAAAGATGATCTTGTATAAATATTCACTTCTGACGCCAATGACTTTTTTTTACATATCACTAATATTATTGTTGCTTCATAATTTAGCCAAAACAGCCTCATAACCAAAACAGACTTGTTTTACGAGGGAAACCTTTTTTAAGGGGACAGAAGTATAAATAGGGGTCAATTGTATGTTGCCCCAAGCCTATTATTCCCTTTGGGATGGCAGAATGTAATGGATTTTTTTCAAAAGCACCCAGAGGCAGGGCCAGCCTATTTTGATAGGGGTCGCGGGAGCAACCCATGAGATAAGTGCTCTTTTTCTTCTTTTTCCCTTCTTTTCCTTTCCGTTTCACATTTTCTTGCAAATGTACAAAGCAGGAGGGTAGTCTCCTGATGCCACCGGCCCCTGCTTTCTTCTAGAAGTTCTTAATTCATATCTTTATCCAACCCAACCCCAGTCCCTTCATATGCCAGTACTGTCATATACTTGTAAGCCTTTGCAAAATAAAACAAATGAAAGAGATAAAGCTTTATGAACATCATGCAGGTTACCTTTTTCCTTTAAAAATGTTTGTCAAAGTAAAACTTCTGATATGCAACCCGACTTGCTTAATTTTTTGTGTCAATTTCAAAGTTGACTGGTTGTAACCTATTTTCTGCTGAAAATTACACTTTTTTCCATTGCAATTATCACTTACACAAGCAGTCTTTTGTGGCAAATGTGACACATCTGCATTGTGTTAGGCTTAGCGACCTAACCTTTACCCTACATATCATGAATGTGGTCTCATTGCAAGAGTCCCATGTCAGTCTTTTCGGCTTATGGCTGATGAAGAGATAAGAACATCCTTAATCCCACAGACCTCTTTGAGGATTACCTTGTCAATGGTAGTTTATCCTGTTGCTAATGCCAGTCAGAAGCCTCTGGCGATCAAAAAGTTGCCAAGGACTGGAAGTTTCTGTCACAAACACAAATTATCTTCTTACAATGAGATCATGGGTCTTATGGAACCAGAATTGAAGAAGTGATGTGGTTACTTCTTTTGCCAAGAGAGGAAATCCTGCTGAAGTGCATTGAGATCTATGAGCAAAAGTTTTGAAATCCCAGTTTACAGCAATGGATCTAACGAAGGAAGGATGTGGATAAGAGATGAGTGAGAGATATTTTAAGTTGGGATGTACATGGTATCATGTGATGGTGGAGTTCGTCATTTTTGTCTGGGTTGTTCATCTAACTTGGTGGACAAAGTGTAAATAACTGCATGCCATCCATTATTGGATCATATACTGGATTGAACCAAATAGGACCCTGGGGACTTTTTATTCTTCACTCAAGTTGTTTTGGGAGAATGGCATAGCCAGTCTCATGGGGAAGGAGATCAGGAGGGGAATACAGATAAGGGAAAAAGGGACTTTGCACCATTTCATAAGGGTTTGAGGTGCACAAGGGGTGTATTTTTGTACACTTGGATATCTTCAGTGCACTTTGACCCTTCAGCTAGGCTATACCCTATCAGGGTTTTCAAAACTGATGAGTTGAAATGGTATCCAAGGCTTGTCAGAATTAATGATGTGTTGTTCAACTTAATTGTGTCTGCTTTGTTGGATACAATTTTCTGGAGGGAGATGCAGTCTACAAAAAAAAGTTACCCTCTCTACTTACGGCTAGAGGTAAAATGCTAGAGGCAATTCCCACTATTTTGGTTTGCAAGCTTCGCGTCACATTCATGTCTGAAGACATGTATGTCATGCCTGAGACCTGGTCTCAAGATTAGCTGGGTCAGAGATTAAGAGTCAAATTAACTTCTATGTATGTTACTCAGTCTTGTTGCTCAGTAGGGGAAGCATCAGGGGGAAGAGGAACAACAGCCCCCCCCTCCCCCATATTCTCAAGAAAATGTGAAAAGAGAAGGAAAAGAAGGGAAATGTAAAAAATGATTATTCAGTTCTTGCAATGTTCCCCCCTCCCCCCATCAAAACAGCCTGGCACCACCCCTGTTGCTGAACACATGAATTTGGCAGTTGTGACAGAGCAAAGACAGGATTGTGGAGAATTTAAGGAGTAAATATTGGGGCCGGGGAAGATGTGCTTGGCAGCAGTCTTCTTGGATGAAACGACAGATCAATTAATCTGTTCATGCATGATGTGATGTAGCTGGTGCATGGGTTCCTTAATTTATCCAGCAACTTTTTGATTCATCTATGCCTGTGGAGTTTGAAGGTGTGTTGACCAGGAAGCTGCTTGAGTACTCTGTGGTATGACCACACCTTAGTAAAAGGGAACTTAAATGCAGTCACCCCAACTTAAAGTAGTGTAGTAGACTGCCCTTGTTTCATGATTTACAATTGAGAGTCATACGGCAATATTTTGTCTCGTCAAATGTGGAATTTACTAGGAGTGACTGCCTTGTTTTAAGTACCTTAAATATGCAATATTTAAGTGATTAGTCCTGAAGTATAAGGCCTATGAAAGGATACTTTGAAGAGCAATACCTGTAAGAAGAAAATTGTGAGATTTGTAATTTGGTTGCTTCAAAATAAGTTTGGGGTGACTGCTCTTGCCCTTTAAAAGGTTGGTCCTTATATCAGGTGCTATCTACACCAGAGATATTTCAGAGTTTTCTTGACCCTGGGCTGTTAAGATTGGGATGTAAGTATAGATGTCATAATGGATTTTAGGCAAGGAAATATAGAGGGTAACCTGTAGATTATATTTTAGCTTATCAAAAAAGGCAGGAAGTTCATAGCAAAGGTGTTTGTTTTCAGATTAAAATGCATGAACGGCATGCCCACAGGTTAGTCTCTGAATGTTTGCCTACAGTATGGAATAGGGCCATGTTTTGATTCAAATGAGAATTGTGGGAAAGTTTCCTCCTTGATGGGTAGCTCTCTTTTATTTGTCTCTTTACATTGAAAAGGAGGGTACACTTTTTACTGTGATGCTTTCTTTCACCTACAAAATCCCAAGTAATCTTCAAGAGAGGAAATACTTATATTAGAATTTTAATCTGTGGAACAGAGTGTGCATCACACTTTTGGATTTCTTTCCCTATGTTGGTCAGGCATATCATGTATCTGAGCTCTACAACAAATATTTGACACAATTAAGCAGGAAGCTGATTTTGTGGCGCCGCTTTGACAGGACTCTCTTGGTAAGATATCTATCCGAGTTTCTTCTGTTCTCTCAGTATGTGGTAAGGTATAGTTGAACAACCACGAGTGGTAATCTCATGAATAATGCATGATTCACGACCATGTCAGGTACATAGAACTTAATACTACAAAAGTAATTCCAACTTTCAGGAAGGATCTGTCTGAGCAATCGATATTTGACCAAATGTGTATTATTGGCTAATTTTCCTCCTTTTGAAAAGGATAAAAAGTATGTACTGAATTTGCAAAGTGTTAGTTTCAATTCCATGGTTTGTATGAAGATACGCACTATTAAAATGAAATCCCTGACAACATTTGAAAAGCGGAATCTAACATAAGAATGTCACTACTTTGTACCTTACGAATGACTTATTCCCCCGCCCTTTGAAATTTTTAAATGATACAACAGTCAAAGAAAAAACAAAGCAGTACAGCTAGCTGCCTTCTTTTCACAGAATAGGTTTCTCACAGGTAGAAATTGAGTTATTTTTTGCTCATTAATTATTTGTGCATCAGAACTTTTAAAAAATTCAAACAGTGCAGCTTCCAAATTCTTCCAAGGTATGTAATTATGAGGTGATGAAGCTATATCGCTGGGGTTTACTGAGAAGACTGGAAAATGATAGTGACTAGAGCCATTTTCTTTGTGTGCACTGTTTGGACATTTTAAGTGCAGCGTTTCCCTGTAAGTTCCATATACTGCCCTACTTACGCCTTGGATACACATTGCGTAATGGCTACAGTATATGTCGCCATACATACATAAATATGTGCTTTGTTGTCTCATTTGTTTCTTGACACTTTTCAAGGTGTCCTTTGATTTAGAACATATTTTATCGGTAAAAAAATTTGTTTTGAAGGAAAAGGTGAAAGGTCAATTAAAAACACGAAATGATATATTATAATGATCTACTCAGCTAATACATACTCTGTATCATCCATAATGCCTCGATTGTGATACATATAGAATGTACAAAAGTCGCAAAAAAGTCACCTCTTTCAATGTCAGTTTCCCTAGTGGCAACAATATTGTTGATGACACTCGCAGTGGAACTATCAATCCATCACAATGTTCTAAAGACATTAAAATGACTTGCAAAAATTGTAAAAAGCTGGTGAAAAATTATCCTGTTGTGCTTGAGAAGCAGTTTGTAAAAGTGTGTATTAAAATTTTATGCATTTCAGTTAATGTCTGAGACAGCCAGAGGTCCCTGGACTCTCTTAATCTCAGTTTGAGAATGTGGCTTGGAATTATTTCGACGTATATTTTGTGGCAAATATTTGAACTTGTTCCTATGTGAGGTCTATTTCAATGTAATGATGTATCATCTGCTCAAATATCAATTTGGCATTTGACTCTAAATCATATAGGCTGAATCATTTTATATGCAGATTATATTTTTCCTACAATCATAGGTTGTTTTTCAATCAGGAAGATGCTACTGTAATGTTAGAGTAGCATCTCTGTCTCAATTGCCATCATGTTTTAAAACAGTATGTTTGCATTGTTGCAGTAACATATCTGACTTAAAGGTGATAGATGCTGTATGCAATCACCTCAACTTGAAGTAGTGCAGTTGGCTGCCCTCTTCCATGATTTGTTCAAGATTGAGAGTCATATAGCAATATTTTTTACCCACAAATGTGGAATTTATAAGGTATGACTGCTTTGTCTACCTTTAATATGCAATATTGAAGTCCTGAAATATTCAAAGATAATTTGAAGGAAAAAATAAGAGGAAAATTGTGAGATTTGGCAGGTGCTTCAAAATAAGTTTGGTATGATTGCAGCAAATAATTTATCCAGTATCGCATCACAATTTGCTACATAAACAGGCCAAGTTGCTACACAAATGAAAAATTGTGTAGCAATTTTTTGCGTGCATAACCCTTGCATTTTCACAAACAATGTGTGAAAGATCTCAAAAAACTTCAAAACTGCTATGCAAAATTTGAATGCTAAATTTTTCCCTGGATTGCTCTTGCCCTTTAAACTGAATGTCTCTTGACCTTTGAGGGTGGTCATGCATATCTTCCTTTTCATATCAAAGGGGTGATTGTAAGTTCTAATATAATTTTGAACCCTACTACAGCACATGATTGAAAGATTTTAAATGAATTAAATTCCGCTGCTTTCATACACTGCATGGTTTGAACATTAGTTGTGCCAAGACAAAGTGAAGCAGGACTGACATTGTGTTGATATATGCTGATCCTTTGTCTAAGGAAACACAAATCATTTTACAAACAGGTGCACAAGAGTTTGCAACTTCCCGTTGCAATCCCTGGTGTTATTCTCTTGTTCAGGACTGAATAGGCTACTCACTGATGCAAGCTCTGTACTATATAGCTAGCAGTATGTTAAGCAAAGCTTTCCTAACTTGTCAAGTAAATTTACGATCACTTTCAAAAACTCAGGGCCCAGAGACCTCTTTGGAAGATCCCTGGTGGAACTTAAAACTTGGGATGAATTGGAGGGGCTGTCAAGTGTAGAAGAAATAGTACCCTGTCTCTTAGAATTAAGTGGATGACCTTATTGGGTGACCCAAGATCTCAGCAACACATGTAGAAGTATATACAAACTTTGCGGAGAATTATTTTTCAATTTTCGTTGGGTGGTAGACAGTTTTGTGTGTGGTTCTTGGTTGATTTTATAGTGACACTCTTAAATGAAGTGCGACCTCTCTGTGCTTAGACTTGCCGGGTATTTGTAGATGATCTGATCATAGTTAAAAATTATTGCACCAAATGCCTATCATAGACTTGGGATAAATTTTGAATAGGTATCTTGTGGTCATAGGATATCTCTTGAAGGGCTTGCATAGTATGTGTTGCATGTTCCATATATGTGGTAGCTTTACTTTAAAGGGCCAAGCCTCTCACCCCACACTACAATTTTGGTACCTGGGTACCAAAATTCTCAATTGGCTCAGCTCTTTGATTGACAGCTAATTTTAAACAATGCAGAGTGCCAAAGCTTACATTACACAGCGTGAATGGTACTGAGAGTGTTTTGAATTATATAAATTGAGTTTTTCTTTATTCATCCTGAAGCAATAAACTCAGATTGGGTCTGGATGAGGATGATTTCAGACAATTGTGGGAGGGGCTTTAGTAAGAAGGTTAGGAGAATTGGTACTGTTTGGGGTGAGAGAACTGGGCCTTAAAGGGGGTAGGGATCTGATTAGTGTTTATCGTACAAGAATCTGACTAAAGCCCTCCACCACCAATTTTACCAGCAATCAGTTACATTTTTGTATACACCATATAGTATATTTTGGAATGGAAACTAAACTTTTTTTTTGCATTTTGAAAAAGCAACATGTGAGTAAAATTGCTTGTCCCTTCACCCCTAAACTACAAATCTACATCGCCCCTCTGTTACCTCCTATATACCTATGTAATCCCCACTTACCCGCAAACTACAATTTTTGGAGTTAATACAGAAATTCCCTATTGGTTCAGCTCTTTGATTGACAGCTAATTCAAACAGTGCAGAGTTCTAGAGCCCATATTGCACAGCATAAAATTTCACACATTGCTTAAAGGTAGTGTGACATGTCAGCAAAAATTAGCCCTGAATTTACTTGGTAGTTAAGGCGCAAGGTCTCAAAAGAAAGAATCCATTGGAATTATGTCAATATCTTTTACCTTTCTCAAGATATACCTCTTCAAAGTTCCTATATTTCTGAAGCAACTTGTTGGTTATGCAAAAAAAGTGATGTTGAGTGTTGCACAGTGTTGACATTTCTTTTGTTAACCCTATATTAATTATCTCTTAATTACTCATCAGATAGTTTATAGTTTGATGATTTTCAAGGACACAATATCAACTTTCAAAATAAACCTCTCAGGAAACACTAATGTTACAACTGCCCTTGAAATGAAGATTGCAAAAACAAAGGAAAGCATTAGCCATATGGTATGCCCCTCCCATGACATCACATAAGTTTTACATATTGAGCTCATATTTATGCATCATTAAGTGCAAATCAGAAATAAACCCATAAAATGGCCAAGTTGTAACTTATTTTGATGGGAATTACTGCAATTTTCTTTAATGCTTTTTACATCAATTACTGTACTTTGTTATTTTGGTGTCACACTACCTTTACTACCTTTAAACAAAATGCTCAGTGTGTGAGTACAAATCTATTCTCATGGTCATAAGCACAGGTTATTGTGCAAACCACAAGTATTAGTACATATCACAAGACTGTTCCTACCACACTTCGTTCAGGGGGAACGCATTTTATTTCCTTGGACTATACGTAATCCAAAGTCAAATCATAAGAGGACTTAACATACCAGTAGGCCTATTTTATGCAAATCATAGTCGTACTAGAAGTGGCATTGTGAACGCTTATACCTTCCAGGAATATGAAATTCTGATTTGTTTTATGAAAACAAATACTTGTTTTTTGGATGGCTTGCTTCTATTCTAATAAGTTTCCTGAAATGAAGTGTGATCAGTTTTCATCGAGACGTCAATCATCTGGTAGCTAGATGATAGGGAAACAGAAATTTATATATGAGTATAAAATTTGCTTGTGCATTTTTGGGACTGATGTTTGTGAGGTACAATTTGAATTTAAAGTAGATTTCTTCAGCAGAAAGATATTCATAGACCTGTATCTTCAGCCTGAAGTGTCAGTTATTTGTGTTGCTTTTACATCACTTAAGTGCCAGTGAGCCACAATTGGAAAAAAGGCCTTGGCCGGCTCTACTAGAACTAATAGGTTGGAAACTGGGCCTTAAAACTCTAACTAATATTAATTGGGGGAGCTTTAAACTAGCTTGTACCTTATCAGTTTGCATCAGGTTGCTTGAGCCAATACTACAATTTGAATAATAAAGGACTCGAGAAGCACATGCTGCAAGAAGGTACAACATCAAATGGCTGTCCTTCCAGCCAATAATGATTCAGTGCTGAACGACGAATGTTTTGATTGAGAACTAATACACAGTTTGAGCTCAGATTTCCCAATGTTGTGATTTCTTCGGTCATGTACCTATTTTCAATGCAGAGGGCAGAACATTCTTTTGTTACATTAAAGCATATACTGTATCATTTTACGACTGTTTCTTAAGTGGCAAGACTTCTTCCTCCTTTGATAAATCGGTGTCTCTTGAATTGCTTTGTAAGACCCCAGCTTTGTTGATGTTATAGTTACCACAAACTTTTAGGCATTTTATTCCCCTTTGACAATTTTTTCTGGTCCATAACATGTCAAAGAGCTATATTGTCAATTTTATAGGCACTGAGAATTTTAAAGGTTTGTGCTAACCTTCTTTTAACGCAATTTTGACAGTTCCTTAAGTTTACAAATGTAACTGTAGTCAATCTTTGTAGGGTAATGGAATTTTAAATTAAATGACGTGTGTGCTACTCTTATAAAATTGCTCATTTCCTAACGCAGGGTTTTGCTTTTGTCTGTCAACAGAGGCATCGCTGTGTTTAGATTGTTGTATCGCTTTACCGGCAGTTCAAATATGCTTTTGCTCTTGTTATTAAATGTTATTCTGGAAGAAGGAATCGTCAAACAAAAAAGTTGCATTTCGGAGGAAATTGTTCCTTCAGACAAATATGTAAAAAAAGAAAGTTGATAAAATTTGCGGGGGCTACTGTTGGAGGAAAATTGGAAGCTTCTCGAAAATAAAATGAGTGGAAGGAAAAATGAGAGATCTTTTCAGTCTCAAGAGGAATAGTTTAATGTCAGACTGTAAATTGCTATTGACCACCTGAATGTTGGAAGTCTGTATTCACTTGGTTCTATAAAATAGAGACTGACTTGAAAGGTTATGGTGTTTATTGTCTTTGAGTTCTGTGAGGGGTTTTCGGGGGCAGGCTTTCATAAGGGTTGAAACTATATGCTTCCTTTCAATGTTTTGATGTAGAATAAAGGATTTGTGCATCACATTATAATTTCTAAAAGCATGAAACTTTTTTAGCTTACTGTTATTGAAGCAAGAAAGTTGACAGACTGTTTTAACAGCGGTTATTTGAAACCAAGAATCTCACGTTAAAGTTTGAGGGTCCTTGAATTCATGGAATACCTTGAACGGTGATGATAATATGGAAAAGTTATTTCAAAGCCCCAAAAATGTTTAACAGGGAAATTGTGTGAAGTCTGAGAAAAAGTCATGGATATTTCCACTCAGAGTGACATTGTTCCATTCTCACTTGAAATATCGAAGTACATTCTCACTTGTAGTATCAAAATTAATTATTGTCTTCAATTCAAATTTTATGTAAAATGTCAAGATGAAGATAATAGAAATTCTTTTTGTGGTCCTGATAAAGTGTGGAAAAAGTTATGAAAAATGATTCAGAACTCCAAAAGTACAAGATCCTTGTTCTGTATTCCTTAATTGATTTTTAGGCCTGAAGTGAAGGGGAGGCCAGGGCTGAAGTATTTTTGCCCCCTTAGCCCCTGAAAATTTTTTGTCCCCTCCCTCACCTACTGAGACTTCAAAGTTTGCCATTGACTTCATACATTTGTACACAATCAGCCACCCCCCTTTTACTCAATCTTAAACTTCTCTTCCCTCCCCCCCCCGCCCCCCCCCCTTTTAAACTTCTCTCATAAGTCTTCTGTTCTATCTTCTAAAAAAAAAACTTTTATGATTGACCTTCTGATGGCTTTAATCATGAACACTATTTTGTGCTGCAGATCTGGCCCATGGTGTCATTGATATTTAACCACAAATAATACTAATAATACAGATAATACTCAAATGAAATGATGGTTTTTGAAAGTCCACCCAATAGTTCTATCTGTGCACTGTTTACCTGTTGTGATTTCGTAGCTATCTATGCACTGTTTACCTGTTGTGGTTTCATAGAGCCTCTGAACATGATTAAGCGTAGAGAGAGTTGATACTTTTTTCTGCATACTGAAATGATACATAAGATGATTTCACTGAAAACCAAATGTAATTTATATTCGAGTAGTTTCGTGACTCAGTCCCAATACTACTTGAGAGTTATTGTAAGCAATGTTCTATAGCCTGTCTTGTTGGTGAGTTTTGTTCCAGAGATATCATGTCACCAGAGGGCAGTTGTCATGACAGGGTATGACTCGTTTAAGTTGATGGGGGAAACTTTCCCAGTTGGATTTGACTTCAATGAATACGGGATGACATTACCATGGCCTTCCCTTAAAGGTTATGAATAATTGAAGCAATTTACTTGGAATAAAAACTGGGAAAGTAAAAAAATATATATTGGTAACAGACTCTGTTACAAATAAAACAGCATGTTAATACTTGACAAATTCTAATTTAGATGATTTTGTTACCAGCTCATTATGATGTCATTACAGCAAATTTGGTATATTTTGAGACTAAAATACTCTTCATTAACAGTATTTGCTCAACAAAATTACGTCCTTTTTTATTCCCCGTTCGTAGAACATCTACTTAAATGTCTTTGGTTTAACCAGAACTAATTACGTACAATATGTGGTGGCACCAATACACAACATAACCCTTCAAACCACTGCCAAACACTTCACTCTGTCAGTGGCAGATTGAAGTGGAGAGATATTTTATCTTCTCTGAAAAGAAGGGAAAAAAATCCTTCATTTATGAGTCAGTTCTCACCAGGATCAAGTGAAAATTGGTTTGAGCCCTCTGTAGATGGAATGTAATACCTTTATTAGCATGTAACCATTAATGATGTTGCAACCGCCTGGTCGTATGTATCCAGTGTTCCAGATTAAAATGGTGTGCAGAACGCATGAGTCAAGGGACCTCTGAGGATAAGTTTAATTTGAAGATTAAACTTCTGTTGTAGAGTCTTTCAATTTGGTAAATTATCAGTGATGGTATTTACTTACGGGATCTGATTGGAGATCTAGAGAGAGAGAGAGAGAGGACATCCACGTTTTCTGTCTTTTCTCTTGTTCTACAACTTGTTAAGGGTTTGCTGTGAACCGTAGCGATTACTTGAGAGGGTGCAGCTGGAAATGGTCACGGTGTGGTGCGCACCAACTTGTGACATATTTCAATATCAAAACTGAAAAAAAAAACAGATTATTAGTTTGAGTGATGCAGAAACTGTCTTTGCTGTAGGAAATCATGTGTGATTTTGAAATCAAATTTATGTCATTAATTCAAGTTTAAAGGCAAAATCCTGGACTAGGGGATAGTCTGATGTGTATGGAAGGGATACTTTAGGTTTAAAGAGGACATGCTGTTACTACAGACTTATTTTGATACAGTGCACTTAATTAAAAATAAACCACTTTTTCTTGCAAATACCTTTACATTTCAGAAAATAACATTGCACACTGAAGGTTAATTGCAGTACATTTTGTGTTAATTAAAAAATTTTGAGACAAAGATGCAGGTCACATAATTGAAAAAGCCATTCATGAATTAAAATACCCCAGTAGTATAATTCACACTAGGGTGATTTCAGTTGTGGCTTTAAAGGTCAAGAGTAGTTCAAGTTTCCTCTCCTTTCTTTTCAAAGCATCTCTTGTCATATTTTATAACTTCAATATTGCATATTCAAGGTAAAAAAAACAGTTACTTCTAGTAAATTTTACATTTAAAGAGAAAGATTGTTGTCACATGACTCTCAGTATAGCCAATCATGAAACAGGACAGTCCACTACACTACTTCATGTTAGGGTGATTCTTCTTGCCCTTTTAAGAAATAAGCATTTTAAGGACTTGATTTTGCATCTGGTATCTGCAGCTGGCACTCTCACACCCTTAAAAGTTTTAAAATCAGTTTGGTTGCTATGTCAGCGAATGTTTTGAGGATTCACTTCACAGGAGTGAATCTTAGTTTGCAAGAGAATGTAATGTACTGCCTTAATGTTATAGCCACAATAGAATATTTAACTAGCAATGTTACGTGAATATTTCCTTTTAATCCTGGAAATTTTTCTTAAATTTTGAAACAAAAAATAAGAGATTACCATGGCAACCACATTTTCGATGAGGTGTTGAATTATAAGTCTTGTCACAGCATCCCTTCCTCAGTTTAGGGAGTCACTATTAAAATATATTGTTCCAGAGAAAATTGAATCCTTTGTGTTGAGGATCTAATTTTATTTTCTACTTTCATCAAGAAATACCTCAGTCCATCCTTAAACTTTAAGGTTGAAAAAAAAAATTTGAGCAGTCATCTTTCATAAAAGAGCTTTAGTTAGAGGCATTTTTGGCCTTGAAGCAATTTATACCATAATATTACTTATGCTCCTTATCCTCTCTGGTCTAGAATATCAGAAACATGTCAGACTGCATTAACATCCTATGAAAATGTTACCCTAAAAACCCCTTAACAACCTTCAGAAGGCCAATGTACCCAATAGAGTAAAGCATGGCCTCCCTAACTTTACGACAATTCGGCTCCAAATCTTGCAGTGAAGTATTTAAAGTCTGGTAATTATCTCTAGCAATGCCTCTGTTGATCAATAACGGAGAGGAAAACGCAAATTTTAAATTCTGGCTTTGCCTTTTGTTTATTGATCTTAATATGTTGTAAAGTTCTCATGGTCGGAAGAAAAAACACCCGAATGTTGCAGTTCGATTGTCAGTAAATTAAACCTGAAATCAGACCCTCTCAGTATTCCAGCAACTCACATCCCTTATAATGAAGTTCCTCTATCCTTCCTTTGCCTTACATCATGAGGTGAAATTTCATCTTGGAGCCTTCTACCCAGGCAATTTAAGATTGATCGTTCAAGATAAAAGAAAGGAAAGGAGAAAAAGGCCTCTAGGAGGATAGTGAATGCTCGTAACTACTCGAATCACAACTATACTTGAGTATTGTGGGCTGAAAACTGTGGCAATGCACGAGTTGTGTAATCTTTAAAAATGGGTTTTAAAGTTGCTGCTCTGAGCAAAGAGGATGTCTCTGCGATACAGGGAGGTTAAATGCTGGCGTTAAATATGTCACAAGGTCAAACCAACTGTACCGAAACAAAATTTGCTGTAACCCATACCTTTGTTCCTTCTTAGAATGGATTTGTACTCAGTTTTACTTTTTCTTTTATGGTAGATAGAAAGTTATTTCCTGCTGTTCAGTTCATAAAAATTAAGAATTGACTGTGAGGGTGGTTTGCTGTAGTTAGAGTTGTTTATTGTAAAGGAAGGAATTGTTTGTTGTAGATCAGAGAAACAGTATTTTGAGACTGTATTTTGTCAATTAAAGATGGATAGGGGATTGATTAATTCAGCTTCCTGAAACTTGTTTACATTTTCTGAACATATTTTTTCACATCATAACAAAAATAAGGTAAGGTTGAAATACTTTACTTTGAGTAACTGTTATTTGGGGGGGGGGGGGGGGCAGGGGGGGCAAATTCTTCGTTGTTGTATGCTACCACTTGCTTGGAGAGGTGAAAAACCTCGCGATAAAAGAAAAAAAATATAAAGAGTGATTCATTGATCATTTGCCCTCTCCTTTCCAAACATCTTCCTGTTTCACATGTACAATATATTGCAACAAAGCCGTTCATTTGTGCTTTGTCTTTCTTGTGGTTTCTTCAGATTCTACTTCTTTTCAATTTTTGGTCATTTCTACAAATTTTACTTTGTTTGGACTCATTTGGAAATAGATATGTACCACTTTCTATTGGTGAATGCGGGGAAAATTTGTCATGAGTTTTCTTTCGTTTGAACACCTCCCAGGTATTTGCTGTTTGATATTATTTAACATATTACAAGGCCTTTCAGTTTTTGAACTCGAGTGGCAGGAAACCTGTGTCTGACGCATGGAACTAATTCAAACAATGGTCAAACGTAAACACCTTTAGTGGTGAATGTGTGATCTTTTACAATAGGCAATGGATGATATATTATCCTTGACTCAGGAGAGAGGGGTGTGGGATGAATAAGCTTCAAATCCTTGAGAAGTGAGAAACGGCATGTCCAGCCCTACAGCTGGCTTTGGATCAGATGCAAGGCAGTAGTGATTTCATGGTGCGTAAGGGGATATTTAAAATTAATTTTTTGTGACTGTTGAGAAGATATGTACACATAAAAATTTTGCATGTGAGCTTGGTAGATGTGGACAATGAGATACCCAGTGGTTGTCTTTGCTAGGTGTCGACTAGGGTTTGGACTGGTTGATGTCAGTGAACTTCAGTTAGTTGCATTGATTGCTTTTTGTGGTTTTATCTCAAGGCTGAGGGGTCTTCTTTCATCCTGTGTGACTGTGCAACTCTACACTCTGGGTGTGGTTTCATTGAAAACATTTGTACAAAAGTTTTTAGGCTAAGCCCAATTCTAAATTTGATGGAATATACATGGGAAGTGTGGTTTTCTACAGTTATAATACATGCTCAAGGAAAGTTCTAGAGCTAAAGAGTATTTAATTTCTTGTCAGCAAAACACATATTGAATGCTAGATTTATATTCAAAAGTTGTTGGAATACTGCATGAGTTTATTCCACTCAAATAGCTGAGTATTAAATGAAAGTTCAAGGACATAGGGGGTTAGTTCTGCCTCCCCTTCTTTGCAGTGATGAACAGGTAAGGACTGCCACCTAAGCAAACAAAAATGTATAATCGTGCATGAATTTTAACAGTAGCAATAAAAATAATAATTATTATTATTACAATTGTTATTATTATTAATAATAACAATTGTAATAATAATTGTAATATCAGCTTTGGTGCTCTGCATTTTTTGAATTAGCTGTCAATCAAAGAGCTCTTCCAATTGAGATTTTCTGTGGACTACTTCATAAATTGTAGTTTGGGGTGAGAGTATTAGCACTTTAAAGGTAAAGAGCAGTCCCCCCAAACTTATTTGAAGAAAAAACTAAATAACACAATTTTCTTCTTATTTCTCTTCAAAGTATCTTTAATTTCATTTAATGACTTTATTATTGCATATCCAAGGTAAACCAAGCAGTTATTTCCAGTAAATTTCACATTTGAAGAGAAAAAAACAATTGTCACATGACTCCCAACAGCCAATCATGAAACTGGACAGTCTACTACACATCATCAGTTTGGGATGACTACTCCTGCCCTTTAATTCACTGCCAACAGAATCATTGTCACATGCTTGAAAAGAACTAGTATGTAGGGAAGTATTAAATGTTGGTTGTATACTTACTTTAAAAGGCAAAAACATTTGCCTCAGACTTATTGATTACAAATTTTCTCCTATTGCCTTTCTGAGCATCTTGACAAATTTCTCATTTGGATGAGAAAAGTTTTGTCAAATGATTCTCAAGAGCCAATCATGAAATAGGATAGTCTCCTATACTTTTGGGAGAATGCCTTTTCCCATTAAATTGGGATGACTGCAAAAGGTCAATATGTGAATTTGCTCTTTCAAAAACATTCAGACATGTTTAGAATGCTGACCCCCTTTGACATAAAACCACTGGCCAACTGGAACATCAGACTGGTCAGGTGTAAGGCCAGGGCCCCTTATTGTTCTGCCCTCCTTTTCATGCAAGCAGCTGTCCTGTTGTTTTTACCAACAGGAAGAATGTTTTATTCCACTTAAAAACATATTTTCCCAATCTGCTTAAATGGGATTGTCATTTCTATTCTGAAAGCATTGTGATTTAGTTGAACAATAATGTTTACAAATTGCCAAGTGAGGTGACCAAGAGCTAGCTTACTGTAGAGACTCCTGGCTAATAGGCTTGTAAGTGCTTGTAATAGTGGTATTTTCGTCTTTGTCCCACATCGAACTGGACAATGGTCTTCCTGTGATCTTTTTCTTACACAATATGAGATTGGTTTGTCAAAGGAAGAGCCGTTTTCTTATTCATACCTTAACGCTATTGATTACTTTTATATCATCCTATTGTGTTATATCATGTACTACAAGTTAAAGGAGGCTATGGCCTGGAGGGATCCCTCCGGTTTGGAAGATTTGTAACAGAAATCAATGACACCTTTGAAAAGGTTTGGTGAACAACAACAAGTAGGGCCAGTTGTGATCTTTTTAAAAACAGAACAGAGGATCATTTTCAGGGCACAACACAGAGGGCAGTATAGAACAATAATCTGGTCCATTGCATCAATTCACTGAGAAGCAATTTACGGCTATCAGAGCTTTTCTTTTGCTAATCTGGTCCACTGGTTGCAATTAATTGTGTAAATCAAAGCAAGAATAAGAGAAGTAAAAAAATAACTTGGCCCTTAGAAGGTTAAACTGTAGTTCATTTTGGTCAATTCACTTCTGAAGAAAAACCCCAATAAATCCTATAAGTGGGTAATTTGATGGTGGTACAAATATGATGTAGTTATCGATTCATAAACTACTGTACTGCTCTAATCAAGTCTAATTGGCTTGAGAAGATTACCCCGACCTGACCAGCTTTTTAAATATTTTTTCAAAAAGAATTATGCTTAAACCAGTTTTCTTTCGTAGAGAAAAAGAAGAAAGTTTTAGTGTTAGTTACAAATTAGAAAGGTGGTATCTTTGCATTTTACCCTTTTTTGTTAATTTCAAATTTATTCTGTTCGGTTTAAATAAACTGTATGCAACAAAAGGGAACTATTCTTCCGAGGCAGGTACAGATCCAAGGGAGGAGGGGGCTTTTATGGCCTCAGCCCATTCATTTTTGCCACATCAACAATAAAACATACAGGGAATTAACAGAGCAACCCCTCACACCCCTGCTTTCTCCTAGTCCCCCCCCCCCCCTCCTCTTTTTGGAGTGTCTGGATCTGTATCTGCTAGGGAGCATGTCCCATTGTTTTTACTTGCAATGCATGTAGAAATTGGTCATTGTATCTTTCCCTCCTTCAAAATTACAAATTTCTCCTAAAATTTATTTGAAGGAGAAAATTTCTCTGCTCAGTCTAAAGAGCAGCGCTAACACTGATGTCCGCACATTATAATTGCTTAGTAACAGTGAGATAGCTCTCAACTGGCCTGGAGAGCGCTAGATTGCCACAAGGTGCATTCCTACACAGCCTAACAAGTTTCCACAGTATATGAGAAACACAACCTTTCATGTACTTGCTACAAACACCAACAAACTGGAGCAAGGATTAGATGAAACCAGAGCGGCGCCCTGCTGCTTTCAAAACACAAACTGAAATTTGTGGGTAGGCAGAAATCACTGACATGCTGAGAATAACGGGGTTGGTAGCAGAGAGAAGTCTGAGTAACTTTGTATGTACACAAACTGGTTGAACGTTGTTGTTTTGGAGATTGCAGTGTCTGGCCGTGTAGGTGCTTGGACTGAAATTGACAGGGTTTTAGCAGACTCAAAAGCAGTTGAGAAATGAAAATTGCTGTTTTTGCTGTGAAACAAAAATGGAAGTGGAGTCCCAGAATTCATTGACATTTTAAATTAGTTATGATTGTTGACTTGTGGATTTTATCATGCTTAAAGGGCAAATAGGTCATTGTATTGATATGTCAAAGGTAACATGCAAACGATTGGGATGTTCAAACACATCGTATACTAAGTGATGTAAACTTCCTTGTGTAGTTTCCTACCATAGGGTATGGTTACAAAGAGAGAGGGGGTTGGGGGACTGGAACATCTTTGGCTCTGATATTTTATTGGAAAAAAAAAGACCAAATATAAAATTTATCTTGAAATCAACATATGTTGGTACTGGTGTGTCCCATTTCTTTTAGTATGTTTTTAAATGCTACACCTACATAAAAAAAATATGCATTCCTAATCATCCCTCCAAGCCTCCTATTTATGTTTTGTTACCCAACTTACATGCAGTAATCCTAGGGCATGCCATCAGCATGATGGGATTAATATGGGGAAACCCTGAAGAGTGCCACCTCTATTTACCCGCCACAAAAAGTTTTGCACATGGTTGTTCTTTCGCTCTAAAAAATTTGAATTCTTGTCTCTACCTTACTCTGCAGAATTCATAATAAAGAACTTTAATCGCCATAAAATCTAAAAAGGAATGAAGCATTAGAATTCTGTTGCCTTTTGGCTCTTTATCGTTGATTGTAGGATGATTGCAGAATTATAAAAATTGCCAAAAGTTTATTCACCTATAAAATGCACTTTTTGTTTGATAGGCATGAATGAATCAAAATTTTTTGTTTATCTGATCCATGGGAGATCCTTTCCAGTGACTATTTTTGTAGCAGGAAAAAGGCATGGCCTATATATTATGATAATGAATTTAAAACAATCGTTACAGAAACATTGGCACCATTGTCTCAACCAAGAGGATAAAATGGTTATTATTCATTTCATGAAGGATTATTATAACTGGAGACCTTTTATTTTTACACTAAGTTTGAGAAAATAGTTTAGTTTATGTAAAACTGAATTTAAAAATTAGTGCAATGATCTTTAAGGTGAAAGATCGGTATCTAGAAAAGTACAGGTAAATGGAAAAGAATAACAAAAAATTGATGTAATTTTGATGTCTTGTTTATGACAGTCATGAGCATTTATAATGATTCCCATGTTTTATTTGGTTTGACAATACTATTTGAAGGTGATGGAGTGTGGAGGTCGGGGCTTGATGTTGAATTCAAGGGACTTTATAGTTGTGTCACAATCTGGTATTATTAAGACCAGGGCCTGATAAAGACTAAATAAAGTGTAGGTATACTTGTCGGTAGTTTTCCTTGCCTTAATTGTCACATCCCTCTCTGCCAATGTTTGGCACTGATTTATCCCACCCTTTGTAAGCTCCTCCCCCTTCATATCAATATGCAAATGAGATGTCTAAATGGTTATGTTTGTGGACAAGTACAGTATAGGATTACCTAAATATCTCTTGTACAGCATGTCTGCCATCGATTGGCATTATCTCCATGAAGTGTAATGTAGAATCTCAAGATAAAGGACCTGATCAATATATGACTGGGAGCTATCCACTGAAGGTCTTTACAAAGTTGTTGTCATGTAGTCTCCAATTGGTCGAGGCCAGTCAAACGGAGAGGTCCTGAGAGAACTGATTCATGGCTTTATTATTTGTTTTCAAACTGTTTGTTGACTTTTAAAATCAATAATGGAAAAGTCGTTGAATGTTTCAGATGAGATTTTTGTCATTCTATTGAGAGTAAAATGTTGTCACATTACTGAATCAATGCAAATAACAAGAGAAGAGAAATGGACTACAGTCATTCTTTTTTCTCTCTCTCCTTGGAAAAGTGATTGCTCTATTTATATTTCATCATCATGGAGGGTGTACTCAACAAAAAATAATACCCATAGCCATAGTACAGAATGAAAGATATACAAGAAGAAGATTTAATCATTTCCAAGAAACTTGAATTAACTTAATATTCATGTTTTGGCAAGTGCCTGTCATGAACTTAACAGTGCACAAATTGCCAAGCAATTAAGTCCCTTCAACTGTTCTTTAATACTGGGTACATCATTCTCAGAAGAATCTTTTTGGTATTTCCGTTTGTAGTATGCCAAGTGTGTCACATTGATTTATGAATCTTTGATATTGATGTGAGCAGCTGTGAGAATATTAGAGTCAAGTTTCAGTGTCATTGACCTTTGTTAGCAAGAGTTGACTGACATTGCTGGTACATATAATTATATATGTCCTGGGCAGCAAGCCCACTGGAGTCATGAACAGGTACTGTCCCTTCAAAATTTTCAATCTCTATGAAAATTGAAAATGAAAGATACAATAAAATATTTCGCAGATATAACTTATCAAATGTACACCTTAATGATTAATGAGAAATTGGAAATTGGCACCATTTTGCATCTTGGCTTCTTGAAAAAAGTAAAAATTTTTCAGAGGAGAGAGGACCCCCTCCTAGTGAACATTAAACCCCTCCCCCATGTCAGCAAAACTCTCACAGTGATGTGCTCTTTCATTGGTTACTCTGGCTATGGGCCTGTTGGGCAAATGGCAAACTTTGAAAATTGTAATATAAGTTAATTATTTCTTTTTGTGGTAAACACTCTTAATACACAGTTCCAACCCCCTCCACCCTTAAATCTGGTCAAGCCAAATGAATTTCATGAGTTTAAGACTTAAAAATCCATGTGCTTCTTTCTGTGTCAACAAAAATTCATAAGTATCGAGCTCTAATTTGTTTATTGAAGCAGACTCCAGATTGTTCTGACTCCAAGCTTGTTTCAAAATGGTAAGCATAAACTTGGCTAATGCTATTGCAAAACAGAGATGTATGTTACATATGATTTCTCTTGAGTTCTAACAGAGACATTTAAAAAGTTCAGCAACTGTTTGCTTTTCATAGTTAATCTTTGACTTTTTTCTTCTCTTTGATTTACAGCCTGTTCTACAGGGACTTATAAAGATGAGTCAGGCAATCATGATTGTAGCCCCTGCCCCGCAGGCAGTCATGCAGACTTTGAGGGCCAGAAAAAGTGCACCTGTATTCCAAAACGCTTCAGGGCTGAGGATGATCCGGCATCGGCTCCATGTTCTGGTGAGTTTTGCAGTATTTTATTTTTTTTTTGCTCCCATAACTAGTTGCAATATTTAAAAAGACCCATGGAACAAAAAGGATTAATTTGTTAGATAGATGAAGGTTAGTCACACCAAAATGTACACACATTAATTATTCTTGAGGTGAAGAAATAATTCTCAATCAGTTAATGACTGCTCTCTGATTGACACCAAATTCAAAAGATGTAGAATGGCTCAAATACACAGCATGCACTGAAGGTGTTCTGATTGCACTTCATATTCTTGTATGCTCACCAAGATTATACAAATGAGTATTATGGCTTTATTAAAAATAAACCGCATAATTTGTGTTTGCACAAGTAGATAAATATAAATGTGTGTTTGTGGGAGGGAGGAGGGAGAGCTGAAAGTAGAAATATAACTGTCTTCTATCAAAAGAGTGTGTTATTTAAAGGGGATACTAACCCTTAGATTTCCAAATCGTAAGCACACCACATGCTTAGTGATGGTGACACATGTAACATTGGCATTATTTCAACTGCCCTCCCCTTTAGGGTTCTCGCCTATATAGGCCTGGCCCTGTCTGTCAATAACACTGATTTACCAGTAAATTGTTATGGTAGAGTGGATAAAACCCAGTGGAAGGGGGCCCTCAAAGAGGACAGCCTAATGCAAGTGTATTACTTGGAACTAAAATCATATGATCACTAAAGCCTCAGATATTTTTTTGTTTCATCCTTTCCCTTGCATTAATGTTTGGAACTTCAAAGGGAGTGCAATTTCTTTTGTGGCCTCACTATTTACAATTTAACTTTTATGACCATTCATTTATTTGGAATTTAGGACGTGTAAAATATGGGTTTAATGCAAGTGAAGGTTTCCCTCTCTTAAAATATTTAGATTCTCTTTATGTTAGTTTGTAGGTTGGTGATAGATAAATGCTTTTTTCGCTCACTTAATTTAGATTTATATAGCTAACTTAGCCTTTAAATCAGAGATAAGATAAGAAAAAGGAAAATACAAAAACATTTCAGGGGAGAAAAACGGTAGAATGTATTTTAGTTTGTTTATCAGATAATGGCGCAATAAATATTTCAGTTCTCTGGATATATTACCACGCTTAAAGCGTTGACTTGACTTAAAGGTTTCATGTTCTTCATGCATGTTTTACATTGCATTTAAGTATTATTTGGCAGTCATTGAACTCATTTGCAAAATTGTTTCGCAATAAAGAAAGATTTTTGACTTAGCATTTGTGACAAGAAGCAGCTGATCTCCATTTTGCCATTATTTCCAAAACAATGTGAAAAACCGTAAAGATTGAAGAGAAAAAGAAATTAATCATTATTGGAGCGGCTTAAAATGCAAGCAACACAGCTGTTGATGCAAACATCTCCCAAGTGGTCTTTCATTACCTGCGAAATTGGTTTTTTTTAACCAGAGTAATTCCAGTTTTCCTGCTGTAAGTGAGAGCAACCAAGAGACACTAATTTTATAGGCTAACTAACTGCTGTGTTTTACTTAGCTGGTTCCATCAATAAATTTTTGAATTTCAAATCCAAGGATAACAAGAATTCCTTGCATTAAATGCAAGTTTCAGTGGTCAATTGACAAGAGTATAAGTGGTGAAGGTCAACGGTTTGTTTAAGTTTCAGCTTGAATGCCAGAGGGAAATGTATGTTGGCAGCTGTTTTGAAGGTGTATGTGTTTTTGGTGAAGGAAAAATTATAAGACACAATCTTTTAAGAAAATCACCAAAAACATTGGAAGGATACAAAATGCAAGCTAAATGGAACTTAATCTTTGGTTAAGATTCAATTATATTTCAATATTTTTAAAATTTGCATGTATTTAGGATTGTCATTTAAAAGGTTAATACAGTTGATAGCAAACTTTCCAAACTTAAACTATACTTTAATTGGGTCTATTAGAAGCTGTAATTATAGAATATTTTACAGACAGTCTGGCTCCATTTTCTAAGGTGAATAATTAAGCAGTAGTTATGTCTTTCTCTGAAGCGCAAACAGAAATGGCTTGCGAGAATGTGCACCATCAGGCAGTGTTTAGCCCAATGAAGCATGAAGAACATAGAGGCTGAATCAGAAAGTGGAAACTGTAATTCAATAAAAAAAGCCAACGCTGGTTTCTTGGCCATTACCTTATAATGATGGCATTCCCCTGGCTCCGACTTGTAAACAAAACACGCTCAAGCACTGATTGTATTGTAAAAATATTTACAAGAGTCCATTGCACCGTTACTTTCCGGGTCAAAGTGATAAATCCATTTCAGGAAACTGGGGGACTATAATCGAGAGGTTACGTCAAGTGACATATGCAGCATGCAGCAAAGAGACAGGCTGGATGACTAAAAGAATACATGCCGTTCACATTTTGTTTAGTATTTACCATGCCATTTGTCGTTTTGATGGGGTTTGGTTGGTGCCAGGTTGCTTTTTGAGCTACCTTAGGCCTTCCTTATTCTTTTTCATGACATAAGCACAGCTTTCAGATCGAGCTACTTCAGTTTGGCTGAAGTCGCTTATGTAGATTAAAGTGCCTGATAGGGCTTGTAATTGCTATCAGCCCTGCCAGATGGATATCGTAAAGATTCATATTTGCATATAATAATTCGGTTTATTGAAGTTTGGTGTTGTAAACGGGATGCAGAAGGCATGTGACTCTTTTCCCTATCTCTGATCACTGTTGTCATTTAGTATGCATGTTACTTTAACCACTAATAACAGAACACACAGAATCAATTTTCCCAGAGGGAATTGAATAAAGGTATTAATCCCAGTTTGTTAGCAGGATTTGGTATCTTGCAAAACATTGGATGAATTCAATATATCCTCCACTTTGTCAGAAAGGAACTTGAAATTTTTCAAAGATTAGTTTGTTCAGGGCAAAGCCTCTGTTTGGAATATTTTCTGATAGATGGTGCTTAATGGTGTGGGTGAAGTAAACAGCTGAAAGCTGTAAAAAAAAAAGTGAAACAAGGGCAAGATGAGCGGTACATGCTGTGAAGTGACAACATGTAAATATTTTTAGTTACGAGATTTGGAGTAAACTATGAGAGTGGTGTCAGGTAACTTCATGTGATGGTTGTTTCCTCTCTTTTAGTTTAAAGAGACTCTAAATCTTACGAAATTCCTTCTGTCATAAGAAGTTCTATTTATAACTTCATTATTGGATTTGATTAAACTTATAGCAATGTAGTTGCATGTTTCATTGGATGGGGATGTGGGTGGTCTCACGTTTTCTCAAAATAAGAGAATGAATTAGGGTATGCAGAAATTCTCAGTAAGGATGTGGGTCTGGCTTTTTGTTTGGGGGAGGGGAGATATAGGGCAGATTAGTCCCTTTTCCTCAACAAGAAGAAAGGTAAAAAAACCAAAAAAATATATGCCAATGGCCCTGGTTCCTATAAGAAAAGGACACCTTTGCAGCAATATTCAAACTTACATAAATAAATAGCCTTTAAAAACCTTTAGATTGTACCTTATAGGGGCCTTGGAACAATCTTTAGCTTCTAGCTCCCCTGAATCTACATGTAACTTTGACCAAGGGTAGCATTAATTTGGGCTTCGGCAGTAATGTCCCTCCCCCATGTTTCTGGCAGGGCAGAATTTCTGAAAGAGGTTATATCCCTTCCTGCAGCCATTTTTTTGAGGTTGTTGACTTAATTATCATAAACAGCAATTTTTTTGCTGAAAAATTAAGGACCTTTTATATCCTCTTTCACTTCATCCTATCCCCTCCCACAAGCCTCCACTACTGTCAGTTTCTGCACCCCTCTCATAGGTGAGGTGTTTCATCAGGTCTCTGCTTCCCTACAATAGCTTCAGTGATAACTGCAAGATTTCATAGAATGAGAAATCAATTTACCCCACCTTATCCCCTCCTGAACTTTTAACAATGACTTGCCATTGTGCCTTAAAGAGGAAGAAGGTTTTTAATATCATGCAACCTTTCTGTCTCACTTTGTTTCTGTTGTCTTGCCACTGGTCTTAAATTTTTCTCTCAAACTTTTGCTGATCCAGAGTAAGTTATCACAACCCCCAGAATAATTGCTTCATGAAACATTGGTAATTATGGCCCATGAAGCATGTCATACCTTTTGGGGCTCCCAGATGATTTGGAATTTCAGTTACTTATTTTCAGGTATTTTGGTTCACACAGCCTTCATTCCATCCAATGAAATTTTATAAATTGTTTGTTGTTGTAACTGATTATGAAAAATTGCATCAAAGCAATTGTTCACCTCACCTGTTTCTACCAAAGGCTTCTGGCAGCCATCAAACCCAGTTGCACAACAATTTAAGATACATCGTGGGTGAGGGGATATGTTATTCTTTCAAATTGGCCGTGCGGTTGACCTTGTTACTGTTCTAATTTCCCCATTAATGAAGGTGTTCAGTTGAATCACAAATTGGGAGACTGTCAAATGGAGGTTATAGAGGGCAGCAGACAGTAAGCCTACAACAGTATTGGTAGTATTGGTGAGAAGATGTGATACCTGCAATGTACTTATGAGATAGAGGGCAGCAGACAGAAGGCCTACAACAATGTAGAGATGGGATACCTGCCATGTATTTATGAGCATAGTCTCAATTGTTGATAAATTTAGACTACTTACAAAATACAGTCAAGATTCATCAGCACTTACTTAAGAACTCCTAAAAATGGAGATCAGATAGTGCCTGAAAGTTGTGAAAAACTTGACATGTCTCTCAAAGGGGGTCAGAGACCACTGAGTAAGGAGTACAACTTCCATGCCAGAAGTTATGTTTGGGTAGAAGCCTAGCACCAAAATGCATATTTGTCAGCTCTCAACCACTTCAATCACCAATAATAATGATGTTACTTACTGCAACTAGTTTACATAAATTACAGAGGTAACATTCACATACACAGTTGTCAAGGCAATATGCAAATTAGCTAACTTAGAATCACAGAAATACATACATACCAAAGACTTTGAGGA
This sequence comes from Holothuria scabra, assembly GCA_037179385.1. NCBI lineage: Eukaryota > Metazoa > Echinodermata > Holothuroidea > Aspidochirotida > Holothuriidae > Holothuria > Holothuria scabra. The sequence goes on along the minus strand of CM074195.1, from coordinate 10,009,323 downwards.
ACCTATCATTGTTGAGCGAGATGATGCACTTTATTAAAGGACTAATCCTCTCACCCCAAACTACAATTCTTGTAGGGCTTTACCAAAGTTCCTAATTGGCTCAGCTTTTTGATAGACAGCTAATTCAAACAATGCAGAGTACCAAAGTTTATAATACACCCCATGAACTGTACCAAGAGTGTTTTGATAGTACACATTGAGCTTTTTATACTCACCCTGAAGCAATAAACTGAGGTTGTGTCTGGATGAGGATAAAATTTCAGACAATTGTGGAAGTGGCTGAAAGGGCCAAACCTCTCACCCCAAACTACAATTTTGGTACTGGGTTATCAAAATTCTCAATTCGCTCAACTCTTTGATTTGCAACAAATTCAAACAATGCAGAGTACCAAAGCTTATATTACACTGCATGAACGCTTCTGAGAGTGTTTTGATTAAATAAATTGAGTTTTTCTATACTCACCTTGAAGCAATAAACTGAGATCGTATCTGGATGAGGGTGAATATCAGACAATTGTGGGAGGGGCTTCAGTAAGAAGGGCAGGAGAATTGGTACTATTTGGGGTGGCAGAATTGGGCCTTTAAAAGCAATGGAGTAAAGGATAAAAATCCAGTTCCCCACAATTAGAAAAAAAGGGAGTTGGGCACCGCTAGGTTTTATTTTGTAAAACGTTTGAAGTAATTTGAGATCCTGTTCACTGATGCATGATCAGTTCATTGGCTCTGAAAAACCAAAAGCCAGAAGGACAATTAAGCTGAGGTACAAAACTCTCTTAAACCTAACATGACCCTTACCTTTACTGCCTACTCTGTATAAAGTGTGGACTCACTCTACATTCTTTCAAAATAGAAAAAGAGAACTTGATTTAGGCAAAGAATTCTTTTAAGTTACAAAATATATCTCACCTAGGCAAACACAATGTAGAGTTTCAATTTTTTTTTGATGGAATAGATATTTTTTAATTTAACCAAGATACGTAATTTTAAGCAGAAACCTACAGCAATATTTCTCGAAACATAGTAAGTTGGCAGCTTGGCATAAACATTCAGTTTTGTGTTTTTTTTTTTTTTTCTGTTCTCCAATGGTAAATTCGTTTTAGTTGAATATCTTGGCAGAGTAAAAATACTAAATGCGACTACATAAAGAGACAATAGAACCATGCTCTCATTTTTCAACAATACATTTTCAGTAATCGCGCTTTTTAAACATTCCTTTTATTGTGTGCAGGTTTTCTAAGTAAATTTCAATAGAATGTGGCCTGTTTCTCACGTCATAGATGTTACAGATTTTAAAAGTGTTAACCTATTTATGTAGATATGATTGTGTCATCTCTTTGATTGATTTTTGCAATCAGTTGGTCTCTTTTTGTTGTTAAATGAAAGTAAGATTGCTCCATTGTAAGTTACTAATTACATTCGGACACTTTTTTTTTACGTTTTGGTTTTGTGTTGGTAATGGTTCCATTCATTGCTGGCACAACTGGTCTACCTGTGTATTTTCCTGGGTGATTAGCCCCCCCCCCAAAAAAAAAGACAACAACATCAACAACAAGTAGAGGTGATGATTTGAATAGTGCAAAGTCAACCTTAAGGGTATTAGCTAACATTCAATTTGCTTTGTACTCTGCAGGGAAATGCATGATTGTTAACTCATAAAGAGTTAAAATTTAATTTAATATTTCAAAAGATCGAGCGAAAATTGAAAAGTCCACTCCAAAAGAGCGAAAATTCACTTCAACAAGAGTCAAGTCTCACACTTGATGGTGTGCCCTCATGAAGGGACCACTCTAAAAAAGTGATCCTTGATGGTACTCTTTAAAGAGTGCATTTTCACTTACAGTGAATGTCACTCTTTTTGGAGTGAGTTTCACTATTCTTGGAGTGAATGAACTCTCTAATGGAGTGAATTCACACTTCTCAGTTGTATTTTGTAGCTAGATCTGTAGTTCAAGATACAACCTAGTGGGGCTATAAATAAAGATGATTGAGAAGAAAGCATGACCAAAGGTGCAAAAGTGACTTCATTTTGATAAGATCTGTTTGAGTAATTGATTGCTGTAGAAGAAAGAGGGGGAAACAGTCATTTCTGAAAAACATTGTTCCTTGTAGCTCATTTACCTTTGTGTAAATGGGTGAAAAATTTCAAATGTCAACTGTTTAGCTCTTCAAAAAATTCTTAAAACACAGCTTAAAAATTGCCTGCACAGCAAGCATACTTTGCTTTCCTTTTGCTTTGAAATTTTAAGTGTATTAAACAACTCTAGACTGTTCAGCAGGATTGTTATAACTCTGCTAGTGAAGTGATACAGTGCAGTGTTCATTTGATTTTCACGTTTTAAGTATGTGTAAGTATTGTGTGATGTGTCATCCACAGATCTACAGAGAGTATGTGTACCTACTTTTTTCCTGCCAAAACCAAACATGAATTTTCATTTGCTAAACTTCTTTTTATCCAACCCGTTCAGTTGTTCTATAAATTTATGATTTTAAGAGTAATGCTGACAGTTTTCATGGAAGTTGTCTTTAAGGCTCTATAAGGAAAACTTCATTCAAAAAAAAAAAAAAATATCATTTGTAGCCATACAAAGAGAAATTATCACCCAGATGAATTCATTAACCTTCAGTTTTTCGGCTAACAACTATCATTTATACCTGAAAAGCTAATAAAGGTTTCTTTAGAGAATTTGTGAGGCATTGATATCACTCTTTGTTATGATGCAATAATTACATCCCGGGATAACGGCCGAGTTAATGTTCGCATAAATAATTAAGATCAAGAAAATTAAAAGGTTGGTAGAAGCTATTAGCTTACCGTTGCTGCTCTATGAAGAAACCAAGAGTTTGTTTTGGCCATGAATCATATAATTGATAATTGTGTCAAATTTGAAGGAAATGAGACACACCAAAAAGCAATTAAGCTATTGTAGAAATGGAATGGTATGTTATCAAATCATTGATCACATAATGAAAAATGAACCCTTTTAAAAAAAAAACGTTTGTAGTATCTCGGTAAAAAGTAAAAGATAAACTTTGAGGAGAGTGGACATTGAATGCGGCTATTAGGAAATGTCTGGAAATTGTCACAGTCTCTGGTTTATTCTTAGCTGGACACTTTGGTGTAAAATTTATTTGAAGGGAAAAGGGGAAAATGGATTGTCTCTGCACGAGTAGGGAATACAAAATTAATGCCTGGTCAGCTTTTACCACCTCGAAGGGAAGGCAGTGATGTTGAATTTTGTAAAGACTAGTGAAGTATGACTTCGCATCGGATGGGATTTCAACCGAATTGATATTTGAATTTATAAGGTCAGTTACAGAAAATGTCATTGCTACCTTGCGATAAAAATTGTGCTGTCCTATATAAGGTTGGCATGGTTTCAAATCCTTTTCAGCAACTGTCAGTACATTAAAGGCCTCTGCAGTCCATACTCAGTTGTTGCAACTGCTATTTATAATATGTTATATTATTTTTATGCATACATGCATACTTTTTTTTTATTTAAATTAGAAGTATACTTGAAACTTTCTGGTTTCAATAAACAGGTGAAATGATTGCTTGTGTAAAGTTTCAAGTTTATTTGAAGGTGTGAAAACTGTTTGTTGAGAAAATCTGTTCAAATCAAAAGAATAAAAAAAAAAGAAAAATGGCAAAATGAAAGAGAAAGAAAGGTGTGGAAAAGTCTTTCCATGGATTAGAGAAAAAGTGCCAGTAAGCCGCAACTGTAGAAAGGCTGTGGTTGGCCCAACTTAAAGGACAAGAGCAGCCCCTACAAACTTTGTTTTGAAACTATACAGCTTAATGTCACAATTTTCCTCCTATTTCCCTTCACAGTAGGTTTTATAATATTTTAGGATATCCATATTGCATATTCAAGATAAACCAAGCTGTCACTCTAAATAAATATCAGATTTGAGTAGAAGCATATTGTCACATGACTCCAAAGAGCCAATCATGAAACAGGGCAGTCTGCACAACTTCAACTTGGGGTGACTGCTCTTGCCTTTTGGTTAAAAACTGAACCGTGAAACCTCATCTAACTACTGTCTTGGTAGATCTCCATCGATATAGTCAAAACAGTTTTCTTCCTGGAGCAATTTATTTCATAGCAATGATGAGAAATTTGATAGATTTTGTGAAATTATTTTTTTAGAGGGAAAGAAAATCAAGAATGCAAAGATAAAGTTACCTTTTTTGATAAAGTTACCTTTTTTTGTAGACAGCCAACATTTCTCATTTGATTTTTTGGGAGAATGTTATCAAATTTTTACCAATTTGAACGCAACCTTGCAGCAGTTTGAGTCTTACTATTTAATCATAGAAATTGCCCAGAGTTACAGAAGCGAAAGTGCTGTCCCCTACTTACACCTGTCAGGTAAAAGTAGATAGCTAGCAAAAGAGTGAATGGAAATAATTTTGATGAATTTAAAAAAGTGAGGCCACGAAACATGAAATTCTGTCCAATGATTTTGGAAGTTTGATTAAAACCGCAGAAGGTAAAAAAAAATTTTTAAATGGTTTTATGTTGGGCTTGGTTTACAGACTGGAGGGTAAATTGTGACAGACATGTTGATCAGAGGATGCATTTGCCCTTCATGTTAGCGGTGTACCACACATTATTAGAGGAGGCACACGAATACAAATGTCAATATCCTAAAAAGAGGTAGGGGGTCCCTGCTAAATTTGAAGTGGTTATTTTTCTGGGACATTGTGGTTTGAATAGCATATCATTATTTGCAAAATGGGATGGAAAAGGATTTAAAAAAAGTTGAAGAGGGAGGTTGATGTAAAGTTGTTTAAAAAGAGAAGATGTAGAATATCAAAAGGGGCAGAAAGGTTTTGTTTTGCTGAAATACAGAGACAGAAGGTGGAAACACTAGTATCAAATGATATAGGCCTACTTCTCTAGAAGAAAAATTTGCCAAATTAATTTTAGGGGAATGAATAAAACATTTGAAATAGGTCAATTTGTTGAAATGCTTTAAAGGGGAGCAGAAGTCAAATTAATGGTGAGATAAATATAACTATAGGAAATGACCAGCAAAAAAGTTTCCTTACCATTATGTTCAGGACTGAAAAAGCATTTATTGTTTGGCAAGTAGGCCAAATTCCAACAATTTTTCATGTTCCTTGTACAAAACTAGCCAAATTGCCCTCCAACTACTCTTATTTTCAGCCAAATATTGAACTCCCCCCGTAACAAGATTTCTTAGTATCTGTAATTTTCTTGCAATGACCACTTTTCACAGTGAATTACCAGAACAATATAAGTAGTAAAAGAAATTTTCATGTGAAAGTGAGTTGTGAATGTAGGTAGTTTAAATTAAAAAACAAATTCATAAAAGTCTGTGATTCATCATGGAAATAATGTGTCTAGGGATGTGACCAGGGTAAAAGAAAATTTTAAACACTTGTGACATTTTTTTAATTCATCAGTACAGAGTTTTTATTGTGATTTGGCCTACATTGTTTTCTACCTCATATCTTCATTCAGTCTTTTCCCGTAATGATGCTTGCTTAGAATAAAAATACTGAAAAACGCAAATGAAATTGATTGTCTTCTAGGTATGAACAATTTCATTGTAATTCCAATTCCTTTCGATTACGATCTTTTAAAAAAAAGGTTGAGATTTTGTCAAATGAGACAGGTCTCAATCGTTGAACTTGGGATTGGAGTATTTTTTTGCCTTTGTCAGATTTTCTTTTCTTTTGCGATTCTTATTCCTTTTCACATTAACATCGCAAATATGATTCATAATTGAATGAAACGAAAGAACTTTGATCAATGAAAGCAGAAATAACTATGACATTGAAAAATTGCTATGAACTCAGTGTTACCTCTGGGCATATTTAGTAGGGAATGTAAAATAATGATGTTGAATGTTTCTGCTTACACCACAGCCATAACCTTGAATAGTAATGCAGCTCTTACATTAAAGACAGTTTAGCCAAATTTTTATTTGAAAATTTGAGTGAAGTGATGTTACGTTGTGCTACATTTTAGTCAAAGGACTTTAACGTTTGACGAAAGTTGCTTAGCAGTACTACACACTTTTACAAGTGCATGAGTCATTTTGGCAGAGTGGAGTGTGTGAGGACATTCGTTAGCATCAATTAGTCGATGTATTGTTTGCATTCCACTTGTGCCCGCCTTCAATCTTGCATTCATTTCCTGACCTGAGCGACTGGGAAATTATTGAATGAGTCGGCAGAAGACAAACAGATAATTGACAAGCTCGGCATCACAAGATTGCCACGAAACCTTTTTGTTTGATACGTGGGTGAAAGGAGGCATCCTTTGGACTGATTTGTTATTAATAACTCCCATTGGATTTTCCTAGTGATACTATGCACCTTGAAACATGGCCAGTTTCGTATTAATTGCTAATGTACAGAGGAATTATTGATTTGTGCTAGATGCTTGTATTTGTCAGTGTTACAGATCTCTTGTCAGTTAGGAAATCGTTGGTGATCTAGAATTGTCTTGTAGTTTGCAAGACATGAATTTTGGTTAATGGTGTACTTGCTGCATTGAAGTGGAGTACAAAGGTGGCTCTTTTTGAAAAATCAACATAATTATCTTAAGTGATTCAATTTTCTCGGCTTTTTATGGTTGTCAAGGTTACTAAATAATAAATACAGATATTACAGTAGCAGTACAAGGTATTATATACTTTGGATCATGGGAACTTCAACTCTGTGAACAACAATCCCTGTTACCGTGCATAGTTATACAGTACCTGCCTTCGATAGGGGAACTTGAGTGATCAAATTGTTTTAAGAAACTCTATGAAGTTACCCCCATGTACAACTTTCCCTTCACCCTCAACTAGCCATTGGTGCGAGATGTGTTGGTACACAAAATCCCACATTGTTATTTTGTATGGAGTTAATATACAACAGTCCACATTACTGCAGTCTGAAAGTAATGTTGACTGGGTCTCAGCTAGCATTAATAAAGGTCTTAGTTTTGCTGTACATCTTAGGTTGTTTTTAAGTCTAGTTTTGTAGGCACTCATGCAAAGTTACAATTGTAAAGAACAATGTGACTACCCTGAACCAGGACTGCCTTCATGGCATATTTGAGTATGTTTCCTCGGTGTCACTACCCTCCCTTTCTTTCAAAGGCCTAATGTTATGACCTCAAACAGTTCCAATTCCAATTTCCAATTCTCCTAACCTACATAGTCTAGCCCCTCCCACAACTGTCTAAAACTTTTCATGGAGACACAATTTCAGTTTATTGCTTCAGGGTGATTTGTACAAGACCCAAACATTTTGTGTTCATAAATCAAAAAGCTCTCTGTGTAGTGCAAACTTTGTCATTTGAGCTACTGTACTCTGCATTTTTGGAACTTGTTAACTGCCCTTAAGGAGAAAAACTCTTGCCTTTTTATGTTATGAAGGCATGAAATTTTTGAAAAATCTATTAGCAGTCATCTGATTATGCCATAGGTAGCATAGAACAATTTGCTTCATACTTTGAGTACACCTGGCTTTTTGAACTATAAAAATGGTTTAATACTCTAACCTTTGGGCTGTTGAGACAGAATTTTACTTCTCAGCAAAGTAATTTCTTCAGGGGGTATCTGCACCTGTCAAGGGCAAAGGTCACAAAGAGGTCACCGTCTACTTGTGGAGTTTCTGGGGCTGAATCGAAATCTTCATATGAAGGAACACATTTTCAGACTGGAGAACCATTTAACTTTTGACTAAATTTTGGTAAACATTTCTGTATAAAGGGTGGTATGATCATCCAGATATGGACACTTATGAGTGCTAAGTGTAAAATGTATGATTTGCAGTGGGGATGATAATTTAAAGTGAGGGGGGGGGGGGGAGAGAGGGAACTAGGGGAAGATAGGATTGAGTGACATGTAATGGCAACTCAAAGCCTCTATAGACTTCAAACACTGTAAATATTGAGTCTAGAGCCCTAGCTTCTTTCCACTATATTTACTCTCTTGTCTCCCTTCTACTGGCACTTTTCACAAATCTAACGGTGAGTTACTTTACTGGTGTAATACAATTAGAAGTAAAAACCTCAAGTCCCCCCCCCCCCCCACACCGTCTTGTTTAACAATTATTAAAAACTTAAAATACTTTTGTCCCACTTCTTAAAAAATTTCCAATCCCTTTGAATGGTTGCCATTCCTTCATTTTCACTGGTATGCTTTCTTTTTGCCTTCTACTGGGGTACTTAACTGTTTCAAGACGTGGCCCCTAATACTAGTACTTTTTATACAGGATGTTGGTATTAAAATCAAACTCTTACTAAATCCACACCACAGGTCCACAAATTGGTCCATCCCTTCTGAAACAGAGCTCCAAGCTGCAGATTCATTTAAAGAATTCATGTCTAGATTCAATCATACGGTCGATCCTGGTTGTTATTTACTATGGTATGAATAGCAGGCTTAATCATGCATATTCATGATTTATTGAAACCAAAGGACTTTCTGATTGGTTCCCTTAATTAATGCTGATTTCGTAGGAGCTTGTAATGGCAGTCTGTGCATAAAATTAACTTTGTCCAGAGACTTTCTCTCATAGGTGAGTTTTACAAAGGAGGTAACAGCCACTGTTTTCAGAGAGGGAAAAGAGCTTTCTTCAGACAGACTCAACACGGGCTAAAAAATAGGTGGCAACAAAGGTTAAAATAACTGGAATAAATAAGTCTGTCAAAGGGTGCAGTCAGCTATTAACCCAGGTTGGCAACTTTTTCTTGAACATGTTTTGGGTTTGTGCCCCTTTCCCCAAAATGTGTTGGGAGTCAAAATGGCTGATTTTGCTTTGAAGGCAAACAAATAACATTCCTGGTTGTTTGTCGCTAACCATCATTGTCAACCTTCTTTGACATGATTTTTTAAGGTTTTCTTTAGATTCAATATTTCATCACTTCATTTTAATATTCTGACATCAGAAAACCTGAGGCTGTAAATATTATGTACGTTTGACAGAAGAAAATAAACATATTCTTAAAGTGGAATGTAGGGTGTTTAGTCAGAACTTGACAAAATATTTGGGATGGTCCAACTTTCTGAGTTGCTTTAAGATATAGACACGGGAAATTTCTATGACAAACTGAATGCAAACAAGGGTTGATAGGCCAGACCAGGATTTTATCTTGAAACATTTATAAATGGTTAAATGAACAAAATCTGTCATTGTCTGAAAGATCCCTCTTATACACCAAAATATTTTTTGCCTTGAAAAATTTGCAACACAGCTGACTTTTTGCAAGTTTTGTACTTTTGTTCTGTATGGCAAGAGCATAATGTCCTTTTCTGTATGTGGCCTCACTCTTGTAAAACTTGTTTTATTGAATTTTCCCCATGTCTAGAAGTGACTGAATTTCTCTTTTAACTCAATGGGTTTTACTGTTACCCTGCCTCTAATACTGAGGTTGCTTTAGGGTAAACTACTGTAGCATAAATTACTGATCATGATGATTAAAATATCTTATGTCCGTACCATTATCAATTAATCTTATTAATGATATTGCTATTTGTATTTACATATGTCAGTTTGATATACAGCCTGCGTAGTCTTCACAGTTGTGGAAAACCTTGAAAGTCACAAAAACTGGAAAATCTTTCTAGGGCTTGAGAAAGTCTTAAAATTCAAGGAAACTATATGTAGCCTTGGATAAGCCATGGAAATTTTCACAAAGTGACAGTCTTTCTTTTTCACTTGTTATATCAAAGCGTATCCACTTACAGTGTCAAATTTTATTATCATCCTCAACTCAAATTTTATGTTTTTTGTGGGAAAGTCCTAGAAAAGTCACAAAATTGATTCCACAGAAAATGCAGGAACCATGAAATGCAAAATTTTAATTTTTATTTCTCTTTCAGCCGCTCCCAAAGCACCAATCAACCTTGTGGCAACAGTCGACAATCAATCCAGTGTTGTGACCCTTACCTGGGAAAGTCCAGACAGGACTAATAGCCAGAGAACAATCACATACTGGATAGAGTGCCCTCTATGTCCTACTGACGCTGTCTACTCCCCTCCAGATAAGTATATTTCCACCACACGGGCCGTGATCAGCAACCTTGATTCCCATACCACGTACCAATTCAAGGTTCACTCCTATAGTGATATCTCCGATCAAAGCTTGGAAGATTACTTCAGTACTGTGAATGCGACCACTTTTTCATCAGGTACGAATTATTTCTCCCAAACTGTCTACTAAACTTAGCCCATCATACTCTTGTCTCCTCGCAAATGCCATCTCCGGAGATGAACAGGAAACTAAGATAAAACATAGTGGGTTGAAATAAAGGTAAATCAATGAAATAAAAATAGGGCTATTGATAACATTCTTCTAGATCTGTAAATTTCATTAGCCAAATGGTGAAGATGTTATTAAAGCTATCTTTTTGTTTGTACAACCAATCCTTCAACAAGAGTTAAAAAAAGCAAATGTTTTATTGCTATGCCGATCTAGAGAAGGCCCTCTCTGCTATCTAGGGTTGGGAGAACTTTAAGGAACGTTCAAGAATGGAAGTAAACCCAGCTTCCGAGATCACTTTAGGTTTGATGGAGATTTCCTTCTAGGTTCTAGTGTCTACTTATAATTGGAAGGGAAACATTAAAAAGTTTCATATTGAGTGCAAACAGATCATGAAATTGATTGTAGAAGTGGCAAGTCTTTGGAGATGACTATCTTATTTCTGTGGGTGAAGTGGCTAGGGAAAGTGCAAATGTGTGAATAAAGTTTTGCAGCGAGGAAGTGTTGTTTTACTTGATATGTTATTGTTATTTTGAAAAGACGCCAAGCAGAGGCACCGGAATCCTATTGTCGGACATTCCAGAATTGACTTAAGTTTCTCACTTCTTTTATTAAGCAACTTTGATTTTAGCAACAAGTCGCCCTAGTCTGTTTTATTCTCGCTATGGGCCAATAAAGGTGTTCACTAAATTTCAATGTCCGTATTAAGTTGTTCTGCAAATGACATTTAACCTTCAGGGATATCTGTGTAAACCTGACCCGTTTTAATAACATCTCTGAATTGCTTTTGTAATGGACCTCTTTGCCCAGAGGTGTAGTGAAACATTTCATGCTGCAAAACATAAGTTGGTAGATTGGAACAAAATTTAGTCACACTTTTTTCCTTCAAGCTTTTTCTTTGTGGAGGAAATTTGTAGTTAAATCAAGCTTTGACTCACCTAGGAGGCTGCAATGCTTCAATTTTATTTTTGAATCACAAAGGGGGATGCAAAATTTCAGATTTAAAGTTACCAACATTTGCAAGGGGGCAGCTGTTTTTTCCTCTCACAGGGAGATGCAGAAGAAAACAATTGTGGCTAGGCTTTGCGGTACCCTCAGTAGGTAGGAGTGCTTATGCTATCAGGTTTTGCCAGATGCTTATTGCAAGCGGAAGTGGTATACATGTCAGTATCTGTCTTATGGTGTCTATATGATCTCATAAACCCCAAACTAGGGTTGGGCGGTCCTTTGAAAATATTGGTACCGGTATTGTTAAACACACAGAATCGGTATTGAGTTAGTACCGGTTCTCAACTCTCTAGCAGGAAAGTCGGGTGGGAAGGAACCTAAGCCACGCATGGCCCCTATGTTATTCTGCACATTAATGCATCTGGGTGTTTGATTGGGTTAACTACTGTGCAGGAACCTTTGCTCTTAATGATTGTGTAGCCTAGGCCTAAATATTTTAATCATCCACACATCCTAGCAGTTATTATTGTCAGCAGATATAATGATTACCGGTAATTTTTTTCAAGTACCGGTATTTTCTCAAGAACCTGTATTAGTAACACACCAAATATCTTTAGTATTTTCATTACCAGTACCTCTAGTACTGGTAGTGAAGTCAGTACCAGTATACTGCTCATCCCTACCCCAAACCAGCAGTTCTGGGGATGTATTCCCACCGGACTCCTGTGGCATGGTTCTAGTCAAACCCCTTCCACCACCTCTGACCCCTAATATTTTATTAAGTGTAGTTCAAAATGTTACACCTTTGGCTATTCAAGATGAACACCTCCGAGGGGTGGTGGATTGTGACAAAAGCTTGCGGGAACTTCCATAAAGCATACAAACATGAGTTGCTAACACTTACACTGAAGCAGACATTTACTGATAAATTTAGTATCGTGACACATTCTTCATTCCAAAGAGAATGCTAAAAGATTTTATAACAAGATCAATCTTGCAATAAACTGTTTTTCTGTCTTTGATTCAACAAATTTAATTCCAGAACAAAGACATTTCATTTCTCCATGTTCCTCAGCATTCTTCCTGGGATGGCTTATAAACAGCTGGGATGCTGTGAAGCAGGGTAACATCCCAGTGACAAATTTTAAAACGTTTGAGGATCCCTCCTCATAAATTATCCACCTTTTACGAGCCCTCACCAGACATTTGTGTAGGTTTGTAGCCAAAACTTGGCCCATAACTCAGGGCGATGTTTATACAAGTTTCAAATAGATGCATGGGCTGGAATTCAAGGGGTTATATAGTTAGGTTAAGTCAGCGTCTCGCTACATTTGTCATAGTTACATTAAGTTGGTGACAAATGTATCGGGTTCTGTGAATCATTTCTGGGGGTGTGAAATCATGTCTGTAGCTTGATAAGATAAGATGCACTTGATAAGATAAGATTTCTTTTTTTTTTTCTCAAATTTATTTTCTTGGCTTCTAGTCTGAATTGAATGAAAAAGTAGATTACATTACAAAGGACAGCCAAGCCTAGTTTGTATTCCTAAAGAAACTCTCCTAAGCACCAGGGGCTTCTAACAATAAGCCGACTCTTCTTGCAATTTTTCCCTTTTGATGTAGATTTTTATTATTAAAGTAGGCTTTAATGTTTACTTCCCTATTGGCTTTGCCAGTGGTTGTGCCAGAATGTGAAACTTGGGCTGCAAACTAAGGGGAAAGGATAATGTTGGGGAAAAAATTTTCAGATGTAGGGCAAAATGAAGCCCAAAATGCCTGTTCCTGGTTGGTGGGGGTCTAGAGGGCGAAGCCCCCGGAGACTCTGAAGTTTTAGCATATCTGTGGTTGACAAATTAAGTCTCTGAACAGGGGTATCATTTCCTTTTTTTGGTTAACTCAACTCCTAACTGGCCTAATTTGGGGGGGGGAATATGGGGCAAGGACAAAATCTTGGGGAGAAAGTTCTTTTTCGCTCCATGGTAGCACCACCACTTGACTTTGCCCTCTTTATTCTTATTTTCCTGTTTTCATTTTGTTTTCAGTTTTCCTTTCTTCACCTCAAGTTCTTCTTAAAACCATTATCATCTAGGATTTTTAAAGGAAGTGATGGGAAACCTGGCAGGGAAGAAGGGGAGGGGGAAGAGTGCTTATATTTTATTTGACAAGAGCAGATTCTAGAGTCTCTTTGAAGGGTCCAGGAGCTTATTTTGTCTCTTCCTTTGTTACCTGAGTTGGGTGTTTTCAACACTTTTAGCAGAAAATGTGCCAACACTCTCCTACCTCCATTTTTACGCTCTTATTATTCCTCTTTCCATCCCCATTCACTGTAGCAATTGACAGGGACCTCTGCCTTCCCATACAAAAGGAACAAAAATAGCCTTTTGATGAAAACACAATCTTTTGGGAACCAAAATTGCAATTTTGCATGAATTATAATTTCTTGCACAAGGTTCTTATTCCCCATTGACTTAGTACAGTATTATGCTCTCCACTGGATTGCATAGAAGGTCAGGAGTTCGAGTCCTGGCTGGATCATACTGAAGACTTTAAAAACGGAACCTACTGCCATTGTGCTTGGTGCTCAGCATAAGCAATGGAGTAGGGAAAACAAGCCACTACTGGTAAATAGGTTGTTGCCAGCTCGACTTGAACCAATGGGTTGGAAACTGGTGTGTAGAACTGTGTCCAACCTAACCTTCACCCCTTCAGTTCTCACTCCCATCTCATCCTTTTCCCTCCTCTCACAGCCTCTACACCTTCATGGTCTTGCCCTTCTAATTTTCTTTCCTTTTTTCTTCCCTTCTAACAATTCTGTTCCTCCTAGCTTCCTCTTCTCCAAGCCTTTTTCCATCCTTGTACACAAATTTCCCTCATATGCTATGCTTAGTTACCCCCACTCTTAAGAATTTTTCACTGCATCGCTTATTTCAAGATTCAAACGGTAACATAATCACTTCATACCTAGCATCCCTCAAGGTGGCTCTATGTTTATCAATAAAGCAGTATTAATCATAGACCTGCTGGATTAGCTGTAGACACGATGTGCACAGTGTTAAGTAATTACCCCATGAACGAGCACCCTGGTGTTGCAATATGGGTAATAAATCATGTCATAACAGTACTCAAGCCTTTACCTTTTATGGTATTGTTTGATCTTAAAACTGAAGTTACAATTTTCATTTTGTAATTACTTTCTATGTGTCCTCTAATTTCAGTGTCACTTGGTGGTTATACCACCCTGTAAATTTATAGACAGTTTTTGTTATCACCAGTTTCAATATTCTCCTAACAGTAGATTTGCAAAAAGCTAAAATATTATATGCTTGATTCACTCCACAGATTTATATACTTTTCGTAACAAAAGTTTGAGGTGGTCATTTGTTGATGGTCAATCGCTTCAACCTAATGGACCTACCAGATGTTAAAATGTATGGTTTTGCGATGTGTGGAGTTACTCAGAGTTGTAAAAGAGAAAGCTGTTCAGCCTTAAGGCATCTGAAATTAAGTTTGATTTGATAAAATAAGAAAATGAAGAGAAAAGACTAACTTTGATTGTAAGTAAAGGTGTTATTAGTTAAATGGAGTTTTACAGCGCAGTTTCCAACAAGTGGTTCAATTTGAGCCAGTAAGGTGGAGTACTAAAACAGTTTATAGAGTAATTGGGGTTCATTGGTGTCAGCTTTAATTTTTCCAATTGGAAGCTGTTGTTTAAACAAAAACTTTTTAATGAGAATGCTAGGAATCATTTATTGTTATTTACTCATATTTCAGTGATTTCAAAGCCATTTGCAAAAAAAAATTGAAAGTTTGCAACCATTTCTAAATTTTATCCCTTTTACATGAACAGTACCTTCAAGACCCAGAGATGTCAAAGTTTTGAAAGAGGAATCATCGGAAAATGCCATCCTCCTCACCTGGCTTCCCCCACTTTATACCAATGGAGAAATTATACAGTATGAGATACGATATCGCCCAAGCGAGCTAACAGAGGAACAAAGCAAGTACCAGTACAGTGTACCACAGGGCCGAGAGGTGGAAAACAAATTAGTTGAAGCATTGCAACCAGGAAAGGAGTATATTTTTGAGGTATTTGATAAGTTTCAAGAAAGCTGCTTTGCCCCTCATTACCTCCTATTTACACTTTGTAATACCCACTTACCTGCGGTAAGTCCCTGGCAAGCTTTTAATAGCACAGTGGCTCCAGTTGACCTCTGGAAGAGGTCAGCTGGAGAGGTTCTCCTTCCTGTTTGCCTGTCAAAGTGACTTAGTGCAGTTTGTTCCTTGGCTTGTTTTCCCTCGTAAGGAGGTTCTTACTGCTCAAATTGTAATATATTTGGATATATTTGAGTATACTTTTGAGGTATTTGATAAGTTTTAAGAAGATTATCACTTTTGGTTCAATTGCTCAATTGCAAATTTACAGTTACTATTCCTTTTCTTACTTCCCTTGCTTACAGACAAACAAACTGCCATGCTTATGAATGACCCTCCCTTTTCACCTTTTTGGTCTTTTAAAAATGGCCTCTACAGACTACCATAGTCATTCATGGATGTATAAATAGAACATTAGGTAACAGAAGTAAAATACTGCACCTCTAATATATTTAACAGCTGTTTAGGTATCAGATATTAAAATCACAGTCATCTTACTCGAGCAGCTGACTACCAGGAAGAAATACTGCTAGATTTTTCAGGGCTAGGAAATTGAGAGAAGCTATATTCACCGCTTGACTTCCCCTCCTTTCTGCTTGAGGGAAGACCACGATCAATGCTACATTAACTCTTACTGATCAATAACAGTCATAAATCAGCAGTTTGCTGGTAGTGTGCAACTCATGGAATGTTAGCTGGCAAGAAGGTTGTCCAAGGCAGAAAGGTCACTGGGTATGGGATCTGTCCCCGGGGAGACGTCAATGAAATAATAAGACAAACTTCATTTAGAGGAAGGGTTTATTGGAAAATTAGGGTGAAACATTGACTAGGGTGGGGGTGGAAAGATCAGGAGGGAATCATGCAAGAGGGAGAAGAAATACTGGTTTGAAAAATGAAAAGGTAATGTTTTATTTTTTATTGAGCCTCTGAAAAAATCTATTTAAGAGTGGTAGATTGCCCAGTATTTTGATGAGTGGGAGAGGGGTCTAATAAAGTTATCCAAGAAAATCTCTGTGGAAACTGTTCCCCATTTGTGTATTTTCAAGTCTACCTCTGATGTTATTGCTGCAGAGCAAACTTCTTTTTAAATTATCTAGGAATCAACTTAAGAAAATAAAGTTTATCACTCCAGATAAATTTAACAGCCCACATGTGCAGAAGATGAATGCAATAAATGCTACTTTGCTGAAGTTTATTGCCTCAAAGAAACCAAGCTCTGTGGTTTGCTGATTTATAAAGTAACTTCAAGCAAGATGGGTAGTCAAGGTAACCAAATAAAAAGTGAAATCGTTTTCCGTGGTAAATTTGGCTTGGATTTGTACAAAAAACCTTCCATATTTGTCAAATAGTTTGAAACATTGCTTATAGAAGTTCAATATTATCTGGCAATAGGCCTAGCCTTGACTATCTTTGCTGCAAGTGCTGCTGTAGCAACTGAATGTTGAGAGTTTGAGGAGTGGGACTCAGGAGAAGTCCAGTCACAAGCACAAGTTGAAACATTTCATGCATGATTGCACTTGGAAGTGATGACTCATCTCATCTGCAGTTGCAGAAAGAGTTTGTAAAAGCTGTTCTTTTTGACCCTTGTCCCCAGGTGGAGAAGAGACTGACCTATGACATAATTTTTCAGTAACATTTGACAAATATATTCATGCAATGAAAAATATCAATACGAATTAAGCATATATCTTATCAATTTTAAGTCACATATTTGGTTTTGTACGTATGCGGCAGATAGCAAACTTTACTATTGGGGCCATTGGCAAAGCATTCCTGAAGACAGAAGGTTACAAGCAAACAGCCCATTTTGTGTTTGATTGTGCAAGGCAGTGTTGGACCTGTGGTCAATTTTACTTTCTTCAGTCTTAGAATGTAACACTGTTCAAGAATATAATATTCAAGTCTCCATGTGGACTCATTTTGGCATGTTGGATGGGAGCAGTCGTACTCCCACCTCTTACCCTCCCAGCGGTTTTACTAAATGACATGAAAGTATTCAGCATTTCAACTTCATACTACATTTGCAGCCCTTATTAAATTTCCCCCCCCCCTTCCCATGACACACTCACTTTCAAAATCCCTGGTGCTCTCAACATATGCAAAATTTCAAGATTTTCTTTTACTGTACTATTTTGATGAAGCTTATATTCATGTCATTGTACATGGTTTATTTCAAACATTTGTTAAAAAATCTGCCGATTGGGGTGTGTGGCAAGACATAGAGAAATCTAGCTATCAGCTTTCTTATTTTGTTTCAAATCCCTTTCTCCATCTGCCCAGAAATTTTAATGGATAAAGAATCACATTTTCTGTTTTTGTAAAGTTTAGATGAAAGCCTAATGAAGCAAGCTATCTACTTTCTTTAACGAGTGTCATTGTGCCAATTTCCACTTCGTAAAGCCTTTCCGTCGTAACTCCAATTTTCTTTTCCAAAATGATTGATACATCAGTAACAGAGTGTTTTCTTACCCTTTCAAGCGAGCAGTTCGAAAAATGAATGTTTGTAATCAGTAAGTCCCTATGAGTAATGGTTACTTTGCTCCCACATTTATTTCTGGGCAAGTCTGGCCTTAAGAAAATAAAGCTTACATCTGGGAATTATTAGATTCATATATCGTTTGATTATCAAGGTTATGGACTTGTAAAAAGATGGTAGGGAAAACTGAAAAGAATAATATCCTTTCCTTGTATTTTTATCAGGTCGTAGCAAAAAATGAGAATGGAAGGGGTATTTATAGTCAGCCTGTACTTGAAACTACGAAAGGTAAGAAAAGCTGTTGGACAAAAGGATGGGATTGAGTAGGGGGTGATAGGAGAATGGGTCAGTATAGAGAAGATGTTTAAAGTGACAATCAGAGTTTGTTATTAAAATTTTTTCACAACTTCAGTTCTGCACCACATTTGATGAAACTAACATGAAACAAACAAAAAATGATCTGCGATCAAAAGCTATGAAGGCGTGATTAGTTACAATGCATCGTAGGCTGTCTAGCCTTGCATCTGTGTAGAATTTCATTACCTGACAAATATTCTGAAATTTTCATGTAGCCGTAATTAATGTTTCTTCTTAAACCTGAAAGACCTTTTGAATGTTTGTAAAATCTGGTAATTAAACAATCAGTTCAGAAGGGTAAACGATGTGCTGGAACAAAAGGATGTTCATGATAGAAACCCTTGATGTTGTTTAAATTTTTTCACAGTTTGCTGTTACAACATGTAAAACTTAATAATGGAGAGGAAAGTTGTTGCCAGATTCGATTAGTATACAAAATGGGTTAGTTCAATGTTGAGAAAAGCTGATACAAACATCCCAATTTTAGGAAGAACGAGGGAAAAGCCAGAAATTTACAGCTGCAGGATTTGATATGCCGTTTAATGACCAGTTTATGTTGCTACTGGTCTAAAATATGTTGCCCTTTGGTCATCAGTCACCTTAGAATTCATGCTATTAATCATTTGGTATTAAATTGTGTGAGTTGCAACCCCCATCATGCACTTTTTCCAACTTTGAATGCTTGTTCATCTGTCTCTTAGGTGGCGCCTACGACAATCCTCTAGCCACTGCCATCATCGCAGGCGCCATATCGGCTATTTTCATCATTGCTCTTCTAGTGGCAGCCGTCATCTTCCTTGTCTTCTGGAGGAGGTAAGTTGTCAGGTGGTTGGTGTCTGACTCATGCCTTGCTCATCGTTTAGCTTTCAAAAAAAAAACAGGCAAAATATATTGAAAATGACAAATTCCGAAGTTCCTGCCACTCAGACTAAAAGGGTCAGAAGCTGGAAACCATGAAGAAAGGCTTGTTCCTTTCTGAATTTCTGTCAATGATTTTATCAAAATATGTAGTCACTTTGAAATAAAAAATGCATCATATTCTATGTCTAATTAAGGTTTCTATTTACAGCTGCAGGATTTGATATGCCGTTTAATCTCATTAAATATGGATTGGTATCCACTTTCGAAACACAAGTCAAGCGCAAAATAAAAGCTTGGCAAGTCTAAATGTTAAATGGTGTGGAACAAAAATGGAAACAACCAAATTATTTGGAAAAAAAAAAAGAAAGGGGACTCTTAATATTTTATCGTAAGTTATTGTCTATGTTTGTTGTTTGTGCTTGTCATAACTCTATTTCTGTTCGATCTGTTGACTAGAGTGAGTCTATCTTTTCCTTTGTTTTGCATTTTATCTCAGTTTCTTTGATCTCACTACTTTTTGCATTAACCATTTAGCTAATACTGACAAATAATACTTCATTTTTGTGTTTAGTTTAGTACTTTTTAACATTTTTTTGTTTGCATTTGATCGTTCTTTTTTTGATGTTTATCATTATTTCCTTGCTGCTTGTTTGTTTTTGGGAGCACACCCCCCTGACACTGCTATGCAAATACTTGTCCTGACAGACATTGACCCTGAAGCCAAACAGTATACTTCCCATGAGTCCAATTTTAAATAAAATCAGGAAAGGATGAAAAGCTGATTCTTAAGTTGGTTGCATCAACATTTTTTGTCCTCTGGAGAAAGAAGGGCATAAAATTCATTATTTAAAATAATAGAAGGGGAGGATGTTTGTTCCATTAAATAAATGCTTGCATTTGCACTATTATCACCGTGGCCTCTAGGTAGTGTATGTGTTACATGTATTCTGCAATCAGATGTAGTTGTGGGTGCAAGTAGTTTGGTGGTCGGCTTTTTCTGTTTTTCAGCCTCAATTATTTAGTTTTCCTTGTGATAGTTTAGACTTGTCTTCATTATTTCCATTTTTAGAAGAAAAAAGTAAGAAAAACTGTTCCCAATATAAAGGAAGAATAGATGACTCTTTAAGCTAATACTTAAATGCAAAATAAAAATAGGAAAAAAATGGTCTTGACAATCAATTTTGGAACAATAAAATATTATAAAGAAAGCGAAACAAGAACTAGAAAAATTATTGAACACACACTCCAAAAAATGTTCCTTATGTTTCTCTTTTCCTTTATGGATTGAGGGGTCTTATATTGCATGTGTATTTGTTTTTTGAGCATTTTGTATACTTTTTGTTTCGTTTGACCCCAGAAAGTCCATCAGAGAGTTGGAGCGCACTCTAGAGAAAAAGGCGAGCCTGCCGAATGGCTTCCATAGGTAATTGAATGGTCTCTCTTTACCGACCGCTGTCTCGGAAAAGAATTAATTACAGCACATCACATTCCATTCATATCAATCCTTCCAGAGTCACTAAATATGTTGATTATTTATTTACAGTCCAAAAATAACCATATTTGTATGCATTCAGTTACCTTGGTGACTGCCCAAATAATAAACAAATATAGCGGTGGTGGAACTAACTAAAACCAAGCTCGTCAAGGTTAAGAAGTGCCACAAATTACACTCAGTTGGGTTTGACTCTTCCAAAAAAAAAATAAAGTGAATTGTCAAGGGTCTTTTTGTGTTTGTTGGTGAAGGTAACTTTTCTAAAAATAGGGCCGATGAAAATCTAGAAATTTCCCAGAAATTTTTATAGATAGAGAAAAAGAAACTTGACCTCTTCATCAGTTTTGTTAATCAGGTTTCCAAAGTCAACATTTCATCATCCTGTATCGTAAATTTTAGTTTTACTTCATATGATCCTCTTTTTTTTTCTCTGTTCTGCCCTGTTTTCTTTTAGTTTAGTTTTGCATGCAGCAAAGATCTATGTCTGGCCTATTCCCATTGGTACTTTTCCTTTGCCTGTCGTAGAATAGATGTCGTAGTTATCGATTGCGCCTCCCAACATGATTCGGTCAAGTGGTAGAATATAGTTTAAACCTTGAAGAGAGGAAAGAAATATTGAGTCAAAATGATTTCTGGTGATGGTAGCTCTGTTTTAATACTGAGCAGCAAGTTCTGAGATAAAAATGACAGAATGTCGAATAATTTTCTCACGAATTTTGTTCATTTTTTTTCTCTCCTCTTCAACCGTTTCTCTCGAATTTCTTTCATTTCTTCTTTCTCAAAATCTGTTTACTAATTCACCAACTATTTCTCACTATTACCGTAGAAGGAAGGCCAACCAACAGCTATACTATAAGATTGCTACCAGTGTTCCTAGGTAAATTTATGTTTTCATCGTTTTCATGGTTTGAGAGCAGACATCAATTCAGTCTTATTTCTGGCATGATTCTTTACGTATACACCTTGCAAAACAGTGAACTATTGCCATCACAGTTCACAATATGTGCCTCAAAAGTTGAAAAATGAATTTTTTCATTTGCCTATCAAATTCAAAAATTTGTGTTGCAGCAACTGGGCATAGTGACATCAATTTAAAACTATGATATTAGTACAGTTTGTGAAATTTTAAGACGTTTAATATTTTTGACCAAATTTAGCCAACCACTATTGAATATGAGCTTCAATGAAATTCTGTTGTTTAAATATCTTTTGATCACAGGAATGCTCTAAAATACTACAACAAAATGTCTCCTAAAATATAAAGAAAGACAAATTTTCTCACTGTCCACTATTTCAGAAGGTAGCATAAATTTTTATTAGAGAAGACAAGAGAAGTGTAAAAAATTTGAAACTGATATTGCCATAGGTAATGGAGGGAAATCCATTTATTCGTCAAAACGGCCATCAAAATGTGCAGGTTGACAGTGATTGCTCAAAGGGACCACAACATTTTAAGAAAAGTGAAGACTTTAAAGAGTTTAGAAAAGGTTTATAACTTTTAGGAAGGTGACTGCTTATCTTGTGAATGCTTTGCTCAAAAGTTTCCCTTAGTTCTTCTGATGGCAATGTTTAAAACTATGGCAATGTTTAAATGTCACCTGCAAATTCTTTCAGCCAATGTGCTCTTTCAAGCATGATTAAAGTCTCCACTGGCCTTCCATATTGCTGATTGTTCACGGCTGTAACAAGAAGCTGCTCTCAAACCTTTTGAAATATGAGACTTGCTTTTGTTAATATGAAAAAATTGATTACATTCTGTAGTAATTTTCATTCTCTTAATGTTACATTTGCACGATTCCCCCATCAAAGTAGTCTTGCACATTTTTGCACGAAAACCACTCTCATCCGGCTTTTTGTTCATTGTTCCATAGTTGGATCTCATTTAATATTTTTCTTTATCTCATTTTTTTGTCTTTTTAACTATTATTGAAATTTATGTAAACAGAGACCTTGTTACAAACTTGAAAGTGACATGTTCTGTTTATCAAACATTTTTTGCAGCTATAACACAAAAGTTGACCGTCATGTTTTAAATTATTTGTGGCAGATTTATTGTTTTTGAAAATTTTATGTTATATTTTATCATCAGCACATTTTGTTTACCCCTTAAAAAGGATATGTGAGTAAAAAAAAAGCAAAACAAAGAAACCATGTGTGAAAGATTTTGGTTTAAATGTTTGATGTATCACAGTGAACTGTGTCCAATGCCATTCAAAGCTGATTCTGTGGTATTACTTTTTTCAGTTTTGCAAATGAAACTATTATCATTGTGAAACTTGAAAATGGTTAAAATGGATGGTTCCACAGAGAAAGAGAACTTCCCCTTCTTATCAGAGGAAGTTAGAGCAGTAGCAGATGTTTGATATTTGGGGGGGGGGGGTATGATTTGTAGGCTCAAGGCTCAAACTATTGATGTAAGTAGGAAAAGACTTTAAAAGCCCATTTTGTGGGAAGCAACAGCTAGGAAGGGAGAAAATTTATAATTCTGGTATTTTGGTTGGTCTTTATACATTGACCTGTGAAATCCATGTTGAAGTAAATGTGAATGATTTGAAGATTCTCAAGTGCACCTTTTATTTTGCTTCTAAAAGTTTAGGGCTTCAGAATATATTTTCTTTTTTAGAGAAAAGTATGGGTCAAAATTTTGACTTCGTATTTTGCAATGCTCATAAAATAGCAGTTTCACTTTGCTTGCTAATCTTCTTTGGCCCCCTGTAGAGATTAGAGATTTGAGCATGTGATACTAAGTAGCAAGGAAAATCATTTTGTAGTTTGCATTTTGCTAATAGCGCTTTATTTTATACAGTAGATATACTTTCTTAATTGGGCATAGAATAGTATCATAGATTTTAAGCACTTGGGCTTGCTTCTTAAAATGACACTTGGGACAATAATATGCATACACAAAGCACAGACTAAGATAGTGTTGCTGTATTCTGACAATGGTAAGTCATGGTGATGGTGAGGTACTCTGATGGGGTAGCTGAAGTGAGGAAGAAAGGAAGTGGGGATGTGGAAGTGAAGAGAGGTAAATGGTGAGGTGAGACAAGGTATTGATGAAATAGTGGAGGACATGTGAGGTCATTTTGGTGAGGTAAGGTGAGGAACAAAATGTGCTAGTTGATAAAGTGAGTTAGAGGGTGTAAGAATTTAGGTGAGGTATTTTGAGGTAAGGTATGATAAAGCTGAGGAAGTTTAGAAGAGATGAGTCAGAGGTTTGACTGATGAGGTAAAGTCGAATTGGGTCATGTAGGGTGAGGTGATGAGAGGTGAGGTACATGTGTGTTATTGAATCTAAATGAGGTAAATAAGAGGTTGAGTGGTTGAGGTGATGTGATTTGAGTGTGAGGTTGATTGCTGGAATGCAGAAATCATAACTGAAATAATGTATAGTGACATAAGAAGGAAGGTGTATATAGGGTGCTTACTGTAAGGTGATAGATATCAAAATGAGGTGGATGAGGTTAGGTGAGGAACATGAAATAGTATTGAGGTTTAAAAAATGTGTTCAAATGGAAAAGATGTAAAGTTAGGGTCATGTTGGACAATGCATGGTACATCCTCTGCAAAAATGCAACATTCTATTTCATCCATTCCTGTATATTCGTAAAGCATTATTCCATCTGGAGTACTTTTGTACTAAATATCATGACATTTCATGTGGAATGTTTGGCAACTGGTGGAAGTTTTTTTTTTCTTTTCAGATGATCAAATTTTGCATGTAGAATTTTTGAGAGAAACTGTGGTTGTAAATAAGTACATTTATATCATTTTGTATTTTGTAGTAATGGGGGCTAGGAAAAATTAGTTGCTATCCCATGCCTGGTAGAGCTGTCCCATCAGATGTTGAATACTTACCAAAACAATCCTTCCAGGCGTACTTCATCCATCAGTAGGTGGGTGGCTTCTAGCAGTTCATCCTCAGAAAAATTAGCTTCTCCTCCATCAAGACCATAGCCATGGCGTGGCATTTGGGGGGCACAATGGATAAGTGATCACCATCCTAGGGGAAAGGGTGTCTCTCTCCTCCCCATTGGAAATTTTTTTCCTGTCTGAGAGGGCTTAGATGCAAAAGGGTGGACTTTCTGACATTAATTCACTGTTACAGATGACACAGTGGCATGATAAGATATGTGCGGTACTGGTAGGTTGCTCAAGTTGTTTGTGTGTGTGTGTTCCATTCATTTTTCCATAGCAATAAAAATTCAACCCATACTCTGAAATTTTTGGGAGGGGCACATGCCCCCCCCCCTCCCCTTGGCTATGTGCCTGTTACCTGGCAGGACTGCCCCTGTGGATATGAAATCATTACACATTGAAACTATTCTCCCAGGCCTACTTGCTCAGTTCTTGACCTGTAGCAGTTCACCCTCACAGACTGAGTAGTTTTTATCAATACTGTTGCAGTCAATTCTTAAATGCTTTACTCCCAAAATAAAAATCTTTTGATTCCCTCTTTACAATTTTTAGCATATTTCAGCTTAAGAACATAAAAAAATGGTGGCTAGTGATTGATATAAGCCACAGATTAGTATTGAATTGTTCAGATATATTCTTCCCAGAAACTCATTATATGAGAATTAAGTGTATTGAACACTAGTATGTGTCGGTAACCATAAAGGCTCACTTTGAATAGCATGCTGTTAAGCTTACCGCCACAAGTGTGAAAAGTCCCTGCTTGTAGTACAATAGTACAATTGCTTGGGTTGTGATAATTATGAATTTGTTTGCCGGATTTTTCAAAACAGCCCAAGTAATGTACCAGCAAATTTATGCTATATCGAGATGGAAATTTTTCTGCTAGTCTCTTTGATATAGTACTATAGGTATGAAACTGAAGGTATGGTATACGCCAATGAATGGATGAGTAATACAAGCTCTTTGATATGATTTGTGGTAAATTTTGGTCACATATTGTTATTTTTGGTCAAGTTTCACTTCCTCAAACTAAAAGCGGGTAAATGACCGTTTTAATTTTTAGTGTTTGAAGGTTTATTTGGTGTCAAATGGTAGAACCACTTGGTACTCCTCACAGTTGTTGTGCATCATTCGCAAAATAACAGAAGGAAATGCTGATCTCTTACTTAAAAAGCTTCACAAACTTGTTACCTTATGTTTACTTGTCTGACTGTAGCTTGAAGTTGTAGGGAGAGGGGGCAGTAGTCTATTATTTGGTGTTCAGTAAGCTCATTTTGCAAATATTACTTTACAGATTGATATGAGCTGGTAATGAATCGATATGAGCTGTTATTGAAAATTGGAAAGCCTGTTATTGTTTGGACTATTGGTTACTTGAAATGTACATGTGCCCCTCCCCATGTCCCTTCCCCCCTATTTGTATCCCTCCTTCTTTGTTGCATTTTGGGAAGTTGTTTGTTTTCCTGTCCATTCTTGTGTCCATCCTTAGTGTCCTTCCTCTTAGTTGTTATGGGTACTGATCACGAAAGGGCAGAACTTAGGATTGATGGGATGTCGTCATGTGGAGGGAGAGAGGAAGAGGGAGACAAGAATAATTTCCCGAAACATCCGAAGAAAGAAGTGATGCAGGTTTAAACAGGAGGGAAGGGGGGAGGGGTGAGGGGGAAGGGGGGGAGCTTGCAGATCCCCAAACTAGGGAGTTTTGGAGAATATTGAACAACTAATTAGCATACAGAGCATCCTATCTAAACTCGTCCTGTGATATCATGTTTGTAAGTGATCCGTTACAAGTGATGAGATAACTGGTTTAACCTTAAATATTTAAAATATGCATTGTCCGAAAAATTTTTGAACAAATTTGTAATAAAAACAAGACAAGATAAAATGGTAGATGTGGACTGTATTTCAGAAACTGGGTTGGGTGCAAGTGTTAATTTATTTAATAGTTTCTTTTTAAAACTCATTCATTATATATCAGTCCCTGTAAGGAGATAATATTTGATTTATAGTGGCAGTCTTTTGAGACAGCAACTAATTTAGACCCATTTTAAGACATGGATTTAGATATTTTGAGTTTAAACCTCTTTTTTAAGCTCTGCTTGCTAGTATGCAGGGATGGGATGACAATACCCTGGGGATAATAGGAGAAAAATACTAGTTTGCATTCAACAGCTATATTTAAACCAATGCTTGAGGCTCCTGGCTGTATGGAGAAAGTAGTCTTTTTTATCTGCTATAGAGAGGTTTAAAAACATCTGTGCCTAATCTGTTCACCTGGTTACATATCAATACACATTTGGTAAGGTGGGATGAAGAGCTGTGCTAGAAATCTAGGTCGCATTGGAGGAGTTCATTTTATCTTACAAATTGTGTAAGAGGCCTAGTATTCAAGCCTTTATAGAAAAATTCATTCTGAAAACTGTTTGTTACTAGTATTATTGTGCATGTTCCTACTAAAAAGGGGTGGGGTTTAAACATTTGATGCTGTACCAAAAGTGTAGGTCACATAGGGAAGGGTCTTTTTAATTTTAACTTACAAACTGCACAAGTGGCTTTAGTATTGAAGTACTCAAGTCTTCACAAAATCAATTGTACAAAATGTTCAGAAAATGTTTTTTTTTTTTTTTTTTTTTTTTTGGGGGGGGGGGGGGGGGTGAAGAATTCTTTTCAAAATGAAACTGCAGATACTTATCATTTAGGATTGCAAACCTTTATTCAACTTTGAAAAGTTTCACAAGTTTTCTTGACGTTATCTGAAATATAATCAAACCATTTCGGGACTTTGCCCTTCTAGGAGAAAAATTCATGATCCAGGGTCTTATAAATAGTTTCTACCTGAAATCTTTTTTCCAATAATTCCCAGTTACGGCTTGCAACAAATAGTATGTGGCAATGTCGCTTCATCCCTTATAGTGACTTGTTCTAATTTTGTCGAAATCATTTCATTGCCCTCTAAAAGATTTTATTAACCAAACATCAAACGTCTTAGAAAAACACTTTTTTATCAACTCCAACCCAGTATCTCAGAGTGTACACTAGCTATTATCAGTTGTTACATGTATCAGTCCTTACATGTAACTGTGTATCATAGCCTAGTGCCACCCCACATTTCTCTGTCATAGCCTGATCGTGTTTGTAGCAGAAACTTGTAACGAGTCCAATTTGATGTGACACTTATTTATTCAGCAGGAGCCGTTACAGAAGGATTTAAAGGGGCCTGTAAGAGTTATTAGTGAGTCACTGAGGCACGACCTAAGTTAGGGGAAGTGGCTGTGAAACAGTTGGAAATAAATCCCCCGGGGAGGTTTCCTGGGATGATTATTTTAAGGTAGCTGTAGAAATGTCTCCCCATCTCATCTCCTTCAAGATCTGATCAAAATTTCCCTAAAGATTTTAAATTAGTAATTGTGTAGTTTTTCCAGATTACATTTGTCAGGGAAAGATCAGTTTGCATGTAGTTTTAAGTTTGGCGTACTGGTAGTGGATCTGTCAGTCGGGCCAGTGAAGAAAAAGAAAAAAAAATGGAAAGTTGAAAAGGAAAGGAAAAGAAAATAGAAAACAGAAGACGCAGGGAAATCTCTCAGAGGGCATGCAATGTACATATGAGTGACTATCAGTCAGAAGTTAGTCGCCTCTCCGACCGACTTTGGGCTCCAACTGAAGAGAATCGATGAGGGATTTTCACAAAAAGTTTAACCCTCAGGGTAGTTCATCACATTTGCTATGTCAAACTTTCAAAGAAATAATGTAAAGTGGTCCCATCGTAATCGCGAAATCTAGAGTGAAAGTTTTGGAATGATAATTGCTTTTTAAATACTTTCTTGAGGATAGGATGATTCCTACAAGAGGCCCTTACAACATTTAGAAGTTGTCTCCTGAAGAAAACCTGGAGCTACTGAACCTCTGTATACGTATAATATGTGTGTCAGACTGTCCCTCTTTAACATATCAAAATAAATTTGGCTCTGGACTATTCTTTTGAGTTATGGTTTCCTTCCCTCAGTGTCAAATTTTGGTATGCGATCATGGTGTAAGCCTTATTTCTTCAATATCCATGTGAAACTATTTTGAATCTGTAGACACAGGTTAAAAAATCTGGGCATTATGTTTTGCTGCCCCCTAGTTGTTAAGTTACAAACTTTTTGGGCTGTTTTGCTTGAGTGCCTCTGTTTTACAGATTTGCAGCTTGTTGTAATCACCTTCCCAAATCACTCTCATTTTAGAAAATATAAACCCAAGGTACCCATGGAGATGGGGGGGCCTGAACATGACCTTGTCAAATGCTTTTTGGAGTAAATTTAGAAGAGAAAATACCATTTTGAAGGTGATTTTGTTATCTTCCTTATTTAGGAAGATTGCCTAAAGATTAGAATAAAATGGAAGCAAAAAAAAAACAGCCATTAACATTTACTGGCATTTCATCTACAGTGAAGTTAAGTGTTCATGATGTCTTTAAGAAGCAAATCATCGTCCACCCAAGTAGAGAAGCGTCATATTTCTGAAGAGGCAAAACTTTTACAAACATGGAGTGATAATGGTTAACTGTCCTTGAGCCAAGAGACAAAAATCCAATGTTACCCTCTCTTTTCATCGAAGATGCAGATCATAATTTCCTCCAAGCAGTCACATCAGATTCATAAAACAATTATCTCTGGTACAGCACAAGGTTAAATTGAGAGTTTTACTGAAGTTTAAGGGGCTCGAAAGTTTGTCAGTCACAGATAATATTTCTGCATGAAGACACAAATGCATTTTATTTTTTCTCAGTGGCATTGAATTTAGTAAAATTATCCTTAATGTTAAGCTGAAGTGACTTGCTTTCAAAACTGCCTTTCTCCAAGTAGAGTGATTCAAGGTTTGTGGGGACTTGAGAGGAAAACATTGAGATATGGGGGAGAGTCCGTTCAGCACGTAAAGTTTTTGTGTGATTGTTGGATCTTTAAAGTAACACTTTGAATTGGTTTGTGAAGTTTATCAAACTTTTCCAAATGTTAATGCTTTCTTCATGTACTTATGACAAATAATCAAACCTAGACAATGGCCACATCGTACAAACAAATCATTGTTTCATGAGTGAGCAATAGTTAATGACTCATTTTGGTTCTTAAAAATTTGTGACAAGACACTTCTTTCAAATTTGATGCACAAAACTGTTGAAAGTTAGTTGATTCAAAATCTTTTTTGTATGACACTTGACTATTTATGCTTGTAAAAAGGATTGTCATATTGCACGGTCAGGCCTTGATTTTCATATAAATTCATAATTGTCCCTTTGGACAACCATTTCATTACTTTTAATTGTGCACAAGGAAATTTTGGTAGTCCGCAAAAAGTTTTTCGCACTGTTACAAAATAATAATTATGTTCATGTATTACTGTAGTGCTTTATGGCAAAAAAAAGTAAGCAAGATATCCTGCTGTCAAGAAAACCTAGAAAAACAATGAACATTGAAAATCATGTGGAAAAGCCTTGAAATAAAGGGAAGTTATGTGAAGTCATGGAAAAGTCATGATAAATTCCACAAATTGACATTGTGTTATTATCACTATTTACATCAAAAATGCATTTTCACTTATAATATCAACATTGGTTATTCTCATATCCTCAAATTTTATGAATTTTTTTGTAAAATGTCAAGAGCAATGTTGGCATGGAAAAAAATTTCAAAATGAATTTTCCAGAAGTTGCAGGAATCCTAGTTAAAGATTAGGTACTGGTTTGTGCAATAAAACAGTATGCCAATTTGTAATTGGGTCAGTGTTAGATATTAAAGCTGATACCTCCTCCTTATCTCCCCCCACCCTGCATGCCTCCCCCCCCCAAAAAAAAAAAATCTAGAAATAAAAGCTTTAAAAATAAAAAAAATCCCCAGGCAACTAAGAAGATAAAAACTGCGAAGAAATCAGTAGTTGGTGTAACATGTCTTTGGATTTGATGACTTGAATATATTGGCACAAAAAATATCAATAATTCAACACGTTTTAGTTCTTACTTGTGAACTTGGAATTTGATTATGAAATATTATGTTTGCAAGAAATCCACATCAAAATATCTGCTTATTGTTTGGAAATCTTTAAAGAATTTTTTTGAAATGAATAATGATTGCGTCTCAAGGACTCCTTGGTTGTTAAAACAGGTGGTTTGTGTAGTTTGAGTGAAAAGACAAAAAGTTGCCTGTATGCAAGATACTGATACTGTTTGGTAGATAAATATATTGCTTTCATAGTAGACCTTTTGTGGAAGTATGACTGTTTTTTACACTAGTAGGTTAGGGCACATACAGTATGTAGTCAAACATGCTGGTAGTGTAGGACTATAGCCAGAGAGGAGGGGAAAGAGGGACAAATATTGAGGGAGGGAGGAGGGGGACAATTATCCCCCTGAGTTTTACTAAATTGTTCATACATTACATACTTAGTAATGGTGGCCATCTATGTAAAGCAGTGTTTGAAAGGGTGTGCACCCTCTCCCATTAGTAATTGCAAAGGATTGTGGGAATGTATTTGGTGTGTGCCAGTTTTGGCTACAGTAAAATGTCTTAGACCAATACCCTGGCACACAATCCTATAGGTAACTGCTATTTGGTAAAGGGTCCATTGTCTGTGTCTGTAAGTCTACTTCTCATGAGTTGCAAAGAAAATGTGATTTGAGTCACAAGTCACGACTTGTAAAGTTGACTGACTTGAATTAAAAAAGTTCAAGGGGATTTTCCCTCTTTGAAATTGCAAAGTGACTTGAGTAGATGATGTGATGTTAAGTTTCCTGTACTCATAAGAGGGCTGCTGTGAGCGTGATTATTTATTGTGAATGAGTATAACACATAGAAGTGTTGTACTTGAATTTTGAGTGACCTTTGAATGTGAGAACAAATGTGTAGAAAAGCTGACTGTATGAGAGTACATTTTGAACTTTGGTTGTGAGACAGAGCAAGTGGTCAGGAATGAGAATATCAGCTCCGGTATACGTGTGAGTACAGAATGTTATGCCGCTCAATTTATAGACCTATCGACTTTTGTTATGATTGCAACAACAAATTCAGGTTTGTCTTTTAGAGCTAGTGGTGTGTTTGCTTGTATGTGAGTATCATTTGAACACAAAAAAGTACTCCGTAGGGGGAAGTATCAGCTAATGTGTCAGAAGTCTTAAAGGTTATGTCACCCCCACCCAAAATCGCTTGCACACAAATACAAACAAATTGAGTACGTCAACCCTCATGAGTAGCAAAATTTGGAAAGATGGGACTCCTTTCTGGGAAATTTGGGTGAGTGTAGTGAAAAAAAACCCTGCTTTGCTCATGGCAATGCAGAAAAGATTGTGGAAAAATTGTCACTCCTTTCCTGTTAAATTCAGTTTTACCAGCCCTGGTCAACCCATCTCTTTTTGCAAACTTCTTCAAATATTTTTTGGTAATGACAGGACTGGGCAAACTGTCTATCTCCTGCCATAGATGTCAAGTCTGCCACCACCCCCACCCCTAAATTTTACATGTTCCTACATTCAAAACCAAGCATACCTTACTTTTTTTAAAGGGAAATTATTGCATTGGTTTTACCAAGAAAAAAAAAATAGTTTCAAAACTAATGTGTGTGGATACAGAATAATGGGTTATTCAAAATAAGACAGTACATTATTAGCCTTTGTCTCAAAAAATAGGTTTCTCACAGATGAAAATACAGTTAATAGTTGCACAAGAACATTGTTTTTCACCCAAACCTTTCAAAAATTCAAATGACACAGCTTCTATAACTCTTTCAAAGATTAATATTTTGAAGAGATGAAACAATTTGCCGGTGTTTATTTCTAAGACTGTTTGGTTTAATAATATGAGCTTTCCTCTTTGTATGCGATGTTGTTCCATTTGGAATGGAATATATCCCTTTAAACATATACACTATACCCCCATCACAATTGTCAATTTATTTTATTCTCATAGCTGCTGTACCTTAAACTAACTGTTTGTACTCATGTTTTTATTTCTTTCTTGTCTTTCTCAGAAATAAAGAAATGCCAACTTTAGACAATGGTTCCTTGGTGTACTCCAATGGTTTGAACAATGAACGTAAGCTATCATCTTTTTTCTCTATGATGCAAAGTATTCCTAGACGCATGAGCTGGAACCTTCCCACAAGCTATTATGGTGTCATTTTACAATTACCCCTAGAACAGTTTTGGACCCTTTTTTGTGTCATTTCTCATGGTTCCACTCAATTTGCACCCTTTTTAATGTCATTTCTCATGGTTACACTCAATTTCGAAGTCATTCTCACATCAGTAATGATCCCTTGCAAACATTTCATTAGTCATTCATCACAACATTATTGCAAAAGTGGTGGACGTACATGCAACAGATTGCGTCGAAAATGGTAATTTTCCTGTCCACGGCTGAGGCAGAAAGTAAAATGGGGCAATTACAGAGAGCAACCTTTAGGTCATTGACAGATGAGTTTGTTTTGAGTTATTTTAGTCATTACAGCTTTAATAGTCATTTTCAACTGTGATTCATCGTGAAAGATGAGGGTAGTGAGGCCCAGGTTGTAACTGTGTCATTGAACTGAAAGTATGCATGCTGCACGCAAAAGCACTCCAGATAATACCAGGCAGTCTTCATGAAACAATTCTCTTGTACGCTAGACTTGCTTGATATTTTTTTCAGCTTCAGTAGTTGTGATTTTATGCAGTGGTGGGTTTGGTAGTACAGTGCGTAATAATAGCATATTTTACACCTTATCTACAGGCGGTTCGGGTATTCATTGCTCCTAGCAGTATGTGTGTATCATTGCTGTAGGTGGTAAAATTGTTTATTTCCCTATAAGCTAGTGAAAAATTTTCACAACTCCTTTGCATTTACAGAATAAAGAAATTTTACCTTGAATTAAGGGTAATAAATGCAACAAATATCCAGCTATATTCCACTGGTCATTATTGAACTATCTTGTTTGTCCTTATAAATAAAGTTGATGGCACTCTCCAAGTTTGCTTCAACAAACCCCTGTAGTTAGTTACAGTTACCCCCTATCAAAGAAATCACTACCATTCAAGCCGACCACCACAGTCTACAATGTAAACAGAAAAAACAAGTGGAGGCTACTCTTTTGGTATAAATGCAACACTGTAGATAGTTATACCTTAATAGCGCCTTTGCAGCAACATAGGTTACCTACCGCACAGTTAGCGTTCAAGAGTTAGATGGAGTTTTAAGTCCACTTTCCAAACTATTGGTTCAAGTCGAGCAGACCACGGCCTTTTTTCCAGTTGTGGCTCACAGGCTTGTTATCCATACTCCATTGCTTATGCAGAACATCACGCACAACGGCAGTAGGTTCCATTTTTAGAGTCTTTGGTATGACTCAACCTGGGAATCGAACTGGGCCTTCCGCGTGAGAGGCGGATGCTCTTTCCATTAGACCAAAAACACGGAAACGAATATTTGATGTGTGATGAGTATTACAGTACTGTTGCATACTATTGCATTATTGAAGAGAGAGACAAACTCCCCCTTGTCTGTTCATATCTCACCCTCTAGAGGAATGTTTCATTTAAAACTGCAAAGAAATAAAGGGTGCAGGACAGTAGCACCCCCCTCACACCATGGACATGAGATAGGGAGAGACATCCAACCCCGTACCCATTTTCCTAAGATTCATGAGATCTCCATTAGGAGGTATAGGTTAATGAGTGAAACTTTGTATGCACTAGCTTTGGGTTGGTTGGGCCACTGAGTTCTTGGGGCCTCTGAGCCTTGTAAACCCATTTGCTAAGCATAGCTGTGGCAGTTGTATTGCAGTTACATTGTACACCCATTTTCTACGAGTAGATTCCTCAGTTGCTGTTGGGGGAGGGGGGGTAGGGGGTGTATGATGGTTAGTGGAGGTAGATGTGTGCTATTCAAAATCAATTTTGTAGCAGTCAACCCTGAAGTGATGCCCATAAACAGTTTTATCAGGTCTTTCTCAACCCTCCCACCTGCCTCCCATCTTATATATCCTCTATGTAATAGAGCAGGTTTCCTTATGAAACTGTCTAAACACAACCTGAAGTACAGCTGGTAAAATCCAATTTATAACTGTTCTATTCATTCTGTCTTTCTTTGTGTAAAAAATTGCCTTATTTACATTATGAAACATTAAGATTGAAACAATAATTTTACCTGTAGGCATCGATTTTTTAGCATACCACTCTGTCGTGTTATTTCAGTAATATAGAATTGACTGCTTCTTATTTTTCCTCACAAGGCCACATTTTGATGTGATATCAGATTAGAAATCATATTTTAAAGGCACTGGGTTCAAATGAGTTGTGAAATTTATTCAACCATATGTGAGAAACCACCAGTGTGTATGTTTTCTCGTATCTTATGAGGTGGAAGTCGTAATTTGACGTTTGCAGACTCTTGGAAACAGCAGACAATTTTGTCGGATGAAAGGAACTGATGTTACATTTGCTTCAATGGAAGCGAAATGCCACAGTTTGCACATTATCTCTCTATATCTAAGGAAAGTGCATAGGTATTAAGTCTGAAAGTGGGGCATATTTTGGAGTTGGATTCTGTTTGTGAAAGCAGGTCATTTGTAGTTCAGATTAGATTACATAAAAGAGTGTCAAGAACAAAGAAAGGTGATTGTGATAAAAAAAGAAGAAAAAAACAAGGTGAGGGAATTCTTGAAAGGTATTATTTTACTTGTTAGAAGGAGGAAGAAGTCTCTATGACAAGATGACATGTCAACAAGGGATTATGGGTAATGAAGCATGTAACTAAACCAAATGACATTGTGTTCTGTTCCACAGCCGTCATCCTTCCGCACATCACGAAAGTGAGAACTTACATAGACCCGTCAACGTATGAAAATCCAGATGAGGCTGTGAGGGAGTTTGCCTCTGAAATTGATTCCAGCTGTATACGGATATTAGATGTCATTGGTGGAGGTAGGCATCATTTAAATTTATTTCGGAAAAGGAATGCTTCACTTTATATTCGTGATCTCTTTGATGATGCTATGAAAGCCAGAGTTGTAATACTTGAGTTTCGCAGTTAAATTACTTTTAACTTGTAAGTTGGTCTGTCATGTGTGAGCAGTGTGGAAGTTTGACATAACTACACTATTTTAATGACATATGTTGCCTGTGTTTGAATTTTTACGATTTGAAATATCTTTAACCATAACAGATAAATTGGGGGAAACATGTTTTCTGCTATAGTGATCTTAAGTAGGTCACATGACTAGGTATAACATCAGTCAGTGTAACATGTAGCAGGGAGGAGTGAGTCTTTACCAAATCCATGTGGACCTATGGGAGGTGTTTTCTGGTATGTTCAGAAGACATAACTTTTGCAAATCTGCTTTTGCTTATGTAGGACTTACTCTTCATGCTGGGGTATGAGTATGGACTTCTTATGTCCTTTAAGGGTAGCTACTCCATTTGGGAGAAGTTTTAGGATCAGTCTTTCTGAATAAGAAATTGGCTGTGGTAAAAAATATTTCCTGAAGAAAAATGAATTTAGTCCGGCAAAAATACACTTACCCACTACATTATAACTTCTACAATGTTAAGCCTCTGTGTCTAGCATTTCATGTCTCAGTGATATTTTCTCCAAAGATAGGTCAATTTGCTTCGACATTTATCTCTGCATCGGCCAATTCTTGTTATACTACTAATTCATAAGGGCTGCAGGATCTTGCCTGTGTGTGATCTCTTAAAATTCTCAAATTGTGAATGCATCTTAGACCTTCTGGACCATTTGTTTGTTGATAGGCCTTGCTTAGTTCAAGGCAAAATGCTTATTCTGTCTGAAAATGTTGAGCATTTTATGTAAAGATAAAGGCGTTACCTTGTAGTTTTAAAGTGTGTTTGTACCAGTTGATCTTGAGGCTCCCTTAAGCATAATTAACCAAGAGAAGAGCATATATGTGCTCTTATGGGGAGGGGGAAAGATAAGGAAGGGAAAGTTTAATTGATCTGTGTATGATTACAGGTTAATATTTTCTGCCTAATATGCCCCTTCCCCTCACCCCCTCCCCTGCTCAGGTGCCATTTGATATGACAGCATTAGCTGACTGTAACAAATTTCCATGTTTTTGCTTTCTCTCTCCAGGTGAATTTGGCGATGTCTGTAGCGGCGTTATTTGGATGCCAGACAAAACTACAAGAAATGTAGCAGTAAAGACATTAAAAACAGGTGCTACAGATAAAGACAGAGCAGACTTCCTAGCAGAAGCATCTATTATGGGACAATTTGATGATCCTAACGTCATTCGTCTACTTGGAGTTGTGACGAAGACTAGGCCAGCCATGATAGTAACAGAGTTTATGGAAAATGGCTCTCTTGATAAATTTTTAAGAGTAAGTTTTTTCAGAATGGAAAGATACTGAATATTTCAGACTTGGCATTTTACTAGGGTGTTGATTGACTGATTTAGGTCTCATATGTGTAAGTTTAAAGTTCCTGTTGGGAATCTGTCAGGCAGGATTGCTCAGCAAGGGTCATCTATAGAGGCTTTTCAGATGACGTCATAATACTCTCCGGCTGCCATGTTGGAGTACATGTAAAGTAGGAAACCATACAGGACGCGCTTGCTCGTTGAAGTTCTGTACACCGCGCATGTCACAGTGCATACTGTGCAGTGCGTTCCGCACAAAGCCACGTGTATTTGGCATGAATGTCCTCCAGCATGGCTGTTCAGTGACGCCATTGCAAAGCCTCTGTTCCCCATCTTCATTCTCCCTCAGCAAAATGCTGAGACTTCATGCACACTTTTTGCATTGTTAGAGATCCATGCTTGTAGTAGCCAATTTAATTAATTTGCTGTGATGACTCTTAGGGTTAACATATTTTTGCACAGGGAAATCTGAAATTGCTATCTTTGCTCTTGAAATTTTGTTTCAAAGGGTGGGGACGCGGGCCCTTTAATTTCTACCTGTAGGGTGGGGACGTGGGCCCTTTAATTTCTAACTGAGAACCTGTTAGGAGGTCGTTCACACCCCTACCAAGGTACTCTCCGCAGGAGTCTAAAGGGGAAGGGGAACATTTAGCATTAGTTTATGTCTTTTGGTTCTTGACTATACAAACTACTGGGTATTATTGCAGTACTCCCTACGTAAGTATTCCTTTTGCAATTGTTTTAAGTTGACAGAGGTATGTATGATCAATCAACAATCGACCTGATATGGGTTGAAATGAGTTTCGTCTCCATAGGTAAGAGAGAAAAATGTAAATAAAGTTGGCGGATATGCCAAACACTATTCTGGTGCCAATCTTTAATATGGCTCGGTGTGTAGGAGCTTCTCTGTTTTTGTGGTTGTTGAATACTAATCATACAACTCTATGCAATGAAATTCTGCTTTTTAAAATGCTCAGACAACATGTACAAGCCATGACAGAGTACAATTCAGAGTCTTATGGTTATGTGTAAAATAAATCACACAAAGTGCTGCATATCACCAGATTAGACAATATAAGAATGAAGAGGATTATCAAGAAAGCTCAGAAAAAAAAAGAGGAAAAAGAAAAACCACTTAGAAAGATCCAAGACTTTGGGGAAATCTAATACATTAAAGTTCTATTTAATATCAGAGCTAATACACAAATTAACATTAGGTACAGATGGGAGAATGAAAAGTTTTAGACACAGTAGACCCTGCCTTGATAGCATGAATCTGAATAGTGGTACCCAGACCCAGATCCCTCCAAGTCTAGAAAAGAAAGTTAGGAATCAAATTTATGTGCAGTGAAGAAAGACAGCTTTAACAAGCATACTTTTTGAAAGAGAGGGCGCCATCCAACTAAACATTTCCAGTGTTCTGATGCAGTAGATGCCAACATAAAGTTTGAAATATGATTGTGGTATTCTATTAAAGATCAAACTGGCACAGGCATAGTAAGTCTGTTTGCAAATCTACCATGATTACACCATACTTTGTAATCCTCACAGGTTTTGTTGAAAATATTGTTTAAATCTGATAAGTCTTAAAGTTGAATTCCTTTTAATTTGCAGGAAAATGATGGTAGATTTACAATTACACAGTTGCTAGGAATGATGCGAGGCATCGCATCAGGAATGCGCTACCTCTCTGAAATGAACTATGTTCATCGTGATTTGGCTGCCAGAAATATTCTTGTCAACGAACATCTTGTCTGCAAAGTGGCTGACTTTGGTCTTTCTAGACGAAAGGAAGTAGATGGAGCATATGAAACAAAGGTGAGAAATGCTGACTTATGTATATTTATTATTTATTGTCATATCTAAGGATCCAAATGAATATTCATATGGAACAAATGGATGCAGCCTTATATTTATTCAGCATGTTATCTAGTGTCATAACATAAGGATAAATGATTTATATGAATATTTGTATGCAACAAAAGATAGATGGTGCCTTATGAATATATATTCAGAATTTTATTTGTTTTCATGTTATAGGACGGATATGAATATTCATATGGAAGAATTAACTGTTGTAGGTCATGGTCTCCATAGATCAATGATTTTAATACAAGTGGAAATCAATTGGATGTATGGACATAATAGGCAGACAAGTTTAAAAAAAATTGAAATAAAAAGTTAACTTTGTTAATGTAAGAGTTATAAGGCATCCAGCATGTCATTGAGGCAGGATGAATTTCATTGGTACAGGGTGAATTTCTTTTGGGGTGGGGTGAATTTTGTAGGGTCTGTCTCATCTTGCGGCATAGGAGGTGAATGACCCGTAAAAAGACCAGTACTGGAAAATTAAGTGAAGGCGGCACTTTCAATCATTCATCTTTTCCGTACTGTGCTGTATCATGCCTTTTCCTTTCATGCAAAAACTCCCCCTTTAGCTAGGTTATAGATCATGTTACTTGTTTCAAGGTTATTAGCCAATGAAGTGTTACAATTAATGTACAAGTGTGAATTACTGTTTCCAGATCTTAATAGTGACAATCTATAATATTTGTTACATCATAATAAAATCTTTGACACAGTCTTCTAATCTCCTATTTCTTTGCCCAAATCCTACAGAGAGTGTATGTTTTCGTTTCTTATGCAAGCCTTGTCATTTACAATGTAATAGCATCATGGAATGCACGACTAGAATTCGAATTTGATATGAAACCTGTCACTCTCAGAACAGTTTTACATTCTCGTCCATTCGTTAAGAAAGAATAAAGAAAGTTATCTCAGTGTTGATTGCGATCAATATATCACCTTCCAGTATAAGTAAATTCAAAAAAAGATATCGGTGACACTGCATCTTGTGTTTTCACTTGAATACCCTGGAAAGAGGCCTGAAACATGAAACAAATTGATGTTATTTTAAAAATTGTTGGCTTCCTTTAAAGTAAAAAAGGAAGGAAAAGAAGGAAGACGCCAACATTTTCTCAAATGGAAAGAGAAATCTTCATCCAGTCTTGATGACTCATTTAAGATGGATCATAGCTATCTGATTCGCTGATGGGTTCGGATTGTTTGGTTCAAAAGTTGCTAACTTTGCTGCAAAATTTTTAGCCATAATTTGATTTTTAGCCATGATTAGGTGACATTTCTTTCCTTGATTATTATATGGAAGACGGAGGAATGCCCGGGGATAGTTTTTTTAAATGTTTAATGAAAAGCAGGAGCATTCCTTGTGAGTTCGATTGAGTTCATTCATTTGACTCTGTGAAGTGGAAAGATGAATATTTTGCTGGTTTCACTTTACAGTAGTCACATGATATGTACAAATGTGAGTTAAAAATTGATTGAGCTTATAGTAATTAAGGTTACATTTCCCAATGGGATGCATGGTCATGGTCCAACTGGGAAGGGGGGGGGGTTCAAATGATTACTTATAGTGGCTCTTTCATGGCATTAGGGACTTCAGAACAGATTTTATGTAATAAATTGCAATATTCTGTTTAGTAATAGCTTTATGAACCATGATTGGTTTCATTGCAGTGTTACATCATCTTTTTAGTGTGAACAGCCTCAAGAACAGTTCACTTCTAGACAGAACAGTTCAACCTCTCTCTCACAATTTAGTGTGATCAGACAAACTCAATAACAGTTTACACCCAGACAGAACAGTTCAACCTCTCTCTCACAATTTAGTGTGATCAGACAAACTCAATAACAGTTTACACCCAGACAGAACACTTCAACCCCTCTCTCACAATTTAGTGTGATCAGACAAACTCAATAACAGTTTACACCCAGACAGAACACTTCAACCCCTCTCTCACAATTTAGTGTGATCAGACAAACTCAATAACAGTTTACACCCAGACAGAACAGTTCAACCTCTCTCTCACAATTTAGTGTGATCAGACAAACTCAATAACAGTTTACACCCAGACAGAACACTTCAACCCCTCTCTCACAATTTAGTGTGATCAGACAAACTCAATAACAGTTCACTTCCAGACAGAACAGTTCAACCCCTCTCTCACAATTTAGTGTGATCAGACAAACTCAAGAATAGTTCACTTCTAGACAGAGCAGTTCAACCTCTCTCTCACAATTAAGTGTGATCAGACAAACTCAATAACAGTTTACACCCAGACAGAACACTTCAACCCCTCTCTCACAATTTAGTGTGATCAGACAAACTCAATAACAGTTCACTTCCAGACAGAACAGTTCAACCCCTCTCTCACAATTTAGTGTGATCAGACAACTCAAGAATAGTTCACTTCTAGACAGAACAGTTCAACCTCCCTCTCACAATGTAGTGTGATCAGACAAACTCAATAACAGTTTACACCCAGACAGAACACTTCAACCCCTCTCTCACAATTTAGTGTGATCAGACAAACTCAATAACAGTTCACTTCCAGACAGAACAGTTCAACCCCTCTCTCACAATTTAGTGTGATCAGACAACTCAAGAATAGTTCACTTCTAGACAGAGCAGTTCAACCTCTCTCTCACAATTTAGTGTGATCAGACAAACTCAATAACAGTTTACACCCAGACAGAACACTTCAACCCCTCTCTCACAATTCAGTGTGATCAGACAAACTCAATAACAGTTCACTTCCAGACAGAACAGTTCAACCCCTCTCTCACAATTAAGTGTGATCAGACAACTCAAGAATAGTTCACTTCTAGACAGAACAGTTCAACCTCTCTCTCACAATTTAGTGTGATCAGACAAACTCAATAACAGTTTACACCCAGACAGAACACTTCAACCCCTCTCTCACAATTCAGTGTGATCAGACAAACTCAATAACAGTTCACTTCCAGACAGAACAGTTCAACCCCTCTCTCACAATTAAGTGTGATCAGACAACTCAAGAATAGTTCACTTCTAGACAGAACAGTTCAACCTCTCTCTCACAATTTAGTGTGATCAGACAAACTCAATAACAGTTTACACCTAGACAGAACACTTCAACCCCTCTCTCACAATTTAGTGTGATCAGACAACTCAAGAATAGTTTACACCCAGACAGAGCAGTTCAACCTCTCTCTCACAATTTAGTGTGATCAGACAAACTCAATAACAGTTTACACCCAGACAGAACACTTCAACCCCTCTCTCACAATTTAGTGTGATCAGACAAACTCAATAACAGTTTACACCCAGACAGAACACTTCAACCCCTCTCTCACAATTTAGTGTGATCAGACAAACTCAATAACAGTTCACTTCCAGACAGAACACTTCAACCCCTCTCTCACAATTCCTTACCCTGAAAACTTACCCTAGACTAATTTTCACCCATTAAGAAAAGCATGTGAAGCAATTTCTCCCACGACTGACATAAAAATTGGAAGGTCGTGCCATTGTGCCTGATGCTCCACATAAACAGTAGAGAAAACAGCACAGTACCCCACAACTGGAAAGACAACAATGATTGCTGCAAGAAGCTTGATGGGTAGAGCCCACAGACTTATATACATGCACAGAGCATGTAAGGTGTACGTCCTATCCGTAGATGGTCGCCACTGAATGGGACAAAAAAGGCACACCGAGATGGTCGCTGTGAACCTATAAATGGTCTGATTGGACAACGACTCTGTAGTATTGTAAGCAAAAGTTAAACTTGCATGGGGGAAAATATGATACTCCTGCAATAAGTGAAGGGGTTTTGACCTTTTGAACTTTCTTGCAAAATGTGGGGATATACTTGAGCAAGTCCAAATTATCACACAAAACAATAGCAGACGGCCATCTTGGGGCGCTTTTTCTCATACATACGGTAGCGACAATCTACCGTGTAGTATGCTCTGTCCATGTATACGAAGTCTGTGGTAGAGCCCCAACAAATCAAACTAATTCACCAAAAATGTTTTGGGTGAGAACTGCCTGGGTAATGAAAGGGTTAGGGGTAAATTTTCTGTGTGGAAATTCTCATAGAAAGCATAGTAGGCAATCAACTCTTAGCCATGTTTAGGATGTTGTTCTCCAAGAGGTCACAGTTTGATTTACTTGGTATTA
Source organism: Holothuria scabra (assembly GCA_037179385.1). Classification (NCBI taxonomy): domain Eukaryota; kingdom Metazoa; phylum Echinodermata; class Holothuroidea; order Aspidochirotida; family Holothuriidae; genus Holothuria; species Holothuria scabra. The sequence goes on along the minus strand of CM074195.1, from coordinate 9,966,484 downwards.
AATGTATAAATTACAATGTGAAAATGTATAAATTACAATGTGACCTCTAATTACAAGCCTTTACGTGAACTACGTTCCAGCTCTCAATCTCTTTTAAATGTGCCGTCATCTGTTACCCATTCTTATGGTGATCGTGCTTTTTCAACAGTATCTGCGAAACTGTGGAATGACCTTCCATCTTTTGTCAAGAACTCTTTCCACTGTTGGACAATTTAAAACTAACTTGAAAACTCATTTGTTTACTTTGTCTTATTGACCGCATGTTGTATAGTTTTAGCGCTTTGAGACTTCTTGTGTAAGGCGCTATATAAGAACTGTTATATTATTATTATTATTAATGGTGTTATCCTCTTTTTTTTTCCAGGGGGGAAAAATACCAATTCGTTGGACAGCACCAGAAGCCATAGCATACAAGAAATTTACTTCAGCCAGTGATGTTTGGAGTCTGGGAATTGTTATGTGGGAAATAATGTCATATGGCGAGAGACCATACTGGAACTGGCCGAACCAGGATGTAAGTCAAACTGAGGTTGTTAAATCCACCTCGCCCCTCCTTACGTCCTATTGGGAAATTTTAAATCATCAATTTATGTTGCATTTAAAAGAAAACAAAAATTATGAGGAGCTTACAAGACACAGCACCCTTATGTTGAAAGCAGAGAAAAGGAGATTTTATTTTTTTATTTATTTTTTGGTGCTGTAGGGGTAGGGGTTGAGAGATCTATTGGATTTGAAAGGCTACTTGTCAGTAGACCTGTGTAAAAGATAGATAAAAAGTGGAGAGAAATTCATCCTTTCCATCACAACAAATTTTGCACCCTTTTTCTTATGGTCAAAGTTTGGGTGCAGAGGTAAAATTTACTTTCTATTAAATCACTAAAGTATCTTTGTTGAAATAGTTTAAAAATGCTCATAGTACTATTGATTTACAATCTTAGTTACAGATTGAGCCAGCACATCAAAAAAAATGTTGAATATCTTTGAAAAACATGTTTATTTAGTCTCAAGGAATTGTTACTAACTAGTACAAGCTATTGCAGAATATTTGGAACTTGGAAATGGACATATTGTTTTGGAAGCTTGAAGTAGGCTAGATAAAATATTTAGCTATCTCGATGGTCATGAAAGTGTTGGAGAAAAGGTGTCCTTATGCAAAGACTAGGACAGCCCCAAAGCATGGATTCAGATGCCCTGTTTTATTTTTACTTTGGATTCTTTTCCTTTTTTTGGAGTGGGGGGGGGGGGGGTGTATGGAAGTTGAGGGCATCTTTATTTTTAATGATGTGAGAAGCTAGAAGCTGTTTGACAAGGATCATTGTTGTACTTTAATTTTCTATTCAACTCTTGTTCTAATCCATTCACAGGTCATTAAAGCCGTGGAGAAGGGTTATCGTCTGCCGCCCCCTATGGACTGTCCAGAAGCCATTCATCAGTTGATGTTGGACTGCTGGCAGCGAGAGCGCAATCATCGTCCAACCTTCTCTACAATTGTATCTACTCTAGACCGACTTATCAGGAATCCAAACGCCTTAAGGTGCCTGGCCAAGAATGGGTGAGCTAATGGCTTCAATATAGCAATAAGTGTGTAGTGATGTACTGTGCATTCATAGGTGGAAATAGATGGGAATCTGGGGGGTCGTTCACCCAGAAATATTGGCATCTGGAGGGAAATTTTGTCAATTGAAGAGAAAGTCCCCTTCTGTGCACACGAAACTATGAGAATTGTGGGAAATTTTACTCCCTTCCTGGAAAATAACATTTTTTCCAGGACTGTGCATTAGGACAGGATAATGCATAATTGTAGGTTAATGCAAGTAATGCAGAGGGCACAGCCAAAGTGGGTCCAGCCCAATGCATTAACCCTAGAGAATGCATTAGTGTGCTTTAATGCACAGGTTCTGAATTAAATCTTGTTCATTCATACAGTACATTCCGAATCTAAAAGATCGATAGAAAGTAGAACCAAGTTGAGGGCGTTTTTCATCACCAAGAGGCTATCATGGGAAAATGTGTGGTCACGTGACTGAAATGAATCAAAAGAAGTGTAGGATTATTACCAAGAATGAATGAATAATAGATACACCAGTATGCTTTAAAAATCTGCCTCATTGCAGTTTAGTGGTCATGGATTACATCCCAAGAAAGGAAACTAGTAGGCCTACAGTCAGAGACTGAAAAAGTTGTAAAAGAGTATGTAATTGTATCTGTGAATGAGGCTCCATCCACTCTCTTGAGATATGCGATGACCAATTATATGTCTATTTGATGCAGGCCCACAAAGTTGACTCATTTTCTAGGAATCTTAAAAGGATCGAAAATTTTTCCACCTCAACTCCAAACTTTCTTGGTGAGGCCAAGTGTGCCCGAGAAAGACTTGAGAAATTTGTACAGTTCAACTAGGAAACTGTGGAGTCAAGAAATAAATTTTAGGGGTAGGCTTAAAGAGATGTCAAGGACCTTATATAGGCTGGGCAGTATTTAAAAGATACATCCTGTTTTCCATTTTAAATTTGTCACTTTCATTCATTTTCAAAATTTCTTTTGTTAGAACACTTCCCATGAATGGCTTTACAGACATAAGTCAAATTCATTCTGTCGAAGAATGGTTGGAGAGTCTCAAGATGACTAGGTACAAGGATTCATTCACTGAAGCAGGCTATGTTAGACTAGAAGATATCGCGATGCTATCACAGAGTGATCTGCCAAGGCTAGGGGTAACCCTTGTTGGACACCAAAAGAAAATCATGAAAGGTATACACTCAATCAGAGCACAGTTGGAACAAGCTGCTGAAACTTTGGTCTGAGTAACTCTGCTTGGCTGGTGATGTGTTTGCCGCTAATGTTACATTTAACAGAGACTGCCGCTGCTGTGTGCAAGTTCATGTTTTCCTGGTGACTGGATGAAGAGAGTATAACAGCTTCGGGAGAAGTCAACTGAGAAAAAACATTACTGAGTGGACCAGACTAACAATGTCAAGTTGGACTGAGACATTATGTCAACATAGGAATGTGGATTGAAAAATTGTTTTTCAGAGAGAGAGTATGAAATGTGCTTTCTTCGCTTAATGATTGGGGTTTGTTAATCCTTTGTTGATTCCAAGTTAACACTTGATGTGGAACTAAATATGCTGGTCATGTTTTGTTATTTTCAAAAGTATGAATGATGGCATTTTCAGTATTGAAATAAGTTGGAAAGATTACAATGAGCACATTGCAATCTGATTGGATAACCAGGGGTTACATTGGAAGTTCATAACTGTTGAAAAAAAAATATATTAATGAATATTATGTAAAATTATTTTGCAGATGTCTTATAAGTAACAACGGGTGTTTAAGTAGCCCTTTTGGTGGTTGGTAATCATGTCACAACTGTTTTAAGCTAGCTACATTGAACCATTTTGCTTGAGCCATCTCACCGCCATGGATATCCTACAGTTGGCACATCTCCACTTTGCACAATAGTCCATTGATATCATGCAAGTTGTCGATTTTGAGGGAAAGCTGCCATAAAATGTGGCAGCCTGCAGCAGGTTTTGTGTGCCCCCCCCCCCCCCCCTCCCTCGACTGCAGTAGACTTGCATGTGTATTTGATTGATTGACAAGTCACCTGTCTGCTGCATGTGTTGGTCTAAGTTGCAATGATTTGCATTTTCTACAAACAACCACCTGAGAGCACTTTTTGTTGGGTGACATCTTTTGCATAAGGCAGAGTCATTTGCTGGTGGTTTTGGCCAAGTGACTCATCTGTTTCCTTTCACTGCCTGCCCATACTGGCTGGTTAGATAAATGACTCTCCCCTAAGATCTATTTCATGCTTTTCATGCTTCATGATTGGCTTGTTAATATTGATAAGGTTGCACTTTGGTGTTTGTTTGACAACCCTTTTCATGGGCACTTGCTGGTACCTGATTGGTCAACTTGTTTCAACAAGTTTGTGACAGCAGAATTCAGTCGGGGAAAACGAGCAAGTTTGTTCACCTGACCAAATGTGACTTATAAATTGCACACATAAGGTTATAAAATTTCCAGCCACAGTTGTATATGAAGTCAAACTGAATTTGAGAAGCAACTGGAAGAGTTAAGTCATGCAAAGCTTTTTTTTTTTTTGGGGGGGGGCAGTGAGAAATGAGCTACCATGGGCTTCATTTCCAATATATTTTTCAGTACTACTTCTATATTGTCCTCCTTGAGGCTTGTACATGGAGAGGATGTTATGATTGCTGTGCAACCAGGCTTCTTGACTTGAGCTGCTAAAACACACAGAGTATGAATAGTAGATGTAATATTATTGTAACGGTCAGCTTGAATACGTTTAGTGTGACCCCTATGACCTTTAAAGGGACTTTTATGCATAACCTCAACTTATGTTTCAACTCACTCTACCTTTATAGTTAAATAGTATGATGTTCCAATTTTTTTGGAAACTTTTCATAAGGGTATATGTAAGTCACCAATCAAGTAAATGTGTTCTAAGATTTTTTTTTTTTATTTTATGGACAATTTGTGGCAAAAAAAAAAAGAAAAAAAATTTGTAATGAATGTCATTGAAAAGGGAATAATTCAAAAATCATTCTATTTCCATCAGCGTCAAAAACTCTTCAGTACAATACTGCTAATTGGACAAAAACTGCGATGTTAAACAGCCTTGATGTAATATTTTGACCTGCCCCCCTCCCCCTCCCCTAGCAAAGTGAGACATCAAATAGTATTGCCTAACTCTAGATACAAGTAAATTGGAAGATATGCTATTACTCAAAACTGTAAAATATTGCTAAGGACAGTCGGTTTGCAAATGGCAGTATGAAATGCCAACCAATATCTTTGCACTTACGTTAGTAAGCCATAGCTGTGCTTTAAGCAGTGTTTCCACTTTTCTGAAAAATTTTTCAACATTTAGGAATGCTGATGTCGACCACAAATTTTCAGTGAAAAGAGTAACCATTTGCAAATTTTGAGAAATTTAGGAAGTTGAAAGATAGATAGGCCTTATGTTGTATTCAAATCAGAAAAGCCAAATCTTCCTTCTTAAACTACCTTTTTATTTTACCATAGATTGTTGTAGATCCTTTTTTTTTAACGTTCACCTGGGAGAGAAAAATAGCAAATAGAACATAGGAACGGGAAGACATTCTCGCGAATTGGGGGAAATTTGTTAGTAAGTTGCAAGATATTCATTTTTAATTTGTGGAAAAACTGCTCATCAGCGACTTCCATTGGTCATGACTGAACATGTTACTGGCTTACTTGCATGGGGTCTGTCCCAATCACTAACACACGCCTCAATAATTAAAACAGCGAAGTATGTTTTATTGAATGTGTCATGTTGGTATGGTTTAAACAATAGATCTTGCCTATTTTAATTAAGAATCTATTTCATAGTATTGCATCTTAAGACTGACCAATCTGTCCTTACAACCTTTTATACAACATCTTAGAAGACAATCATTATTTCTTTCCTTTTTTTTTTTATTGCATTTTTTTTTTCTAGAGTAAATAAAAATATTAACTGTAAGATTATATTTGTACTATAAGATAAATAGTTTCATGTACAGATGTAATATATTCTCCGTTATGGACGGAAAAGACATGATTTTGTAAAGAATGACAATCACAAAAGGAAATTGTAAAGACTATCATTAATGTTAAGATTTTTCTTTCAGTAAGATTGTAATTTTATTCAAGTTTTTTTTATAGACAAAATATCAAGCAACTTAACTCCCAAGTTTTCATCGTCAAGGCGAGTATAATGTATACTCACATCTATAATCTTGAATGGCTGCCCTGGTAATTTGGCCCCTGGGGCTTCAAATGAAAATGGAATGTTACAATTTATGTCACTCTCTGAGTATTTAAATATTAAAAAGTGTATGTTTTAAACAGAATTGACACACTTGAATGAAATTTGACTTGTGCTGTGTTTTACAGAACTGAAAGGGGAGTGACACATCAGAAATGAAATGTTCCCAAATCACCTGTTTGGTGGAAATAATATGAGACCCTGCCTTTTAAGTGACAGTCTCCATCTGAGAGAAATGCCCCAAGAATTCCCCTGGACCCAACACCCGATGTGTGTCTGTGTGGGGGGTGTGGGGGGGAGGGTAGGGTTCTTATTTCATGGTCTGGTACCTACCCATGGACCAAAACTTTGACACTGATGTTGTAGCATTGATTGGAAGCTTTGGGTAATTGGCAGAGGGTTAGGCTAGCTGGAGTTTTTCAGCCCAGTTTTTAACCAATTGGTTTAAGCAGAGCCAACCATGGCCTTTTTGCAAGTTGTGGCTCAATGCCTTGTTTTCCCTTCTTCATTGCCTATGCTGAGCACCAAGCACACTGGCAGTAGGTTCCATTTCTAAAGTCTGTGGTATGACTGTGCCAGGAATAGAACTCCCGACAGAAGTTTTTGCAAAAAATCATACAGCATTTCATATAGGTCTGGGGGGCCCATTATATTCGGAAACAGGGTGCCAGATATGGAAGCTAGAGAAATAGAACAGTTCTATTTCTTTTGTAGAATTCTATGACTTCTTTGATTGATACATGATGGATGCTCTATGTTATTTTCTTTAGTTTTACATTTTCATTCAAGTATAATTTGAAGGTTCAACTTACGAAGAAAAACTTTAATTTGTTTAATATTTCTCACGCAAGAATTGAAATCCATTCAAATCAGTATGAAGCTGTGATTCTCAAGTGAAAATGAACCTTAGTTGCACCTAATTGTGACACCTACCATACCTTGACTTCACTGTATGATGTCTGTTATCAAGGTTAGATGGTAAACAATTTATTCATTTAATTCCTTTTGTTTGGACTTAAAAATTGGTTGGATCAGGGTTTAAGAGTTGTTTCAGTTTTTTGTGTTCTTGTCTCCAGTTCAGCTCCGGTGTCCCCAGTTAATTGTTATGCTATTGTGGCAACAGTAGCTTTCTGAATATTCATGTTAATGAATATGCAAGTATGAATATTGTGTCAACAGTAGTTGATTTATTACAGCTTTTATGACTTTGTATTTCTTAACATCAATACTTTGCCTCGACTGTTCAGTTGGCTATTTGATTGATACAAACAAGCTTTTTGAATGTTCATGGCAATGAATATTGAAATATGAATATCAAGGTCAATTTGTAGAGTGTCAAACTTATATAGCATGTAAACAATATTTTTTTCTTCAAAAAGGTAAAGTTGTTTATATGCATTTTTGAACAATCAGCGTAAAAGCCATTTTAATGTAGCCGTGTTAATTATGATAGAGAGAGCTGTTTCCCATAATTGCTATAAAAATTTGCAACTGTTCTCATGTAAGTTGCTTTTGTTTTTCTTCCATTTATACTTGTAGAAAGCTGTAAGCTGTACATTTAAACAAGGAAATATTTTAATCTACCATGTATATAAAGAAATATCTGTACTAATAAAATAAAAGGTAATGAAGTGTAAAAAACAGCTGAAACAAATTGTTCCATAAAAGGTGATGAACTGTAATTTTTCTTGACGAAGCTTACTGCAAAAGTTTACCAAAGGATGCAAAAATAAAGGTTTAAAAAGAATATTCTTATCTAAATTTCTTTATTCAGTTGTTTTGAGTTTGTTAAGAAAGATATCTGGATAAATATTGAAATATCTTCCTCCTAGAGAGACTCATAAAAAAAATCCTCTGTGGTGTCACAGTGAGACATAAATACTCTAGTCAAATTAATTCTGCAAAATATCTAGAAATTATTCAGCGAGAATGCTGACATTTAACAGTTTTCAACTATGTTGGTGTGGAAAGGTATCTGAGAGCATTAGAGCCCATGGTGCACCTTACTTTTCCCCTGCCCATGCCCTTGCTGCCCCCAAACACATGCACTCCCCCCTTGCCCTGTGCAGTGGCTTCAGGATACCAACCCAGTATACTCAAATGGTGATATAACAGGTCCAGTAGAACGGCTGAAAAGAGACAAAGATGTTCAATTTTCATCAAGTACATTTGCAAAACTATTAACTTAGATTGAGTTCAATGCACCAACACAAAATTTTTATTAAACGAAATAAAAAGAAAAGGTTTAAATATGGTTGCAAATACAGTTCAGGTTCATGTTCGAATTCGGTTTCAAATACATCTTATTAACAATGTTAGTTGTTCCCAGTAATGGCCTCTTATGACAGGCACGAAACACAAACACAAACACCAGGGCAAAGGGGAAGACAAGACTATCAAATTATTGGCATATCCTTCAAGAAATTCACTTTTCGGTGCAAAACCTGCTTTGTTAAAAAAAAAAGCATCCATCATTATCTGGCACCCCTCCAACCAGAATCCAACAAGGATGGTTTAAAAAGGTCATGTGGTGTGTCCTATTTTCCCAGGTTCCTCACTTGTTTGACTCTTTTAAGTCTTTTGTTTTACTTAAACTGCTTTAATCAATTTATTTCTCAAAAATTCCATGTTGTCAAAATGCCATTGCATAGGTGGAATGAAAACTTTTTACATTCCCCATTGTGAATTCCCATCCCTATCAACTTCCAAGTCAACAAAACAGACTTCAAAAATAAACAGAAACAAAGCTTTCTTTGTTAATATGAGGAAGTGATATTCTCTGTCCCCCTCAGGCTCACTTTGAAACACAAATCTAGTAGCTTCAACTGGCAATATCTCAAGAAATACATGTCCATCTAATTTAAAAGGAAAATTCACCAAATCATGCAGATTTTGTTTCTCTTTCACACAGAAAAAGGAAATTTTGCTTAACCTTCCTGTTTAGGGATATGCAACGTATACTGAAAGTTTGAGACGATCTGGCTATAGCGGGTGGCACATCAACCGGCCGTAGAGACCAATAGCACCTTCCTGGCCCAGATGACCAGTAGAAATGCAAGCACCCCTATCCCAATCATGCAATTAAATACATTTAAATCACCTGACATCTCATTTCAGGGCTGGAGTTGATGGGAGGCCACAAAGGCCATGGCGTTCTTATTGTTTGCAATGGTCATTGTTGCCATATGAAATTTAATGGCAATCAAGGATATTTGGCCTTCGTGCCCTACCTTTGAGATTACAGTATGGTCAGTATAAAATCACTTGTTTGACCTTGGTGCCCTCTCAGTTCACATGACATGCTGTTACAACTGTTATTGTAAAAATTAGCAGATAATGTAAAAGCAACCGATTATGTAAAAAAAAAAAAACCGATAATGTAAACAAGAAAATTACCGATCATGTTAAAAAATCTTTGAGCCGATAATGTCAAAAAAAAATTACCTATTATGTAATAACTGTTCAGACAAGGGTTTCTTATGGTCCTATCTACAGGTGTGTATGTTTGAGGGAGTATGTTGGTGGGTGGGTAAGCTGACAGGCGGCAGGCGGGCAAGGCAGGGAAGCAAATATGTTCGTGGGTGGGCGCGTGTATACATGCCTATGTGCACATGTACCTTGTGTGAATTTATTGGTGTATACATTCTAAACACAGTTGGGCAAACATATCACATGCTACATTGTAAGGGAAGAAAATTGCTGACGGTTGCTTACTGTTACATAAACTTTGTCCCATAAATTTAATGAAGTTTGCTAAAAATGTTTCATGAACTGAATATGTTGTGTCTCAGTTTAGCCTATATCATGGGAGTAGCCAGGACTTTTTATGGGGGAGAGGTAGCCAACTACAGGGCCCGATCACCGTCTGGGGAATTTTTTGAATAATTAAGTACCCTAAGATATAGACTGATCTGGTGCTAATATCATTTGCATCATTAGCATCATTTGATGTCATTCTTTTTGTACCACTACAAAATATTTTTTAGAAGGAGGGATTGTGGGCATGGCCCCTGGCCTCCCTCTAGCTATGCCAATGGCCTATACCTGGTTTATTACTGGGTTTAAGAATACCCACTTGTCGCTCTAGCAGTGGCGGCGCTACAGGGAGGGGTCAAAACGGGGAATTTCCCCACCAGAGTTTGTCCTCTTGTCCCCCAACATATTAGGTCACTTAGGAGTTGGGTTAACCAAAAAAGTAAACAAAATGCATCTCATGAGACTTAATTTTTCAGCCAGATATACTCTAACACCTCATAGCTTCCGGGAGCTTTGACCCGTGGACCCTCACCCTTAGGCGGTTTGGGCTCAGTTTCCCATTGCGCCTGTAAATGTTTGCCTCAACATTATTCTTTTCATAATCAACACTGTGTTAATGACAATTGGGGCAAAGCAAGGGGTGTGATAGGTGACTTTGGTGACCTTTTGTTTGAATCTAGCAGGGTAAGTGAGTACAATAAATAACAGTGCATTGCCCAGTCACTTATATACTGAGCAATCTGTCCAGCTAAACCAGTAAGTGGCTTCCTTCCTGATCAGACATTGATTTCTTCACGTTTCTTTGCGCATGCTTTTTCTCAAGCGACAAGAGAGAATTCATAAACCCAGTCATAAACCACATATAGAATATTGTGGAGACTACTCTTGGCCTTTAATGCTTCCTTGACTCAAAGGCAGATTTTTTATACATGAAATGTTGCCACAGCGACTGCATCTGTAGTCCAGTGGAAAATGTCAGCTAGTTTTTGCTGCTCCGACTTGCAGACCTCCTTGAGACAGCAGCATTTCGCGCCTTTTGCGCATTTAATTTTACTGCTATGGATGTATTCATCAGCTCTTGTGTTTTCTTTGACATTCTTGGAATTCTCCTGGTTGGAGGCAGACTGTCATCCTGAAAAGTAAATTTACCGGAAAATACTTATCAATTAAAGGGATATATTGCATTTAAAATTCACCAACATGGCATAAAAAGAAAACAGCTCTGATCATTATCAAACCATTCAGCCTCATTGATAACCCCCACTGATAGATTCCCTTCATGAATTCATAAAGAAGAACAAGGGAAGTTGCATCGTTTGAATTTTTGAAAGTTTGGGTAAACAAACTATTCTTCAAAAGCAAATGATTGAACTTCCATCTACAAAAACTCTTAACTGTAAAGAAGGCTACCATAGTGGCTTATTGTGAACAGTCTATCATACTCTATGTCAATTAAGATCGTTTAAAAAATATTACGCTTTCTTATGAAACAAACGCATTACTTCCCATTAAAACTAGTAGACAGAAGAGAAAGTTTGGAAAACATACAATGAACTATTTCAGGTGAAAGGAAAGGTCAAGATCAAAATTATGCAAAAAGCTTACACCAACACAGTTGCCAACATCGTTATTTTACTTCAAATTATGCAGAAACGTTCATCTTAATAGCATATCCCATATCTAATTTTCAAAGCAACACAATTTTGTCTTGAGATTTTGAGCATTATGGGAAATTTGTGATGCTGTCACGGCACATTAGTTTGAAATTAAAGGCAGTCATTCGTCACCCTAAACTACAGTTTCAGTATGCATATATCAAAACTCTCAATTGGTACAGCTCTTTGATTGGCATCACATTCAAATAATGCATCATAGCGAAATTACACAGCATGGGCACTGAGAGTGTCTTGATTACACATTGTGGACTTGTATGGCCACTGGGACAAGCCATGAAGCAATAAACTAGGATTGTGTCTGGATAAAGATGAGTTTTAGATAAATGTGGGAGGGGCTAGAAGTAAGTAGGTTGGGAGAATTGGAACTGTTTGGGATGATGAAAATATGCCTTTAAAATAAATTTATTTGTTTTTAATGAAGCTGCAGGGATTATTTAGCAACACTTTTTGCTATACCTTACATATGGTGTCGAATTTATTCTACATCAGACTGCAGGAAAAGATATTCCAACATTCGAACATTATCAAAGTTAAAGGACAGACAGGACATTCAATTTTAAAGAAAAACCAAAAAAAATATGACACTATGTGTCCATATTACATAACTTTCTGTGGCTTTGTTGAAAAGTGGAAACATTTTTTTAACAAAATAAGCAGTCTTTACAGGTGAGATACATTGGGTTGGGAAAAGGGTATTACAACAGGGTTTGGGAGACATGATCTGGGTTTTTTTTCCTCACAAAAGAACATAGTCAAAAGCAACCAGAATACGCCTTTGAAGCAGAACAGTTAGCATGTGTGTACAATCCACAGGTGTGAATGCTTGCTTTGAACTCACACACAAAACATGACCCAAAGCTTTTAAACAGAAACACAATTTCAGACTTTTCCAGATTATTTTTCACGACAAGGAGACTTCTCACTGTAGGTTAGGTTAGATGGAGTTTTACGGTCCAGTTTTCAACTAATTGGCTCAAGTTGAGCCGGCCACTGCCTTTTTTTCCAGTTGCGGCTCACTGGCTTGTTTCCCTAATCCATTACTTATGCTGAGCACCAAACACAATGGCAGTAGAATCTGTTTTTAAAGTCTTGGGTATGACCCAGCCAGGAAATCAAACTCCCGACCTCCCAACTGCAAGTCTGATGCTCTAACCACTTGACCATGCAGTGACTTCTCACTGCAATGCAAGAATGTTGCTTAGTCCGCACATACAGACAAACCCACACTAAGCCAAAAACTGTCAGTCAAAAGGTGACTCACTGGAGGGCGTATTTCAGATCCATGGATAGGTATAGTCAAAGAGCTGATGATGTCCAGGGTTCCAGCTGTAGGCATCATGGATGGTTTGGAACTCTGCCACCCAGCTATGCAATGCTGTCGAGGAAATAAAAAATGACAAATAGATCAGTGTCAGATTTGTAAGTGGGAGTAAGCAAAAAGGTAACTATCTGTGAGAGGAGGATAAAGGTAGATTAATATCTAAAGAATTAGGTTAAAATTGTGTCAGGCTCCAGGCTCCAAGGGGAGGGGGTAAGTCATCAGACTGCTGAATTAGCATTAACCAATAGGCTCTGAGTGGTTTAATACCCCAACTACATTAATCGGCAAGGAGTTAAGAAGTGACTCTGCAATAGAACAGTACTTGGGACTGAGACTTGCTGAAAATTCTGTTTGGGCAGCACTCAGGGGTGGGGGTGGGGTGGGGTGAAATTCAGCTTTTCCTTTCTAAATGTCCACAACATATGCAGACATTACTTACTGTATGCAAAGAATGATATCATGATTTTCAAGTTGTAACTTTGATGATTTTCTCATAACTTTCACATAATTTTAATACCAAAAGTCTGAAAAACAGAATACTGTGATGATTTTGGAGATCAAAAATCGGAACAGGTTTTCTTAGAATAGTATGGATGGCAAGAATGACCTACCTCTGCAGACAACTGTAAACTGTAAAATTGATTTTAAGTAGTGATACTGACTATTAGAGAGGCCACTATTTTCAAATACTGAAATTTCACATTTTTACCCAAAATGGAAATATACAGAACTGAAAAATAATGAATACAAATTTTGTACGAAATGGCATTTATTTTCACAAGTTTACCCCAGCATGGGCACATGCTAAACATGATGACAACGACCCGGAGTATGAGGTTTCAAATTCCAAGACAATTTTTCCAGGCCAAGAACCAACAAATTCCAGTACTTCAAGACCAAGACAAAATTCCAGACATTTCCCATTTTCCACAGTTCATAAAAATCCTGTGTTTATATGCGTCTCCATCTTTTGTCGTTCCTTTTCCTGTTGTTGACCATGGGTATTTTTTCTGAGTTCTTTCTGGGGTAGTAAAGTCTAAAATGTTGCGGGTAGTGGGAGATGTCAGTTACCTTTGAAAGTCCAAGTGAGTCAGTTGGGTCGTAACTCCTCCGACGATGAGACTTGACATGATATGGGGATACGAGTGTGGATCGAGGTATGCTCACCCTAAAGATAAAGGAAAACATGAGAAATGAAAAAAAATTTACTTTGACAGGAGGCAAGACTCAGCAATCAATGTTAACAACAATAACAAAAATTTGTTTTTTAAAAATGTTGACTTCAAAAATGGTATAAAGGCAGAAGGTCCTTTGAAGAGTTCTCAAGCTATGATTTGTCTAGTCACCAAACCTCAATCCAGTTAAAAGTCCTCTAAAATCAGTCACTTTCTCCCGTTTGTGAGCAGGAAGATTGTTTGCATCAGCCACCAAAACAATTATTTCCTTATTTTTGTTAATCTTCCAGCTTCATGTGGTAACTGATTCTAATTAGAGTTTTCCTCAAAACACAGGATTTGGCAGGCATGTAGTTCACAGAGTTTTGAAGGAATTGTCGCCCTCATGACAATGGTGGCTTCAAACAAATGTACACAGGCTTTACAGTAAGGCGAACATGAATTGTAAGGCTCAACCAATGTGGTGTTGGGTTGCCAATCTAATGTCTGATGTTTTTTCCCCAACTTGGAAAGATATCTGATCTGATCCAATATTTTTGCTACCTTATCTATGCATTTAAAACTTTTCACCATTTCCTAGTGCAATCAAACATTCCTTTGTTATACCTCTGAGCTATGCCTCTGGTGTACATCGCCTTGCACCTTAATTCCTTTTGGTAACTAATTAATTTAGCTGAGACTGAGATTAAGAATAAAGAGATCACCCGAACATTACGTTTAAGTTTGAATGTTGGTTGTACTTTGTTTTCTTAAGTTGAAATTTTCAATGGTGCACCCACTGATCCCTGTTTGAAACAGTATATACAATACTTATGATCTTGCATGCATGCTGCAGTACCGGTTCACACAGTACGGGCACGGCAACACTGCACGATTAGATTTATGTAGAAGGTCTCAGTCATCAGTCAAACCATGCCTCTACGTTCTGTGAACTTCTGCGGGAAGTCTCTGCTTAAACTGATACCTGCATGATATGATAAATATGGATATGATACTAACGATTTACTATACATGTTGTGTCTTCTACTTGAGAGAGCACGCTACCTCAAGTATACCGAAAAGAAGACAAAAACTAAAAGAGGTCTATTTAATGGTTTAACGTGGAACTATTAAGCAAATGAACACTTTGCCACTATGTGTAAAGTGCTAAGATATGACTGCAATGGCACCGTAAATATTGACAAAGAGTGTCCAAATAACACATACCATAGCATCTTACGTTAGTTTGCCTCAAAATGGGGCTTGTACAACCTACAAAGTTTCAGACTGAAAGCTATGGTAGAATGCTCTGATGTCAACACAAGGCTAAGTAGGTAAGAAGGCACATAGCTTGTCAATAAAAATGCCATGACATATTGTACACTAGGGCAAGCAAATTTCACAAGATTAATGTCATTCTGTAATTTTGGATACATGTGCAAGAGAATATTGTAAACAAGAGCCCTGATTGACAGAGTAAGTAGGCTTGCCTTTTGAGTTCAAAAACGCTCAAAAATACAATTATGAAAAACGTTAAGGCAATGCGAAGTACTCATTTTCTTAATTGGGTATATTCTGACATATTTCTTTTATAAATTATCCTTTTCAATTTGAAACAAACAAGATGATACTACCTTGTGACAATTTCATTGTTTTTGGTCGTAAAGGGGGAATTGTTCTACACCCTTTTTTGTAAAAAAAATACAAAAATGTCAGTATTTTGGATTCTTATTCCCCGAGAAGATACCTTGAAGCAAAGTTCAAACTTAAATAAATAGCCTCCAGAAACCTTCAGACCGCACCTTTCAGGGGCCTTAAAGCAAGCTGTTACTTGTTGATCACTTGTAATTTTGGCCAAGGGCAATGTCAATTTGGACTTGAGCTATGACAGAAATAATCATTTCCCCCCTTTTTTGAGTTTCTGGTGGAATCCCTTTAACAAGCTACAGAACTACTTTAATACACAAACCTGATGTAGGATGGCGAGTTCCTCATAGCTGACGGTTTTCTTCTGCTTTTACAGATGGCACACATACTCTCACCATCAGGAGCTTCATGTAGGGGAACGGAAAATAGCCGATCATCTATGGTGTAATTATGAATGCCTGTCAAAACAAATAAATGATCAAAGGAGTTTTATCTAAAGACAGACGTTTCAAAAGAGCAGCATCAGTTACTTTGAGCACATATTTCTATGACTTCTAAGTTGAAAGTGACCCCTTCAAATGTAAGTACTGTTAAGGTAGGCTCAGATACAGTTAAATATAGGAGGGCTCAAAATTTACAAGAATATGATTATATATGATTATATTTTTTCATGTAAAGAAAAGGGAAATTTTCCTCTTTTATTGCCAAAATTTCTCTCCAGATGGCAAAATTTATCAGGAAGGAGCCTCCCAGCTTCCCAACTTCTTTCTGTTCATGTGGTTTCACTATGGTGACCTCAAGAAATACATGTCTGATTTGAATGAAAGTTTCACCATACTGTGTAGATTTGGTTCCTCTTTCACATGTGGAAAATTAATTTTGCTTAAACTTGCCCTTTAAAGTCCTACAGATCAAGAGAACTCATTGGCTGTTGGGGATTTTTCCAATTTAGAAGCAGTGGAAAATAAAACTTTAGAAAACTGTTTTAAAAAAATAGTGACCTTCCTGAAAAACCAAGCTCACAAAAATGAGATGCATATATACGAGTATTTGGTACAGTAGTCTACCATAATTCTGCATGTTTCCACAATTTCCTGATATTAACCAGTGGTCGAATATACAACTATTTTCAGTTTTACTCAGCTCCTACTCAATATACTCTCATATGCATCTCCAACCCATCCAAAGATTACAAGTTTTCAATTTCCACACCACCAAGCCTTCACTTTTGAGGCATGAGAGTGCTATCGCACAGCATCATTCTCTTCAAATCACTGTGAGATATGTGATTTTTTGCATACCTTGATGAAGACTGGAAGTCTGGTTAATGTATCAAAGTTAAATAAAACAGCACACCTACTCTCTATCCCTAATTTCCCAAGGAATGTGATTTGTAGCACACCTGAAAAATCTAACACCCACAGCCTGAACCACTACTGATGACATGGCAGCCGCAACAACCCCACTCTTAAGGAGTTTTCACACCAAAAGTGTTCCAAGCATTGGAATTTCAAGTGTATGCTTGGAACACTGTGCTTGGTTCTCAGCAAAAGGAATGGAGTAGGGAAAACAAGCCAGTGAGCCACAACTGGAAAAAAGGGCATGGCTCCACTTAAACCAATAGGTGAGAAACTGAGCCATAAATACTCATCTAACTAACTTTATACAACTGCCACGGAAAATACAAAGAACAGATCACAGTCTGGCATTTGCAGTGTTAACCTTTCTTTGTAACTTAAAAAAACAATTCCTTGACACATCAAAGCTAAAATTTTCTTCTGCAGCCTCAATGCTACACACAGGTGATCATAAAATTTGCTGGCTGTTCTTTATGGTCCACTCTCTCATTACTTTTATCCAACTGTACTACAAACAGTTGTATTCAATTGAAACCCTGGCCATAATTATGAAGTTTTGGATCATTTGCAATTATCTGTGGTATTGGTCATCAAATTATTGTTAATATTAAGGCTGAAGGGACCCCAGCAATTTCTCACCATGATCTGACTGCCAGTTTCATCTTTATATAGATCAAAACTTGGCTATGCTTTCTAGAAACTGACTTGCATATTTTGGCAAACATTTTGAAAATGATGGGAGTAATCACTACATCCTCTCCACCGTAATTTCAGAAGATCCCAAGCTTTCATGCATACAAACACCTTGATGGGGATTAAAAGAAAGCTGAAACAGTTGACAATGAAAGAGTCTTACATTTATGAGTCAGTGTGGTATTTTCTGGACTTTTATTCTCTGTTGGTGGAGGTAATGATGATGATGACATTGGTAATGATCTGTAAAGAAAGGAAAGGCAAAATCTAACGCTCTTAATATCTTTTTAATTCAGGTTATATATGCAGCAATAATTTTCTAATTTATGAAAAGGAGAAATACTATAAAGGAAAACATAACATATGAAATCATATCAAAATGGTACAAACAGGAATTAGGATCATTTAAGACCATAAATGACAGAAATAACATCTGCCAGTACACCTACTTGTTTTGGTTTTCTTTTGTTAGTAATATTGCACATAATCTGTACTAGTCAATACTGAGTGAAATGGGTTTTTTTTACCAAAAATTTTACCAACAAAATTTTACCCCAAAACCTTTAAACAAATAATATGGAAGCTTGATACACTGGATATTTAAATTTATAAATACCAGTGACTTCAGTTCCAATTTGACCATTTTTGACATTTATTCAAATCAATTTCTTTTGAATTCATACAATCACAAATGCATACAGCTAGGATTAATTGTAGGGAAAAATTCTGGAAAACACTCAGAAAAGCTTCACGGAGCTTGTGGAAACAGCCTTCTGTAAATAGTAATTTATACAATCACAAAGACCAAGACACAACATTCCAGAATTCCACACTATCTTACAGGAAAACATATTCTTTTCAACTTTTGAATCCTTGCTGCTAACAAAACTTAACTTCAAACCTGATAACAACCCAAACTCATATTTTACACCTGTAGTTACTGGTTACTGAGAATCCTGTATTCTGATTGGTTAAACAGTGACCAGTTGTTCTCTGACACACTGTCAGTATTTCCCAAACAGGTAAAAGTAAGGTTTTGCTACATAGTTCCTGTGGTAGAATAGGAATAAACCATATTAGATTGGCTATTTGTCCCACTATTTGTCTGACTTGATTCCAAATTTGGCAAACTAACTGACTCAGTCCACTTTGCCTCTTTTCATTATTATGCCAAATTTGGAGTCTCACAGTATATTTACTACCAATTGTCAGCCAAATGCAGTTTATTTCTTTAAATTAACACCTGAAATGGAATGCTCTCCAGAATAATTTCACGAAAGTTTCTCTTACAATTCTGAAACAGAATCATGGATGCACTCATCCCTGTTGGCTCTGCGAAATGCTCGAATCTCTTCAAAGAATTCATCAGACTGTGCTGCATAATTCGAATCAGACTCTAACACTCCGGCAATCCAGTCGTAGCCAAGTAGAGACCTATCTTTAGATGAAATATTTCTCTTTATACCAGACATCTCATTAAGTCTTTTGACAAAAGCAACTCTGTTTGGGGTCTGTAAGAGAAAATAAAAAGACAAAAAAAATAATAACATAAATCTAATCATTAAATTGCTACCAGGAATTTTGCCAGAAACTCAAGAAAGGGGGGGGGGAGGGAATTTATTACTGCTAAACCTCAAGTTTAAATTGATACTGCCCTTAGTGAAAGTTACAGGTTGTTTCAGGGGGACAAATGGTTCCTTCAACGCCCCTATAAGGTGTAATCTGAAGCCTTTTGAAGGCTACTTGTGCTACTTCAAACATTGCTTCAAACGTGTCTTCTTCTTAGAAACCAAGACACTGACTTTTTATTTATTTTTATGGAAATGAAGGTGGGATTGGGGGAGGGGAATTACCCACCTTCTTCTGAAAAGGGAGACGTATCACCACTGTACCTCCCCTTGATGAAAACCCTGGCTATTGAAAAAAGTGGAAAAAGTTTCGATAATGAAAACTTCAAGCAGGAGCAGGCAAAAGTAACATTGCTGAAATGCTGTAAATTCTAAAATCATAGCTTTGAGCAAGTATTACACACCACTTTCTAGTTCCACTTTACAAAATCATGATGAAAAAATGCTGGCATGCATTTTTGTTGCTGTTCTGGTTTGATTTGTGAAAAACCACATTTCCTTCCTCTGAATTTGTCAAATCTTTCTCATATCAAGAAATCAACAAAGAGAGGCACAGATCTTTCATTTGATTTTAAACAGTTGGTACACCTAAAAGATTCTTGCACAATTTTGACTTGATTTTTGGTTTCAATTTTCATTTTGACTTGTTTCATTTTTAATCTCATTTCTACTTATGACACA
Organism: Holothuria scabra; assembly: GCA_037179385.1. NCBI lineage: Eukaryota > Metazoa > Echinodermata > Holothuroidea > Aspidochirotida > Holothuriidae > Holothuria > Holothuria scabra. The sequence goes on along the minus strand of CM074195.1, from coordinate 9,946,773 downwards.
AATACCTTGCTGACTTTTCACCCAACAATTGAGTACTAAGCACTAGCCAATGAGATGCTACTGATTCCCTTGACAAAGTAACGGTCCAAACAAGCCATGTGTCAGGTACTCAGGCTACCTAACAGACGAGTACTTGAATCTAAAATGAGCAGAACATACCAGTCCCTTTCAAAAGGCAAAACAGGACAATTGAACTACCCTAGGATGATCCCTTTCCATCTTCTATACATCAAATCACAATACTCTATTCACATAGATGACTTGGCTCTTCCTGTAATTTACACAATTTTTGGTCTGCAGAAGGAGCTTACCACAATTTTCTTTGGGGCTAAATAGAATAACAGGGAAAATTTGAACTGCCTGGAGTAAGAAGATTGGCCTTTAAAGGTAAAGAGCAGTCCCTCAAACTTACTTTGAAGAAAAAGCTAAATAGCACAATTTTCATCTTATTTCTCTTCAAAGTATCTTTCATTACATTTTATGATTTAGCTATTGCATATTCAAGGTAAACCAAGCAGTTATTTCTCGTAAATTTCACATTTGAAGAGAAAAACTACATTGTCACAAGACTTCCAACAGCCAATCATGAAACTGGACAGTCTACTGCACTACTTCAATTTGGGATGACTGCTCCTGCCCTTTAAGGTTTGATGGCACCAAATTCAATAAGCCACTTTAGTAATTCGTTGGTGGCTATGCAAATGCGCACTTCCTTCAAATCATAGGGATAAACAAACGAATCCGCACCTACAGCATCATGTATTCCAAAAATGGAGTTTACATGAGCACTGGTGACATCATACTTTCTTGATCTATCAATAACACAAGGAGAGACCTCAAGTGTTGTTTTGTGTAGTGGACTGTGTCTAAACTGTCTTTTTGGTGTAAAAATTTGCATTTTAAACAGACTGCCATAGAGTAGGACTGGGACCCCTATTTTCATTCGAGTTGCCTAGATACTTAGTGTTGTATGCACCACTAATGAAGAAAGGAAATGGTGTACGTTATGTGTTGAGCTCGGTTTGTATATCCCACACTGAGCCCCTCAGTTCCATGCAGCAAGGAATTATCGAACCAAATTATTTGATCACTTTTATAGGCAATGATGAACTTGACCATGTCTAAACATTCAAGTTTAAAATTTCGAAATTATATATTAGAGCGCGTGAAATAAAAATTAATTCAAACAGTCAAACTCCCATCTTCACAGGACATTCCTGAGCTGAGAAATAAAATGTATGAGTTTATTCGCTCAATTTGAAATGGTACACTGGCCACTAATTTTTGAGATCTTTGCTGTATGGCTGAAATTACAGTTTTTGTATTTGTATTTCTGAATGCTGCTGGGCCTTGTGATAGCAATATGTGATAGCAATCTTTCAAGGGGTGATGTGATTAAACAAGCCCTCTCTCTGAACAACATGCTTTGCAAGGAAACTAGAAGCATCCAAGGTCATGTAACCTTTTTTAACTTCAAAGGGAAACAAAGCAAGTTATGTGAGTCGTACAACAAGATCATAACAAATTATTATACAATGGACTATTTTAATTTAAATGAATAAATTTCAATATTTAACACCTCAAATGGAACAAGTTAAATGACAATGAGAGTTGACTGCATAAGTTTAATTTTGCAACATTTATAATATAAATTTTCAAAATTCTAGACTTCGAGGTACACTTGAATAGTATTTTTTTTTTGCAATACTGTATAAGCAAAGTTGCAAAATGTCTGTTACGATATATCCCATAGCTGACAAAGATTTTAGTTACAAAAAGTAAATTCCAAACTTCCAATTCAACCTACCTTACCCCTTTTCTTTGAAGAGGGGTTCAGCAGAATTGATTTAGGTTGAGCGGTCACACTTTGTGTGGTTGGAGACAATCTTCTACTTATTTCTGATAAATTCTTCGTAAAGATATTTGTCTCTTCTCCTGGAGTTGAACAGTCCCTTTCCACTGCTGAAGAAGAACCACTTTCATTGCTTCCAGAGTATGATAAATTCTCCTTCCCTTTCAGTCTTGATGATTTTCTCATTCCAGCTGAACTTCTACGTCTTGCACGACCGTACAATGGACTGCTTTCCTGATGCAATCTCTCCAGGGGGCTTACAACTGAGGCATCAGAAACATCAGCACCCACGCCAACTAACCTCAAGTTGTATGGACTTGACCTCTGACCTGGGGACTTTGTACGAGAGGAAACCTTTCTTTTTCTTTGATTACTTGCTTGTGACCTGGCTGATAATGACCTTCTTCTTATCACTTTGCCTGATTTGATGACATCAGTAGCTTTAGGGGTACTTGTCATTGTTTGGTTACCCCTCCCTGTCAATCTAATGAAAAGTGTCAAGTTACTGAAAAACCAATTCATTTAATGGACAAAATAATTCCTCAAGATGTTCTACACACAACCTCTACATCTTAAAGCTGTGATTGCATTGACCATGTAGCGAAATCACCAAATGTTTAGTTGGAAAAATTCATGATTATTTAGCAATTAATTACGAATACCTAACACACTACATGCTACATGCTACATGTTTATTAAAAATTTTAAATGACTGCAGGAATGGGAGTCAAAAAGAAATTTATGTTTGCAGGGATTTTGCCAGGAAATCAGAGGGGGTATTTATTACTTTCAAACCACAAGTCCAAATTGATGCTGCCCTTAGCCAAGGTAATGAGTGGGTTCGGGGGTGGGAGGGTGGGAGAGAGACTTGTTTCAAGGCCCCTATAAGGTGCATTCTGGAGGGCTTTAGCATTTACTAAATGATTACAGCCCTACTGCACCTTCCTGTTAATCATGCTGCTGGTATACAGGTGTGATACTGGTATTTAATGCAATGGAAGGTAAGGCACTCATTTAGTTGCAAATCAACTGCAACAGTTTTACTGACTCTAGTCAAACCATTGTATTACTTCAAAGAAACTTCTAAAAGTATTTGAAATTTGCCTAATACTCTGGTATTACACACAAAGTCATACTGTAGATACCATTCTCAGTGTGGTTATGATTAACAACTGACACAATTCCTTCCCACCCCCCCTCCCCCCCACCTTAGCAACAAAAGCTGGACAACTCAGTGGTGTCAATTAAAACCCTTAAAGTAAAAAAGTGGAGGATCCAGGCAGAAGTATACCAGACATCCCCCACCCCTCCCATTAGACGCCATGCGTGAAAAGAAGTGAACAAGTTTTCCAAAAGGAATGAACACCCTTCCTTTAGATGCCTCATGCCTATCCTATTGAAATTAACATACTGCCCAAATGGCCCCACAAAGTTCTTAAGCTCTCTGTGGCCAGGCAAAGTGCAAAGAAAGACTTGGTTAAATTAGTACCTCTTTGAAATCTTTGCCAAGGATGGGTCAACAATGCCATTTTCATTTCACATTAAGATATGCTCCCAACAATTGGTACTCAATGTAAAGACCTTTGAGATCATAAAGTCTTGTAAGGCTACTTTTGTATAGTAGACTAGGTACTGGTTTACCCTGTTCCTATGGATGTTCAAAGACAAAGGTGTATCACCATATTGTAAAAGCCTTTAACAAACACTCTGAGCAAACATTGAGACACTCCCTGATCAAAGGTAGGGGGATGTTCATTAGGGCATAATACTAGAATGGAAAATTTGAAAATGACATTAGAGCACTACTTGTGAGATTCACAAATTTCACAACAAGATCCAAATACAATTTAGATCATTCACAAAACACAAATTTGTATAAATATTATCATGTACTAAACTGGATGTGATATTGGATATGATATTGCCATGCTGATGTTGATGTCACCATATTTGACTCATGTTGCAATATATCTGTACATCAACCTGTCCATAATCTTGCCAAAAAGGATGCATTAAAATCCACCAGGAAGATTTGGAAGCGTTGGATTCAACAACCTCCCAAAGTGGTTTCCAGCCATTATTTTAGATCAAGTAGTCTGACTGGACCAGCCGTTCCATGGACTGAAAGAACCATTAATAGGACGGTCACCATATCTGCTCCTCTGGAACTGGCCAGGATCACTACTAGTAACAAAACTTTCTCAAGACTATCTTCTCAACCTTGTTCAAGGGGCTCATTGAGTTGATATCGACAACTTAACAAGAGTGTTAAAGGGTCACTACCACATGACAATGCGTACAGTTACTGTAGCACAATGAGTCATACTTCATATCCAATAGTTATGGAAAACATTGAAATTTTTAATTTTGTGTTGTCCTGACCTGTAACAGTTTTGTGCCTAATTTTAAAAAGTGTCCTGTCACAAAATTTTTGAAAATCAAATTGAACAGTGAATTACTAACTCATAAACCAGTTATTTGCATGTAGGATGTGGGGATTGTCTAAGTTTGACCATTTGTCCTTGGGATGTGAGGAAAACTTGACAGATTTGAAAAAAAATTGTTGAATTTTATGAACCAACTCAATGAGCTGATTTTATGACCAAGATACATTCAATGAACTTTAACAAAAAAAAAAAAGTTCAATTCATGATAAATGTTATTGAGTTACTGCCAAATAAAATGAACCAAACCTTGAAGTCTGTCCTTTGACATGTTGTTTACTCTTCAGTACTTGGATATTATTTTGAAGGGTGTCCTGGCCTTCTTGAAGACGTCTCTGAAGGTTCTGGTACTCCCGCCGTAACCGGTAGATATTAGCTGGACCATCATTCATTATTACCCTTTGCGGTGCTGAGCTCTTTACATGAAAGTAAAATCTGCTAACACTTTTCAACTTTCCAGAATTTGTTTCTAAAAATGCAATACAAGAAAAAAAAAACCCATTAAAATCAAGCTGGCTTATTTGGCAAAATTCACAAAACCATTAGCATAATGTTGCATGGGCAGACATTAGTTTCATGAGGTTGAGTACAATATTTTTCAGGGTCTGTGAGGTGGGCCTACAGTTCATTGTACAGCCCCCGTATACTGTCAGGGAGGATAATGGAGGGATTTGTCCACCCCCCCTTTCCAAAAGGAGGGGGGGAGGGGAAAACCCCAACTTTTATTTCCATAAAAATAAAAAAAATTCAGTATCTTGTTTTCTTATTTAAGAAAAGGACCCCTTTGCAGCTATGTTGGGACTTCTATAAAAAGCTTTCTAAATCCCTTCAGATTGCACTTAATCAGGCCTTGATGCATGCTTTTGCCCCCCCCCCAAGAACCCACTTGTAACTTTGGCCAAGGGTAAGGATGTACTTGAAATGTGAATTTTTTTTTAAGATTCAGCCAGACTGGATTTTTACGAGACAATGCAAGCCATTCAGCCAGATTTAATCTTGCATAGCTGCATTTTTCAGTAGAAATCTAATAGGTGAAATCAAGGTCTTATTAAACTAGATGCTTGTACCAGTGATGTATAATGAAAAAGGAGAGGAGTCAAGATAAGAGTTCACCTGTTAGGCATTACTTAAAGGCCCAATTTTCTCATCCCAAACAGTACCCATTCTCCCAACCTTCTTAATTAAGCCCCTCTCACAATTGTCTGAAGTTCACCCTCATTCAGACACAATCTCATTTTATTGCTTCAGGGTGAGTATAGAAAGCTCAAGGTGTATTATCAAAACACTCTCAGAACAGTTCATGCTGTGAAATATAAGCTCAAAAAGCTGAGCCAATTGAGAGTTTCTGTTACCCTATACTAGAAGTGTAGTTTGGGGTGAGAGGATTGTCCCTTTAATAAACACTCACTATACAGTATGTTAAGAGTAAACTTACATGATCAACCCATATATACTGTATATATCTCCTCTAGGAATACTGGCATAGGGTCATTTTTTATAGTGAAGGACAAAGAATAAGTAAAGGCCTATTCTTTTTCCCAAGTCTCATCCCTGCAACATGAGTAATACCATAATGTCTGTTGATTCATTTTTGACCTCTATGGATAAAAAACTGTAATCAAGTCTATTACAAGTATAGCTTTGTTTTTTATGTTTTTTACTCAAACTTTGCAATAATTACTCTGTATCAAGTTTTTCAAGTAAGTATTTAAATTCAAATTTGTCTAATACTGTTAGTGCTATCAGAGACAAGTAACAATTTCTGTCCTGTTCAAGGACTAATAGGCCTAGCCTAGACCTAGTAGAAGTACATTAGTTTCTGCCCTCGTTACTCCCCCCCCCCTCAAAAACGGTGTTTTATGATCCTTTTATCTTTAGCAGAAAACATTTTTTTGGGGGGGGGGGGTGGAAAGTAATGGAATGTGATAACAGTGGTAACTGTGGCAAATGAAGATTTCATCAACCTTTCCTTTCCTTTCGGTTTCAAAAATCATGGATGTCTTTTACTATTCAGTGTGACACTCATTACTGCCATGCTGACATCTTTCCAAGCAACATTCTCATTGCAGACTTAAGTACACTTAGGTACATGTATACAATAGGCTATTCAGTGCTGTGAACAATTGTTCACACATTCAGCATAAGTCTGCTTATAGACACACGAACTACTTATACATAAAAGATTAGAAGTCTGAGACTATACTTGACTTTTATAAAAACATCATACAATTCATTGTTTTTGATGAGGATGCTGAACGTTTTTAGGCCTATCGGCAAATTTCATTGCTCTCTTCTATTTGGATTTGAAATTTAATGTTGAAATTTATTCTTAGCACATGTTAGTTCAAGCATTACTTTCCGCCCCAAGATTTTTAGGGGTGGAAAGTAACGGGCGGAAACTACCGAGGGTGGATACTAATGGACCCTGGCAGTATACTCATTGTACCATCGAATGCGCACCTAAAAGCTCTGTCATTTCAAGATTTTTACATGTTGTGTTAATGCAGATGTGCACTTGACAGGCCTGCACACTCAACAGTCACCCCACCATAGAGTACTAGGCCTAGAACGTTAACTTATAGTCCTCAGTAAAGGACTGTGGTCCTTGGCTATTCTCACTATACACAGTCCTTACTCCAACTGTTTTAACAAGAGGGATGATTGATGGAAATTTTAAACATTGAAATTAACTTTCTTCTGACAGCAAACTTTTGACCTTAAACACTCATTTAATGTCATAAGTATTCTTCTACAAGTCTTACAGGCACAACCAAACGCTTTTTGATTACTGAAATCTTCCGGAAAGGGTAAAAACTTTGGAATGAAATCACCCACTTTTTGCGCAGTAGACTTTCCTTATTTTACTAAGTGACTTTGGAACTTTGTTTACAACAATGTGCTAATAAGTGTTACTAAAACGGCAATGTGTGCAACTTGCACAGTGGACTTACCATAGGGATTTTATGCTAAAAGGCAAACATCTAACATTCTCAGTGACGTCACAATAATATGCATGTGGGTTCTAATGTAAACAAATTTTCTAAAGCTACAGTACATTTTCGGAATTTGCAAAGTTGATGATTTTATTCCAAATTTTCAGACCTTTTCAGAGGTTTCAAGTCATCAAAAATAGTTGCAATAGTTGAACAGGATTTAGAAAAGGTAATTTATGATAGCAAATTAACATTTTATGTCCTACCTTTGCTACAAGAAAAAAAAAAATAATTTCGACCAGACATAGTATGGTCCAAGACCAGCAACCGCAGGATCACAGGACTAAGGTCTATGTATAGGGAGCAACAGGGTTGTTGATTTTTCATTTTTTTTAAAAAATAAAAAAAAGCTGATTTTAATGATTTAAATCGGATTTTAATGATTTTAACCAGTTTTTTCTTTCATTTTTTTAAATATCTAAAAGGTAAGATATCACAAAGTTCCCTGTATGCTAGTGGTGTATTCCATAACCTACAAAGATTAAGTTTTCAGCTTCCAAGGCTATCATTTGCAAAACAAAAACAACAAAAAAATGGAAAAATGAAAATAAATATAGCCCACTGTACACATAGCAGTGTATGCAGGAAAAATATAAGACAACCTCTCCCTGGTTCTTATAATAATATGGGAATCATGCCCAAAGTATTGTGCTGTATGAAAATATTGTGCAAACAAAGATGGTGATTTCAAAAGAAGAAAATTTGAAGAAAATAACAATATTCCCAAACGAAAATGCTAACTGAACAATACACACCAACAATCCTTTGAGAATAGTGCTGATTAGGCTATAGCCATACAGTATACAGTATGTTGAACTATAGTAGGGAGTCTTAACAATACTTGGTTGAGACAGGGAACTGTGGTACTCCTTGTTACTGAACTCATTGCATAATGGTTTGATTGCAGATGAACTGGCAATTGATTAGAACTTTATGGTGTATGGAATGTACATAAAAATGTACACTGTGCATTTACAGTACTAATCAATCAATCCATCTATCAGTTCTCAATATTTCTAGGACAAGTTTGCACTTGGTAATATCTCATTGGGCATGGTATGGGTCCTAATATGAGGGTTGGTAAAACAGGAAAAAGAATTAAATCCTATGCCTGGTTCATAGAGTGGGAATTTCGTAAGCATCTTGTCTTTGAATCACCCCCCAATGAGCACCATACACCACACTTTTGGCAAGGACAGTGTTGGTGGGGATGTTAGCATGCTGTACCCATACTTTCTAATACAGGTTTATTTGAGGGTCCTACTGTCCTCAACCAAATTTTTGAAAAAGGCTCATGATCACTATGAACTGGGTTGATTTTTTCAATGAAATACTGTACATCTCATTTGAATTGTAATATTGACAGTCTATGGAGTCAATACTGATACATCTCTTAGTAGGGGCAAACCGTCAGATTTCACGGGAGGGATTGTTCCCCATCGCGTAATGGTTCTGTGGTGATGAAATCACAGAACCCAAAAACTGGTTACCACCAATCAGTTACCACCCACGCATTTTTTATCAGAACCCAAAAGTGGATTCCCATGGGTTCCCATGGTGAAAAATGATGGAACCTACAAATGGGTTCCTGTGATTTTTGAAATCCATTGGCTTGAGGGGTGCACATTGTGTTTAATCATTCAAAACTGACTTGTTTCTTCAAATTAGTTGAATTCAGTAAATAAACCAACCATAAATAACTTTTTCTGGCTTTAAATAAAATTTTCCCAATGAATTGATTTAAATCAATGGTTTTTTTTTAAAAATAATTTGATTAAAATCACGATTTAAATCACTGGTTTTAATCAGGGCGATTTAAATCAAACAACCCTGGGGAGCAATTATGCGACCATCCATACATAGTCCTTTACTGAGGACTAGTGAATGTATAGATATTAGGCCTATTAACGTGAGGTCAGAGTGTTTCACTGGATGGAAATGATCAAAGGCAATTGTTGTGTAATACCCTAAAGCCCACACAACAGCACCTTCATAACAGCTGTTGTAAAATGGACGTCTGGATGGAAAAACAGAAATGTGCAATGCAGTGACTTCGGTGCATAAGCCTTATTGGCAGGAGTTGACCAATTTGGCCCACCAGTATGCCAGGAGTACTGTTTGCCAGCTGCTTCTCCACAGAGAAACACCTCCTACACCAGCAACGTATTTCTTACGCCGAGAAAGGCTACTTTCTGAGCTGCCATGCCAACTGTAATTGTAAGTCCATGCCAGAGATCTCCTGGGTAGACCTAGGCTATAGGGCTTAGGCCTACTCAGGTATAGCCTAGTGCACTTAATAGGGTTGGGTGGTATACTGGTACTGACTTCAACACTGGTACTGTACAGGTAATGAAAATACCGAAGCTATTTGGCTTTAATACCGGTATTTGAAAAAAATACTGGTATTTAAAAAAATTACTGGTACTCATTATAGGCTATTCACTGACAAAAATAACTGTTAGGATGATTAAAATATTTACACAAACATATGGGCCTAGAGCAGAGGTTCCTGCATGGTTATTAACCCAATTAAACACCCAGATGCATTTTAATGTGCAGGACAACATGGGGGTCATGCGTGGCTTAGGAAAGCTTCCCACTCAACTTCCCTACCCGAGAATTGAGAACCAGTACTGCCTCAATACCGCTTCTGTGTGTTTAACAAGGGGTCTGTTAGTTTCCGCCCGTTACTTTCCGCCTCTAAAAATCTTGGGGCCGAAAGTAATGTTTGCACTAACATGAGATAAAAATAACTGTTAACTTCAAATTCAAATCCAGGTACAAGACAACAATGAAATTTGTGGCTAGGTCTAAAATTTTTGGAGTATCCTCATCAAAAATCATCGAAAAGAATGAATTTTTTGACCTTTTTTCTAAACGTCAAGTCTTGTCACAGACTTGTATTTTTTTTAACGTATAAGTAGTCTGCTTGTCTATAGGTAGATTATGCTGAATGTGTGAACAGTTGTTCACAGCACTGAATACCATATACCTGTATGTAAGTACGTATAAGTATACTAAAGTCTACAGTGAGAATGTTGCTTGGAAAGACGTCAACATGGCAGTAACAGGTGTCGCATTGAATAGTAAAAGACATCGATGAAGTTTGAAACTTTAAGGAAAAGTTGATGGAATCTTCATTTGCGTTTGACAAAAGCATCACTGATATCACATTCCATTCCATAACTTTCCGCCTCCCAAAAAGATGTTTTCTGCTAATGCTAAAAATAAAAGGCGCGGAAAAAAGCGAGTGCGGAAACTAACTGTAACCGTTTAACAATACCGCTAGGCCTACTCCTATCAATATTCAGGTATTTTCATGGTACAGCCCAACCCTAGCACTTAACAGGGTTTGGTTTTGGACCATCCAAAACCTGTTTTTGCCAGGACAGTGGCAAAAACCTGGTTTAAACCTGTCTTCAAGTGTCCAAAACTGTCTTAAACTGTCCAAAACTGGCAAAAAGTTTCAAAAGCCCCAAGATTGTGAAATAGGAAAGTGGTAAAATTGGTGGTTTGCATAGTAATTAGGCCTGTAGGCCTGCTGTATTTCTCTCAAGGGTACTGAACAGCAACTACTTAGCCTACAATATTTGAAAAGATAAGTGTAATACAATTTGATATATATGGTCTCCTATTGAAAACGCAACAAAATTACATGTAGTATACCTTCATGTTTAACTTTATTTAAACAATTTTAGGGTTACCCGAAGTCAAGACAAAACACTTCAAAACTTCTAACCACATTAAATTTTCTCACAGACGTAGTTTATTAAAAAAAAAAAAAAAAAAAAATTCCAGGGAAATCATAGTCACTCTCATGAGTGGCAATGAACACAAAATATCACAAAACTAGTAACTTCAACTGGATATCCTTGGTCATAAACACATCCCTGCCCCTTAATCCTCATTTAAGCAATCTTGGCAGTGAAACTCATTCATTATATAGCTATGGTAATCAACACAAAATATGGAAAAAATGGTTAATACAACTTGATATTGAATGTTCATTGAGTAACAAACACCTGTCCCCCACCCCTTGCCCCTGTCCCCACCCCTTCCCACCCACCCCTTCCCAATTAGCTAGGTTTTGGACACGTCCAAAACCTGTTTTTGACAGCTGGTTTAAACCACGGTTAAAACCATGGTTTACGTTAAACCACCAGTGTCCAAAACCTACGAACCCTGGCACCTAATGCACTCTGGTTTGACATGTTTATAGCTTGAAGGAACATTTCATCTTCAGTTGTAGCCTAGAATATTTCTTATTTTTCAAGTTGCGTGCACGAAATTCCATTCCATCCATCCATGCTACTACTAAGGACTTACCACTAAGGCATGCAATTAGAGAATTCGTGAAACAGGTTCTTATGTTAAAAGTTCCTGACTTTAGGCCTAAGTTAGTGAATAGCACTGACTGTTAGCAGCGCGTTGTTCTTCGTTGCTTTCCCACTTACTGAGTTTAAAGTTTACCTTGCAACGCTAACTTATGGATACCAGAGCAGGTATATATTCTCAAGGAAACCGAATCAGCTTGAAATTTCTCGGTGATTTCGTTAGCTCTAACCTTGTATGATTTAGCTGTTTGCACTTCCCGCTGATTCCTTTTTTGGGAATCGATTATTGATATGATACGCGATCGATCGTCGGCGCGCCGGATCGATACAACGAAAGTGAAGTTTGGAACGCCAGTTAGGTATAGACCTAAAGATGTCGCGGTCAAGGTCACACCAGGGAGGTGTTATATAACACCATAGAGCAGGATAATAAGAACTATATCCTGCTCTTTGAATAACACCTCATTGGTCACATTGACAACAAATTCCAAGTCGGATCGGATCTTCCTCATCTTTGGTCGGAGAGCGCCAAAAAAATGTCACCCAGTGTAAATTTATGACGTGCATCTGATGTCTATGAAAATAACCTTTTTTATGACATCACACTGACATACACTTTTTATTGGGCAGCGTTAGCACGATAAAATTTTTCTATGGATGTGACGTCACGAAAAAGCACAAATTTAATTTTCATAGTCTTATGGTGCAATTCATATACTTACACACAAAATTTTGGCTCTTTCCGAACAAAGGTGGAGAAGATTCTAACAAAAACTCAAGAAGGATCGAAATCCGATCTTAAATCTTTGTAGTATATCATAAGGGCGAAGGAGGGCTAAGGAACTATAATTTAATTTTTAATTTAACGTTTTTTGAGGGTCAGGGAGCCATTTGGCTCATCGAGGGCCCTATGCCAGGGTGAGTGTGGATGAACACCGGCGAACTTCGCCTTCTCGTTTTGACTAGTGCTCAGAGGTGGCGAGGCAGGCGTCAGTGTACTAATCGCTCCCAATCCTGCTCCCGGGTCCGCCATTTAACATTCCCATCTGACAGACGTGAGCGTATCCACAGTCTTTAGCCACTTTCCCAAAGGCTGGGTGGGAGTGGAGGTTACTTGTTCTGCACCACTGCTCAACAGCTGACTTGAGCAGGTAAACAACTTCCTGAGCCGGACAACTTCCTGGAAAGGATAACTTCCTGAAACGGACAACCGGAAAAACCCAGTTTTGTAATTCACCAATTTTTAAACCCCCTCAGCCTCACTGTGACCAGCTATGATGAACAAGTAAATTTTTAGACCACGGAAAATTTCCAACTCAGTGGTTCGATCCGGGGACCTTTACATGCAAGGCAGTACGCTCAAACCAAAGAGCCAACCCCACCCTCTATAAGATGAGCTGGGTCCGAAAACAAAAAACACACAACTAACCCAGGCACTTACTGACACTAGTTTAATTATGATATACCAGAGTGATGGAAGAAGTTGTCAATATCAGCTCTAAAACGTTACACAGAGGGGCGGGGGTTACTACCCCTATGGCAGACTATTCCACGCATTGACAACTCAATGGGAGACACTGAACTTCCTAATACCAAGCCTTGCGAAGTGCTTAACAAGATTTTAGTACTCTGGCCGCGAACCCGAGGATTACTTTGAACCTTTAAATAACTAGAAGACAAAAGAGGATTTGTGTCAGAAAGAAATTTGAAAACGTGAAACATGTCGCCCCTAATCCTACTTAACTCCAGGATGGTGAGCCGAAGATGCTAAAGTCTAGTGTGGCATGGTAGATTCCTCACTTAGTGTGTAGTGTGGCTCTCCTTTGGACTTGTTCTAAATTAGACCTATCTTTTTCATAGAAAGGACTCCACCTCCTGAGTGGCATAGTCAAGATGGGGTCTCACCTACTGCTTATACAATATAAGAACAATATCTTTACTGAAATTACTGAAATTCCTCTCGGTCATTCCAAGCACCCTATTACCCCTTGCAGCAGTAGCTACACACTGCTATAGATGATTTCAAGTACCCCCCCCCCCCCCCCCCGTGATAACAACGCCAAGATCTTTCTCAAAATCTAAATTGCTTAAAACACTACCATTCAGGCTATAATCAAAACTCCAACTTTAAGGACCAATTAAAATAAAGTACTTTGCACTTGTTGGAATTGAAAGATATTTTGCCAAGTCTGATTCCAAGAAAATAGTTTATCCAAGTCGATCGTTTTGCGGCAATACGGCACCATCCATGTTCCTAACCTTTCTATAGAGCTTAGTATCATCAGCAACTTACTTAAACAAGATGTTATAGAGCTATCAATATCATTGATGAATATTAGCAAAAATGGAGACCCAGAATTGAACCTTGTGGTACCCCACTATAGTGACTTCCAAGAAGAGAAATTACCATTGAAGACAACAGTGTTGTAATCGAGTTACTAGATTAGTGACTCGAGTCACCAGTTTTCAAACTTTTAAGTGACTCGATTCGAGTCATTGACTCGAGTCACCGTACTATTTCAATGGGGGAAATTACTCCTGAATTTTATCGAGTCACTATCATTTTAAGAGGAAGTGACTCGTGTCGTGACTAGTTACAACACTGGAAAACAACTCTCCGAGATCTAACTCGGAGCCACTGACGAATTTATCCAGTCACCACATTTGCCGAGAATACCAACCTACTCAGTTTGATCATAAGTCTACCTAATGTAACTTTTAACTTCATCCAAAACTTTTGAACAATCAAGGTAAATGACATCCACGCTTTGGCCAGAATGGACAAAGAGAAATCCTCAAAAAAGTTCAAGTATGACCGCGGTTCTCGGCATTTGGCTCCAAAGCTCCAATTTTGCCCTTGACGACAGGGTCCTTTTAAAACAAAAACCTGCATGTCGGGTGACAATGGCGTCTAGTCACATACATAGCCTCATTGAGCTGATTTGCCTCAAGGATGATTTTTCTTGGAAAGTTTGTTTCACTGAAATGAGTGGAATTCATGCGCAGCCAGGGAGAGGGTGAATGGGACTCGAGGATTCTCTAACTCATGGCAACCAAAGTTAATAGAATTACAGATTCATAGATTGGAATTTAAGACCCCGCACATTGTTGATTAGAAATTTTTCAGGTTACTGTGACGGTGTTGTATAAATCTCGTTTCTTGCAAGAATCGCGAGGTCGTCATGGTAAAACTTTACCCTTGACCAGGATTTGAACTATACGCCTTTACGCTTTCGAAGGACTAGAGAAAAGTCGCCCAAAATTATTTGGATTTGAGCAGCAGCTAAATGTCACAGTTTTCTTTTCATTTCTCTTCGAAGTATCTTTGTACTTAAAGTTTTCAATATTGCATATTCAATGTAACCCGTACTGAAAATTAATCCTGGTAAATTTTGCATCGAGGAGGAAAATAATTTTCACGGGATTCTAAAGAGACAATCATGGAACAGGACTGCCTTCAAGTTGTGGCGACTGCAATTCTCCTATTGTAGAAAGACTTGTTAGACTGGCCCTTCCTATTCAGTGTGCTTCGGATAAGATTTCTCATAAATTTGAATATATGTATCTTTAGAGTGATGAATATGATGATATTGTTTAACTGAACAGAATTTATTGCTAGAAGAAACACGGGAGCGGATACTAATAGGCCTGCCGTGGCACTGATCGAGCAGGGATCGAGTGCTAGACTATACACCGTGCATTTAATACTGTGTGTAATGTGAATTGAGGTAAACTTACTTTCCCAAGAGAGTTTGAGGACATGCAGCTAGAGGCAGGCCTCTGCTGCTCCTATATCACCTCCTGACATAGACATGGAATGTACAGATTCCTTTTGTTTTTCCAGTCAGTTGTTTTTGGCGGGTCAGTGTGGGGGTGGGGTTACTATAGCATTAGGGCACGTCGTTGTAAGGGTTATTGTTAGGGATAAGGGTTATTGTTCCTAACATTCCGCTGCACCTTCAGTATCATGCGCAGCAAATTCAGCTGGTCGGGGTGAATTCCACCAACTGAAATGGGCAGGAGTCCGGGTACCGGGACACCGACAATTTTCCCCATCAAACGGACTCACTGAAAAATCATGTCTCGTAATCCACCAATAGGAAGGTACTAGAAGATGTAACTGAGTAAGGGGTATGTCAGGAATTCAATTGCTGGTTGTTTGTAGTTGGGCGGCTTCAAATTGAAGAAAAAATATCGAAGTTAGTAACAGAATGTTGGCAACGTTTCGGCTACAGATTTGCTATCCTGAATGAGGCTCCTTTGGAAATTGTTCCATTTTTGCTTTATAGGAAGGATGAGATGCAAAATGGGGCTATTTGAAAACATGTGGAAGCAAAGTGAAACACACATAACGGCCGGCAGTTGTGGAATTTAGCTCCTACTGCTCGAACAAACTCGGTCAGACTACTGACTTCCGACGAAGGGGTTTTCCCCTACTCGCAATTTACCCAACTAGGCCTACATCCAGACGTGATGGGGGCATTCGGCCCATATGCCCCGGCCAGCAACTAGGCCTACTTCTCCGCAGCGCATCAATAATGATGACCACTTCACGGGGAAAGTGAAGTTTATGTAGTTGACCTACCTCTTGTGTAAACACATGGTTCTGCTTTAAACAGTCCCCCATACCATATTGGTCTCCTGGTCTAATTGACGGTCTTCCTAGAAAATTATCGAGATCATGATTAGGATAAGGGTTTTTGGTTAAGTTATGGGATAGCTAGGGTTAGGTCTATGAGTTCAGTTAAGGAGGCACAATCGCGTGAACACCTAATGCCGGAACATTGCATGAGATGGACACCAAAAGATTACTTGCTCGTATCTGGCACACATCGGATTTCAATCATAATCTATAGAGGGCGCTTATATTGATTATGTTTCAATGCACATTCCACATTTCAAGATGCTTGGAATAATTAAGTACCCCTCAACCATTTCAAAACTTGTTTGTCCAAACCCAACCAAACTAGCCATTTCCGAGTCTTCAACAGACTGACAGAGAACGATCCCCAATTCAAAGGTCAGGGGCTTCGATACGTACTTGCCTGCAAGTACAACCTGTCTAGTTGTATTAACCACTTTGTGCTCCAATCGGGGCATTTTTGTGTGCCTCGGGAGTGGGCGGAAAAGCGGACGTAGCACGCCCCGCATCAGCTTCCGTAGGTATTGACCCCGTGACCTTAAACTATTGTCTCTCTCGTTGTGGCCGAATTTTCGGGTAGCTACTCGCAGTTGCGAGCTCCGCATGAGACAGTGTAAAGATGGGTGACAGCCGCGCTCTCCGCCTGGGTCCAGAAGGACAAAAACAACGGTAAAGGGTTAATGCGTTGCATTCAAGTGAAACATATCTTAGACTAGCAAGTTGGGGCCTTGCGCCAGCCTTATGGACTGAATGTGAATAATAATCGTTAAAAGTCATATCTCGTCACAGTCCCAGGAAGTTCCAGTTCTCCCGATCGTGCAATTTGTAGCTCCCAAAACTGTACAAAGCTCCCCTTGTACGTGGAGCCAAAACACCTTTTACTGATTTAGAGCAGTCAACGGTCACCCCAAACTACACTTTTTGCTGCAGTCTACGGAAATTCTCAATTGGCATAGATCTTTGATTGACAGCAAACTAAAAAATACCTTGTAGGCCTACCTAAAAAAAAAAACCTTGAAAGTAAATTTATAGCAAAAAACACCTAAATTTGCCCTTTTCTTCCTCCCCGTTGACTTTTGACTCATGTCGTGTTCCACCCCATGACAAAGTCTTGGCTACGCTCAGAGTCAAATACGTGACTCCAGTCTGACTCGAGTCTCAAACTGAAGGAACTCGGGCGACTCGAGTCACCATTTCCGGACATGAATTGAATCACAAAAATTCTAGGGGAAAGGTTAGAAGTAGCAGTGGCGTACGCAGGGGGGTGGGGGAATCGGGCCATGACCCCCCTCATTTATGCCATTTTTAGACCCTAAAAATACGTACTTTACTATTACAAATTTTTCGTTTAAACTGTGAAAAAGTAGCATGTGTGGCACCACACTGCTTGAAGGACACCCAATTTCCCATTTTTTTTTTTTGAAAAGGGAGGGATTGTCTCCCCAAGACCTCCTCAATGATGCCACTGGCAATTTTGTCGATTCCTAAAAATACCCAAATTTTTCTAAATTACAAATTTCACTTTAAAAGGTTGCATCTGTATACGTGGCACCAGATTGCTTGTAAGGACACATACGTTTTCAATTATCAAAGGAGCGAGACCATCCCTTAGACCCCTTTCGCGGCCGGATTAGACTAAAAGATGGAGGTAGAGCAGGGGCGGAGGGTGTTTCGGTGAGGTGAGCAATAGTTTGGCATTTATTATGCAAAAGAGGTGAGGAGTAAAATCATTTATAATCGGGGAATTTGGCCAGTCACAAAGACAATTTCATCAATTCAACTAATCTTGAATTTAGCCAAGAGTCACCATAAAGATTAGAATATTTTCAATTCCTTTGTAATTTGTATAGTTTAACCCGGAAAATATTCAAGGCCATTCAATTCAATAGTATTGGTACATTTTATGTGCCAATTTTCTGATGACTTACAAGTTGCTGATTTTTTTTATTTCAAACGAAAGCTAAAAATAAAGACTGCTTAGATTTTCTTATGAATATGAAAACGCAAGTTTTCGGCCATCAGAGTGGTCGCGACTTTTCGAAATCTTATCCACACTCGGAGCCAACTAATGGTGGCGCTCCTCTTAGATAATCTTCTGGCCAAAATTTTTCAGTTCAAAGATTTTTTTAATAACTTTCTGATGATCACTTTGCAGTTTGCAAACTTATTTTGAAGTGAGCAATCGGCAAAATGATAACGACCGCTTAAGTATGGGAAATGATATATATTTGAGGCAATATGAGAGATCCAATTTTGCGAAATTTTTTGTACACCCAGCGCGAACCCATCCTTGTGCTCCGCTTAACGTACCGTAGTCTTTATGGCGGAAGTTACGTTTTTCGGGCAAGAAAAAACCCAAACTGAAATGCTCCCGTACGCCTATACCCCGATCACCGATGCTTTTATTTTGACCCCTAAAAGTACGCAAATTTAAAAAAAAACTTCGAAATGTACCGTACATGGCATTAAATTTCGTGTGATGACACAAACTTTTCAGTCTTCTCCCCTTTAATCACCACAATTTAACTTCCAACACCAACTCATGTCAAAGTCGAAAATCTGGCACTATTTTGCATCTGCCTCCTTGAAAAGTCCAAACTTCAAGGCCGGTGGCGACCACCCAGCATACTTCATGCCAACCCTTCTAGAGGAAACCCGCCTACGCCACTGAGAGGTAGTTTTGGATAATGCCATTAAGTCGTGTATAAGTTGTAGGACCTAGGGCCCAAAGCAGGATGACATGTCCGCTGACAGCGATCTCTCGACTTCTCGCAGAATGTGACTATAATCTACATTTCATACTAGTGACGAAAATGTGTAGGGCACCTTACTAACTCCGTTGCCAAACAGTCGTGAAACTGTTTGTAAACATAAACAGATAAACTGAGCCTATGATATAAATGTCTGGATTTTTTTAAATGATCACCATTATGTATAATAACACAATATATTATTATATTAATATGCGTAATGGTGATCATTATGTATTCATTCATTATAATAGGATATCATGGTAGACTTATTCAAAGTTAGTTAGTTAGATAGAGTTTTATGGCCCAGTTTCCAACCTATTGGTTCAAGTCGAGCCGGCCACAGCATTTTTCCGGTTGTGGCTCACTGGCTTGTTTTCCCTACTCTATTGCTTATGCAGAGCGCCAAGCAAAATGGTAGTAGATTCCTGTTTTAGGTCTCACACCCCTAATAATTTCCCCATTGACTTACACACTAAATTAGCTCCCTTTCGAGGCCGCTGCGGCCTTGTCAAAGTTCACAGCTATTTCAAGACACCCATCACTTGATAGCTGACAAGTTTGCCCATCATGGCACTACAAAATTTCCATACCATGACCGTTTAGATTTTGAGCTAGAAGGACTTAAAGTTTTTGTGGGGTACACCCACCCCTAGCCTCTTCACAAAAACGGAAAATCTCCGCCATTTGACAGCAATTCTTTAAACAGTCAAAATCACCATCAATCTTACCCAAATTTTCAACATCCACACTCTGGCAAGTACTCTTTCATATTAATGGACTTTCATCACCCAGACGGCAGGTTATCTTGACAAAATTTGGTCAAAACCAGAGCTAAAAGGACTACTTCTTTGAGGGTGTGCACTTGACGCTCTGGAACACTACTCTAATGGAGTAGTGAGACCTTTAAAGTCTTCGGTATGACCCAGCCGGGACTCGAACTTCGGACCTTCCGGCTGCAAATCTGGTGCTCTAATCACTTGACCATACAGTTGAAAGCATATGACGCAAATTGCATTTGCCGAAGTCTATATTTATTTTCTGGGAAGATACCATCGTTTACAAAACTAGGGATTACTATTTTGTCCCATGATTTTTCAACTATCTTAGCCATGACATCTAAATATTGGAGGTTTGGGAACATCATTGGGTATTGCAGGACTTATTTCCTGTCATAAGTTCGCTACATTTACCAAAAAGTTCGCCCACCGAGCCCCGCCATTTTCAGACGAATCTGAGCGCATCATGAGGTTTTCTCGTTATGACATGGATGGGATTCATGTTGTCATATTCAATTTAGTAAATATATGGAGGATGTTCTTTCGAAAGAACAGTCAGTTGAAAGTTTCACTTAAGACGCAAATTTTGTTCACACTTTTACATTATACATAGACATTAACGATAAAGACGCATCCAACGTCTCGGTCTGAGGTTCGACTCCTGGTCGGGTCATACCGAAAACTTAAAAAATGGAATTCTCTGTCATTGTGCTTGGTGCTCAGCATATACTCTAAAATTAAAAGAGAGAAATTTCCCTCGTTAGATTAGTGAAAGTTATGAAATTCACTACGGGAGAGCGGAAATTTACTTCAAGAAGAGTGAAATTTACTCCAAAAGAGCGAAGCTTTACCTTGATGGAGTGTCCATAGGGACCACTCCATTAAAAAAGCGATCCGTGCAGGCAATCTTAAAAGAGTGAACTTTTGTTATTGTTGGAGTGAATTTTCACTCCTATAGAATGACTTGACTTCCCTCCTTTGTTTTAAGAGTGTAGTAATTGACTTCCCTCCTTTGTTTTAAGAGTGTAGTAATTGAGTGGGGGGGGGGGGGGGGGGGGACGTGAGCCACAACTGAAAACTGTGAGTTTGTGGGCGTTGCCGAGTTCCCACATGGGATGATCAAATGAAACAAACAAACAAACAAACAAACAAACAAACATACAAACAAAATAAACAAAATTTCAGTGGTCATGCTGTGGTAAATTTGTGATGCCATGATTGGCCAACTCATTGGCTTTCATGTGAGGGCTAGCATGAATAGGTTGTGAACTTTGACAAGGCTGTGAAGGGGGGGGGGGGGCATGTAATAAAGGCAAAATAGTGTGTAAGTAAATGGAACATCTAATGGTTGTGTGCTCCCTGTAGGAATATACAGTGCTCATATCACTGGGATATGCCCTGTCGTATGTTTCTTCCAGTCAGTGGCGTCAGAAGGGGGGGGGGGGGGGATTTTTCAAAAGAATATGTCTTTTGTAGTTAGAGTGTGACTATGGAATTTTTTAAAATCGATTCTTCTTTTGACAAGAAAAGACAGTAACTTCCATACTTTCCAACTGAAAATATCGCAAAACACCTGGGAAATGCCATTTTCGACTGTCTCAGGAGTTGCCTTTTTCAACATTTTCCGCACACTTCCGACTACGCCAATTGAAGGTGGCGCACAGCTCAGGTAACCGTTCAAGCAGGATTGCCTACATTTTTCCTTAAGAGGATCACATCTAACTGCACATCAACTGTTTTCTCTTTCTTTTTCTAGTTCAGCTCCCCTTGCGTGGTAGTAGTTTCACTAGTTTTGTAACCAGTAAAATCTTACTTGAAGTTGCCCTTCAAGTAATTTCCAGACCAGTGTAAATACAATACAACTACCCTTAAATTACGACCTTAACACCTCGGAAACCCCTTAAAACCCAGGAGCTTCCGGGGGCTTCGCCCCTGGACCCCCACCGAGACTCATATTGAATTGCCAATCAGCTTTTCTCTATAGTTCATCTCCCCCTTTTTTAAAATATCAGTCGCTCTTGGTAGTTGAATCACTGGCTTTTTTTACCAAAAGTCTTGCTGGAAGTTACCATGGAGGTAACCTTCAGGCCAGTGTTAAGTCACTAAAATAATCCTTTATTAGAGACATAAGTACCTCACAAACACGCTAAAACCCAGGAGCTTCCGGGGGCTTCTCCCCTGGACCCCACCGGGGCTTTGCCCCTGGACCCCACCAGGGACCCTAAGGCGGGTCCCTGGACCCCACCTGTTGAGCCTCGGGCTTCGCGCTCGGTGGCGCCTACTGCGCCATGAGTGGAGTCTACCAGTTCCCCCTGAAAAATTGTTGCTCCCCAGTGCCCCTAGAACGAAAAGTCTGGAAACGCCACTGCTTCCAGTCGGTAGCGTAAACAAGAAAAGCAGATACAAAATCCACGATTTAGTTGACCAATCTTTTATTTCTGATCTTCAAGTAGTAAACATTAAATATGTTTTGGAGATAAAAACACTAATTTTCAGAACAAAACAAGTTGTACAACGATACTTTAAACGATCAGGAATCATTCAGCCAATGACGTCCCTTCCTCCTTTTTTGTCATGGAAGATTAGTTAATAAAAACAATGAGCAGTCACATAATCATGTTCTGTAACCTTTTTTCCTATCAGGGTAGGGAGGATTATAAGAGGATGGCCAAAAAACAAAAGGGTGCCAAATGTTCCAATTGGGGTACTATGAAAATTGGGAGTTTACTTCATTGCTCAAAGGAAAAACTGCATGTAGCATCAGCCAGGGATGCTGCTTGGATTTGCCTACATGGGGGCCAAGGCGACCTGACTGGGGGGACAGTTGCTCTTAAGTCCCGACAGATGCAGTGCTGGCTACTGAAATTTTGCAGAATTCAAATATAAAGCGCGTGTTGAAATTGGGTTTAAAGTAGGCCCTAGTAAAGAGATTTCTTCTGTTTTTATTCGTCCTTTGTTTTCACTGTGAAAAAATGAGAAAAATTGAAAGTTAATTCTATTTTTAATGAATCCGCCCCACTTAAGAGCAAACCAAGAAATTGATGGGATCACTGCAAGGTCTCCGTCGGGGAATACACTTCTTATCTTTTCCATCAAGGCTCCCAGACAAATCTAAGAAAAAAAGAAAAGAAAAGAAGAGAAAAGAAAAAAAAGAAAAGAAAAGAAAAAGAAAGAAAAGAAAAGAAAAGAAAAAGAAAAAGAAAAGAGAGGAAAGGAAAAGAAAAGAAAAAGAAAAAGAGAAGAAAAGAGAGGAAAGGAAAAGAAAAGAGAGGAAAGGAAAAGAAAAGAAAAGAAAAGAAAAGGAAAGAGAAGAAAAGAAAAGAAAAAGAAAAGAAAAGGAAAGGAAAGGAAAGGAAAGGAAAGGAAAGAAAAGAAAAGGAATGGAAAGAAAAGAAAAGAAAAGAAAAGAAAAGAAAAGAAAAGAAAAGAAAAGAAAAGAAAAGAAAAAAGAAAAGAAAGGAAAGGAAAGGAAAAGAAAAGAAAAGAAAAGAAAAGAAAAGAAAAGAAAAGAAAAGAAAAGAAAAGAAAAGAAAAGAAAAGAAAAGAAAAGAAAAGAAAAGACTGTCCTTACAAAAAAGGTTATAGATGTTTGCCACCATGGTAAGGTTGAATATGCCGAAATATAGGAAAAAGGGTTACAACTTCTCAATGTCGAATTTTCATGTTCCACCAGAAATACAACTACCTTTAAAATGTTATTCCTTGAATTATTCCAATGTGTATGAAATGGAGGGCGTCAAGGGGAACTAAAGATGACTTGCTATTGCAGCGCACGAATATTTTTGAAGGAGTAGAAAGAATCGGTTGAGAACCTGCCATGAAACTGACAAAGAGCTATGTGAAATATTTTCTGAACGTATCCTTGTCTTCATGCAAGCTTTCAGCATGGTTACCTTACTTTTACGTTTCTGTCACAAAAGCCCAAACACTGTGAGGGAAAAGTGTTAGCGTCCCCTCCTCTCAAATCAAGGGAATGGACAAGTCCCTTCGTCTCCCAAACCGACGTCCTTGAAGAATTTTCTCGTCATGACCCCATATAATGCCAAAGGGAAGATAATTTTCCTCCTTCACAATGCAGTTAGACTTGTGAGCCCTTCCTTGACATTGAAAGTACTGAAGAATTTGTCTTATTATCATGGGTAAACGGACAGAGCACGTTTAACGTTTCTTGTGACATTGATGCTCGACTGCACCTGCACCCGTCAGTGTGCGACGTACAGTTGTACGCTTCCGTAAATTTGTGATAACGTGCTAAAGCGCACGCTAGCGGTACGTGTAAATAGCAAGTTTGTATGCAGATCAATATCACCGGCACCGTACCTAAGTTGGAGTTGGTGGAGTAACCAAACACCGGTACCGTACCGGTACTAACGTTAGCTATTAACGGTATACGATTAAGTTGGCCTTATAACGTAATTAGGCCTAGGTGCTAAGGTTAGAGCCGGTGCTTACGTGGGCAGATCATCGATGAACCAACTGACCATTACGACCAAAGCCTACCAACTGACCAAGCTTTCCTCGAACAATGATGGATGATGTTTGGAAGAATAAAATATACACGGTGCGTCAAAGAAATAACCAGGATCAACGGGCCTTGGCTTAAGTTTATTCTGATAAGTGATATTAATAATATTGTTACTGGTCTAACGTAGCCTAGGCTAGGCTAGCTAGCCTAGGCCTAGGCCTAACGTTAGTAGGCCTACTGCTTATGTTACGTCCAGCTCCCAGTCCTAAGTCTGGACCGAAAACATTGCAGTTCTGTGGCTCCAGGCCTAGGCTTGGCCTAAGCCGGACCTTGTCCCAGATCTTGCCGGTTTGCCCGAAATGGAATCAACTTGGCAAACGTTAGACCCATTAGTATTACCGCACTAAAGTTAGTATAATACAACTAACAAGATAGGCTAGCCTAGGCCTAACGTTAGGCCCCTAGCCTAACTAGTTAGGCCTGGCCTAATTATTTTTATTGTAACTGTTAAGTTAGGCCTAGGCCCCCCGCCCTAGGCTATCTCAATGGTAGGCCCCCCTAACTGTTAGGCGTAAATGTGTCGTTCTCAAAATAGCCAAACAGGTAGGCCTAACGTTAACCCATTTAGAATAAGGCCGAGACCCAAGGCTATATTTCAAGCCAAAAGTGTGTAGGCCTAGCCTAAACAAGTTTGTAACATTATTTTAAGAAGGACTCTCTTTCTAACGTTTGGGTCTAGCCTAGGCCTACCCTTACAAAAACCGGTAAAAAGTAAGTTATTTCCTAATAAATAGTGGAACAACCTCTTAAAATGCAAACAGGCAAGGTCTCGGACAAGATCCAAAATCTTCAGTAACTAAAGAAAAGGTGTTTCAGCTAAATTCTAAATGTAATAGGGTAGGCCTAGGCCTACTACTCTATTCCTCTGAGCCAAGGGGTATTCTAAAATCCGTTACGGCGTCACGGCCGTGATGCATACAGTTTGTCTCGGTATTACCTTCACGTCGCATACTGTAAATTGCAATTACAGAAACGTTCAGCTATTCTCTTTTCAATGTAGCCTAACCTAGGAAAGAGCAATGTTAAAACATTTGCGGTCACGGGCTAACACTCACTAATGCGCAGTTCACACTAAAGCGATTTCGGATCGGATTACGATCTGATTTTTTTTTTATTTTTAGTAAATATCTCCTCCGTCCCTGGTAGGAAAGACGTATTACGTACGTAGGTGAGTACCAAAGATTCTTCAGCGCCACAATGCGCAAAACCCCGCGAATGCACTGAGTGTAGGGTGATACCACTACTGGATGTACCAAAATTTGGTTTGGAAACTGTGTTCCTACAAATACTGTACCGTCACGGGCAAACACTTACCGTCATGGCGTCACGTCACGGAATGTTAGAAATATTTGATTTAATAACTGTTGCGGCCATAATTTCGGCTAGAAATCATAACCATCACAGCAGCATTTACTGTAACTATTGCTACACAGTAGCCCTACACAGCCCTAAACATTGCTTTCTGTGAAGTGAAAAGCCTCTTCACACCAAAAACGTTGGCGTGTCGGGTGTCCAACGCTGGAGCGGGACTATCACACCGTTCGAGACGCTTTGCGCGTTGCTCACACACGCTCAGACGGTGTGAAACCGACGCGCATTTGAGTATTGTTTTCCATAGGTATTTAAATCGCTTTGCTTTGCTCTTGATTTGAAAGCGTCTTTTGCTGAGAATGTACTACTAACTTATAAGTTAAGTTACTTCTAGCCTAATGTCACGCCGTCATGGTTTAATCACGGATTTTAATTTTCGTCACGTTCGTCATGTCACGGAGTCGTCACGGGTTTTAGACGATCCCTGAGCCAAATCAAGTACTGAAAAGTTTGTAGATCTAAAGTAAAGAAGAGAGGGACCTGGTGGTTTCACTGACCATCCATCCATGCATGAGAAAATCATTCTGTCCACTTGAAGAAGGGGGGAACGAACTGGCCGACCAGGGAATGAACTGGTCGATTTTTTGACGTCATTTAACCACAAGAGATTGTTTGCTTAGTAGACGCAAATATTTACCCTGCACGGAAGACAAGAACTGACCATTGTTCTGTTACAGTTTTGGTGCTAAAAATTTTCTATAATTCCACCAAACCTGGATAGATTTTTCTGGTTTAAAATGCGTTTTAATATCAACTTATCCATGAAGTTCAGTTTTAGCGAATAATTCTCTATAACTCCGAAAATTATGTCATTATGCTTCGAGCCACTTTTTGTCCACTGCAAGTGAGTTAACCGCAAAAATGTGACATCTGGAGATATAATCCCTAAAGCAGGCAAAGGCAATTTTGTCTTTCCTTCAAGGGGACGAAATCTGTAATGGGTTTGAACATTCAGTTAGGCCTATAAAGTTTGGCTACTGCAGTTACAAGGACACTGTAGCCTACACAGCAATTGGTCATAAAGCATTAAGGGTTGCTAACATGGGTTGAATATTCCCCACCTATAAAAATTGACCATCTTATTCTTAAATTACCCAAATAATTTTGTGAAATATATTTATATAAGACCCATTTTTTCTTGTTTAAACAGCTGTTCTAAGATGGCACACACAAAATTATATTTAACTTTCCATATTAGCAGCACCTGAACAATTTGAAGAGAAAACGGAAGGCTACCTCAATATTCTGTCCCTCATTTAGAAGTTATACTTGTAAAATTCACTCTATACAACTTGATCAGTGTATAAAAATTATATCCTGCCCATTTCAGTCATGAGTCATGCTATGATACTGTGTTGGGAGTTTTCAATATTATTATGGTATTTGTGTGAACTTGACAGAAACACAAAAGCAAATGATGTGAAAAATTCAACAGTTGTGGACGTTTGAGATAGGGGCAAATGTAAAAGCTACTTTGGGGGTTTTCTTGTTTTCTGTACTACATTGGTAAAAAGGTTCTGGCCCAGGCCTTGGATTTGTAGGCATGGAAGTGTGATCTTACACCATCACCTACCTCAATCACTGTGAGAAACAACATTTTGCAACCTTGAATAAAGAATAGAAGGGAATTAAGGTAAATGAGTCATTTGAAGTTTCATAAAACAGTGCATTCTCAGCACAACTATATTCCTCATGCATTTGTTGCACACAATCTATAACTCAAGCTGGTGATGCCCAGCCTTTACAATCTGCATGCACACACAAAATATGACCCCAAAAATAAAAATGGAAAATTAACTCCCAGGACTTATTTCCATGCATGATTGCACCACAGCCTTTGGACTTCCATTACCAGACAAGTTGATGAAGGTGTGTGTGTGTGGGGGGGGGGGGGGAGAACTAGATGAGTCAGGGTCAGGGGGATATAGACCTGATAAAATCCATTACCACAAATGAAATTTTTTCATTTTCATAGGAATTTGAAAGATTTCTAGCAGGATATCACTCCTCCCCATTTGACTGTTATAAATTTGTTCAATGCAGACCTGTATTTAATCAAGGAAGGGGATGGAGGGGGAAATTCCCCCTCCTTGAGTGTATTTTTTTGGCATATTTTTTGATATGTTTGATATTACTAACATTCCATGCCCTACTTAAATGCTCAAATACAACCTGAGATTAAAAGAAAGTGCCATCTAGGAAGCTTAGAAAGTGCCATTTCTAGGGATCCATGAGGCATTTTCAGCTATTATTTTTGTGAGCTTAGTGTCAACTCACCCATCATAATGGTGCTAAGCTATGCTAAGATGGTCTTCAAACAGGCCTTTCCCCCTTTTTCAAGTTACAGATTTCTGTCTCTGCAACTGGTTCAGTGTAATTTCTTTGTATATTTTACCCACAGTGTCTAATTCATCATCATAAGATGGTTTTACACATGAACATACACAAATTCACTGAAAGATCCAATAGTATCACAAATCTGTAGAACAGATTGGCTAAATCCTTCAAGGTACTGCACTCTCTGTGTGTCTAGGACAATAGTGTCATGATTTCATTGACCAGACTACTCAGATAAATAGTATACAATTTGTATAGCACTTTAATATGACTTGGATGGTGCAATATAATTTAGTCACCCCACAATGGATTAGTGAATTAGTGCAGTAAGTGTAGATTAGTTGGTTGGTACAGTAAGTACTAAGTTTAGCTTGACTCATAAGAGTCATATAAGACTCCTCCTTGTCTACATTGATGCAATATTTATGTCCTAAATTTTAAGATGCTTGGAGGAGACAACAGAAGAACATTGCCATAGTTAAAGGGGAAGTTTAAGCAAAAATTTAATTTTCATATGTGAAAGAGGAACAAAATCTTCACAGTGTGGTGAAAGTTCCATTCAAATCGGACATGTATTTCTTGAGATATCAGTAAATGAAGTCAGTAGATTTGTGTTCAAAAGTGAGTTTGAGGGCAGCAGAGCTTATATCACTTCCTCACATTGACAAGGAATGCTTTGTTTTATCAGACTGTTGTGTTGACCTTGAAGTTAATAGGAGTATGACCTCCCTGTGGGGGTTGCAAAGTTTGTAAAATTCTCATGCCACTTATGCAATCACATTTTAAAAATATGGGATTGTTGAGGAGAAAATCCAGTGTAAAGTTTCAAGAAAAACAAAAGACTGCCTATTAATGTGGGGATGTGATGTCAAATGTGCTTGCTTCAAGTTCACTTTTTGTTGAAAATGTGAAAACTTTACCTGTTCATATCTTGAGAACCACACATCAGATTTCAATGCAAATTTCACCAAAATGCTTAGAATAAGCACCTCTCTAACATACAAATCCTGTTGTGACCTTAAACCCTTCTTTTAAGTGTTTTATCATAAGAAAGTTTGGGTCAACTGCACATGCACCGTCTTTGACTTGAAGCCTGGACAAGTAGAGTTTTTACAATGTTTTCACAACTTTAAAGGGCCAAAGCAGTCAACCCAAAGTTGTTTTTAAGCAGTGCTAAATCTCATAATTTTCCCTTTCTTTCTCTTCAAAGTACTGTATCATTTATAACATTTTAGGACTTCTGTATTGCATATTCAAGGTAAACTGAGTGGTTATTCCATGTAAATACCACATTTGAGGAAAAAAATATTGTCACATGACCCTCAAGATTCAATATGAAAGAGGACAGTCTGTCATACTACTTCAAGTCATGGACACTGCTCTTGCCCTTAAACTCTTTACCACAATTTTGTACATTGATGTAAAACTGACAAAAATAACCCTTGATCAGGGTTTAATATTGTACCCTAATTGGCTGCATGTTAGAGGAGGCTGTCCAGTCTTTCATCTGTGTGGATTTTCTTATCCAACAAATATTCCGAGATTTTCATTTAACAGTAGCTAACACAAAATTTAAGTTTCTTCTAACCTCAGAGAGCTTTTCAATGTCTTATTCTGGAAATCAATCAGTTAAATAGGGAAAAACAAGGTGATGGAACAAAAGGATAACATTTTTGTAAAACCTTGGTTTCCCCTTTAAAGGGCCAAACCTCTCACCCCAAACTACAATTTTGGTACCCGGGTACCTAAATTCTCAAATGGCTCAGCTCTTTGATTGACAGCTAATTCAAACAATGCAGAGTGCCAAAGCTTATATTACACAGCATGAACAGTACTGAGAGTGTTTTGATTATATAAATTGAGTTTTTCTATACTCACCCTAAAGCAATAAACTGAGATTGTGTCTGGATGAGGATGAATTTCAGACAGTTGTGGGAGCTAGGGACTTCAGTAAGACAGTTAGGAGAATTGGTACTGTTTGGGATGAGAGAACTGGGTCTTTAACAGCAATTAACATTGTACTGTGCACAGTGTGCTTTCTCAATTTGCAACCCTTGGCCAATCAAACCCATTATGGTCCAAATTGAGGATTGCAGAACTTTACATCCAATTTTTCAGTGTTAGTCTGCTTGAGTAAGACTTTTACAGCAAAAGTCTACTGACCAAAAGCAAGTTCATTCAAATTCATAACGGTAAGGGGAAAGATTTTCTCATGGATTTTCACAAGTTCTGTATTGTTCATCATGCCACAATCTGGTATACACTGTAAAATCAGCCAAGAGCTTCCAACCTAACTTGTAGTGAGTGCTTATTTATACTCGTGATTTTGTACAATTGGTAGCACTAGCACTTATGAGAAAGTTTTTATGCTCATGCTCATACAACATGACAGCTTTCCAGCCATTTCAGTAGGTGAAAATTGTAATCCTCATAGTCCTTTCTCACTGAGTGTGTTCACACTTGAGTTCAAGCAGGTCATCCGGTCCCTGTCTGACCTTGTGCAGGAAATCAAATTGCAAGTGGAAATGCTCTTGTCCCACGGATTAAATCCAGAAAACTTGATCGCCCCTTCGGGGACAGTCAGACTGGACACATTGGATCAGGAAAACAAGTGGGAACACAACAGGGGATCAAGGTGTCCCAAGATGAATGTTGTACTCCTCCGGCAGTCTTGCTCCCTGAGACACACAAACTTGTGTTTCAACTAAAATGTCCTGTGCAGCAAATTTTTATGACTCAACTTCTTGTTTCTTGAAACAAAGGAGGGAATGGTGCAGGTGGTCAAATAGGAACACCCTTGCTGTTGGTCTTGTAGCAGGGAAGGAATGGTTCAAAGGCAATTCTCTTTAAACCCCAGACAAAAACTTGTCCTCATCCTTACATAATCTCTGCTTATTCTTCAGGGTGATGATTTTAAACAAGATTTCAATGTGTTTTGCTTCTCTGACTTTTTTTTAACTGGTCTCTGTCAATCAAAGAGCTGTTCAAATTGAACATTCCTGTAGAATTTGTAGTTTGGAATGAGAGTTGATAGTTGATTACTCAGCATTTTTTGAACTTGCTGTCAAGCAAAGAGCTCTGCCAATTGAGTATTTTTGTGGACTACTGCAGAATTTGTAGTTTGGAGTGAAAGTTGATTGCCTTTAAGCTAAAGTTCAACCTGAGACAATTGTGTACACAGTTTGTTACAAAATAGGCACATAGAATGCATGTTGTGAGAGGGAGTGAATTGTTTAATGAGCTTACCATGTGAAATATCTGCCCTAGCAGACAAGTGGCTGGGTTTTGGAAGCTGCCTAAATATAATGTCAAGAAACTCAGCATTACACACATTTCTGGGACTGATGCAAAATTTGTCATGAAAAACCTGTGCTCTTGCTTGTTACAACTTGAGGGTCAAGACACTTTTTTTTGTATTCATACTTCGAACATTGCCACTTAAACTTCAAGTCCAAGCGCTACTGACTATTCCTTTAACATATGAAACATGCTAATAAAATTTAAATCATGAGTATATGTAAACAATTGGTTATTTTCATTGCCTTGTGTTTTAACTTGAGCATATCCTTGACATTTTCAAAAAGTCCTCTTTCAGTCTTTTAATGATTAATTTAATTTATTGCTGTTAGCTGTTATAGGGGTATACTGCATGTATGCTAAGATCATTATAGTTCTTTCTTGAGCTCACTTCATTCTTTTATAAAAGCTGTCTGCTGTTTTCCCACAAAGTTACTGGGTATGTTCTCACTTGAGTACAAGCAAGTGATTGATCAGATATGGATCTGACCAATGCAGGGAACCAGGGTGTTTTCTCACTTGATCCCCCTATGCCCCAAGCTCAATGAACTGGAAAGTTTTGTGACCAACTGCAAGAATTTTTCCATTTGATCATGTGCACAAGGTCTGATCCCCTCCTCATGCTCAAGTAACAGGAAGTTGTTTCATTGAAATGACGTGTGCAGATCAGGTTTGTTTACACAAGTTTGTGTGGTGTGAGGAGCTTTGCTGCGGAAGTATGTTATTGATCTCGGGTCACCTTGATCCTTCATGGTGTTCTTACCTGTATTCTTGATAGCCTGCGCGTGGTCTGATTCTTCCCAAAGAGGCGATCAAGCTCGTGGGATCTGATCCGGGGAATGAGAGTGTTCCCACTTGATCTCTTGCGTGGGGTCTGAACTGGATCTGATGACCTGGTCGTTCTCAAGTGAGAACACACTCCCAGTTTCCAAGTGGGAACCACTCCCACTATCTCCATATCAGATCTTGAGAGCTTGATTGCCCAATTTCTGTTAGGATCATACTGTGATGAAAAGATCAACAGTACTGGGTTCAGGGGGCCTCAAGTCCAAAGCAAACAAATGATGTACCTCTTTAATAGAGCTAAGTTACAGGGGTTGGATGTGGGCCTTGATGTCAGAATCAGCCCTGGCAATGGTGTGAAGACACAGTAACATGCAACTTCAGTAAACGAACACAACCTGTCAGCATAATTACCAATTTAGTTGACACTATTAGCTAGGATTGTTTCCATCACATGGGGAAAGGGGAGGGGGCAAGGTTAAAAAGCGGACACTTTTGCAGTAATATTTGAACCTGCATAAATAAATGACATTTCAAACCCTTCAAATTAAATCTCACAGGAACCTTGAAAGAAGCTTCTGTCCCCATGAACCCACTGGTGCAGCATCAATTTAGACTTGGGGTTTAAATTAATGGTAATAAATTCTCCTCAGTTTTGTGTTTCTGGCGAAATCCTTGAGGATGACCCCGCCCAATCTCACATATATCGACACACAACACTCTGTTACACAGAAAACTTTTCTGATACCATGATTTCCAGAGTTGGTCTCAAGCTTCAGGTACCTGTTAGGCCAGTTGCACACTTACACGACTTTAGCCAAATACGGGCAATGGTTATGAAAATCTGGTAATTTGTTTTTCAATACTTTAATGATTCAGTGTGAGGATGTCTCTCCATACTGCTTGAAAATTTATTTAAACACACCTTGTAATGTTAAGCTTGCCCCACACTTACACGACTTTGCACACTGCTACTTAACTTGATCGTCGGATCTCCAACAGTCATGTCATGTGCGTGAGTTGACAACTGCGATTGGCAGTTGCAAGACTAGTTTTAAGTCTCGCTGACTTCAGTTGGGAAGAACCAACATGTTGGTTCTTCACAACTGGAGTTGGTGCAACTTAAAACTGATCTTGACATTGCCAATCACAGTCGTAGCGTCGATCGAGTTGAGTTATGGCGAGCAAAGTTGTGCGGCTAGCTTTACTGGACTGGGTAATGAGAATGTGTACCTAGTTTCAAAGTTACCATATGCTTCCTCACTCAGTAGTACTGTCTGCCATTGGAAATAATGTAAACAAGAAATCATAGTAGTAGTAATTGAAATAGATATTGTACGCGCTAAAAACCACTCTGAAGCCAAGTAGATTTTCTGGAAATCCAACTTAAATGCCTAGCCCTGTCAGAGAGTTTGACAGAGGGCATTAACTTTTGTTCCACATTACGAAGACAGTTGCATTAGAATTCTATGAACCATGTACTGAGGAATCAGGAATTTGGACCCTGGATTGGTCACTCTATTACCAAATTATGCAGTTGGAAGTCACCCAAGCAAAAGCAAAGATAAGGAAATCAATTTTTGCTAGTAGAAGCAAACAATCTTCCTCAGGCTGCTAGCTGATAGGAGGAAGGAGATTATTACAGGGTGTCATTTTAGATCAATCACAGTTTGTCAACTTCAACACACTTGTCCAGCTCTCGAGAACTTAGCTTCCCTTTTCTGAACTGGTTTTTTACCAGAATATTGAAACATTTAAGGAGTTTTTTCAGGTTAGAAGAGAAGTTAATTTTGTGTTGATCACTGTTGAATGAAAATTTCTGAATATTTGTCAGGTAAAACATTTCACACAAATGTGCAAGTAGAGAGCCTCCTCTACCCTGTAACCAATCACAATGTAAAACCATGATCACAGACCAATTTTTGTTGGTTTTCACTTAATGTACAAATGTGGTGCAGAATTCAAGTAGTGAAAAAACTTGTAAGAACAAACTTTGATTGCCACTTTAATTGCCCATGAGATCACTACTTTGTCAAGGGCATAAAAAACAATTGAGACTTCGAAAGTGACTCATTGTACAAACAACTGTGGATCTAGGTCAAAAGGTGTACATAACTATACTGCTTTCTTTCTCCAATGAAAATATGTGAGTAAAGGTCCTCTCACCAGTGTGAGTGACAATGTACAAAATAGAGATGTTTTTTGTTTAACCATGTACCTAAATGTATCAATCCACTATATAGGGACCTCTTCGGAAACATGACAGGAAGATGTTGTTATGGCTGACTGTTTGACAAAAGATTAATTGTGTCCAATAAACTTTCAGAGAAATTTGATGAACTTTGAAACTGGAGCCTTTTTTTCTGTAGAAATCAAGCACAACATTATTGGTAGAAAAGGAATAGACTAAAAAAAAATTGGATTTAATTCAGGAAATGAGCATTTTGAATAAAACAACAGCCAAATTCTATAGATTTCTTGTCTTTTCACTGGATGTGTGGATGAGAATGAATTTCAGACAATAGTGGGAGGGGCTTAGGTAAGAAGGTTAAGAGAATTGGTACTGTTTGGGGTGAGAGAATCAGTCCTTTGGGGTAGACTACTACACTGCACCAATTCAACTGGGATTTGGCAACCTTTCATTTGCATTTTCACAGCTATGGAACTGGTATTTCAAAAAAGTAAAAAAGTGGGCAATCATAATATTGGAACAATTTTGGGGGAAAACCAAACAAAGTATTTAAATTGTCCAAATCCCTGTACCTCCCCTCCTCCCCCTCCCACCCCCACCCATTTTCGCATGAAATGGCAGACCTACCATTGTAGCAATTTGTTTTTGGGGTATTTCAAGTTGCTGAAGGTGTAAAATCAGGCAAATAGGCCATTGTGTGTTGGTCTTAAACAAAAAAGGGTTGAAATTTAGCAATTTTTAAGGGGGAAGGGAACATGTACCCTCTCCCATTATCCCTGTCAGTAGAATGTGGACTTCCTGACCTCAAATTCTAAAATTTTAACCAAAATCAAACATTTCTATAGCTTAGATGCTGCTGACATGGCAGCATTTATTGGCTATTAAAGTGGCTCCCTGGTTGTAGCAAATAGTCTGTTCTATTTAAAAGCAAGTTAAAAAGTAAAACAAATTGACCATCGAAACAATTACAGAAAGACAATGCATTGTGAAAATGAAAGTGCTGAGTGAAGGTTATAGAGCTGATTTTACATGTGATCTACTGCCCTCTGAAAATAATGGATTACTTACTTTGTTATGAGCAGATGCCTGCCTGCGTGCAGCACAGCTGTTTAATGTTTGTTTTGTTTCGTTAAAGGTTTTAAAGTGAACTGCATAGGTTGGCACTTTTATACATACAAGTGCACTGAAGATGTGCGTTGTGAAAAATACTATCAGCATAGCTTACTCAGGGACATATTGTAGAGACTTTCTAAAGGAATTCAATTGGATAATCTTCCATCATTTAATTTGTCAGATAAGCAGTGATGGTGGTAAGTCATTCCTTTTTTTCATTTTTTTTTTACACTTACAAATTTATATCTAATGGGTTAGTTTTTACAATACATAGAGGTGTTAGAACTGGTTACATAGGACAATTCTATTCTTGGATATTAATTCAAAATTATGAATTGAGTACAAAGAGAAGAAGAGGCTAGGCTATTTCCTCTAGATCCAAAAAAGCTGCTAGTCCATTGAACCTATGGACTGTAAGTCTTGTCAAATGGGGCTCAATGAAGTGAGCTTGTAGGGAAGGGACGCTAAATTTTGGGACAGTTTGACATGTATGGGACAGTATGACAGATGTTGAGTGTATTGCAGTGTGTACACAGTGTCTCATTTTTTGAGTCACTGTACACACACCACTGTCTGCCACAAGTTTATTTTGTAAATTAAGCATCCAGTCTTAAAACCTTAAATTAATTAGTCTATTGTTTGCACCATTTTGTCCAGATATCAATGGAATATATCACTTTCAAGCAGTGGCAAAAATATGAATCGATCCATGTTTAATAAACTTGTGCTGTCATTTTTTTTCTTGATATTACAAATAGCAATTATTTGCTTGACTCAATACTGACATAATTTTAAAGGCATTTATTCATCACCCAAGAAAGGTCCAATTCTCCCAACCTTCTTATATTTGTAGCCCCTCCCACAACTGTCTAAAACTCATTCTCATCGAGACATAATTCCAGTTTATTGCTCTAGGGTAACCTGGACACTCTCAGTGTGGTTCATGCTATTTAATATGTGCTACAGTTTTCTGCATTTTTTAATTTGATGTCAGTCAAAGAGCTGCAAATTCTGGAGACCACTAGTATGAGTAACAAGTCACTTTTATTGTCAGAGGGGTGGGTGAAACCAAATACAATTCAGGTGCTATATTTCCAGTGCCCCTGTTACATTGTCACTTATTGCCAGCTGGAGATTTTATAACATAGAGCAGTAAGAATCGTAGCTAAGGAGATGGGGTAGGGTAAAAGTACCTGGAAAATAATCACCCCCCTACCTGGTATGGGATAAAAAATTATCATTGCCTTAATGCATGCCAGTATGTTTGACCTCCCTGGAAAAACGTTTTCCCCCAGGACATTTTTGGCCTTGGCCTTATACCTTTGTGGTTCCAGCTATCCTTCAGGTGTAAGTCTAAAAGTGGGCCTTTTGCTAGGTGTATTCGACAGATCATACAAGTATTTTGTATCAGATCAATTGTTTTTCTTCAATGTTTTGAATTATATTGTCACAATCAGTGATAAATGTCAGAGTACAAAATTGGGTTGGGGACAAAAATTTTCTCATCCATAGTGAAACCGAAAATGAGGCACATGTACACTCCTGGGGGTCCAGGGGCAAAGCCCTGGTGGGACCCAGGGGAAAAGCCCCAGGAAGCCCTGAGGTTTTAGCATTTGCAAGGGGTGCATTATTTATTTCGTTGGCTGATCTAACTTCCAACTGTTCTAAGATGGGGGGTGGGGAACTGGGGGTCTTGGGATAATCAGACAATCTGAGCAAGCAAATGCCCATTTTGTTGCCTGCTCCAGACCAAAAAAAATGAAAAATGAGTACAGCATGTCTATCATAACCATTACTTGTGTCTGGTTGGACAACCCTGCCATTGTAAGGTCAAACATCTTAAGACATGTACATCATGCCTGACATCATGTCTTTATGTTTGGTTAGGATTAAATTGATGAGGTTAAGTTCAAGAGGTATTATTTTACATAATATCCTATGAGGATTGGGTGAAGATGGATGGTTTGCCCAAACTTGGTCAAAATGCATGAAATTGCTAGTTTGAAGTTTGAGCAATAACATGGTTCAAGTAAGTCTTAACCTAAAGTCCAATATTAAAAAAGCAGGTGCAGTCATCCCAAATTGAAGTAGTGTAATAGACTGTCCAGTTTCATGATTGGCTGTTTGAAGTCATGTGACAATGTTTTTTCTCTTCAAATGTGAAATTTACTACAAACAACTGCTTGGTTTACCTTGAATATGCAATAGTTAAATCATAAAATGTAATGAAAGATGCTTTGAAGAGAAATAAGACGAAAATTGTGCTATTTAGCTTTTTCTTCAAAGTAAGTTTGGGGGGCTTGCTCTTTACCTTTAAAGGCATATTTTCATCATCCCAAACAGTTTCAATTCTCCCAACCTACATACTTCTAGCCCCTCCCAAATTTATCTAAAACTCATCTTTATCCAGACACAATCATAGTTTATTGCTTCATGGCTTGTCCCAGTGGCCATACAAGTCCATAATGTGTAATCAAGACACTCTCAGTGTCCATGCTGTGTAATTTAGCTATGATGCATTGTTTGAATGTGATGCCAATCAAAGAGCTGTACCAATTGAGAGTTTTGATATATGTATACTGAAACTGTAGTTTGGGGTGACGAATGACTGCCTTTAACTTGAGTTGTCCATGAAAATTGTGACGTTCAGCAGTTTTTTAAAATATGTTACTGCTTTTGCTGTTAAATTTTATCATATTGTTAAAGTCTGATTGGGTGCCCTGTCTCCCTTTTTTCCATCAGATTCTGTTTAGAAATACATTTAATATAATATTTTATTTCAGCTGAGAGTTCTAGATATATAAGTCCATGATGATCCTTTTCATAATTATTTTCTTAAAATGAAACTTGAGCTTTATCATAATTATTTATTCCACTTCAAATGTGTTTGATGTTATGTGAGATAAACAAAAAAAAGTGATACCTTTATTCTTGGTCACTAATTAATATAGCTGTAACAATTACTAATGGGGTAAATAGGAGCCAAGCCATTTATACATTTTAATTAACTGTGATGCCTTGAAACTTGATCCAGCATATGGTTACATCTCATCATCTCAACAAGGAAGAGTTATGAGAAAGAGAACAAACAAGTGGTTATTTGACACCGAACCTGGTGTAGAATGTATTATACAAACTATATGACAAAGATGTGGGGAGGGGGCAATGGCTGCTTCCACCCCCAATTCAATATCTACAAGTCCTTATCATTTCCTCTGGGTAAAATGTAAACAAATAAGTGTAGTGCTCTTCCTTAAAATTTGCCCAAAGTATTGTAACAAATTCTGAAGACTTTCTCGCTACCCAGTAGGGTTTGGGGGTATACCTGTATTGACATGAATACCGGTACTAGTGGTACAGGTTATTTGAAATACCGAAGATATTTGGTGTGTTTCTAATACCGGTTCTTCAAAAATTTACTGGTTCACAAAAATATTACAGATACTCATTTTAAAACATTACAATTTTAAAGAAAATAACTGTGTTAAGATGGGTAGATGATTAATATACTTTAATACATCAATACTCTGGTAGAAACTGAAATGAAATTATCGTACTCATACACCCAGTTGCATTAATGCCTAGGATTACACAGGTGCCGTGCACAGTTTAGGCTCCTTCCTGCTCGAATTTCCTACCTGTGAGTTGAGAATCAGTACTGAACACAATACCTGTTCTGCGTGCTTTGTGGTACCAATACGGATATTTCACGGTACTGCCCAACCCTTCTACCCAGAGACCTTGCCCCCTTGGCTGATGATCTAAAAATTGTTCACTCACCTTCCCCAGTTTCAAACAGTTTCCCAACACCTTTGTATGCCTACAGCAGCTGTGTACTAAATGTTATTATTTGACAATTGCAGCAAATATTCATTAAAATATTTGTCTTTGTTTTCTGGACTTCGACCTGCTCCAGTGGTCTGGACCAAGAGGTCCAATTAGGAGTGTGGTCCAGTGTTGAAATGATAGCTCAGACTCATTTGGAATGGGAAGAGTTGTATCTCATTAACCTCGTCATTGTGGACTAATGAGTCCTATATGGGCACAGGATCATGTCTGGTAAGGATGAACTTGTATTGAGAAATGAATGCTGGTCACTTTTATTTCCCCAGTACTGACCTCTTCTCTATCTCTAGACTGAATGTCATAAGAAGAGCTGGAAATAAACTTGAACTCTTTTTTCTTTGATAAAATGAGGCAATAACTTCTACAGGGCAGTGTGTGAACGTAATAGCCCTTGCTAGACTGTTACTGGACATCTTACTGTAAAGAGCTGGTCGCATGGACGCCCAACCCTCTTTCACCAAACTGCCTAGAGAAATTTCTAGAAGCTGTGTTTCATTAACTTCAAGTGTTATTTCTGTATTTAATTTGCAGGTACATTAATTGACCCTTTTCCAAATAGCAATTTCAAAGGATTATGGGATATAGTTTTGGTATGTGCTGTTTTTGTCAATGGCATTTTACTGTGGCCAAAAACGTCTTGTACCAAAATTCCATCACACAGTCCTTTGCAATTGCTATTTGGAAAAGGGTCTATGCACAGTTCCTAATGACATAAAGTATTTATTCTTATAGACCCTATCATTGCCCCACCACTTTCCAAATACTCCCCCTCACCTGCACAAAGCCCTTTGGATAGTAACATACATCTAAAGCATGATTTTTGGTACTACTTTATGGCTCAGATATGTTGCTAACATTTTATATCAGGAGCAGGCCCTTTAGCAAACAAAATATCCCATACTGTACACTGGAGACATGATATCAGTGTAACTATGTAACGATGCTGTATATTTGACATCACAACTTAAGATTGTTATCATATTTCCTTTTATTTTTACACAGGGTTACTATTAGTTCTGTTACTGAAGTACAACTTTCTCTTTCAATTAACTGTTATCCTTACCTAGTTACTGATTATTTTCTTTGAATATACCTGGCATTCGGCTCTGCTTTCATATAACACAGTTATACTACTACTGGATGATTAAAGGGGGAATCCCTGCAGGTTTTTGTTGCATGCTATGATCAAATTCAAGTGAACTGGAAAAACCAGGGTAATATTCTTAGCTATCTATTTTTACCTTCTAAAGTTCTGCTCTTATAAAGAGTGACATTACATGCAATCTGAGTTGCTGAAGTAGTACTTTATGAATCCAACTGAAGAATGAAATTGGGCACACATCTAAAATTAAGACCAAGTATTCACTCAAGAAGGTGATAAACTAATCATTCTTGTAGGGTGAAAATGACTTTTGATTGAAACTTTAGACTCCAAATTTAGGTTTGTCCCTGATTTTACTCTAAAAGGGTGATTTTCACTCTGAAGGTTTTAGAGAGTATAATTGCTTGATGGAGATGAAAAGGGTGACATAGTTTGGGGATCATACAGCAGCAATGAAAAAAAAAAATAATAGGGCAGCAATGAAAAAAAAGTAATGGAAACAATGCTAATACTAATAGGTGCTCAACAATCTGCTAATAATAGGCTAACAATTTGTAGCCAAGTTCAGGTTTAAGCTATGGTCACAGTACAATGAATTGGCATTGGGTTCCAATGCAATTTTTTTCAGTTTTTTGTTAAAATCTTTTCAATCTCTGGTTGGAAGGAGCCAAATATTTGCCAACATGTGCAAATACATAAGTTGTACCTCAGGACTATGAAAATTAAATTCATGCTCATTATTTTATGATGTCACATCGACAGACAGATTTTATAAGACTCTGCCGTCCTATAAGACATGTATGTCAGTGTGACATCACAGAAAAGTCAGTTAGCATTTTATTTTCATAGGCATGAAAAGCAAATCACATATTTACACTGGTTGACAAATTTTTGGATCTTTTCAACCAAAGATGGAGAAGATTTTACAACAAAAACCTCCAAAAGGCGGATCAAAATCCTATCCAAATTCATTGTAGTGGGACAGCGTCTTTACATAGATTCCAGCTGGCTTTAATGGACATAGCATAATATTACAAAGTATGAAAGAATGTAAGCTGATCTGCCTTCACCATAAAAGTATCTCCCATGGTGTTTGAGTCTAGTGGACAATTGAAATAGTAAGCCTTTGATGTAATGCAGGACGTCAGATTTCACGGGAACGATTGTTCCCCATCGTGTGGTGGTCTCGTGATGATTAAATGACGGAACCCCAAAACTGGTTACCACCAATCAGTTACCACCCATGCATTTTGTAACAGAACCCAAAAGAGGGTTTCCATGGGTTGCCATGGTGAAAAATGACGGAACCCACAAAGGGGTTCTTGTGATTTTTGAAATCTAACGGCTAGTAATAAGCCTAGTTCAATGGAGGGGGAGGGGTGGGGGAACAAATTGAGCTCAGAGGAAAGTGTTGCAGAGCAAAAATTTTGCGTTTGATTTTTGTGGGTGTGGACCAGGGACTGCCAATTCTCAAATTTTCGATGGCAAGGCCCAATGATTTTCAAATTTTTTTATGAATATTGAACATTTTCAACATTGTCTTCAATACAGTTCCAAATTTGGAAACACTTTGCCATTAAAATCCATCCTTCTGAGAAAGTGTGGGATTTGACAGTGCTTCAGGTTACTGCGTTCCCCCCTCCCCCTCCCAGGGGAGGGGCTCATCCTCATTTGTCAACTCCTTGTGCCATCCTTGATAAGTACCCTACTCTGAAGGGACATTAAACTTATCTAGAGTACTTATGGCAGCAGTGGCATAGCTAGGATTTCATTCTTAGTGGGCAAACAGATGCTCAAGGAAGGGGGGGGGAGGGGACAACATCCTATAAGCAATATTAAACTTTAATGAAGTCTTGTGCTGGGTGCTAATATTTATACCTATTCCTGTTCTTCACAAACAGTAGGTCTATAGATCTATTGAATTAAGAAGACTATAAGATTTTTGGATTGTGAGAAATGGATGGTATCTTTGTGATTTTATTTTTTTGGAGGGGGGGGGAGGGGGAAATATGGTACTGAATCAATTTTTGGGGGCATTTCTCACCTCTTCCCCCTGTGGCTATG
This sequence comes from Holothuria scabra, assembly GCA_037179385.1. Lineage (NCBI taxonomy): Eukaryota > Metazoa > Echinodermata > Holothuroidea > Aspidochirotida > Holothuriidae > Holothuria > Holothuria scabra. The sequence continues at coordinate 9,904,350 of CM074195.1, read as the reverse complement.
CCACTGTATGGCAGTCCAAACCAGAAGCAGATCCATGCAATACAATACTAAATACTAATAGTGTTTAGCCAGGAATCTTCCCTTTGGCCATCAAATGGGTCAAAATACAAAAGACAGATTTATAAATGCTCTTGAAAAAGTGTGTTAAATGTAACACACACTGTTTTGCTTTCATTCTTTTGAAAGTGAAAATTTTGAAAAAATGGGGGACATTCTCTATTGTTATACCCCTCCCCAGGACAGAGAGCAGTCATACTTTGCCCCCCTCTATTGATCATTAGAAAAGTTTGCTCCTTGAAGCTGCATGAACATCATGGTGACTTGGCCAATTTTTAACAGTAGGAAAGGGAAAATAGCAAACTGACCTTGGCATTTGAGGCTGAGTATATCAGGTGTTCACAGCCCAAAAACGAGGGGGTGTACCTTACTGCTGAAAATATCAAGAAAAAAGGGCCCATATGTAATTAAAAAAATGTTTCTTGTTAATTTCAGAACATGACATATTTTTTTTTGATGTATTTTGTCCCAAATATCAATTATTTGACAGATTGGTGTGGAAATTTTTGATTTTTTTTCTCAGTCTTTAATGCAATTTCTGTGCATAACTCCACTAAATCTAAACTGATGTGCATGGTTCAAGTCTCATTTGGTTACTAATTTAGCTACTGAATTTAATTCTAGACACATTCAATCCTTAAAAAGCTTTTGACGGTAGATTCCCAGTCTTGAGGTTGACTACAAAAATCCGTCACTGAATTGCTTGATTCAGAATTCAATGTCAAAGTATACATGTCCAGCTTTCAAGGGGCAGAATGTTGTATTAAGGTCATGGTTGTGTGCCCACAAACAGAGGTTTTCTAGCAAAAATTCAATAAATGCTCCCTTGATAGTAATTTCAACCCACAACATAGCAGTAAATTTGAAGATTCTCTCAAATGGACTGGGCAGCATTGTGAATTCTGTCCAATTAAAACCTCATTTTGTACTGTAGATTAATTTCATTATAAAGACTATATTGCAAGATAAATCAAATTAAGATAGATCGTAACTCCTTTTGTAACAGGGCTTAATGTTCTCACTTTTGCTTTATACAGTGAAACAAGCAAATAAGGATGTGGTTGTGTGTTTTGTACCTGTGTTAACATCCCTTTTAATTTTAAGTGTGTAAGACATTTTCTGTTAGATTTTAAACTATGCATAGTAGAAGCGGGTGGTAAGGGGGGACTGTCATTAAGATAATAACCCCATGACTCTTAGCACGTACAAATGATATTGTATAGAGTTGTAAGTATTAAAGCAAAAAGATTTGAGTGTCAGGGAACAGTGGAATATTTCATTGTGACTGCATTGCATGGACAGGGAGAATTTTGGGGACAATACCTCTTTAAATCTTTCCATTCCCCTTCCCTTCTTGTGTTTCAAAGCTGTTATGATAAAAAATCTTTTTAAGTGATGAATTCTAAGTTTCCAAGTTCAAAATATGCCCAATAAGGTGCTGTTTTCATCTCAGTCATAAAAAAGTGGTACCCCCCTTGTACATAGATCAATGAAATTGTATGCCTCTTCTCATATCCATATGCAAGGGGGAGGGGCAGGAGGTTGCCAATTGGCCCAAACCTTGCTGAATGGGACAGACTTCAGTGCCTCTGTCGGACAGAGATTGTGCCCTAGTTGGGGATCTAGAATTGGGCAAAAGGTCACCTCCCCTTGAGAGAAAAGAGTCCTGTATGCTCTCCCTTTGCAGCTTCCTGAAAATTACCATGAGTCTGCAATGATGTATGATTTGTGATACTTGCACCTTAAATTGTACATTGATAGCAGTAGGAATAATATGATCCATACTGTTGGGTTGTTGACTAGCCCTGTCAAGTTAATTTGAAAGTTTTTTTTTCCAAATTTTTCTGTTATATAGTTTAGAATTTCTTTACCAGAAGCAATTTACAAGAAGTAATCTAGACGTGACTCTCTTTTTGAAAAATATAACTTAAATGCTTGTTTACTGCATGAATGAATTTGGGTGACGTGTCCTGTGATATGTTACCTGCTCCGAGGCTTATTTCCAAACAAAATTTATCTTAAAAAAAAAAAATATGAGAGCAAAAATATTTGCTATATATGTTCACCAATTCTTGTTTCATGATGAAGATTGCAATGACGCTCTGTCTAGATGAAATGGAAATATTATACCAGGATATTCTATCTGAAGTATGTAGAATTCTTGAATGTATGACTATAGGGTTATGTTTTCTCATTTAGATCTATCTCATGAGCTAATATGAATTTCAAATATGCAGGCTATTGGTTTAAAGTTTCGCTTATAGCATCGAAATGTGCAAATTTTTGGAGCTATTTATGAGTAGGTGGCGGCAATGCCTTTAATTTATAAGCATTTTTGGCAGTGAGTTTAGAGGACGTGTGAGAAAGGGTACAGGAACATAGCACGGGGAGAAAGGTCACTGAGGAGCATGAGTTGGCGAAAAATTGACCAGGATATAGAGCAGTGCTTGAAAGCTTTGTTGTAGCCTTAAAAAATTGATTTTCTTGTAGATTTGCAATTTATGGTCAAGCATTGAGGGGGAATTAAACCACAACTTGAGTTCTATCAATTAAATTATAAGACACCATGCATGCTATGATGAACTTATAATCATTAAATGCAAGATTAGAATAAAATTTGGAGTTACAGACACAGTGACATGATGGGACTGTGTATCCGTTCCTCCATAGCATAGTCAGTAGTCAGTAGCATATTCCACAAAAAAAGTATGTTCGTGTGTGTGTGTGTGGGAGGGGGGTTCTGGATAGCTCCACCATTTTGGGGGGGTGGAAGGGTGCAAATGAGGAATCAACATAAAGTCACATGCATTTTCAAGTGAGGGGTGGATTCTCTTCCAAGAAAAAAAAAAGGTGAAACAAAGAAACGTGCAGAAACATGTTTCGTATGATGTAGCTATGTATTGATGTAGTGTACTATCTGACATTTCAGTCCTCTCTCTTCAAAGAACAGATATTTTGAAAAGATTAAGAGGCATACCTCCCCTTAAACCCTCCCCCAGGACAACCATTAATCAAATCATATGCCCCCTCTATTGACAGTTCCTGGATACACCTCTGCTGGTTGGAGGAGGGGGGAGGAGTTGAGGGAGATCCACCCTTTGCTGAGTTGATTGAGGTCTTGTAAAACAAATTCCCTCATTTCCCTGAATCCAGTTCCCTATAAAACCGTCTGTTAAGGTTGAAATAGGGAGACAGATGTTTGAGAATGTGTTGTGAAATTTTCTTTTTTTTTCCCGAATTGAGCTTTTATGGATTTTTGATCCATATAAAATGTAGGTCATGTAAGTTTGCACTTATCCCCCTTCCTTTATGTGTTCATTTGTTACTTGTTCACCCCTTAGCATTAGCATTTCAAACATGAATCCAATTATACATGCTCATTAAACTGTGACATTCATGTGTCACAGAATACAGGTTGTACATATCAAGTAATGTTTCATCTAATGTGGATGAGATTAGGTAAATAATGGACCATGTTTGTAGCCTGCATGCAGGATTTAATATTTCTTATTGAAATACGGTTCACTTAAACACTGAAAACTGTCTGTTTTTCCATGGCATTCATACAGAGCTGTGAAACAGGACTCCCGCCACATGGGCAGTGATAATACCATGACTGACAAATGTTTGAAACTATTAAATACTTCTATAACCATAAAAAAGACTCTGCCTTCACAAATTCTTGAGTTGCTTTATTGCTTTTCATTGAGATATGAATTCTTGGTTTTTTAAAACCCAAATTCCATTTTGTAAAGTCATTTTTAACTTCCATTGAAAAAGTGTATCACCAAAATCTCAAAATCCATTGACTAATTTTAGGAATGGAAAACTCTCTCTGCAGTTTTTTCCCCCACTTAAATCATGGTATATACCAGTACTAGTTGATTTGCACTGACTGACTGTTCATTTTGTCCACTCTTCAATGAATGCAGTAGCAATCAACAAATATTTTACATATCATAGTGTTCAAACTGTGTGAAAAGCAATTAACACATACTTGAATGGCCTGTCATCTATTCCCAAATGTTAACTTTTAAATATTTAAAGGCAGTCATTCGTCACCCCAAGCTACAGTTTCAGTATGCATATATCAAAACTCTCAATTGGTACAGCTCTTTGATTGGCATCACATTCAAACAATGCATCATAGCTAAATTACACAACATGGGCACTGAGAGTGTCATGATTACACATTATGGACTTGTATGGCCACTGGGACAAGCCATCAAGCGATTAACTAGGATTGTGTCTGGATAAAGATGAGTTTTAGATAAATGTGGGAGGGGCTAGAAGTAAGTAGGTTGGGAGAATTGGAACTGTTTGGGATGATGAAAATATGCCTTTAAGTACATCTTGTACCTCAAATCATTAACCCTTTACCGTTGTTTGGGTCCTTTTGGACCCATACGGAGAGCTCGGCTGTCACCCATCTTTACTGTTTCACGCGGAGCTCGAAACTGCAAGTAGCTACCCGAAAATTCGGCCACAACAACGAGAGAGACAATAGTTTAAGGTCACGGAGTCAATGGCCTACGGAAGCTGATGCGGGGCATGCTACGTCCGCTTTTCCGCCCACTCCCGAGGCACGCACATATGCCCCGATCGGAGCACAATGGTAAAGGGTTAATCTAAAATATATCTGCACCACTCGGTCAGCTGTGCACACACACAGAGACAGTGACATATATCAGCTTTGCAGTAAACACACTCCACAGGCTTATTTTAACCCTTTACCGTTGTTTGGGTCCTTTTGGACCCATACAGAGAGCTCGGCTGTCACCCATCTTTACTGTTTCACGCGGAGCTCAAAACTGCGAGTAGCTCCCCGAAAATTCGGCCACAACAACGAGAGAGACAATAGTGTAAGGTCACAGGGTCAATGGCCTATGGAAGCTGATGCGGGGCGTGCTACGTCCGCTTTTCCGCCCACTCCCGAGGCGTGCAAATATGCCCCGATCGGAGCACAACGGTAAAGGGTTAAATCAGATGTGAAACCTGACCAAATGAAGTGTGTATTTAGAGTCCTTCATCTCCCTCCTTAGCTGATGAAATGTAATCAGGGAGAAAAGGTGAGGATGTAACAAAATTTAAGAAGGAAAGTTTCAGCATGAAAACCTGTGAATATGGGCCAATAGTTGTCTCCCCCCCCCCCCCCCCCACAAATCAGTAAGGTAGCTTGTGGCTCACTGGCTTGTTTTCCTTACTCCATTGTGATTTGGGAGTGTGTCATCATTGAAAAGACTTCCCTGTAACATGACGCAGGCTTTAAAGCTGGCTAGCTTTTGAATTCAAAACCTCAATATTATCATTTCTTTGCTACTGTAAAATTGTTGCAGATTTTTGTATTTGATGTAAGTGAACCTTACCTGACTGATGTGATTTTATGCTTTGTATATAGTTATTTCAAACCTTTGTGATATGTATACTCATTGGAAAGTGAAACTGGGGTTAAATATTTACCCTCTAGAATTGCAATGAATAGTATCCAATATAAAGATGGCAGTTATTCAATGAACTTGAACCCTTTTTGCATGTGTGTGTGCATTGCCTATAGAAGAAGAGCTGGAAACTGCTGCAAAATAGCATTTGCTATCTTTTGGCATGCTTATTAGAAAGCGGCAGGAAAGATATATGGGGGAGGGTCAATATTAATGGAAAAATAAACTCTCATGCTATTGTCCATAAGTGTAGAAAGATGTCCCCAGCAGAGCTGGGAGTAGGACTGAATGTTTCTCATTCTGGGGAATGGGCAAAGGGCAGGTGTTGGCTCCTTTTGCTGTGGAAAATTTATGAAGATGATTGTCACAAAAAAAAAAAAAAGGAAAAGCAAGGAGTAAAGTCTCCCTGATTTAACAACTTGTAGGCCTAAGAAATATATTGCCACATGGAGAAAAACAGGCATTCATGAATTAGTTTGAGGGATATCCTAATTCAAATAATGGGAGGGGGACTGAATTTTCTCTTTCACTTTCCTGTGAGTAGCATATGTGTTGTTTAATAGCAGCATTTCGGAGTGGGAGGGTCCTGGGTATGACATAAACTGCATCCAGGTGGGCTGAGGAGGTCGTGTGTGGTACATGAGAAGTTTGTCCCTGACTACTGCCTATAAAATGCTCACAGAAGACTGTTATTACTCATTCTATGACTGGCAGGTTTTCAGTGCCACAAAACTGAGCAAGTCCCTCAATGGTTGTCCCCCCTACAGGCTGGGGGTTGTAGAATATGCCCATGGTATTCCCTGTGTGTTGTAAGAATGTAGGTGACTAAATGGGAGGACTTGAACAGTATTTGAATAGTATGGCACTATGTGACACATTTGTGTTTGTGTGTCCTTGGCTCTTATCTAACTAACTGCAGTAAGTGGGGTTAAATTGCTTATTTGTGTGATGATCAAAGACTACAGTGACTGTGGATCTTGATTGTAGCCTGGAACTTGAGAAAGGCCATGGGGATGGGAGGTTTGTATGCATAAGAAGTTTAAGATGTCCAACAGAACCCCTTCATAAAGTTTGGTTCCAAACAGATTCCCTTATTTCAGGATGTCTATCAAAACCATTTATGCGTATAAATATTAAAAACTGTGTTAGGAATATCTAGAGTGATTTCATTGAGAGTGAAATTATCAATGGACATTAAGCAGGGAGGATGGAAAAGGGTGGTGGATGGCACATTTCTTTTTGGCTTGACCTCGACAAAAATAGCGTTTTACTCTCACTGACACATTGGAGGAATATTTTTCAGAACTGGATTTGCACTTTTAAATCTGCAAGGTTCACTATTCTTATACTCACCATGGTTACAGGACTCTTTCCTTCGGGGGGCAACGGGACTCTTTCCTTTGGGGGGGGGGTTACTTTTTGCCCCACTCCAGATCCAACCCCAGTGCATAGTCCTTGCCTGACTGAACCACTGGATCTGCTCAATTCAGTGAGATTTTGGCCAGTTTGGGGGGCTGCGGCCCCTAGACCTCCAGTCCCTTTCAGCCATGATAACCACATTCTGCTAGAGTTAAATAGGAAAATTTAAAGCCAGTATTATCAGAGTAATGGACCTTTTTTCAGGATGAAGCTTATCTCTATAATTGGACAGATAATCCCTTTAACAAACAAGGTTGCTCTATGGAGCAAACATGCATTAAAAAGCGAAACACAAGCACTAGTGGAATTGCTATTTCATACTCGGTTGCACTTGGAAGTAAATACTCACCTCCATTTGCAGTTGCAGAAGAGGCTAAACAGGCTGTTCTATTTTACATTATGAGTATACTCCCCCTGATTGAAGAACTGCAGTGAACCTATGGTGTAATTCTCAATTCACAGGTTCCGTGAGTGTATAAGACTGTTTGTACACCAAACACAAATTTTCAAGTAGATCAGACAACATCCTGAGAAAATACGATATATTTTTAAAAAATTGCCCCCAAAAATTCGGCCTATTACAATTATCAATTTCAAGTCACTTCTTCCGTTAGGCACGTTTGTGTCAGATGGCGAACTGTTGTTGACATGTGATCTTGCAGATCGTATGTTTCAAACAGCCTATTGCTTGTGTGACCCATGCGAGGATGCTGTGGTAATGTGATGCAATCCTGCAGTCAGTTTTGTTTCCTATTGTCAAAGAATGTAACAGTGTCCAAGAATGTAACATTAAAGTCTCAATGTGGATTTGTTTTGGCATGGACTTTAAAGCGGCTTAAACCACTTTAACTTAACTGAGCTCAAGATACCTTAAAGGCCTAGTTCTCTCACCCCAAACAGTACCAATTCTCGTAACCTTCTTACTGAAGCCCCTCCCACAACTGTCTGAAAGTCATCCTCATCCAGACACAATCTCAGTTTATTGCTTCAGAGTGAGTAAAGAAAAACTCAATTTATATAATCAAAACACTCTCAGTACCGTTCATGCTGTGTAATATAAGCTTTGGCACTTTGCGTTGTTAGAATTAGCTATCAATCAAAGAGCTATGCCATTTGAGAATTTCGGTACTCGGGTACCAAAATTGTAGTATGGGGTGAGAGGTTTGGCCCTTTAAAAGGAAGGTCTCTGATACTTGCATGGATTTTAATTTGATTTGTCAACTATAGATGGATAAAACTTGCTATCTTTTGCTAGCTTCTTGCCTTGCTGCTGCAGTTGTGCCAGTGAATGTAGACCAGCTAATGCTGAACCAGGGAGCTGCAGAAGGCAGCTCCTTGCCTTCAACAAAGTGTTAAAAGTCATTCTTTAATGACAAACTCTTCAAAACTCTGTTCTCTGTAAAAGAATGTTTTATTTACCTTTGTCATATCATTCAGCCTCACAGGTATTCATGTACTTTACCTCACTAAAGTCATAAAACTTCATTCTTGACCTTGGATGCAGAAATCCAAAGATGCATATAACTGCCCCGATGGTCGTAATATGCATGTTATCTCTACGTGAAGCTCTTTTCACAACGCATCCTAAAAGCTCTTTCTGCTTATATGGCCACATTGCTGCATCTGTCTCTCTCTCTCATCTCTCTCACATTCTGTATCATTGGACTTGTCCTTGCAGACAGATATCTCACATGACAAGTTGTTTATCCAAAGGAACTGCTGTTTGAAGTTTAATGGAAATCCCATGATGCAGTAAAGGTCTTCTCCCAGAATCCTTGGCTATCACTTTTCTTCTGTTACTGTTAGTTGAGTGCTAGAAAATTACATGGCTGCACTTTAAAGAGGAACCAAATCCTGTTAAAACTAAAGAACAGAAAATTGTAACCATTTGTCCATGCATGCAGGCTTCGGGGATAATCATCTTTGGAATTTTGCAGCTTTCGCTTTTAAATCAGATTCAGTGTGTTACTTTTTTGTCGGAAAGAACTTTAATTCTTTCAATGGTGATGACATAGATAAATTATTACAAAAATGGACTATTAAGGATAAAGTCAAAAAGTTACCATAAGGATGGAGAACAAATTTTTGCATATATTACAGACATCTTCAAAATTTCGAAGTTTGGGTTGGTACATGATGAAAATTTGACAATTTTATGGCGTCCTATTGTTAGATTTCTTCTCCTTGAGGAAACTGGCCCCTTCCAAAATGTTTGGGTAATCTCAAAATTTGGGTGAAGTTTTGTAGAAATTGTGGCAAAGTTTACTGACATTTTGGTAAAATTTTCATTGTGCTGTCTTAATATCATATATACACATTCACAAGTTTGGATTTTAGGTTTATTTTAAATGCAGTGTGTTTGAACAAGAACCCGCCTCTACCATCTGGAAAAACCAGAGGAATGCATACATCTGATCATCCCAAACATCTTCATGGGTCACTACTTAGAGAATAATTATGACCGTCTTGAGAACACAAAGAATGCATTAGCATCATTCACTGCAAGGAGAATAATTTGGTTAGTTGTCACGATCAATTACACAGTTGCTCTAATAGATAGTGTCCTTACATGTGAAGAGTCCTGCTTACATGTTAATTAAATAGAAAAGGTCAGTTTCACTTAGGGACAACTAAGGGCCTTTGAAGCAAACAAGGTCATCAATGTACATGTTTCTCTTTGCCCCAAGTCCAGAGGGCGGGAAGAACAGAGAGCTGTACTTCTGTTGTGAAAGTTTTATACTGGTATCCAGGGACAAGTAATGCAGTTTGGCATTGCACTTTACATTGAGTATCAATGTCATATTGAACCAAAACAACAATTATCACGCTGAAATGTCCCAGTATGCAAATTCGTGTAGTGTTCATGCTTAAAGTACATCTGACCTATTGAAGTTCTCGGATCAAATTCTGGACAGCACTATGCCCCAAACTTTTTTCTGTCAATGTAAAATGGTTTGACACAAATTTTTTTCTTTTTGAATTAAGAAAACTTTGTGCACATAGTCACTGGTTCCAGAAAGTCTCACCGCTGGAATGGTTTAGATCAGTGGTTCTCAAAGTGGTCCCTACCGCCCCCTGGGGGGCGTTGAAAAGTTTCAAATGGGGCGCTGAGGAGTTTTCAAGCAATAGGGGGGCGTTGGCATTGAGTACGGGGTCCCCTGAAGGTTCTCATACATTTGTGCAATAAAGGATTCTAGGAGGTTGCAGAGTGGTTGATACAGACTGTCTTCTCTGAAAGGTTTAGCAACCACTGACAGAAATTTACCCAATATAAAACTTATTTGGATCATTTTAGTGCTGGAAATTGAAAGTCAAAAGTGCAAAGTCAAAGACTTATATATAAATATGATGGTATGTTGGGTGGGAGGGGGCGCTGGATCAGTCATGGATGCCTTATGGGGGGGGGGGGTTATTTTGAAAAAGTTTGAGAACAATTGGTTTAGATAATTTCCCAAGCTTTTTTAAATTTCAAATTTGGTAAAGATTCTGATTCTGGTTGTATTAACAATAAATACATACTGTAACGCACATACTTATCAGCACATGCATGACATGCATGCTCTATGACCTGATATGCTACTGGCATATTCATGGCTTGTGGCATTTACCACTCTGTTTAAAGGGAAGTGAGAAGGCCCTGCCCTAGATTTCCTATGAAATCTGGGAGCTCATCGTGGCTGCTCATGTTTCTTGCCCAATATGGGAGATGTTAGCTGGGCTTTTGATCGCTGTGTCCTTGCACTTAGGGAGTCAGGTAACTACTTGCCTATGGAGTCATGCCCAAATCACCTATCAAAAGCCAATCCCAAATGGAGATGTTTGCCTTGAGGTACTTTTCCCCTCAGTGTAACTACGGTAACATTGTTTGGTACTGTTCGTCACACTTCACAGTAACCCATGCTGCCAAAACTGATCGTTTCCATGAAATCTGGATTTCTGGAAATATTCATATCTATGTAGTGGCTCAATGGCCCTTTTGTTGTATCAAACTGTTCTCTTCAGTTCTTAAAGGAGGGGTCTAAGTTCATATCAAGTTTTGATATTAGAGGGGTACTTAAGTCTAAACAATATTCCTGTGAAATTTGCATTAAAATCTGATGTGTGGTTTTCAAGATAGGAGCAAGTTAAGTTTTCACATTTTCAACAAAAAGTGAACCATAAGCACATGGCATCATATCCTCACAATAATGCACAGTCTTTTCTTTTTGTATCTACTAATTTTCTCTTCAAAAATCCCTTGTTATCGGAATGTGATTGCGTAAGTAGCATTAAAACTTTGCATCCCCCACTGGGAGGTCCTCTCCCTATTCCTGTAACTGCAATGTCAACACAACAACCTGAAAAAACAAAGGGAAAAAAGCATTCCTTTTCAATATGAGGAAGCCCTGCTGTTGATGAAACTCACCTCTGAACACAAATCTAGTGACTTCATTTATTGATATCTTGAGAAATACATCTTTGAATTGAATGAAAGTTTCCCCACACAGTGTATATTTGGTTCTCTTCCACATAGGCCCATATGAAAATAAAATTTTTGCTTTAACTTCTCATTCAGTTATAGTCTTTGCCACTTTTCCATAAAAAGTGATGTGACCTTTTGCACCTGGACATCAATTATGATTCAATGTATTTTGTGGAAATGCTGCCAACCTTCTAGAAAGTGACCAAAGCTTGGAGATGAGTGACCTCTTCAATCTCAAGTGTTGATTGCCTTTGTAGTGCTAGCTGTGTCTGTAGGAATTGCTCACTTTAAAATGTCCACCCAGCTTCTTCTCTGCACAGTTTCACAATTTGATGATAGGTATTCACAGACATTTAATATAACTCGAGAATGTACGTGGGATGTTATGACAAACCAACATAATTGTGTTGTATAGTGTGACCTAAAAAAAGAAAATGGTGAAATATTGGGGTATGAAATTAAATGTAGAAAAGAGTAAAATGTGGGATGATCAAAGTCAGTCAATGTCCAGGCAAAAACTGGAGTCATGTCCAAAATTTGGATGCAGTTTTCTAGTTTCCTTTAGAAAAAGCCCAAAATAGGGACTAATCTTTCTGCTAAAGCACACTTTAAAGGAGAAATCCTCATGGGAGGTTGTCACGTTGTTTCATTTCTCTACTAGCAGTTATTCGTCTCCTTGTGTTTCTAGGATTTAGGTCAATAAGATGCTTTTTCAGCATGGCTGAAAGATATCAGTTGTCTCTATTTCTAGCTCTTGCTATCTCTCTTCCTCTCTCCAATTCTTTATTAAACATAAGGCATTCATCATGTGAGTCAAATAGTTACATTATACTTCATGTACTTTGTAAGATTTCAATGTTTGCTTTTTTTAAGCTCAATTAGTAATGATTGGAGCACATCAGATGGTGGGCATGACGTCTTTGCCTTGGAAGAAGGTTTATTTGAATTTAGAGGATGTTTGAGTAATGAGACACATCTGAATAAAGTAGCAATACATGTATACAGTCTTTCATGACAGTTGATAAATCTCAAATGATTAATGTTTGAATGTGGACAGTATGATATCTCCCTCAGAGAGAGAGAGAGGATGAGAGAGGGGGGGGGGGAGAATGCCAAATGATTGAGGACAGAGCATATGGGAAGAAAAACATTTTGATAGAGAAATAATATTGGCTCAGTCTAAGTGTGAACGGCATTTTGTAATCACTTCTTCCCAAGAGTAAGAATTTAGTTTTTGGAATAGGGAGAGGGAGAAGAAGAGCATTGTACTGGGAAGGGGGCATATTTGCTCCATCCAAATGTTACATTTGAGAGGCAAGTTTATATTGAACAACCTCTTTAAAAGTAAATGACATATTATCCATCATTCAAATCTTGTTTGTTAAACATGAAATTTTTGTGGGTCCATTTCCTTCAATGATAAGGTGCTGGGGGTAAGTTCCATTTGATAGGGTAAAGAAGACACACTTCAAGGGGGGCTTGTAGGAAGATGACAATTGTAGGGGATGATATTCTTTCAATGCAAATTAACTCTAAGGTTGAAATTGTAACTTTTTAAAACTGACTTTACAAGAAAAGGCAAGCTGAGAGGAAGGACTGATGGGGGAGGGGGAGGGGGGAGGGAAGATTCCAAGAAGGGTTACTAGTGTAGGGGAAGCAAGTTTCTCCATCCAAATGATAGCAATGTAATGGGTTGTTATCACTTTGTCAGAGAATGAGTGTGTCTAATGCCAATTTAAGGTTAGACAGCTTCAGAAGGTTACATGTGATAGGACATGTTACCTACAGGTCTCCTTTTCCCTTCCCCCGCTCAAATTGTATTCCTCTAAAAGAAGACAATTCTCATCCCAAACTGCAATTGTTGTAGTAATATACTTAAATTCTCAATTGTCATATTTCTTTGATCGACAGCAAATTGAAAAAAAAAATGCAGAGTAGTGTGACTTGATCATATTACACAGCATCTACCATACTGGTGTTCTGATTTCACATTGGTGCCTTGTATGGATGCTGAAGTAATGTGCTGAGATTGTGTCTTGATAAGGATGAGTTTTGGACAGGTCTGGGTGGGGTTTATGTCAGTAGGTTAAGAGAATCAGAAATGTCTGGAGTGAGATTGAGCTTTGGCCTTTAAGTGAAACAGGTTAAGTCCATGATTAAAATTTAGCTTTGTCCTACAATACTGGCTGTTATCCTGCATCCATCAAGAAAATTTTCTCAAAATGTTGTAAGATATCTGCAAAGGACATGTTTTGACCTGAATATTCTAAAGAATTCAGACTATAGGCCTGTAGATTTTGATGGAAGAGTTATTTAAATTTTGTAGAATATTTACTTTGGGACCTGAGTAAAGGAAATATGATGAGTTTGAGACTACTTAGTATAACAGCATGATTGCACCCATTGTATGTGAATGATGAGTCACAATTGGAACCCAAGTGGAACTTAGTTGACATTTCCATCTTATTTTCGTCTTTTATTAAAGGGAAATATTGTGTTTAAAATGTTCTCAACAAAGAGTACAAAGAAAATGGCTCAGACACTTTGAACAATTAAGTCTTAATCATAAACCCCAGCAATAGCTACATCTCTTCAAAATACTATGCTCAAGAAGAGCCAGGGACATTGCATCATTTGGAATGTTGAAAGTTTGGGTGAATAAATTATTCTTGAGCAGTAAATATCTGAATTTCTATACGTGGAAAACTTCTTGAAAAGAAGGCTACCATATTGCCTTTTTTTGATAATCTGTGAGCCTGTGTCAATAAATATTAGTTTTTAAAAGGATAAATTTTTCTTGCAAAACAAGCGCAATATTTCCCTTTAAGATATATCACAAGGTCAAGGAATCTTACTACTCTTATGAAACTTTCTTCTTTGTGACTGTCTGTTGATATGTTTGACTGAAAACCATTTGCATATTGAGGTAACCTTTAGTAGTGATCAATGACTGGATTTCTAGTGGAGGCTTCCTTCAGTTTATAGTGTAGCATATCAATGAAAATGATCAGCATTGTTGTAGTCAGATGGGTTGTCGTAACCCCCTCCAGTCAAATTCTAATTTTTTTTATAACGAAACAAAAACAATGTTTTCAAATGATGCTAACGTTTCACTAGATTGCATCTGAGGGTACTTCAATATTTAAAAATTTCTCAAAATGGAAGGGCAGACCCTCTGCCTTTGGACCCCTTTCCCACTAATAGCCAGCAATGAGGTCGTGAAGTTGGCCACTCTCAATCAAAGATCCTGGCTGTGCCAATGATGATGAGAGATCTTGATGGGTGCTGCCCAACTGCTGTATCCCTGATACTTGTCTGCATATCATAGAAGTATTCATACAAGTACAATCACAATCAAAATGAGGAAATGCATTTCTACTTTATATGTGCTGTTTGAGAGTTTCGTTTTACACATCCTTTGGGCAAACTGAATCGATTGCAGAAGAGTTGACTGTTTTTTGAGGGGTTGGGGCCTTGAAAGGGTCAGTAGAGTTGTGCTGTTCGAATGGTATGCAGCTTTCTTGAACATATGCAAGACTACATATCCCTCCAGCTTTATGTTATGATAAGAACTCCGGGACACCAAAAAAAAAAAAAAACCCATAAAAGTCTGTAATTTGCGGTGCTAGTTCTGCTCTCCTTCCTTTGTTTCAGGGTATATTTAGCTTACTGCAGGTGGAAAACACATGACTCTTTCAACTCAAAATTACTAGTGTATGCATGGAATGCTTTTGAGCTTGCGTCTGTATGCCTGTTCTCCGTCTTTTGTGATTTCAAGCTTGCTTTTAATGTAGCATAGGATAACATTTAAAAATGAATCACCTACATGTCTTACAAGGTTTGTATTATTGCATACTTTTCAACTGTTCTGTTTTAAAGGGCAGTAGCAGTCATCCAAAATTGAAGAAGTGTAGTAGACTGTCCAGTTTCATGATTGGCTGTTGGGAGTCATGTGACAATGTTTTTTCTCTTCAAAAGTGAAATTTACCAGAAATAACTGCTTGGTTTACCTTGAATATGCAATGGTAAAGTCATAAAATGTAATGAAAGAAACTTTGAAGAGAAATAAGATGAAAATTGTGTTATTTAGCTTTTTCTTCAAAATAAGTGTGGGGGGACTGCTCTTTACCTTTTTTAGCAGAACCATTCCATGTTTTGAGATTTGAAGCCCATAAATATCAGAATATTCTGATTTTCTGCCTAATTACACATTTGTGGAAAAGATGATGTTGGAAAGTATTTTTCTCACCCAATTCATGTTATTCTCACCCAATTCTCAGTGTGCACCAAGCTGTTTTATTTCCAAATGAAGTGACCTGTACAAGCTTTGTCTTCAGTTCAGGAGATAACCGCTTTCGGGAGAAAATGAGTATTACCCCAATTGGGGGAAAATTTGCCTGTCTCAACGGTATGAATATTTATTAGCACCTAGTGCCTACCTCTTCGCAGTCGTCGAATTGTTTAATAAATGTGTGTATATTCAGTTTTGAGGTAATAGTTTATACATAAAAAACGAAATTACCATGGACCTTCAACTACGTATTTACAAACACATGTGTTTGCATGACCCACTTGCACAACTTTAAGTGAAAAATGGTGTACAAAACATGCGGCTTTGTGGACTCTATAAATTAAGCTTAGGACAAAGAACGTAGCAAAATTGCTCGATTTCTCAAAATCGGCGTGGTGAACAATCAGACATGACGAAGCCTTTTTATTCCCCTATCAACAGAGTTTTTTAAAATACCTGAATTTCTCTTTCCTAAAATCGATGAAAATTGCAAGGCTGTTTTGAACGTTATCTCCGTTGAATTTGCGCGGTAGGATCGCAATGCATAGTGGGAGACATTTAAAAAATGGCGCCACCCATGGCAAAATAATCCCCCGATCGGGTGAAAATTGATTTCCCCTGAAAGAGGTTATCTCCCGAACTGGTCTTAAACAGGGTGGTGTTAGGGGGTGAATCAATCAGCCCTCCCACCACCTAAAAAAAAAGTCCTGGTAGCTCGGAAATTGGGCGCAATGTTGTATAGGCTAGTATTGAAGATAACATATTGTATATAAAATGAGTCTTTGCACCATTTTATAGTACCCCCACCTCCCACCCCCCAAAAAAAATTAGAGTACCCCCTAAAATATAGCTAGGTCCCTAAAGCAATGCCTGTAGCATTTTAAACATTAAAACTTTTACGACATCATTAGAAGCAAAACGTCAGGAGAGCAACACATGCCATAACTTTGCTTCTTAAAAATGCATAATTGACTACCCAGTAGATCAAACTCAAAGGCAGTGTGGTCTGTAATTGGTATCTGCGTTTTTACATGATCTGTGCCCTCAAGTGATTTTTGTTTTTACTATACATGTTCACACTGCATGAAAAGCAATTATTGCCAATAAACACATACTTGACTGATCTGCTAGATTAACACCAAATGTTATATAATGTCTGTTACTGTCATTCAATCAGATGTGAAGTCTGACTATATGAAGTGTGTATGTGGAATACTTCATTTCCTCCCTGAGGCAGACGTGTAAAATATGATTCAAAAAGTAAGGAGGACAGTTTCATCATGATCTTTAGAATAAAACCACAAGAAAATGATCCTATTAAAATAAGCAAAACAGCTGAAAAGAAGGTCACAATGTCGTAGAAATCTAAATATCCATTCTTGAATTTATATGGAAAACTTACATGGAAAAACAAAAACTTGTCTCATGTCATTTTCCATTTAACTTCCATCATACTGAGATGAATACATAATTCTAAAAGCAAATGCATTTAACAGTTCAGGAGATAACCGTTTTCAGGTGAAAATGAGAATTCATCCTATCGGGAGAAAATTTGCAGCATGAATATTCATGAGCACTTAGTGTGTACCTCCTCACAGTCGTTGCTTTGTTTTATAAATGTGGATATGTTCAAAGACAAGGTAAATGTTCTTCACCACAGACAGAAATCTTAACAAAATTTCAAGAACGTTCTAATGGGCTCAATTGCTAGCACGAGTAACTTACACAACTTTCTGCAGAAAAAATTGGACAAATCTTGCAGCTGTGTCGAGTCTATAATTTAAGCTTAGGACATAGAATGTGGCAAAATTGCTCCATATCTCAAAATTTGCGTGGTGAACTACCAAACATGATCCGGTTTTTTTGTTCCCCTAGCAACAAAGTTTCTAAATATTCCAAAATTTCTCTTTCCTAAGACCGATTAAATTTTCCAGGTGTTTTGAATGTTTGTTTTCCGTTTAAATTGTGCGGTAGGATCACAAAGCATCAGGGGAGAAATTTGAAAATGGCGCCACCCATGGCTGTTTTTTCCCCCGATCGGGTGAAAAACCATTTTCCCCCGAAAGAGGTTATCTCCCGAACTGTTTAAAGGGAAAATAGAGTCAACCAAACCGGAAAAAGTGTAGTAGACTATTGTGTTTCATGATTGGATCCCAAGAATCAAGGGTAATCACTTGTATTATCATACCTGGAGTATGCAATATTTTAATCTCTAAATATAATTAAAATACTTGGAAGAGAAACAAAAACAAAAATTAGAAGATTTATTTGTTGTTTTAAAATAAGTGAGGGGTGACTGCTCTTGAACTTCATCAAAGACAACTGATACATAAATTATGTCATCAAATGTTTTCAAATAATCAAAATCTTTTGTATGTTATTCAGAAAAGACAGATTTTAGGTATATTTTGATTTTACCAAAAAAAAGTAAAAATTTATGGGAAAGTCATAACATTATTTTCAGAATATAATAATTGTGATTTCATGATCATACTCTCATGTTTTAAAAAATATCAGAAAAGTGCTGTAAATCTTTTTAAGTTTGTCATTTAGTGAAAAGGAAGCCTGAAAAGAGTTATATACTGAATTCTTCACATGGTTCCCTAATTATTTAACTAATTTCCTAAAATTGTTATGTTCTGGTTCCATATCAAAATGGGTGGAAATCAAAAGCAGATTTTTATTTTGTCACTGATAGCACTGATCCTTACTTCCTGAAATAGTATGTGTACTAGTGTTGTAACAAGTCACAACTCCAGTCACTTCCTCTCAAAATGATAGTGACTGGATAGAATTCAGGAATAATTTCCCCATAGAAATGGTACAGTGGCTTGAGTCAGTGACTCAACTCAAGTCACTTTAAAGTTTGAAAACTGGTGACTCAAGTAACTAATTAAGTGACTCAATTACAACATGTGTAAATATTGAGTACAGTTTACAGTTTAGCAGTTTACATTCGAAATTATTTCATTAGGAACTCAGGACTCTGCCTAAAACCTCAAACTCTCTTTTCGGAACCATTTGAGATGTTTATCTCTTATGTAATCCAATTGAGCTTGATCTTAGATTTTTTGAGATAATCACAAATAAAAGATTTTTACCTGTGCACTTGTAGTTTATCCTTTAGCAGCCAACAGGGCAAAAGTTTCTTTGTTGTTTGGACATTGGAAGGGTGCCCTCTCAGCTATTAAGATATTACATTTGTGATACAGAAAATTTCAATTGCAAGTCAATTAAAACTATAATTTATAGATAATTTTAATGATAAGCAGACTATGACAAATCAACTGGATAATGAGGAAATATGATACATTTCTTGCAAAAATTTTCTTTACATGTCATAAATACATAGTTTAAATTCATACCTCAACATTCAAATTTTCAAAGTATGCCATGTTAATTACTGTTTTATTGCCAATTTTTCTCTTTGGCCATATGGTCTCAGTGAAATTTCAAACGGTAAAGTTTCGGTAAATTGCAGTCATGTTAAGTGTGGTTATAAATGCTGGATAAGTGCATAAAATTAAAGACCATTGTGTGCAAAATTCTTGTATTTAGTGTTAAAATTTTACTCTTCAAAATTTCAGTACTTCAAAAGTGCAGGACTTCTAACTTGTTATAAATTTTGTTTCTCTAAGTAGTGGTACATTGTAAGCTAGTTATTACAGTTTCAGTTGAGGATGCTGTTTTGTTTGTTAGAAACAAAGTAGCTGAGCCAACAAGGAAACACAACCGAGCAGTAGTATAGTGTAACTGTATTGGTGATCTTTATTGTAGAGCAGTCTTCCTAAAATAGCATGGCGCGCACCACAAGAAGTGTGCGAAGTGGTTTGGAGTGGTGCAAAAACTTAGGCTGGGAGAATATTGAAAATCTGAAAATTGAAAAATTGAACTTTTCATAACTTTTTGACAAGAATTGTTCTGTCTCAAAAATAGGTACCTTAAAAAAATCTAATACTTCCACAGACTGACATCACATACAGACAAGAGTATAATAATGTCCTATTTGTTCTCACAAGAAAGTAAAAGCATGGTCACTGTTTACATTCATTAGAGTCAGTGCTTTTTCGATTCACTGTCACGGATACCGGTGAATCGACAAAAACTGTAAAGTTTGTGAACAATATTGGCTGGGAAAATTGAACAAATTTTGCACCATTTTGCATGTAAGCCCCCTCTGAAACACAACAATTTTCAAAAGGGGAGGCAGGCCTGCCTCCCCTTATACTCCTCCCTCATGGTGGCGATCAGTGAGGCATTATATCAGTAACATTAAGCAATATGGTGCTTCACAAAATTAAATTGAGGACACCTGTTGTAGAGAGTCATGGTAGCCTCTGAAAGCTCTTTGTCCTCTCTTGGTTCTACTGGTAGAAGTTACATGAAACATCAGGAGTATGTCAGTTTCCAAGAAGTGACGATCAGTACACGGAAACTTCTAGAAACCAGAAATTACATCATTTTAAACAAAGTATTTGTCAATATACAACAGTAAGTTAGATTTAACGGCACACCAACAGGAATGTGTTCTATAGTGTCAATCAACTGGATAAAAAGATCAAAGTTTAAATTTATTTTTCACAGTAGGATTCAAGTCCAAATTTGATTCCCCTTTTAGTATCCTCCTACAACAGGGGGATTTTTACAGTGGGCATATTCTACAACCCCCCAACCCACAGGGGGAGTCAATATGCAACAGAAGACTGCCTCTCTGGATTTCTCTTTTCTTGCCAGACCCATCAGACCTGTAACATATTACTATTGAGAAAATTTTTCAAGTATGTTTCAATATTGCAACATGGGATTTATGGGTCACGTATTTTGGAATGTATGGATTGTAATCATTCAATTTGCAAAATATCCATCAGAAGTAACAAAGCATGTACCCTGAGGGCCCAAAAAGTTTGATTCTTTTAGAGATCTCTATCTCCGATTCTGCTTAGATTCATCCTCACGAAGAGATTACCCCTTGGTATTGATCAATGTGGTTTGCAACCAGGTGTCAAGTTTCTACGAGTCAGAAAATCTGATCAATGCCATTTTCTTCTTCAAGAACAAAAAAATGAAGGGCCTCTTTTTATCCTCTCAAATGATACTTTTATTTCCTTCATTGGTTTTCTGAAAGCAAAAGTGTCTGAGTCACTCACAAAGGACTTTTACAAAACGATTGATACCTTTAATGAGAAAATGCAGCCATCCCAGTTTGAATTAAGATAGTGGGCTATCCTATTTCATGAATGGTTCTTGATAATCATGTGACAAAGTTTCTTTTTTTTCACTCGATAATGTTAAATTAACACAAGGTGACTGTGTGATCTACCCTGATGTGCAATATTTATGTCCTGAAATTTCACAAAAGATACTTCCAAGAAGAAACGGATGAAGTGTGAGTTTTACCACTTGTTTTGAAATAAGTCTTTTCCCTCAAATGAAATCTAAAGAGGTTGATCATCCCTTTTACCTCAAACAGGTGATCAGAAGACAAGTGATGGAGAGGGGGAAAGGTCAAGGTAACCCCCTAGTTCTTTGTGGAACTGGTTGATTTTGGGAAATCTCAAAAACCACAGTATTGTAGGTAGGTTCACTTAAATTTACAGTATATTTTTTGAGCTGTGTTATATTGTGTAGTATTTCTTCTACACAATGCCCACAATTAGATTCACTTTCAGTTCTTTCTTCTTTGAAAAATTTAATTAGTGACAGCAAGAAAAAGTTATCAGGAACTTTTTGTATGATTAAACTATGAAAGTGTATGAAAATTAACAAGAGGAGTAATTAACTCTTCCACCCACACGTGTTGTCAAGAAATCATATTGGCCTAGTTAGGCACAGTTTTATATAAGAAATGAATTACTCAAAGGCAACCAATTTTCACCCCAAATTATAACTTGTAGTAATCTACAGAAATTCTTAATTGACACAACCGACCCTTTGATTCACAGCAAACTGAAAAAAAACTGTAGCTCATGTAATACAGCATGTACTGTACTGTACTGAGAGTGTTCTGATTACATGTGGGGTCTTGTATACCCACCCTTAAGCAACAAAGAGAAATTGTGTCTGGAAGAGGACCACTTTTAGATAGTTGTGGTCAAAAGGGCAAGAGCAGTTGCCCCAAACATATTTTGAAACAACAGCTAAATCTCTCAATTTTTTTCATTTTTCCTCAAAGTATCATATATTTTGGGACTTCAGTATTGTACATTCAAGGTAATTAACCAAGTTACTTCTACTAAATTTCACATTTTAGGGGAAAAAATATTGTCACATGAATCTAAATAGCCAATCATGAAACAGGACAGTCTCACTACACTTCGATTCCCAGGTCGAGTCATACAAAGACTCTAAAGATGGAACCTACTGAAGCTCCGTATAAGCAATGGAGTATGGAAAACTAGCTAGTGAGCCACAACTGGAAATAAGGCTGTGGCCAGCTTGACTCGAACCAATAAGATGGAAACTGGGCTGCAAAATTCCATCTAACTAACTAAATAACACAACATCAGGTTGTGGTGTCTGCATATTCCCCCTTTAAATAAGTAGTTAAGAAGAATTGGCACTGTCTAAAATGAGAAAATATAGCCTTTAAAGAGTTGCAAATTTGAAAATATATCTATCAGTTAAAGATCAAGAGCAGACAGACCCCAAACTTATTTTGAAGCAACAGCTAAATATCACAATTTTCTTCTTATTTCTCTTCAAAGTATCTTCCGTTATATTTTATTACTTTAATATTATATACAAGTTAAGGAAAGCAGTTAGTCCTAGTAAATTTCACATTTGAGGAGAAAAAATGTTGTCACATGACTCTCAACAGCCAATCATGAAACAGGACAGTCTATAGTACATTGCTTCAGGTTAGGATGACTGCATTTCCCCTTTAAGTAAATAGTTTAGGAGAATTGGAACTCTCTGGAGTGAGAATATTTGGTCTTAAAGGGTTGTAAATTTGAAATATTTATTAGTTGAATGTTCTTGAATCCTGTTACCTGTGTTTATATAGTAACATTTTATGGATTACTTCCATTGTATGTAATCAAATGTTGTGTAGTTAAAAAATTGGCCCTCCTTTCTGCCCTATCTTGATTAAATCAAGAAGCATTACCTGAAAATTTAAGGGGCGCAAATATGGAATCATATTTTTCCCATATTCTCATGTTGATCTTGGAGGGGTAGGAGGGGGAGATCCAACCACCAAGCCCCCACCTAGCTATCCCACTGATTTTATCTCATCCCAAACCCACATTTGGGTTTTCATTCTAAGCCTTCTCTTGTGTACTTCACTTGCTGTACATATAACACTTTCTGTTTACTATCTTTTTCAGATTTTGGTTTTTAATTAAACATTCCATCCTGATGAGAGGAGTGTACCAATTAATTCTCTCCTCTCCTTCGTTACTGATATGTTATCCCAAGGACTCGTATAGTTCAGACATTTCCCTGGTGGAAATATTTACTCATGATTAATCTACTAAATTTCATGCAGTACGCTGCTCCCTTTCAAATTCTCAAGCAGTTCATACACATTACAGGGACAGAGATGTGATTGGATCGACAAATGTGCTGTTATGGAAGTTTGCAGATGGTTAAATTTGATTAAACTTCCATAGTTTGAACAGAATGTTGTCATTCCGGATCCTCTTTTACTTGATAACTATCCATTGCTAGAAAGTAATCGCTTGTCACATTTCTTGTCAGATCGAGGTATATGGGACAATGAACAGCATTCATATCATAGAGACGAAGTATTTGTACTTCCAACTTGTACTGCCTGAAAAGAGTTTAATGTGCCTAGTGTGATCAATATTTTAATGCACATGGATTGCTTTTAAAAGTAATCATGTTTTTGCCAAACTGACAACCAGCTCCATTTAAAATAAGTTTTCTAGCCTGTTTGCTGAGTGTCTTTTAGAAGCTTAAGAAATTAGGACAATTCCAAGCAGTAAGAGGACATTAATAGTGAAGGAATATTACAGTACTTTTTCTCAAAGAGAAGAACAAACCCTGCCACCAACAAACATACAGTTTCATTTGAATCCAAGGGGGAGGGGGAAGGAGGGGGGTGTTGTTTTGCCTGTCCCAACCTTTATTTCATGTGTCAACTGAATTTTAAATCTAGATGTTTAACTACCCCACAGTGTGAGCACAATTTTTTGGCCAATTTTATCTCCAAATTTGGAAATTCCCATAGGTTGGTGCAAAACTTTTTGAGGCAAATATGACAAAGCATCCATTCAGGAAAAAATAAACACCTGTGCCTTTGTATTAAAGTAGACAGACTCTTGGTGGTGCATAAAGATGAAAGAAAAGAACACTTCATCCTCCCATTTAAAGAAGTTACATACACCTATTTCAGTGGCATTACATAAAAAAGGAAAAAGTTGAGTTCAGCTCAATATGGATAAGTGTAATACAAAGACTATCCTTTGCCTGAACAGCTCTTGAGGAATCTTGAGACAATATAGTCTTACTGAATTGTGAAAATCATTAGGAATTACTGCTTGGTTTTATATATAAATATGCAATATTTGAAATAGTGACTATAGTCTATGGACCATTATTTCTCCATCTCAATGATCCCCCACCTCATTGGCGACCCATGCGTGTCATAACTGGCAATATTTAAATCATAAAATATTATGAAAGAAACTTGGAAAAAAACGAGATAAATTGTGAAAATTAATTGGCTTTTGTCTCAAGATAAGATGCGGAGAAACTCCATTTCCCTTCAAAAGATCTTTTTCTGCCCTCAAACCTTGATAATTTTTCTTCCATTTTGGCATCGCATCTTCCAGCCCCTGTATCAAATATCCTCCTGCCATATTTTAAGGAATTGACTGCTTCCTTTAGCCAAGTTTAAAATTCATCAGAAATGAAAGTGCTGTGGTGATAATTGCTACTTATGTTCATGCTTGCTTTCAGGCCATAAGGAACAAATTATGTTATCTTCAGTAAGTCATATCAGTTCTACTTCTCTGCTGGTGTTAAAATTATTTCTGTTATATTTATATTCAATTTGACTAATGGAAGACCTGATTACACTCACTGAAATATGAAAGCTTTGTCAATGTGCAGTGCTCCTTTGTTGACTGCACGTGGAACTCTTTACTACACATTCAATAAAAGTTTGACTCATCCACAGGACAATGTTTGAGAACTACACCAATTATACATTGATATGGCAGCATACACTCGTTTCTCCCTATTGGTGTAATCGAATACTCTGATCAAGTAGTACTGTCTGAATGACAGCCGTTAGACGCACAGGGATGGTCTAATATTGCTGCTTGTCATTTAATCTCGTCCTACCGGAGCTCAGCTACCGAAATTCTCGTCTGATTGTGGGACAAGTTAAAATTGTAAGTTGTCTTGGGAGGTGAGGTATTACCAACGTGGCTGTGTTGTCACCCTCTTTCATTGCTTAAACAGTATTGTAGCATATCTATGACTACGAGTCTGTGGGTCTTGGCAATGAAACGCAAAAACATTGCTGGTAGATTTTGTCTGTGAGTAAATGCAGTAGTGGATGTTTTCTTGCTTGGATGGCCTAATAAGCTCCTTAATGCTAGTGATGTGTTTCTGACCATCTGGTATATTATAGCATACGGATTTTTTAAATGAATGGAAGGATCTTACGTTTTTATGTAAGTACATGACTATTATTGATTATAATGTGTATACATCCTTCTTCCTGCATATCACATTAAGTTGTTTGCAAGCATGCTTGTTGGCATGCTACCAGGGGAATAACCTAACATAAAATAGACAGTCAGAGCATTAATTTTGCTGTGCACAGTTCAAAGACTCAGGAACTGAGGTACAGTAGGCTTCTTTGCAGTTTATGTCTTTTATATTCTTATTTAAATAATTTTCTTTGTATTAAGCTCATGGACAATTTGTGAGTCCAGATTTCCAGGGTTTTAAATTAATTATATGTACAATGGTCATAACTCTAATGTACAATGTTTTGAGAAAAAAAAACACTCTCTGGAAATGTGGAACATTGTTTCTCAGGCTTAGTGGCCTTATAATGACAATGTGCCCTCTCTTAGCCATGTTAATTCTCTGTAGCATTCATCATGCTAATTTTGGAAGTTATGATAGTTAATATGAGGTTTGAATTGAAAGGATTGCTAGACCTGTCAGTATATCCAGTAACAACATGCTAAGCGGCTCCGTACCAAGCGCAACGCTTGTCTAGGACATAACCAACGGCTTGTTAATTAACTTGTCCAGTCAAGCAGTGAAGCAGTTTACAGGAAGCTTACTATATTCATGACAATGACTTTCAAAAACAGTGTTTATGGAGTACTGTCTAGAAGTTGCAATTAATTTCATTTACAGTGGTAATTGATTCATAGCAATTGATATGATGCTGAGAAGTTTAAAGGGACAATCTTCTCACCCCAAACTACACTTCTAGTATAGGGTAACAGAAACTCTCAATTGGCTCAGCTTTTTGATTGACTGCTAATTCAAACAATGCACAGTACCAAAACTTGTATTACACAGCATGGACTGTTATGATAGTGTTTTGATTAAACACATTGAGCTTTCACCCTGAAGCAATAAAATGAGATTGTGTCTGGATGAGGGTGAATTTTAGACAATTGTGAGAGGGGCTTAATTAAGAAGGTTAGGAGAATTGGTACTGTTTGGGATGAGAAAATTGGGCCTTTAATAGGATTGTACTGCAGCTAGATAAGAAGGAACTGTAGCATAGAGTATAATGAAGATTAGTGAACGTAGTAATTGTAAGGGGCAATGCGACAGTGTCTTTATTTAGGTCAGTTCATCCCCCAGACTTGTTGACTTTGTATTAGACCTATATTGCCATTACTAGATCTGTATTGGGAAGCTCTGAATTCTATTATAAGGTAATGCTGGTACTCCAAGTGTTCTCCAATGACTGCATATAAGCTGATACAACAGTACTTTATGAGAGTATCTTTTATCTTTTTGAAGTGAAAGGTGTATCTTGCTGGGATCATAGCTGGACCAAAGAACTCTTAGAAATATTCAGTAGACATCAACTCATCAACTTGGGGGAAAAGTTTGATTTGGGACAATATATTTATTAAGGTCATTATGTAAAGCTTGCATTTATTTGAACTTTGAAGTTGGGTTAAGTGATTAAACTTCCCAATGGAAGTAGTACTGTAGTCTATACTTTATGACAACAACAATCAGAACTGCATGTTAAAACAATAGTCATTCTTGATTAGCACTGCAAAAGTCTGGGTATTTTTGTGTATGGGATATAATTAAACCATAGGTGTTGGAATGATATTGGGTGACCAAGTGTTTGATAAGCCTACCAGTAAAAATCAAATATTTTATGACATTACTCAGAATTTTATTACTTTGAAGTTCAAAAAATTAGTGGCAGCCTTCCACACTATTAGGAGGACTAGCACTTAGTGGAAAACAGCAAAATTTTCACTGTTTAATTGGCTTGTCAAAAAGTGAAATTTTTGCGCAAATGTAATTGTACCTTAGAATACCTCAGTTGTATAGCAGGTCTGGTAGACATCTGCATCTTCATCCCTTCTCCATTTGCAACTGTATCAAGTCACGGTGCTAAGACGTGGGTGACTGCTGGACTAATTGTTTTGCAAAAGCAACCTCTTAATTTAATGACTCTCTGGAAAGCCGAAAACCCATCCAGAGCCCATTCAAACTAAAAACCAGTATTGGCTGAGATTAAACCCACAGGAAGACCGACATTTGAATCAACAAGTCTGCTAGGTTAACAAAGTCCTGTTGTAACCTCCAACTATGCCCATGGGTGTAATTATAGTAAATTTGAATTTAAAAGCAGTCAGCTCACACCGCAAACTGCAACTGAAAATTCTCAATTGACACAGCTCTTTGACTGACAGCAAGTTAAAAAAATGCAAAGTAATGTAGCCGATATTACATAGCATGTACTGTACTAAGAGTGTTTTGATTACACATTGGTGCCCTGAAGCAGTAAACTAGCTGAGATTGTACCTGGACAAAGACTGAGTTTTAGACAGTTGTGGGAGGGGCATAAGTAAGAAAGGGTTAGAAGAATTCAAATGGCAGTGGGGTGAGAAGGTCAGGCCTTCAAGTTTGTCATGGACAAGTACAGGGAATAATTTATCCAGTATCGCATCACAATTTACTACACAAACAGGCCAAGTTGCTACACAAATGAAAATTGTGTAGCAATTGTTTGTCTGCATAACCCTTGCATTTTCACAAACAATGTGTGAAAGACCTCAAATATCTTCAAAACTGCCAAGCAAAACTTGAGTGCTAAAATATTCCCTGAAGTACAAAGTAATAGTCTGCATGCATGGTGCATCAGGCTTCAAAAGTTTTTCCATAAAGTAGGCTACAGGTGATTTTGCAATTTAGTCATGAAATAGTCATGTAAAGGTCATGAATTAGTTGTGGAAAAGTCAAGAAATTATGTTTTCCTTAAAGGGCCAATTCTCTCACCCCAAACTACACTTCTTGTAGGGGGGGGGGAGGGGTACAGAAACTCTCCATTGGTCCAGTTTTTTGATTGACTGTTAATTCAAACAATGCAGACTACCAAAGCTTATATTACACAGCATGAACGGTACTGAGAGTGTTTTGATTATGCACATAGAGCTTTTCTATACTCACCCTGAAGCAATTAACTGAGACTGTGACTGGATTAGTGTTTGAACCGAGTACCCGGGTATCCGGGTACCCGACCGACGTTCTTGCTACCCAGGTAGGAAATTACTACCCGGGGAGCGTTTTTCTATGATTTCTTTTTGATCTTCGCAAAATAACATGGTTATTGAAAGTAACAAATGTATAAACCCACATCTCATTCACAATTATTTGGAATGAAGTTGCTTAACTTGTTTGTTTCCGTAACGTGCTTTTGTTAAATTACACTTTTCCAGAAACAATTCCCGTGATGTGTGTTTCTAACATCCGCTCCATACCATTTCATGAAACAGCATAGGCCTACGTTGTACGTACTATACTGTGCATAGCCTAGCCTAGCCCGATATTGCAAGGTTTACGATCGGATACCCCTGTACCCGACGGGTAATGCCGTTCGGGTACCCAAGACAATTGTGGGAGGGGCCTAAGTAAGAAGGATAGGAGAATTGGTACTGTTTGAGGTGAGAGGACTGGGCCTTTAAAGTGTTGCAGGGAACCATGATTAAAAGACAAGGAAGTAGTCCACTACAGGGCTCAATCTTTGTGGTTGTCCAATCGTCCAGGACAACTAAAATTTCATATGGGCAACCAAAATTTAAAGGTTGGTTGTCCAATGGACAACCATTTTTCTCAAGGACTGAAAACATATACTGCTGACTGACCAACTCTTTTGACATTTTGGATCATACTATATATCAGACTCCAAGTGTTTCTGTCCCTCAAACATCACATCTTTTTATTCTTCAAGACTTTAAGTTCATGAACACAATTAGTGTTTTGTTTCCAGACAACTAAATTTTACTTGTGGACAGCTAAAATTAGTGAAATGGCTGCCCTAAGGACAACCATAAATTTTCTTTAAAATCAAGGCCTGCACTACTATGGTTCCTTTTTTAACCAACTCTTATCACATTTAGTTTGAGTTGAAGTTACTTTCATAGAGTAGGCTAAAGTATAGTATGCACTTGAATCCTTGAACAAAAATTCTTATTTTGAAAGTAGGCAAACATTGAAACTTTGCCGCTGAGAATAAAGAAAGATGTGCATGATTATACTCAATTCCCAAGTAGTGATCATTTATGGCACAAATTACGTTTTTAGGAAAGCAGCTTCCGAAAATTGACATGAAAAGGTAATTTACTACTGACAAAGACTGATAGGAAATGGCTGCTGTTTTAGGAGGCTTTATGGCTCAGTTGCTAACCAATTGGTTTAAGTCGAGCCACCCACTGCTTTTATCCCAGTTATAGCTCATTGGCTTGTTTCCCCTACTTTATTGCTTATGCTGAGCACCAAGCACAATGGCAGTAGGACTAGGTAACATTTGTAAAGTCTTCAGTGTGGCCCTGGCAGGAATGGTATGGGAATGGAGGAAACTTGGTGCAAGTTGTTTTTCCTCAGCATGTTAGTTTAAAAGAGAATAAAGGCAAATATTGCACTTATGCTATATCAATTAAAGCTTCTTGTCTTGTAATAAGCCTGTGTTTATATCCAGCTATATAACTGGCTTACTGAACCCAAATTATGAAAATGCCATAATTTAGATAACAAAATGAAAGATAATGGGCTTAGTCTGAAGAATGGTATGTTACAGTGAATCATTACAGTGACGTTACAGAATTACTAATACTGGGAGGGAGCACTGAGCCATAATAGGGTCACGGTGGAGTGGGTAGGGGAAGAGAAGTGGAGTCTGTTTTTCTGCACCAACATAATGCTCAGGAAAAATCATCTTGACCATTTTTTTTTTGACAAGGCACTCTCATTCCCCAGTTTTGTGCATTTTCCCACTTGCTCCAGCCCAGGAAGGGGGTATATTTGTAATTGGTAAAAGATGCTACTATAGGACATAGTGCTCAAACCTTAGAAGCTACTGCTTCAACTTTTTTCAGTGCAGATGACTCTCCTGGGTCCCAGGTGCAGGGTACCAGGTGAAGACACCAGGGGAGAAGAACTTAGAGAAGGTCTCCCACTTTTGAAAAATTTTCAAGAAAATACATTCCTTTAAATGCAAATCTGCCATTTCAAGAGAGTTCTTTAAATATTGTCTTCCCCTTTCCCTTGTCTCTCACCCCTCACATATACACTCATTTTGACACGTAGCTACTTCCTTGCAGGGTTAGAAGTCATTGAACTTAAATGTGTATAGCTTGCTCAGGAAGTATCAGGAAATAACTATCTTAGTAAGTAGACTAGTGATCAGATGTATTTGTTTTTCTTTCAAAGAACTGTGGTATCGATATAGCAATGAACATTTTTGGTAAAACCACAATATGCCTATTAAGCTAGGCATTAAGGATATTTGCCACACCCATACCTTGAAACAGTACACTACATTAAAAGGGTTTTTACTAATATCTCTTAAAATATAATTTTCTACAAAGTTGAAAGACTTTCGATTGGCATCCTAAGATGTGGTCGAGTTTCTTTGTATGGTCATTAATAATTTTTATTTCTATGTATGATTGATGCATATTTGGTTTAGTACAGTACTGGCTGACTGTATAGTATCCGTTATGGTTGGTAGGTAAACGATCATTTAAAATTTTATTCCCAAATATATTCAATACTGTGACACAGTAAAAAGACTGAAAACTTCCATTGATCATACTACAGGGACTATACACAGAGTCAATTCTGAAGTGGGGAATGGGAGGGATACTCATCACAACAGCTCATTGTATTAACAAGAAAACAAAAGTCCTAGTTCCCACTCAGACTGAAAAAGTACAAGCAGCCCGAAAAGTACAAGGCCTGGCTTAAGCCCCCATATCTGACTGTTCATGTCTGCAGTCCCTGTACAACTGGGATGAAAAGTTCAGTGGCTGTTTCATGATACTGCCCCCTCCCCTTCTTATTTTCTACTGTTAATGTCTTCTTTACAGTATGTAGCTGGAATGTTGAAATACAGAGCTATATTCTTCAAGTTGTGAAGCAGTGGCTTCACTAGGGTTTCAAAAGTGGTTGTGGGAAGGGGCGATGAAGGTGGTATTTGCGGGGAAAAGCAGGACATGGAGCGAAGTCAAGTTGCCTGTTGGCACATTGCTTGTGCTTGCATTGTGGATGAATGAAGTTATAGTTGGGAACTTAATGGGGGCAGGGGGAAGTTTGAAGGGTGTAAGATCTGTAATGTTTACAGAGGGGGTGTACCACATTGATGAAAAAGTAAAGAACAACAGAAACAGTGCATCTAGGATAATTGTTTGCTTCCTCCAATGCGTTCATGGATGAAATGTCTGAGAGATGGATGCAGAGGATGGTGGGCATATATTTAGCATACACTTAGCACAATAGTTCGAGTATACTGATGACATGTACTGTTAACAAATGTGTATATATACACCTGTTTTCTCCAAGATTTAAATAAAGTGGCATCACCAGGGTTTCATAGGTGGTTGTGGGAAGGGGATAAAGGTGGTATAAGCAGGGAAAATCAGGAATTGAAGGGGAGGGAAGTTGCCTGTTGGCATATTGCTTCTGCTCACCTTGTACATTAATGCAGTCAGTAGGGAAGCAATGGGGATGTTTGAAGGGTGTTCAGATTCAATTTATTCGGTACAACTCCCCAATATGGGTAATAGGAAACTGATAAAAGTATAACAATCAAAGTAAACACAGTAAATACTTGGGAAGAAAAAGAAAATAAAAGAGATGGGAAAAGAAGATAGCACAGCACATAAGATCTCTAATGATTGTCTCAATGGGATGTACCATATCAATGAAAAAAAAAGGACAACAGAGACAGCACATCCAGAATAATTGTTTGGTTCCTACAAGTTTGTAGATGAAGGGATAGAAAGTCTGAGAGAGGGATGCAGAGAGGATCAATGTGGTTGGGTACGTCTGTAGCATATACTCCTTAATGCCTGAATACTGGGCTGTGTCATTTCGGGAGAATTTGTCACCAATCGAAAGAATGTATGTTTCTGTCACATAATTCTATTCAAGCGTGAGCAAAATGAAACTAACAATGACTTGAATAACATTCACACCTGGCACAGTTACTGTACAGTTGACCTCCTTCATAACCTGTGGCATTCAGAAGCAATCCATTTCACTTTCAAGTGATCGCAAACTTTACAGAACCATCCCAGTTCGTACTTTGTAAAATATAACTGTGCTTGGACTACAATGTACTATTTACGGCATCTCCTGGGGGATGTGTCAGAAACTATCGGGATTGATTGAGTTAGCAAATTTCTTGATTGAAATCAAAGTCTGCAGTTTTACACTGAACATATATATTTTGTCATAGTGCAATGAATTCCGTCTGTTGTAATGAAAATGCCTATGCCAACTCCTTACTATGAAGAAATTTCTGACAGACAATTTTCCTTCAAATTGCAGTCAAATGATAAATTGCGTCTTTAAATGTCTTTTTTATTGACTGCAGCGTTTTAGCAAAGATGTAAACAATTTTGAAGTAATAGAGAAAAATGGTAAAATGATCTGAGTAAGAAATGAATGCAATTGCTTTTGTATAAATTTTTATTTTTAAGTGGCTAACAGGTATAAAATAGTAAAGGGGAAATGAAGTAACCCCAACTTACATTAGCATAGTAGATTGTCCTTTTTCATGATTGGCTTGTGAAAGTCATGTACAATATTTCTTCTCTTCAAATTTGAAATTTACTTGAAGTGAATGCAATGTTTGAAGTTCATACTACTTTGAAGAGAAATAAGAAGAAAATTGAGAGATTTTGCTGTTGCCTCAGAGGCCTCCCTTTTTTAGAAAAATTTCTGGTTGTCCTTCAGGCAACTATTTCACTAGTTTTGGTTGTCCACAATGAAATTTGGTTGTCCAAAACATTTTGCACACAATTACAAAACAGTAATTGTGTTCATGTATTATTGGTCTTGAAGAATAAAAAGCAGGGATGTTTGAGAGACAGAAACACTTGAAGTCTGAAACATGGTAGATGAAAAAGCTGAAAGACTTTATCAGTCAGCTTTATACTTTTTTAATCTAAGAGAAAAATGGTTGCTTTAACTTTTGGTTGTCCGTATGAAATTTTAGTTGTCCCGGACAATCGGACAACCATGAAAATTGAGTAAAGTCTGTTGAAATAAAAATCGGATACTGTACATTGTAAGCTGTTGGATGTAGAAGTCACTTTGCCACAATTGTCCCTTTACCGTTGTGCTCCATAGCACCCCTGCATCAGCTTCCTTAGGCTATTGACCCCATGACCTTAAACTATTGTGTCTCTCGTTGTTGTGGCCGAATTTTCGGGTAGCTACTCGCAGTTTCAAGCTCCGCATGAAACAGTAAAGATGGGTGACAGCCGTGCTCTCCGTCTGAGTCCAAAAGGACCCAAACAATGGTAAAGGGTTAAGGCACAAAGTGGTCAGTGTCACAACATTTACCGGAGTGAAAGGTAGTAAGATTTGTGTACAGAGTTAGGAATTCACCCAAGTTTTTCAATGGTTTGCTCAATCGCAATCGAAGAAGTGTAAAATTTCAAAGTTACAATCCTCAGCACAAATGATGAGACAAAACACCACCCCCTATATGTCCCTACCCCCCACCCCACTGTTCCATGAATGCAACAGTCCAAGGTGTTCTGAAACATCAACATTGTTGCAGGGAGGTGTGCTTGTCCCATTCATTTTTGTTGTTGATTGTAGTTCCCATTGATATGGTATTTTAAGAACATGATAGAGATTCATCTATAGTTGATGCTACTCTTGTGTCTTAAAGTGACGTCTCAATTCCTACAGCCGATTGAAAACATCTTGGGATGTGTGCGTGAGAAATGTAACGTTTATGTTTAAGAGACTATGTACATCATTCATGATGGAGTTATGTGATACCCAGTATGTTTGTGTTCCAAGTCTACCATTCTTATTTTTCCCATGAGGAATAATGGATCTCAAGATTTGTATAATTTATTGCAAAGGAAGCTATTTCACCGTATACAACCTTGGATCAACATGTGAGAGAACCTCTCCAATCAATCCTTAGCATGGAGGTGGGAATTATGGGGAAAGTGAAACTTGCAGAACTTGAGCTTGAAAACATGGCACAGCCAAAAATGAGCAAAATGGCCGTCAGTCTATGGATATTAAATGAGGGCCTTCAGGGTCATCACAAAGGGCCAGTGGCAATGACCTTTTTTGGTATCAGTTATTTCGAACCCTGCAGAATGTTACTTTTGAAATCGGCAATCAGTTTAATAGCAACAGCTTGATAAGCTTGGAAAGTTATACATTGGAAAGAGGAAGCATCTAGGCATACATTTTTTGTGTGTAACTGATTAATGACATGATAAACATAACATGCAACTTCTTAAGAAAAATGATTTGTGGAGTGTCGGTCACCACAAAGAAGAAAAATAAACAGAGATATGAATTTCAGTGGTTTGAAAGATATGGTGTGATATTATTCTAACAAAGTTAACATTACATGCTTAGTTTGTGGCATGCAGAACAAAGCGGATGAAATGTTTTACTGTAAAACATGTTCCTTTTTGAGCTATGGGTGTTGATTTGGGGGAAATGTGGCACATTGGTCCCCCTTTTGGAAATCCACTCATGACATTGTGAAATGCATTTGTTTGCAGTGGCTCAGTCTGGGATGTCCATGGGGAGGGGGGTGAGGTATACAAGGGAAGATTTACCACTTCCTGTTGAGGTCAGTTCAGATACTGCTCTCAGTAAATTATTAAGGTTTTGGTTTGGATCAGGTTTTATTGCTTGTCAGTGTCTTTCCTTTTTGTAGTTGTGGCTCACAGTTCTTTTCCCTTCTTAAATGCTTATACCAAGCACAATGTTGGAAGCCTAGTTCCATTTTCAAAAAGTTTGGTATGACCCAACTAGGAGTAGATCACTCCAGAGACTGGCCCCCTGCTGCAAGTCAGATGTTTTAACCACTTGACCATGCAATCAGTTCTATATATTTATGGGAGTTTGCCAATGTAGGGATTTTAATGAGGTATACAAGGTAATGAAGAGGTTCTTAATTGAACCAAATAGGGTAAGTTTGAGATACCTCCAGGGGAGGGAGGGGGAGGTTAGAGAGAATGAAATGTGGAGAATTTTGGCATTCATCAGGGCTATATTTTATCAAGGGATACCCGCTTCACCCTTTTAAGCTATGGGCATTGACTTTGGGGAAATGGGGTACATGTCTCCCCCTTTTGGAAATTCACTCATTGACTGGACATACTTAGTAAAATTTTTAGACAGAAATGCTGGTAACATTCAAATAACATTCAAGTAAATTAAGATCCACATCCAAAGGGCAGGGCCCTCATGTTCTCAAGCAAACCATAGCTATCTAATTCAAATTAAAATTAATTTTTTCATATCTTTTAAAAAAGTAACAAGCTGAAACAAATGTAATATCTGGAAAATATCAGGAATGCTTGGGAAGAGAGAAAAATCTGTTATCATCAAAGCTAGATAATGGTACTCTTAGTGTAGATGGGATAGCCTGGTGGGAGTGTGTCATACATAGGGAAAATGCATTTGATTGTTCAAAATTTAGTGCAAACGAAATTTAGTTCCTACAAAATTCATACTTTTGCCAAAATGAGTCATAACCTCACTGAGTGGCTCGTTAGTAATGTTTTCATCCACAAAGCACTGTATGTCATAAAAATGCACCCATCCGTTGTCTTGCAGAATATCCCATCAGCTTAGTTGAAAGTACTATATTTTCCGTAACATTTAAAAAAAGTCTTTCTGAAAAAAAGTGTAATTTATGTCCTACTTTTCAAGCACATAGTGTGCCTTTCTTTAATGTTTGTGTATTATGTGTGAATTTGAGTGAACTCTTTTTATTGGATTCAGTCAGACACACCTGAGAAAGCATTGGCACATCTGCTGTCTAAGTCGATAAATATTAATTTGCCTTTGGTCAACATTCATGGAAATTACTGGAGTCCGTAATGCCATGCTGAAGATTTTCTTCATTGGTTGTGTTATATATTATTAAAAGTTGCCCCTTTTTGCTTTGATGAATATGATGCCAGTATTTAAGTGAGCAAAGAGAAAAAATATTGTTGTGTTTTGCCCTCACTCATCATCTAAATGCTCATTACCATGGTAACGGGAAATAAAAGATGAAACCAGGATAATTTCCTCAAGGTAATTTTCACCTTTTTTAACTGAAATGAAAAGGAGTTTCAGACAGAAACTGAAGGTGGGTGAAAATGGAGATCAAAATCAATACCAACAAAAGTTTGGGGATCTACATCATCACACAACAGCATGGCAAGCCTAGCTGATATAAAGTGTTGAGTAAAGGTTGTTGGGAAGTATTATAATAAAATTTAAAACATAAAATTGGGAATGTTTTGAAAGATTTTTACGAAACTAAAAGTGAAAATGAAAAGCTGTAGATTTTTTCATTAGTGTGACTGCAGTCAAAGATGTACACAAAACGGAATTTTCAGCATGACATTGAGGGTGCTATTAGTCGTGCTTTCAGAAATTGATATGATGATTATTGTTGACTTAGTTACTGCTGTCTAAGGTAGAAAGCAGTGTGTCTGATCAGCTTTCAGAATTATTTAACATAAAGAAATACAGAATATTAATATGACATGAATAAGTATTATAGGAAAGCAATATCTTTTAGTGTCAATGATAGAAAGCTAGGAACAATGGCGTAAAAAAGCTTTTGGCCTGTGGAGCTGTAAGTATCAATATTAGGCCTAATTGCCATATGTGATGTGAAAGACAGGCAGCTTTTAATTTTCCACAATATATGGGAAGGGATCCATACTACATGTTGCATTGTCAAATGTTGATTGCTTTTCCTTGAGGGTAGGAGTGAGATTTGTAGAGAAATTCATAGAAAAATAACATTTACATGAACTTGGTGATAGGTTTAGAAAAATCAGTCGAGTAATACTGACATTTTACCTACATTTCACTAATACTGACAATGGACAAAAAATAAGGAATGTTAGCAGAGACTGCAGAGTGCAATACTTTATGGCTGTTTGAAAAACAATTCTGCATAACTTTTTTATAATTTTTTCACTTTTGTCAGTTTGATAAGATGGTGAAACGAAAGTCTCCCACCACAGTGCAGTGCAGTATTCACATGATCGACGTAACTCAGTTGATCTCACTGGGGGGATTTTTACACACTAAACTTACATTGACTATATCGTGAGTTTTGATTGGCTGGTTAATGTCGAACCAACCACTGTGCTTTTTATAAAGATTTTCGGCTGTATTTACAGTATTTCGGCATGCAACTGCCGAGCAGGCTGCGTAGCTTGTATAATGCTGTATTGCAAGGCCTATATCTCGTTGTTAAAACTGAAGGAATCTAGAAAATAGTATTTTTTATGCAGGATTAAGCACCAAGGTTTAGGAGTTTTGAGTTTCTATGTATGTTCACTAAACATGTATTAAGTGCATGTTAGTGATAAGTTAGAACTTCACAATAAAGTCTGAGGGCATGGCAGATTTGCTGATGGGCGCAACGGCAACTGTTGCGGTGAATTTTAATAATTTTACCAGGGCATCACATCAAAAAGGAAATGTATGACGGCAATGGCCACTGTGGTTGCCGTTAAATTTGAGGCCTGCAATTTGTGACCAGTAACCAACAAACGGTAAAATTTCATTGTGCATGGTGGCTTCAGGCTACGAAAAGTTAATGAAAATGAGGTCTTTACATTGACAATGTGACAATTGATTTAGGCATTGATTTAAGAAGTTTAAAAAGCAAAGCATTTACACCCTCTTGAAGAAACATTGCTCTAAAGAGTCTAGAGAAAGATGTGCCTGGATCCTTACACCTGCCTTAAACAAACTTGGCCTTGTGTTTAATACTGGACATGTCATGAAAAGTTTTATAACTATGTGTCACACAAAGTACAAAAAACTTGCAGCAAACATTCTTGTCATATTGATTACAACATGGCATACAAAATTTGCTTGAAGCAAAATGTGAAGTGATATTGCTTGACCTTTTTTCCCACGTTTACACCAAGTGTCACCCCATTTCTGAAGATATGTTGCCAGGATTCTGTTTTCAGTCAGAGCTTTTGGTGATGTATCATTTTCTTGCAATGATCCTTCAGTGAATCTGTGATGCCCTCAGCATCAATCAAACTCTTCATCGTCGTCTCTGACCTGCAGGGTTAGATAGATCTTCAAATCTCTTGTCGACTGCTCTGCTTTCTTGTTGTTACATATCATCGTGTCAGTACTTCGTAAGGCCTCTGTTGGGTACTTATCATCTACTTCACTCACAAGAGGCTTGAAGGAACGTGGTCTGTTTCAGTTCTACTTGTCTCGAAGGCTGGCTGTGTTTCAGCTAATAAGTTGAATGGTAAATGATGGTACATTATGTATCTTGCATGTATTTAAGCCTTAAAATATTCCCAAAGCTCCTTGGAAGAAAAATGACAGAAAAATAGCATAGTTGAATAGTTGTTTCAAAATAATTTTTGGGCCACTGCTCTTGACCTTTAAAGGGAAAATGCAGTCAACTCAATAGGAGTAGTATACACTGGTATGCTATATCATGAATGGCTGTACTTGAATTGTCATGCAACTTTTGGGTACTGAATTGCTAAATTCACAGGGAATTTTAGTTTTTGCAGTAATATTTATGTTTAAATACATCCTTCATGGTACTTCTTATGTCAGTTATAAAAGATACGTTACAGCTTGCTGATTTACCAAACAATTTTGTGGCCACCATTTGCTGTTCCCTTTAGTAGAGAAGCTTGCACATAAACAAGAGCTCTAGGTTGCATAAGGTAAAGTTTTAAGATGATAAGAGACTGCGTGTTTGGTCTAAGGGTAGAGCATCTGTCTCTCACAAGGAAGGCCTGGGTTTGATACCCAGGTCAAGTCATACCAATGACTATAAAAATGGAACCTACTGCCATTGTGCGTGATGTTCTGCATAAGCAATGAAGTAGGGAAAACAAGCCAGTGAGCTACAACTGGGAAAAAAGAGGTGGCCAGTTCGACTTAAACTTAAAGGTTGAAAATTGGGCCATAAAACTCCATCTAAGTTAAGGTCAAAAAAGGTAAAACATTAATAATACAAGCAAAGAGAAGTGGAGAGAAGAAATAAAAATGGAGTACTAACAGGGAAAGTACAGTCACAATTTGAATTAGTGAACTTCCATTTTTTTTGGTGAATGACTGTTGAGAACCATGGGACAATGTTTACATTAGAGGATCCACTCCCTTGAAATTTGGACAAACCTATCCTGTCCTTGAAGTCTTGCTTGTGACGCAACAGACAAGAAGCAACTTTGTTGCAGATTACATGGTCCATGTGACATCCCATTGTTATCTGTTGTTATTAACAGGCCAAGTCGTTACTCTACTGGCCAAGTCATGATGTCCACTTTCAAGGGGCAGAATTCTCTAATGAGTTAATGAGGAGTAATTTAGTGTTTCACCTTGAACATTCATTACTTAAAGGGAAATATTGCATTTAAAAATGCTCTAATACAGCATTAAAAGAAAATAGCTCAAGTCATTATCAAACCATTTGGTCTGAGCAATAAACATCAACAATAGCTTCACCTCCTCAAAATATCTGCACAAGAGGAGTTATAGAAGTTGCATCTTTTGAAATGTTGAAAGTTAGGGTGCACAAGTTATTCTTCAGCAACAAGCAGCTGAATTCCTATCTGAGGGAAACTTATTTTGTGAAAAGAAGTCTACCATACTGTCTTGTTTTTACTTTTTTATCATTGTATACCAATAAATATTGGTTTTAAAAGGATGAAATTTCCTTATAAAACAAATGCAATATTTATTCCCTTAAAGGGTGAAAAAAGGGTGGGTCTAAATCTCACCTCAAACTTCAGTTTTGAAGTAGTCCACAGAAATTCTCAATTGGTACAGCTCTTCGATTGACATCAAGTTAAAGAAAATGCAGAGTACAGTAACCCACGCACTATTACACTGAGGGTACTGTACTTTGAGTGTTTTTATTTACACATTGGGGTCTTGTATACTCACCCTAAACGATCATGCCGTCACAGAGCCCATTACTGAAATGCTGCACCTCCTGAAAACTCAAAACCCGTCCAGTGGCTGTCTCGACGGGATTTTGGACATTGTTTATTAGAGCATGAGTCATCATCTCACACCTTGCTACCTCACCCCATTCCATCTTGTACTTATCCTGAAGGCTGAACAGTGGTGCATAATCTCGAACAATAGATTCAATAAACAGTTACCAGCAAGTAATTCCAGTATCTTGTTGGTAAGGAAGTTGTGGACAATGGGGACTGATTGGGACCTCGTTTGCTCAATAGATTAAGCACAAATAACAACTCTGGAGATAGGTGGAGAGAGCCAAAGATAGTGCTGCACTTGGCTAATGGACTTTTTTTCGACATGATAAATTAAGATTGTGTCTGGATGAGGATGAATTTAGACATTTTAGGAGGGGCTTAAGTGAGTTGGCTCGGAAAATTTGAACTGGTTGGAATGAGAAGATTAGGCCTTTTAGTACTGAAATATAATTAAGGGTACTTGGAAATGAGAGAAGAAAGCAGTTAGAATTAGCTGTAATTTTTTATTCAAAATAACTACTGTATGAGCCACTGATCTTGCCCTTTAAGGTCAAGAGCAGACTGGTCCAACTTATTTTAAAGCAACAACTAAATATCACAATTTTCTTTGTATTTCTCTTCAAAGTAACTTTCATAATATTTTATGACCTCAACATTGTGCACGCAAGGTAAACCAAGCAGTCACTTAGTAAAATCACATTTGAGGAGAAAAAATGTCACATGACTCTTAACAGCCAATGATAAAACAGGGCAATCTACTACACTACCGCAAGCTAGGGTGACTGCTCTTGTCCTTTAAATTAGAAATGACAAACAGCAGGAGTCAAAAGAGACTGTTTAATCTAAAGTATCTGCACCACGGGGCTGTACACACACACACAGAGGCAGCACTGTCAGCTTTGCAGTAAGCACACTCCAGAGGCTTTAAATAACCCTTTACTGGTCTTACAGGTAGCTTTTGCTACAGACGGAGGGCATGGCTGTCACCCATCTTTACTGTTTCATGCGCAGCTCAAAACCGCGAGTAGCTACCCGAAAATTCAGCCACAACAGCGGGGGAGACAATAGTTTAAGGTCACGGGGTCAATAGCCTAGGGAAGCCGATGCGGTGCGGGCTACGTCTGCTTTTCTGCCCACTCCTGAGGCGTGCATATATGCCCCGATTGGAGCCGGAGGACAAAGGGCTAATAATCTTAAAGGGAAAATGCAGTCACTTCAAGAACTCTGGCATCCCAATCCATGAATTGCTGTTTCTAATCATATGGTGATATTTTGTTACTCTAATTGCTAAATTCGTGGAGAGAAGTACTCTGTGCCTTTAAAACTTTTCTGCTTGTAGTAAAATATTGTTTATAATCAGAAAAAAAGAAAAAAAAGAATCAGAGGTGATTATCTGCAAAAAAAGGGGATTTGTAAAGTTCAGTGATTTTTGGGATGACGGTATGGGAGTGCCAGCCAGCTGCTTGTTCCCAAATAATTGCCTGCAATACGTTTGATATTGTCAGCAGTTAAACTTTTTTACACAGTCTGAGGTTTCATTTTTTCTTTTATTTTGAATTGAACTTGCCTTAAGTCCTTTTAATACTGTAATTCACCAACTCAGGAAGACCAGCCACATCACTGACCTTGACGGATTGATGAATCCTACAATTGAATTGTTAAAAAATTGTTTATTCTTGAAACATACAAAGAATAAATGGAATAAAACAAATATTATTTAGTAAATGTTAAAAAAGTTAACTCATTAGATTTCATTGTTTGAACACAGTAAAACTTGGCAGGATGCCAGCCGTGTTGCTTCAGTTTTGACAGTCCTGGGAGCTAAAAATATCTTAGTTCCTGTATAAAAATTTGAACAAATAGGGGTGTAATTTAGTTGTTGACTATGAAATTAGTTTTGTAGATTTAATTAGATGTAATAGAATGTTTCTTAAAATGTTCATTTTATTTCTGGTGTATTAAAGTTGGTGATACTTTCAAAAAAGATAATGCAAAAAGAGGAGGTTATGGAACTGGCATAAATTGTTATGGCAGCTGGAACCCACCAAAAAAATTATTACGGAGCATAGCTTTTTCTACGTCCCTGTCAGTCACCAGATTACTCAACCAGGTGTGTTCCTAATGAACTTGATAATCTGATCAGCCCAGTGACCACAAGCAGTCCACTGGGCAAGTTAATGAGTCTTCCCAGCCCCATGGCTGCCTCATTAACTTGCCTAGTGGACTACTTGTGTTTAGTGTGCTGTTCAGAATATTCAGTTGGAGCACAGTGGATAGAGTAGTAATGTGCCGGCTGCTGGGCACTAGAAAAACATATGCTCGCCAAGTTTGGAAACTTGTGCATTCAGAGAAATCATTTGCATAAGCTTACATTTAATGGGTAGAAATAATTAGTTACTGATTCAGCAGACAGTAGAGGTTGCATTTTGGAAAATGTCTGGGTATTAGAAACTGCAAACTTGAAAACTTGTCTGTGATATTACCAGTTTCAAGTTCAAAAATCAAAATTAATAACAAGATTTTTTTTTTTGGGGGGGGGAGGGGGGAGGAGGGGGTGGGTTAGATTTCTTTCTGAAATTTCTGAACTTTTCTGGAATTGTTTTGGAATATTTTGGCACTCCGTCTTGTAAACTCAATTAACTAAACTTACATCCAAAAATTTAAAGCTTGAGATCCATGATATCTGAATTGCTTCAGTTTCAACAGTTTAAAAAAAGGTTTAATTTTCCCTACTTCCCTGGAAACATTTCAGATCATCAATGATTCCTTTGTGTAAATTTCAAATAGTTTCATATTATCGTTGGTTTTCTGAGAGACACCAAGTTCTGCAATTTCTAAAGGCAGAATTCCATTTCGTAACATCATAATGATTTTGCTACCCTATTAGATATTTCACTGAGTCCCCATCAACAGCAAGGTTTGGTGGGGTAATCAAATTTCACCAAACTTCCTGCTTAACCCACCCAAGCACCCACCAAGAAACCCCAACTTGATAAGAGACAGCCAGTTGAACATGTAAACATAGGTATTAGATGTGCCACTGTTTGCAAGGTGTGAAATTAAGGCAAACAGTAGGGCAACTTCCTGTCTGGTTTTTGTTGACCTTTGTTCACTCAAGCAAAAACATGTGGACAGAGTTTTAATAGGCAGGGAAATTGGGCATGATGCCATTTTGTACTTTAGTGTAGTACTTCCATTACAAAATTGTGGGAAGTCGAAAACATCAAATTCCAAATCAAATGCTAATTTTACAAGATGCAACTCGTGTCTTTAGCTTCCCCAGTCATTTACTTTGTCATCATTTCCAAGTATAGCTTTCTTGTTTATCTCTTCATCTGAAGTACGTCTGACATGTTTTATTACTGAAATTCCCTTTTTTTTAAAAAAAATAAGGTTTACCACTTGCAGCATTTATCAAAAATTTTGTATACATCAGAGAATGAGGGCTAACACAATATTTGATGCTTTTAAAAGGCATACCCTTCATAAAGCACTGTATAAATCATAAATGGTAAAATTATCTTACTTCATTGTGTCCTTTTGGCTTTCCTTGTAAAGGTAATATCTCGCATTATTTCTAAAACTGCTTTCATAGTCTTATGAATACATAAACTGCCCAGATAGCAATTTAATGCCAAAAGAACTTTCCTAAAAGGATCATGAAAACTGCTACAAGTAATTGTGTTCAAAAAGAATATGCAGGGTGCAAGTTTGCCTGTAATCACGCTAACTGACAAGAATATGGAGTTGTTTATCCAATTAAGTCTTGACAAAGATAGATCTTCTGTATGTTGCTTTTACGAGGGAATAACTGCAGCTTTTAAATGCATTTTTCGAAATTGCATTTGAGTTAATTGAATTGGATTGTCAGTCTGGTTTTTCTCCCATGTGAATAATGTCATATTTGCTGAGTATCCTGTTTGTTACTAGCGTGCTAAACATTTCTACTTTTTATGGTTCTTAATGTATTTTTTCTCTTTTTTTAATCTCCCTTTGTATCCTACATTATTGTATTAAATGTCATACTGTTCCTTTCCAAACTCACTAATGTGAATTATCTAATTTTGTACATGGATATGCTAGGAGTGTGTTGTACATTCAATCCAGCCTTCAATATTGTCAGTTGATAGCCTTCTCGGTTGGCTTCTCTGTGTCTCTTTTGTAAAGATACACACGTGTGTCACTTGATCTGAATGTCATCCTGTATCTGTTCTGCTCTCTTTCC
Source organism: Holothuria scabra (assembly GCA_037179385.1). NCBI lineage: Eukaryota > Metazoa > Echinodermata > Holothuroidea > Aspidochirotida > Holothuriidae > Holothuria > Holothuria scabra. The sequence continues at coordinate 9,859,772 of CM074195.1, read as the reverse complement.
GATATAATTATTGCAAACAATCATTTTTGAACATCTTCACTCTCCTTAGCCTGCTAGGCTGTCTGTTAGCTTTTTATCATGAGATTGTATACTACATATAGGTTCACTGTCATTAACCTTCTCTGATGTTTTATTTCATGTCATCTGCTGTTTACTTACACTTTACATCCATTAGACATCTTTCCTCACCTGTCTCTTGTGTCGGTATCCTCTTGACTTCATCTCCCTCGTCTCCCTGGAACAGTCATTAGCTCTCTGTGCGTTTGTGCCTCTGTGTTAAAAACCCTGAGGTGATCCGAGAGGCACTAAAGTGGGTTAAGCTGACAGCAGACAGTAAAGAGTTATTTATGCCATTAGAGACCAGAGACGGCCATCAGTGCAGTCGAAGATGCTGTAATTAATGTCAGTACTCGTGTAGACAAATAGTTAAAGTGCATGATACAGTGGTTGGTAGCACATTATGATCAAGATTCATTTTATTGGAACTGCTTAAAATCTGTGATTTCATTTGCAATTATCCCCCAGATCACTGTGTTGTATCGCTTCTGAAGTGCTAAAACTGCTTTGCAGATACGTGTAACAAGAATAACGCTTTTATCTTGTAGAAATTAACTTAGATACTTTATCACTTCTCAGTGATGGAATACGCTAGATGTTTTTAACAAGATACATAATGGACACTAGATAAGTCCCTCATAGTTCATACTGTGAAATGACCGCTACAGATGGAAAGATATCTCATGCGAAATGGAACATGGAAATTATATCTCACATCTGTCTGACTCAAAGAATAAAAATGTATGTCCTTTTGTTTATTCCTTCCCTTTGTTTTTTTGATTGTACATTACAAAACGAGAAGATATCTTTTACATATAATTTGAGATAAGCAAAAGGAAGTGCACAGAAAATTCAGAAGGCAGCTTGAAAGATGTGCACTCGCTACAAACAAAAAGAGAGAAAATAAAACATTAAAAAAAAAAACAAACTGCTTCTCACAGTGGCAAACACAAGTGGTCAAGAATAAAGAGAAAAGATTGGAAAAAGAGAAAGACTCTGAAGACATTATGTGAAATAGCCCTTAGTAAAATTGCCTACCACTTCATTCAAAAAACGGACTTTTAGGCAGTTAATTCGGGTATTTACTTGATGTTTGCACCTTCAGTCTACAGCTTCTACAACCTTAAAATCAGTAAAAATGTGATAAAACCCAGTAAGCATTGGATTGGCCATAACCTGTGGGTGTTAACAATCAATTAAAAATCTGACTTACCACCCAAAATTAGGGTTTTAGGCTGTTTAGTGGTGGGCAGTTTTAGTAAGGGCTATTTCATGTAATGAGTTTTGAGGTTTCAGCACATCTTTAGGTGAAAAATTAAATTTCAGGAGAGGCGGTATATTATCTTTTTTTCTGGTTCGCCTAACTATACTGACCTAACTTGGGTAGGAGTCTGTGGAGGGGAGAACTGGGAGGAATTCTGAAGTAACAAATGCCCCTTATGCCCCCCTCACGTCGTTAATATCTCTGAATAAATTACTGGTCTTTCCACCTGCAAAATTCCTTATTTGTGCAGATCCTGCTCAGTGTACTGCAAAACAGGAATATTTGGCTCACTATAGTCCGTTGACACTTGCATTACATGCATGCTTGGTTTTAATTATCTTTTTCCTCAGACCCTGTGATCAAAAGAATGAGCTGACCATCACAGAGGGCCTATATTCTTTTGTGTCAATAGAATAAACAGTCTTGTGGTTTTTACTTCATTGCTCACCTATGGAGTCTGTTAACAGATTTAGCCTGGGCTATGTTTAAGTAAGCAAAGAAATTCAAATTAGAAACTAGGCAGTGCCTTTGTTCAGAAAACTTAACATTATGGTAGTGACGCCACTGGAATTCAGGTTCATTTGTTAGAATTTCTCTTCACAATAATAAGCAGTTTTCCAGGACTGAGTTTTAAATTTTCCAAAAGTGCTACAAATAGTACTCCTCAGAGCGATTCAAGGTGAGTGATGGGTGTGCAATAGCAGTGGCACGACTTAAAATTCAAGGCCATTGCTTCTATCAGCAGTCAGTGGTGGATCCAGGCAAAGGCACAACAGACATGTGCCCCCTAATTGGTCGCCACTGCATGTTTCTATGCTTTAAAGGACTAACATTTCTCATCCCCAAGCTGCAACAGAATTTCTCAATTGGCTCAGCTCTTTGATTGACAGCTATAGTTCAAACAATGCAAGGTACTAATTAGCTTGTATTACAGAGCCTGTAATTTACAGAGAGTGTATTGATTACACATTGGGGTCTTCTTGTATACTCACCCTGAAGCAATAATTTGAGGTTGTGTCTGAAGCTGAGGGATCAGGATGAATATCAAACGTTATGTGGGAGGAGCTTTTGTAAGTAGGAAAATTGGAACTGTTTGGGGTGAGAGGATCATGCCTTTAAAATGTGTCATATAGCCTTTAGCTCCCCCAGTACAGTGATGAATCTAAGCTTGCACCCTCTATACTTAGATATGCACCTGACACTGCTCATTTTAAAGGCAGTCATTCGTCACCCCAAACTACAGTTTCAGTATACATATATCAAAACTCTCAATTGGTACAGCTCTTTGATTGGCATCACATTCAAACAATGCATCATAGGATTCATAGCTAAATTACACAGCATGCATATGGGCACTGAGAGTGTCTTGATTACACATTATGGACTTGTATGGCCACTGGGACAAGCCATGTAGCAATAAACTAGGATTGTGTCTGGATAAAGAAGAGTTTTAGATAAATGTGGGAGGGGCTAGAAGTAAGTAGGTTGGGAGAATTGGAACTGTTTGGGATGATGAAAATATGCCTTTAAAAAGAATATGAGAACCCAAGGCTATCCTAGACTTGCCATGAATGTATAAACTCTCTATAGTATTGACGTTGCTCCTTCAGTACAATCTTGCATTTACTTCTCCTGTATTGAAGTGAAAGCATGTAGCTTGATGCGTTTACTACTCCTGGGCTTCAGTCAAGTTAATTATTTGCAACTTGTGGTTTTGCCACAAATGTTTTATTTTTAAAGGGCAAGAGCAGTCACCCCTAACTTATTATTTTGAAACAACTGCTTAATTTCACTATTTCTGTCCTATTTCTCGCTTAAGTATCTTCACCAATATTTTAGGACTTGCAATATTGCATATTCTTAAAGAAAACTTAGCAGTAACTCCTTGTAATTTTCAAATTTGAAGAGAAGAAATATTGTCACATGACTCTCAAGAACCAATCATGAAATGGGACAGCTGTTTTACACTACTTCCAGTTATGGTGACTGCCACAAACTTCCTATACATGGACAGAGCATACTGTACTGTAAATTGTTGCTACCGTACGCATACGAAAAAGCGCACCAAGATGGTTGTCTGCTATGATTTTGTGTGAAAGCTTGGACTTGCCCAAGTATATCCCCATATTTTGCAAGAAAGTTGAAATATTTTTGAAATATGGCAAGGTTAGGTCAAAATCACTACACGTATTGCAGGAATATGATATTGTTTGCCATTCATGTTTAACTTTTGCTTAAAGTATTACAGAGTCGTCTTCAAATCAGACGATTTATAGCTTCATGGCGGCCATCTTGGTGTGCCTTTTTTGTCCCAGTCGGTGGCGACCATCTACAGATAGGACATGCACATTATATGCTCTATCTATGTATCTAAGTCCGTGGTGACTTCATTTCCCCTTTAATGTTGGTTTCACTTTTCTTTCATCGTCTCTTGTTCGTAGCATTAACTCCATGTATTTAATTCATGTCTGTAGCAAAGAAATTACAAAAAATATCATTGAACTGCAGTTTTAGGGTTCATTGATCAATGCCAGATTCTCACTGACAAATTTACAAAGTGTTCATATCAGACATTACAGCTCAGTCTACCTACTCTGTACATGTAGTTCAGATAAATCAGATATACATTCTAAAAACAAAAGAATGAACTTAGCCACTCTATAGTAGAGTGAGAAGTAAAGTGTGAATTCACTCAAGGATAGTGACATTCACTATAAGAAGAGCGAAATTCACTCCAAGAAAAGTGATAATTCACTCTCTCAGAAGTTTCTTCAGAATCACTCTTTTTGAGTGTGTTCCCTGGTAGGCACTCTATCAAGAGTGAAACTTTGCTCTTTTGGAGTGACTTTATAAACATACACTTTAATGACAAGTTAAATGTTGCTTAAATTTTATTTTTAGAGTGTAGAGTGAAAAGTGTGAATTAATTCACTTCATAAGAGAATTAATTCACTTCAAGAAGAAAGAAAATTTCCTCTTTGACACAGGCATAAGATACTTTCTCCTTTTAGTGGAAATTTATTCTCTTTTTTGTACTTTTCCTTTTTTGTGCCAAATGTCACAAAAGTTTTTGTCATGAATGTCTCACAAATCTCTGCTATTAAACATGTACAAACAGCTCTCAGAGTTCAGTCCAATCAGAAGTGTATTATAATGACATCAGTGCCACTAGGGGGCTCTTAAGCTTGCCCCTGGGTTCCCAGCCCAGGTGCCTGCCTCTCAATTTCCTCTTTTTTCAGAGGCCTCAGGCTCATTTCCTCTTTTAATTTTTAGAAGTCTCAGACTCATCCCTGTTGACAAGTTTCTGCAGGGACTGTCCCTGTAGGTCTTCTATTAAGAGTGAAACTTTGCTCTTTTGGAGTGAATTTCACTCTTTTTGAGTGAACTTTACCATAACTTTCACTCTTGTCATGAGTGAAATTTCACTCTTTATTTTAAGAGTGTAAGTGTACATAACAGACAACAACAATTATGAATGACTGTGTTCTTTTAAGCTTGAATGACAAAGTGGACTAATTTTTAAGGTCAAAGCTGAATGACCAGGAATAGAGATTTTCTTTCTTTGGGATTATGATCATCAGTTCCCTGTATGAATAAATAAACAAAACTTTTAATTGATTTTAAAAGAAAAGAAAAATTTGGGCATTTATAATATCTCTGTTGATAGGGGAATAAAATCTTTGGTTGTTCACCACACCATTTTGAAATATCGAGCAATTTTGCTAAGTTCTTTGTCCTTAGCTTAAGGTATAGACCTGACGCAGCCGCAAGTTTTGTGCACTCTTTCTGCATAAAGGTGTGAAAGAAGATCATGCAAATACATTATTTAAGGTCACTTGTTGTTTCATGCTTTGTGTCTTAAAAATTGAAGATGGTGAAGAGGGGGACACTAAGTGCTCATAAATATTCATACTTTTGAGACAGGTACATTTTACCTCCATCTAAGGAAACCCTGTTTTCCCCAAAAGAGCTCTGTTTCCCCAACTGTTATAGGTAATTTTCTGGTGCCATAAATCTTGAGCAATGACTGTACCTGTTGGATTTAATGAGAATGTAACTGTGTTTATAATAAACATGAAACTTTATGATGCAATGTTATAATGTACATTCCTATACTTTGAAGGATTTCTAATTTGGCCATTTTCATGTATGTTACAACAAAAAATAACAGGCAAAATTGAAGGCAAGAGTGTAACTTTGATTACCAACAGACTTCAAAAAGTGTAAACATTTCATCGACATCTCTCTAAAATCCAAACGAAATAAATTTTACTGTAGATAAAACATTCATGATTGATACCCTTTTTTGAAACCTTGCTCAAGGTAATCTGGGATTTTATTCTCAGACTTGAAAGGAAATTGTCCTTCTGTAATCCTTATAAAAGTTGTCAAATTTAGGTGATGCTATCATCCTTCTCTCTGTACCTTGCGCATTTCTGTCTCTTTTGGGAATTTAAATTAAACAAACTGAATGGTTTTATCTAGTTTATCGTTAAAGGGCATTTTGAGGTAAAAGTTGTAACTCTGGCATCTTTGAAGTTTCATCGAGGAATAAAATGGAAAAAGTAAATGTTGGGGAAATGCAGGTAAATTACAAACAGAAATTAGGAAATGAGTTTTCCGAATAATTTTCAACTTTCATCACACATTCTTTAGTACCCCTCAGGATGTAAAATTGTCAAGTCTAAGATCTTTTAGCATAAACAGTAAATAAAATATTTCTCTATGCTTACAACTAATATTTGAGCATTCTTATCAGCAGTTTGTGACTCTGTAGCTATTACCCCTTGGGCTTATGGGGTTGTAGAAAATTCCTCGCTTGTTGTAAGAGGTGATTAAGAGGGCATGATTTGAACTGAATTGGAACTCTATTGGATAATAAAATTTAACTTGGTCAGCATTTTTAACCATACTTGATCTTTACTTTCATCAAGCTTATTCTATAAAACACATCGATGTTGGGTGTGGTGTTAAATCCCATGTATAAACCCTAAAAACAACAGGCTGAACTAAGTCATTCTTTAATAGAGTGAAAAAAGACTGTTAAATTCACTCCAAGAATAGTGAAACCCATTCCAAGAAGGGTGAAATTTACTCTAAAGTGAGTGAAAATTCATTTTTTTAACAGGTGCCTCCAGGGATGACTCATTTTAAGGAGCTCCCTGCAGACACTAAATCCAAGAGTGAAAAGTTGCTCTCTGCTCTAAATTTGTTTCTTCTTGAGTGAATTTCTTTTCTTTTGTGAGTAGCTTCATAAAATTTAAAAGTTCTCTATTTCTTTATCTCTTTTATGCCAACATGCTCACATTATGAAACATTAGGAACTTCTCTGCTCAAAAATTAGGAAACCATATATGACCAATAAGCTGTTTATCTTTTACCTTACCCAATTTAACTTGGTCTTGCATGGACTTCCTGTGTTAATTAGGCCTACCACCTGTGAAAAAATTTAATTGTGCAATGATAGAAAATGATTACAGTTTATCTGTCGTGTAACCAGCTGGTTATGTGGATTTCTTTGCACCCGACATCCCCTCTGTGAGGTCAGGTCAATGTGTTCCGATTTTTAAGGCGGGGAGCTCTTACTAAAGTCTGCACCGAGGTGAGTGCATGGGGAAAAGGTTAGGTTAAAACAAGCCCTCATCCTAACATTATCCTTCATACAAACATTCAGAACATAGAGATTTCAGAACAACACTATGTTGGAAGACAAAGACAGAGTTGTATCCATATCATTACACTCAAATAGCTCGTCAGTGGCTGGTAAATGTTAACGATGGTCGCTTCATATTAAAAGAACAAAATTATCATAATTAACCATTTTACAAACTCTTCACAAACACATGCATCTAAATTCTTATGCCATAGGACTATAATGAACATGATTATCTAGTTTTCATGTTGAAGACAATTTTGAATGCAATTGTATGGCACTTATTTAGTTATTTTCTCTGTAGGAATGAAGGAAATATTTTATTTTGATCATGTTGGTCATGCATGATAATAGTGCATGTCAGACTCTATAAAGTCTTTATTACATTTATGAACTGTTAATGAACCACCAAATTTGCTTTATTTGATTTGTAAAGTGTACACACTCTAAAATCAAAAGAGTGAAATTAGTCACTCTTTCATAGAGCGAAAAGTGTGGATTCACTCTATTAGAGTGATAATTCACTCCATGAGGAGTGAAACTCACTCCAAAAAGAGTGAAATTCACAAGAGGAAGAGGGAAAATTCATTCTTCCTGGAGTGAATTATTACTCTAATGGAGTGAATTCACACTTTTCACTGTCAAAGAGTGACTAAGTTTACTCTTTTGATTTTAGAGTGCACATGATATGCCACATTTGAAATACAAGAAGTATTCGAAAAGTGCAATATTCTGAAACAGTCTGTTTTGCAATTTTCATTGGAAAGAGCTCTCATGTGGGATGCAGTTAGTAGAAATGTTTGTACCAAGGGTGGTTAATTTCTGATTCAGAATATCCCATGAAACAAGGAGGCATCACTTGGTTGTAGTCTTGCTGCTTATAGATAAATTTGACAATTGGGGTTGGCCATTAAAATAGGGGTCATCATTCGAAAACCAACTTGGATTGAGTCATTTATATGTCATTTGAGTATTCCCTCTACATATTTGGGGGATATGTTACAATAAATATATTTCAGAGTTCTGAAAATGTTTCTTTAATTTGATATATTAACAGTCTCCCTAGAACTAGCCTTTTGTTTGTATCTACAAAACTGAATGGGCATTCCCACATGACTTTCAAGAGCCAATCTTAAAACAGGAGAATCTTGTAACACTATGTTAGGTTCCCCCTTTAAATGCAATTGAACCTCTCTCTTGAAGACATGTAGATCATGTTGCTAATCCATAGACCAAAATAAATCACAAAACGTTAATTAGCAACTTCACCACTTCCCTTTTTTTTAAAAAAAAAGACCAAGCAGATGAATGCTGTTTAAAAGTGAGGTCAGTGTATTTTAGTTGGTCACCTTGTGAGGAAAACTCAAGATCCCATACTTACCTCCCTTCTGAATTTTGATCACATTAAAGAGAATTTATACAGTTGAAGATTTACTTTTGGCATGTTGACCCCAGTTTTTGTCATTAATGGCATGCCAAAGAGAAAGCTAAAGGATTTGAAATGGAATACACAGAGAAAAACTGAATTTAATCTTTTAATTGTCAGCATGTTTCGTGGAAAATCAGCTGTTTTTAGACAGTACACCTTAAACAGGGGAATTTGAAGTTGAACTAATTGCCAAACAGTCATTATTATTCACTGATGAATTTTAAAGATTGCCATAAATTTCCTCTTCTATTCATTATCTGTCTGGAAAATTTGATATTTTGTAGATGATTTGAATTCTGGAGAGGTGGGGGAAGGGATAGGGAGGGGGAAGGGTGGATTGGAAAAGTGGTGGGTTTTATCAGAAAGTGTCATATTCCCTTAGTAGACCAATTTGCCTGATTATATTGTAGGAAATGGAGACATAAAGTGAACAAGTCTTTTGAAGTGATTAATTTAAAAAAATCCTTGTAATCCTCTGCTTTTTCCCACCAACAAGCAGGAAGATTGTTGGCTTCAGCTACCAGAACAATTGATTTCCTGATATTTGCTTATACATGGGAAACTTCCTGCTTCATATGGTAATAGATGCAGGGGTTCTCATCCACATGCCTGATTTTTGGGGTATGTTGTTAATAGTGTTTTAAAGGTAAAGAGCAGTCCCCAAAACTTATTTTGAAGCAACAGCTAAACATCACAATTTTCTTCTTATTTCTCTTCAAAGTATCTTTTATCATAGTTTTAGATTTCAGTATTGCATATTCAAGGTAAACCAAGCAGCAAATTTCACATATGAAGGGAAACCATGTTGTCACATGACTCTGCAGCCAAAAATGAAACCGGACAGTCTATTACACTACTTGAAGTTGGGGTGACTGCTCTTGCCCTTTAAGGCAACTGTCACCAGTTCAACCATGCATGCTGTGACAATGCCCCACAAATAAAGATAAATGTGGTACTTTTCCTTTTAATCTATCAGGAGCAGGGCTGGAATTAAAGGTCCTATTCTCTCACCCCAAACAGTACCAATTTTCCCAACTTCTTACTTATGCCGCTCCCACAATTGCCTGAAATTCAACTTCATCCAGACACAATCTTTATTTCTTCAGGGTGAGTATAGAAAAGCTCAATGTGTATAATGAAAACATTCTCAGTACAGTTCATGCTGTGTTATTTATAAGCATTGGTACTCTGCATTATTTGAATTAGCTGTCAATCAAAGAGCTGAGCCAATGGAGAATTTTGGTAGACCCCTACAAAAATTGTAATTTAGGATGAGAGGAGTGGCCCTGTAAGGTTAAAGGAGGGCCTGATCATTTGGCCTTGGTCATTCATAAATTTTGTAGGGCACCAAGGCCATTAGGTATGTCACCAAGGCCAAATTTTTTGTATAGTAGGGCACCACTGCCATATATTTGGTGGTGCTCTGTGTTGTGCACAAATGGATAATTTTAGCCAGAATTGTAGCATAGGTACAAGAATGTGAATCCCACATTTCCAGCACCAATCTGAAAAGCAAGTTTATTTAAATGATTCATCTTAGCTTTATTCAATTAAATACAACAATTTATGCCAATGTTAACTTTGGGATTGCATATGGCACAGAACGGTGATATAAAGGGTACATGCATGAAACATCCATCCGATTATCGTTTCTCAATTTGACAGGCAGTAGTATCTAGATAATTTCCAGTCTCCTAAATGATGGGTACCAATTGCGTCTTGCTGCTTGCTTTCATATTTTTTGAGTAAAATCTTTGGAATTTTGTTGAGAAATTTCTGTGTTACATTCTGCTGGAATTTGTCATTTATGTGGGAGGGCATGATCGCAACATGCTTGAGGGCATGACGGCCATTGTGGCTGTAACGAACGATTGCTTTTGTGGGCCATCATGCACCGCCATCCCCCAGGGCATGATGACCATGGTCGTCTCAGCTGTTGCTTAATTCCAGCCTATTAAGAATCAAGGATAAAAAATTCTGGGTTACGTATCGTTCTCCCTCCTATTCTTTTGTCATGGCATGTTTGTTCCAATGGTCACAGCATCCGCCTCTCACACTCAAGACCTGGGTTCTATTCCCAGGTCCGAGTCATATAAGACTTCAAAAATGGAACCTCCTGCCGTTGTGTGTGATGCTCCACAAAAGCAATGGAGTAGGGTAATCAAGCCAGTGAGCCACAACTGGAAAAAAGGCCGTGGCCAGCTCGACTTGAACCAATAGGTTGGAAACTGGGCCGTAAAACTTTATCTAACTAACTAACCTATTCTTTTGTCTGTTAAGTAAAATTTTAGGTACCTTCTTTCATAACAATGTTTGCCAGATATCTATGTAACCTTTAAGCTCAACATCACAACTGAGTGAGCCTATGGCGATGAGTAATCTTTCACAAGGAACAAAGAATTAATATTACAAATATTAATTTGATGGATAACCTTTGCAGCAGAGTGGAGGAAATATCCCCTCGAGAAACGTAGCATTCAAAATGCTCAACTATAAATTTTATAGAGGTGGAAAGATTTCTCATCTCGGAGGATTCATTCTATCTCCCTATACGTCACTTGGCATAAAAATATTTCCAGGGGAGACTTACCAGAAAATATCTCAGGAAGACACTATCCAGTCAGTGGTATCAATTGCAGTAAATGAAGATTAAAAATAAAAGAAATATGATTAGAGATTGCAAATGTCAACAAGGATTGTCTTACATTTACAAACTGAAGAAGAGATACGTAAGATGTATGGACTAGCTCTTGTCTGTATTAGGTCTTATATGTAATGATGTAGAGCCTGACAGTCACAAGAGCTTGCATACTTCCCTTCGGAATCAAGTGACTTTTCACGAAGAAGTGTATTGCTAGTTTTATCTGCACTGTGAAAAGTAAATAAACTATGACTTCATTTGGTAGGGAGATAATTTTTTCAGTGTTGGAGAAATCCGGATTTTTTGGAGAGTTTACTAACAGTTCCAGACTTTTTCCTAACTTGAAGTAACAGTAGGCAAAGATTTTGTGCACTGTACTGGAACTTTTAATACTTCTCAATTCTTCTGAGGGTCAAGTTAAAGTGTTATAGCCTTTGCTGATCATGTCCTTCGGCAGTATGAAGTTGGACACAAGGACAACACAGGTGTGCATGACAAGCAATGCCCCGTACAGATTTTGACAAAAAATGTGCAAATTTGTATGTAATGTTTATTTCCTGTGTCCTTTGACCAAGTACTGCAGTTCTTATACCTCTAAGCCAGTTATATTTCCAAGAGAATATAAACAGTGATCATACATGGCCATGTAGCTAATGTGCACACAAGCCTGATGAGCATCTCTGTTGCGTTTGGGAGGTGCAAACTCTTGAATAAACATTTTGCCAAAAACTTGATCAAAGGCCCATAGATCGCGATTTCAGAGTGTTGCATTTCTGTCAAGGGCTATTTCATGACATGGAAAGATGGCAGATGTTCCCACCAGCTGGGATTGAGATATGGGTATGGGTTCATTTTCCAAGGAACTGATTCGTGACCCAAAAATGGGTGTGGTAGGCCAGACGTGAACCAGGTTAGAAATTGAGCCATACTTTAAAACCCCATTCAACTAGCTTACTATAGTAACAAACTAGCCCATGAGTTTACTGCGAGGGGTTGATGATAACTAGGTCACTGGATCTAGGAAGAAAGCAGTGATCTACATGTAATTTATATGTGCATGTTACATTCTCTAATTAATGTGGTCTTATGTACGGCAATTAAGACTGGAACAGCGGGTGGGGCAAAACATAGCCCCCAATATTTGAAACTCAAAAAAGAGAAAAAACATAATCGTTTTCAAAATTAGGTACTGTCTTCTTGACACAGTCTTTATCAGGAAGTGCCAAGAAGACAGTACCTAATTTTGAAATAATCAGGATGTGCCAAGAAGACAGTACCTAACTTTGAAAATAATAATTTTTTTCTCTTCTTATTGGTTTCGATGATAAGAGAAACCAATGCATTCATGATGGCGTGTGTGTGTGTGTGTGTATGTATGTGTGTGTGTGTGGTCAAAGGTCATCTGCGGTCACCAGGGGTCAAAGTCTAAAAACCTTGTTAACACGATATCTCAAGGTTGGAAACTTGGATAGATTTCATATCTGGTATGTGGATGCGTTATAGTCAGTAGATGGCCCCTATTGTTTTTGGCGGAGGTCAAAGGTCATCTGGGGTCACCAGGGGGTCAAAGTCTGAAAATCTTGTTAACATGATATCTCAAGTTAGGAAGCTTGGATAGATCTCATATTTGGGTATGTGGATGCGTTATGGTCAGGAGATGGTCCCTATTGTTTTTGGCGGAGGTCAAAAGTCATCTGGGGTCACCAGGGATCAAAGTCTAAAAACCTTGTTAAAGCAATATCTCAAGGTAGGAAACTTGGATAGATTTCATATTTGGTATGTGGGTGTGTTATAGTCAGTAGATAGTCCCTATTTTTTTTTGGCGGAGGTCAAAGGTCATCTGGGGTCACCGGGGGTCAAAGTCTGAAAATCTTGTTAACACAATATCTCAAGGTAGGAAACTTGGATAGATTTCATATTTGGTATGTGGGTGTGTTATAGTCAGTAGATAGTCCCTATTTTTTGGCGGAGGTCAAAGGTCATCTGGGTTCACCGGGGGTCAAAGTCTGAAAATCTTGTTAACACGATATCTCAAGGTTGGAAACTTGGATAGATTTCATATTTGGTATGTGGATGCATTATAGTCAGTAGATAGTCCCTATTGTTTTTGGTGGAGGTCAAAAGTCATCTGGGGTCACCAGGGGTCAAAGTCGGAAAACCTTGTTAAAGCAATATCTCAAGGTAGGAAACTTGGATAGATTTCATATCTGGTATGTGGATGCGTTATAGTCAGTAGATGGTCCCTATTGTTTTTGGCAGAGGTCAAAGGTCATCTGGGGTCACCAGGGGTCAAAGTCGGAAAACCTTGTTAAAGCAATATCTCAAGGTAGGAAACTTGGATAGATTTCATATTTGGTATGTGGATGCGTTATAGTCAGTAGATGGTCCCTATTGTTTTTGGCGGAGGTCAAAGGTCATCTGGGGTCACAGGGGGTCAAAGTCTGAAAATCTTGTTAACACGATATCTCATGGTAGGAAACTTGGATAGATTTCATATTTGGTATTAGGGCTGTCAGCGATTAGCCATTAATCGCCAGCCAAGTAATCGTTTAGTAAAATGGTACATGCGATTAATCGCATCTCATGCCCTTGGACCCTGACTTGCGTTAAGTAAACAAGGTATAGTCCTTCTTCACAAGTTTAGCTGCCTTGACAAAGCAATTGATGTCTACAGTATGAACAACAAGCTCAAAAATTGCGCAGAGCTATGACATTCACCTTTTATCCACCCAACCCCCTGTAGTTTACATGTGATTGTGAGCGTTGTCATGGGGGACGTTTTAATCCGTGAACCCCAAACATGGAACCTGTTGTGACAGGCTTTACTTCAACACCACCAATACATTTGTAATGAACAAAATTTACAATGAAATTTGAAAGCACTAAACGTATGCATACACCACAGTGTCTTTTAAGTGCCCTGTTCGTCATTGTGCACTTCACCGTAATAGTTAAATTTCAACAGCCACTTGTCAATTCGCTACTAGCGTACGTCTCCCAAAATTTCAACTTGAAATGGACAAATTTCAAAAAATTACAAGTTCAGCTTTCTAACCATGTTATTCCTGTCCTTGTATCACGTAGGAGTGTTTGTAAGTCATGAACTGAAAAAAGTTTCAAAAATGTTTCCATCGCTGTTAATCAAGACCAACAGCGTACATAGCAGCAGTTGCATGCGTTAGCAGCCGGCTGAAAATCGTTTATATGCCGCTGCTTCGTGCTATACATCGAACGAACTTCTGTTGCGAAGAATCGTACTCACTGATTGGCTGCTTGCGTTTAATGAATAAAGCGGCTTCTTTAAAAGTTTGGGGATTCCCCGCTTCGAACGTAATTATTGAGGGAGGATGTCATGTTATTGCCAATTGAAGTACACCCATTCTCTCAGCGCTTTTAACGATACACGCCGAGCGAGCCGATCAGCCAGCTGAAGGCATGTATATTACACTCTACATGTAGCTAGCAGCTAGCAGGTCTTGTTTATGTGCTGCGAACGTACATACGACTATTTACACAGTACAGCTCAGGCGGTAACTTAAACATAAAATGACCGGTGAAAACTACGTCTAGATTTGATCACAGCCTATTATTGTTAGCTCTAACGTTACATTTTGTTCTGTAAACGTAGGTGGCTAGGCCCTAGGCCTAGTTTTGTTGTGGCTTCAAGCCACACTACTTTTGGGAGGAAATTAGAAATGAAACAAATGGGGTAGACTGGGCAAGTGTCAAAATTAAATATATTGTAGTGGGACCTGCAGCTGTCTGCATAGGGCTCGTCGGCTACTTTCGCCGTGGATACTGTATTATGGCCTAGCTAGCCTATACTTTGTGAACGATTGTTGCTTTGAAATACTGAAACTTCATCTAGCTACTGGTGTGTGGTGTAACGATATATATCAACCTTAAATGGAAGCAATTCTCTAAAAATTGCTTGATTGATGGGTCAGGAGATGGTCTGTAATGTTTTTGGTGGAGGTCGAAGGTCTCCTGGGGGCACATGGGGTCAAAGTCTGAAAATCTTGTTATCATGATATCTCAAGGTAGAAAGCTTGGATTAATATCATATTTGGTATGTGGATGCATTATGGTCAGGAAGTAATTCCTTTTGTTTGTGGCAGAGGTCAAAGGTCATATGGGGTCACCAGGGGTCAAAGTCTGAAAATCTTTTTAACACGATATCTCAAGGTAGAAAGCTTGGATAGATTTCATATTTAGTATGTGGGTGTGTGTTTAAGTCAGTAGATGGTCCCTATTGTTTTTGGCGGAGGTCAAAGTTCATCTGGGGTCACCTGGGGTCAAAGTCTGAAAATCCCGTTAACATGATATCTCAAGATAGGAAGCTTGGATAAATTTCATTGTTTGGTATGTGGATGCGTTATGGTCAGGAAGTGGTTCCTTTTGTTTGTGGCAGAGGTTAATGGTCATCTGAGGTCACCGGGGGTCAAAGTTTGACATTTTAATGCGATATCTCAAGGTAGGAAACTTGAATAGAATTCGTATTTGGTAATGGTATGTGGATGGGTTATGGTCAGGAAATGGTCTATGTTGTTTTTGGCAGAGGTCAAAGGCAGAGGTGCCAAGTATCTCAATTTAGGCGGAATAATTGCGATTTTCCACGCTCGATTCATCCCCATTGTTTTTGGCAGAAACGAAAGGTCATCTGGGATCTCCAGGGGTCAAAGTCTAGGAACCTTTTTAAGTAGCCTACGATCTTTCAAGATAGTTGTTTGTCCATCTGTCTGTCTGTTGTTTGCCTGTCTAGCTATGTATGGCTTTTATTGAGGTCAAAAGGTTATCTGGAATAACAAAATTATTTTTTGAACATGCTAGTATAACAATTGAATGAGAAGGTAATGGTGCATGATGGTACTCTTTAAAACATTTATATATCATCGAAACCTCAATGCATTTTTGCATTCTGGTTGAGAACAAATTGCTGCCTGCCTTCCCCATGGGTCCATAAGTTAGGGTTGTTGCAAATACATTGAAATAATTGAGGTTAAAAGTGTTGTATATACTGGTAACCTCAGTAATGACATAGTTGTATTACCTATTTTTGTAATTTAGGTACAGTAATTACTCTCCTACTCATCTGCTGCAATAGATCTTGTCTTCGTTGTATCTGCTATACTTGGACCCATTCTTTGTAGTTTTCCATTCAAATTTTGTGTTTTTCTCCTCTGCAGCAGTCCTTGTTAATTAATTGCTACACCTTTGCCCCTCAATTGCATTGACAAAGGTGATAAACAAAACCTAATAAGGTTGCAGTAATTTTTTTCAGCTCAGGCTTAAGGGCAGTCTGTAAGACAAATCCTAATTTGGGGAATCATTAAATGAATTCCACGATATTAAGTGCTACCAGGTGCCTAACCCAGCTGCACATCAATACAAAGCTGTCCTCGGTTCGTTAAAGGTACATCGTGCACGCATTATCGTCTCTCTTGGTCAGCCTTCCGTGTGTGATGAACTATCTTTGTGTTTGAAGCAGTTATGAAATTGTTTTGGCGAGACAGGTTTAACACTTACAGAGATGAACGTGAGCCACTTCCATTATTGTAAGGGTGGCAAAAATAGCCATCCATCATTTTACTCGTTCAGTAAAAATTGAAATAGTGGTGTTGAGGGAGTTACGTAAATTGGATCAAATTGAAGAAAATGTGCAATCAGCCAGAAAATTATTTTGAAAAAAGCAAGTCAAAATGTACATACTGTAAAAAGATCTGTTTCCCTATTCCCAGTGCACATTCTTTCAGATAATGTTTTACAACAGAAATGTAGCTAGTTAAGTATAGAGATTTATGCTAGAGAACTTCAGAGAACAGGTGGGGGTGAGGGACTAAGAAACTTCAATCCAGTTGAACCCCAAAATTGTCCAAGTTATTCTGTAAAAAAGTTGCAACTCTCAAAATTTGGTTAGAAGTTTATTGTCTTATAAATCTTCAGAGTTAGGGGGGGAGTCGTTCATCCAACTTGCAATATGGACAGTTGGATACAAGAAGGGTGAATGGGACTTGAAAATAACTGCCAGCTAGAGATAACTGATTCTGCCCAATATTCATAAAGCAAGACTGACTTGCAGGTATATTCATCTAACCTGGATGATGTATTTTCCCTTTAAGGTAGTTTAGAAAACAACTTTTTCTTTATTGCCTTTCACTATTGTTTCCTAAGTGAGGCTTAGTACCTGGGATTTTATTGCAATGCTGTTTTATTAACATGGAAGTGTAGAATGTAAGTTTGAATTCCAAAGAATCTTGTTGACCTTAGATAGATATTGCAGGTTTTGAATGATTGTAGTGTAAATATGTTAGTACTTGAATGCAATAGAAGACTGCTGATTCATTTTAATCATTTTCAAGCGATACTACTGACCTTAGCAGTGGAGCAGGCCTTTAGCCATCTCACAGTCTTTCAGGTGTCCAAAATTTACTTAGGGTGTCCTCAGAGATGGGCAATAAAAATGTGACAGTAAGAAAAATGCTGGTATATTATTCAGTTTGCACAAGTTGTATTTAAAGACCAATCATCTCACCCCAGACAGTTTCAATTTTTCCAACATACTTTTGCTTTAGCCCCTCAGGTCTACAACTGTCTAGAACTCATCGTCATCCAGGTATAGCCTAATTTCAGTTTATTACTTCAGGGCATTAGAGAATTTTGTCCCTTGAAAGTGGATGTCATGCCTTGGCCGATAGCGTAACAACTTGGAAGACTTTACAACAATAGAAACTGCAGACAACAATGGGCAGTCACTGGACCATGTAATGTACAACAATGCTGCCTTTTATCAGTTTGTGTATTACAAGCAAGGATTTCAAGGACAGGATAAGTTTGTCCAAGTTTCAAGGGAGCAGATTCTCTAATGGTATACAAGACTGGATGTGTAATCAGAAAACATGCAGTATAGTTGTAGTACATGTTGTGTAATAAGAGCTCGATTTCTCTGCAATTTTTGAGTTTTATGTCAATCAAATAGCTGTGCACGCCAATTGAGATATTCTGTAGACTACTGTTACTAAAATTGCCAGTTTGGGGTAAAAATTGACTGCCTTTATGGTAAGCCTGAGATCTGCATCTCTCGTGCCTACAAGGCTAGTGTTGTAGAAAAGTGGGCTTGTCGTCAAAAAGAACTTGGACTCTCAAAAAACAAATTCTTAGTTTATGGCCTGCTATGGAATTTTATTTCCTGTAGAAATGAAGTTAAAAGCTTAGTTTTAAACATAATTAGCCATGTAATCTTTCAAAGTATACCCTCATATTTCACAACCTTGTATCTCTGGTGGCTCTTCTGAAAATGCTTAAAACTTTTTATTATTTCTTGTTGGAAATTATAGGGTTCAATGACAGAAGTATTGCGACATAGTAATTAGCTATGCGTGGCTTTGCATTGAGGGTGGTGGTGAGGGGGGGGAGTTAATTGAATGAAGTGTGACCATTATCTTAAACCATTCCTTCTCTGTTAGGAAAACCAAAAAATGTGATAACTCTATAATAAAAGAGAAAAATCCAAGTTTATACAATATTGCCAATATTAACAACAAGACAAATGTCAGTCTGTGATAAATCACTTGGTTTGAATGATCATTGCTGTCCATCCCTGATGTCAGTCCATCATCATGCCTAGAAATACGGCAGTATCATTGACTATAGTCAAATACATATTAAAGGTTATTAATGTTATATCAAACTATTTATGTTCTTGGTTTAGTTAATAAGATAGCCTCTGACAAGAAGAACAAAACTGTGAATTATCATACATTTGCCTTGCATGCTTTGTGCAAACGTTCTGTTCGTTTTATTTATTATGTCCCACCATGGCAACCATTTTGTAGGATGTGGGTAAGAGCTAATGATACCTTTAAATGTAAATTCATAACTTACTGTAAAGGGCATAAGCCGTTGCACCCTAACTTAATTAAAACTGACTGCCCTAAATCTCACAACTTTCTATTATTTTTCTTCTAAGTATCTTTTATGATATTTTAGGAATAAAATATTGCATGCTTTTCAAGCACACCAAGACTCCAAATAAATTTCACAATTCAATGAGAAAATGATTGGCACAATTTTTTTCAAGTACCATTCATGAGTTCAGGGTAGACAGTATGACATTTAAATCTAATTTGGAGGTATACCATACTGTCCCTAAACAACTTCACATTTTTGACAATGTTTTTTGAAATACAGAAATTAGAAGATGTTCATCCCTGACACTTAACTGATCAGCTTAAATCTATTTGAAGGCCTGTAGCATAGCCAGACTAATGAATTTGGCAGTGGGGCACACATCAGTTTGTGCCAGCTTATAGGAGTAATGCAATCACCTTTGAGAAATATTTGCCCTTTTCAAGTAGCTAGATTAAAAAATGGTGCGACATTTTCAACCTTGACATCTTGAAGGTTAAAGTTGTGATGGTTTATTGCTACAAATTTTTTATTTTCTCAAGATCTTTTATTAGGAAATTAGGGGGGATTTTTTATTTTCTCAAGATCTTTTATTAGAAAGTTAAGAGGGGGAGGGGGGACCCGTATCGTTCAGGCTACGGTCTAAATTTTCCCACCCTGTACATGATTATGCAGCTACAACATGATTCAAATATCCTGACATACTGTCCTTGCAGCTGTTGTATTACCGTCCCCTCTAGTGATGTGATTTTTAAAAATTTGTGTTGTGTTTCACTTTTTCTTTTTTTATTATTATTATCTTTATTATTTTCCCTTGAGTGTCTTGATTTACTATCTGTACTGTATCAGTATGAGGGATGCCTTCTTTTTTCCCCTTTTTTCTTTTTTCACTTCTTTATTCTTTCTTTTTTTTCCTAAGTAATAATTGTGTTCACCTTGTTTATTTACTTTTCTCAGTCTCTTGTACCCAATATTGGGGTGTTATAGAGAATAAATTGAACTGGAATTTCAACTTAATTTGTTGAACATTTGAAAACATTTTCATGGACATGTAGTGCTATGCAAGCATTTGGTTTAAAAAGGATATGGCATGTTTAATGTTGACCACAGTCATGCTGTGTCTTTGCTTCTTAAGAATTTAACAAAGATCCCCCTCGATATCAAATGTGGTGTAGGGTGTAATGTCTGATTTTGTTAAAGCTGTGTCCTGAAGTGGTATGCTTTCACTGCGTTCACACTACTGAAAAGTAGTTATTGCCAATTAAAACATGCTTTACAGGTCAGCTAACTGTAAATGTTACATAACTTTTTGTGTATTTTGATATATTCGTCTAATGTGCACTGTTTAACAATGTATTTCTTGATTGCACTGCTATTGTAATATAAAGATTGCATTCTTAGTCAGGGTTATAAGGACTAGATCACATGTTTTCCTAGCGTTATAGGTATATATACCGGTAATATACATAAAAAGTACAAGGTAGCTAGGTCACATGGTAATACACTCAATAATGAGTATCCAATGGGAAAACGGAATTTGTATCTAGGGCAGTTCCCATCCCGTACCGTATGTGACATCATGAATCTGAGACTGGAGTGAACATGATGATTGGATAAGAAGATGATGTGCATTTGATGTGTACTATATGTGTGTGCTTTATATACTGTATAATGCCAGAACAATGTGTGGATTAGGTTAGGAATTAAGGCTATGGTTAGCCAGTTAGGAAATTTCTTGTTAAACAGTGCACATCGCCTCAATATATCTGGTACCTTCAATCAATTAGCCGATGTGAAAGCTGACTTTATCAAGTGTGTATGTAGTGTGCTTCATTTCCTCCCTGAGACAAGCTGTAATCAGGCAGAGTCTGAGGATGTTGCAATTAGTAAGAAGGAAAGTTTCATCATGTATGGAAAATGCAGGAACTTCACTGTTGAAAAAATTTAGTAAATTTAAAAGTAAATTTTAAAGCTGTGCTGAAGACAAATTGGCATAGGAATTTGCCCCTCAAAATCTGGCCTGGAGAGCAGACTGTAACCATCTTAGCCTCCAAAATTTACCATTAGAAATTCTGCCCTTTGAGACTGGGTGTCATGAAGTGGCTGATTTTTTAATAAAAGAAATCTCTAAGGAACAAACTGATCTTGGGATTTGTTCACAGAATTGGGATGTACCTTATTGCTAAAAATATCAAGAAATAATGCTCATTTGTTATAAACAGCTTTTTGTTAATGTTGTACCTGAAATACCTAGATGCTTTTTGTCCCAAATATCAATATTACACTGACAGATTAGGCCTGGAAACTTTTAATTCCATTCCTGCATTTTTTCATTTTGTTTTTGTGCATAAATTTTCTAAATATAAACCATTCTTTATGGTTTAAGATTTATTACTATTTAAGCCACTGAATTCAATTCTAGTCACACGTAGAAATAGTGCAAATCAGTCCTTAGAAATCTTGTGAAGGTGGATGCCTTGTATCTTAAGGTTAACCTCAAAATTACCTCACTGCACAGCTGGATTTGGATAACTAGCCACAGATAGTACTAATCTGTTACCTAATTCGTAACCGTATCCACTGGCAGTTCCAGAATTTGAAAACTGGGTGGCAAACTGGCAGTGTTGTAGTACTTGAGGCCGGTCTCTGTCTTGAAAACCAGTCTCAAGACTGATTTTTCCAGATCTCGGTTTCGACACCCTCTGGTCTTAGTCTTGGTCTAAGTCTTGGATATTCTGGTCTCGACTACAACACTGCAAACAAGGGGCAAAGGATTATGTTAAAGGGTCAGAAAATTTTCATGTGCAGAGCAAAACCAAATGTGAAATGCGTGCTCCTGTGGGTGGGTCCATGGGGCAAAGTCCTCAGAAATTCCAAGGTTTTTATCATATCTCTTGGTGAAAATTAAGTCTTGGGAAAGGTGTATTTTTTACTTTTGTGGTTGATCTAGCTCCTCATCACTGACCTAACTTGGTGGGGAAGGACAAAATCTGAGAAGGCAAAAATGCCCCCCTCATACCTCCTGCAGTGCACCCATTGACCCTAACAAAGGATACAAGCCATACAATACAATGTTATCAACTTATCACAAAATTTCCTCTTAACCAGTTACATCAGCTGGAGCACATACTGAAGTTGTAGCAATTACAATATCGACAGACCACATGGTACCATATGACACCCTTTTATTGGCAAAGAGGTTCTTTTTAAGTGTTTCAGTGAAACTCTTTCAACCCCTCTTTCCAATTCCCCACCCAAATTACCACCCTACCCACAACAGTCCATGAAGGTGTTTTTTGGTTGATCAACATAGGATATCTTATTTCTTTGACTTATGAGTAAAGGAAAGAGGCATATCTGCCCCTCTCATCATTTTGAAAGTTGACAGATTACAGCTAAGACTGAGAAAGAGCAAATCACCTGTTCAGCGTCCCCAATTCAAATTTGCTTGTATTTTATAAGCTGCCTCAAGCATACTGTTCAACCTGACACAGTACTGTCATGCATTAAACCACTAATGAATCATTAATTTTACTTTCACATTGTGTGATACACATTTATAAAGAGTATCGTTCTTATAGCATTAACCAGAGTCCTGATCCTTTACATTAAAGGCATATTTTAAATGTAGTCTCAAAATGCAGTGCACTATATCTGTTTGTAAATTTGCTATGACATTTCCAACAGTGACGTGAACTTGTACATGCACATAATTGTCTTTAATCACATTCTGTGCTTATAAGTTCAGGTCCAGTTGGTACACAATGAATCATTACAGCTTTCTGTCCCTTGAATGGTGAACATTTATACTTTGACCTTGATGAGAAATTTCTCCTTAATCAGTGTGCATTTGCCAAGTGAAATACTTAAAGGCATATTTTCATCATCCCAAACAGTTCCTATTCTCCCAATCTACTTACGTCTAGCCCCTCCCACATTTATCTAAAACTCATCTTTATCCAGATACAATCCTAGTTTATTGCTTCATGGTTTGTCCCAGTGGCCATACAAGTCCATAATGTGTAATCAAGACACTCTCAGTGCCCATGCTGTATAATTTAGCTATGATGCATTGTTTGAATGTGATGCCAATCAAAGAGCTGTACCAATTGAGAGTTTTGATATATGTATACTGAAACTGTAGTTTGGGGTGACGAATGACTGCCTTTAATTGTACTCTGTGTATGATACTGTAGTACTGAGTTGTTGCCGGAAACCTTAGGTGAGTGACTTGTGTTGCCCGATACACCTATAGTCTAGACCTATCAGCAACTCAAGCACCAATGAAAACTTTAGATAAAAAATCCAGGCCTTTCTTATTATTCATCCTTTACTTAAGAACATCTACTGTCTCTCTGAAAGGTCATGGAGGATGATTTCTAGAGGGAGTAGTAGAGAATAGCTTCTGGGGAGCAGGTGGTTTTAAAGTCCTTGTGTGAGTGTGCGTTCCCCTGAACCTAATTTTCAAATATCAACAAAAATTTTCCCCACAAATACCTCTCTCATTTTCTATCACTAGCACCTGTATGTTAATCACAAACATTCAGTCAACCAAGGGAATACCTCAATTGAAGGGTTTCACAGCTAAATAGATATGCGAGGCAGTCTGGTAGAAAATTTGTAATATTCTTGAGATATCTCCCATGAAAACAATTAAGAGGTAGGGCAGAACTTTCTCTTTAAGTTTGTCTTAGCAGGGTTGTACTTGGACCTGGATTTCATAGTCTCCTGTATATAAATGACATAAAGAGGTTATTAATTCCAGTCAAAAATTTTAGGGTAGAGATGGCTATCTTTTGGAATATTTATAATTTGGTGTCATCCATGAAATCATCTTCGTGGATAGATAAAAGTGCTGCAGCATTCTTATAATTTATCATTCTTTGGACTGAAATGTGTTTTCTGGGAAAATGAGTCATTACATACAAATTGCCAAAATAATTCTTGTGCACTATTCCCTCATATTTCAAAAGAACAGGAATCCTCGCAGTATGTTTTAATTAAGGTATGAAATAAGAGAAATATTGAATTGCAAAGAGCTTGAAAGGTTGATCGACACTTCTTTATTTGTAATTACTGATATTTTCAAAGTTTTGTAGCAACAATCCTGGGCAAAAATACAGTGCATTGGACAGTCTCTCTCCCCTTTTCAATGTCAATTTTTTTTCAATTTGGGAGTACATTTTGTTGAGGACAACATAGATCCAGTGGGGAGAGGAATTTGGGAGACCAGAAAATGTGTGCATACTTGTTGCTACATTTGGGCAAAAGTGTCCTGTTATTTTGTCTAGGATGGTAAATAAGTGTTAGTGGGATTCTGTACAGCCAAGTGGCCGCATGTTTGGTCAAATGGTAAGAGCATCTGCCACTTATGTGGAAGGCCCAGGATCTATTCCCATGTTGAGTCATACCAAAGACTCTAAAAATGATGTTTGATCCACATAATCAATGGGGTAGGGAAAACAAGCCAGTGAGCTATAGCTGGAAAAAAGGCTGTGGCAGGCTCGACGTGAACCAATAGGTTGGAAACTGGGCTGTAAACTTCTATCTAAGTAACTGAACTAGCTGCAGCTCCCAGCTTAATAGCTAAGCTTCAGTAGTTGCAACTAGTACAACTACATCTGTTTGCTGTTATAAACTTATTACAATAGCAGTCTATAAGCGTAATCAATTTAATTAGTGCTGCAACAACTTGAAAGCATGGCTGATGCAACTGAAGGGTTTGGGTTTTGAAGCCTTTAAAGGTCAAGAGCAGTCCTCCCAAACTTATTTTGAAAGAAGAAGCTAATTATCACAATTTTCCTTGTATTTCTCTTCAAATTATCTTTCATCTTATTTTGTAACTTCAGTATTGCATATTCAATGTAAAAAAAGCAGTTACTCTTAGTAAACTTCATATTTGAAGAGAAAAATTGTTGTCACATGACTCTCATTCAGCCAATCATGAAACAGGACAGTCTACTGCACTACTTCAAGTCGGGGTACATGACTGCTCTTGTCCTTTAAAGAGATAGCTCAAACATAGGGAAATAGAATAGTAAATTCACAAGAGCAATCGACACACTATGTTGGCACTATGAATCACTACTTTCTATGTGGAAAAAAAATTGGAGAAATATCTTAAAAGTCTGTAATACCTGAAAGGTTTCTCAACTCTATTTCTAAAAGATAAATTTGTGTGAAGAAATTAATGATCAGTAATAATTGTTGATTAATGTTCAGACAAAGTTAGCTTTAAATACTGCCATCTTGATTAGGAGTTACAAGTATTTGAAGTTAAATTATACATATAAAGGCAGAGAAGAAAATAATTTCTATGCAAAGCTGATAGATGGATGAATCCAAAGGGAATTAGTAAATGTTTCCTAAATATTTGTTTAAACAACTGCAAAGGAAATCTTCCCCAAAGTGCAAATAAGACTCTCTTCTACAAGCTTTTCCTCAGCTTCCATTTGTACATGAAATCTCCTTTAAAACTTGACAGATGCCTTTTATGTAACTCAACACTTATTGAAGGTCATGTTCCTTCCTCAGAAGGTAAAACTACTTTTCTTGGCAAACATTTACGTTCCTCAAAGATGGAAATAAATGGTGAAAATCAGATTAACTTTTAATTAAGTGAGGCACATGCATGTATCAAATGATATAATTTTTTCAATCCTAAACAATACTTTTTTGGACAGATTTAGGCAGGAACAACTTGCCATGCATTTTGATTGCTAAGTATTAAATCGTTTTCCATTCATGTGAATAGTGCAATCATCTGATGTTCATCATTAACTGTGGTATTTTACATGTGGCAAAACTATTAATATCTTTCCATTGTGAAAAGTGTAATCACTTTGACCCATTAGCATGACCTATCTCTGTAACAAATAATGAATCATTCAAATAGGGAAAAATCACAAAAAGGGTCGTAGACTGTTTTACAACTTTCATAAGTACATCCGACCAAAGTTTGTACTTCAGAGCTCACCTTCCCGACTACTTTTATCCTGGTTGGCAGAAGTTTGTGCGCTGTACTTACTGTTTTCGGGAAAGACAGAGCAGTCAACCGAGTAGGCTGCATTTCCTTTTGACCAGCAGCAGTTGTAATTGACCTATCTCTTCTCTACAATACAGGAAGTGGTGGCATGTCGCACCATTTCGAGTTTGGATTTGATTTTGGTGACAGACATACCTTCCAAAATTAGGGTGTCATTATGTATCTTAACCATAATGAGGTAAACATGTGAATAAGTTGGCATAAATTAGGAACATAAGCCATCAAGCCTGAACAAACGACCACAGAGATTTCTTTTCTACAAACCTCACTGTCTATGCTAGCAGGAAGATTGACTTTTAATAAGAGTCAGTTCAATATTTTTACAAGGAAAGGAAAGCATCAAGGTCAGGTGTTTTAGGACAGTAGCCTCGATTCATAATTAAGTGACAGTTAGATTCAAATCTAGTCAGCTCTTGACCATGAAGTTGTGGTATGGTTTCAAAATCACTGCTCATTTTAACAACCATTGATTAACAGTGTATTCAGGCATCTGTACACATACCTCTAACTGCTTTTGTTTTGGTCATGTAAAACTCCAGTCTACTGTTTTGTACAGTTTCAAATATACCTGACTGGCAGATTTAGTACATGTTAGCAACTTGGCATTCCGGCAGGGATACTGTAACGAGTGATTACTGCAATACCAGCATAGTTCAAGTCCCATTACTTTGTGCTATGAAAAAGTGCAGGTGATACCTATCAGTGGATAAATGTGAGTTGATTTTTCAAACTAATTTCGTCAGCTTTATACCGTGTTGTAAAATTTAGTCATTAATTATCTCAAGTTTTTTATGTTTCTTATATCACTACATTGATATGGTGTTGTATTCATATCTTATTGACAATTTTGATGACATCAATAAATTATGTTATTCCATGATGTTTACTGGATTATATTTCCAGGTGTTTTGCTTACATATAGATATTTGCAGAAGGGATATTTTATGGGTGGATATAAATAGGGTATGTAAATTGCTCCCATATTATGTCTTTTAATCAGGGTTATCTCAAGTTTGCATTAGAAATGTGCAGCCATATGGAATGATAAATTTGATTAAAAGAGTAAATAAAAATTCACAGGGATGGTATCTCACTGTGTTTTGCCAAGCAGAAGCTGGCAGTGTTGCCAAAGTTGCAGCAATACTGTTACACTTTTGCTGACATTTTTGCTGGTAAAAATGTGTGACACCATGGCCATGGTCATGGAGATAGTTCTTAAAGGCATATTTTCATCATCCCAAACAGTTCCAATTCTCCCAACCTAATTACTTTTAGCCCCTTCCACATTTATCTAAAACTCATCTTTATCCAGACACAATCCTAGTTTATTGCTTGATGGCTTGCCCCAGTGGCCATACAAGTCCATAATGTGTAATCAAGACACTCTCAGTGCCCATGCTGTGTAATTTAGCTATGATGCATTGTTTGAATGTGATGCCAATCAAAGAGCTGTACCAATTGAGAGTTTTGATATATGTATACTGAAACTGTAGTTTGTTGGGGTGACGAATGACTGCCTTTAAGATTGTGAAAAGGAGTATATGGATACTTGGAGTATGGGAAATGAACAGAGGAATATAAATGGGACAGAGTGGCATAAATATAGCAGAGGGTATAACAGGGGGGGGGGGGGAGGCATGAGTGGAGTATTGGGTGTAGAGGATATCCTGAGAAAATTTGTGCCATGAAAAATCGGCACTCAAATTGGGCGATAGAGCTTCAAACTGGGCGATTCTATGACGTCATCTGACAGCAAGAAACTAAATGACCTTGGCTGGTGTGAAGTTGTAAACTCTAGTAGAAGCAGACCCGGAGTCCACCGAATCACCACAATTGGTTTTAAAAATGTTACTTTTTAGTCATTTACTATGAAAATATGAAATTTTTTGGAATTTGTAGTACCATTTTCATCTGTCTCCTGTCTTGATATGTACAAGACGACAAAATGACGAATTAAAATAAAAAGAATAAACCTCATCAAGATCTGTTGGCTTGCAAAATCTGGCAGATTTTGCTCTAAAATGTGATTGCTATTTTCACTAAAGGTTGATCGATTTTTTCGTTTCAAGGTTTAAATTAGTGTCAACTTGTAACAAGATTTTCATTTTTATGCTTAAGAATGCAAAAAAGAAATTTTAGGTCAACTCTATAAAACGCAGTAACATAAGCTCCAACCATGTTAACTGCAAGAATTCACCAAGGTCATGCTTTCGTGTCTGTCTCTGAACAAAAGAGTTTGTCCAGATTTCATTCCAGCGTTATTTCTAATGATGAGGATGAGTGAAGTGGTGGAATGGATGGGATGTGCCTTGCCTTTGCAAACAGAGGCATATGGGAAGGGGGATTTATAAAGCACAAGGGGGAGGGGGCATTGAGAGTGGAGAATATGGAGATGAGTGAAGTTGTAGAATGGATGGCATGTGCTTTATCCTTGCAAATTGGGGGCAAGTGGGGATAGGGAATGACCATGACCAGGGAAAAAGGTTTCCGATGCAACCATGTCTGCTCATAGCAGAGTCACTATGCATAAGGTTACTTTACATAATGTTGCTAATTGTGTTTCTTTAATTTGTCAAAGGCAGAAGCTGGATAAACATAAATTAAACTTAATCCCCTGTAAAATGTTCTTTAGTTGTAAGCTGGTAGGTCATCACATCACCATCTGTGAAAGGCTAATGAGTTTTAAGAGTTTTGGATTCTCTGGAAGGGAAGTTAATGAGCTAACTCATATTAAGTTTATGACTGTCTTCTATAATTTTATGGGGAAGGGGGCAGTAAGGCAGGGGTCAGTTGTATGGTAGACCTACTGCAGCGAACTCGGTGGATAAGATTGCATGATTTCAACCTTTAGACATTTTCTGGAATTAAAAAACAAAAAGAAACATATTGAAAAACAGCCATTTCTTTCAATTTCTGATTTGAAAGTTTCAAGAATTAAACAGTTGTTTCTGTATTGCCAGCTGGGAAAATATATGTTTTAACACCAATCTTACATTATACACCCTAACCAACTATGTCACCCTCTCTCTTCTCCCCCTACTGTTGCCCCAGCCTGCAATCTACGCTTCTTAATAACTCATTTATGTCATGAAATCAAATTTTTCCCCACATAAAATCCTTTTTCTCCTGCAGTCACCCAGTGCATTATATTTCATGTCTATCAACAGAATCCTTGGAAATATTGGAGAATATGCTCGTGCATGTTTCTGCTTTTGAGCAGACATGTTCCAGGAGTTTTTCTACCTATAATACTGCCATTCAAATGCACTGTAAGACATCTCTGTCTAAAATTTGTTTTACTTTCATTTCTTCATTCCCTCTTGTTTATGATTTTGTCACGTTCGTGAAAATGAAATCCAGCAGGTTTATACTTTTGCCAATTTAGATATATTCTGTCAATTTTTCCCCAAGAGGATTGAAATTTGATGTCTATTGTGTTTAGTATTCTTTCAGGCATCATCCTTTAAGTGGAATTCTTCTCTTTTTTGAGAAATTAACTCTAAGTGGTGTTAAAGGCACTTTAAAAAAAATTCAGATTAAAGCACACTGGTTGTCAGGTGTTGCAACTGTAAAGGTTCAGTGGTTTACAAATTTTATCATGAATAAAATAATTTAAGTGTCTTACAAATTGTTTGTAAAATGATACTCTAAAAATGAGTATTTTATGGCAAAAAATTGTTGTATTCAAGGATTGGTTTTAAATGTTGTTAATAAGATGGTATTGAATGACACACCATCAGGTGTGTGTTAGGTTTTAACTGTATTTTTTTTTCAGCAGGCCATGGAATTCAAGCCTTAAACAAAATGTTTGTATACCTTCTGTTAAATTTGATTCTGGTTTTTTATTCTGTAAAAGCTATGGTGTTTTCCTGTGATTAAATATTAGTTTATACTTTCTGTCATGATGAAACATTCCTTCTTACTTTTCGTTACACCTCCTTCTCAGCCTGATTACCTCTTATCACTTTAGGGAGGAAATGAAGCTCACTACATGCACGCTTGATATTGTCAATTTTCACATCTGATTAATTGATAACAGTTACAGGTTTATTAAAATACACAAAAAATTACCTAAAATTTTTGGGTTAGCTAATAGTCCAATCAAACATGTGTTAATTGCTTTTCATGCAGTGTTACACAAAGGAAACATAGCTCATTTGAGAGCACAGTTCATATAACAAACTCAGGTACCAGTTACATCCCTCACGGCCTTTGATCTACTGAGGTGTCTGTGTTGCTTTCTCTAGAAGCAATGTCATGGCATGGTTGCGATAAGTTTTTCTCGCTAATATCTCTTCAAAAAATTTGATACTGTCCATCCCCTAGTTTCGCCCTATGGTGATATAACTTTTAATTTCAAATTTTGTCATAGAGTGGGAATATAAGAGTTTTACACAATAACTAACAACAGTTTTCTTACTAAGAAAAGGTTATTCAACTGATAAATTGACCGGATAACCACTAAAAAGCCTATCCGCAATAAAATTACATCATTAGGTTCAATTACTCTATCTTCCCAATAAGGGCATTTGCTTCTTTGGAATCAAACTCGAACAAGATGAGTGGACTGTTTTAAATATAGTGTGAAACAGAAAATAACATATACGTGTACTGGGATTGTTGTAGCTTTCAGTTTAAGGTCTAGAATGAATGGAGTGGCAGGTCATTAAAGTTGTTTTATCGTAGTTGGACACATAGGTTGTACTTGGACATGTCCTCTCCAGTAAGGTCGGTGTCACGAAATATTAGTTTCAAAAGTGTGGATTTTTCCTGTAAAACAAATGTAATATTTCCCTTCAGATGTGTTCTATCCTAGTTTCAAGGGCAGCACAATTTCAATGCTGTATGCATTAAACATGCAGTGGGTCTATAATAATGAATGAAGCTGTCCTGGTAAATACAGGTCCAGTGAGTTTTATAACTTTTGAAGGGCAGAATTGTCTGTGAGATCCATTTGAGTGGAAAATATATCAGGAGTCCAGTAAATGAAACCAGGGAAGCTAGGGCAATTGGAAGTGATATTGAGATAATGAGCATAGAATTGAAACAAAAATGAGAAATGGTCCTGGAACTCACGCTCCCTCCTCAACTGACTTTTGGCTATGTACCTACTTGGACGTACTACATGGTCACCTCTTTTGTGGTAAAATGTTTCTTGCATTCATATGAAAATGGGTTTGACTTAACCATTATTATCACACATTTGTGAGGATTGAAAAAAAAAGTGCAACTGAAGAGTTTTCTATTTGTTTGAGTTCTGTCTTTTAAACTTTGTAGAGAGAATTGGCAACATTGATGCAATTTTAGGGGAATGTAGGGGAGACCCCCAATGAAATTTGAAGATAAAAAAACTGTTGGTGAAAACATGTCGTTGGTGAAAACATGTTGGTGGTGAAAACATGTTGGTGGTGAAAACATGTTTAAGACAAAAACTTCACAAATGCACCTTCAAAGTATGGGTTTTAGTAGTGTAAAAGAGACCAGAAGTGCCATTTCTATCAACCTTAGAGGCATTTTCAGCTAAAATTTTCTCTGTATGCTACATGCCAACTGCTTGTAGTCTCATTTTGGCTTGCTCCACCACTCATGGCTTTGCTCCTCCTCATCCCCACCCCCTTAAATGAAAGTCTAGTAACACTACTGACTGGCAAGTAGTTGGATTCTCCAACTCATTAAACACAGCAAATGGCTGCATGCTTAAACATAAATCATTAAAGGGAAAATTTACAATAACATTGCTACTACCATCATGCATGCTTTTGTGCCTTTTCAGTTGATCAAATTTATGCAACCAGAAATTGGCAGGAAATTAGTCTGAAGCTAACGATAATTGGGTTGAAGAGTTCATTGAGGATCAAAATTCCTAGCTCCTCTGAACTGGATACAATTAATGCATCAACATTGTCAGAGAGGGTTTGCAGTCAGATGAAATTTTTTTTTTTTTATCAGTTCCAGAGCTAAAGAATCTTTTACAAAAACAAGATGATGATGGTGGGAGTGATATCAAATAGTTCAAGGTCATACCTTGTGGGATATGGTACAAAACATATACATTTTTGCAGGTTTGCAAAATTTAGAGGCAACAACTGGCTTTTATGTATTTTAAAATTTTAAAAATTTAGATACAGACATTTTTTTGACTGCTTTATCTGCCTATCTGTCTTGTTAAAATTAATGTTAGGCCCTAGATCCTGGAATAAGTTAGGAAAAACCGAAATTTGAGTTTCTAGGCCTGGAAAGTCATGGAAAATGAACAACTTTGCCTTGGAAAAGTGAGGGAATTTTAGCAAATGGACTCATTCTACCAATTTTTGCAATGTTTTGATACATTTATTTTTGGTTAAATGATGGAAATATAAGTGGGATCTTATTGTTTTGGGAGATTGTGAAAATTTCAGTTAAGGTCCTTGAAAATGGAAATGTGAGGGAACTTTTTCCTTATTGAATTTTTACAACCCCTGTTTAACAGTTTTTACATGTCAGGGTATGAGCTCTATCCCACTCATTTATATGCCATTTATTTTGGATGTTGTATGTGGGTCTGGTCTTCTAACATGCAGTTATTACTGCAGACATTTCCAGTCCTACAAGCCTGCTTTCTCCTAGCCTGTTTAACCTTTATCCACCAGATTCACCAAGACCTTCAAGACCGTACAATAAAGATATCCTATACTGATTGCTCCCATGGTGCAGTTGGGAAAAGACACTTTTGGTAAATATTCTTCTTTAAACATAAAATCCATGGGTATGTTAAAAGCATGCAGGAGGAGAGGGCCTTGTATACACATGAAAAGTAGAACAATACAACTTACTTTAAATGTGATGTGATTTGCATTAATACCTCTCATTTCTATTTGACTATGGTATCTTATTTTTAAACATGAGTCTATTTAGTAAAATGTTTGGTCACAGATTGAAATGAATCAATGATGAATTAGGATACCAAGATATTAAAAAAGTCAAATTCCAAGGCTGCCTTTTTCCTTTAAATCCTCTCCTCATGGCTTTTCATCAAACTATGCATAAAAAAGTAGTTTTCAATTTATTTGATGTCCTTTTAAGTAAAAAGGTGAATAAAATGTACTGGCATAAAGGGTGAAACCAGGATAGTGGATAAAACTGTTCTCTTCCTCAAGATAAAATTCTGTTGTGTTATTTTTCTTCATAAAATTGTTTAGAGGCCTTTAAGGTTTGTATGAGGTTGCATCAAGGTAACATAAACAAAGATAGTTGATGCTCAGCTTAAAGGAAGGGCCTGCAGTTATTTAATAAAGAAACCTGATAAGCCCACCTTGTCGTTCATGAGAGAAAGAAAATGAAAATTTCATTTTCCGTGGGGAAGGCAACCGATCTTGATTTTAGTTTTTTGAGCTCCTCTTGACAATGAGCTAAATTACTGCTAAAATGCCAAAAAGGAGAATGGGAGTGTGTGTGAGACAAGTGTTGAGATTATATTTATGTTTAGGTGTAAAACCATACCCCAGTGGGTCTGAAGTAAGGGATGACAACCATAATCAGACAATTTAGCAGTATGACAACTTTAATTTGTGAGTGATCATGATACAATAAAAGAATGTCTCAACAAATGTAAGTGGGCAATAAGTACAAAGTAGTCTATCACTTTTCTCAGCGCTGGTAGAGCATTTAATGGATCAAAAACTGTTTAGCAATACTGTACACAAATTCCTTGTTAATTTATTCAATCAACTGGTTTACACATTTAATAGACAAATATTTGTGACATGTGCAAATAATGTGAAAGCAAGAAGACTGTCTGCATGTCTCGATCTTATGGCTAAATAAGACATTAAACAGCTCTTTTTTTTTGGAAAAGTACTTGTTAATGTAGATAGCTATCAGGTACTGTTATAATATATGCTACTTAAAACATGTGTTAAATTCTACTAAATTCTTCTTCTAAATTCTTCTAAATTCTTCTTCTAAATGTGTTAATTTCTACATTCAGCACAATATATGCTGTTAGATTGTTAGATGGCCTTCATATGATAGACAATACTATTTTTATATCTACTGTGTATATTATATCTGCTTAGAAGATTAAGAAACCTGGAGATGTTTAAAAGGCTCTAGAACAGCAAGTTGCTTAATTTGACAGACATGTATGTATCTTACAACAATTGTATACTTTGCTTCATAAAAAACTGTTGTACTCTAAGTATTGTTCCAGCAAGACTCCACTTTGTAGAGTTAGGATAGGATAATGTTAGTCCCTAGTCTCAAGTGTGCCTTGTTGGTCCCTTACAGGGGACTATTGAGATTGGGGACTAATGAGAGAAATCAAGCTAAATGGAGGACCAGATGAGGGACCAATGAGACAGGGGACTAAATGAGGCCCCATGAGATGGGGACCATTGAGACGATTAGGGAATCAAGGAGACCGGAGGCTGTAGAGTGGACCCCTTAAAGTTAGGATCCAAAAGTAAAGTAAACTAAATTGGAAGTAAACTTAGCTTATATTTGCTCTGATTTGAACATCTCTAGTATAATATCTCTTGTATCCACCCTTTCAGTATTTTATTGGCTGAGGAGTTACTCCATAATATAATGCAGTGGGAACAGCATTGTCACATGATTCTCAAGAGCCAATCATGATGAAGGGTATAATTCTGCACTTATCCAAAGGTGGCAACAGTTTTCCTTTAGATTAAATTAAAATAAAGTTGATAAATGTGAGCCCTTGCCATGAACTTGCTGTATTGACGTATGTACAGTCTGAAATTTATTTAACACTAGGATCATTGACTTGCTCTCAGTTGTGAGTCATGAGGAAATGGTCACAGTAAAAATATAAACTTGATTTCATTCCTTGCCCATTTACACAATTTGATGATTGACAGACAGTAATACTCCATGCAAGACATTTAATCCAATTCAAGAAATCCTAGCCACAGTATGCAGAGCACACAGAAGGGGTTTTGATTACAATCCTGCCCAAAGTACTATGTAACTTTTGCAACCCAAGTGGACTAGAAGCTCGGTGAAGTGATAATAATAGACCTCCAGCAGTGGGTTTGGAAACTTGATATACCTCAGTTGAACAATAGATTACTGAGGTTAGAAAATCAACTTTTTTACCGCAATCGAAACAGCATGAGTGAAGGCCTTCAAGTATGAGAGAGAGGGGTTTTTTAGTTGGAGTTGGAGTTTAATATTGGCCCAGTTTTCAACATATCGGTTCAAGTCAAGCCGGCTATGGCCTTTTTCCAGCAGTAGCTCACTGCCTTGTTTTCCCTACTCCATCACTTAATGCTGAGCACCATGCTAGCACAATGGCAGTCACGGTAAGTTCAGTTTTTAAAGTCTTTGGTATGACCCGGCCAGGACTTGAACTTCCAACCTCCCAGTTGCAAGCCAGGTGCCCTAAACACTTGACCACGTAGTCATGAGGGAGGGGAGACAGGTATATGCCTGAAGCTTCCAATGCAGAATATTGTACATGACTCTTTTTACGAAAAAAGAAAATACACGTTTTGTCCCACAACAGTATTTTAACTGCAACCGAGACTGTTAGCTACTCCACCTCTGTTTATGGGAGGGAAGACTCGCATGTCTGAAAGGAAGATTTTTGTCATTACATTAAAGGGAAATGTTGCATTTAAAATGCTCCAGCAAAGCATTAAAAGTAAATAGCTCTAGTCATTTTCAAATCATTTGGTCTCAACAATATACCCCAGCAATGGCTTCATCTTCTCAAATATTTTTCACAAGATGAGTTTTGAAAGTTGCATCTTTTGAAATGTTAAAAGTTTTGGTGAACAAATTATTCTTGAGCAACAAACAACTGAAATTCTATCAGAGGGAAACTTGTTTCTTGAAAAGAAGGCTACCATCCTGCCTTATTTGTAATTATTTTCACTCTTTGCCAATTAATATTGGTTTTAAAAGGATGAAATTTCCTTGTAAAACAAACACAATATTTCCCTTTAAATCCAGAGTTTAGATATTGTAGTACCTTCATTTATTGTTAGCCTTTTTATTCAGGATATGACGTCTGTGTGTGGCCATGAAAAGTTTATAACAGTGCAAAGAAATCTGTCATTAGATGTATCACTGCTGTGTTCTTTACGGATTATCAGATGTCAATTAAAATTTCTTGGACATTAGCAAATAATAATCTCAACTCTAAAGAGCATGCACATTGAAGTTGTAAGGCTTTCCTCAATCCCCCTCATGTGAGTTTACACAGTAATATTGGCCTACTATCCTAATCTGAGATGCCTTTCAACTGACGTCATGGCAAAATATTGACGACATTGTTTTGAGATGAGGTAGTAAGCCTCTGGATTTTGATTGGAGGCCTTTTCTTGCTCATATGCTTTG
Organism: Holothuria scabra; assembly: GCA_037179385.1. Classification (NCBI taxonomy): domain Eukaryota; kingdom Metazoa; phylum Echinodermata; class Holothuroidea; order Aspidochirotida; family Holothuriidae; genus Holothuria; species Holothuria scabra. The sequence continues at coordinate 9,823,437 of CM074195.1, read as the reverse complement.
TGCTAAGATTGGAGGAAAGTAAGTTTAAAGAGTGAAAGGAGAGGGGGGTATGGCAATATTCCCAAGGTTCACTTAAGGTTCCAGAATCTTGGGAACATCCACACTTCTGGAAACATTGAACCCTGGGAATAACGAACCTTGTAACCATGGCCAATTCATCGAGATATACCAAAACATGCAGGGAACATCCAACCTTGGGAACATTGAACCCCAGGAACATCGGGTAGAGCCCTTCAAAGGTAACTAGCATCTTGTTTTTTTCCAGTTTTGAATTTCATATTCTCTTCTTAGAGTATTAAATGCATAATTTCCTGGCCCCAAATGTTCAGTGCATTTCTTTTCCTGCCGGATTTCCTATTTTTTTGTCAGATTTTATATTTTTTTTTGTATCTTTGTCAAATAAACTGTATACATAATTGAACTGAAGATAAAATGGTACTTCGATGAACTTTATCTGAGGCATTTCTGTCACGTTGATGTTTGTTTTTTAAAATCTTTTCATTTCTTGTTTTATGCCGTGTCATTTTTTTTCTGTTGTCATTTTTTATTCATCATGGCTTAGGTGTCTAGCAGAAATTTTTACGGTAGCAAAGGCTCTTTGCATGGGGTATACTTATTGTGAAGCAGCAGGTAAAAATACATACCAAACCTTTTTTTTTTCCTCAAAACATGACATTCACATAATTTCATATTTTTCTTTCTTGGCAGCAGGCCTACACATATATACTCCAAATACTCTGTATTGCAAGTTAATCTATATATTGGACTTGAAAAACTGTAATAAACACAAGAGTTTTATGAATAATCCATCATTTATTAATGTTAAATTGCTTGCAAGTATATTGTACTTCATTTAGTAGGATAAAAATAATTGCCTGCTGGATAAAAGTAAGTGGCATATTATTTTGGACAGTAATTACTGGTTAGTAAATTTTAGAAAAGGCAATTTTGTGATCGTTATCTTCTTTTATTAACGAATATTGACTACCAAGACTAACTTAATTTTGAAATCTTCTTGCTGTTGAGTGAGAGATGACAAAGTAATTTTAAAACTTTTTGACAGTGTAAATGTGAATGCACTTTATAATTCTTCATAAGAACTGCTCTCTATACATATTTATACCAGGGTCACCACTGGATCGTGAAAATAGGGTGCTATGGGGTAGGCCTGCAGTGATTACTGCTCTGAGGGAGGAACTGCATTGAAATACTATTACTAAAACAAAAAGAAATTGCTCCACTAACGTGTGGAACATATACCCGCCATTCCATGTCTTTTATCCAGGGATGTATTACCAAGCCAAATAATTTTTTGAGGTACTTTCCAAGGGCTTCAACCTACTCTAAAATGTGATTGGGTCCAATCAGATGTCTAACAGTTGTTGCAGTTGAAGGCAAGTTTGAAAGTAAAATTTGTGCAAAAAACTGGTGGAATAGTAAACTTCTCCTCAGGGCCATAATGAGAAATGTCTTCCTTCTTGGTCTGCACTGCCATAATATCTGACATGAATATCAATATCAGGGAGCATAGCTTTTTCTTGTCCTCAGCAGTCAGCAGACTACTATGTACCCATTGTACTCCTACTGAATATTTTGTACAGCCCAATGACTGTAAGTAGTCCACTGGGCAAGTTAAATGGCTTCCTCTCATGTAAAAGTGCAATTTCTATAGTAGTCCACACAAATTCTCTCAATTGGCACAGCTCTTTGATTGACAGCTGCTATAAAATATATACCGAGTACCAAAACTCATATTACATAAGATGGGTTTTGTATACTCACCCTGAAGCAATAAACTGAGATTGTGTCTGGATAAGGATCAATTTTAGACAGTTGTACATATGGGAACGATTGGTTCACATACCACAAGCTGCCACACGTAGCGACGAGTTAGTGTGTAAAACCGGCAGTAAAAATTCAAGGTTCATGCAACAAAACAGGTCATTTCTAAACTTCTGTTACAAATATCTTCCTATTTCAATCGCTTTAGTGAGGATTAACTTGTTTTAAGTCTATTTACATTTCTTTCATAACTCTATGTAATTTAAAAATCCCGTACTTTCATGTTTGAAAAAAGTGATTTTTAAAAATTTTCAATGGAGAAGTAGCTCAAAATCCACAAGCCCTTCCAAAAAACTCTTTTTAACTTGCGATCGGTATGCGCTTCTGTACTATTTCAAATGACCTTTGTAAGTCTATTTTGTTCATTACCATATTTCAAAGACTCAATATGATTGGAGTAAACTAAGTACCGTACTTTTTCATGACAAATGAGAAAAGGTTTAAGACATTTACCTCTTTTCTTAACTTCTCTATTGAATTTGCTATGACGTCATCGGCTGTTCCATTGTTGCTTGTTGGGGGTTTCACACATAGCCAACAACACATGTCAAATACTTTGTTTTCGATACGAGTTACTGCGTTAAGTTATACCATTTTCACACAAATTGGCTCACCTATATTACTTTGAAATATTTTTTGTATCATGGAAGTTGCAGTCTAGTAGAAACCGAAGACTTTGCCGAACAATGGGTAACCGTTTCGAAAAAAATTACGATTTTAAAAAGCTGTGCATGGGGACTCAAGCAGAGGACGCCTAAGGTTAAGTTAGGTCTATACTATTACCATAGAGTTCCGAGGTGGTAACTCCATGCTGTTACTAATACAAAACAAAAGTTACGTCGCTGTTAGTAGTTTTGTGTAGCCCATTTTACCTTACACCATGGACTGTTTTTACTGCCATTCATAACAGTTAATAAAAATAGCGTCATGCTAGTAGATCTATACCCTGCGAACAGCATACCGCTGCTTATAGCGTTCTGCACCAGCGTTCAAACCAGTGAGCTTATTCTTAGTAATGTCTCCCAGTTGTTGCATGTGCTTTTCACAATAGGATGAACGTAACAAAGTAACAACAACAATACATTTGTTCGCCGCGGCAATATACACGAACGATACCCGATACCTAAGAAAATAATGGTGTTGTCTAAATCTTTGTTTACATTCGACGATGCATCCAGTATCTGTTGCGCGATAGGTTTCTATGTGAACCAAATCACGAGAATCGTTCCCATATGGGAGGGACTTAAATAATTAAGTTGGTTAGGAGAATTGGAACTGTTTGGGGTGAGAAGAAAAAACCTTTAATGAGTCTCACCATGCCTGCTTCATTAACTTGGCCAGTGGGCTGATTGTGGGCACGGGCTGTTCAGAGTATCCAGTAGGAGAACAGTGGATAGAGTAGTAATCTGCTGACCCCTGGAGACTAGAAAATGCTATGCTCCCTAAACCACTGGGAAATTTTTCCTGCAGGATATACACCCAGCACCATGCACCCAAATAAAATGAGTTAAAAATTATACCCAAATTGTTCTATTTTAAATGTCAGAAATATTTAAATCATACCTGATCATATACAGACCATAAAAAAAAAAAAAAAAATTATGACCTGGCAGTGTGGAATGACTTGCATGACATTAAAATCATGTCCATAGGCCATGGCCAGTTGTGTCTTAATCACGACTAGCTTGACTAAAATCACAGAATGTGCAAGTTACTAACCATCACTGATACAACTTTCCCGAATTGTGCAGGACTACTGGGAATTGTAGGCTTATGGGCATTTTCATAGCATGGAAATGTTTAGCACGAAATCATTTACTCAGATTTTTGGTTTTTGCAACCAAATAATCAAGATAGATCTGAAACTGAGCAAAATAATCGCTGGTGGCATCCCCTACCTCTTCCCTTAAGTTCTACAGATCTGATTTCTAGTATTACATTAGTAGTCCCAGGATTTCTAGATGTAGTAAACAGAGGAGCAGTGATTGAGGCTCTCTTTAAAGCAGTTCATTGAGTTGGTTCATTCAATTCAGCAAATTTTTCTAAACCTGTTAAGTTTCCTTCACATACCCATGAAAAATGGTCAAATTTAGACACTCCCCACATTCTACATATAAAAAATTGCTTTATGAGTGATTACTAAATGGTTTCATTAAGTTTTCAGAAATTTGTGACCAGACACTTTTCAAATTATGCACAAAACCATTACAGACCAGGATCCCACAAAATTCAAAATTTTGATTTTTTCTGTAACTTTTGGATATGAAACTCGGTTAATCCCGCTAATTATCAGCATTGACATGTGGTAGTGACCCTTTAACACTCTCATAAAGTTATCAATACCAACTTAATGAGCCTCTTTCAAGGGAACTTGCAGTGAACTAATGTAGCAGTCTATTCTGTTTCATGAATGGCTCTTGAGAGTCATGTGACAGTTACCTCTGAGGTAGTTACTTCCATGTTGGATGTGAAATTTTTCACCAGTATTGTTTGGACTAGAAACAGTATTTGTTAGTACTGCTAATCTTTACAGCATGTTGCTGTTCTACAGTTGTGTTTCTAAATTCCCAGGGACCATTTTAAAAACATAGTTGTATTTTTCAAGCAGGAAAGAATGCATATGTATGACCATTATTGTTAAAGGTTAGTAATAACAACGTATCTTGCAATATTTGAAAAACAAGTTTAAGATTTCAAGATAAATGATTTGCTTCCTGTGAGTATGTGCAGTTTGCTATTTGAATTCATTTCTGGAGAACACCCACATCAGGTTGGTATTTTAACTTCATAGGGAATACTTTCTTTGAGTTCAGTATTCTGTCAAACTTAAACTTGTTTTCATTCACAAAATTTAAAGACCCCTTCAATTAAACAGTCAAACCACCATTTTAAATGTTTTAGCAGACTTGGCTAATCAGAAGGCTGTGTAATTTCCGCAGGTGTTGATCCCTTTGACTGGCAAGTAATCCCTTAACAAAACATTAAATGTGCATTTGGGAAATGGTTTTTATTTCCTTATAAGTGTCAAAAGTTGTCAGGAGTCTGTACTCTGGCTGTTTAAAGGCAGACTTCGATTTTTAAAATATCAAAGATAAATTTAAGAGAAAACTTCATGAGTTCACACAGTGTTGCATATAGTGTAAACTTTTTGGCAGTGTTTGTAGTTTTCATAATGTAACCTTTGACCTTGGCCAATTTCATCATGATATCACAGGAAATAGTGGGAGTTATTTAGATGAGGTTTAATGGCTCAGTTTCTAATCAATTTTTTTAAGTCGTGCCGGTCATGGTATTTTTGCGGTTGTACGTGGCTTGCTTGTTTACCCTACTCCATTGGTTGGGCTGAGCTTTAAATACAATGACAGTAGTTCCATTTTTGAAAGTCTTTGGTATCACTGGCCAGGAGTTCAACTTCAGACCTCCAGCTGTAAGTCAATAGCTAAAATGTACAAAGAGAAGGAATGATGTCCCACTTTGTGGGAAGGAGGATATGGGTAGTTTTTGAGAACATGGAGAGAGGGGAGACAACTCAAACAGATCATGAAGGCTTACCATAGCTATAGCAAGAATTTAGGTGCTTATGGTGGATTGGGTTCTTTATCCAAGGTATCATGGGATGACAGAAAAAAAATCAAACACAGTTTTAAATATCATTGGGACATTTCTGCTGACAAAATATTGCTGATATACTGTGCCCCAACCAATGGTAGCATTCTTCCTAGGTAGTCTTCCCACAATTTGGAGTGGAACAGGTGAACTGTGTGAGGGTGCTATTGTAGACTATAGAATATTTGTGCCAACTCATGACCTAATTACTTGAATTCTGAAGCTTATCCATGGCCACAATGAAAGTAAAGAGTGACCCATTTTTAAAACTTTAATGGAGACACCCACTCCTTCACCCCCCCCCCCCCTGGCCCCTCCACCCTGATGGATATCCAAGATGTGTGTCCTGTCTGGAAAAAAGATACATGGTTATCCTATAGTCATGGCCTTTGCCAAAGCAAATTCTGAAAACATGCAGATATAAACATGCATTGGTTATGTATGTCTTATGATATTGTACATATATATTGGCAATACATGTGTCATGTAGGTTAATCTTTAAAAGTCGAGCAGTTCTCGAAATTGAAGTAGTGTAGTAGACTGTCCTGATTCATTATTGGCTCGTGGGAGTCATGTGACAACATTTTTTCCCTGAAATGTGAAATTAACTATCAGTCACAGGTTGGTTTTCCATATGCAATATTGAAGTCCTGGAATGAATGAAAGATACTTAGAAGAGAAATAAGAAGAACAATTGTGAGATTTTGCTGTTGTTTCAAAATACTTTTGCGAGGACTGTAATCGTTTACCCTTCAAATCTTAGCAGTTGACTTCATGCAGAAAACACTCCCTATGGTATGGTGTATTATCCACTCCAGCAATAAATCATTGACCTCATTTTTTCCTTCTATTGCATGTAAGGTACCTTTATATTGTAGTATGGTGCATTTCTGCACAGTTAAGTTGTGAGTAGTCCACTTCTTCCATTGAAGGGTCCCTTTGTAAAAAGGGGTTTCCCCCACAATTGACTCAAATGTACTTGAAAAATGCCTAGTCTTTGGCAATATTACTTGCAAATACATTGCAAAACCTTTCTGCATTTTTGAACTCAGGATGAAGAGACTTGCCTTCTTACTTTTTGAAACTTTCTCAATTCTCTGCTTGATTATGTCTTATTGCCTGTTGTGAGGAAATTTATGAAGCGTACACCACAGACACGCTTAATGTTGCTTTCACACCTGACTAAATGATTGACAGTGTAATGGATAAACCAAAAAACACAAAAAGTTGCATAAAATTTAGTGTGAGCTAACTAGCAGACCTGTGAAATGTGTGTTAATTGGCAATAGTTGGTTAAAAAGCAGTCTGAACACAATGAAAGCATAGGCCTATCACTTGAGACACAGATCATATGTGACAAAGTCGATACTAGTTACACCCCACAACCCCCTTTTATCTTATGGGGGGTCGTTATTCAATTCTTTAGAAGCAAAGTCGCAGCATTACTCTGAGTGCAAGCTGAGTGCAAGACTATTTCCAAATGGTTCAGTACAATTGCAGCTACAGAAGGTACAGGTACAGAACCATACTGCCATGTAAATGGCATTTTTCATTCAACAAAATTTGGTAGAAAAATTTTCTCATTCACAAGTGAAAACTCCATCTCAGCATGCATATAGCATTGGGAACATATTAATTTTCAAAGAAATTATTTTTTTTCAGGGATTTCGATGTATGTTGGAAAATTTGTGATGTCAAAGGTGCAGATTAATTTAACATTGCATTACATTTATGTGTAATTTTGTGATGCTGCTGCAGGAAGCATTAAAGGCCCAGTTCTCTCACCCCAAACAGTACCAATTCTCCTAACCTTCTTACTTCAATAGGCCCCTCCCACAATTGTCTGAAATTCATCCTCATCCAGATACAATCTCAGTTTATTGCTTCAAGGTGAGTATAGAAAAACTCAATTTATATAATCAAATGACTCTCAGTACCATTTATTCTGAGTAATGTAAGCTTTGTACTCTGAATTGTTTGAATTAACTGTTAATCAAAGAACTGAGCCAATTGTGAATTTTGGTACCCCCATACCAAAATTGTAGTTTTGGGTGAGAGGTTTGGCCCTATAAGCAACATTGTTTGTGATGGGCCACATATGGTCCGGTTGGTGTAATGCAAGGTCCATTTCCCTCCTCCTTATCTCCTCTTTACATATTTATTTCCCTTATTGCCTCGGTAGCCCTAGTGACAACTGTCACCATTACCAGAATAAATGAGCTTCTGCTGCTGCTAATTTAGAATGGCGCCCTCTGTTATGAAATTTTGTCTTATGGAAATAGGTGGCACTGTTTAAATAAGTAAAAGTTGCCCTTTCCAAACTTGAAGACAGAATTATTTAGTCCTAGCTTAGGTGGTGTGAGTCTGCATGTGGGAGAGAGAGTGGGGAGGGGGAAGGATAGAGAAAAAGCAGACTACCTTTCTCGGGGAACATTCCTAATTTTGAGGTTGGCATTGCTGCTTTGGAAACTCTCACATGAGTCAATTTTCAAAGCTTTGTTAGTGCCATAAGCTGAGTGGGAAGGCCTTGATAGTGATCCTAAGTGGGTCAATTTTTGAAACTTGGGTTAGTGACAGACTAAATGGGACAATTTGGAAGCTTTGATTGTGACTTCTCATGAGTGGGAAATTTTTTATGTCTTTATTGAACCATGTGTTTGATGGGTTTGGAAGTTTGAAAGTCTCAATAGTGAACCTGAATTGGCCAGTTTCAAGACTTTGATTGAATTTGTACAAGAAGAGGTCAACTTAAACTCCTTGATAGTGACTGAAATAATATTGAATGGGCCATTTCAAGGCCATGATAGTGATTGAAATTTATTCCTTAGAAGGTGAATCATAGGGACTGCATTTTGATTTACTTTCTGACCCTCTCATTCATGGCTGAAACCAAGATGGATCACTGTAAACCCAATCTTTAACAAAAGTGCTATAAAGTTATGTGGGTGGAATTATCCCTACAGTTCCTCATACCATGTACTGACACCTTTTTGATAAGTACAAACAAAGAGAATTTTCAAAACCTCTCATGAGAAACTTAAAAATTTTTGGAGGAAGCAGTTGAAGAGGGGATAAGGAATTACAATTGTTATCACTAATTTGTAGGGCTGAGTTGAAACATCAGAATTGCACTTATGTTTCTATACCTACTCAAATTATTAAATTGCCAGAAGTTATCAATTGAAGACAAAGTCATAGTTAGACAAGGTACTGAAAAGAAGGGGATGGAGAGAGAGGGGGGATGATGTGTTAAATGAGTTTAAAGCAGTGGCAACCTAAAATTTTGTAGTGCAAAACTTTTTTGAAGGGTCCTGGTCCCCTGTCTCGAGCCAATCCATAGCCAGTGGCATAAATCCTAAGTGTCGGGGGGGGGGGGGGGGAGGAAGAACCCATGGACATCAGGGACTTAAGGGAACACCTTGAGAATCTTGCACCCACAATGGCACTTTGGTAGCTCTGGTGATGGGGAACCCAGCTCATCCTTGCCCCTGGATAATTATGACTATCTTCGGCAGTGGCCTAACCTGAAGATGGATACAATCGAGGATGTCCATGTAATGTTCCGTATTAGTGGTAAAATCCCTCACTATCATTCACAGTTTGTGGAAATGAGCAAAAAAAAAAAAAAAGTTTGGTTTTTGATTCCTTGCCGGAGGCAGGCAAGGAATCTATGCGATGGTGGTTTCGTGTGTATGTGTGTGTGTGTATGTGACGCTTTGGCTTGTAAACACGATATCTCAAGAAGGGTCAGTGTGACTAACCTCCTATTTGGGTGTGTAGGTTGGTCATATTAAGTAGATGATCCCTATTGTTTTTGGTGGAGATCAAAGGTCATTTGGGGTCACGAGAGGTCAAAAGGTCAAAACTTTGTAAACGATAACTCGAAAACAGTACATGTGACAATGCTCATATTTGCTCTGTGAATTGGTCATATTGAGTAGATGATCCCTATTGCTTTTGGTGGAGGCCAAAGGTCATTTGGAGCATGAGAGGTCAACAGGTAAATTCCTTAGAAATTGCTTGTAAACACGATATCTCAAGAAGAGTAAGTGTGACTAATCTCATATTTGGTGTGTGCATTGGCCATATTGAGTAGATGATCCTTATCGATTTTCGTGGAGATCAAAGATCATTTGGGGTCACCAGAGGTCAAAAGGTCAAAACTTCGTAAACACGATATCTCAAGAACGGTACATGTGACTATGCTCATATTTGGTGTGTGGGTTGGTCATATTGAGTAGATGATACCTATTGCTTTTGGTGGAGGTCAAAGGTCATTTGGGGTCACGAGAGGTCAATAGGTAAATTCCTTAGAAATTGCTTGTAAACACGGATTCTCAAGAAGAGTAAGTGTGACTAATCTCATATTTGGTGTGTGCATTGGCCATATTAAGTAGATGATCCCTATCGATTTTCGTGGAGGTTAAAGGTCATTTGGGGTCACGAGAGGTCAAAAGGTCAAAACTTCGTAAACACAATATATCAAGAATGGTACATGTAACTGTGCTCATATTTGGTGTGTGCATTGGCCATATTGAGTAGATGATCCCTATCGATTTTCGTGGAGGTTAAAGGTCATTTGGGGTCATGAGAGGTCAAAAGGTCAAAACTTAGTAAACAGGGTATCTCAAGAACGGTACATGTGACTGTGCTCATATTTAGTGTGTGGATTGGTCATATTTAGTAGATGATCCCTATTGATTTTCCCAAAGGTGAAAGTTCGTTTAAAGTCAGCATGTTCAAAGCCTGATAAGCTTTCCTGCACAGTCTTTCAAGAAAGGTCACTTGTAGGGTCCTGTAACTTGTCATGTAGATGGCACATAGTGAATACATGGTCCCAGAAGTTTTTGGTGGAGGTCAAATGTCATTTGGGTTCACGACGGGCAAGGGGGATCTCAATGTAGGAAGATTGGATACCTTGCATGTGTACTTTGTGGGCACATTATGGAGCCCTGTTAATTGAAAAACATTGCAAAGCAATGTCAATGTGAAAAAAGGCCTTACATTTCAGCAGCAAGGAATCACTAGGCCTTTTGGCTCTCTGGTTGTTAAACTTTGAGTGTGCCAGCTTAGTTACAGGATCTCTCCAACTGGGGAGAGAGTGCAGAGCATGGCCACTCTGAAGTTTTAAAACAATATTCCATCATGATGACCCCATTGGGCAAAATATAAAGTTCTGTACCCTCAGTAAACCTTATCTTTCCATGCTAGCTTTGCTTCTCCATTGAACCATAGAGCTATGGTTGAACTTACCAGTCATTGTTTTTGTGTAAGTTTTAGAGCTAAATTGGGACTGAAATAATGTTCATGTTGTTTATGATCTGTTCTCTTTATTTTCAAAAGTGTTCTAGGTGATTCTGTTAGAGCGCCATCACTTTTTTGAGTTTGTCAAGCTGTCAATGTTTTCCATTTTGAAGATAGACATCAAAATGCACTTTGGGCTGAAAGGGGAAAAGCAGTCATCCTGACTTTAATTAGTCTATTAAGCTATCCAGTTTCATGAATTGCTCTTTGTAATCATTTGACAGTATTTTTCTTCTGAAATTGTGAAATTTAAGGGCTGTCAATACTCACCACAAACTAGCAATTTTTTATAGAAGTCTGCAGAAAGTCTCAACTAGCACAGCTTTTTAATTGACTGCAAATTAAAAAAAAATGCAGAGTACTTAGCTGTAGCTCATATTACACAGCATGTTTAGTACTGAAAGTGTTCTGATTACACATCAGGTCTTGTGTACTCGCTCTCAAGAAATAAACCAACATTGTGACTGGATGAGGATGAGTTTGAGACAGTTGTGGTAGGAGCTAATAAGTGAATAGGTAATGACAATTGCATGATGAAATGGTCCCTCTTACTTTTTGTTGCATTCTTCCTCTCTGCCTGAATTACCACTTCAGGGAGAAAAAGAAGCCCACTAAATGCAGACTTGATTAAGTCAAGTTTCATATCTGATTTGATTCATTGATTGACAGTAAAAGATGTGTTTGAATACACAAAAAGTTACGTAACATTTGGGGGTTAGCTAACAGGTCAGTCAGCATGTGTTAATTGCTTTTCACTCACTGTGAACACAATGAAAACATAGCTCATTTGAGGTCAGAGATCATGTAACAAACTCAGATAGTGGTTACACCCCACACCGCCTTCGATGTACTGGGATGTCTATGTTGCTTTTTCAAGAAGCGACGTCACAGCATGGGTACTTCGTGGGGTGAGAAGAATTGGCCTGCAATGGGTTAGTTTGTTAGATGAGGTTCTACAGCTCAGTTTCTAACCAGTTGATTTAAGTTGGACAGGCCACGGCTTTTCCCCAGTTGTGGCTCTTCGGCCTTTAATGGGAGTAATTGCTTGGTTAACTATGAATATGCAGTATTCGAGTCCTGATATACCTTGAAGGATACTTGGAAAAGAAATAAGAAGAAAATGTGAGATTTAAAGGTTGAAGGTTGAAGGGACAGGCTTTAAACAAGCAGAATTCACTGTTGTACTTTTCTTGACATTTCATTGACATTTTCTTATTTCTTTTCAAAGGATCTTTTGTTATATTTTAGGACTTCACCGTTCAAGTAAAAGAAAGCAGTTAGCCTACTTTTAGTAAATTTCATATCTGAGGAAAAAAGTGTCACATGACTCCAACGAGCCAATCAGGAAACAGAACAGTCTACTGCACTTCTTAAAGTTAGGGTCACTTCATTCCCCGTTTAAAGGGCACTAGCAGTTACTCCAAACTTATTTTGAAACATACAGATTTCTTCAGGTTTTGCTGCCAAGTATCTTACAAAAAAATTTCAGGACTTAAGCATTGCATTTTCAATGTAAACCAAGGAGTTCTCCTAAATTTCATAATTTAGTGAGAAAAAAAATTGTCACGTGACTCCCAAGAGCCAATCATGATGCATGACAGATAACTGCACTAATCCAGGGTGTTGGTCTTGCTCTTAAAGGTCAAGAGCAGTCCCCAAAACTTCTTTGAAGCAACAAGCTAAATATCACAATTTTGTCTTATTCCTCTTCAAAGACTCTCATCACTTTTTATAACTTTAATAGGTTATTGCCTATTCAATGTTAAGCAATCAGAAACTTCTAGTAAGTTTCACATTTGAAGAGAAAAACTGTTGTCGCATGACTCTCAACAACCAATCATGAAACAGGACAGTCTACTACTCTACTTCAAGTTGAAGTGACTGCTCATGCCCTTTGTGATTAAAAAATTGATAGATCAGTTGTATCTCCATAAAATATCATGTGTTAATGTAGCTTAAACATGTCACAGCACACAGTGAAACTTTGTGAGGAGACAGCTGGGGCGCATACTCATGTAACATGCCTTCAACAGGTTTTTGGACGGTAAAAGTCCCGGGGGGGCGGGGGGGGGGGAATTCATCCGAACCATTCAACTCAATTGCGGAGTTTTCACATTTTTGTTATGGAGATTTCAAAATTTAAGATGAAAGAAAATCACAGTGAAAATTATTGGAGGCTGCAGTGGTCAGTGATTGAGTTAGTAAGCTAGTAGATGGACTTTTACGGCCCAATTTCCAACCAATATTGGTTTAAGCACGGGTGACCAGAGAGAATAATGGTACAGCACTCATCAGGGATGAACCTCTATTGGTTTTGGACAGTTACATGATATTCCCTAAGATATTCCCTAAGAGGGACTGGGTCAGTATATGATCACTAAGGGCCTGTGGCCTCCTATCATCAAGTAGCCAGCCTCAACAATACGGAGATAATCCTACATGGAGAGGGTGGCGCTTCAAGGTAAATTCAAGTTGGCACTCTTATCATGGAAAAACCAACATATAATCTGCTATCACTCCTGTAAAAGGATTGATTACTTTCAAGAATGAAAATAAGGTTGGAAAAAAAAAAGTCAACCCAAGCCCAGCTGCATTTAGCCTGTATCAACCACATCCATTAAAAGTTGATGCAGAACTTCTTTGACAAGTAAATTTCACTATGGTATGAGTTTTTTAGTATTCTTTGTCCATTGCTGCTCCATTAATGTCACATGTAATATACCTATCAATTCTTTTAAACTGAGGAAAGTCAGTTATGACAATTGCAATTTTTCAGACCTATGATTATTAAAAAGAGTGAACTGATCATTTCCAATTCAATTTAAATGAAAAAAGTGATCTTTCCAAGTTTGTTTTTAAAAAATTGCTATATGTTAGGAATTTCTTCTTATTCTGCTGACAAGAATCTTTCAATCATTATGTTTCTTCATGATAATGTGTGGAATGTGGATATTGGAGATGAGGTATTCAAGAAATAAAAAGTAAAATGTCACATTAATGAAAGCAGCCATTCCTGGCTAAATAAAAATAATGTGGTACATCAATTTAAGAGGTTGGGGGGGGGGGGAGGGAGGTGGGCACTGCATTTTACCTTTCAGTATCAATCATTTTACAAATAGCTATCACAAAGAATTTGGGATAGAATGTTATGTATTGTTTTTTTTTGCTACAGTGAAATGTCATTAACAAAAATGATGGATACCAAAAGCTTATCCCGCAATCCTTTGCGATTGCTATTTGGAAGAGAGAGATGATACTTTTAATTAAAGGGAATGAGTAGTGGTATCAACTTTTTGAAAATATCAGCTAAATTTTATAAATTTCTTTTGATCTCTTTTCCAAATACCTTTCATAATTATCCAAACGGTTTGAGAGATAATTAAGGGGAGAGTCATTATCTATAACCAGACAGTATGGGCAATTGGGCACAGGGAAACACATTAAGAACTTGGCAATAACTGCCAGGTAGATAAATGACCCTGCCCTAGCTGCTTTCAGGGGAAAATGAACATTCTCCACAGTTGCTGGAAAATTTGCCTGTCTCAAAGTACGAACATTTATGAGCACTTTGTGTTGACCTTTTCACAGTTGTCAATTTGTAAAATGTGTGTTAGTTTAAAAGTGATAATAATAGTTAAGATGCAAAGAGCAAAACCACTAGGGATCATGGACAATGTATTCAAAAATATTAAATGCTGGCACGATCCACTTAGACACCTTTATGTGGAAAATACTGCACTAGACTTGCGGCTGTGTTAAGTCTATAAATTAAGCTAGGAGGCACAATTGCTCAATAGTACTCGATTGTACAAAATTGATGTGGTGAACATCAAAAGATACTGAGGCTTTTTTGTACCCCAAGCAACAAAAATTTTAAATATGCCCAAATTTTTCGTTCCCTAAAACCAATGAAAATTGCAGGGTTGTTTTGAACGTTTCTCTCTGCTGAATTTATGCGGTAGGATTACAATGCATCATGGGAAATATTTGAACATGGCTTCACCCATGACACGATATGATATTCTCCCCATTGGATGGAAATGGATTCAAAACCGATTATCTCTGGAACTGCCAGAGAAAAAAAGAGTTGTATTGTAGGTCTACAAAATAGTTATTGTGCATGAATTGAAAGGTTATTAAGAGACAAAATTATTGTCATGTGACCCAATGGACTGATTCTAATAAGGATGATGCTTAATACAATAACATGCATAATTTCAAATTGGGGTGGGCTGTACTTTTCCCTTTAATAATGCAACTGTTGTCTGCCTGTTCAATACAAATATGATTTGAATGCAAATGTTTCTCTTTTAAAGTTAATTTCTGTCAGCAAAAACAAAAGTGGTTAGCAGTAATCCTTTGTTCTCCAATAAATACAAGTTTTACATAAATAAATAAATAAAAAAAGTACAATAAAAATAAAGAGCTATGAAAAATATGACTTTAAAGGGACAATCCTCTCACTCCAAACTACACTTCTTGTAGGGGGGTACAGAAACTCTCCATTGGCTCAGCTATTTGATTGACTGTTAATTCAAACAATGCAGATTACCAAAGCTTATATTACACAGAATGAACTGTACTGAGAGTATTTTGGTTATGCACACAGAGCTTTTCTATAATCATCCCGAAGCAATAAACTGAGATTGTGACTGGATAGGGATGAATTTCAGACAGTTGTGGGAGGGGCTTCAGTAAGAAGGTTAGGAGAATTGGTACTGTTTGGGGTGAGACAAATGGGCCTTTAAATATTTCTTTTTCTTTTCTTATTACAGATAATTCAGAGAAAATGAAAGGAACACAGGCATGTCTGTAAGGGATGCTGTCTTGGCTTGGATTAGGTGATTTGGTGAAGTGAATTTTGTAGCAGGACACATTCAATGTTAGATTGCCCTTCTTGACGCTATTAGATGCTTTGACCATTATGAGTGTGATAAATGGATTCAGTGTATCCACAAAAGAGACAAATATTTTAGCCCTGTCTCCAAAACAGAAAGAGGGCCTCAAGAATGGTCAAGTGGTTCCAGCAGTCACCATTCCTGGGGCCCCCATGGCGTCTACCAAGAAGCCGTACAATGGTCCCAGGCGGATGGTAGCCAGGAGCATCTCAGTTCCAAAGGAACGAAAGACACCCATTCTTAGTTTTGCGGATGCTGCTGCTGATGCTACCAAGGCAAAATGTTTGGAAGAGCAAAACAGGAGGAAGGTGTCAGCAGAGTGCCTCTACAAACCCAGTTCCTACATTCGTAGTTTGTCTGAAGGGCAAAAAAATCAACTCCTACAAAGTCCTTTGAGTTCTAGCAGACAAAGTCTCAATGATAACAAGGACCCTCTTGGGGGTGGAAGTGATTTTGATAACTTTCCCAAAAAGCGGCTTTTCACCAGGCAGAACAGTGCTCCAGCCCTGCATAGTTACTCAAAAACCAAATCCTCAAGTCCTCAGCTAGGAAGAAGTCACACCAAGGCGGGTCAACCTCAACCATGTTTGGCCTCGAGTCAGTTAATTAGGGTACGGGATAGAAGGGGTGCATTTTTTGGTGACAAATTTGATGTAGTGGATGAAATGTCCAAGGCAGGTCCTTCCTCATCTGGAATATTAAGTACTTTAGGGAACGGAGGCCCTAACATGAATAATGAGGGGGATCTACTTAAAGTGGCAAAACGCCCAGACAGTGACATGGAAAAGGGAAATATTAGTGTGATAACCAAAAATGGCCAACAGGACATTCCCATTATGAATGTAATACCAGCAAATGGGACCAGTTCTCAAAATGCTGTTAATTCTCTGCATACTCCTGTAGGAATGTCGTTTGTTCTCAGTGGTAGGGCCAAAATCGAAACACAGCATGAACAACCACCAGCGAAAGTGATTGAAGAAATTACTTCTAATGGTCTGAGCCATGAAGAAGTCCCAGCAAATTGCAAAGGTTCAGGCTGTTTAGAATCTGGTGTATTGTTTGAAAGAAAACAACGACAATGTAATGACAATTGTGCTGGTATAGATGCAGATAAAGATATAGAAATTCAGCATGAAGACTTTTCAGTTACAACAGAAGCTGGTATCGTCACTTGTGGTGTTGGTGTTCAGGACTTACACTTGAGCCAGTATGATAACGTAGGAAATCATTTACCGAGGGAAGGTGTTAGGGATAATGTGGAAGCTCAAGTGGTAACAGATCTGGATTCTTCGAACAACAACTTGAAATGCAGCAGTTCAAATATCAATTTCAGCGAAGACTTTTCCGATATAGAACCGCTAGAATCCTCACTGGAAGATGATAATGGTAACAGAATCATCAGAAAGAATTGTCAAATTCCCAACGAGGTCAATTGCGGAGACTTTTGTACTGAGAAAAAGAGACTGAGCAGGACAGATACTATGCTCTTTGAATCAAAGTCAGAATCAAATCTTTTGAGTTCTAGTTTGTCATCCAACAGCAAGATCAGGATGTTTACCCCAAAGTTAGGTAGGAAATTTGAGCGTGAATTTAGCGGATCGATGGATCGGTTGGGTGATGCAGATTCATCTCCACCAGTAATGAGGAAACGATGTCACACTGTTGGTGCTGTGTCCCTGTCACCACTCAGGTTACCCAAGTGGAGGTTAAAAAGATCTCAAAAAAGTAAAGATTTCCAAGATTCTGGAGGGTTGTCAAACAGTACAGATAAATTGATCTTGAGTGCCAATATCTCTCCAGAGAAACTCAGTGCTCAGGAGCAACTTCTGTTAAAAAGAGAGCAACAAAATTTTGAACCTTCTGAAACTGATTATGATGATGATGTGTTTTATAAGCGTAAGGATTTGAAGACATTCCTTGGTGTGCATAATAAAAATGAATCCCCTGCATCCAGTCCTGTAACTAGTCGACGACAGCCAGCAAAATTATTCATCAATACTCAGAAATCTTCATCATTAGGAGATTGCGCATCTAGCCCCAGGAGAAACATCTCACCATCAAAAAAACATGTCAACTTCAGTAATCAGTTGACGTTCTTTGATGAAGACGATAATAAAACAAAGCTTGCATTTGTCAAAGATAATGAGAGCTCCCCCAGTTGGTTTAGAAAATTTTTCTCCAAGTATGGGCAAATAGAAGGAGGTGCTCAATGGTTTGACGAGGAGGAAGAATTGAATAAGTCCCCGTCGAAAGGAAGCGACGGCGAAACTTCCTGGAAACGGAGGTACAGGAAAAGTGGCGCCTCCTCACCTCAGTGCAATTGGGATGTTGCTTCCCACATGAGACAACTGAAAGATATTGCTTACCTTGAGGTAGAGGATCAGGACTGTCGGAATTTTGGTATTAAGGAAAACTCACCCAGTCACAGAATGTCAGCAGAAGCACCTAGTCCTCCTTGGAACAGCAAGCGATCAAGGACAAGAATTAAGACACAGCTGTCCAGACCATCTTCGAAACAGCCTTTCTTAAACCTCCGTAGAATGTTTTCTGCAACAACCTCAAATCAGACAGATCCTTTATTAGGAATGGAACCGCAAACTCGTAGGAGAAGTAAAAGTGATAGTGCACATGTGAATCGGAATCATGGACATTATGCTGTTGTGGGCCAGTGCTTAGATTGTGGATATAAAGTGAGGGCCATGGATCTCCTGTCTGTTAGTGGAAATATATTCCATGCATCTTGTTTCCGTGGAAACAGGTAAGTTCGTATTCTGTTTTGGGGTCATCTTTGCATGTTATCATTGAATGATAGGTTAGAGGTGGTTTTAACTCCAAGATTTCATTCAAGACAGGAAGGCATGTGAATATTGCAGTCATTCAATTGAAGGTCTATAATTCCTACAAAACCTATAAAAACATATTTGTTGAATTTGGGGCCTTTCATTCTTGGAACTGAGACATTACTTTGACAGTGGCTTTAGAACTCCATTAACCACATACATGTACCTGGCAAATAATTAAAGGCATTTGGATGGGGGACCCTAGATTGGTGTTAAGTACCAAATGTGGTTAGCAGCTACCTGAGCATAAGCAAAGGTAAGGAATTCAATTGTTCTCCTTGTTGAAGCAAACAATATTCCTGCCCGCTGAGGGTAAAAAAGCAGAGGATTAGAGGGGACCATTTTAGGTAAATCATGGTTGATAAACTTCAAAGCACTTGTACACCTCATGATATCTATAAAACCTAAAAACATCCTTTTTTTTGTTAAACTGTTTGAACAAGAAAAATAAAAGTAAAATGAAAAAGAGCAGAGCACAAAATAACTAAACCCGCCAGCTTCCTATTTGTCACATCATGTGAAGTTTTACTCGGTGGACTCTGTATTCTCTGGTGTGCTCATTTTTGAATAATTAGATAAGGCAAATAGTAGATG
Organism: Holothuria scabra; assembly: GCA_037179385.1. NCBI lineage: Eukaryota > Metazoa > Echinodermata > Holothuroidea > Aspidochirotida > Holothuriidae > Holothuria > Holothuria scabra. The sequence goes on along the minus strand of CM074195.1, from coordinate 9,804,353 downwards.
GGATAGTAGACGGGGAGCACTTTGCAAGGACATGTCAGTCTTATTCTGCAACAAGAGAAGGGGAACATGAAGAATTCAATACCATGCAAGGGGGGGGGGTGGTGTGTTTCAAATGAAAATGTCTTGTGAGCTGAAGGATGAAGACATATATCTCAATACACCCCACAACTAAACCCTCCAGACTTATTTAATCAAAGTGGAAATAAATATTGCACCATTTTGCACCTGTTCTCCTTGAAGAAGGCAAATAGTTTTCAAAGGGAAGGGCATCCCTCCTTGTTTATCCCTTTCCAGTTTGACAAATGACTTACATTGATGTGCCCCCAACCCCCAGTTTGGTTTATACTTTGGCCACAGCATGGTAAAGACCATCTTCAAGCATTCAGTCATGGGTATCCGGTTATGTTCATGCCTGAAAGATTTCAGGTGACGAATTACGTATAGGTGGAATGTAGCCACTTAAACTGGAAACAGTGCCAGAAGTCTGTCCTGTTTCATGATTGGCTCTCATGAGTCATGTGACAATAGTTTTTACTCCCAGATTTGAAATTACCAGGAGTAATTGCTTGATTTACAATGAGTATGAAATAATGAAGTTCTAAAATATTATAAAGAAATTTTGAAGTGAAATAAGAAAACAGTCTGAGATTTAGAAGTACTTGATCATGAAAAGATTGGGGCAACTGCTCTTCCTATTTCAGGAAACAAAGTTAAATAAGTTTGTCACCTTGTATTTTCAAAATATCCATTACTAGCAGTATTTCAGTGCCCTATTTTCATCTAAAGTGTATTGGTCTATCAATATTTTATCTATAAAGAACCTACATTTTGGGGACAAGTGGGCCTGCAAACTAAATATTAAACACATATAAGACCAGCTGTATGGTTAGCTAGAGCACCCATTTTGCAGCTCCAAGGTTAAGAGTTTGACTCCTGGTTGGGTCATAAAAAACTTAAGCATAGACATTAATATTGAACCTACTGCTATTTATTGTGCTTGGTGCTCAGCGTAAGCATTGCTGGCCCAACTTAAACTAGTTTGTTAAAAACTGGCTTTTTCCCCTTACCCTAGTGGACCAAGCACATCAGCTGCAGTAAATTCTCTTTTTAAAGGGCCAATTCTCTCACCCCACACTGCAATTCTCGTACTGGTTAACAAAAACTCTCAATTTGTTCAGTTCTTTGATTGACAGCTAATTCAAACTTTGGAGGATACCAAAGTTTGTATTGCACAGTGTGAACTGTACTGAGAATGTTTTGATTATAAACATTGATCTTTTCTATACTCACCCTGAAGAAATAAACTGAGACCGTGTCTAGATGAGATGAAAATGATTTTATTTTTGTGCATTATTCCAATAATTCGTTGATGTTGTTGGGGAATGAACGTGTGGAGTGGGGAAAGATGTGGCAAATACACATGACTGGATGTGACTGCCCTATGCAGGTATACTATTGGTATACAATTGAATTAAAGGCCCAGTTCTCTCACTCCAAACAGTATCAATTCTCCTAACCTTCTCACTCAGGCCCCTCCCACAATTGTCTGAAATTCATCCTCATCCAGATACAATCTCAGTTTATTACTTTAAGGTGAGTACAGAAAAACTCAGTGTACATCAAAACACTCTCAGTCAGTACCTTTCATGCTCTGTAATATCAGCTTTGGTACTCTGCCTTGTTTGAATTAACTGTCAATCAAAGAGCTGAGCCAATTGAGAATTTTGGTGCACCAGTACCAAAATTGTAAATCCTTTAAACTGCATATCTAAATAGTTGGTCACAGAGGTACTTGAAAACTACAGTCTCAACAGTTTGAAGCTATCCTAGTCAAGCTTATTGATAGCTCAAGTACGCAAGTGGTTTGGTCGAGGTATTTCTATCACAAGGACACAGACATGCATGGCAGTAAAGATTGTACAGGCCACTGAGGAGCACAAGCTACAGATCCATCAGGCCTACATCTTTACATATTTACAACAGGTGATTACTGGGTTGTAAATCTACTGAAATGTGTGGAGGAAGATAGTGAAATGATTCTGGATGATGAGCAGTCTGCATGGGTATACAGCTTCCAAAAACTCACCGAGTGCCTAAAATTAAGAGCTGGTTTTCCACTTAGTAAAGTGATTAAACATGTGATTTACCCTCAGGGTTGTCACCAGCCCAATTTGAGTGCCGGCTAAACATCTGACTCAATATTTGTACCTCACCCTACCCCCACGGAATCCACCTTATTTTTGACCCATTGAATTTTTCAGCTATGGGCTAATGTCAATTTCATTATTTTTCAGAATAAAAGGTCATTTTTGTGCCGGTCGGAAGCCTTGCCTTTTAGGTGTTGTACCTGTCGGCAATGTCCAGTGCCGGTTAGTCCCGACGGGCGCCGACCAGCGTGGTGACAACGTTTACCCTCATCACCATGCAGTCAAGCAGCTGAGCTGCTGTTTTGTTTGCCTTTTACATAATATTCAATACACAAATGTTTCAGGTGTCACTTAGCCTCTACATTGGAAAAGGTGTTATAAAAGGCAAAGTGACAGTCACATGCGAACTATGAGAGCTAAAATTTGCTACCTGACTGTAATGGCTGAAAGGTTATAATGATGAACAGGTTGTTATTGGTTCCACAAGGTAGCACAGTGTTCCCAAGGAATCTAGTTTGGTTTTAGAAGAAAAGTGTTCATTTATTTTGTTGTAGGAGTTTGGCTTGGATTGACACAATGACCTGGGTGTTAGACTATGTGGACATAATGAAAAGCCTAACCCAGTTATGAGCATAGTGATGTACCATTTAATATGGTCAGCCTAACAAGAGGATCCAAAGACAACATTTTATAGATGTGGGTGGTCAGGTTGGGGGGGGGGGGGATATCGCAGTGCACTCACAAACCTGGCAGAGGTGTCACTTATCCCTCTCTAAGGACGTGGGGTTTAGGAATTTCTCCCTTGTGGGGAATGCAGAGTAGGGAGCAGGCTATCATCAGGGTTCCAGCAAGCTAAAATTGAATGCTGGGTTATTTTCAGAGCTGGACTGGAGGACTAGAGTCCTTGACCTTGAGTCCGGACTCATGTCTACCTTTTTTTGACTTGCACTTGGACTCGAGCTTGTTGGACTCGACTACAGCCCTGGAAGTTATTTTCTGATCTGGTGAAAGCGCCTTCTCCCATCCTATATGACATCTACCATATTTTCAGCAGTTATTGATTCATTTGTACATCATTATACTTTTAGGGGTAAATTTGGGGTAGTTTTAGGTCTCAGTAGGCAGATTTGTGGATAAGAAAGGAGAATTTTTTTTTTTTTTTTTTTAAGTGCTGAGTGGGAATATCAAGTGCCCTGGTGCAGCTGCCTAGCATTAACCACTGTAGCTTCAACCCTGGCTGTCATACTGAAATATTTTCTTATAAACAAATAATTTTGGGGCATGCCTTAATTTATTCCAGCTGGCAATTGAGGCATCTCAAGGTTTGATCTTGTCATATGTACATGATGAAATGGTCCCTCTTACTTTCTGTTACATTCTTCCTCTCTGCCTGATTAACTCTTATCACTTCAAGGGGAAAGGAAGCCCGCATGCAGACTTGATTAAGTCAAGTTTCATACCTGATTTGATTTATTGATTGACAGTAAAAGATGTGTTTGAATACCCCAAAATTTACGTAACATTTAGGGTTAGCTAACAGGTCAGTCAGCACGTGTTAATTGCTTTCAACGCAGTGTGAACACAATGAAAACATAGCTCATTTGAGATCACAGATCATGTAACAAACTCAGATATTAGTTACACCCCACACCGCCTTTGATATACTGGGGTGTCTATGTTGCTTTTTCAAGAAGCGACGTCACAGCATGACTGTGTAACAACCAATCATCATCTAGTAAGGTAAGTTCATGAATTTGTTGGAACATGCATACATATGCTTGTGGGTCATGTGACAATATTTCGTCTCCACAAATGTGTAAATTACTAAGAAATACTGCTAAATTTGCCCTGGGAATATACAATAATGATGTCATAAACTATTATGAAGATACTTTGAAAAGAAATTAGAAGAGCATTGTGAGATTTAGCTCTTGATTCAAAATAAGTTTGGGAGGGGCGACTACTCTTGCTCTTTCACTGTGAATCATTTTGTTACTTTCATGTAGCCTTGATGGATTAAAAGGTAAAATTAAATAATGGTGTTGGAATTTATTATGCATTGAAGACATTGCACTATGCAGGTGCTTAAATATCAACTGACTTGAAACATTTAATGCTTTGTTACTCACAACTTTACAGGGTACTTAACGAAATGTACTTTCTAAGTGAAGCGTCGGACAGTGTGTTGCCTAGCAACACCATGAACATGGCTTTTAATGGTAAACTCATTTAGTTAATAATTTATAAAATGAAAGGGAGCGAGGTAGGAGTTGTAAACATTTAGAGTCTCATCTAAGAGTTTTAATGTCAAAATTGAATGATTACAAATAAAAGTCAAGTCTAAACTTAGGTGGATTAAAACTCAAAGCAGCCTTTTGTGTAAATGCGTATAATAATTGTGAGTGTAGCTTAAACGCCATTTCAAAATATCGATCACAGATTCACAACTTCTCCTGTAAATTTAAAGTTTGTGTGTTTCTCGCAAAGAGAGTGTGGGATTAATGTGGTTAACAATTATTATTAGTAAGTACTCGAGACTCACCCACAAGAGCCGCCACACCTCGTCCCGGCGCTGACTTAGGTCCTGGTTGTCCTTCGTTAACGATAAGGTGGAAAGCTGCTGCCACTGTAGCCTACCGTTTAATTAATTTCTATTTCTACAAACACTAGGCCCTATATACACTATACTAACAGTAATACAAAAAGGATTGCTGTGCCTATCTGGCGCATGCACGTGCAAATATATACAACTACGCAAAATATAAACTGTACGACGTACTTACGTAAATAAAATGTCGACGCTGCTTAGCGCTGGCTTGGCCTGAGTGGCTGTGATACTACTGCCGCCCAAAACCAATAACCTACTTGCAGTTCGTCTATATGCAAAAATCTTTTCTATAATATAGTATAACAACTTCTCTCTAGACGAGCAGTCCGATCTTGTCCTTCTGCTTGCTGAACGGCTAGTGCGTCGTTATCACTAAACGCACATGCAAAGCACAGTACACAAAAGCCATATGCAGGTGCACATGCTAAGACTTTGCATAACAATACTACTTACGTTTCACCACTAGCAGTGAAGTATTTACAGGTGATATCTACAGCAGGTAAACTTACGGAAACTTCACCAAAATGAAATAGCGCCACTACAAGAGAAAAGACGCTACACAATGCTGCATGGCAATAGCTGTTCTGCAAGGGATTTACCCCTTTCCCCCAATTTTTCCTTGCCACCACTAAAGAAATGTGAAAGTTGTGGTTGTGGTGAAAGCATAATTTATGCTTAAAAAGTACCATTTTGCCCCCCCCCCCCCCGCAAGAAAGGTTGTCCCCAAAAGGTGCCCATAGGACACAGTTATATTCTGTAGCACATAGCGATAGCAAAACATTTGGAAACCAAGTTTGCTCAAGGAGAAATAGAACTACTGTCAACAAGATGAATGATACTAGATTCGAGTAGAAGCTTCAGTTGCAATGCATGTAGAAAGCATTAACCTCACCCAGCTGACCGCTCCCATCCCATCCCCCACCCCCACGAACCTCCTTGATTGAGACAGTGATCCCTGCAGTGGTCATTGTGGGAGTAGTGTGGAGATTTCCTTCTCTTTAAAGGTAAATAGCAGTCCCCCCAAACTTATTTTGAAGAAAGAGCTGAATAGCACATTTTTTGTCTTTTTCTCTTCAAAGTATCTTTCATTACATTTTATGATTTAACTATTGCATATTGAAGTTGAAACAAGCAGTTATTTCTGGTAAATTTCACATTTGAATTGAAAAAATATTGTCACGTGACTTCCAACAGCCAATCACGAAACTGGACAGTTTACTGCACTGCTTCAATTCAGGATGACTGCTCTTTCCCCTTAATGCTGTGAATACTTATTGCACAGATTGGAGATCTGAAATAGAAGTGTGATGCTTTTTGCAACAGTCCTACTAGGACTTTGAAATTTATCGAATTTCCCCTTCTTGTTCCTGCAACTCTTGAACTTGTATTGCATTTCTAATATCATGCTCCCTCAAAAAAGTGGATTGATCTACATCACATGACCATATTGCTCATTGGTGCCACCATAATAGATAAAAGATGAAGTTCCAATTATCATCCGTCCCCAAGGCTGGCCTTACATATTTACAAGGATCATTTGTAGTACAACCTTCAAAACAAGGTTTAGGGAAATTATCTTGAACTTGGTCCAGGGAGGGCTGATCCCTAGAGGACTGAAATCCTCATTTTAAGCAACAAGGCAGATTTTGAAGGATATCCTCTTTCAAATAACCACTGGATGGTTCTATGTTTTCTGGCAATTTCCAACATTTTATAGTCACTTGCATTAGATGCATCTATTGGGAAGATTTACTGTCATTTAAAGGGCAGATTGAGTGCATAATGTGGGTGTTGGAGGGTACTTATTAACAGTTCCCAATTTTTGCAAAATAATTCTTGTTACACATCCAACACTTGGGTAAAAGGTTACACTTTTGAATCTTTTTGTCTTGGGCCTCCTGTGGGCCTGAGGGATCTAAAATATGCCCATGGGATTTCCTGCCTGTCGTAATTAAAAGACGACAAAAGGGAAACCATATTTGAACTTGAACCATACTTGAAAATAATTGTAAACTTTGAACTTTTTTATCAAGTTGACTGACACTATATCACACACTCCTGACACCATGTTGCACACTCCTGTTGATATGTCATTAAATGTAATGTGACTAACTCACTAACTTTTTGTCTTAGCTTTTAAATGGTTTTGTGCATAATTTGAAAAAGAATCTTGTGACAAATTTATTAAATCTGAACTGAATCGTTAATTATACTCACTTGTCAAACGTTTTTCTATGTATGTAACGTAAGGGGGTTTATTGTCAAAGTTTGCCCATTTGTTATTAGTATGTGAAGAAAAGTTCACAGATTTGAAAAAAAAATGGTGAATTTGACGGATGATCTCGATATATCGCTTTAAAATGCACCTTCAGGATACTAAAAGGATAAGGTTAATGTTGTCCAGCTCTTCTCCTTCGGTCAGAGTGGGATAGTTTAAATTTCATTAAATTGTAATCAATCTAACCATGCATTAGTTTTTTATTGTTTGAGAAAAACCAGAAGCATTAGGCCTATTTGGGTAATAGCAGCCCAAAGCAGTGTCCATTTTCATCAAATGAATTTGATCAGCTTTAGGAGATGTTTATTGTGCAAGGCATTTATCAAGGCTTGTTACTGTATAATTATATTGCTTATCAAAATAGACCCTTTTAAAGCAGGTTTGAAAAGTTTACATAATTTTTAGTAGCTACAGCATATGGGAATTTTTAAAATGCAGTCACCCCAACTTGAAGTAGTGTGTAGTAGACTGTCCTGTTTCTTGATTGGCTGTTGAAAGTCATATGGCACTGGGTTTTTTTTAACTTATAGACAAATCCGGACAGATTGTGATGGGCTGATTTTAGTCAGCCATTACTGGGGTCCATTACCTTTATAATCTTTAAATTTCCTACCTTACCTGTTCCTTGAATGATTGTACACTAAAGTGTATCTTGATTTTTTCAATTTCACTGAATATGAGGATTTGAAATTCGCATAGACAATAAATGAAGTCGATTGAAGGATCATGGACCCCACTAATGGCTGCCTACAGTCACTAAAATCAAACGCTAATCGGATTCGTCTATACCAATTCTTCTTAATTTGGGTCAAAATTTAAAAGTCCAACTGTCAATTCAATAGTGGTGTTTTTGGAAAGTAAAAACACTAAATTTTAAGAAACAGAAAAGTTCATACCTTAAATCATTTCTATTTTTCCTTCATAGGTACAGTATTTCCACTAGATACCAATTCCTAGAGCAAAAACCTTAACTAAGTGAGGCTAGCCTACTTTGCTTAAAGCTATTCAGAAACATCTTTGCAGTCACTGATGTAATAGTAGACAGTTTGGCAAAAAATGCAAGTGACCTTTTTCACTCATGGAGTTTACAGCCAAAAGATGCTTAAATTGTCTTGATTTTAGATATTCTGCGTCAAAAAGTTTTTTATTAAAACCACAAGAATCAGTTCATATCGATTGTTTCCTTTGTAATAATGAAGAAGTCCTCCATATGACAGAACACAAAAAGTTGGAATAGCTTTCAAAGTCTTGAATTTTTCACGTAGCACTAATTTTGTTTTGGAAGTAACAAGGTATTAACAATTTGACTTAGTTCAAAACTTCTGCCATATTTCATGTCTATAAGGTGAATTAACATTCCTGTTGAAATAAAATTTACACAGTTTTATAGTTTTACTAAATTCTTAAGCACAAAGTTACAAAATTCTAATTTAATGTAGTGTTTAGAATGTCCCATACTGCTGCAATGCTAGTGCAACTTCATGATACTTTACATGGATCTGTTCATACTTGTGAAAACTATGTCTTCATAGAAAGATTTTATTGCAAAAATCTTGCCCAGTTCTTCTAAAATCCTGAATGTACTTAAGAAGCCCACATAATGGTGTCAGATCATACTTGTTTCGGACGTAACACTTTGTCAACAGTTATCTTTTTTACAATGCCAAAATGCATTTTGCACTTCCTGTGTTGAAGTTTATTAGGCCACAGTTGTACTTGTGGGGCAGAGATCATGTCTGGTTATATATTTTGCAATGAAGGGGACCAGATCCAGATTTTTCAGGTTTGTGTAAAATGACTTTGCCTTTAGGTACATGTTTTTAATCAGACCAGCTTCCATGAAATCATGAAGTGACATAGCAAAATCATATATTTGATTACTAAATCACAGTATAAAATTCTGACAACTGTTTTATGCACAAATTAATTGTTCAAAATTTCTTGAAACAGTTCTTGAAACTGCTTAATTCACTCTTGTGCCTGAGTGTGCACCATACAGTACATCAGTATTTTGGAGTTAAATAATATCAACTCAACATAGTTTGGAGAATGTTATATTTCAGTTTGCATTCTTGACATATTTCAGAAAAATTCATGTACATTAGTTCATATCAACTCTGCATTCTTTTTTGTTTTTGTTGGTACAGTAGATTGCTTTCTTTTTTACTGCTTTGAATAATTCAACAACCAATGTAAAGATCTTTATTTCAAGTGATGTCACTCTCTATCAAAGACCTGCTTTAAGTGGTTTGTATCAATCATCATAAGAACTGCACACATTCAGCATACATGCTGTGACGTCGCTTCTTGAAAAAGCAACATAGACACCCCGGTACATCAAAGGCGGCATGGGGTGTCACCAAAATCTGAGTTTGTTACATGATCCGTGACTTCAAATGAGCTATGCTTTCATTGTGTCCACACTGCGTGAAAAGCAATTAACACATGCTGACTGACCTGTTAAGCTAACCCCAATGGTTATGTAACTTTTGTGTATTGAAACACATCTTTTAATGTTAATCAATAAATCAGATATGAAACTTGACTTAATCAAGTCTGCATGTAGTGGGCTTCTTTTTCTCCCTGAAGTGATAAGAGTTAATCAGGCAGAGAGGAAGAATGTAACAAAAAGTAAGAGGGAACGTTTCATCATGATGGTACTACTGTAGCTGTATCCTCCTGTGCAGAGTGAACATCCTTCTTGTACATAAGGTACTGAATAGTATCTTGAGAAATTCATTGAAAATTTTAAAGATGGCCCTAAAAGGCTTCTGCTCAAGTAGTATTAGGGTACAGACACAATAAGGGGCAAAATTTAATGTAATTTTGGACAAAGGTAACAAACTGGCTGTGTGGTTGCCTTACTGGCCTGCATGGTCTCTAGCCTTTAAATTTTACTTTTTTCTTGCAGAGTGTAGTTAATTTACCCTAAGAAAATGAGAAATCTTTGGAAGAAAAGTTTACATTAAAATCTACATGTGAAGTGCTAATTTTTGCAATGTGATGAAATGGCAATGACCAAGTTAAAAGGCCATTGAACTTTTAAGTAAGACTATTATCCCAACCATTTTAGGTGTTTGTAATGTGGAATTGTTATAGTACTCAGGGGAAAATGGCAATTATAATACCTCTATATAATGTTTGAAGGTGTAGGCTGCAGAAGTAATTCCTGTCGAAATTTCAGTAACTGTGATAGACTGGACCTTATTCATGATAGTGCCATCCATCCCATAATTTTATTCTACTTTAAAATGAGCAATCTTTTAAGACTGCAGATGTTTCACTCATGTCCAGACCATGGCAAAACTAATATTATCTTTGATTCTATGTAGTAACATTTTAACCAACTCATCATCTGCTGAACAGTAACTTTTTTATTTTAGGGTCAGGTGTTCAAACAGGGTTCGTGTTGCAATCCATTTGTATATGGTTTTATCAGGTGCATCTAGTGCACACCCCTCTGCTATACTTATATGAAGGAAAATTTTCACAGATTGTGTATGATTCATGTAACAATTAACTTGTTCTGGTACACAGTAACACAGTGTGCATTCAACACACAGCCCACTACTCAATGTGAGGAATATTACCTCCTCATGACTGTATGAAAAACTGGCACAAAAAGAATTCTGAACAAGGAATTGTGTAGTTGCATCACTACAGTAGCTCACTGTCAACTTCTTTTGGTAACAGGTGAGGTGGCATGTAAAGTTTAACAGTCATTGCACGGTCCTTACCTTATTAAATCCTCCTCTACCTCACCTAAATGCAAAGTACTTTAGTCCAATCTTGAAGGAAACCTTTCCTGATTTTGAATGCATAAATTTGCCTTTGATCTCATTTGTACCTCATCAGCCCTCCACACCCCATAAAACTTTATCTAATCACCCTCCCTACACCTTCCCCAGTACACAAATATGCACCTACACACTGTATGTCTATGCATCAAAATCATTTAAGGGTTAAATTATCTGTAAGGAGCAGCATTCATGGACAAGAGGATTTCATCATGATCATCACCAACTTCACTGGTCATCATAAACTTTATTGTTTCAGTTATGATCTATGTTCTAATTGAACCATCATCCATATTATTCACATTTTGTGGATTATAACCCCTATCAATTGTCACCATATTCACAGTTCTCATTTCAAGCCCATATTTTTCCTGCATTCAGTAATATTCACTTGAATTCTAGCACTCTTGTGACAATTGTCAACATTTTGTGTTACGTCTGAAACAAACAAAGTAGTGTATTGTGGTACAAGTAAGACATGTAGAGCTTAATAACTGCAAAGAATCTTATTCAAGTGTGGTGGAAAGAACGAGAAGTGACTTTGTTTAGGTCTCAAAAGACATACAGCAACCATTCCCATTTTGACCAAACAAGTGCACCTCATGTTTGGAAACCATTCCCTACCAAGGTGGGTACAGTGTATTCATATAATATGCCTACATTATTACATAACAAAGGAATGGTCAGTTCATTTTAAGAATATGAAACAGCAAACATAAATTGCTGGAATTTCCGTCAACACCTGGAGCCAAAACAAGTTTCTGCCCATATTAGTTAAAAGATCACAAAATTGAGTGAATGACAAACTGCACAGCATGACTTTTCAAAGACAGAAATGGATAAGAACTCTTTTACCCTACTGGTATATCCTTATTAAAAATTCAGGAAACTTTTATTCAAATACTTGTTTTGGAGGTAACAGTGGTTTTGGATGTAACATGTGTTGACAGAATCTTCTCTTTGTTGATGGTGGTAAGAGGAAACAATTTGAGTAAGTTGACCTTCTGAAGATACTAGCTTTGCAGTTGTGTCAATTTAACAAATGCAACCAGACATCAAATTGATTTTGTTGCATTGGTCATATTAACCGCAAAAGAATGTTTCGGACGTAACAAAAGTGTTGAAGGAAAATTTAGTTTTTTTTTCAATTTAACATATTTTTTTAAGTACTAGATATAAACCATGCAAATGCCCTTATTATGTATACTGACAGTCACTAACATTCTACTATAGTGATTGACTTCCAATTCTTTGTTTTGTGTGAGCTCTGTAAGCTTCAGGTCTGTAGCTACAGATGTTGATGGAAAATGTTACGTCGCAAACAATGACTTTACTTCAACACCCTGACTCAGCCGTCAATGCTCACAAAGGTTGATACTTATTAGCATCCTGCCAACTAATGTTGGTACCAAAAGTCAGGAGGGAGTAGCTTTTGTATTGTTCAGTACACTTTATTAAAATTTAACCTTGGAATTTTGGCCACATTTTCTGTCAACAATATCACATCAGGTATATACTTAGAAGCAAAATACTGGTCCGGTTAAGCTATGGGAGGTCAAGCTAGATTGATATTATAAATTCAGACTGCAAAACATAAGAGAACATCTTGCTGTTGAATTGTGCATTGCCTAAAACCCCCATTAAGCCAATTGGTATAAGTTAAAAAAACCAGAGCCATATGACAATATTTTCTTGTCAAATGTGAAATTTACTGGAGATTACTGCTTGGTTGAACTTGAATGTGCAATATTGAAGTCCTAAAATATGATGAAAGGATACTTTAAAGAAAAATAAAATTGCCATGCAGACTTAGCTTTTGCAGACCTCACAGTGAAACCTATAAACCCTATAAAAACCTATTTTTCATGTTGGGGGCCTATATATTTTCAAAAATAGCCTATAGATATAACCTACAAAAACCTATATTTTGAATTTAGATGATGACTTTAAAAATAAGAGTATATAGGGGTGATGTTCGCTTCCTTGCGTAACTGCAAAGTGGTATGATTTCTGAATTTTTCTTTTAGTACAAGACTGATAGTAGGTAGGAATTCGCTGTTAATTACTTTTATTGTGCTGGAAAACAAATCTTGTAAGCCTATAAAAACCTGTATTTTGTCCCTTTGTAACTTTTAAAAACCTATATTTTCACTATTGAAATCTTTAAAAAACCTCTATTTAAGAGAGGAGGTGCTGTGAGGCCTGCTTTTGCTTCAAAATAAGTTTTAGCTGACTGCTCTTTCCCCTTTTAAATGGTTCACGTTTGTGATTTCATTTCAATTATTTTTAAAAGGGAACAAAAGGCCATTCAAAACCTAGTTTGACAGATGAAAAAAAAGTCATGAAAGTAGATTTCTGTTTCTGTATTTAAACATCTTTGTGAACCAAGGATTATTCTGCAAAAATGTAACAAATCCTAAATATTGTCACTTTGATATTATCCATTTCTGACTTAAGGAAGATGGGACTAGTCTGAATGAAATGAGATATGGAGAGGGGTTTAGGTATGAAGTCACAAGTATGCACTTGCCCAGCCTCCCATATTTCCCAAATAAACTATATACTACCATTTAGAACTAAACTTGTGTAAATTTCCACAGCTTTTTCCATATAGGTGCTAATCCAGAGAGGAAGGGATCACCACCTCCCTAAATTGACCATGGAGATGGGGGGGGGGGGAAGAGCTTTAGCCCCCCTTTTTCTGCTGTAGGCATTTTGGGCCCAATAACATTGATATATAATATTGTTGATATTGTTGAAAAGGGAAGACAATCCTGTTCCATCAACTTTAAAGGTAAAGGGCAGTCCCCAAAAACTTAATTTTGAAGAAAAATCTTAATAACTCAATTTTCATCTTATTTCTCTTCAAAAGTATCTTTAATTACATTTTATGATATTACTATTGCATTCAAGGTAAAGCAAACAGTTCTGGTAAATTTCACATTTGAAGAGAAAAAACATTGTCACATGACTCCCAACAGCCAATCATGAAACTGGACAGTCTGCTACACTTCTTCAGTTTGGGATGACTGCTCCTGCCCTTTAAAGAAAGGCAGGCTATAATTTAGAACTTATTCTGTCATCATTCTGTGGTTGACAAAATTTGCATCAGACCGGACAACGACTTTCTTTCTTTGAGATTGTTCAATGGACAAGCAGATTCTTTTGTACAGAATATGGTAGCTCAATACATTAACAAAACTGACTGTTTTAGACATACTCCTTAAATGAGTATTTTGTGGGTAACAGTATAGCATGAACAACCATTAATGATTGAACTGTATGGGGACATGTACTTACATTTCTATGTTCTGATGTCTCTTTGTTCGGACAATAACTGTACTCTGGTACCGACAAAGTGTACTTTGGCACTGACAATAATGAACTTTGGTGCCAAAAATAATCATGCTGTGACATCGCTTCTTGAAAAAGCAACATAGAAACCCCAGTACATCAAAGGCGGCATGGGGTGTAACTAATATCTAAGTTTGTTACATGATCTGTGACCTCAAATGAGCCATGCTTTCATTGTGTTCACATTGCGTGAAAAGCAATTAACACATGCTGACCGACCTGTTAGCTAACCCCAAATGTTATGTAACTTTTTGTGTATTGGAACACATCTTTTACTGTCAATCAATAAATCAGATATGAAACTTGACTTAATCAAGTCTGCATGTAGTGGGCTTCTTTTCCTCCCGGAAGGGATAAGAGTTAATCAGGCAGATAGGAAGGATATAACAAAAAGTAAGAGGGAACGTTTCATCATGTGTACTTTGGCGCTGACATCATTACTTTGGTGCCAATGAAAATGTACTTTGGCACCAACAAAGTATACTTTGGCATTGTTTTGTCGGAACAAAGAGATGTAACGGAACTGCAGATATGTATAGATGGATAGATATGCTCTAAAAAATATCAGGAATCAATCAGGAATCAGGAATTAGAAATTCTTATTCAAATAGTAAAGCGGCTCATTGAGTTGGTTCATGAAATTCAACTACCTGTTCCAAAGCTGTTAAGTTTTCTTCACATACCAATGACAAATGATCAGTTAAATAATTGCCTACATAATATCCTACATACAAATGACTGTTTTAGGAGTGAGTAGGCCTACTCAATAGCTCTATTTGGTCTATTTTTGGCCTCTCAACCCAAACTACAATTTTGGTACAAGGGGTACCAAAATTCTCGATTGGCTATCAGCTCTTCGATTGACAGCTAATTCAAACAATGCAGAGTATCAAAGCTTATATTATACAGCATGAATGGTACTGAGAGTGTTTTGATTATATAGCGTTTTTCTTACTCACCTTGAAGCAATAAACTGAGATTGTATCTGGATGAGCATTTCAGACAATTGTGGGAGGGGCTTAAGTAACAAGGTTAGGAGAATTGGTACTGTTTGGGGTGAGAGATCTGGGCCTTTAAAGTATGCATAAAACTGTTATAAGTCGAGACACCACAAAATCAAAAATTTTAACTTTTTGGATGTATGGAACTTTATTAATCATGCTAATTATAAGCATTTTCATACAGTCATTACCTTAAACACTCTTTTTAAGTTATTGATATCAGCCCAAAATGAGCCCCTTTGACAAAGGCCATTCACAAAGTACAGAAAAGAAATTAAGTTCCTGTTTATGCATGCAGAGATGTCAACTGCAATCATTTGTCTACCAAAATTTCTTGGACATCCTCAACCCGGCTTCAGCTTTTCAGATGGATCGACAACCTGAAAATATCTCTGCAAAATTCAGCCAAAAAGGTACACTCTGTAGGAAAATCAACCTTAAAAATGAATGTCCGTTCTAAGGGAGGGAAAAGTCAGAGAAATTTTCGCAAATAAGGAAGAAAGTTAACAGGAACTTTGGACGATCGGAAGACAAACGCTCAGGCGACCTTATGTTTTCCCATTCAATCCATTTTGAAAAGATGACAGTCTAGAATACTTTTTGAAGAAACATTGAGGGGAGGAGCCTTTTATAAAAATTTGAATATCAATAGATTTTTTTTTTAAAGAAAAACCATATCAGGAAAAAACATATCGTATGTGACCTGTTTTCGGCCGATTTTCAAACCAAATATAACACACAAATGCCAAAATAACACCTCAAGGGAATTGTCACATATTTTAAAATCATGTGACTGGTTTCATTTGTATGTAGGTCATAATCTACCAATCAGTTTTCTAATTCAGAATGTTGTTGTGACGTATGTGGGGCACACATCCTGTAACATCCAATTTTGTTTACTGGCTTTTTAGATGCAAACATACAGTTCCTCGAGCAACAACAGTTTGAGCAAACAAAAAATAAGACAGACAAAGCAATCTTGCTATGATATATTACCAGTAGCTTCTAACGACATTTTATTTTCGTATACCTCCAAGGTTTTGTTGCCACCTGCTTTTTGTTTTTACATAATTAATTGCTTTTCCAAGCTATTGGCTCCCCGGGAATTCGGCGACCCTCAGAGCATCTCAGAAAGGACTATAAATTAAAGCCTCGTCCAACTATCTGTTTGAGTCTCAGAGAAAAGACACAATTACGAGCCAGAGTCTCCGTTGTATCCATCCATTTTCCATGCAGATTAACGCTTTCTTAAGAAAAATTCCAGGGTTGCATTTTTTTGGGTAATATAATGGTCAAAGGTAGCTTTTTCCATTTCCTCTGGCAAGTTAAAGCCACTAATGGTTACATTAATCTGAGATAAGTTTGGTGCTCGCCTGTTTGTCAGTCCCTTGGAGATTTCTAAGAGAAGTATGTCATAGGGCAGAAGCAGATAGTGCAAATACTGTGACAGTGCGATGAACAAGTGAGATTTCCTTGGTGCTAAGTACAGGTTAATTGGTTGTTGAACTGACTGCATGATTGTTACAGAACTGTGAGCAGGAAAATAACAATTGTGAAGCTAATTACCCAAATGAAGATGTACCACTCATTTGGCAGGAGGTCAATATGATGGCCAGAAATAAAAAAAAAATGTCTCAAACAGACTTTAAAGGGGCAGCAATCAGAGTTTGACCCAGAATATTAGCCTTTTGTTCCAGCACCTTATTTTTCCTTCTAAACTGATCAATTTCTGTGGACTACTAGAACAATTGTAGTAATTGGGGTGAAAGGATTAGGCCTTTAACGTAGTATGAAATTAGTGTTGATATTTTAAGAATGTTTGGCATAACTTTGACTTCCTCTCTTAATTTGCATGAAACATACAAAATTTGTCTGTCACTCTGTGACTTTGCTTCTTAACCCCAAAACACCTCATGACATGCATGGAATTTTAAAGCATATATGAGTCCAATCACACACCATCTCTCACCTGAAATCACTCTAGGGAGTGTAATTTTTCGTACATCAAGATGCAAGATTTTAAGCTCATATAAATCAATTACAGTTTAATGGAACAGCACACCTAATGCACTCCTTAATTTTCTGAGGAGTGTGATTTGTAGCATAAACAAGACGTGATCTCACATACCCTGGGACACTCCGTGTTACCCCAGCCCGTGTTCATAGTAAGGCAAAACTACAGGTTAGCTCTGTATTTTCCAGCCTGTGTTCTCATGTACCCCAACTTTAGTTAATGGGGAAGTGCAAACACAGAAACAAGGTCAAATATTTCATGTTTCAATTACTGTACAATGTTAGAAAATATCGTTTGATTGACCCAATAAACACCTGTGACCTTGCTGTGGAGTAAAACAAACATGGTATTTAAAGGCCCAATTCTCTCACCCCAAACAGAACCAATTCTCCTAACCTTCTTACTTAAGTCCCTCCCACAATTGTCTGCAATTCATCCTCATCCAGATACAATCTCGGTTTATTTCTTCAGAGTTTGTACAGAAAAGCTCAATGTGCATAATCAAAACACTCTCACCACAGTCCATGCTGTGTAGTATAAGCTTTGGTATTCTGTTTTGTTTGAATTAGCTGTCAGTCAAAAAGCTGAGCCAATTGAGAGTTTCGGTACCCTTGTACAAGAACTGCAGTTTTGGGTGAAAGGAATGGCCCTTTAAAACTGCCGAACCTTGCAATTTGAGGTGGCTAGAAACTTAAACACCAACTCTGAGTAAACCCACATTACTCAAGTACGTGGTATCATGGTGTTGTCTCAAGTGAGAGGTACGTGAGACAACAGTCATGGAGAATATTAAAACTCAAGGACTGCCATGAGACCAGACAGTAAGAAGGACAGTTTTATCATGTTTATTTTTGAAGCTTTTGCATCATATTAATGGGATATTTTAAAAAAATAAAAGTGCATACAAAAATTTTGCCCCTAAATAGTATAACAGTTTAGGATGTTAACTTTGGGGGGGGGGGAAGGGGAGTGAGAGGTACGTGAGACAACAGTCATGGAGAATATTAAAACTCAAGGACTGCCATGAGACCAGACAGTAAGAAGGACAGTTTTATCATGTTTATTTTTGAAGCTTTTGCATCATATTAATGGGATATTTTAAAAAAATAAAAGTGCATACAAAAATTTTGCCCCCAAATAGTATAACAGTTTAGGATGTTAACTTTGGGGGGGGGGGGGGAAGGGGAGGGGGTATACATGAAAATGGACTCTCCTTTCTCTTTAGCAGGCCTAAAATTGCACAGGTGCAGTTCATTGACCTAGTCTTGCACTAGACTTATTACTTTAAATTGTAACACCTTGAAAATTTTAATAAGTGTGTCACAAGTGTGAACATTTTTTTTTGAGTTCAAGTGTGAAAATTTTCTCTAGTGTGTGATTTTTAATCAAGGTGAATGGAAGTGAAGTCAGTGTCCTGACCTTTAAATCAAGTGAGACAGATAGTACAGCAGAGCTTTTACAGTGAGAATTGAGGTAAAGAGAAGCACCCATCTCATTTAAAAATGTCTAGTTTGATCTTTGTGGACTGACTTACAATTAAAATTCTATTTTGAACATTGGTGGCACAGTGGTGGCAAAAGAATATCAAAATTGGGGGAGGGGCCAAACTAGGGGCCAGGGAGGTGGTTTCATAAAGAGCAAAACCCAATAGGAAGCATGCAAGCTCCTCTTGGTGGTGTCCAGAAAAAGCCAGATCTGCCAGGTCAAGGGGACAAAGCCTTCGGAATCTAAAGTTTTAGCATATCATTCTCTTGCCGATAATCTAATGTTGTAGGAGAGGTGTCTTGTTTATTATTTTGGTTGACCTAACTCCTTATTGACTTAACTTTGAGGGGGGCATCAGGGGTAATTCTGAGAGGATGAATGCCCTTTCATGCCCTCTACTCTTTGTAATCTAACTGAATAAAAAGATAAATTGGTGAAAACAGAGCACCAAAGCTAATTAGACATGAAAAAATCAATTTTTTTTTGAAGTGTATGGTCTTCAAAATGCTTGTGCTAATGTGCGACATTATTACAATGTAGGAACATGTAATTTTCTTCTGATAATTTTGGATGCTAAAATGCTTAGCTGATGGAGTACAATTTAGCAGAAGTTATGGGTTTCACATGTAAACAAAAATCCTAAATTTTGGCGTGCCACTTTTATTTCTTGTTTACTCGTAAAACATGTTCATATGGCAAACTGAAAAATGGGAAGGTTGTGTTGGTACACTGTACCTAATTGGCATTACCTATTATGTGTCTGAATTTGAAAAAGGGAGTCTCTTTGTTCCCTGTGTGAATATATTATTCACAACACCAAAATGGTGTCCCGTTTTCCACAAGACTGTAAAAGTTGCAATACCCAGTTATAATCCTTGCAACTGTTTTACGGAAATGTCAATAGTTATGAACAAAATATAAGCTAACCTGGAAGACACATATCCCATAAACTGAAGGCTGAATGTGTGGTCGAGTTGGCATTTGAAAGCAAATGTGAGAAGAAAAGGAAAAAGAATGGGAAAAGAAGAAAAGCAACATTCAACTTGTTCTTTGCCCCCACCCCCATCAAAATTCTGGGGCACCTCCCCTTCAGGTTTGTAGAGCATAGGTCTTTGTGGCTTTAATAATTGTTGGAAAGCATTTTAGAATGTATGTTTTTACAAATTAAATAAATCAATTGATTTAGAGTTCTCCACTGTCACTCAGAAATGGTCAAGGGTTAGATTCCCAGACTGAGAACATCAAAGACTTTTAAAATGGAACTTACTGCCTTTGTGCATGATGCTTTGCATAAACATTGAAGTAGTGGAAATGATCCATTGCCCCACAAGTGGGAAAAAAATCTGTGAGTGAGCACTTCTTGATTAGACCAGAAGGTTATAAGTTTAGGAGTTAAACTTTCTCTGACCCTAAGTTATAAATGATGGCTTAAAGTTCTAAAAATTGGCTTCGGTGTTTCATTAAATTGTGGAACACAATAAGCCATTTTGATCCAATAATCTTAATATTGCTATGATTTAATCAAGGTCTAGTATCTTTGTATTTTAATTAGGAATCTTTCAGTTGAGGTATTACTTTTTTGGCGTACCTTTTCCTTTTAATATTAAATCCAATATTTACTTAAAACGTAATAAATTAAGCCCCTAATTAGGCCGTTTATTTGATTTCTTGAGGGTTTAAATGGCAAATCCATTTGTGATCTGTTTTATTTACCTCTGAAAGTGTAAACAGCACAGTCAGTTGTATCCTTCTAGTCAAATAATGTGTATGCAACACAATTTCTATCATTAACAGAAGGACTGTACAAATGTGTTTTGTCAGACTTTTCCCATCTAAGACAGGGAGAGAGGAAATTGATTTTTAGTGTTGCCAAGAAGTGGCATGACTCTGCCACCTAAATTGTCTGAGTTTCTTCTGAAACTTGCTCTTATTAAAAATGTATAGAGCTGAGTGACATAAAGATAAACATAGAGGAAGGATTTTTATTTAAGTCTCATAGAAAAAAGCTTAATCTCATCACTGGCCAGACTTATTGTAAATGCCACTTGGATTTTAAGTTTAAAAGTCTCCTGAATAGTTGTCATTTATTTTTATAGAAAAATTGATCTCTTGTTTTGTTTCTGAAAATCATTTGCATGTAAATGTATTGCTCCAAATCATTTCAATATGTTACAAACAAAATAAAAATCAACAAAAACGGAGAAAAAAAGGATCGGATGATAGACCTCACATACTCTCCTGGTTAAAAATCAGAACATTCTGATCAGACCACACAAAAGGGAAGTCAGATGTGATAAATCCCAGCATATCAGCAACATTATTTTGTTGCGATAAATCACCGACTAGATCACTTCTAGAAATTACACTTAATCCCTGGCCTGTGAGGAACTTCTGTCTTGCTGGTGCACAACACATGAAAATCCGAGAGCATAGTAAAAAATCTTTGACTTTTGGTTATCTTAGGAAGACCAAGATCAAGCTAAATAGGATTAGGTAAGAGAAGAATATTTTGAATGACTTCAAAAGAAGTGTTGAATTTTTAAGCAGAGTTCCTAATTTCTTATATTTTATTGGTGGTCAGCAAATCCATCTACATTGGGAATGATCACTGGTGATTAGTTCCTTATGTACAGTTGTACTCGCTGTATACAGCTCTTTGGCTGAATATAGTTTGCATAAACTCTTGTTGTAGTTGGGTACCTATTGCCCTACTTAATTGTCAGGACTCTGAATTGAGTCAGGACTACCTACACCTATGATATAATAGCCGACTCTATCTATATGTGTACCTTAGCATCTTCAAATTGTCAATTACTACCCTAGAATACCAATGAGTATTATTAGGATAGTCCTATAAATTTTAAATGGTGGGTTATTACTTATAAGAAAAGCAGGGAATTTTGTTGTTTCCAAATACTTTTAAAATAGCCAAGAAGTCGTAATTAATATCCTACAAAATAGCAGCACTGCTTTATTATATAATTTAAGGTTTATTGGCAGGCTATAAATTTGAAATGTCTGTTCCAGTTTTTAGAGTCAACAATTTATATTTGGCAACCTATTTTCAATTATATGATCATCATACTTTTATGCGACGTAACTTTGTCAGGTTTGAAGTGCTAGCTCTGTCAAGATAGCAAATAGGCTATCCCACAGATCTTCTAGCATACTACTTTTTAACACCTATGTTACTTTCACGTACCAGCATCTTCAATTTTTTAAGTGCTCCTAGAAAATGACACTTTTAAATTCTATTTTAAAAAGTGACCCTTGTTCAAGCTATTGATATACTACTAGCACCAATAATCATCATAGTTTTACACTTGTGGACAATTGTCACAGTTGTGCTAATGGTAGCACTAACAGTAATATAATTACAGCCTAACATGATGGTCAGACTGACCTCTTTAAAGAAGAGTAATAATTTTGAGCACTAATAATTCACTGTTTTAAACTGAAGATTGTTTAGCAGTCGTTGGTTTTGCACAGATTTATGCACATATTGCTAAGCTGAAAACTAAACTGATGGAAGTTGCAGAAGAATGGGAGATTTTTTCCAGACGGTTAAGATTTTTTTTGCAAAAGGGTGAAACTAACAAAGCAAACTAACATCTGGTCTGTAGCATCTGTCTTTGACTGGGGAATTGGACGTAGAGAACTGGGGAGGGTTTTGAAGGTTGAAATTGGGAGAGGCTAAGAAACTTAAAGGGACAGTTTAAGCAAAAATTAAAAATATGGATTGTTTGGAAAAAATCAACTCTAAAGTTTAAAGAAAAACAAAAGACTGTGCACTAATTTGGGGATATGATGTCATATGGGCTTGCTTCAAGTTCACTTTTTGTTGAAAATGTGAAGTTTATGTGCTCATTCGGGTTCGTCACCACGCCGGATGGCATCGGGCGGTGCTACCCAGCTCTCAAAATCTCCACCTGATACTTACCATCAATATCAGCATCATTGCCCGGCACAAATTTCTTTCCCTAACTGAATAAAATTCTTCATGATTTCTTTAGAATTGAATGATAATTCCTCCTTTTTTGTAAGCACCCTCCAATCTCCAAATATTTTTCAAAGGGGGGGGGGGTGGGTAAGTGACTCCCCAAAGACCGCTCCCTCAGGACAGTGACCACAAATTACCCAGCTCTCAAAATGGTCTGGTGCCACCCTGGTGCTCATATCTTGAGAACCACACTTAGAATAAGTACCTCTCTAGCATACTAAATCACGTTGGCGACCTTAAACCAAGTTTGTTTAAGCAATTGGGACAAAGAGTTTGGCCCTTTAACCAGGAACAAGATATCCCCTGCTTCTGGTTTCTCTGCAATTCTGCCTTAACATAGATGGATTGAAACTTTGGTGGATATGAAAAAATCATAATTGAAGGTCATGAGTACATCTTAATCCCATCTCCCCTCTCCATTTCATATGGTAAAAAAGTTCATTTTCCCTGACTGTTCAAGGGGGGGGGGGGAGAGATCGATGGGGCGGGAGATGGGGAGGGGGAAGGAGTATTCTAGCTACCTGTTGGAATTTTTCCTGTTTTTTTTGCCTGAGCCATCATGTTTCTGTTAGGTGCAGTACCTAGAGTCAAAATTAGTGGATGGTTTCTAAAATATTGTGGGGATATTTCTTTCCCCCTTTTCCCCTGGGTTAGGTAAGATGGAGTTGCACAGCCCACTTTCCAACCTATTGGTTGAAGTTGAGCCGCCCACAGCCTTTTTCCAGTTGTGGCTCACTGGCTTGTTTTCCCTACTCCATTATTTATGCTGAACACCAAGCACAGTGGCAGAAGCTTCTGTTTTTAAAATCTTCGATATGACCTGGCCAGGACTTGAACTTGCAACCTACCGACTGCAAGTCTGATGCTCTAACCACTGGACCCTGCCCTTGGTCCCTGTTCCCCTTTGATTGCCACACATTGTATTTCCCTCAAAAGGAAAAATTAAATCCTGTCAACTTCATCTAGAGTACCTTATCATCCTAATACAGCAATGGTTCCTTTCAGTCATGTGACAATTGTGTAACTATACTTATTTGTTATAGTCATGTGCAGAATTATGCCTTGGTTTGAATAAAACTTGTGAGGGGAAAATGAAGAGAAATGTATAACATAGGACAAATTTTTTGAAACCAAACAGGAGACACTGTTCCCTCCCAGCTAGAAAAATATGTTAATTTCTCTTTCTCGTTCCACATTATTTTCTTTTATACCTTTCGTAAAAACTTAGTCTTACAGCCTACACTGTTTTAATAATGAATGATAATATTGTATTAAATATCCAAAAGAAAAGAACAGTATTCCTTCTGGCAGTTTTTCTCTAAAAATATCAGAAGGTGTCACATTTGGGACAGCAATTATCAACATTTAGTGGCACATTTGGATATTTTGAACTTGGGGAGATTGGAAAAATTTTCTTTTCTAATTTGCATGTCAATTAGGATGACTGTATGTTGTTTTCTATATGCTAGACATCACAGTGAGAATTAATATGGACATCTATCTACACAGAAAAGGAGAGCAAATGGCTCCTAGAAATTTAGGAGGGGATGGGAGTGGGTGATAGAGGTATGTTCAATGGAAATTTAAAGAGAAAATTCAGACAATTCAACTATTATTTGAATTGTGATAATGTGACATTATTGTGTTATTTATTTTTTTTTTAAATTTTTCATTTTTTTATTTTTGTTTTGCCTGTTGTTTGTCATACGAGTAATGTTCGGTAACATCTTTAAGGCTCCTTGTTAAGTAAATTGAAGATTAGTTAAAGATTGCTTATTTTCCCAAAGCAATTTTTTTTTTGGGAAGGGGGAAGGGGCGGGAAGGGGCATCGGCATACAAGGGAAAGGGTCTGAAGGGTTGGCAGATATATCGGTCTGAAGGATTGGTATGCAACTATTTCCTTGAGTTAAAATGATGGTTTAGCTTTTCAAGGTAAACTTTATGTCATGATTGCTTCCAGTTAAAGACATGGTTATGAGGATTATGGTAGCACAGTGTCTTCTATTTTCAACCTGAAATCTTTCTTTTTGCATATGGTCAGGGATTCTGAGGTGAAAGAAGAGACAAGTGCCTTGTCTCCAGCTCCCCCCAACCCCCCAAAACTGCCAATCCCAACCCCCCCCCCGAATCACATCTTGCTGTATGAGGGTAAATCACACGTTTTCAATTTGTTTGGAAAAGCAGAATTGATCACAATTTGATCATCATTACATTATCTACACAAACATTATTTGGTTCCATGGCAAGTTTGAAACATTTTTCCATGTCACCCGGCATTTCCATTAGAAATAATTCTGGCATGAAATTTGGCCAAGCTCCTTTGTTCAGAGACTGACATGAAAGCCTGACCTTGGTATCAGTTCTTGTGGTTTATATGATGGGAGCATATGTTACTGCTTTTTATAGAGTTGACATAAAATTTATTAAATTTTGCATTTTGAATCATAAAAACAACAATCTCATAACAAGTCGACACTAATTTAAACCTTAAAATGAAAAAATTGGTCAACATTTAGTGAAAATAATGGTCAAATTTCAAAGCAAAATCTGCCAGATTTCGCAACCCAACAGATCTAGATAGGATTTATTCTTTTTATTTGAATTCCTCATTTTGTCGTTTTTGTACATATCAAGACAGGAAACAGATCAAGATGGTATTACAAATTCCAGAGATTTATTATTTGCATAGTAAATGACCAAAAAGTAATGTTTTCAGACCGATTGTGGTGATTGAGTGGACTCCCAGTCTGCTTCTACTAGAGTTTAAGACTTTACAACAGCCAAGGTCATTTAGTTTCTTGCAGTCTGATGACATCAAAGATCACCCAGTTTGAAGCTCTAACACCTTGTTTGAGTGCATATTTTTCATGCTACAAAATTTTCTCATGCTCCCATGAAATTTACTTATGTAATCCTCACTTACAACTAACCCAAATTTGGGAGAGTGATTTTGTCCTATGAAATGTCTAAAAAGAGAAAATTGTTACCACTGAAAATTGAACGGTTCTTTCAAAGATGAATCAATGTTTATTTCCTGTCATTACTGAATTGTTAAATTCATGGAGAAAACTCCTTGTTGAACATGTTGTATGTTATAGTTATGTTTGAAAATGTCTTAAGAGTTACTTAAAAGCAAGAACAGTGAATTGTTTGCAATATGGGGAGAGGGGACTTTTCAAAAACATACTACTTTGTAAAAAATTAAATTCACTTGATGATTTGTGAAATATGTTCCTGTCTCTCCCTTCCCCCTTTCCTCCTCCCCAGATTCCCTTGGATTTTGTCTGGATGAGGATGGGGTAAAGACATTTGTGTAGGATACTAGAAGTCAACAATTGGGAAATTGAGAAGTGTAGCTGTATGGGGTAATAAATCCCACTAAATGGGTCTATAATGTTTATAGTCCTCCATCTTGTTTATTCCATGTCTCATTGGTCCACCTCTCCTTAACCCTAACACTTAACCCTAAACTCTAGTTACCTTTAAATATTAAAGGGGAAATGCAGTCATCTTAATTTAAATTAGTTTATAGACTACTATAGTATTCTGCTCTGACTCATGATTGGCTGTTGAGAATCATGTGAAGATATATTACTTACAGAATTGTGAATTTTATGAGGAGTAACTTACTGCAATTACGTCGTGCCATTCCTACACGCAATGAAAGGCTCTTGAAAAAAAAAAAATTAGAAGAAACTGTGAGAATGTTTTAAAAGTTTAGGGTGACTGTTCTTGCCCTTTAACCCTAAACCATTATTCTAACCAATAGAACCTTTGCCCCCAACCCTAGAGGAGAGACTAAGGAGCCAGAAAAATAGAGTAACTAAAATGCAGAAGGGTGAAACAGGGAACCAATCAGGTGAATCAAGCTAAATGGAGCACCAATGAAAGGAGATTGTAGAGCAGCAAACCCTGTTTAAACATACAAGCCAACAAACATAATTCCTTTAGTTTCATCTACTATAGGAATGTTATTTCTGAGTTACGAAACATTGCAAAAGATATCAGAAAATACTAGAATCTACAAAAAAAAGACAAGATAATTTATAAACATCTGTCATCTGTTAACATCTGTCAAAGTAATTTTGCGATGACTGCTTACTCCCTGTAGGCTTTAGACAATTAGACAATGGACTTTATAATGTTCATCATTTTTAGCATCATTTTATAGTCTTGGCTGGAATATGCCCTTTCTCCTCCTACAGAAGTGGATTAATATGTAAAGTAAATTTTTGTATATCTGGCATTGGTTAAGTGACATACTACCTGAATCAAAATTAGCACTTAAAGTCCCAATTCTCTCACCCCAAACAGTACCAATTCTCCTAACTTTCTTACTTAAGCCCCTCCCACAATTGTCTGAAATTCACCCTTATCCTGTGGGACATAGATCTCAGTTTATATTGCTTCGTTGTGAGTGCAGTAAAGCTCAATGAGTATAATCAAAACACTCTCAGTACAGTTCATTGCTGTGTAATATAAGCTTTGGTACTCTGCATTGTTTGAATTTAGCTGTCAATCAAAGAGCTGAGCCAATTGAGAGTTTCTGTTACCCTATACCAGAAGTGTAGTTTTGGGGTGAGAGGATTGACCCTTTAATGATTCCTAACACCCTTGGTCCCTGTTGCACTTTCCAGTGAAACTGTTGCTTGCAAGTATTTTAATTCAGCAGGTTGTCTGCATCTTTTGTCTCTCATTGATCTATTATTGTGATCGAGCACCCAGTCATTTTGCGATTACTCCATCAATAGCTAACCATCTGCTGTGTGCCTCTGCACCAGGTTGTGTGTTGTTGGCTCAACATCGTAAGAACCCAGGCCATTCAGCTCGACTACAAATCAATTTTTAACAAGGGTGTTCTCTAATCTGTCTGGACATAATGGGTAGCATTGCCTGTGGTAGCAGCTATCACTTCACACAGTGGGAACCGGAGCTAATTGTAGCCATGCCTTCATTCATTTGGTGAAAAGTTTAAACATTTTATGTCCTAATAAACGTAAAGCTTACTTCAAATTTAGCTTACACGACACAGGATATGAATGGACCGGTATCATGTTACACTTAAGTTGCTGTCGTTTGAGATTTCAGAAAGGATGAATATATTGTCAGTTTCATCGACTTTTGCTGTGAGGTAATGATATCACCAAAGAATTTCATAGTTGCCTGGGGTTGTTTAAGTTGAAAATATGGCCTGCTTTTGTTGGAAGTAATTGGAAAGAATTTTGAGGAGGTTTTATTTTTACAGAGTTCATTTAT
This sequence comes from Holothuria scabra, assembly GCA_037179385.1. Lineage (NCBI taxonomy): Eukaryota > Metazoa > Echinodermata > Holothuroidea > Aspidochirotida > Holothuriidae > Holothuria > Holothuria scabra. The sequence goes on along the minus strand of CM074195.1, from coordinate 9,776,413 downwards.
TTAGTCCTTCTTGGATGTTTATGATTCTATCGTTCACTGTTTTCCCCTCATTGAGTGAGTTGGTATCGCTTATTTTAGAAAATGTTGAAAATTCACACTTGGAGAGTTTGGTAGGTAGTAGATATCAGATGTCTGGTGGCATGGATTTACTTGCACATATGAATTTTCTTGTGGATTGACTGACAGCAGATTTTACTGGACCACACTTGAAAGTTTGGGATTCAATGTTTTAGTTTATTTTGGATTTATTGATTGCTGGGAGTTAATTATTAGTTTTGTGTTGCGCTAGCTGTTGACTGTCCTGTTATATTCTATGAAAACATTTTGAAGTGTTCTGGAGTTTTTGTTGCTTGTTAACACTGAAAAAGTGATGGCTAGTTCACATGGAAGGTTTTTTAAGAGTGGCTCTTCTCTGCAAGCAACTTCAGTGGATTCATAAAATTCAATATTTTTGGAATGAATTACTAGCATTATTTTGGAAAGCAGGTTTTACAAGTTGATGTGAAACTTTTTACAGATATTTGTCAATTGGATATTTTTTAGTACACAGAGCATACCTAAGGTTTCAACCTGAAGTACACTGGTAGTCCCATATATTCTAGTTGTCTTACTGACATTTTTCTTAAAGATTAATTAGTCTTTGAAAAAGAAAAAAGATTAATGTTTGAAATAGGATTACAGTATGGGTTTCTGTCAATGTGTGTAGTGTCCACCGGTTAAAAGTTGTTTGTTGCAGCATAATTTAAATTTAACTTTGTGTACATAGTATTAGGAAATTAAGAAGGAGTTTGTATTTAAAAGCAAATGTCATTAAGAGCTGAATGCTTGCTGTGAGTACTCATTGATCATTTTAAATTGGTATCCCTAGCTCATTAGGGAACTCAATGACAAATTTTCTATTTCAAATTTATCTACCCATCTATGCAGGCGCAAACTTTTCAATTTCAGTTTTCCAATTTTTTTTTCATGTGCTTTGTAACAAAAAGTTGCAACTGGCACTGGAAGCAGGTAAGGGGCTAGGAGGGGGATGTGGTCCCTCAAATTTCTGGGCAAACTTAAAGTGGATTAAAACCCAATAAAATCTACCTCAAATTGTTCAGAGAGATTCAAGCAAAAATGGTCATTAATTAGGAACTCCTCTGCTTAAAAATTCAGAAACAATTTTGTAACTATTTCAACTGTTTATCTTTTACTAATTACCCAATTAAACTTGCTCTTGGGCTTTATGTGGTTACCACCCATAAAAAAGTAACCGTTAAATAGGAGAAAGTGGCAACAGTTTATCTGGTGTATAACAAACTGGATGAGAAAGATTTTATTACACCCGACTTCCCCTTTTTGAGGTCAGGTCAAAGTGTTCGTATTTTAGGGAGGTCAGCTTCTTGAATGTATGTGCCTGGCCAAATGGCCGCATATATACCAACATTTACAGTTCAATACTTGGGCACATGAACAAGAGGAAGGGTTGCAGTACATGGCTAGTTAGTTTGTGAGTTTGATGGAGTTCTATGGCTCAGTTTTTTACCGATTGATTGTTTTAGTCGAGCTGGCCAGTGCCTTTTTTTCAATTTTGGCTCACTGCAGCTTATTTTCCCTACTCCAAATTGCTTTTGCTTAGCAACAAGCACAATTTCTGCAGGTATCATTTTTAAAGCCCTCGATATGACCCAGCCAGGACTCGATCTATAGTGACCTCACGACTGCTAGTCGGATGCTATAACCGCTTGATTTGCAGGACAAGAAACGGACTCTCTTTTATTTTGAACTGTTCACCTATACAACTTTTACTGAAACCTTAAAACTGATTAATATCACCCTTCAAATATTAAATTGTTCACGGCCCAATGCTCCTTGTCACATTGTTCTGCTATGAATCCTTTACTCTGCTGATTCAGTTGTTTAACATCTTCTGACCATTGCATATGCCAGTTTGTCTCAATCTTCAGTCTTGTACGCATGAGGAAACTTTACAAGCACTGTGTACAGTATAGTGTTATATTATAGCTGTCTATAGGCACCCTGGCGTCTATTTCATAGATACATAAATCTTTTATCTATAAAATGCATATCAATAAATTATTGCATGTACACAGCAAGCAATTTATTGGAAATATCAATCATCATGATGGTCAGAATAAAAGCATTTTAAAGAATCAGTAGGTCATTTGTAATAGTCCAAACCAAAGCTTGTACAAAAGGAGCATGCAAGGCCCCTCTGTAAGGTACAATTTGAAGGGTTTTAAAGGCCATTTATTTATACAAGTTCAAACACAGCTTCAAAAGTGTCATCTTTTAAGTAAGCAGCCAAGATATTCACAATTTTTTAATTTTTGTGGAAATGAAAGGGGAGGGAGAGGTTTTACTCACCTTCTTCTGGAAAGGGGAAAGGATAAAAATCCCTCCTTTCCCCATTTTGTCAGATAATCTGACAATGTTATCTCAGTAACTGACAAAATGCCACATTGTAGCATATCTCATGATCCAGTGGCTTCCTATTATTGTTTGCATTTTTCTATTGTTGAAAAATTGACCAAGGGACATGTTGGCCAAGTCATGATGTCCACTTTCAAGAGGCAGGATGCTCTTAATGGCCGGCTCAATTTAACCCAGTTGGTTAGAAACTGGGCCGAAAAACTCCTTCTAACTAATAAAATCATAACAATTGAAGTTTATGTTTTAGTGTAAGGTACCCAAACACTTTGGAGCAAGTTTGATGTCTGGAGAAGGGGGAGCAAGTTAAAGCTTGGGAAAGAGTACACTAGGAAAACTTTGGTAACCTTATACTTGCCTTTTCAGTCATTTTAATGGGTACCCTTCAACAAGATCAATTACCAGCTGTGACTTTGGGCTGTGAAGTATCAAAATTGGGTCAATATGTATAGCTGCACAGGACCTATTAATAGCAGTATATTAGTGATTCTCATGGCATATAACCAAGTCAGTGAATTAAAGGGTGTTAGAATTCATCTCAGAGTAGATAAAATGTTGGGGAGGGGCAAGTTTCCCTTCCCCTAGAATCCAACTTGTATGTTGATTGTAAAACATCTTTATAGAGTTTTGGAGAAGGCTACTGTATAAATAAAATATACATGCATGTGGGGTTCATGCCATGGTCATTGAACCTTTTAAGCAATATACCATGCTTTTGTTCGTGGAGACACATGACAGTCACTACAACAGCTAAAGTTCCTCATGGCAGGTTTTATTGGGCTATATTATGCAGGCTATTTGTCATCAATGAAGTGTTAATTGCTGGTATGCATAGACATTTAGAACGGTCTTTTTGACTGTGGCCTGCCATCCTTATCACATCACAAGTATGTGGGCTGGAAATTTTAACAAAGACAACTAGCAGATGGGATAATATTTTTGTCTCTAAGTTATGAGGGAAAGTAGGTGTTAGGTATTGCAGATTTATGATGTTATAGTTTGTATTGAAGACTATGTAATTGTGGTAGATCTGGTAATCTGTGGCTAAAGGCCAAATCTTCTCCCCCAGACCATTTCAGTTTAATCCAACCCATAGTTCTATAGTCACTGCCACAGCCTGTCTTGAACACACAATGTCAATAGCCTATTAGGCCAACACAATAAGGAATGCATGTCCTGGATGAGCATGCAAACCTGTCTGATCAAAATTTACACACTGCCCCATGCTGTTTAATGTGAGCTATTCTGCATCTTTTGAATTTGATGTCAGTCAAAGAGTCAAGATGCATGGTACCAATTTAAAATTTTGCTTCCCCTTACAAAAAATATAGTTTGGGGTAAGGAGTGTCTGTGTTTAAGGGTCCAGGTAAATAGCCTCTGGGATGATTTCAGAAATCAGTAACTGTCAGTTTTCATGGATTCAAAAATCAGCCCAGATTTAAACCCTTATTCACACTATTAGTAAAAACATTCCTAATTTTCAGATTTAGCCCATTTTCTAACAACACTAAAGTCAAAAGATGAGAATTATTTTCCATATTCAATTTATGGCGTGGTTTAAGCACTGGCTCCACTAGAGACACAAACAGGGGGGTTTATTACTGCTAAACCTCAATCCCAACGTAATGTTGTTCTAGGCTAAAGTTACCAGTGGATTCCAGGGGACAAAAAGTTGCTTCAATTAGGCCTTGTAAGGTGCAATTTGAAGGGTTTTAAAAGCTATTTAAATGTAAGTACAAACATTGCTGCAAAAGTGTCTTCTTTTCAAGTAAGAAATCAAGATATGGATAATTAATAATTTCTATTTTTTACGGAAATGAAAATTAAATGGGGGGGGAGGGGGAGAGGGGATTTCACCCACCTTCTACTGGAAATGAGAGGGGGGCACTGGTTCAATGCTCCCAGCCTAAGAAGTGCAGACAACATTTTGGTCTTGTTGTCATCCCAAGTTGGAAACGATGTGAGTGTAAATTTGTTTGAAAGCAGTTATTAATTAGTGAAGATTGAGTCCCAGTGATGCAGGGTTTATCTTCAATATTCTGTGTGTCAATACACACATCTGTGGAACACCAAGACCCAGCAATCTGTGGCATATGGCAGTTCATTAATTAAAATATGCGAGTGGAATGTATCAAAAAATCAAGTGCTGTGAAACATTCAGGGGTTTGAAATTTCTGTTTTGATGTGTACTTTGTTACTGCACTCTCAAGCTCAAAGCGCATTTAATTAGGAACTAAAAGGCAAAACAGCAGGGATAAACTGATGGCCAAATACAAAATATTCTAGGGCTCTGGGAGATGCAAAAGCTTATTTAACAACAGCTGGGTTTAAAGAAATGGGAATTCTTTTAAAATTTTGTCTTAAAAACAGTTTTTTTTTTCAAAAGTCCCCTGGACTCAATCTATTTCAGAGCCAAAGAGCAGAACCAAATGATTGCTCCCCTAAACTAATTCTGCTTTCCAAGATGGTGTCCAAGAGGACACAGGCCTCATTAAATTGTTATTCAGTTCTAACAGATTCATCTTGACAGCAAATTATGAAGTGTTTTTGTAACAAAAAGTTAGAGCAATTTCCTACTGTTCAAAAATTGAAGAAGTACTTTTCTGGTTTAGTGTACATGTTGCATTATACTTCCAAACATCACTGCTGATATCAGCATCATTCAATTTTAATTCAAGAAAACTAAAAAACTAATGAAATTTTCATTAATATTCATGTCACAAAACTTTTTGTTAAATATCTTTGATGATAACATCAGCTCTGAGCTTGTGTGATCATAACAGTACTGTTCAAATATTTGTAGCTGCTCCATGAATATGCAAGGCTGCATATTTGTTTTGAAACATTTGAAAGGTTACTGAAAGTCATGGCTTACATGCTTACCAATGCACAGTGAACATCATTGTGCCTAAACAGCTGGGCAGTAGGCACCTGAAACTTATTTTGAAGGAACACGTTCCAAATCTCCCAGTTTTATTCTTATCTGCCTTCAAAGCATCCTTTACAACATTTTAGAACTTTCATGCATATTCAAGGAATACCAAGCAGTCACTCCTAGTAAATTTTACATTTGAAGAGAAAAAATCCTGTCACATGACTCTCGAGAGCCAATCATGAAACAGGACTCTGTGGTACATTTTACACTACTTGTAGTTAAGGTGACTGCATTTCCCCTTTAAGTTCACAAAAAAGAAATTCTGTACAAGTGATAAACCTGTCTGGTAATTAATTTTTTTGTGGAGATAGTCCATTTGGTTTGAAAATATTGGCAGAAAGCTGCATTAATGAAAAACACCAAAAAACCAAAAGATACTTCCAAAGAAAAAATAGCAGCATAGGAGAAGTATAGTAATACATACCATTTAACCTTTACATGTCAAAGGGGCAATTTATACATTTGACATGCCTTGACAAGGCCCCTGACAGAAATACGCACTTTTAAAAACCCGATTTTTGGGCATTAGGTCGGGATTTTAGCTGACTGTTTATTCTGGTGTTAGCACCTTCAACACATAATCAGAGATGCTTATCAGGCTTATGTAAACAAGCTATGTGGGCACACACTGCTTTTCTGTATACACAGAACTTTTCTGGAGAAAGGTAATCAGCTTAGGAGAGATAAGAACTGCTGGCAAGAAATGGAAGTAAATTGACAGAGGTTTCAGGAAGTAAGAATTACATGCATGGCTGTTAAATTTCTGTCAAAATCTGTAAGGAGCATATACTTGGCATGGAGAAAATTCTATCATAAACTATATGCCATATATTAAGTCACTTCAAGGGAGAAATTTAATTGCTCTGCAATTAATAATTTCTAAATTCCATTTAGAAATTGCTATTTCGAAGGAATGTGCATGAATGACGTAAAAATTTCAAAATAAAAAAATTACAGTTGTGCTCAATATTTTCCCCTACAATTTTTATTTATTATAAAAGTACAAAAGATTCTAAAAATTGTTAAGAGGGAAGATTTCCCTTCCAAGTTATTATTATTTTGCTTAAACTTGAGTAGCATTTCAGAATTGTGGGTTGCAGCTGTCTCACTAAGACTGCAGTTATTGATCCATTAGGGAGGGGAAGGAATGCATCACCTATTGTATTATAAAAAAAAATAACATAGAACACACCTGGATATGCATTGTATTACAAACCAGAAGGAATGAAGACTGACTTGAAATGATGCTATTGCATTTGAGGGTATTTAAACATTTAGCAATTTCTCCAAGAGGAGAGGGTATCTCCCTACAAGAGGAGGGGGACACTCCCATGAAATCACAGCCTGCATTCACTTAATAGCCCCTAGCCCCTCACTTACAGAAATTCGCCATAATAAGTGTGCATCTGCTTCAATTTGGCTATTTTGACAGAGTGAACTGAGAAGCATTTTTTTAAAAAGACCTTTAAGGGTTGATCCTTTCTACCCCAAATAACAACAGCATGGGTCAAGTGGTTAGCACATCGGACTTGCAGTCAGGAGGTTGGGAGTTCCATGGCTGGGTTGTACTGAAGACTTTAAAGGTGGAACCTACTGCCATTGTGCTTAGTGCCCAGTATAAGCAATGGAGTTGGGGAAACCAAACCAGAGGGCTACAACTGGAAAAAGGTTGTGACTCGACTTCAACCAATTGGTTGGAAACTGGGCTGTAAAACTCCATTTAACCTAACCTAACCTAACCTAATGTAACCCCACAACAATTTTTGAAATAGTTCATAGAAATTCTCAATTGGCACAGTTCTTTGATTGACAGCATGTTAAAAAATGCGGAGCACTAAAGCTCATATAACGCAGCATGTACTGTACACAGTGTTTTGATTACACATTGGGGTCTCGTATATACTTACCTGAAGCAATAAACTGAGATTGTGTCCAGATAAAATAAAATTTAGGCAGTTGTGGGAGTGGCTTCATTAAGTATTTTAGAACTGTTTGCAGTGAGAGATTTGGCCTTTAAAAGTCTCTTAAACAGACAATAGGTATCATCTGACATCAAACTTGATTTTCACCAACTTGTGATTTCATCGATTTATTAATAAAGAAACATAAGAATAACAGGGGCTTAGTTATTATGGAAAGTGTAAGTGCATGGAATCATCCAAAGAGATACAGTTATGGTAAAAGATTGATATACTTTAAGTGTAAAATGTGCCCAAATGCTTTGATCAATGAAGCTTTTTGTTACTGAAATTTTTATAGCAGTCTACCGCAGACATTGAATTATTACACTATAGTGTTTACATCATGTCACTTCAGTAAACAAGGCTCCAGACATTCCTTTGGAAAAACACAGTTTTATTCTGATATTTGTCAAACATTGTTTATCATTCATCATTTACTTCAAGACTTGAAGGTATAAGGTTTAGACATGCTGCACTTTGAATAATTTACAAAGAATATCAGAATATATGTTTTTCTTCATGGGATTACTTTTTGGCATGTTTGGAAAGATGCTTATGGGGAATTTTTCAGATATTTTCCCAATTCCCCTCTATATAAGTTTACCCATCATCTTCATTACGTAAGACTTTTAATTTGATGCCACCCAAAGATTTCAAATTTTGACCAGGCAAATATTTCTTGAAAGACATTAATTTTTTATTGAAAGTTGGCCTGATAGTTTCCCACATTGTGAAAACTTTTTCAGTTGCGTTGTAAAAATGAATTTAAGTGGAATTTATTGAACACAGATCATCTTCAATGTTTCAGATTTGAAAAGGACAATAGGATCTAAAAGGCTGAGAATGTTTTTAATGTTAAATGTATAACAGCTGAGTTTTAGACCATTTTTCACATTTGGTGGCATTAGGGTACATTCCTTTAGATATCATCTTCCCTATCCAATGATATTGTCCAAAACACATACTGCTGCCATCTTACTTATACCATTGTCTGTTTATGAGTTTGATCAAATTTTGTTCTCTGCCAAACTTAGTTCAACATCTACCCACACTCAATCATGTTTTATTAAAGCACAGCATAAGTATGTTGTCCTCCTACTGAGTGAGGTGACGTAACAAAGTTGTTAGTGATTTCAAAACTGCTCTAGCTATCTACAAATTGATTGATTTTACCAGAGCTTAGACATTGTACGTAACATTTTACCGGAGAGTTTCAAACCTGAGTGACACACACAATTAGTGGTTGCTGTTTTTAGTCGTTACCTACCTTATTCTCCCGTCTGTCTCACCAATCACTTTTTTGTTTTGATTGTGTTAAATTTCATCAATTTTCACGTTGGAAAACATTTTGTTTTTGATGGCAGACTAAGTGAGAGAGGCATGTCAGCTTGATTGACTTTTTTTTTGGATAGAATCTGTTTGGTTAGGCTGCTTTTTCCGATGGTTAATATGATGCTGAGTTCCAGGCCAATGGGCAATTATAAGCAAACCTGACTTTGAGTGACTAACAAATCTTCGTATCTGACAATTTTTTAATACCTTTGGATTTTAATCTTAATGTGCCTGCTCATTCACCATGGATAAAAATTTATATCCCACTGGAAGGCGCAGGATTGGACGTAGCTTTTCACTGTAAGTATATTTTTACCATTTAATGCCTTAGTCTTCTGAGAGAAAGGAAAGTAAAAGTTCTTGATGGTAAAATTGAGAGTGGGGTCAAACCTATTATGGGGGAGGGGAGAGGAGGGAATTCTGGAATTTTTATTACAGGGGTTGTAAGCGGAATTTTTATTGGAGGGGTTGTATTAGCGTTGATTAATCACAGTTCTGGGGTATATAAGGGGCTATATTTGAGATACTTTGTATCATTTAAATACCATACCTGTCAATAGATATCTCTCACATGATGTCATTGGCCATTTCCAGCAGCTAGTTACATATATCAGTCATGCCTGCTTGAAGTCATTCAATGTATGTATTCATAGGCTTGCCCTCAGACATGACATATGGTTGCTATAGTTATGACATCACTGAGAATTATCTGTGGTGGGGACGTATACCCCTGCAGTGCCCCTGCCTGGATCCCCAACTGTTTATGCTATCTAAGCGTTTTATGGTGATGGACAGGGTCATAAAGAAAAAAAAGGAATCTCAATGCTAAAGATAAAGTCATTTCTTCATTTCCTGGGGACATATTTACGAGAGTGGTGACAAATTTGTCTGTGTACCATTTTTGGAAAGAGTACCAAACCAAAATATTGGAGGCATCTCATACTGGCACGACATGATTCAGAGAAAAGTTTAAGGAAATGGTAAATATGGAAGTTACTTCTTCATGAAAACCAAAATTACTGTGGTTTATATATGTCCTCTGCCTTTAGAAAGATAGGAAGCTTCTCCTATACTGTTACCTAGTCATAAGAAATAGAGATGTCCCGAGGAGAATGGTCATTAATTCTGTCAGTAATAATTTCAGTGTATGCCTTTGACAAATATAAAAGGATTATCCAAAGGAAAACCACACAATTAGCAGAAAACTGGTTGTCCTGTAGGGAAATCTGGTAGTCCCACTGATTTTTCAGAAATCTGCACATCAGTTAATCAAGCAAAAATTATCCATGTTAAAAATTCCTTTAATATATTGTCAGAAAATCTTATCTCTACTACGTGGCTTAAATATCAATCAATTACTCAGGGAAACATCAAGTGTACGTTTACCAACTGAAATGTTGAAATTGCTCGTGCTAATGTGTTTATGAATTGAAATAAAAGGAGGTTGGAAAAAAAAAATTGAAAGAAAATCTGGGAGTAACAAGTTGATCAACTTCATCTTTACCCTGTAATTCATGGAAATTACTTTCATTGCACTAATATTTTTGGTTGTCCATAGGAGTATCTTCTAGACAGTTTTTAAAATATTTGGTTGTCTTGCAGTAATTCTGGTCATTTCTGGTCATTTGGAATGCCTGTTTAAATCCTTCTCTGAATATGTTAGTCTCTTTCACTACTCCCTGCTATGTGGGCTGCAGTGGAAATTTTGAAGTGTGTGTGTGTGGGAGGGGGGGGGCTAAACAACAAAGTGGCCCAGTATGTTCAACAATATAATAGCAATGGAAGGAGGCTCAGGAAGGCCAGCCCTCTTGTGTTCCCTACCTGCTGAACCTCACATTGCAAAAATGGCAAAAATTTGAATGGACTTAGTTTATAGGGTTATATGGCCCTCTATAAAGATACTGTACATTTCTAGAACACAGTTACAAAGGTGGAACAGCAGTTTGAATGATGTTGTTTTTTCCCATGGTTTTAAAGGTCCAATTCTCTTACTCCAAACCATAATTTTTGTAGGGGTTTACTGAAATTCTCAATTGGCTCAACTCTTTGATTGACAGCTAACTCAAACAATGCAAAAGTGCCAAAGCTTATATTACACAGCATAAACTGCATGTACTAAGAGTGTTTTGATTATACACATTGAGTTTTTTATACTCACCCTGAAGCAATAAACTGAGATTGTGTCCGGATGAGGATGAATTTCAGACAATTGTGGGAGAGGCTTCAGTAAGAGGGTTGGGAGAATTGGTACTGTTTGGGGTGAAAGAACTGGGCCTTCAATGGCTTTGATGAAAAAGACTCATCTGTCCTACAATCCTTTGTATTTCGCTATTTTAAAAATGGCCTATTTGTACCATAGGGGTCACCTCATTTTCTGCCACATGGTTATTGCAGTATTCAGTTACAAGACTGGTGTGTTTATAATCATGGTAAGAGTTACTAGGACCATAATCAATTATTAGACTGGTTTTCATTGTAAATTGCCTAGGGGTAGAGAAAACAGGAATCACCGTCAAGCTGCATTGTGTGATGCAAATCATCTCATTTCACTCATTAACTCTCATATTGAGGACCGATGGCTTATTCTCCATTATATTGCTTCATTAGCTTCGTGGACATGGACACCATCTCCTGTGTGTAGCTAATTGTAACATGGAAAATCTTGTTTCATGCTTTATAGATCTGGAAACAATTAACTTTCCGTTCACTTCACTGTTACCTTCGTGTCAGTATTGATATCTCAATTTAGCATCATCCTTTCTCTATTGATCTGTTTGCTCTAGACGAAACAACTTCATTTTGATTTCAAACCTAGCAGAACAGACATAAGCAATTTTTGCTCCTAGAGTACAGTTGAATTAGCAAAGAGACAGAAGTATCAACTATGCAGTCAATTAATATGTCATTGCAGGTCCAAAAATAATGAAACACACTGACTTTCCAATTACTCACAATTGTGTTTTTAGCATGTTTGGTCTGTGGAGCTGAGATTAAGGTCGGCCTTATCAAAAGATTGAGTTACCATTAAAGTGTAGCTTATTTCCCAGTCTCTAATGCGCCATAAAACTGAAACATTGCGAGTTGAGCTGAAGAAGAAATAAAATATCCTTTTACAGAGACCTGATACTTCATTCCTCTAGCCTATATATTGGAGTCAAAAAAATTCATGGCATTGCTTTTAAAATTTGGAAGATTGTATGATTGAAAAAGGGAGTCATGTCATGCCTGCAATTCAAACTGTTATAGTTAACTTTGGTAGAGTTGATAGGTTTCATTTTGAGAGGAACATTTCTACCTGCTCCTTTGTTATTTTTGCATCCTTTGGATCTACGTCACCCCCTCTCTTACCATGATTTGGTTGCGAGTAATTGGGGATTACATAGGTAAATAGGAGGTAGGTATCGGGGCTCTTAGATTCCCAATCCAGGAAGTTTTGGGGAACCTGTACATTTTAGAACAGAAAAATGCACTCTCAAAAAAAAAAAAATGCCACTGTACATCAGCACAAGATAATGCACAATCCGAGGGTTAATGCAGGTTATTCATGAGGGGGCAGCCTGCAGAGTGCATCCCAGTGATTTCAGAATTGAAGGGTAATCAATGATGGACCATGCATTAGCATAGATAACCACATCATGCTATGAGGTTTGTCCAAAATAGATATGTTTGTCCTACAATATTTCTTTTCTTGGGGTGGAAAGGGGGCATGCAGGCCCCGGGCGGATGGGGGAACTTAGAAATGTCACCTCATTGGGCCCACTTATTATCTTTTTAATCAAATGTCAAACATGACTATATCAAGTGTGCATGTAGTTAGCTTGAAGTGTACCTCAAGTCAAAAAATTCAAAAATATGTATTTAAGAGAATGAAAAAGGAGCACTTTGTACTGTAATCATGCATGAGATAACAATTCAATTAATGCTTATCCTTTAATTTCTCCTGGGATGTCAGATGTTCTCATTAGTGATTCAAAAATTGTTCCTTGGTGTCTCTGTGGTTGCTTTTCAATATGTTAAAAAATTGGTCCCTTTGAGAATACCCTGGACAAATTTTGTCCATGTTTTTAAGAAGTAACAAAGAAGACAAACAAAGCTTGGGGTTGACTCACCTGCAGTGGACACTGGTATGAGTACATTTTTAGAAACTTTTTTCAGCTTTTTACAAATTTAATTTCTACAAATCCTGCAACTCTGTGGATACATTAGTATTGAAACAATCTTTAAATCAGTTAAATTGGTTACGAATTTATATAACATCAGTAATATTTTCCATGGAAAAATGCCACCCGGCAATGGGCAGTTGCTGTGCAAGCAAATAGTGTTTTACTCATTAAATATTTTTCCCTTCAACTGGGGGGGGGGGGAGGGGTGTGTCAGGGTTTTAGCCGACATTTTTAATGATAGAATACCATAAATAACAAACTGACCTTGAAATTTCCATCAGGTGTGAACAGCCAGCCAAACAATGACTAGGGATGTATCTTACTGCTGAAAATATTAAGAAATAATGCTTTTTAGTTATTATTAGCACATTTTTTTCCCTTTATTTTGAACATGAAGTACCTGTTTGATATGTTTTTTTTTTGTCCAAAATGTCAATAACACAACAGAATTGTCTGGAAACTTGTAACTCTATTCCAGAATTTTTTAATTTTTGTTTCCATACGTAATTTCACTAAAACTATTTAAATCAATTTATGTAGTTTGAGAAACATTTAGTAACTAATTTAGCTACTGAATTTGATTCTATAAGTCACAATATATGTGGAAATGCAAATCAGTCTAAGAATCTTTTGAAGTTGGATACCCAGTATCTTAAAGTTGACTGCAAAAATATGTTATAACAGCACTGGATTTGGAAATCTAAGTCAAACAATAAAATGTCCACCATTCAAGGGGCTAAATTCTCTAATGTACCTCACTGTACCTGTGGTTTTGTGATGTCAAAGTGTGTCATATGCTTTGAAGTATGATGATTTCCCAGTTAACTGGCAGGTTTTCATGGGGAGTGATTTCTCATGAATATTATTCAGGCTTGCAGCCAAGATTGTGTCATGGAGGGAGGTTTGCAAGTATTGGTCATGGGGGTTCTAACCCAGGAAATGCCTTTAAAAATACCATATAACAGTGATTAAGACCACTCTTACATTTAATATGATGCAGCCTATGATTCACAGTAAAACAGTGTATTTTCTATTTAAACAGTTAATCTGTGATGAATCTTGATGGAAATTGTGACCATTTTTATTTTATTTTTTTGCTTTATTTTATTATTTTTTTTGTGTGCTTTTTACGAACAATAAGCAGCCTAAGTGAAATGGCAATATCCTTTGTTCTACATTGGCCAAGAAAATGAATTAACAGAGCTAAAAGGATTTTTATTTACTGTGCTTCACTTCCACTCGTCAGCTGCCACCTTCGGTGGAGCTATTCTGCTGTGTCTCAGCTGCTGTGCATGATATGTCTATGTGGGTTTGACAATTTTCACTTCCAGATGTTAGATCCAACCCTATGTGATGGGTGAATCTCCTTAAGGCATTTGACTTTATTTTATTCAGGCAAGTACTCTGTAATTATTATTTTGTGAAACCCCTAGTTATATTGAGAGATTTTATTTAAAGCTCTTTAGTAAAGCCAAAATAGGATTTGCAGTGTATCTTAAGTCAAAAAATTGAAAACATATATATTAAATAGCATGAAAAATGAATTCTAACAGTTCAACACTCATCTTCACTGTACATTCTTGAGTCGAGATATAAAAATTTAAAATTTTTTTCCTGTTGTGGTTCACTGTCTTAATTGTTTCTCCTTCTCCTCAGCATCAAGCACAATTGCAGTATGTTACTTGTTTGTCTTGTATGATGCAGCCAAGGGTCAGACCCCAGACTTTGTGACTGCAAGTTAGATGCTCTAAGTTAGTGATATAGTCCCTTAATTCTTACTACTTTACCTAATAGCGCCCTTAAAGGGCAAGAGCAGATCACCACAAACTCTTCAAAGCAACAGCTAAATCTCACAACTTCCTTTTTATTTCTCTTAAAGGTATCTTTCATAACATTTTAGGACTTCAATATTGCATATTTAAGGCAATACAGTCACTCTTAAGAAATTTCACTTTTGAGGAGAAAAATTGTTGTGACATGACTCTCAACAGCCAATCATGAAACAGGACAGTCTGCTACACTATTTCAAGTTTTGAGTGAATGCCCTTGCCTGTTAAGTCTAGCGTTATTTCTATCTGACTGTAATTGTTGTATTACAAGGCCCCATGAAAAGGGTTGATGCACAAAATGTCAATTGAGCCTTGAAGAAAAAATTTAGTGCGATATTGATATTCCCACATTGGGTAGATTGTATGACCATGAAGGAACTTGAACTTGCGAACAGAAATTGATCATGGCCAAGCAGTCCCATTGGGAAGCTTTACCTGTATCTTAAATTATAAAATATTTGTGGGAGTAGTATGCTTTTGTATGGGATTGAAGAAGCACTCGTAACTGACCAATACATGTGGACAGTGAGCGTTTTTGTTTTCACAAAAAATGAACTGTTTTTTCCATGGAAAAAGTTTAAAAAGAAGAACCCATTGGGACTGAAGTAATAAATATGCAATATCCAGTATGTTTTGAAATTATGGAAATGATTTTTTGCAATTGATATGAGGATGATGTAACTTAGAGGATATAGAAAAAGCATTGTTTCAACATTTTTTTCATAATGTGAAAAACCCTCATTCAAATCAACTACCACTAACAGTACGTCTAAAGGTCTACTTTTGGGTGGCAAGTCGGGTTTCTACCTGATGACTCTGCCTGCAATTTATAGCCATTCCAACCCTAAAAACAATAAAAATATGATAAAATCCAATAGGTTAAGTCCTTGGGATGGTTATAAATGGTGGGTGCTCATCACATCAAGTAAAACCAGACATATTGCCCAAAGGTCGGGTTTTAGGCTGTTTAGTTGTAGGCAGTTTTGAGTAAGGGCTGTTTCACGCAATGTTCTGATCATCTTAATTCAAGCATATCATGAGATACTCATTAAAACAGAAAAGCTTGTTAATTAGATTTTAATTTAAAGAGTCTTTATATTAAAAATTCATCTCATTATTGTAGAGATAAAGCATAGATGTATTGTTATAGTTATAAGAATGAGGAGTGTGACTCAAGACAAAGGGGGCTTGGATGGAAGAGGTTTTGGCTTATGGGGCCAGTCATCTCATTCCAAACTTGTATGGTTGAACAGAAATTCTCAATTGGTTCAGTTCTTTCATAATTGACAGCTGTTTCAAGCAATGCAAAGCACCATTGCATATGTTACACAGCCTGCTGAGACAAAAAGGCCAGACAAATATTTTACTGAAAAATATTGACTTACTACTGTCCCACTTGCTTGGGTCCATGTAGAAACCAGTAACTACTAAAAGCGAGGAAGACAAATTTGTAAAACTTTTAATTTTTCACCAAGACTCTAGATCAGTTTACAAAAAAGATTATGTATCTTTAGTTCAAAGAGATGGCCTAATTTGTTTGAAAAGAAATTTTTGATTTATGCAGTACACTCTGTGTTGAGGAGAGGTAGTGCATTTTGAAAAGCTTTTTAACTCATGTTGAGGTAAAAGCTTTATATCAAAATACTCCTTTTTGTTTTTATTTTACAGTATCTGAAAACCCCATTTCCCCTACCAAGATAAAATATTCATGCCAGATTTTGTTAAGTGAAGATAATAAATACACCCACATTCATATATCAATTTAATGAGTAAAAGATAGTTAATCACAGAGGAATAACATAAAATGCAAAGAAAAATATGCAATGCTAGATGAGATCTCACAGTAGTTAAGTCTCAGAAGTCACCTGACAGTTGCAACCATCACATTCATAAAGCTCCATGGAAGATGTAAAAAGTAAAGACAAAAAGCTGGATAATATAACCATTTATGTTGATATATGCCCTGTTAACCATGCAGAGCCATGATTTATTCATTAACTAAAAAGTATGTGCGGTTGAAACTTGTTCAAGTATACGACAGAAAAGACAAAAAATCAAAAAGAGAAGAAATTATTTCTGAATATGCCTTTTAAAATAATAAACTGGCAAAATTTGTTGCTTCAGGGTATAAAGACACAAAGAAAAAAAGAAAGAAAGAAAGTTCTTTCTGAATATTTCTACTCAAATAATAATTTGCCAAAATGTTACTTCAGGGGAAAAGGAACCAATATCAAATTTACTTGATAGAAAAATTGTTAGGCAGGAAATTTTTCAATAGTTGTGATGGTCAAACTAGTCAAAAAAGATGATTTAACAAAAATTATTTTACAAGAGAAGGGCATATATAAAAACACTGAACTTACTTCAAAGACGAAAGGGCTAGGTAGTGATATTCCACATTTCCTTACAATGCCCCTCCCCAGCCTTTCAAAGCAGCCATTGAATTAAATGTTTGATGAAGATTTGTAAGTTGGTAAGATAAGATTTAACAACACACCAGCACTGATGTGTTATATAGTGTCATACTGTTCAACTACTTTGCAAGTCCTCCCATATAGTCGCCTCTTTTGACAGGCGGGAAAAACTGTGGGCATATTCTACAACAACCTCCCACAGGGGGAGGGGGACAACCATTGAGGGACTTGCTTGGTTTTGTGGCACCAACAAATTGCTAGTGATGGGATGAGTAATAATGATTTTTTGTGCGCTTTTTATAGGCGATAGTCTGGGACAAACTTCTCGCCACACATGACCTCCTCAGCCCACCTGGATGCAGTTTAGGATTTGTTAAGGAAATAATTACATCAGTGTTATTTGCAGGGGGGGGGGGGGTAAGGACAGGTTAGAGGTTAAATTTTCAACAAACTAATCTTTTTAATCAGCAGTCTTATCTTATAATGTTCAAGAGGCATGTTGACTTAATATCTCTATCCTTCCAAGGTTGTATGATGAAACGTTCCTTCTTACTTTTCGTTACATTCTCCTTCTCTGCCTGATTACCTTTTACCTTTTTGAAGCTCTCTACACCCACACTTGATATGGTCACATTTCATGTCTGATTAATTGATTGACAGTTACAGAAATATTAAAATACACAAAAAGTTAGGTAACATTTGAGGTTAGCTAACAAGTCAATCAAGCATGTGTTAATTGCTTTTCACGCAGTGTGAACACAATGAAAGCTTAGCTCATTTTAGGGCCCAGATCATGTGACAAACTCAGACATCAGCAACAACCCACACCGCCTTAGATCTACTGGGGTATCTATGTGGCTTTCTCAAGAAAAAAAAACGTCACGGCATGGAAGGAGGGAGCTATTGCATATAATTATAGCAAGTAACTCAAGTTTCACATGATACAGTTGAATGTGAAATGTTTTAAGTTTGAATTTTTGTGTACCTGGCTTGCTATGGTTTGCATGATTTGAAAAGAATCTTGTCAAAAATTTTTAAAAACTGAATTGCATCATTAATTTTTCACCCATGAAACAGTTATTTAGGTGAAAGATAGGAGAGTTGTCTGTGTTGGACTATATATATGTCATTCATATTTGAAGGAAACTTATTTATGCCTGTAGGTTTGAGAAAACGTGAAAATTTTGTAAAATTCTTCTAGCAATGTAAAATTCTTTTTTGAAACCCCAGTTTCTTTGATGTACATTTAAAACTTGATGAGCAATTCTTCAGAGGAATGAAATGGTTGTATAGAGAACAGTCCTTTATCTGTCAAGAAGGGGGTAAGAAGAGGAATAAACTTGTACAGATAGATGCCTTTAAGAGACTGACAAAAAGTTAGCTTTATTATCTAGCTCTGCAGAGTATAGTAGGATTTCTACTTGTGAGAAAAGAATAAAAAATGTTGTAGACAGTTTTGGATGTTTTGTCTGATCTCTAAACATTGCTGTATGATGTGTGGAAAATTCAGTCTATTGCTACATATGTATCCAAATTGTACACATGCAGCTTTCTTGAAGCAAATTTTATCTTTGAAGAAAAAAAATTGGTTATTTTTTGTTGGGCCATCTTGGTGTATCAAAAATCTTGAAAAAATAAACCCTGTTATTTCAGTATTGCAAAGGATTAGATACCTTTCAATATTTGAAGGTACAACTTGTTGACAAGTCTCTCGGAATACTCTGGCAAATTCACAATATTTTAAATCCATAACAAATAATGTCTTTATGGGTTGTATTTGCAAAATTTTAGATTCATTTTCATTTCTTATTCATTGTTGCTTTGAAAGCACATAAACTAGTACAATGGAACAGTGAGCATATGGTACGTACCCTCAACTACTTTGAGTTGCATTGTAAGCAAGGCTTCTCTTTCATGTAGAAAAATGCCTTACATTAAGAGGATGGAGTCACCTCATTTCTGTCTATAAATGGACTCTAACAAGTGACTTTACCTTCGAGATTTTTGTCAATAATTGCTCTCTCCGAATGGTGACATAGAAATATGAAATTAACCCATTAAATGGTTTCTTAAAGTGATGGTGCGTAGCATATCATGTAATCTCTGGAGCACAAGATGTTAAACCCAAAGTAAAATGGGATGACTTTTGATATCCTTAGTTTCAGGTTCTTGAGCAAGTTTTAAGCTGAATGGTTTCGTTTTCTGAGCATGAAAACCCCCAAAATTCAAAGTGTTACATTTTTTGTGACTTAAACAATCAAAGTTATAAAAATGTACTTATACTAAAAATGATCAAAAATAGTCACGTTCAAAATAAAGTTTATCTTTGCATACACCTAAGTGTTTTTTTTTTTACATATAATGTTAACATTTAGAGAGGAAGAGAGGAGTTTCACCTCGTGAATCCCACCCACTGACATTATTGCTTTTGCACTTGTCACGCACAGTGAATCATCTGGTGCATATGTTGTGTTTTTTGAGATGACATTAATGTTGGCAAGTGTGAAGTATGTGCTGAAAAGCAATTAACAGTCATACAAATGTTATTTTCAAACATTACCTTAACCTTATAAATCTTCATATTTTCCTAACAAACCAAATTATGGAATAGTAAAAAGGACAGAAGGCTTTAATTTACTAAAAGGATAACTATTAAGGGAAGCAATCTGTCCTCTGGGTTGGGACAGGGGGATGGGGTGGAAATAGAAGGAAATTGCATCGAAGTAAATGGGGGTGATATTAAGATACTGGGGAGGGGTCCCCCTATACCACTACCCATAAGTAACAGTAATACTACATGATTGAAAATCAAAATTCCCTGAATAAGTATATGCAAGGTATTAACAATTATTTAAGTATGGTGGATTTTTTTGTTGAAAGTGAAGAGGTGGTTGCAACTTCTGAAGTTTTGAAATATGAGCCATTATCAATTCCTACAGGAAATGGTCTTTCCTATGTAGGAAATAGCCAATTCCCACATAGGAAAATTGAAATTCCTGTAGGAATCTTAAAATTCCTATTGGAAATGGCTAACTTCCTACAGGATTCCTACAGGAAATGTACTGGAAATTTTTGTAAGGGATCCCTCAGTCTCCAATCCAAGGTGTACAACCTTCTGCATGTCTGGGATAAATCATGGTCTGTGATCATCACAGGAATGCAATTGAACAGACATATGAGGGCGGCCCGCATGACACTCCTTGTGACACACCTAATTCCCTCACCCCTCTCCTTTGAGTGACCATATGTGACCATCTAGAAAGACCCAAATGAAAAATATAGAGCAGGCCTTCCCAACTGGCGGGGTACGCGCCATTTGTGGTGCTTTGAGGCGGCCCAGTTGGTGCGCAGCACCCTGCCACGAAAAAAGAAAATTATTAACAGAAATAAGGACAAACAGTGAAAACAATTTTCATTTAAAAATAGGCATTCAAAAACTACTTGAGACATAAAGCCTTTACTTGTTTAGCTACTGCATATGGAAAATAAAATAGATTAATTCCTGAATTCCAATTAAAACTTCATAATGCACAACATTCTTCTGCTTCATACCTCTTGCGTGGCCAGGGACCATGTCTTGAAATCGTGTATAATAACTCTGTAACATACCGATGCCAGTGCAGCATCAAGCGAAAACATTGGCGACTGTCAGCTATTAAAAGCTTTTGGACTTTGGACATAGACTCTGTCACTGTAACAAAGGGGTGTATCTGTGTATCCACAAAAAATAGAGTTGAATGTAGTTTAATTGTTGTGAATGTATAACTGTGCTCGAGTGTAGTTTTTGGCTAGTGAAACTCTGAAAGAATACATAATTAAGATAGGCCGACAGGGGTGTCGCTTCGAAATTAAAAGCAGATTGGATATAACTATAATCTTATTAGGCCTGTACCTGTCCTCCAATGTTGCGACTTTTGTTTTGGAACTATGCGAATTCAGCTAACTATGAAATCATGCTGTGTAGCCCACGAACTGAATGTGCTGTGAAACAATTAATCGTCATGTTTTGGTTGACATAGGCCTATAATTAGTAGTAGAAAAAGTATAGAAAGTGTTCATGTGGTCAATTGTGGCATCATGGCATCTGGAGCTCCACCGTCGAAGGAAAGGAAAGAGGAGAATCAAGGAGGTTTCCCCTCATGAACCACCTCATTTTCTATACGCTGCCCCCCAAATCATGGTGGTGCTCCACTTAGAATAGTCATCCTACTGTCAGTGGCGCCCGAATCCCGCTCAATACCACAAAGTGGCACTTCAATCAAACTAGTTGAAAAGGCCTGATATAGAGTATGGACCAATAGTTAATGTTGACAAAGCAATTATGCCTGAAATGGTGAAAAGTCAATCAACTGAAACTACAGTGTCACAATTACATGGAATTTGTGGTATTTTATCACATCCACCTCACACTGAAGGAAGTAGTGTTTCTTTTTTTTAGTTTTCACATCTTGTATTTAGGTCAAGTTTAAGTTACAGTCAAAATAGCCAGCTAGGGGCCCCCCTGAGACTGAAGGTCCATGAGACTGAAAATTTAGATGAGAAAGAGTCTGCAAGACAGAAAGTAAGAAAAGGTTTGCAAAAGTGAAAATAGGAAAGAGTTCCCGAGATCAAAAGGGTGAAAAAATGAAAACATATGGCTCATATGAGACCAAAAATGAATACAGGTCAGCAGGTTCTTAATGTCAGTGTGGCAAACCACCTCTCATTTTCGTTTTCACAGACCCTGTTTCCTTTTCCATCTTGTAAATCTTCGGTCTTGTGAACCCATGTTTGGCAAACCTTCTGCTCTTTTCAACCCTGTGGCATTTTTGGACTCACAGATTTTGAGAAATCGAGCAATTTTGCTACGTTCTTTGTCCCAAGCTTAATGTATAGACTCAACACAGGCGCAATTTTTGTGCACCTTATTCTGCAAACAGGTGTGCAAGAAGCTCTAGCTGGCCAGCATTTGCGTTTGCAAATATTTTGGAAATTCCCTTGATGTTTGTTTCCCCCTTTGTTCCTTAACTATGATCTCACGTTTGAATACAAGCACACATTTATGTGCTGTGAAAAGGTAGACCTTAGTGCTTGTAAATATTCATACCGTTGAGACAGGCAAATTTTCCCCTGATCTGAGGAAATATCATTTTCCCTGGAAGGCAGTTATCTCCCGAACTGATAAAATAGAGAGTAGGCTTTATTGATTTTAAAGTATGGATGAAACAAATTTTGTATACATTTAGTGTCCTGCATTTCCCCCATCGACCCTTCTCAGATAGCTTTTACAAAGGATTGTGGTACAAACTGTTTGTGTGTAGTTATTTTTTGTCCATACTTTTAAATATCATTGGCAAAGATCAGGCATACCAAACACTATTCCATATGCCTTCGTAACTGCTGTTTGAGAAGGTCTAAGCATACATATTTAAATATTAAAGTTTGAAATGAAGTAGACTGTCCAGTTTCATGATTGGCTCATGAGAAACATGTGACAATATTTTTTTTTCCTCAATTTTGAAGTTAACTAAAAGTTTTTGTTTGTTTTTCTTTGATTATGTGCAATATATAGAAGTCTTAAATATTATGAAAGATACTTTGAGGAGAAAGGAGAAAAAAAAAAATAAGAGATTTAGTTGTCTCTTAAAAAATTTGGGCAATTGCTCTTACTCATTTAAGTATATTGACTGTTTTGAGTATGACGAAGGGAGGATAATTGTAATTGTACTGTATTTGTAATAAAAACCAGAAAAGAGGCAGAAAGAAAGACAAGTTTTCTTTTTTTCCTTTTAAATAAACATATCAAAACATTGCCTAGCTTATTCACTCATATGCTGTATGTAAAACAGGTGATTAAAAAGCACTTTGTAAAATTACTAGCTGATGAACAGATTTTTAATGGGTTTGGGAGACCTGTTTTGAAAAGTAGCTGCAGTGAGTTGAAGGAGCATGCAGTGTGTGTGCTGAAAAGGATAATATGTTACATGAATAGAATTCTGGGGTGTAAAGAAGCAGGTTTTTTGACCTCCCTTTGAAAAAAAAAAACAGCCCCAAAGAGTTTATGACTCTATCTTGGTGCACAGCTGTATTTTTACTTACTGGCATACACATATTATTTCATCTGCCCCTTCTCCACATAGGGTATTAGTAGCCTATTACAGTGGCATATAGCCGGGATGGGGGGTTGGGGGTTAGAACCCCCCATGACCCAACCTTGCAATGCAAAAAAACACCTAAAATAGTATGTTTTTCTCTTTATCCCTAGACTTTTCCCTCATGTCGTGCCCTCAAACCTGACCCCATGACACCAACCGACCCCCCATGACCCCCATGACACATTCCTGGCTACACACCTGGCCTATTAAATGGTTATGAAGGATTGTCTTGACTCTGAAAAAATGCCCTATTGACTTTGATTTTCATGCAACTCTCTTCTGAAAAAAATGCTGTAATGTCCCAACAATATTGAAAACAAATAACTGCCCCTGCTGTAAAGGCCCTTGTATGGGAGCCATTAGATATCACTCCCAACTTTGGCATCCTCAAGTATATGAATTTACAGACAAAATTCTAACACTGAAAAACTCTGCCAAGTATCTGAGGAAAAAACATGTTGCCATTTTCTTCATAGGCTTGCATAACTCTCTCCGACTGTAAGTGCATTGCATGAGCACTAAATAGCACGTCATTACGTCAGGAGATAATCTGAAATGTAAATGTAGGTATGCACAAATTTATGCAAACCCCAAGGCAAAGTAAATAAAAAAGGTGAACAGATATAAAAAAAGGTAAAAAAATAGGTAAAAGCTAAAAAAATGTGATGGAAAGTATAATGCACTTAGATTTGAATGAAAAGTGCTCTAAGACTACTAAGTGCAAACTTAAAATAGCCTTGCTTTCTGTCTTCAACTTTTTTGATCTTAGAAAAATTTTAAAAATAATCAGTAAAGATTTATTCCTCTGTAAAGCTTTATTTTAAAATAGGTTGCTGAGGAGGTAAAAGGAGCACTTTCTGTGAGATGTGCTCTGTATTTCAGCAATTGGTGTACTCAACCTAAAGCGTCAGACACAAAAGGGCGATGTTTCAAATTTAAAGGTGGGATTCTCTACTACAGAGTATCCCCCACCTTATTACCCATCCCCCTTCCCACCCCAGTAAAAACCTGGATGCCCCTGGAAAAAAAAAAAAACTGAAGTCATCTTTTGTTATGTCCATGATTTGTTTCATCACAAATTGTTAGCTACAGTGCTGATGTGCTCTGAATGCTCTTCGGTAAAATAGAATCCTTCCAAATAGTAATGAAATGTGTCTTTAGAAAATAAGAAAAAAATTTGATTTTGGAAATGAAAGGCTGAGATATTGCAAAATATTTGAAGTGTCATTTGGCCTTATCAAAATGGAATTTAAGTGGTTAATTTACTTTCAAACTGTTAGTGCTTTAGTAGTCCACAATGTTGTATACACTTTCATTAATGTCAGAATTTCCCTGCCTCACTGCTGTACTAAGTGAAGTGGATTGTAGATTGTCCTCTATGATTTGTGAAGTAGCTAGGGATCTCCACAGAGGCAGTTTTGTCGATGCAAATGAAATATTTTAGGTACACTGACATATGTTGGCATGCTACTTCTCGTCTTGAAATTGCACTTTCTTTTCGTGCTTCCCTTTTGTCTCCTCTTTGTTTTTAACCATTTTTTAAAGATTATCTCTGTCTCTGTCTCTGGCATTCATGGAGTAATTGTTGCTAAAGTGGTAATTGTTATTTGTCCTTACTTGTTAACTGAATCTTGATAAGCTTTGTTCCTGCTGGGTCTCCTCCACTTCATCTTTTTTGATTTATGTGATGTTGTCATGTTTATTATCTTAATGTGTTGTCATGGATCATGAAATAAAGAATTTTAAAGTTTCAAAATTTTAAACATTTCAAAAGTTTGCCTCCAAATTTGCAAAATGAATAAAAAAAAAAAGAAAGAATTTTAAGTGAAAAGTGGGATTAGGGGAAAACAGTATGAGAGAGTTGGTTATTAACTAATCAACAAAAGGGAGATTGTATCCGAAAAAAACATTTTAAACCAGGGGCCAGGAAACTATGGCCCACTGGACCAAATTTGGTCAGTGGACCATAGTTTGAATGTAAATTTCTAAAATAAGATAGACCTTGAAGTATTAGATGCCTTGACCCCGCACTTTGCTTACAGTGGCAACTTTAACGTGTCGCACAGTGTAATACTTCCATTCTTCTCCTGTAGTATCAGAGGGTGTGAATTATGGTGCAATTGTTTCTGCCCTCTCTTGCCAATCAAAGGGGCAGCATACGCATACATTTTACTTACTTGAATGGTGAAATGTGTAGGGCATGCAGTGATATCATTTCTTCTTGGTAACTCTTCCGAATTCCTTTATCAACAGAAGCATGAAGGGTAAGATATCTCTTGACTGACTATCCACATTTTGTAATTTCTAGTGTGGGCAGGGGCTAGGAAGAATGATGGGACTCTCCCCCTAGTGACCCGCCTATAACTGCATGCCCTTGGCCAGTAGTTGCCCTCAACTTTCACCTGGTGTACCAGTTAGACCATTACCCTGTTGAGGCTTACATCTATTCTTCTTTCCCTGAATTTTGATGAAATTGTCTCAATTTTTATCATGGCTCATTATGGTGGCACATGCTTATACATTTAATAACTTAATCAGCTGTCTGTTGCAGAGATAGCATTCTTCATTGGGTAAATTGCTCTATGCCTTTATTAACAGATGCCTAAAGGGCAGCATATCTTGCGACTGAATATCCACGTTTTGTGATTTATGGTACTCAATCATACTTCCAGACCTGTCATGTGCCTATTAATGAGGCATATGTCACATAGTTGTAGGGGGAAATTCAGTTGCCTCAACTTGAATTTGTGTATCAGACTTCCATATTTCAAGCTGAGATGACTATTTTGGGGGGGGGGGGGGGGGTTGGGGTTAGTGTATCAGACTGCCCTATTACAAGCTGAGGTGACCAGTTTTGGGGGGTGAGTGGAAGATCACATAATTATATTTTTCTCCAAAAATTTTGAAATTTAAAGGAATTTTGAAGTTTACTAGGAGTAACTGCAAGGATAACATTGGATATGCAATATTGAAGCTCTAAAATATTTTGAAAGATACTTTGAAGGGAAGCAAGAAGAAAATTGTGAGAATTTATTAGCTTTTACTTTAAAATAAATTTGTTGTGACTGCTCTTTCCCTTTAACAATAAAACAAGAGCCATAGTACCTGACAGATGTATAATGACTGATGAATCTTTAGAGACATAATGAGATGTGTTACCTCTGATTCTGTCCAGCTCTGTTAAAGGGAAATGTTGTGTTTAAAAGATTTAGAGAGTCTGCTCCCTTGAAATTTGGACAACCTAACCCTTTCCTTGAAGTCCTTGCTTTGTTAAACAACTGGAAAAGCCACATTATTGCAGAATGCATGGTCCAGTGATGGCTTTTTGTTGTTTGTCATTTTGATCCAATTTTCCACTTCACTCCCCAGATTTTTTTTCCCCAAAATTGAAAAAAGAGGGAAAGTTTAATTGGAAGCATTTGGAATACCATATGAGCTAAATCTTCATTAGAGAGTTCTGTCCCTTGAAGGAAGACAACATAACTTGGCAGATATACCACACCTTGGTTATTTCAACAAAAGCTTTTGTTGAAATAACCAAGGTGTGAGATATCTGCCAAGTTATGTTGTTGAAATCAACCAAGGTGTGAGATATCTGCCAAGTTATGTTGTCCTACTTCAAGGGACAGAACTCTCTAATGAAGATTTAGCTCATGTGGTATTCCAAATGCTCCCAATTAAAGTTTCCATTTTTTTTTTCAATTTTTTGGGAAAAAAATTTGGGGAGTGAAGGGGAAAAGGGGATCAAGCAGGAGACTCCACAGGGTGAAGTCTGTCATTTGCCATACTCACCCTTTCCCGCTCTCCCTATGAACAAATGCAAGGTGAAAAAAGCTTGTTAGGCCGCATCTTTTTGAAGTCTGTAGCCCTTCTTTGTAGTACTGGTACTGCACTACTTGGAATTTTCATACTTGTTCTGACAGACAGTACATTACTCAGTCCTGTGGGAGATAATGCTCATCACTTCAGCTATCGAAAAATATTAATGCATATGATTAATATAGCCAATGAGAAGAGCTTTCACATAAAAAGATATTTATGTAAACCTTGCGAAACTGTTTGCCATCACAGACTCTTGGAGCTGTCTTTAGATAAAATGGTGGAGAGTTAAAAAATGTTGATTGGAAAGCTGTAAAAATGGCAGTACACTTAGAAAATCTATTATAAACGTATTTTGAAAAATTGATGGAATCTTGCAATTAGAAGGATTGATTATGACTGAAATTTAAGTCTAATTAGAAAGTTAAAGTTAGGCTGCAGTAAAACTTTAGATGTATAGCTATCTGTTTCAGGTACAATTTGAACTTTTCATAGAGTGCAATGGCAGTTGCAGATTGAGTTATTTTGAGGGAGAGTTTAGTGAGTTTTTGGAAAAGTGGACTTGACTTGCTGTAGGCTCAATTGTTCCTGTTGCAATTCTTATTTTCAATTATTTTATTTTGTATATTCACAGAAAAGTTGTGCCATTTAAATGCTTTACATAAGAAAGAGTAATATGACCCTATCCTCCATATTGTCTAAAAAATTCCAATGAGAAACAAGCTCTTGTTCTCTGTTATGTCCTATACATACATTGACCTTTTAAGTAACAAGTCCCAACACCTTTAGGTTCTTGTATTGTTTGTATATACTCACCATGTACGTCAGTGGCTACAAGACCTTACATGAGAGTGGTAAACATTTCACAGATACAACTTGATTTATTTCTCAAATTTCTTCCTTTAAGCACTTACAAGGGTTGTATTTATTTCGTTCAGTCCATCATTTTGATGGCCTGTGAAGTTTCTTGGTTAAACTGATAGGGGAGAATGCCGCAATTACATTACTCCTCTCACAAAATTTGACTGATGAAACTTGCTTACTTTACTAATAATTTGATTATCGAAGGTTTGTTCCGATTTTTTTCAGCAGTTAAAAGAGGGAATACCGCCTAAAAAGTTGACTATTTTTTGCGGAAAGACTGACCCAATTTTTATTCGTTCCCAGCTTGACTATAACTGAAACCATGGAAAATATTTGCTAGGTAACTAATAGGAAGGGTTACCATGGAGACACGTAAAGATAGAATCTTTCTTATATCGTTCTCTCAATTCAGAAAACCTGTCCTCTAGATTTCAGTGAACCTTTCCTGTCTTGTATTATGTCATTCCTTATGAATGATTCAGTACTCATTTCCAAGAAATTCTGTACAAATATTTTTTGGTGGCAATGTCACTGGCAAAATGAAAGAAAAAATATCCCAAAGAAAAATGAAAATGGAAATTGATGGTTATAATAACTTCTCAGGAATCTTCAGCAAGCATGTAATGCTAGCTGCATTTTGGAAGAAACCCTGCTGCAAACCCCAACCTGTCCTTTAGCTAGGAGTTTAATTTTCTTTGATCACAAACTTATCCCGCCTAGATGTATCACATTATGAGTGAGAATCTCAAGGCGTGGGATCCAACCTGTATTGGGGACACCTTCTGCCTTTAAATGGATCATGTCATGTTTGTCAACAGAGATCAGAACTATGAAAATTGAGTGAATAGAAGGAACAATATATTATGGTCTCTTATAACATTGATCTGTATTAAAGGACAAATCTTCTCCCCCCTGACAGTTCCAATTTTCCTAACCTATATACTTACTTCAGCTCCTCCCTAAAAATTAAGCCTCGCCCTAGAAACTCAACCTCAAACATAACAAACATAAACTAAATTTGTTTCAGGATGAGTGTACAAGATCCAATTGATTTATAATTAGACTTAAAGCACCTTAAATACAGCTGTGCATGTGGTATAAAATGAGCTACAGAACTCAAATTTGCTGTCATTTGAGAATTTCTGTAGACTGTAGAAAAAAAATAGTTTGGGATGACAAATGATTATTGTGAGGTAATTATTAAATGAAACCTCGGTTGCATTAGCTGTAGATAAATGCTGTCTGCAGTGAATGTAAGGCAATGTATTACAATAAAGGATAAATCATTAATGAATAAAAAGACAATTTTAAATAATAGTATGACATGATCTTTTGCTGTAATGCTGTAATGTTTACTATTGAAAACTTAACTTCCATAATGAACCATTACAAGTGAAGCATAACTTGAAATGTCACTTTGTGCAGGAAGTTGGCATTTAATATAGAGTAAGGGAGAGATTAAAACGTTCATTAGGCTTCTAGGTATGTTACATAAGATTTATGTTCAATCTAAAATTCAGCAAAGGTGGTAAGGGGGAGAAATCAAGACCGATGCAGGAAGATGTCTAGATTTAATTGTCTCAGACTATCTAGTGATATGCAAATGTGAAACTGTACCCCTGTAAAGAAAATGAAGTGAAATTGTGAAAACTAGCAACAGTTTTGACTGAATTCTATTAAAAACTGATAATTTTACAAAGTGACTACCATTTACTACCCATCGCATTTTTAAGCACGTATCTAAAAGTTATAATTTATGCAAAGGGGACAAGCAGGGAATTTTCATTTGTGGAATTGTGGAAAATTCAACAAGTCTTGTCCCAAATTGTAAACAGTTTAATTCTTTTGAGCTCTTATGAGTTCCTGCATACAAAGGAAAGTGGGAAAAGTTGAAATTTTTCCAAGCACAAGCCTAGGATTTTGAAAAAGGGAACAAGGGGGGTTCACACACCTTCAGCCGAAGGCCAACAAGTGAGCACTGAATGCACAGTCATGGCCTGGTAGGGGGGTCCTCCCCAATTTGAATTTTGGTAGCCTAAGATGCTAGATGCACTTAGATACGATTGGAACAAGAGGCAAAAAATGAAAAAATTGTCGGTCAAAAACTTGGTCATGGAAAAAAGATGGGGCATGTACAACATTACCCCCTCCTGGATCTTTGCCTGTTTTCATAGACTTGGAAATCCATGAGATTTGGGTGCTTGGTCTAGGAAAATTTTCAGCAAGGTCTTGAAATTATAAGCCTTCACATTTTCACTGAAATTGTGATCGAGAGAAGTATGTGTCCATGCACACTGTAGCTTGTTAAACATGTAAAAATAAAGACCATTCTGTTTTCTCTGTTATGTCTTTCTTAATTTTTCAGTACTAAATTGTTTTTGTCTTTTACTCTGAAAAAGTCTGTAAGAAGTCATGAATTTTAGTCAAACTCAGGGGATCCAGGGAACCCTGTAGCCTGTAGGCTGCTCAGGTTATTTTTAGTCTCTCCTGCACTCAAAGAAAAAGAAAGAAAAAACAGCCGTTGAGTAACCATTTCCCTTTCTAGGCTATGGTGAAGCAGACAGAACCACACATGATTAAAGAAAGCTTTCATGGTCTACCAATTAAAGTCATTCGAGAGGTGAATGCTGGCTTCCTCAGTCTTTACCCATATACATATGCTTCTCTCTGAAGTTGTACATAAAGTTACTCCCTTTGCCCCATGCAATTAGTATTTTATTATGGCAGGATTTTTGTAAACTGGGTGCTTGAATTTTTTTAACTCAAAGAGATATAGCGCCCTCTATACTTAAAATTTTTGATGCAGTAAGAGGTAGATGTCAATTTTTCCTGCTGGTAATGTATGGGTGTGCAATGCAAATGGACAACAATGAATTAAGAAAGTATAAAAGAAATTAAAAGAAATAATAAGGGTTAATGACTCCTAGCCTCCCAGGGATTGACAGCTTCTGAGGCATAATGAGTAGCATACTTATGTTTATACAGGTTTTACACAAGGGAACAAGTAAAGGTAAGGAGCAGTCCCCGCCCCCCCAAACTTATTTTGAAGAAAAAGCTATGTAATTCAATTTTCATCTTATTTCTCTTCAAAGTATCTTTAATTAGATTTTATGACTTTACGATTGCATCTTCAAGGTAAACCAAGCAGTTATTTCTGGTAAATTTCACATTTGAAGAGAAAAAACACACATGATTCCCCAAAGCCAATCATGAAACTGGACAGTCTACTGCACTTCTTTAATTTGGGATGACTGCTCTTGTCCTTTAAAGTGGTATGCATTCATTACTTCTCCACATTTTTAGAGTAGTTGGTGTCTCACACTGTTCTTATCAGAAACATGCACATATAACCCACAAAGTTTAGAACCACCAGGTTCATGTAACTTAAAGGCAGTCATTCGTCACCCCAAACTACAGTTTCAGTATACATATATCAAAACTCTCAATTGGTACAGCTCTTTGATTGGCATCACATTCAAACAATGCATCATAGCTAAATTACACAGCATGGGCACTGAGAGTGTCTTGATTACACATTATGGACTTGTATGGCCACTGGGACAAGCCATGAAGCAATGAACTAGGATTGTGTTTGGATAAAGATGAGTTTTAAATAAATGTGGGAGGGGCTAGATGTAAGTAGGTTGGGAGAATTGGAACTGTTTGGGATGATGAAAATATGCCTTTAAAACACTACTACTACGATGATGTTCCAGCACATAAACTACCAAGGTTTCGCTTCAGTTATGCCATTTGAGAGAGCAAGAGATAAATAATGTGGCACAAGCATATTTTGTTTGCTGTTTTATTTCCTTTATTCGGACAATCCTTCTATTGGGCAACAAAAATTAACTAACTTCAGAAGAAAATATCAATTGTCTGAAAGGACAACAATTGGCATCAAAAAATTTTCCCAGCCCTGAATCTTTCTCTCAACTTATTTCTGTCTTTCTCTCCCACAGATGTGACCAGGGTCTCTCTTTGAAGTACTACCTCCAAAGGTAAGGTTCAAAATTGCCTTAATTTATTGAACAGGAGATTGAATGGATTACATAATTTTTGTCCATGATTTTTTTTTTGGATGCATTTTTAATCTTTTATCTACATCGCCCCTCATTACCTCCTATTTACACATGTAATCCCTATACCCGCAGTAAGACCCTGGCAAGCTTCTACTAGCACAGTGGCACCAGGTGACCTCCTAAAAAGGTCACCTGATGGTGTCATCTTTCCTGCTTGCCTTTCAAAGATCTCACAGTTTTGGACCTTGCTCTTTCCTTGGGGATTTTCAGGCTTCACTTTTACCTTCGATCCACATTTTTTGGCCTCCCTGCTGTGGGTTTGGACATTCAGAATTGAGTTTTTGAGGGCCTGCCAAAAAAGTTCCGTGTGTTCAATGTACTTCAGGTGTAATGTCCTCCATTTTCAAATTTTTCAATGGCTGGTGATGACTAGATAAAAGGTTTGTTATTTGCAGGGAATGATGTTCCCAGAAATGTTGATGATCCCAAGACTTAGGAACATTGAACCCTGGGAACATTGAAATAGTCCAGCTGTGACAGGGGCAGTTGGTCTTGCTCTAGAGGGGCCATTAAAGTGAAACCTCCATCTGACTAACTCCAGGGCTCTGACTATTTTATAGTCACATATATGGCCATGGTGATTTGGTGTACTCTTCAGAATATTTCCCCCACCTCCCATCCTTATCAATAGGTTTAAAAGTCAACTCTTTGGACCTCATAGCTATTTCTCGTCAAGTAAATATTATACCCCAGTAGCAATTTTGTACCCCAAAAGATACAACATAATATGGTTGGAAAGAAGGGGTTAAAAAAGTTTAGTCAGTTAAGATTGTGTTAAGTGATGGCTTTGATGTTCTTCTAAGTGCAGATGCAGTACCCTTAGTATATATCAATGGACTTAATGAGTAAAAAATCTTGCCATGAAAAATGTCCCTTTCCCTCCCCCCTCCTTACATTGGTCATTAACCTGTTGATTTCCTAGTTTTGTCTGTGGGATGTTGGTCAGGTGAAAAAGGAAGCACAAAGATCTTACACAGTAATACATTTCAAAGCTTCTTGTATATGCAGTGGTACAAAAGCCTGTTAGTTCCACCTCTTTAAATATTTTTAATCTGTTTTCACAGATGTGTAATTACAGATTATTAATCTGTAATTGCAGATTATTAATATGTTATTACAGATTAAATAATCCATAATTACAGATTCATAATCTGTAATGACAGATTAAATAATCTGTAATTACATATTAATTATCTGTAAATACAGATTAAATAGCCTGTAAATACAGACTAATAATCTATAATAACAGATTATTAGTCTTTATAATAACAGATTAATAATCTGTTAATACAGATTGAAAATATTTGTATATGTGGCCCTAATAGGCTTTCATGTAATGGCCTAAGTCTTTCTGGTTTGTGCAATAATAGGCCCTATACAGTGCTTATTTAGCCAGTGGAGTGGTGGAGTACATTTGAAAGCCAAGTACATTTGAAAGCAGAGTTGGGGTGACCATGTATCCCCTTTAAGAAAGACACAAGCAAAATATCTGTTAATAAAAGTTTGCAATGGAGTAAAATCTTGTAATATTGTGCTTATTCATATGAGCATGCACACTGCCAGCATTGGCAATCTAATTAAGTTTATTTGACCATATTTGCCTTGTAAACATTTGTTATAAAAAATGTTATTGTACTTTGTGTGAGTCCTTACAGAGAGCAAGACTGTGAAACTAGTCAAAGAATGACATTTTCGAATGTTGCCAATGGACAGAAACTATTAAAAGTAGTTTTCCTATTACTGTAACCTCAATTTCAATAGTTGCTTCAGAGAATAATAGTCCCATATGCTGAGAGAAAATGAACCTTTTAAGATAAAATCAGTGATATGAAAACACATGATATGCCCCGGCCGTCCGTTCATCAGCATCTGTGAAAATATATAAAGAACTTCTGGGTGTAAAGTTCCAAGGGCTATGAATGAGGGCAGCATTTTGAAATGAACAAGATATACTTTAGTGTTAATAGTGGATGATTGATTTGAGAAAGCCCCTTAACACTATAGCTTAGAAAGGGACTAACAGCATCATGAAATGCTATGGACACTAATTTTTCAATGGGCAACCTCACTGTGGGTCACATACCTCAGTAATTTTTCCTGGTGAGGTTACAGAAAATAAGGTGGGGGGGCGGGGGAAGATAAGGGTAAAGAAGAGAGAGGATGGGATATTATAAAACAAAAGCCAGGGAGTTTTTCCTTCATAAAGTGGTATATTTTAATAATGTCTTCTCTTCACTTTGTGATCAATTACTTCCTATTCAGTTCAAGTACTCCTTCCTGAGCAGCATGTCTGAAAACTAGACGTTACAGTGCAAGGGAAAGATTCAGTCCATCATTCACAAGATTTCTATTTTCCAATTGAGATGTTCTTCACTCAGTAGTTTGAAATTAGCTGTTTATAAAATTTTACTCGCTCTTTAAAAATCATCTTTTTAAAAAGATGAATACACTTTTCTAGCCTGAGACTGAAGTGGTGTATTCTATACTGATTTGAGTTCTAGGGACCCTGGGAATTGAGCCCAATGCTAATACCTAAGACAAGGGGGTAATGTCTATAGGTCCCCTGTCTCGTTAGTCCCCATCTCATCGGTCCCCATTCCTAAAGCTTAAAGAGGGATGCTAATGCGACAGAAGATTAAATGAGACAGAACTCAGTTTGAAAGGAGGGCCTTGACATGGGACAAAAAGGATGAATTAAGCTAATTTGGGAACCAATTGAGATTAGGGACCAATGAGACTGGGGATTATGGCACAGGGGACAAATTGAGACTGGGTACCAATTACACTGTGGACCAATGAGACTGTGATTCCTAAGATAAGAAGCTTACAGTCCAGTGGCTGGGTTAAAAGTATACACATTTTTCCCAATCTTTTCTCTTATTTCCCTCAAATCTCTTTCACCTATCCCAGCTAGTGAAGTTTGCTCTATTTTGGGAGGAGGGGTAGATTACCAAAGGGCTTGTTTTTTAACATTTAGCACTTTGATTTGTAGAGACAATGTATCTTTTATATGGAAATCCAAACAAGCACCCAGGGTTTTCAGTAATAAATGTTGGAAATGGGAAATAGCATGGGTGACATTTAAAGAGTGCTTTGTTTGAGGGAGAATTTTTGTTTAACCTTTACTATTTCCAAAATTGACAACAAAACTGTGATTAAAATTATTGCTCAGATGGTCAAATCCTTTGGATGTTTCAAACTGTGAGAAATCCAAAAATCCCCTCTGAATCTTAAAAAACTCCTCTGCTTTCTCCCATCTATGAGTAGGAAGATTGTTTGCTTTGGCTAGCAAAGCAACTGATTTCCTTATCTTTGCTGACATGGCGTGAAATGGCCCTTACTAAAATTTCCTACCACTACACAGTCTAAAACCCGACTTTTAGGCAGTTCAGTCAGATTTTACTTGATATTTCCACTACAGTTTATAGCTACCCTAACCTTAAAATCAGTTTAAATATGATAAAACCCAGTAAGCATTGGATTGACCATAAATTATGGGTGTTACCAATCAATTAAAAACCTGACTTAACACCCAAAAGTTGGGTATTAGACTGTTTAGTGGTAGGCAGTTTCAATAAGGGCTATTTCACGTAATGGATGCTTGAGTGACTGTCAGTTGCCTATGGTTATTGAGTTAATTCAGGGTCCCTCTCCAAATGCTTGATTCTCAAGGTATGCATGCCGTCACAGAGCCCATTACTGAAATGCTGCACCTCCTAAAAACTCAAAATCCCGTCGAGTGGCTGTCTCGAAGGGATTTTGGATATTGTTTTTTAGAGCATGAGTCATCATCTCACACCTTGCTTCCACGCTCCTCTCCATCTTGTTCTAATCCTGAAGGCTGAACAGTGGTGAATAATCTCAAACAATGGATTCAAAAAACAGTTAGCAGCAAGTAGTTCCGGTATCTTGTGGTAAGGAAGTTGTGGTCAATGGGGACTAATTGGGAGCTTGTTTGCTCAATAGATTAAGCAAAAATAAAAACTCTGGAGATAGGTGGAGAAAGCCATAGATACTGCTGCACTTGGCTAATGGACTTTTTTTCGACATGTGTGGGTTTACAATGTTCTAAAGCAACTGGTTACCTAATGGACCCATTCAAAAGATAAAAATGGTTTGGTGGCAAGTGGTCAGTTGTGAGGAAAAAATACAGAAGGGCAAATATTTTTTAAAGACCCAGTTCTCTCACCCCAAAGAGTACCAATTCTCCTAACCTTCTTACTTAAGTCCCTCCCACAATTGCCTGAAATTCATGCTCATCCAGATAAAATCTCAGTTTATTACTTCAAGGTGAGTAGGAAAAACTGAATTTATATAATCAAAACACTCTCAGTACCATTCATGCTGAGTAATGTAAGCTTTGGTACCCTGCATTGTTTGAATTAGCTGCCAATCAAAGAGCTGAGCCAACTGAGAATTTTAGTACTTTAGTATTTTGGGGTGAGAGGTTTGACCCTTTAAAGTACAGTGGTAGAGTAGTCACTAAAGAATCCTCTAGAAGTTATGGATCATAATAAATTTCTCACCAAAGAATTGTGAGACACACGGATAACAGATGGACCGAAACAAAAAATTCTTGTGAGTGCAATTCTAGTTTTTTTCTTTTCCCCCCTTTTTGTATGGGATACATTATTCCAACCATATGAGAAGAATTTAAAGGGCAAAAGCAGTCGCCCCTACTTGAAGCAGTGTAGCAGACTGTCCTGTTTTATGATTGGCTGTTGAGAGTCACGTGACAGTATTTTTTCTCCTCAAATGTGAAATTTACAAAGAATTACTGCAATTGGTTTACCTTGAATATGCACTATTCAGGTCTCAACATATGACACAAGATACTTTGATGAGAAATAAGAAGAAAATTTGTGAGATTCAGCTTTTGCTTCAAAATAAGTTGGGGGGTTAGGGACTGCTCTTGACCCTTCAAGAAAATAGCTCACAAATTCTGATAACATCCAAAGTGTATTTTTAAGGCCAACAGTATGATGACCCTCTCCTCCTCCTCCATGATATTTTGGATGCAAGAATGGAATGATGACTTGTTTTTATATACTTCAGTCTCCACAAGCTTGCCTATGCAAATGTTGTTTATTCCCTTCGTTTGATTTCCCTCGATAGGTTGCAGGCACTTTTATATTGCCCCATAAACAAGTTACCACCAGCCTACATCTTAGTATGACAAAATGCTGGTTATTTTATTGATGTAATTTAGCAGTAATAATTAGTAACTGTGGCTGAGGTGGAATTGAACAGCACACAAGTATTATAAGTAATAAGCTTTATAATAATTTACAGTCAAGTTGCTGGTAAAGACAAGTCTTGGTTATATAAGGTAAGGATTTTACATCTCCACATGATAAATGATAAGCATTTACTTATGTGACATATATTTTTCTTGGGTGAGGCAGGGAATGGGAAGAACAGTTTGTTTGCCAGTCACAAACCCCAGTTGAATTTTTCTTGAAGAGCAAACTGTTCAAAACTTTGCAGGAATTTTTTTCGTACTGCGTAAAAACTGCATGCTAGCTGTTGATTGTTCAAATATGATATCAACATGCATGAAATATTCAACAAAAATGACTAAAGCAAGTCTGATTAGCTACATTGCAATTTGGTCCCACTTCAAGCTTACATAACAAAGTCCCAAATGTCGCACTTCAAGCTCACATAATGAAGAAGTCCAAGTGAGTTACTATGTAAATGTTGATTCCAAAATGAATTAAGTTACAGTTGAAAGTTGCTTCGTCAAATGAATATTCAATTATTGAATTTGGTCAACAGCCTCATGCTCAGACAAACCCACACTGAGACTTGAAACAATACATTCTCAGAACACATTTTTGGACAAAATTTAACAAACTGACCACCGCGTCGCTTCAAATTGCGAAAGCCTTGCATTGTCACACAGGAATTGGCCTGTTTGCCTGTAAGTTCCTGTGAAGAGTCAGCACTTTCAAATGCAATTGTGTGAGAGATGATGACACAGCTGGTGCTTCTGCTTTGACTAATTTTCATGCAAGAGTTGGTTCAATTGGGTTCATGATTGTAGCAAAATTGGATAATTTCTGTCATATTTCATGTTGGATATGGTTTGAATGTCAAAAGATGAGCTGCATCATATTTGACAACTGGTATTCAAGGGGAAGCTTTTAAGCAAAAATTAAAATTTCATGTGACAAAGAAACTGAATCTACACAACTTGCTGAAACTTCCATTTAAACTTGGCCAGGTATATCGATATCAACAAATGAAGTTACTAGGATTAATGTTCCAAAGGGATGGGTAGCAGAGGTTATATCACTTCTTCACATTGACAAGGAAGCTTTGTTTCATTTTTTTCCCCAGTCTGTTGTGTTGACTTTGAAATTAATAGAGACGGGACATTCCCTGTGAGGATTATGCCAAATTTGTCAAGTTCTCCTGCAATTATGCAATCGCAGTCTGATAACATGGGTTAGTTGAGGAGAATATTGGTTGTAAATTTTAAAGAAAAACAAAAGACTTTACTTACATGAGGATATGATGTTATATGTGCTTGCTTAAAGCTTATCTTTAGATGAAAACATGACAAATTTGCTTGTGCATGAAAACCACATATAGGATTTCAAACAAAATTTCATGAAATGCTTAGAATAAGTACCTCCCTAACATATCAAAACTTGATGGGACCTTTAGCCCTTCTTTTACTTTTAAGACAATTTTCTAAAGGACAGCAGTATTTGGTCTACTGGTACAGCATTTGTTTCTTATGAGGGAACCCGGGGTTTGACTTACAGTTGGAGTCATTTTGACAAAAAGTAACCTACTGCCATTGTGTCTGATGCTCTGCATAAGAAGTGGAGAAGGGAAAACATTATACATTACCCCACAAGTGGCAAAAAGTCTGTGGGTGACACAAGGTTAAAGGAAAAGGTAAAAAGTTGAGATATAAAGAGGTGCAATCAAATCCTCATACAGTTGGACTAAAGGGTCATTCCTCTCAAAGAGACTGCATTACTCTTTAAGATTAATTGATATTGACTTTGGAATATGAAGACACCCCTTGAAAGAAGACCATGAGGCCTCGAACATTTTAGGGGCCAAGAAACAGCTTCAAACACAAAGTCATCGACTTCTCTTACATTGTTAGGAAAGTAAAGAACTCTAATTCCTCTACTGTATTTATGAATGGATTCTTTGTCGGTTTGTGTACACTTGATTAACATCTAACTGATGCCATTCATTCCTCTGTATGAGCTAGATTTATTGGAAATCAATATTTTTGGTTTCTACAAGACATCACATCAAGTGCCTTCCACCTGGAGTATAAACGCAGTATATGTATGGGTCTCTTCATTCTGACTTCTCTTTCAAAGCTAGTTGTGCAGAAATTTGTTGCTATTTTGTCTGACTGGTTATTCCTCTACCTTAGTCTGGAACTTGAAATAAAAGCAAATCAAAGACAAGCAATTTTTGATGGACACCTTGAAGACTTTGGACAAGTACTAGGATTACAGTTGACTGACTCATTAAGTTGCTATCTTTTCTCTGAGCTTGTCAACAAATAACAAATGTCCTGGCACCTACAGTAGCTGGCAGCTAGGGATTTTAAATTGACCAGGATTAATTAATGTACACCAGCCAAAGATTAACAGAGCCGCATATCACAGACCGGACGCTCCGTCTAGCCTGCAGCATGCCATCCGCTATCAGTTGTGTTTTTCCTTTGTTTCATTTTTCTGACAGAACAGATTTATTCTGCAAATCAACTGGCAGAAAGAATGCAATGTTTTAGAACTGAGCTGTAGGAATTAGCTCTCTGTACCAGCACATCTGCTCATTCGTTAGTAAATTGCGGGGCTAGTTGTGGAGAAGTTATAATTATTGCTGTATGGAATATATGGAAGCTCCTGCATATTCAATTGGGTAGATTTTTCATAGTAGGGATATAGCTTGTGGAGGATTAAGCATCCATTTCATGTGTCCAATTTATGATGTCTAATTACTTGAACATTTGCGAAACAAGAAAAAAAGGAAGAATCTATTAAGGCCACACTTGGCTACATGTGGTGCATATGTTGGACATCTTGGTGGCTTATAGGACAACTCTTTTCATTTTTTCGTGGGATTTAAGATCGTAGGAGTGCATCAATTAAACCCTAAATCTTTATTGTTCGTAGATTTTTGTCTTTAATGTACTGTGCCGTTTATGAAAAATTTTGATACAACCAGTTTTCTGACAGTGTGCATAGGTTGATGGAGTACTGGTATATATACATCACCCCTTTGTGTGTCTTTACATTGTTAATCATAGAATTCTGAGTGATTGCATGGAGATGCGAAAAGTGGAATTTGAACTTTTGCTGAGAAATTTTCACAGTTACATTCAACATTCTTCTAAGGATGTCTTTTGCCATAATTAGCTTTCTGAAACATTTATTTACTTTGAATTGCAAGGATGATTGCCAGGTGTTTGCAAATTAATAATTAAATGAAAATTGACTTTTTCAAAGGATACAGCTCTATGTGATGATAATTATAATTCACACGCAACAAATTTGTGGAGCAAATATGTGATCTTAGTTTCAGTGGCATTGCCTGCAGAATGCTGTGTGGTAGAAGAAAGACCTCTCTCCACTTGGTCTTCTTAGCTGTCTGGGTATTTTATCTTTTAGAATATCACTTTTAGTTCAGCTTTGTTGTTGTCTCTTGTCAAATAGAGAACCGGTAGAGGTGAAGTCGGATCAGTTTAATCTGTTGACTAAATCGTCAAACATTTTTAGGTCTTTCAACTTTGATCTCATTATAATTGGACAGAGTGCTAGTCCTTGCAAAGTCAATTAGAGTTTACAGAAAGATGTGGACAAAATAGTTCAGCTTTGCTGGCAGACAGTTATCCCAGTCTTTTTCACATGGTCCTCTATGCTTTCTCTCAGCCTGATTAGGGCTCAGGCCGGGGAGAGGGTTAACAGAAGAGTTACTGGGAAATGTGTTTGGATTCTGCAGCATAAGTACAGTTAGGGGCCAGACTTCTGTTGGTTTAATGATTTTGGATTTGTGCATATTGAATTTTTGTGGAGGGTTTACATCTTGTGTTATCATAAGATTTCATAGCAAGGATAATTATGGAACATGTGCAGTGAAGGTTTGTAAAAATTTTTGAAAAACCTGTAGGCTGGTATATTAGCATCTGTGGAAGGTATTCTATGTTCTTTCATATCTTAAACTGTGTGATATATGTATAATATGGAGGATATTTAAATTTACTGGTGAAATTGGATCAACATCTTAAAAGAAACTGCAGAAAGAGTTTTGGATGTTTGAAATTTTTGAGCAATTAGCAAAGAAAACCAAGAATGGAACAATTTAAAGGACTTTTATACCTCACTTCAAGGTAAGATCACTTGCATAAATTTGTCGTGGGTTGTTTATACTCATAAAATAGAAACTAAAGGCCTAA
This sequence comes from Holothuria scabra, assembly GCA_037179385.1. Classification (NCBI taxonomy): domain Eukaryota; kingdom Metazoa; phylum Echinodermata; class Holothuroidea; order Aspidochirotida; family Holothuriidae; genus Holothuria; species Holothuria scabra. The sequence continues at coordinate 9,735,014 of CM074195.1, read as the reverse complement.
TTTTCTCACTTTAAACAGTTCCAATTCTCCATACATTCTAGCTTACTCCCTTTCCGAAACTTTCTAAAATTCATCCTCATCTTGACACAATTCAATTTAATGCTTCAGTGTGCGTATACAAGACCCAGTGTGTTATCAAAACAGCCCCCAGACAGTATATGCTGTGTGAAATGAGTTTTGCAGGTGCTCTGAATTTTTTGAACTAGCTGTCGGTCAAAGAGCTGTTTAGTCACTTGAGAATTTATACGGACTACTACAAAAATTGTAGTTTGAAGTGAGAGGATTTAGTCCAGGGCTTAGAGTCAGGAAGGGAGGGGGCTGAGTACTGCAAGAGAGAAACTACGTCAGGAAGGGAGGGGGCTGAGTACTGCAAGAGAGAAACTACCAAGGACCATGCAGTGTTTGTTGCTTGTAAGACCATTTAAACCATTTATGTAATCACCCAGGTGGAATATTGTAGTACATATTTATGGTATTAAGGCATCTGCAACTGTATCATACATTTGAATGAGAAGGGCAGCAGAAACTTCAGTATGTATGATAAACTAGCAATCATGAATTGAGCTGATCACTTCTTTTTCCAATTTTTTTGACATGTGAAGGATTTTCAACATAGGTGTACAGGGGTAATTTTCTATGAGTGGGCAAGAGCTTTTTTGGCCAGAATAATGCCACTGCTTATCATGTTTTTCTCATGTTTTGCCCGAATAGACCAACCGCTTTTGCCCAAATTGGGAGGGCTAATGCCCCTCCCCCTGCAACCCCACCTCTAAAGCCTATGGGTTTTCAAATGCATTTTCAGACAAAATTTTGTGACAACCTTGACATCATTTGAGGGGCCCCATGGGAACAACACTTCTGATTTGGAGGGGGGAGAGGAATCATAATACCAAGTATGCCTGTTTCCTATGTATTTCTTTTTTTTGGGGGGGGGGGGGTTTGGACATACAATTAATGCAATATCAGTTTTGTTTGTTAGTTAGTTAAATTGAGCTTTACAGCCCAGTTTCCAACCTTGGTTCAACTTGAGCCGGCCAAGTCCTTTTTTCCAGTTGTGGCACACTAGCATATTTTTCCTATACTCCATTGCTTATGTGGAGCATCACACACAACAACAGAAGGTTCAAATCACATTCCACTCCTTTGGGTAATCTATTATCAGCTGAACTTTCAAAAAGGCCTGTTAGAACAAACGCTGCACACAATAAAACAATGTTTAGTCTTACACCAAGGTTTAGTATAAAGTTTGAATATCCCCCTGGCCCAGGCAAAAATTTGCCCTACTATGATGTATGCAATTAGATTTTGCTATCCCCTATAAGAAATGTAGTTAGTGATGATGAGTGACAGGCTTTAAGCAGGTGTCAATAATTTATACTTTCTTAATTTAGCCCACCTTTCAATTCTTTCAGTATTTCTCCTTTTGGAGAATCCTCCTATTAAGCCCCCTACCCCTTCCCATCATGTTCAAAGAATTGGCCAATAGAATATCAATTGCATTGTTATTTTGGAGGAGATTACCAGGGTGGGGAAAATTATGAGATCTCTATGGGTGGTAAAATGCCATCTTCACACCTTGGCAAAGTAAACTCATTAAAGCTTTACATCTAAAATCAAAAGGGTGAACTTAGTCACTCTTTAATAGAGTGAAAAGTGTGAAGTCACTTTATAAGAGTGAAATTCACTTTAAGAATAGTGAAATTCATTTCAAAAGGAGTGAAAATTCATTCTCTTGTAGTGACTACAGGGATCATTCTATCTTAAAAGCGGTTCCTGTAGGCTACTCGATCAAGAGTGAAACTTCTCTCTTTTCAAGTGAATTTCTGACCTTTTGGAAGAAATGTTATTACTTTCACTCTTCTAACTAGTGAAATTTCTCCCTCAAAGCTTTTAGAGTGTGGCAGATTTTGAAGTTAACCTATCATAATAACACTTTGAAGTCAATATCACTTGGTTCCTCATAGAAATCTGACACTTAAGTGGTGAAATACATGTTCATAACATTTACCTTTCTGTAAAATAAGCACTGGTTCATAAACAAAGTAGACTTAAAGGAGTACACAACATTAAAGGAAATGACAACTTTACCGCCCCTCCTTGCAATGCCATATCAATAGCGTAAATTCATTCATATCCTGATGTTTAATTAGTCTTGAACCAGTTCTCCAACCATGCTTTATTTCACGTGTAGGCACCATATGTCTGTGCAGTTTATGAGCCTTCATAAACAGCCAGCTGGGATTATTCACACTCTCATGTAGTTATCACTACCTCTGCCATTAATCAAATTAAACTGCGTTTAATTCCCAGCTTTATTGATACAACTGTTGCGAAGTTTCTTTAAGGATCCGTGGAATTAACTGGAGGCATTTTGCTACACACTGCACACAAAAGGCATGCATGTAATATATTGTGCAATTTGGTAACATCTGTCTCTCTGTGCACAGACTATTTTTGTTTTTGGCCAGGTGATCTTATCACCGTCAGATCTTGATGACGTTTCATTTATTTACTTCGGTTCTTCTGTCTTGGTTATTTTGTTTACACTCTTGTGCCTCACTCAGAATTTGTTATCTCTGTATCTGGAAGGCAGAGAAATAAATTACTCATGCAAGGTAAATCATGTTACACTAATTCTTGTTGGAGTTGGTCAGAGAGATCCACAAACTTACAGCCAAAGGGGGACCTCACAGCAATGAAGAAATTAGTGTTAGGTCATTCGATTTCATGGTAAGTAAATGCATTAGTTTAATTTAGAGATCTCTTTGTTTCTGCTTTTAAATGTGAAAGCCCAAATCCAAACAGTCAAAGGAAAAGCCTTGATTTTAATTGCAAATTTTATTGACCTAAATAAAAAGTAGTGTTTGATGTTAAATTTGTTTAAAAAATTTAAACAGACGTAAATATCTTTGAATTATCAACTTTTCAAAGTATAATTTACTGAGAAAGTATCCTTTGAAAGGAAATTAACTGCAAGCTCATTGAAATCAAAACACATTTTTTGTGAATGGGTTTTTTAAAGGTATTATGAGGCTACTGTATGTTAATGATCCCAGGGTTCACTGTTCCCGAATCTTGGGAACATCAGCACTCCTGGGGATATCGAACCCTGGTAATATTAACAAACGTTGTAATCATCACCTTTATCATCGAGATGTAAGAAAACAGGGAACATTGAGCCCCTAGAACATCGGGTAAAAACTGGATTTAACATTATGCCAACATAAATAAATGTGTTGCATTGTTTCAGCTAGATGAAAAAGTCAATTTCAAATATGGTACAGGGACGTTCTGTTTCAAATACGGTTCAAATCTGTAAGTCCTCGTCTCTTAAAACAGACGGGGAATAGGGCCTACTCTGAGCATATTCTGCAACCCCTGCGAACGGGTTTGTTGAATGAAAATTGAAATCATTAATTGTTCTGAAATCATTTATAATTTGGTATAAAAAGTTGTTCGAATTGTGGGGAGAGGGAGGGGATATTGATGTAATTTTTAAGTAGCTTTATATGAAGAAGAGCTATACTTTTCCATTAGTGGTCACTGGGAGTCAAGACTTTTGAATTAATCCCACCTTGCCCTCCCCCCACCCCAAGCTGCAATTGGAATGATCTATTATAACAGTATTTTGTGATGTTCAAACTGAAAGAAAAATAAATTAAAATTACTGTACCATCAAGTAAAGCATAATCAGCCATTAAACTGTAATCGTATTTTTCCTCATAGACAAAGAACAAATGATGATTGATAGGTTCCCTTTTTATCCATTATCTCTTAATGACATCTACGGTATCCCGTCCTATTTTCATTTAAGTCGTGACTCACTAAATCAATGTTTTGTTTTGCATCCTGATTACCTTTTTTGTGTATTAGAGTTCCCCTGATTTCTTGTTTATTCCAGGGATCTCTCCATGCATCTCCTTTTTTTTTCTTCTTTGCGGTTTGTCATCTTACGACACTCCATCATTAGGCAGTCTGACAAAACAGCTTCTTTCTTATTTCTGTCGTTAATGTCCATCAAATGCTGAAAGAATGAAGAATTCTTATGCTTGGATAAGGGAGACGGGATGTAATATTTTACTCCTGTTTTATCTTGCTCCAAATTTATCATGTCTTTTAGGTGCATTCTCTGTTTTACTCCAACAAATTCCTACATAATTGATGGCCTTTGGTTCCGTAGTACTTTCCCTGTGATTACAGTCTAACATTGATTAATGCATACATCGGTGAGAAAAGGGAAATTAGTATGTGATTGAAAATCAGGATTGTGATTGAATGGTATGTAAAATGTGCAGTAGCTAAAACGAACATTATCCCCAAAGTTTGTCCGCTCTTAACCAGTTGCTGACAGGGTTTAGCTGAAGTGTGGTACGCAGCCAAGATTCAAGGATCCAGAGTACAGTTGGTGAACATCACCCAGGGTTCAACGTAGGTATGCTAGATTACATGTTATTTACAGGTCTGCAAGAATGGGTAATATAAAGGGGCATAGTCTTTGTCTTTTAAGTTCTAAATGCTGAAGAGAAAGTTAAAGGACAATTATGTTTGCAGTTAATAAATTGTCATGTCTTTCAGACCATGATTTATTGGAAAAAATGATAGTCAATTTACACTTATACAGATATCTTTCTTTATTTTATAAGAAATTTTATTTTCTTGTAAATGTAGTCACTTCATAGGGCCTATTTGAAACATATAGGTATAAATACAGTTCATTCACCAAAAACATTCATAGTTTTAAATAAAGTCTATAAAGTCTTGAATATGTAATATTTGAGGGAAATTAAAAATTGTGAAGCTGAGTTGGACAGGTGTCTTCTTCAGGGCCAGACTTAAATTGTGCAAGCCCTGTAGGATATCAAAGCTATTTTGTAGCTTATATTTTATAAAGGCGGCCATTTTTTTTTTAAATTAAGTTCTTAATCCAATAGGCCTTTTGAATATGAAAGCAATTTAAAAAAAAAAAAAAAAAAGAAATTGATACCTTTAGCCTGTGCCCAAAACTGCTGGATCTGTAGTAAATACTACTTTGAAGGGCAAGAGCAGTCATCCCAAATTGAAGCAGTGTAGTAGACTGTCCAGTTTCATGATTGGCTGTTGAAAGTCATATGACAACATTTCAAATGTGAAATTTACAAAAAATAACTGTTTGGTTTACTTTGAATATGCAATAGTTAAATTATAGAATGCAATGAAAGATGCTTTGAAGGGAATAAGACAAAAATTTTTCTACTTAGCTTTTTCTTCAAAATAAGTTTAGGGGGACTGTTCTTTACCTTTAATTGCTATAGGTACTATGTTATCCCAGCTCTGATCTTCCTTGTGTGCCAGTATGTACGTGTTAGGGTAGTACTTCTATGGGTATGCCTATATGTTGATACATTTTGCAGTATTTAGGATTTGCCATCAATGGGGATTTTTTTTTCATCTGCATAAACCATGAGGGAATTGTACTTTTAATGTTTATGTAAAATTAAGGTAAATGTCCTAAATTTGCCTTCATATTTTTTACTTTGGGGGAGAGCTATAAATCAATTAATTTTGAGGCAACTAATAAAACACAGATGACCTTATATGGAGGGAATAATGAAGAACATTTCATCTGAAATGACAGGAAAAATACCTTTGAACAGTTACTTCATCACGTCAAATTGTAGCACAATTGATAGGAGAAATGAGCTTTAAATCTGACACATTCTCATAGATTTTTATGTTTTGTGGACATATTGTTTTCCTAATTGTTTTAAGGAAGCATTTCATCTTTAAAAGTCTATGAGACTTGAAGCAGTCTGTTTTGTTGACATTTTGGGCTAATGTGCACTGTTTACAAGAAAATTCCTAAGTGCCTGATAATTGAGCTAATCCCTAACCTAACCCATACCTCTAACAAAGAATTTGATACAAAACAAATAAAGCTGCTGCCAATTAATCTAGAAATTCCTTGTTAAAAACAGTGCACTTTTATCACTCACTTTTTTGTTTTTTTAAGGTTTTTTTGTAATCTGAGAGCTCTTGCCTTTTCTTTGAATCTTGTTTCACTTTGTCATAGGGCAGACTTGTAGTGAGTATATATGTATACTAACAGTTTTGTACAGTTTGCTGTACTTGTATTTGTGAGTATGGATTCATACTTATACAGATTTTGGAAATCGTGGAATAAGGGTAAGGCAATATGTTGTACTGACATACTCATGAGGGAGGTTTTCATCTTGTCCATGAAACGTGCAAGACTTTAACAAGTTCACACAACAGGTTCACACAGTACAGAACTTGTACCGCACATAATGTCCCTGATGTGGTAATTGATAACAAAATTGCCTTAGAGGCTTTGCAATCAGGTCAGAGATCTGCCATGCTGAAGGACACTTTATGCTAAGTATACATGAGTTGAATGCACTGCACAGAGTACACTGTGCTATACATACGAGGTCACATAAACTGATTCAATCATGAATGATCAAACATGACTGGTCTAACTAAATGTAGTCACATGTAACAAAACAGGTAGGGAGTATTATGATGCAGGGTTTCTGCCAGAGGAGCTGGAGGGGATTTGTCCCCCTTTTCCAGAAGAAGGTAGGTAAATTACTCCTCTCCCCCCCCCCCCTTATCATGTGTATAAAAATTAGAAATTTGTCAGTATCTTGGTTTCTTACTTTTAAAAGGAAAGCTTTTTGCAGCTATGTTTGAACCTGCATTAATTAATGACTTTTTAAACCCTTCAAATTGTACATTTACTGGAAGTTAAAGCACGTTTTTGGTCCCCTTTCAACCCTCTTACAAATTAAGCTATAGGACAGCATTTGGACTTGAAGTTCAGCAGTAGTAAATCCTCCCCCCCTTTTGGTGTTCCTGGCAGAATCCCTATGATGTCATATGAAAAGACTCTATGGTAACCATAGACTTCAGCAATGGTTATTGGGCAATATGCTTTATTTGAATTTTGCCTTTTACCCTAAAATGTTACAAAATTATCATCAGACATGCTATTTATAGTGGCTCTGCCAAAATGTCAAAATTGGAGGTGCAAACTAAAGGCAAAGGATAATTAATGTTGGGGGGGGGGGAGGGAGATCAAAAATTTTCAGGTGTAGCATGGAACTGAGCCAATTGAAAGTGCCCATTCTTGGGGGTTGGGGTTCAGGGGAAGAAGCATCTGGAAACTGAGGTTTTAGCATATATCTCTGGATAAAAAATTAAATCTCTGCAGAGGTAGGCCGATATTATTTATGTTTTCTTTTTTTTCCGGTTAACCCAACACATAGCTGACTTAACTTCGGGAGGTCATGCAAGGACAAAGTCTGGGAAGGAAATGTCCCCCTTGCCCCTTGTAGCGCAGTCAACGACCAATTTAATAGGTCTGCTTCAATATATATAGGTTAGTTAGTTAGATGATATTTAACGACACACGAACATGAGTTGTGTTTTATAGTGTCATATTGTTCCAATACTTTTCAAGTCCTCCCGTTTAGTTGCCTCTTACGACAGGCTTGAATACCCTGGGCATATTCTACAACCCCCAGCCCACAGGGGGAACAATATAAATATATATAGGGGGAGTGCATGTCTCTGGGGTTAAATGTGCTGTGACTTTTGAACATTGCTCTGATATTTGTGTTGAAAAAATATTTTGGACTTGCTACAAGTGCAACTTAATTGGCAGTATCGCTGATGTCAAAATGATGAGAACATCATCAGTCAAATATTGTACATGTCAGTTATACCATGGAAGTACTACTGTACCTCCAAGGGCAATACTTCCATTTTTATACATTTCACTCTGATATCAGCAGATTTGTAGTAGGACTATGTACTTTTTTACATTTCTACATTTGTCATAAAGACTCTCAAGGAATGCACCAAACACATGTTGAAGAGCTTTTGTATATTTCTTTTTAGCATATTTGGTTAAAATTTACCATGTTCAAACAAGGTAAAAACCCAGCTATGCAGAGAACAAACAGTTTTTCCGAGGAATTTCAATATTTGCTCAGTTTTGTGAAAATGAAATGCAACAGGTGCTAGATTATATGGGAACATTCTGTAAATTTGCAGCATAGTAATTGCACGCGCCTCAGTAAAAATAAGGACAATGCGACAAAGTGAAGAGATCATTTAGGAGGACACAACAGAGAGAAATCATGACAGGCACAGCAAAATAAGGACAATGTGACACTGGGATATTTGATACACCAGAGATATATAAGGACAGTGTAACCCCCCAGGCATGGGTGTGTTAAATTTAACATCATGTTCTTCTGAGTTATGATCCAAGGTTGTGGACATTCTATGCATGAAAGAAGATTGTACAGTACATATCAAAAAGAGGACAGTGTGACACTGGACAAAGCAAAATGAGGACACCAAATAGTAAAGAGCATAAAATATCTAGGACAATGAGACACTCTGACATTTAGTATGAAACCATGCAGTAGCATTATACATAGCAAATAAGGACAGTGTGACATTGGGAACATGCAACTCATATAAGGTGCATAAAACCAAACTACACTAAACAATTGTAGGTGTACCAGTACCCTGTGACCTCCAGACTTGGGTGAGTCAAGTTTTGCATAATGTTCGCTTGAATTGTGATCCAGGGGTCTGTCAAAGTTTTTCAATTGTTGTGTAGGTCAAAGGAAACATATGCCCTGCATATTGGTGCATCATAATTACTCAAAATACAAACATGCATCATTTTAGCCTATGAAATGTTGGGTCAATTGTGAGATGGAAGGTGCGTCAAAGGATTTCATGCTCCTAATGAACATTGAACATTGCCTGATCCCTCACAGCCTCAGCCAGGGCCTAGAGGGGTGTCTTACAACCAATAAGTGTGTGAGATAATAAATGGGGACATGTCAGTGTGACATTGGGGATACTTGATTCATAGGATTAAGTTTGCAATGATGTGGTCTTATACCGCAGGCCAAGTAAATAGGCACCGCGTATTTGCCACTGAAGCCTTCTTCTGCATATTGAAAATGGTTGTGTGCTGTAGAAATGCAATTCCATTTTATCTGAATTTTATTTTTTGGTACGTGTTGAACTCTGTGAATCCATTTCAATTTGTCATTATGTACTTTTGTTAAAGATTTTTATTTGCCTGTTCAATATGGTTTGTATACATTCAATGCATACATCTCAGCATATATGCTGTTCAGCACTCGGTTGCATTGTACCCCTACCAGTAACGGTCTTCCTGCACATGTTTGTACACGCAGAATTGGGTCTGTGCATGTGTGAAGGTTAAACAGTTGTATCTTCTTACCCACCTCTGATCATATCAGCTAGCTGTCTTATTTTTCACATATGACAGATAAAACCAGCAAGTATTCAAAAAGACGTTTCTAACATTTTGAGTCATATAGTTGTCAGGTACTGAGACTTTATTCTTGTATCACCCACGTCACATTATATGCATTGTTCGGTGTCATGTCATTTTGACATATCTGATTTTAAAACGACATTACTTAAATGAAGCTTCTGTAGCAAGAGCACATCTGCAATGAGACTTGAGCTGTAGCTTGGAAATATTATTCTTTTGGAATGATTTAATATTTGGTACGTTTTTTTTTTATTTTATTTTTTTTTCTTTTGCAGTTTGTTTATATGGCATTCTGGTGTAAGTCATGTTTAAATCAGTCAAGTCTTCAATTTTTTGCATTCCTTTTCTTTTGCACAAAGAATTAGGAAAATATCGTTAGAGCTAGATGTCCTTTTTGTCCTTTTGGTGCGTGATCTCTTTTTCTTTCATTTTATTTTTATTTATTTATTTTATTATTATTATTATTTTTTTTTATGAGGTGGTATGATTACCTGTTGTAAACTACAGAATGTTATATCTTCTCTCATGCAGGGATGTAAATTGTAAAGTGAGTCAATTGATTTTAAGTTTGAATTATGTGTACTTCCATGTATCAAGGAGAGTCTTTTATACATTCAAGTACAAATATTGCATTGTAGCATTTTGTTCTACAGATCATGAAATGATGATCTAACAAGCAGTTATTAGAACTACGATTGTTATTTTTGGGAAGGTGTGGAAAGGAAGGGAGGGGCTGGAAGGGGTTGTAAGGGGTTGGAAGGAGAGGGGTTGAAGGGGAGGAAGGGGATTGCCAGTAACCTTCAACAAACTTTGTCTAGTACTAAAATTTTGTATTTTAAAGTACTATCAAAATTGTGATGGCACTGAATATGACTGTTTAAAATTTACCCTCATGATGACCTGAGACACATAAATCTCAGTTTGCTGCTTCAGGGTGACTATACAAGACCCCAATGTGCTCTCAAAACACTCTTAGTAAAGTATATGCTGTGTACAGTAATATGAGCATTAGTGCTCTGCATTTTTTTTAATATGCTGTCAATCAAAGAGCTGTACCAATTGAAAATTTTTGTAGACTATAGCTGCTACAAAATTTGTAGTTTGGGTTATTTTTTGTCTTCAGGACTGGTGTACAACTCCAGTGACTGCATTGGTCATACCAAAGACTTAAAAGTGGAACACTCACTTGAAATTGGTACTCCAGTCAGCAATTAAAGGGAAATATTGCGTTTGTTTTGCAAGAAAAATTCATCCTTTTAAAACTAAAATTTATTGACACAGGGTGATAGATTACCAAAAGTAAGGCAGTATGGTAGCCTTCTTTTTAAGAAATAAGTTTCCCACAGATAGAAATCCGGTTGTTTCTTGCTCAAGAATAATTTGTTCACCCAAACTTTCAACATTTCAAATGATGCAACCAACGTTCATGGCTCTTCTTGCGCATAGTATTTTGAAGAGATGTAGCTATTGCTGGGGTTCATAGTTATGACTGAACTGTTGGATAGTGTCTGAGCCATTTTCTTTTTACTCTTTTTTGGAGCATTTTAAACACAAAACTTCCCTTTAATGGAGTAGGGAAAACAAGCCAGTGAGCCGTAACTGGAAAAAGGGCCGTGGCTATTTAGCCTGACTTGTTAGAAACTGAGCTATAAAACCTGATCTAACTGATTCTGTCTCTAAAACTCTCTCTGTAATATTTATACAGCTCTTACATCCACATGTTACAGTTTATTCTTTTAAGTTTTGTTTTTTACCTCATTGACTATCTTGTGGTCACATAGTTTATTGTTTTATTTCACTTTTAGTTTCTTCCCATGGTTTTAAGTTTTTGTTTTCTTTTTTGAAGTTCTGGGAGTTAACTCATAAGTGTTTAAACAAGTGGAAATTTGATAATAACAATAAAAACTTATCTAGATCATAAATTAAAGTAATTTAAGGAATTAAACTCAACCTAACAGTGGACCTTGAACTCATCTAAGCATATATATATATATATCGCTACGTCACTCGACTTACTTAATATTACAGGGGACGTGTTCCTGTGACATTCCTCTGACGTAATAATGGAGAACTTAACCCAACAGTATTTATAATTTGTTGACCGCGCTCAATCACATAGGCCTCAATGGCTCTGTGGTCAGAGCATCTGCCTTGTAAGCGGGAGGTCGCTGGTTCGAATCCTGCTTGAGGCTAACTTTTCCATTTCAAAAAAATAAATCCTCTTTCAGTATAAGGCAATGCCTATGTTTGAGGAAAAATGGCCTAAGGTCTTCATGCGACTATTCAATACCGAACTGGTTCATATATGGCTTATGATATTCTGCGAAACGAAACGAAACGAAACAAATTAGTTAAGGCCACCCATGGAATAAGAAGCTATAACGGATAAGAGGAGGACAAAAATCAATCGGTCAAAGTAGTCCTATGTTTATGAACGTATTTTTCGCTCTGTTTCGCAAATTATCATTAGCGTGGTGGGCTATTGATATTCTGCGAAACAAAACAAACAAATTAGTTTATGCCACCCATGGAATAGGAAGCTATAACGGATAAGAGGAGGACAAAAATCAATCGGTCAAAGTAGTCCTAGGTTTATTAACGTATGTTTTGCTCTGTTTGGAAAATTATCATTAGCGTGGTGGGCTATTGATATTCTGCGAAACGAAACGAAACAAATTAGTTTATGCCACCCATGGAATAGGAAACTATAACGGATAAGGGGATTCCAAAACTCAATCGGTCAAAGTAGTCCTACGTTTATGAACGTATTTTTTGCTGTTTCGCAAAATATCATTAGCGTGGTGGGCTATTGATATTCTGCGAAACGAAACGAAACAAATTAGCCTTGCAGGCCACCCACCTCGAACAGGAAACTATAACGGATAAGGGGAGGACAAAAATCAATCGGTCAAAGTAGATAGGCCTAGGCCTATGAACATATATCTTGCTCTGTTTCGCAAAATTTCATTAAAATATCATGAATATAATGGTGTTTTTATAATTTGCGAAACAAAATGAAACAAATAGCGTTACCGTGGAAGTCACCATCTGTTTCATAAGCAATTGACATAGCGGGTAAGGGGAGGACAAAATTCAATCAGTCATCAAAGCCTATTTACAGACTTTTCACACAGTACTAAGTTAAGCTGTTGTAGGCGCAGCAATCCACCTACACCAATACTTAGAAACGGAATTATCACGGACTTTACGGCAGAGAACGCTCTCTTTACAATGGGATAAGAGGTCAGATATAGCCTACAATCCTCGACAAAAATGATGCGGGGACAAAACAAGCAATACAATTAGCAATAAACGGATCACCCCCCCCTCCCCCATTCAATGTTGCAACAGCCCAAGACGTCCTGAAACTTCAACATTGATACGGGGAGCGGGGTTTGTCCCAGATGTTTTTTTGTCGAGTATTGTATACTTACTATAGCAGAGGTATCAGGAAACGTTAACCTTTATCAGGCTCACAATTCACATGCCTTACAATACACCAATTAAAGAGGTTTGCCTGTATATCGGAATGATTGCTTGGCGATCCTGAGAATAGAGGAAGCTAATACGAGCGCGCACTAAAAGAAATAATTATTCCACAGAGATACAGGGAAACTTTCATGAAAAATAGAAAACAACTTACAAATTTGGAGATGATTTTTTTATTAGTAGGTCTACCTGATATTTGATCTACAGTTTTGAAACATGTACAAGTTTTTGTTGAGCATAAATGTAATATAATTAGAAAAAGAGAATGATCTGATTAATGGAAAGGATTTGAAATCAGATCAGAATCCGATCTGAATTCTCTGTACGCCGTGTGAAGGCGGCTAGAATTATTACGTTTCGTTTGGCAGATTATCATTACCCCACCACGCTATTGCTATTTTGCTTAACAGAGCAAACTATATATGTTCATAGGCCTAGGCCTTCTTTGACCGATTGGTTTTAGTCCTCCCCTTACTCCGCTATAGTTTCCTATCCCACGGGTAGCCTAAACTAATTTGTTTCGTTTCGTTTCGCAGAATATCAATAGCCCACCACGCTATTGCTATTTTGCGTAACAGAGCAAAACATACGTTCATAAACCTAGGACTACTTTGACCGATTGATTTTTGTCCTCCTCTTATCCGTTATAGCTTCCTATTCCATGGGTGGCATAAACTAATTTGTTTCGTTTCGTTTCGCAGAATATCAATAGCCCACCACGCTAATGATAATTTGCGAAACAGAGCAAAACATACGTTCATAAACCTAGGACTACTTTGACCGATTGATTTTTGTCCTCCTCTTATCCGTTATAGCTTCCTATTCCATTGGTGGCCTTAACTAATTTGTTTTGTTTCGTTTCGTTTCGCAGAATATCATAAGCCTTCGTTTATATATATATATTGAAAAGGTTGCAATAAGTTCTTACAACATAGCTTTACAGAACTGTTTCGTAAGGGCCAATAATGTAGGTCCTCACTCCTCAGAAGCCTGAAGTAGTAAAGCTATGTTGTAAGAACTTATTGCAACCTTTTCAATATTACAGCTCCCTTCACAGGGTTGAGCACTTTACCATTGCCTGGTTGACATTACTAATTAATTTTTACTATTACGGTTATATATATATATATATATATATATATATACACACAGAAACAAACCATATTTAACAACTGTACAAACTTCGAAGCCCTGCTTCTTCCTCAGTGGCACAGTTTCTTTGTATACTGAGGAAGAAGCATGGCATCCAAAATTTTGTGTGGTTGTTAAATATGGTACAAGTATGTTGGTACTTAGGCATTAGCTGTTTTCTTTGTTTCTGTTTACATGCTATACCAATACACGACTCTAACAATAAATATATACATATAAATGTCCTATGTTTTCAGTAAAGATGGGAGTTGGACGGTAACAATTCATTTATTGTGCTCTTCAATATATTTTTAAATATTTTTACTTGAGGTACACTTTGACAGACAGTATGTACTATGTTTGGTAAAAAGGACTTAACCATGGAGTTAGTAGGCCTATGCTCCCATTGAAAAAAGTGTGTTAAGACATCAAGTGGAAATTCTGTTTTCTAAATTTACAAAAAAGAAAACTGTCTCTAAATAAATGTCATAATACATACCCCTTAGAATAAAATCAGGTTGTGTGTGTTATATTGTCATTATAGTATGTCTACAAATAAAACTTCAAATTAAAACAAGGAACTCAAATAAAACTCAACAAGTATTGCATTTGTGATGCTTCCTGTCTTTGTGATGTCAGACGGTTTTGCAAATAAACTAAGGGCATTTGTTTTGTGAATATGTGTACATATGTCGAGAGCAAACATAAGCACTCCTTCAATTGGCCATAAGAGGTCTAGTTGATTGTACAATTTGCAGCTGTTCTGCCTGTAACTGTTGAAATAATCTCATTTTCTATGTCAAAACATTTTAACATTGCATTCTGAGCCAAAATTAATTTTTTTTCCTTTTAAAAAAGGCAAAGAACCTATGCAATATGACCAGAATGCAGAATGCCTTTTTGAAATTAATTCATTGAATTTTTTTTTGACAAATGAAAATATTTTTGTGACTGGATTTACATGCATACATGCAAATCAACTTAATTTGGGGTACAAGAGAACACAGACTGGAAAACATGGTGTTAACATGTGGTTTTGCCTTACTGTTCAGGGTAACACTGAGTGTCACAGGGTAAGTGGGGTCAGGTCAGGTTGAATGGAGTTGTACCACCCAGTTTCCAACCAACTGGTTCAAATGGAGCCTGTCACAGCCTTTTTTCCAGTTGTTACTCATTGGCTTGTTTTCCCTACTCCATTGCTTATGCAGAGCACCAAAGGCATGTGAGACCAAGCCTTTAGTGGAGCAATTAGTACACTAATACTGGAAGGACTTCATGAGGGTAGCACCTAAAACCCAAGGGCTATCTTTCCTTTGAGCATAGGAAGGCCTTCTTGACAAATATATTCTCATCAAATTTCAAGTTCCGTGACGCAATCTTATGACAATGAATTACAGAAAATGACAAGTTTTATTGCTTTAGTGTTGTAAATGCTGAGCTTACAATTTTTTTTGAAAGGTTTTACATGTACGTACCACTATAACCCATGTAGCCACACTAGAGCTGGCCAATTTGATTGGCACGTGTACTGTTATTTCGCATACTGCTAGGTCATTGAAACAATTCTGGAGGCTTCAGACCTTTAAAGGGAAGCAGGTACCTTTTAGCATGTAATGAATTTTGTCCTTGTTAGTGAAAACTTCAGACCTGCATTTTCCTGATCCCCATGTATAAGTCTTCAAGGGTAGGCCTACAATGCTTATTTTACCTAAGTGCATTGTAACTGTTGGCATCTTATACTGCACCCTATAATGAAAAGTACTTCAACTATTAAATTTATTCAGCAGGTAGATTTCTTCAAAGGTCTATCAACCCCGAATAAATTAACAGCAATTGTTTGAAGTGATACCTAAAAGTTGCAAATGCATTCAATCCAGTTTGGAATTCATATACCTTGGTATACTGTTTGGTGAGTGGCTTGTTATAATCATTTTGACTATCCCTTTGATTGACTTGGTAAATTCATGCAGAGCAATGCATTATAAGAATTGGTGAATTGTCTTTGGGGTCCAATAGCTCTAAAGTCTTTCAGAAGTAAACTTGAAGGCCTAATTCTTGCAACCCAAACAGTTTCAATTCTCTTAACCAGTTTGGGAGATAACCGCTTTCGAGAGAAAATGAGTATTACCGGATTGGGGGAAAATTTGCCTGTCTCAATGGAATGAATATTTATGAGCACTTAGTGTGTACCTCTTCACAGCCGTCGAATTGTTTAATAAAAGTGTGTATATTCAATTGTGAGGTAATAATTTAGACATAAAAACACAAAATTACGATGGACCTTCAACTACGTATTTAAAAACATATATGCTAGCATGACCCACTTGCACACCTTCGAGTGAAAAATGGTGTACAAAACTTGCGGCTGCGTGGCGTCTACAAATTAAGCTTACGACAAAGAACGTAACAAAATTGCTCGATTTCTCAAAATCGGCGTGGTGAACAATCAAACATGATGATGCTTATTTATTCCCCTATCAACAGAGTTTTTTAAAATGTTGAGAGTCACGTGACAATAACTTTTCTCCTTAAATGTGAAATTTACTTGACGTTACTGCTTGATTTACTTTGAATAGCTAAGTAATAAAAATACAATCAAAGATATTTTGAAGAGAATTTAGGAGAAATTTGTTAAATTTAAATTTTCCTTCAAAATAAGTTTTGGGGGACTGCTCTAAGCTTGACCTTTAAGGTCACATCAAGTTTTGATATGTTAGAGGGTAAGTGTTCTAAGCATTTTGGTGAAATTTGCATTCAAATCTGACAAGTGGTTCTCGAGATATGAGCAAGTAAATTAGTTGTCACATTTTCAACAAGACGTATGACTTGAAGCAGCACATATGACATCATATCCCCACTTTTAATGGACAGTCTTTTGCTTTACTTTAAACTTTACAGCTTATTTTCTCCTCAGTAATCCCATATTGTGAGAATGTTGATGATTGCATAAGTCACATGAGAACTTTTCAAACTGTACAATCCCCATGAGGAGATACTATTCCTATTAATGTCAAGGTCAAAACAACAGTCTGAAAAAACAAAGGAAATCGAAGAATTCCCTGTCTATGTGAGGAAGTGATATAACCTTTGCTGCCCTCAAGCTCACTTTTGAACACAAATCTAGTAACTTCATTTACTGATATCTCGAGAAATATATTCTGACGTGAAGGGAGGAATCATTGCAGCTGCCTAATATGTCCAAGAGAGTAAGCCCCAGTTTCCACTTTAAGGGCCAAACCTCTCACCCCAAACTACAATTTTGGGACTTGGGTACTGAAATTCTCAATTGGCTCAGCTCTTTGACTGACAGCTAATTCAAACAATGCAGAGTGCCAAAGCTTATATTGCACAGCATAAACGGTACTGAGAGTGTTTTGATTATACAAATTGAGTTTTTCTATACTTGCCCTGAAGCAATAAACTGAGAGATTGTGTCTGGATGAGGATGAATTTCAGACAATTGTGGAAGGGGCTCCAGTAAGAAGGTTAGGAGAATTGGTACTCTTTGGGTTGAGAGAACTGGGCCTTTAATAAGGCAGCCTAAATTGACCAAAGCAGAAAATTGTAGTTAACATTCAGATAACCAAAAGAAAATCCTTCTCGTGGAACAAAAGGTTAATTTTCTCTGTCAAATTCTGATTGTCCCTTTAGGTTATTGTTTGAGTGAGATTATAATTTTGGCAGACTTCCAACATTTCTTGAAAGTTGTGATTGTCTTTATTTAATACTGTTTGTTATGCCAATCAAATGTGTAACAAGTTGTTAACAAGTTCAGATAGAAGGAGTAAATGTCAATGCACTTTTTATTAGAACAAAATGATAATTCTCTCATTAATTCCCCTGCCCCCGACTAATGTTAGCCTGCTTGGCTGTCTTAGTATTTCCTTTCTTCCGTTTCAACAAGGTTTGTTGATTCTGGCCCAATTTACGCTTTGTGTATTCGATGGAATATACCAATAATGAAATACTGAACCAATTTTAGCCTGCTCAGCTGTCTCTCAACCTATTTTTTCTTAGAAATATGTATATGCAATTAATATGTGGTGTCAATGGTTTGACTTTCCTATAGTAAATGTCCAGGTGATTTACAAGGATGCAGGTCATTTGCATGATGCAAACCAACCTTTGCCAATCGTTTGTGAAATAGTATCTGTTTGAGATGGAGTACAGGGTAACCATAGTCTTAAGTACGGGCAGATTATAAGTCTAAGGTTTCACAAAGAAGGGTTGCAAGGATTTCATGATCGCAGTCTTCTGTCGAGTCAACGTCAGTTTGTCCTTGGATATTGTTATACAAACATCATGTCGCTCAATCGCAGGTCCTTTAAGAGGACCCCTTCTCAACCCTCGTTAAGTGATTTTAAAGACAAAAAAGGAAATACCAGTAGCCTTCCAACTCGACAAAAGAAAGCATCTAAGTTGTGAGTATGATTTTAGCTTACTCTAAATTTTCAAATTGTTTGAACATGTTTTCATCCTTTCTTTCAGAGGTGTGCCTTTGTTTTGACCCATGAATTGTTAAAAATGTTTTAGATGGATATTGAAATTTGTATCTGTCAGGGATCAGCCTGAGGGAAAGTTTATGCATAGAATTCAAACAGTTGATTAATGGCTTCTTCTTCCCAAATGCATCTTTACAATTGAAAATAACATAAAAGCTGAAATACTTTCAAATGTCTGCAGTTATACCGAGAACTCATGAAATGCATTTCCTCATTTTTGGTAGAAAACAATAACATTTTTGAAAATAATTAATTTAGTACTTGCCTGCCAGTGGATTAAATCATTTAGTTTTCCAAACATGACCAGCTGCATACTTTGTCCAGTTTGCATATATCAAATGCAAGGTTGTGGAAGTTAATTATTATCCTTTATAAAGTAATGGTCACTCCACATGGTGACAGTTTTACAGGTGCACTGTATAGACGTCCTGGTTAAAGTTAACCAGGATTGTGGTCACTGATTTTCCATACATTTCCTCAGTGAATTTCATTAACTAGGATTTGTATGGAGTTACCAGTTGTCAAACATTTCCTGGCTTAGATGACCAGGATTTCATGGTCATTTAAACCAGTGATGACAAGAATTTCCTTGGTCATTTTAACAAGGATGCATGGAAAATTGGTGACAACAATCCTAGTTAAAATTTGACCATTGTGCTTTTTAGAGTGTGTGTACTATATACTTTCCATGTGGTGACAGGTGTAGACCAATCAGAATAGTCGAGTGATAGTCTAATTTTAGTCGGACATAACTGCAGGGGTCCGTCAACTTAAATCTTTCAAATTTTATGCCTACCTGTATCATGGATGATTGTACACTAATTTAAACCTGGATTCCATCAATTGCATCGTAAATCAGGGTTTAGAACTGCATGTAAAGACAATGAAATTCACATTTTTACAGCTGATGGACCCCACTTATGGCTGCCATCATTGTAGTTGCTTGGATTTATCTATAGGTCTTCATTATGTTTCTAGCTTCTCAGCTGCTTTGAAAAGAAAGAAAACACTTTTCATTTATAAACCACAGCTTATGTTCTGGATGTCTTTTTTTCTGACATTTAAAGGCCCAGTTCTCTCACCCCAAACAGTACCAATTCTCCTAACCTTCTTACTCAAGCCCCTCCCACAATTGTCTGAAATTCATCCTCATCCAGACACAATCTCAGTTTAGTGCTTCAGGGGGAGTAAAGAAAAACTCAGTTTATATAATCAAAACACTCTCAGTACCGTTCATGCTGTGTAATATAAGCTTTGGTACTCTGCATTGTTTGAATTAGCTGTCAATCAAAGAGCTGAGCCAATTGAGAATTTTGGTACCCAGGTACCAAAATTGTAGTTTGGGGTTAGAGGTTTGGCCTTTTAAGCTAGACATTCAGTTTAACAAGTTCAAATGAAGGTCAAAGTTGGATTAAGGTTGAACTAGTGTAAGGGTATTGGAGCTAAGTGTGTCTGAACATGTGACATTGGAACTATCTTCCTTCATCTGTTAGTTCCACAAAGTCTTTGGATAGCTTTAAACATAACTTAAGACCAGCTCACTCCTTTTCAGACTAAAAGTTTATTGTTCGGTTTTTACTACTGCCTGTGCCATCACCAGATTTTTCTCTCTAGGGGGGCACTGGGGTGCATTACAATGAATTTACAGGGGGCACCTCATGACTCATATTTTCAATTTGATCCATGTTGTGGTAATATATGGTAGTTGCTCCTCTAAACTGCACCCACCTCCGACCCCCCCCCCCCACCTTAAAAAAGTGTTGGTTACACCTTTCCCATCCGGAGCTCCAGCAGATAGGCCTATTAATGTTGAAAACTTATAGGGATCAATTTGTTTATAGTTTGATCCATGTAGGGCTCAAATTTGGTTTTAATTTGATCCATATTGTAGTCATTGAAAATGGTAGTTGAATTTTTAATATGCACCCACTCCCAACCCCCATCTTCTGCACTATATCTGAAGCTGACAGTTTGCTCTTAAAGTTGTATCATAATCAAAACCATAAAGGAGGGGTTTTTGGAAAAAAAATTCAAACAAGCTCATTTGATGTACGTGGTTACGTTTGCCAAACGTCATTGGTCATGAAAAGTTCATGATTTTGATTAATGGGTGGCAGTTACCATAGTGATAAGGTGGATTTATATATCTCTTCGCAGGAAATTGTCATTTGTCCTTCTGTATTACCCTACCTTTTTTCTAACCTTTTATTTGAAGTTTTCATGATTTCATCATCAATTTGCTGGTATTTACAAGTAGTTGCCTTGTTTGATTTCTTTGAAAAGCATTAATAGATGCTTGAAACCATCAAAACTTGAAAGTGTAACCATGGAATAAAAATGAAGGTTTCTAAATGTGCATCAATTTTATTTGTGTTTTAAAAAGGGGAAACTGCATCCCAGTACCATGTATGATGGGATACGGACAGTGTTATTGAAGTAAATTAGATTTCATTCTCAATTTTTAACTTAAGAAAAGACTCTTAAAAAGGAACCTACTGCCATTGCACATGTTGCATAAGCAACATAGTAGGAAAAACAAACCAGTGAGCCACAACTGGAAAAAGACTGTCGCAGGCTCGACTTGAACCAATAGGTTGGAAACTGGGCCGTTAAACTCCATCTAAGTAACCTATAGGTATATATAGGATAAAAGGTGGTGATCATACTCTTCCTATCTCAGGGCAACACACTTTGTTCCAAGAAAGCCAATGGAATGTAGGGGGTGCAACTGCCCCCCTGAGAGTTTTGTCCCTACTTTGGAGAGTATAAAGTTTGTTTTTTGATTAAATACACCATATTGCATGTTCATATCAATGCTATTGATATTTATGTAATAGTGAAATGATGTGCACACACCTGCTGAAGGTTTTCACTAAAAAAGATCTAATTGTAATAATAATTATAAAAAAGTACTTGTAATAACTTAAAATTTGCCTATATATAATCCAAAAAAGGTACCTGCTCTAAGTGCAGGACACAAAATGAAACAAGTATGGCACAATGATACAACGTGCATCAATGATCCCTTAATTGTGCTGTCTGTGCATGCGTATATTTTTTAACATCATGAAAAAGATTTTCAAAAATCAAGTGGGAATTTTGAACATGTTACATATTTGTCCCCTAAAATTATTGCCCTTTGCCCTTCTCCCTTCCTCCATGAAAGTCTGGTCTGGCTATACCAGAGGAATTGGAGACAGAATAGCCATGGCATCCACATTGAAAAAGGATGTATAAATTGAAAAGGGATGGAAATTAATTAGCCATAGGTGATGGATTGGCACCAGTGGTGTAGCCATGGAGAGGGGGGTTTAGGGGTTGAAACCCCCCATGACAGAACCTTCAAAAAAAATTGCAAAAAAAACCTAAAATAGCAATTTTTTCCTCCCTTTCCATGGACCTTTTCCTCATGTTGTGCTCCAAACCCCCCTATGACCCAATCCTGGCTGTGTTACTGATTGTTGCAACACCTACAATGGATAGAGACAGTGGCGTCACAAGGTGGGGTCAGGGAGGGGCAGCTGCACCTCCTACGTTTTCAGGGTGTGCAAAATATGGGTTTGCTTGGAAAGAAATTTTGTGTGGCCAAAATAGGAGATGTCAGATATATGCAGGAAAGTTGGGGAAAAAATAACGATTAGCAGTAGATTAGACAGAGCTGTTAATCTCTGGCTGTTTAGAATTGGAACTGACCCCTTCGAAAAATTGGGAATAGAATGACATCAAACATGGGCAATTGTTCAGCATAGGGGCGCAAGTTAAGTCTTCTGCACCCCCTACATCCACCTGTTGTGACACCACTGGATGGAGATAGCCATACACCTTCTTTCGTCCTCCCTCCCCACATCCCATATGATGCTACATGCATTTCCATTATCACTTAACCTACACCAGGAAGTTGAAAATGATGGGTCATTTTTGAAGCATGTTAACAACAACCTACTTTATAGCCTATTGGTGCACAAGATCATTTGTATACTAGTATGCTTTGTTCTATACCAGCAATATTCTCTTCAGTGTAGACTCTAGGATGGGGCAGCCCTACAAACATGGCAAGTTTTTAGAAGTAAAACTTGTATACAATGGAAGTTGATACCACAATACTGGCAATCTGGTATCCTTTTCCCGTGATCCATTTTATTTCCGCCTTTTGTGCTAAACCTGTAACATGTGTAGCATATTGCATTAAGGACTCCGATAACAAAAGAGCTAATAGATAGGTTTTCTCTTTTATTTAATCTATGAATCATGGATTATTAGTTTGTGCTATTAAAATATGAAGTCCTTGTAGTATAAGGTCCTAGCTGTTCACACATGCAATCTTTGCTTTAGTTGTGCTGTAAAGACACATAGGCCTACATGTATAATTGTAAGGCAAACAAAAGGGCTTTGTGGTTTTTTTTTTTTTGGTTCTTTTTTTTTGAGGGGGACGGGGAGTAATTTGTCCCTTGTTTTTGTCCAAAAATTGATTTAAAAAAAAAAAAAAAACACATTTCAAATTGAAGTCTTTCTTTTTTGTAGAAACTTCACTTTCCCCAGTTCACTAATCTAGTGCAGCTTTACAATGTCTTAGAGCAAGATAAACATTTTTGTCAAACTTCAAAGTAGGATAGCGCCCTCTATTTTTGAAAGTCTTCCGTTTTGCAGTCTACAGGGATTCTTTCAGTATTAGCATGCTAACTGGTTTTTGTACTAAATATTCCTTAATTTCCCATGCTCCAGAGACCTAACAAATTAGAGCCTTTCCAAGCAGGGTATTCCTTCCTCATTTCAGTGACCATTTCCTGGCTCTAAACAAGGTATTTTCTTTATTTTCTTTACTAGAATATAAGATTATAATGAAATACTGCTGTGATCTGACACTGACATGATCTTTTTAAGTGTCCCATGACTTCATTGGTGTAATTGCTTTTCCTGCTTTTACTTATGTCTGACCCATGGATATCAAGTGAAGACTTTACAGGGTGGGGTAGGATGAAATATTTCATTTTACCATAACTATGTCCAGAATTTAAAGGTAAGGAACAGCCCCCTCCCCCCCAAAAAAAACTTATTTTGAAGAGAAAGCTAAATAGCACAATGTTCATCTTATTTCTCTTTAAAGTATCTTTCATTACATTTTATGACTTTACTATTGCATATTCAAGGTAAATCAAACAGTTATTTCAAATACATTTCACATTTGAAGAGGAAAACCATTGTCACATGACTCCCAACAGCCAATCATGAAACTGGACAGTCTACTACACTACTTCAGTTTGGGATGACTGCTCTTGACCTTTTTAACAAAAAAAAAAGTAAATAAATGAATAAAAAAATAATAGTTAAAATAAAAAGTAAGTATGAAACTCCATCTAACCTCACCTCTTGAGCATATTGTTCTGCTTAGTTAAGTTTAACAAGGTATCAACACGTGCCTTTTATATTAATCTTTCAAGTTTGAGGATTTTGGTCTCTGTCTTTCTTGACTGTTTACATTACTGATTGGAAGGCAGGGCTACACAAAACACAGTAGGGTTAATATATTCAAGCATTGAATTGTTGTAAGTTTCACAATAGGCCAGTTTGAAGTTTATATCTGGGCATGCCTGTGTGACCTTTTTGTTCATGTCAACTGGTAACAGAACCTCTTAGTGCATGTCGCACTGTTTTTGCATGTGCATACATCCAGCCATCAGCAGCTGTAAACACACATGAAAGTGTTACCCTTTGACCTGTTATGCAATACTGCTTCAAAAGAAACTTCAAACTGGTCTATAAGATTAATATTGTCCCATGATTCACCAAAGCTATTATTAAAGTATTCTAGCTGCCCCTTGAATGTGTACCCCATGACTTAGCTGATAGCGTAACAACTTGGCAGATTTTACAACAATGGAGAACCGCGGACAACAAAAGGGAGTCACTGGACTATGTGATCTGCAACAATGTTGCTTTTTGTCAGTTGTGTATCAAGGCAAGGACTTCAAGGATGAGATAGATTTGTCCAAGTTTCAAGGGAGTGGATTCTGTAACGATAAAATAGGCAGATAGTCTGTGACTACACTAATCCAAACTGGGGTTAGCATTTTTATTTTAGCCCCACACTGAGGGTGATATCTCTTCCCCATTGTCGTGGATTTCCACCACCTTTCTCGTCAGATAGTTGTTTTTACTTTGACTGTCAAATCCCACTGTATGCAATATGAGCTGTTCCGTAGGTAATTCTGGTAACAATATTCTGCTGCTTCACAAAATGGAATAAAAACTACCCATTTCCGATATCAAAGAGGAAATGAATACAATTCCCATAGAGCTCATAACATTACCACAAGGAAGTAATGTAAAGTCAAGTGCTCGTTTGTCCCACAATTGAACTGCCGTGGCAACGATGGTGAAAAATTTTGGCATCTCAGATATTTTTATGAGCAGGATCAATTTTCCTGCCTAAATGAATTTCATCCAAGGCAGGTTTGGTTTTAATATTTGGAGTTGGCAGGGGAGACAGCCAGTCATTTTATCTGAGCAAGAAGTGAGCTAGCTAGGGTACTTGCTTTATCTGGAAGATTTGATGAAGGAGAAAATAATCTCTAAGACGTTGCGGGAATTCCTTTAGATGAAATATTTTACAATAGAAATTTCTGATCTGAGGAGATGGTGGTGCAACATTGTGTATTTTTGAAATCAGTTTAAACGACCTGATAAATGAAAATTGCTTTTTATTGGTGAGGCAGGATGACTGTTCCTTGAAAGTTATCACTTGAATCACATTACAGGATACTGTTTGCCTCTTGTCATTTCTAGTGTTGCCCAAAAGTCAGAACATCGTCATAAATATTTTAAGTAGGCAGGTACCTCTAATGAGGAACGGTAAAATCAGAAACAAACTGAATATAAACGTTCTGTCAGACATGGAAGGGTCGCACACCAGTGACTGCAGAGTGTTAGAAATAATTTCACAACCAGTACAACAGCATGACAGTTTTACGAGGTGAAATACCGTGTAATACCAAGTTTGAATAATACAAAACACATTTGACTAACGGCATTCGACTGCCTGCTCATTCACAGTCACCTCCTGCTTAGTCTCATTTCAAATTATCTGTCATATTGGAAACGTGCACGGAGATGCAGAGCAAAATCTGAAATTCACAGAGAGCTTAGCGGAACAGCTAGGAGCCGGTGTCTCTGTGCGTATTAATGCCCATCTTGCTGAATTTCAATTGAGTTTGGAGCTTCTCTCGGGATTACTCTGTTGTTTCTCATGGCCAAGTGAGCGACACATGTTCTGTCGTAACTAAGTTTGAGCCACAAGTGGTGTGTGCTCTTTCCTGATCATATTCAAGTTGGCATCTTTAATGGGATCGCATACATCTCTGTGTAAACAGTTACTTAATTTAAGTTCAAGGATAGTACTTGATCATTTGTCTATGTGGAGAAGACCAACACTTTGTGAGGTGAGCTATGGTATTATATTTTTACAAATCTTGTTGAAGGCATTCACTTTTTGGTACTGTCATCATAATAATTTAAATATTATCAATCTGCCATATTTGTTGGTAAAACTCTGTAAATAACATTTGAAGCTGTAATGTGGAAATAGAGATTTGAATTCTTTAATTGAATTTTTTTCATCATTGTATTTTAAGTAATAAAGTGAAATTGTAAGAGGAATTTTCAATTCCAAGATTGGTGCTTGTAAATGATCCTTTCAGAAAACTGAAAAAAAATATATTTTAATTGTTTGCTTTAATAATCAAAGGTTCACCAAATAGGCAGCCAGGCCCTGTTGTGATCGAAGGAGTGGGAATGGGACAAAATGGCTTCCAGGGGGGCAAAAAGTTTTTTAGTGGTGGGAAATGTGTTAACAAGCATGTTTCAACAAAGTCGATGGCAACTTACAAGTGTCGTAGAGGTGGCAAGAAAAAAAAACTTACTTGAGCTTTACCATCCCACCCCTTTTGCTACAAACCTGAGTAAGTGGCATAAAAATGTTCAAACAGTATAGAAGTGCTTGGTAGTGAAATGGGACTGATTTTGTTTAAAATGAACTCCTTAAAAAAGGTTGAAAAAGTTGAGTCTGCATGGCTTCCCAATCGAGATTTGGGGATTCCTCAAACTTGAACTTCTGATGAAGAATTATTAAACGAAATAAATAGTAATGCTTTTTAAAGGTCTTGCACTCTGTTCTCCTAACTGAACACACTCTGTTCTCCTAACTGAACATTTTCTGCCAGTGTTTAAGAGCTTACTTATTATGGTCGATCCATCCTTGGAAAAGACCCCATCTCTTAATTCTAAATTTTCAAGTTTTCGTTCCTTTCATGAAAATGGATTTATCCACTGTATTTACAAGGTCAAGGGTAGTCCCCCAAACTTACCCTAAAGCAACAACTAAAATTCACAAATTTCTACTAATTTCTCATCAGGGCATTTCTCATCATAGTTTGTGGTTTCAATATTGCATATTCAAGGTAAACCATAGCAGTTGCTTCTAGTATATTTCACATTTGAGGAGGAAAAATGTTGTCACATGACTCTCATCAGCCAATCATGAAACAGGACAGCATACTACGCTGCTTTGAGTTGGGGTGACTGCTCTTGCCCTTTTACGAAGCATATGGTAACATTCTCTGATAAATGACAGTTAGCTGAATAAGTTCACTGCAATTATCAGCATATGATGAGCATATAAGCAGTCACTCTAGTATAATTTATACCAATAGCTATAAATCTCACAAATTTCCTCTTCTTTACCCAGCATATTTACTAGCTTTGGTAGTTAGTCCGGCCCCCCCCCCCCCTTCCAACTTTAAAATTTGCCCAGCAGTCCTTGTGTAGGTAATAAGTATAACTTCGAGCAACTGTGTGTTTTTGTGTGTTCGCTGTGTAATATTTAATATTTGAAGCACCAGGAAACGTACAAGGGGAATAAAAGATTTGCTCAGATGTGTTGGATTTTGCCCCCCTCCTCTCCCTCCTGGCAATAAACACAGTCAAATTCAGTTGGTGCAATAAGTCTTTCAATAATGCTAAAACAACTTTTTTGCCTTGCATATTTCGGTCAGCTTCCGTCAGGCCAGTAAATTGAGACAAGAATCCTTGGCTTCTGTCTGGCTGTGGTGTAAATTGAGGAATGAAAATCTTTACATCTAGTTACCTTACTCTGTATAAACTTGACCTATAAATCCCCCAAGATTTGTCTCCAATTACCATGTACACTTTATTTCTTTAAATAAAAGCCCCTACTTTTCTGTTAAATTCTTCTTTTGCCATGCAGTATGTCTGTAGCAGAGGGACCGGAATCCCTGTGGCCCCTTTTTCTTGGCTTAGAGTAACAGGAAGCTAATTTGTAAAGCATCATGAGGTGTCGGGGTTGATGGGAGTTGGCCTTCAGCTGTGTTGATTGCTGATAAAACGTAATTAAGTTTTCCTGTAGAACAATATAACTAATAGATGATGAGAATGCTGGTTAATTAAGCATCATCCAG
Source organism: Holothuria scabra (assembly GCA_037179385.1). Lineage (NCBI taxonomy): Eukaryota > Metazoa > Echinodermata > Holothuroidea > Aspidochirotida > Holothuriidae > Holothuria > Holothuria scabra. The sequence goes on along the minus strand of CM074195.1, from coordinate 9,707,094 downwards.
ATTTGTATTAGGTCCAACAGCTCAGGCTGCTGATTAAAAGGCAAAATGTCTTCTCACTTTATTTTGAGAATGAATGGAAATCAATGTCAGCAATATTTCAAGAGGTATTGTGTAAGCTTCTTGATGCAAAATAACTGAGTAACCCTGCCAATATAGACTCTGTATCATTAGAATCACAAATTGTAATAATAACATATAAATGTTTAATTTTTTATTATCATTGATTATACCAACCGTGGTTTAATGTGTCACTAAAGTAGTCTTTGGAACATTAATTATAAAAGTTTAACTCTTAGTCCAAGAAGGAATGGGTTGGTTGACATCTTGTAAAGAGAAACCATGCTGTTATAATAATGACTCTTTGTTTCCAAGTGTTAATATTTTTGTTTATATAGGAATGTATACAAAAATGTTTATGTAGAAAAAGAAATATCGAAGTAATTTTATTGATCTGCCTGACATCTTTACAGATAAAATCAGGGAAAGTCAATGAATGTTTCACTTACGGTTCAGACATGCCTCAGAAATTTCAGTTTCTTCTGCTTCAGTTTTGTTACATATGCTCCCTTCCCTCCCCCTCAATCCTTACCCCCCCTCCCCAAGCACCTTTTCACACAGATTTAGACCCCTTTCTATGGAACTTCAAGCAGAGAAGTGCAATGGCTTGGAAAATTGGTGACCATTTTTGATCATCCCATTATGGGAAAATGGGTGCTAGGACAATATGAGCGGGTGTTTATCTCACCTATGAGCTAACAGAAATGTGAAGGGACAAAACTCCCAAAAGCAAGATAAAGCTACCAAGTTAGTAACATTTTGTGACATCCTCTAAATAAATGGACAGCTAGTGTCCAAACATAACTCATAACATAGCTATATGGCACTGTTTTTATGTTAGTTTGTCCCACAGACCAAAATGCCCAAAATGATACAGAGAAATCATTGTTCCACTTAGTCTGCTTTTCACCCATTTTTGGAAATCATATAAGACAAAATGTTCAGTGGTTCTCGTGTTTTCTCCTTACCACTTTTTGGCCTCTGTATGAATTTCTCGAAGAACTCAGAAACCACGTAATGAATATTGGATTAAGCCTCTGATAACTTAAAAAGAAATTGTGAAGTTCAGGATGAATCATTACAAAGAGTAAATATGTAGAAATAAAGAAAATGTTAAAAAACTGTAGCCCTTTGTGGTGATGATAATAAATGGAAAAAAAAACTTGAAGTCTTCTTTTGTATTAAAGAAAGACAACATTTTAAGTACATGGTCCCCCTTTGAAAGGAAATTTCATTCGTAGAGGTCATAGGTCATTTTCTTCATGCGTTAGATCTCATAAACTTCTAAGAATCTTGCCTTTGCAGGGTAATAAAGGACCACTAATGTAGTAATGTGAAGGCTACAAAATTTTTGTTCTCCAAAGTAACCTTGCTTGTGGTAGACGGTACAAGACATGTTTAATTTAATGACTACACTGAAATTGTGTGGCATTCGGACTTTTGCTCATTTGCGTGGTCGTTTATTGATCCATTGCCCGCCCGATTCAATATTGATTTGACATTATCAAATTTCAGCGAAGGTAGCCACATGTAACTTTTTATAAAATCTCATGTTCCTTAAGGCATTTAGCATTATGACAAAAATGCAAGAAATTCAAGGTTTTGGCTCAGAATGAAACAGATTGGCATTGAGGCATGCCTCACTGAGTGTTTAGTACTTATTGGAGTGTTAAGGGTGTTCAAGGTCAGTTCATATCCTTTTGCATCTTTCAAACTCTAAAAAGAGAGAAAAAAATGCATGAATGTAAAAAGAAAAAAAATACCATTTAGATAGGAAATGAAATTAAGGAAGGAAAAGTAAAAGTGATAGGAGGCCTTGTCTCATAAATGGGTGAGAATGAAAATTAAAAAATTTACCAAAAGGGAGAGAAAAAGAATAAAAAGTAATGAAGCAATATTAAAGTGAGCAAATGTTAGTACTGTCTCATAACCATCTAAAGAGAATTAATGGAGGGCCTGATATATGACCATAAACTTTTGTTACAGTGATTAAGTCAACATGTGGGCTGGGGGTGTAGAATATGCCTTCGATTTTCCCGCCTATAGTAAAAGCGCTAGGTGACGTACAAAAGGGATGGACTTCAACTGTTTTACCTAGATGGCACTGTATAACACATTTGTGTCCATGTGTCTTTTAATTTCATTTGACTGACTATAACGATTAAAGGGCAAGAGCATTCATCCCAACTTGAAGTAGTGTAGAAGACTGTCCAGTTTCATGATTGGCTGTTGGGAGTCATGTGACAAATGTTTTCTCTACAATATGAAATTTACAAGAAGTAACTGCTTGGTTTACCTTGGATAAGCAATATTGAAGTTATAAAATATGATGGAAAATAAATTGAAGAGAAAAAAGATGAAGATTGTGATATTTAGCAGTTGCTTCAAAATAAGTGTGGGTGACTGCTCCTGACCTTCAAAGAAAAAGGGAAATGTACAAGTCTTAAATAAATATCCACTCAACAATCCCATTTATTGAACATGTGGTTTTCTGAGATAAATTTACCTTTTGTACACATTAGTGCAGTCCCTGTCATCATATATGCCTCTCACTTTTTGGGGAGATAGATACACATTGTTGAACTGTGTTTCAAATGTGATGGAAGTAGTTAAAATGTTGTGTGTGTGTGTGCATATCATGTGATATCACATATGTGATATCAATAATGGCAGTAATCCAATAAGAGTAATTTACTGAATTTTTTCGGGCACTGTGTTGTTCTGTTTATTTGCACTTGACTGGGTATAAACTTTGCAGTTTCGTAGCGGCGTCATTTGTTAGTGTGTATATTGAACTTGAAATTTCAATTTGAGAATTGGATTGATTTGGATATTTAGTTTCATTTGTTCACCCTTATCACACTAAATTTAGTTCAGGGCACTCTCTAAATTGACCGTATAAACTTCCCTGGAATAAAGCATAAGAAAGCAAAAAAGCCATCTTTCCTTGCCTTGAAATTAGTTCATGTCATGCATTAGGTTTTTAAAAATGCTAATTCACCAGTTTGCAGATTTGAATATTTGGGGAAGGAGTGAGAGAGAAATGTTTCTCATGATAAGGTTTCAGCCTGAGTTTATTCATCTTCCTATTTTCAGGTTATAATTGTTCAAGAAATTTTTACACCCTAGAAAACCTACTTACACACAATCCTCACAAACTCTAAATTTTAACTGCTTAAGATGCTGGGGACATTCATTTATCCATGACCAAAAATACTTTTGACATCCAGATTTGGAATAAAAAGCTTCATGAATTTATGATGTGCATGCCTCATGTAGTTTCAAACCACAGCTGGGAGATTTTGTAACCACAGGGGTTGGCAGAGGACACACTGACATGTAGTAGGTGACCTTGCAACTAAAAATTTGACCTCCAGCACTGTACTTTCACAGTCACAATCTCACAAAACACTGAGTAAACACACTCCTGGTACACTCCAATGTTGATTTTCTTGGCTATGAATGGGTTAGTTTGTCAGAGGTGCTAGTTCACCGCTATAAGAGGTGTGCGTTGGAGCATGAAGTATACGGCACTTATCTAGGGACTGGTCCCACACAATTCAGCTTCTGTATAGCAACACTCTTGGCCTCCAGATTGAATTCTATTTGGCAGTTAATAAAGCATTATGCTTTGCAGTTTCCATTCATTATATTGGGTAATTATTTCTGCGCCTTATGGAATGACTTATTCAAAAAGCATGTTGGTGTAATTGGTTCACATGGATACCAAGCACTAGGACTGTTTTCTAGTGCCAAAATTTGAAAGCATTGCACAGGAAAGGAAAATCAAACTTTAGGCTCTGATTGTGTACAATTTAGTTGTTAGTTGTACTTTGGGCCTGCATGGAAGGATTTTTTAGTTCTTGGGCTGAGTTCAACCATATTTTGAATAATTGCAACAACATCTTGAATGATTTCGAGAGGGACAATTTTGGAATTATTTGCTGATTAAAATACTCATGTTCCACCAAGGATCTGGAACTCAAGACAGAGAATGCAGGAAATTGTGTTTACAAGGGTGAAGAGTGTAAGGAGGAGTTTAAGATGGTGAGTTTTTATCGATTCAAAGTTTGTGGGGACTAAATTTAGTTTAATGATGCCTGAACAAAGAAATTAAATGCTTACAAAGATATAAGCTTGTGTGGCATCGCAAGCTCAGCATTGTGTATAACAAACAAACAGAGTAGGCCTATACAGATTGGCAAATGTGACTAGTACATATGACTCACCTTATCATAATATTGTATGCTGAACTGAAGGGATCTGCCAGATGTTCACGGGGTTCAATGTTCCGAAGGTTCGATGTTCCCTGTTTTCGTACATCTCGATGATTTGACGATAATTACAAGGTTTGTTATTCTCGAGGTTCCATGTTCCCAGAAGTGTGGATATTCCCAAGATTCAGGAACATTGAACCTCAGGAACAGTGAACCTTGGGAACAATGACATAGCCCTCAAGCTGAATGTGGTTCTAGAAACACAAGTCTTATTCTGGCCAGTGTTCCAAGACATATCAGAACAAAGATCTAACCTGTCATGGATCTGTTACGTAAAAAGAGCTCCATGGTTCTACAAATATATTTTATTTTGAAAAGGTAGGAAGTGCAAATTTAAAGGCCCATTGAAATAAAAATGGCTCCCACCTATCAAGTAGTGCGATGGTTTTACAAACAGTGTCAACTAGAGTTCAGTGTTCCCAAGGTTCGATGGTCCCCATTTTTGAATAGGTGGATGATATGGCGATGATTACCAGGTTAGTTATTGCCGGGGAGGGTGTTGCCAAAAGTATGGATGTTCAGGAACAGTGAACTCTGAGAACATTGACACAGCTCCTCCTTCTTTTGAAGAATTAAGAATAAGGATACATTTGTCTATGGAGGGGATTATATATTTTACTCCATGAAACAAAGTTCCTGTAACTTTGACATGTTTTTGCAGATTTCAAATTAATCGATGCGAATGGTTTCCCTGACAAAATTTCAGTACCTAACAAAAATGTCTGATTTTATGTGAAAAGGGAAAACTTGTTCAATGTAAGAGCTGGGAGCATTTTCCTCAAATAAAAAATATCAAGTAGTAAAGTGATATACTCGGCAGAATGTGTGCCTTTGACTCCGCCTGGAGTGTTAATATAATCCAAATCCAGAACAGGTTTGGGGTGGGGGGGGGGGGGTGGGAGCTGATCAAGGGATGATTTGCAGGAAGATATGGCATTTAAAAAACATTGAAGCCAGGGACATTTATACCCTAGATGGTTTCAGGGACAAGTGGGTGCAGGTCCATGCATCCCTCAAAGGTGGAGTTAATTTTTGCCATTTGTGAGTGGCCATCCTTGGGAGGGGTCTAAGGAGAAGGGGGTTCCCTTCCTTCCCCTTTAAAAAAAGGGAATATGGAAGAAGTTTGTCAAATGGTGCCATATTTAGGTGAAAATTAGCTTTTGAAATGTAGTGCCAATTTATCATTTTTGAAAAGTGGAGGGGGAGCAGGAAAGGACTAAATTGGAGATGTTCTGCCTTAAGTGGTGAAAAAGGGAGTAGGTGCACTCCCATGTTTAGCGACAGGGCTGGAAGTTGTGCTTATTTCCAGGTAATGAATAGTCAATGGCCATGTGGTTGACAATTCCAATTAACATGTTCAGTCATGACAAAAAGGGTAAGGTTGCCAAAATTTTCCACCAAATATCTAAATTTCGTGTGAATGAGCCTCCCAGTTTCCAAATTTTTCAGTTGTGGTCATCGATTTCAGGGATGCATCATTTGTTATTGTGATAGATGATTCCATACTGACTCAGCCATTGCCAGTAGTGCCATGAACATGGATCAACCATTGCTGGGGTCCCCATGGTGGTCTAATAAGTGACAGATCGAACTTGTGGTTCTATTTAAAATATGCTTCAGGTGGGATGGTTCCACATGCCAAAGGTTAATCCACAGGTATTTTGATCGAGGGTTCCATGTGTGCTGTGGTTGCTAAGTAATCCAAAATGGTACCATATGGGTGTCCATCTAATTACTACCATAATTAGTGGCAGGATGCATAAAATATTTCATTCAGGTTTAATGTGAACACATGTAGCAAGACGAAAAATCAAGGGAACAATTAAAGAGTTAACATATTAGCCATCGTGTCAAGTAGGCAGTGCTTCCTGGAGCAATAATTAATTTTCTTTGGGGAAGGGGGATGATGGGATATTGGAGGGTGGGGAGAGGAAGAGAAAATTTTATCGTGGATCCATAGAAGGAATCCATTACTAAATTGCCATAGATCAAAGGGGGTCACATGGGAACCATAGCAGAATTGTGGGATGGTGGGCTCGGGAGGGTATCCTAAGCCTTGTCTTGCCACTAAGCTATGACTTCATGTTCACTGTAACGTTCTGCATACTATTTAAGGGCTGGGGGTGGGGCAGCAGGAGGAGGGAAGGTTTTTGGCCTAACTTACAGCTTTTCTGTGCGTAATTTATTATATGTCAGCATACTGTATATGAAAGATGACATATCCTTGCGTACTAGTGCTCCTGTGTATGCATTCTGTACACAAGGTGGATTTGGGGTCTGGTGTCTGGTGATTATCAAAATAGAACTTTGTTGCAATTTGTTAGATGATCTAGATTTTATGGCTCAGTTTAGACCAATTGGTTTAAGTTAGGCGGACACAACCTTTTTCCCATGCCGGTTGTGGCTCACTCCATTGTGCTGAGCACCAAGCACAATGGCAGAGGGTTTTATTTTTAAAGTCTTCTGTCTGACCTAGCTAGAAGTTGAACTCCATATACCTTCTGGCCACAATTCAGAAGCTTTAGCCACTTGTTGTCTCTGTTAATGTATGTATACTTTGTAGACCTTTATGCACAGACATTACAGTTGATGGCAATTTGGAGGCACGTACAACAAATTGAACAAACACTTTGCAGGACATATGTAGAAAATTACTCCTTTTACCAGGTGAACAAATCAACTATTTTCATTCATTTATGAAAGTTGCATATACATACCACCAGTAGGGGACACACTTTCTGTATAGTGTAGCATTTTGCATAAGGCCTATGCTCTCCCTTTGCCAGCATGTTGCTCTTTACACAGTACAGAACCTACTGTCATTGTGCTTCATGCTCAGCATAAACAATAGAGTAACTTGGAAAACAAGTCAGTGAGCAACAACTGGAAAAAAGACAGTGGCAGGCTCAAAGGTTGGAAACTGTACCGTAAAACTCCATCTAACCTAACCTTCTCAGTACCAGTTGCCAATAAGTGACTCAGAACTTGCCCTCATGGACATTGTACTATGTTTCACTGGTTTGGCATGTGGAAAAAACCCTAAAATCCATGACGCCCTTCCTTATCTTGATCCTTCCAATTGTTATAATTTTAATAATTGTGTAAGGTTTTGTTTGAACAAGAGGTGATCAATGATTTCATTTCAAACAAGAGAAGTTGGTTTGATTATATTTTGTGACATTGAAGAACTTTTGCCCTTGTTCAATATGACTCAACACTCTGTCACAATAGCTCTATATAATACATGTATGAGACATGAATCAGGGTCGTGTCCTTAATGGAATCACTTCAAAAAATATCAGTTCTATTCAGTGCTTAAAAAAAGGAGATAAGGGAACATTTATTTTCTGTGGGCGGGGGGGGGGGGGGGGGAAGTGGCTGATATGGAAGCAATTTCCTGAGGGTAAGCCCCTTTGTTTCCTAGCTTTCATTTGGCTATATGGGCTTGCAGTTACAGAGGGAATTGTATGTGCTAAAAATGTAATGGAGAAACCTGGGTGGCCGGGCTTTGTCTGCTCATGATTGTAGCAAAGAAATAAGGCTTACAGACGTCAATCAATTAGTACGACCTAATGTCATATAAATTAGCAAAATCTGCATGATGGTTTTTGACAGCTACTGAATTACAATATGTCTGTTATTTAGAGTGACAGTATGATGAGGTACGTGTTGAAATGCCAAACTATTGTGTTTGAATACATGTTTGAAATTATAATGATTTTCTTCAATTTGGACCATTAAACTGCCAATATATGTAAAGGTAGGAAAACTCACTGAATATTTGAAGTCATTACGACACATTTTCATTTGAATTGAGATAACTGTGTGAAACATGTTAACACATTACTTCCTAAAGTGTAGTACATTAATGATTTTGGTATGTTGTAGCAGCTGGATGTAATTACATTAATCTTTAGCACAAGGACTGTTAGAAAGAAAAACCTGATTGCAAATTTAGAATTGCCACAAAGTCTTGGATTGAGTGGATTGAGATTGTTGTAAACCAGAAGGAATCGTTTCAATTTTTCAAGTATTACGTCTGAAGAAAAGGTTAAAGGGGATTCAGAGGATCTCCCTTGCTCCTGTAGCTGGCCCCAAAACAAGGAGCTGCAACTGTCTGTCAAAACATTTTACAGCAAAGACAGAGCTTGAGAAAAAGTTTCTTAGGGAGAAAGTAGAATATTATATTTTCCCAGCAAAAGAGTTAAACTATTCATAATTCTCTCCATATTTCCATGTCCAGAAGAGGGGAATTTCTCTCCAGTTGCAAATATTTCCTGCCAGATCCCCAAATTAACTTCCTGGGAAGGAGCCTTCTAAGCTTCTAAATTTTTTTTAGAGTATCAATCTAAACAGCTGGGTTCAAAACTGCACATTACTTGACATTCACCAAACAATACTATAACTTTAACTATATAGTTTCTTCACTAGCTTCAAGGTACAGTCAGTGCAATGTAAGCTGTAAACAAACATACCTGAGGCAATTTAAGCAGGGTTGTATGGCTTTTCCTTTAATTTGTTCCAATCTTTTCCAATCTGAGCTCCATGTTCAAATGAAAGAGGGTCTTGGGCAGGATTGTCCAACCTTTTGCAGCGGTGGGCCACATGTAATGATTATGATGGACGAGGGGTCGCATTCTATATTCATTTTTTTTTCAATTTTTCCCGACGCGACACCCAAGGCAACAAAATGCAATCATTTCGTGTAGGGAACACTGATTCATTTTCGTTTTTGATTGATCAAATAAATAAATTTTAGCAAAAATTGATGGTGTTGGGCAGAATATTCGAACAAAGTTTCTTTTCATATTCCTCCGGAATATTTCTCAATCCGCCCCTGTGGACGACACTCCAATGTAGCTACATGTAGCAGACATTTGAAATGAGTTATTTCATTCAAAAGTAAGCATGCCAAAGCTGACGTCGAAGCCTAAAGTTGTCATCAATTAATCTGCTTATTGAATAATTTTGCAATGTAGATTATTTCTGACGGGCCGGACGAAACCTTTTCGTGGGCCGGACCGTGGCCCCCGGCTGTAGGTTGGACAACCCTGGTCTAGGGCAAAACTTACCTTACCAAGGATTTCAAGGATTCCTAGAAGCTTGGTGGGAACCACAGGGGTATCTTTTTATTTAAGACTTTTTTCCCCAAGTTGCCAACAGCTGGTAATATGAAATTGATTCCAGTGCACCATTAGAATCTCATCACGACTCCTATTTAGAACTGAATCTCATGTGGGTATGGAGGGAGAGTAAACTGGCCTTTGTAAGTATACCTATGTCAAGCAGACCCTAAGAAAAGTTCTGCATGATAAAATTTTTGCTTCAACTCTGCCCTTAATATAACACTACATTTGGCAGGAGCAGGAGATGGGGATTATGACCCACCCCCACTGCTTTTCAGCTTATTTTACAACATCCAAAATTACCATAGGAAAAATGCGAAAACCCTGGAAGTGAATGGTTCAGCCTCAACCGTAATAGAAACTTGCCTCATAGTAATACTTAGAGAAGGGATGATAAATCTTCAATTGGTTAGGACATTTAATAGCTGTCTCTAAGAAAAGGTTAAATTGAATGCACTCTATTACTGTACTTCCTGCCAGCTCTATGCTTTAAATGTATTCATTGTCAACATTTGCAGGCTATTGCAGCATACATCTGTCAGGACCCATCTTCATGTTTTTGACATATTCTTCATCTTTGTTCGCTCCTCAAGTAATGTCGCTGGTTTGACCTTATCTAACCCTCCTTCCCTCAAGACCATCCCACCCAGTGAGTCACCTGTGTATCCAAACATCAATGTCGTAAGGTCATTGTTGATAACAACATAGATTTTACTATTTGTCTGGTGAATACATCCAAATCCAATGTGCTCACGGCTGTAAATAACTGTGGTAGGACTGCATGTGACTGTCAGGTGGCAGATTATTCGCCTGTAATATACTTAAGCTTGGTGCCAAAGGCTCAAGTGGTAATCAGATTAAAAATGAAACAGTACTAGGAAATGTACCACATAACCTTTACCCTCAAATAAGACAATTCACAAAAATTGTGTGCAAATTATTTAAACTTGAATCATGAGCCTTTTGTGATCACCAAAATTATGTAAAATATATGTAATGCAAAACATATCGAAATGACATTTGGTTTGGAGGCACTTGTGTGCCTGTTACTTTCTTAAACCTTTAGAGTGAAAAATCACTCTTTTTGGGATGGAAATTAAGGACGGATCTAAGTTTTGAGTGAAAATTCAGTTGAAATAGAGCCATTTTTCACTCTTTTTAGAGTGAATATTCTGTCTAAATTTAGATCTGTCCCTGATTTCTGTCTTTTGGATTTAGAGAGTATAATTCTCTGCCTAATTCATTTACATATCTTAAAATGTAGGAATCTACATCGCAAATCCTCACCTCCTATTTACAGTATATGTATGTATGTCAAAGGAATATCGGCACTAGTTTAAAAGCAGTCTGTCTTTAATCAGGATGTAAATATGTGTCACTTGCTATGACAGGATATGTATTAGTATGATATTTCATAGTTTCTAGGGAGGAAGAGGCTATGTGCAAGAAAAGCAAACAAAAATGGGTCATGAAGTGTCATACAATTTTAATTACCCATTTTGAATTGTAGTCATTACAGAAGACAAATATTTTTCATTTTGGTTGTTAAGGAAAAGGTTGGAAATAAATGTCAAGAAAAAAAATTTAAAAAAAGAAAGAAAGAAAAAAAAAAAACAGCACCAAACCATTCCTGCTGTCGAACATTTGAATAAAATGTGCTTTTGCCAGTCGTGGCAGTGAGGGGTTTTGAAAGCTAGGAATAGAAGTACAGTACTAACTGGCAGCGAGCCAAGCTGTGATTGTAATCTGTAACTAAGATACTAAAGTTAGATGTCTACGAAAAGGCAAGACTGTTTGTTAGTATCCTGTGTTGATAATGGCATTGATTAGATCATTTGTCTTGGCAAAGCTTTGACATTACTTGCCATTTGAGGTTGTATGGGGATTCATTCTATCAAACATGTTTGAAACGACATACATGGATTTTGTCTGTTATCTAACTTAACTGCATGGCTAGCCTTATATTTTCTCTTCAACAGTGTGGATACCATTGATAGCAAACAAATGGAGAATGCTTTGCAGGTTTGTTCTATCTTGCTTGCTCAAATTCACAGGGTGAAATTCTATAGGGCATTTATAATTTGATTATGTAAGATAAACCATGGAGTCTCCTATCTGATTCCAGATTAACACTCTAGTGAGTACTGCACTTCCAAGAAATCTTTCACACTTTTTTATTTTTAAAAGTTTTGTAGTAGGTCATGCAAAGATGGCTCCAAATTCTAACTGAACTTTCGTATTTGCACCTGACGTGCATCGTGATCAGCTAACACATGTTAGCACATCAACAATGGCTGTTTATAACTTTTCTCCTTCCTACAGGAATAGTCCTACACTAGCTATGTACTACAGTATATGAGACAGCTGAGAGAGAAGGGCTCGAATACATGCACATATACTACATACATTGTACAGACCTACATAGTGCAAGTCATTGTGTGTGGACTAGAAAATATCATAGGTACATTCGCGCAAATACCAAATTCCAACCAGCGCTAGTGCAGTACAGGGTACAGCTAGGCACTACACTACATTTTCTTGACAGCAACATGTTGCTAACACAATATTTCCAGGAGGGGGACCAATACGAAGTGGGTAAGGGGCTTTCTCATTTGTATGGAACTCATATACACTGAATTTCATTTCAATTGATTTCATTTATCACAAAAGTAAATGAACAAGATAGATAAGTTCATATAAGAAAGTTTGTAAAAACAATTGTTTTGAATGGTAGTCTTAAAACCCTGGGCTTGAGAAACAAAAGCACTCCCCAAGGAATTAAATTTTCTATTTTAGGAATACATTTTATAAGTAAAGTAATAACACAGTATGACAGAGGTTGGAGCTCTTGTTGAAGTTAAAGAAATGAGGGCGTTTTTAGTTAGAGGTAAAAAGAAAAATCCTGTTTCTCCGCCTCCACCTGCAGTTACTTTACACCATGTTTGTTTCTGTTAATTGCTTCAATCATGATTTTAGCAATGAACGAATCTTTTAAATGTCCCAAGGTGAAAAATATTGCCCCAAAACTTTTATTGAATTAGTCACAGTTACCTTTTTTTGACTGTGGTGTGTATTTTAATGTCACCTTTGAGGAGCCCTTATTCATGGTGATTAAGTAGTCCTCCTCAAAGCTGGCTCTTTATATACATAGTCAATTACCTGTTTCAAGGCCATTCACTCTATCAGCCAAACAGATCAGTCATTTCCACCACATGGATGTATTGGAAAAGGGGAATTTCACAATCAAACATTTAGTTGTTTCCTCTCCTTTATGAAGATTGCACTGTTGAGTGATGAGGATTGATGTCTCTTTGTGGCTTTCAAAAAAGCATGTTGTCCTTGGAAAATGCTTTGAAGAAATGAGAATAAGATAAAATCACAAAATCCTCTTTACAATGCGTTAAAATAGAAGATGTAGGTCTGTATGAAACAAGCATATTTTGCTTATTTTATCATGATGACCCATTTTGAGAGTCCTTGTGGCCTCCAGTTTTATTAATTTATTCGTTCCTTCCTGGGAATGACCAAAATAACTGGTTCAGTTTGACCTGTATATAGACAGGAAAGTATTCAAGCAATGCAGATACAGTGATCATTTTCTGATGTCATGAAAGGGGGACAACATGTGATGCACTATTTAAACGGAACACCACCATGAGTTGGCGCATAGCATACTAGAAAGTCGTTGGCTTCATAAATCCCCTTTGATGACTTGAAACCGTCCCTCACATTCTCTGCCGTATGAATGAATTGGGTCAAAAATTGGGATACTGAATCTGAAAATGAAACTGTCTGAAAACAGAAATAGAGGAATTCGCATGTTAAATGTCTGACCCTGTGTGAACCGGAACAGGGGACAACCTGCTGGATTGTGCAATGGAAATCTGAACTGTCACCCTAAATGCAAACCTTGCATAGTACGAACCAATGAAGTGCCCTACTACTCGATCCTTCTTGGTTTTTGAGTAAAATCAAGTCCCATGCATGTTTTAAATCTTATGACCTTTTAAAAGCTGGTAATACAGAATTATTATGAAAGTCCATACAAGTGACAGAACTTAGGCCTATAGCATTGAACTTTTCTCAGCAATTAGGGACATTTCCAGATGTGGAAATTTGGGGGGTTGGGGGAGGAGGGTATAATATTAAATGGAAATTGGTAGGTGTAGATGGTATTAACTTGATTCAAGAGAGGGGTATTTTGAACAAACTTAATACACATCCTTTGAAAATTTGAGGTTTGTCCTACGGAATCTCAAAAAATGTATGATATACTGTTCTGAAAAGTTATATCACAACTGATGGACATAATTTTTAGTGTGCCAAATTTCATTTTTGAGATGTGTGATAATATTTGTTTAAAATGTCAGTTCTCCTTGAACTTTTCAGATGTTGAACATATAGACTGCAAACTTTTTTTTTTGATGCAAACTTTTTTTTGGATTCATAATTTATAGCCAAGGAGAGTGGTTACTCAGACTTTGTTTTGAAGAATTCACTGGAACATTAGAGAATTACATCCCTTGAATGGTGGACATTTATACTTTGACCTTGATTTCTGAATCCACACTTGAAATGACCTATTTTTGCGGTTAACTTTAAGATAATGGGGATCCCCCTTCACAAGATTCTTGTTTTATTTTTGCATATATGATATGTGACTAAACACATTCTGTGGCTGAATTAGTTACTCAATGAATTTTGACCCATGAAAATCATTTCAGATTAGGTAAAGTTATGCATGAAAATGAAATTTAAAGATGTGGCCCAGTCATGACACCCAGTTCCAAGGGGATGAATTTTCTAATGAAACAGCTAACCATCTTTAGGGTATATCATTGAAATTGAAAAGTCTGGAAATGCCATGAGTTTTCAGAGTATGATGGTTATGAAATAATTTTAAAAGCTCAGATCCAGCATAGTCAATGAGAGTTCCCTGTTTATTTTAAAGAAATTTAACCTTCAATAATTTGAAACTGAAGGGCACCCATGAGGTAAAGACGTAATTAGGAAAACTTGGAACCCCATCCTTTTCTCAATCATGGTACGGATCTGTCAAATAGTTTTATTTTAAATGGACGAATGAGAAAACCAGTGTGATACATGTATTTTAGGTCAGTAGCCTCATTTTGTGGCTCAAAAATGATACAAAATGTGGTTGCACTTTCATAGAATATGTGCGGATGAAGCCAATTGCAAGTTCCACAGGAAGTTTTTTGGAGCAATCGTCTCATTAAAATTTGCCATCTACCCATAGACTTTGGAATCATCAACATTGGTATTGGAGAGACTGGCTGATTTATCAAGGGAAGAGAAATGATGTACTGTTGAAGGCCTTTGCTCATGAATTAGGCTGTGTGACGTCAAATTACCACCGCTTGTGCGAGTGAGAGATAACTTGGACACTGGCTTGTTTCCCTACTCCACTGCTTATGCTGAGCGCCGAGCACAATGGTTGTTGGTTCTTTTATCATGGTTTTATCTGATATGTTACGGGGAACTGCCTAATTTTGTATAAAATGGTTGCCTTATCGATAGCAGTTTATCTTAGGAGTACAGGGATAATTTTGGTGGGGAGGGCAAGAGCAATTTTTGCCAGGATAATGCTTTTTCCAAATGGACCAAGTTGGCCCAATTATTTTTGCCGAATTGGGAGGGCTAAGTCACACTTCAGCGATATCGGATCATATTTCGCTCCGATTTTTGTGAGTTTTAATTAATATCTCCTCCATCTTTGGTCGAAAAGAAATAAAAATTTGCCAACCTGTGTAGATATATGAATTATACTGTAGGACTGCAAAATTCTAAGTTATACCAATTATTCCGTGACATCACACCCACAGACAGCTTTTATCGGATACATATAGTCTGATAAAAGCTATTTGTCAATGTGACGTCACGAAATAAGTAGTTTACACTTTGATTTCCAACAATAGATGGAGGAGATTTTAACTAAAACTCACAAAAATCGGATAGTAATTGGATCTGATATCACTGTAGTGTGACCTGGGCTTAATATATTTAAAAATGGCACCTAGTACTGCCACTGTGCTTGGTGTGGAGCATAGTCATAGAGTATGGAAATCAAACCAGTGAGTGACAACTGGAAAAAAAGTACCAGGGCTTGCTGATTTAAATCAATCAGTTATAAAAGCAGAGCCATAAAACTTTATCTTACTTACTGTCTCATAAACTTTTGTAAATAACTTAATTTTCACACTAAAAGACTTTATTTCACAACATGGAGTCATAATTTTGCAGCTGTTCTTTTTAGATAACTGTTAAGGGTAATGGTAAATTGCATCAATCCTAGCCAGTTGCCCATGCCTTGTCTGCATGCGGACGGACACAAAGGGTGTCACTTATTTATATAGTGGAGAGAGGAAAGCTGCCCTTATAATTATGAACAATTGTACTTCCACCACAACCACCATTCAATAAAGCAGACTTCAGGAAATTTAGGGAAAAGGGGAAGTTAGAAGTGTCAAGTTTGGTCAAATAAAGAGCAAACACAGACATAATGACAATACGACTATACTGGTGTTTTGTCACTTGGTTGAGTAATATTATATATTTTATTATGGTATGGTTGAGTGGAGCCATTGATTAGTAATTGAGTGGTTAGGTTAGAAAGGAAGATTTACATTTGTTAGTTACTGTATTACAGGATGTGAATTGGCTTGTATGGGCCGGTGCTAGACCTCAATACTATGTTGGTGAAAAGAATTCATATGCTGTAGGGGTAGTTCCAATGTTTGACACCCAGCCGAACGTGGGATGTGACTATAGACACTCGTGGAGAAAAGAAGAGAGAGGAAAAATAAAAATAAAATGAAAACACCTTAGGATTCCAAAAGACACAAATCTGAAAGTTTTGGAATCAAGAGAGTAAATTAAAAATGAAAATGAAAAGGAATATTTGTGTGGGGCACTGGGGCAATGGAAAGCAAAAGTGATTTTAAAATTTTATGGAGCAATATATTGTATTTCTGTATTAATATGTTAGAGCCAGAAATTGTGGAAGGGCCCCAGGGAATTTAGGCAGTGTGTCTGTCATAGGTGCAGTTAAACTGTTGTAGAGGGTTGCAAAATATATGTAAGCCATTGTATCCTAGTATTTTGAGAAAGAAAGGAACAGAGACTGACTGACTGACTGCCTTTTTTAAAAACCCCACCATTCTACTCTCCAAGTGGGGTATAACTGTAAGGTGCACATGCACTCTGTTTTCCCACCTGAAAATTCCTGTTGAAACCCTTTGGGGTATTACCCTTTGAACCCAAAGGGTTTCAAATGGTACCCTTTGAAAAACCCTTTGCGTCCAAAGGGTTCCCTTTGGTTGTTGATAGAAATTGGACAAATCTCAAAGTGAATTATAAAATTACCCTTTGTATAAGCCAGACCCTTTTGAAAACCCTTTAGAACCATTTGGAACCCTTTGAAACCCTTTGGTTAGTGGAATTTGGACAAAGGGTCTCAAAGGGAATTTTCTGCTTGGATGGAAGGTTTTGTATAACACCTGTTTGTATCATTGAAATCATTCCTTCTTCTAAACTGTATCCCCATTGGTTGGATCAGGAAAGTACACACAGGTATAGTCAAATCCATCATTAGTTTTATAGAGGGCAGCATTCTATTCTGATGTTTATTACAGCTATTAACTAGCAAGTCAATTTAGGGAGACTCTTGTTCAGGAAACATCTCTTAAGTCACCTCCCTTAATCTAGCTCATCAACACTCCAGTTTAGTATTTGTATAGAAGATGACAAAGCTTATTGATAATTAGGGCAGATTTTTTTATATGTGTTTTCGTTCTGTACCAGCAATATTGTAGCTTAACATCTGGGTACTTTCATCTGGAGTTCATATAGTAACGTAAGCTGCTGTTTATAGTTAGCCATGATTTTTGACCAGTGTCTATATGTCGCAGACATCATGCTGCTTGATTGCAAAAGGGATTGCTCCATCCCGACAAACATAAGTCTGCCACAGATTACTGCCATGTGTCATTACTGACCCGTAACAAGACCAGATTTCCTATAAAGTATTAACATTTCCTCTGAAAAGGTTACAGTACTCTTGAGGGGAGAATATGGTCTCTGTACTTCTTCAACTTTAGGATGGAGTCCTGAAGGAGGATGCTTTCAGCCAAAATTTGATTTGAACAAGTTTGTGTCTCCTATTTGTCCATGTACTTTTAGATCAATTTTGAGATGTATTGGGTTGTCATTGATGGTGGCTCTATCTGAGGTTGAAGAGAGGCTATATTTACAGCTGCATGTGAACTTTGGATGCAAAATCCAAATCATGGCAAATTCTTTTTACCAAAAGATGATGTTCACAGTTCAAAGAACTTCTGGTACCATGGTTTCCGTGGTTACCATTTCTAACTGCCTCTGGAAATCATCCCTGGAGTCAGTGTACAGCTAAACCATCTGCAGTTTGTTCTAAGCAGAAGAGTAAATATAAATCCTGCTTCTGTGGGACAGTTTCCAATTGACCTCAAATGGGAAAAGAGGCTGTATAAAATTGAGAGTTGCAGAAAAGGGGCTTGGAATGATGTTAGTTGAGGGTTTTTCAACTAATGCTTCAGACAAAAGTTTAGTGTGTTGGTTTAGCTATTTTAAGATCTCCAAGATTTGATTGCACTTTTAGGGGGTTGGAACTGTGGGAGTTATCATTTTTTTTTGGGGGGGGGGGGGATTGAAGAAAGGTCAGAGAGGGATGGAAATCACATCCCCTGATTCATCCATGATTCTTATTTTGTTGGAAAAGTGCTCAACAACTTTTGCTCTGGTGCTTGTACTACAACCAAAATAGTAAGACTGGGGAGTTACCATGGTAACTCCTTGATTTGAAACATGAACATGTGAGCTGGCTGTGTTCTCATGTTTATATTTTTATGAAAGGTTTTTCTTTTGTAGTGTGATGTTAACTTTGTCTAAACATTGTTTGCAGTAGCTTCAGGCTACTTATAGGTTTAAATGGAACATGAGAATATGCCAGGCTGGGTTTTGAAAAAGTCTTGCACTGATTAACGTCAGATATAACTTTAAACTTCCTATAATCATTCCTTGAAGTTAAAGAAGGGAAACTACCATCAGTGACTTGATAAATGTACATTCTTATCTTCGAAAGAGGAAGGAATGGAACACTGGAATGTATAGTCACAAAATTAAATATCCGATTACTGAAAGTTACTGTGACTGCAAAAATCTATATCTGTCCGTAAAAGGAGTTTCATTTTACCCTGAAGCGTTGACGTGCAGCCGCAAGTCTTTTCCAGCCTTACTGCAGGCAAAGCTAAGCACACATTCAGTGCATTGTGTGGCAGATTCATAGAACATTTAAGAAGATTCTTTTATCACGGCTGCTGAGTGCTGACAGCTTCAGAATTATGATGGCTCTGGATATTAACCACAGACAACATAAATTGTATGCGGCATGTATTAGTCATGACAACACTAGGATTGCATACCTTGGAATCCGTCACGTCAGGATTATGCTTTGAGGGAAAGGGGTTGATTAAATTTTTTGCTTCATTCCATAATTTCTCCTCTTTTCTTTCTTATGTGAAAAAGTTAAGTTCCTAGCAGAGTTGTAGCAAGTATGAATGCTGCTTTGCTTCCAATCAAAGAGGGCCAAGATGCAAAATATTGCATCTGATGTTTTCTGCTATGTTTGGCACTTTTGCAATTATGAGAATCAATTTAAGAAGCAAAAAATGATGTCTCATTTTGCCCAAATGTTGTAAAGCAACTGTTGCTGCTCAGATTGGGGCCTACCCCCTCTGGCAGAATCAGAAAGTCAAAATGGGCAGGGGTGGAAGGGGGTTTGGGGTAGAACTAGGGATAAAGTTAAATGTTAGAGGGGAAAACATTTTTGCATGCAGAGGGAAATGGAATGCATTGCACATGATCCTGCAGTTAATTGGGCCCTAGGGGCAAAATTTAAGCCCCAGTAGTGGTCCTGGTAGAAAATCCCCCATGAGTTATGAAGTTGAAGCGTACTTCTTCTCGGGTGACAAATTAAGTCTCAGGAGAGGTACATATACAATTTATCTCTTCAGTAGACCTAACTGGGGGGAGGGCATCTGGTGGAGGAGCCATGAAAAATATGAGGGGCAAATGCCCTCATAAGTCCCAGTATTTCTTCTACTTTGTATGAGTAAAGTACATCTGCTTGTCTATGAATACAGCTTAACTTTAATCATAATCTTCGTATAAGTTTGTACTCACAACAATGCCTTCGGCTACTACTTGTGTCTCCTCTGCTATTGGTCATGCGTTTCTAATAAATATGATAACATCTGGCGTTGTATCACAAGGGAATTATTGACTTTAAATTATTGTTTTCATTTCATAACTCACAGTTAGTTTCAGAAGAATATTTCAACACAGTAAATGATAGACTCCTTTCAAGTACTGACATTGAATGATATGTTTGCTACCAAATTATAAGATGTACTGCTTAATATCAGTTTTAATCATATTTGGGAAAGTTATTTGCTTTATAACAAAACAATGTCTGAAAGACATATTCATGTTTATAGTCTCGTACGTGATTTGGTAATGGTTTCAAATATCAGGCATTTGGCCATCCTATTTAGCATTTTATGAATATGTCATATCCTAATCCTACAGGCCACCATGGTGAAATTAAGCGTTGGAAAGGCAAGGGCAAGTGCTGAATGGGGAGGATTCAGGAGTTTGTGGTTTGCCTTTTTCTGTTATGTGGAAAATTTTGGATTTTAAAATGGTGCAGTTTGGTTACATTTATAACCGTAGTAAATTTAGGGCTATATAATTTTTTTTGTGGGACTTGGGACAAGCTAGGAAGAGTTTTTTTACTAATACATGTATATTTTCACCACTTTCTGTCCTACAGCATATAAATGTTTAACTTGTTAATGTTCCCCAGTCCATGTGGAAAGATTAATAGTTTTCTGTGAATTTATGTGGATTAGCAGTTTTTGATTCCTTGCCGAAGGCAGGCAAGGAATCTATGCGATGGTGATGTCGTGTGTGTGTATGTGTGTGTGTGTGTGTGTGTGTGTGTGTGTATGTGTGTGTGTGACGCCTGCTTGTAAACACGATATCTCAAGAACGGTAACCCCCAGGGATCTCAAACTTGGCATGTAGGTTGTCCACATTGAGTAGATGGTCCCTATTTTTTTTGGTAGAGGTCAAATGTCATTTGGGGTCACCAGAGGTCAAAATGTAAATACCTTGGAAATTGCTTGTAAACACGATATCTCCAGAAGGAAAAACGTGAGCAATCTCATACTTACCTTGCTGATTGTCCATATTGAGTAGATGGTCCCTATTGTTTTTGATGGAGGTCAAAGGTCATTTGGGGTCACCAGAGGGAAAAAGGTCAAAACCTTGTAAACACTGTATCTCAAGAAGGGTAAATGTGAGGGATTTCATACAAAGCAGGTGGATTGCCCATATTAAGTAGATGACCACAATTATTTTTGGTGGAGGTCAAAGGTCATTTGGGGTCATCAGAGATGAAAAGCTCAAAAACTTGTAAACACCATATGTCAAGAAAGGTAACTGCCAGGAATCTCATATTTACTAAGTGGATTGTCCATACTGAGTAGATGACCCCTATTGTTTTTATTGGATGTCAAAGGTCATTTGGGGTCATCAGAGTTCAAAACATCTAAACCTTGCAAACACTATATCTCAAAAGAGTATAACTGTTGAAGTTAATATCCATGAGCGGTTAGGGTGAAAGGGTAAGAGTAATTTGGCATGTGTAATGTAATAGGCATAGGGTATATAATTTTTGGAACAGTTTATTAACTTCACTATGTAAATTCTTTAGTGAGGTAATTTTGAAAATGCATTTGTAAAGTACTGAAGCAAACTCATAGGAAGAAGGTCTAAGGTGCACAAAAAGGCACATCACATGGTAGTTACTGTACAGTATGTTGATTCTGGCATGAAATTGTGCCCTGCTATTACATTAAGTTCCAAGTATTAATACATGAAAAAGTGGGCAGAGCAAAATATAAAATCTTAAAAGGCAAAATCTGTTCATCAGGCTGGCATACATGCTTCAATGCTCATGGGTATGCTGATTTTGCAGCCACAAGTAAATAGATTTTCATGAAACTGATGTGGAACATGTGAGTTTAAACAGTCTGTATATAAGGGTCATTTAGGGACATAGTCTGAAAATATTAGAAGATGCTTCTGTGCACACTAAGTAGATGACTGATATGGAACTTCATAAGTATAAACTTTGAACAGAGAGTACTCTGTGTGATGCACAAGAATCTCTTTTATAACATACCTGCATTGCTTTTTCAATAACCTTAGAGAAAACCTGAAGAAAACATTAAATTTAGTGGGAAAAAGTGCTAATATTTGACAAACCTTGTGCCAACTGTCCTCATGAGGACATGTGCGTGCATGCAAGCATGCATTAATTGGAAGTGGGAATTGATGAATTAGATATACCACAGTTAATTAGTTTTACAAGAAAGAACCAAATTTACACTGATCATTTGATATCAAATACCCTTCAGCGCACATGAACTGTCATTGCCTAATAGAGTGAATCAATTGTAACTGACCCATTCTTTGCCATTTGGTCACAGTTATATCGCCCAATTTTTCACAGTTGACTGCCAGTTATCCCCACAGTGTCCTGAAGGATTACCTCATACAAACATACAGCTCAGTTGACTTGAGCTTTTTACTGTATAAGTGGTGTTAATTGACTCTTATAAACCCTCTGAAGAAAGCTTATTTTTATCTCAGTACATAACCATGACAGCCCATTGTTTGTATATACTCCTATTTCCTGCCATTCCCTGCAGGCATTCAGTACTCTATTTGTGGTCAAAATGTCAGACTTGCATGAAAGTATCACCTCTGCTAAATCCAGCATAAAATAACTGTTCACATTATCTTGTCTCATCTGACCACAAATAAAAGTTGTTTGCCTAGCCATTGTCTGGAGGTGGAGAAGTTCATGTACACTGATCAAGTTTCTAAACTGAAAGTCATCTTAGAAATACTGTAGATTGACACCCTTCAGAAATTAGTGTCCTTTACATAGAAGCTGGTGGAATTGAACAAATAGTGTGTTTGTATAAGGAATTTTGTTGAACAAAACTTTAAACATTGGTGTCTGTCTAGATTGGTGTTTCTGCTTTACACTTTCAATATGCTCTACAGTGATTATTTGTCACTTAGTTTCATTCTAGATTTTGTTTTAAATTTTTTGATAGCATAAATGTATCAGGATACTACTTTGCCTCATCTCTGCTTATATCTGGATAACCGCACTAAAAAAGTAACCCCTGTGTGAAGGATTATATAGTTATGTCAAATATCATCATCGAAAGTGGGAATTCTTGTCTCACATTTCATTTTTATCCATGTCTCCTCTCCCCCCCCCAAAAAAAAAAGTGTACCATAAAGCTTAATGCATAGAACCGTTGCTTCAAGATTACCCATTATGACACTTTTCAAAAGTATTAAGATTTTATTTTGCATTGCTGCTGTCATTTAAAAGTATAGTTCAGGTAATAACAGCAAGCATAATGCTGTACACTGTGTATCAAACAAGGAAAACTTGTACTGTATGTTATGCTGTACCTACAGTATAAGTAGACAAAAGGCGAATTAAAAGTCTTGTTAAATTATGGATTAATAGGGATATTTCTTTGTTAATTTGCAAAGGATACCATAGACAATGGGTGGGGCATTTCCCCCATAAAGCAAAAATTGCCGTCAGTAATAGCCAAGGTTACACATCTCTGTTCAGATGTCTCTTTAGGCTTGGTCTCACATACCCCGCAACACCCAGTGTTAACTTGTGTTTACAATCAGACAAAACCACAGGCTAGCCCCGTGTTTTCCAGTCTGTGTTCTCATGTACCCAGTGTTTCGTTGATTGGATAGTGTTACCATAGTAATGAGGCCAAATATTTCACACACTGATTACAGCAAAATGTAAGAAAATACCTGTCATCAGTGCGATAAGTACCTGTGACCTTGCTTGATTAAAACAAAAACGATGTTTAAAACTGCTTAACCCTGCGATTTGAGGTGGATCAAATTTTAAACACCGGTCTCGTTAACCCGCGTTCCACATTACACGAGGTAATACAGCGTTACCTCGAGCGTGAGGTATGTGAGAACACAGTATTTGATCCAATGCTTGAAGGAGAGTATGTCGATGAGGGCTTGTTTAAACACTAACCTCAATACAGACTGTTCGAAACATAGAGGCATCGGAACATAGAGACTTCAGAATGGAGAGCTGTCCCCATTGACCAAACTTTTGATAAAAATGGTTTCAAAATACCGCTTTATCAAGTAATGAGACAGTTTTCTGGAATATTAAAGCTGTGTGAGAAATTCCTCTTGTGTGTGGAGGTCAAAGGTTTGAGGTGACAGTTAGATCAAACTTTGTAGACATAATATTTTTAGGGGGATAACTGTGAGGGATCTCATACCGTGGTGGTAGTACTTCCATACTGATTCTGTACTAAGCTTAATTTTGAATTACTTATGTTGATGGACGTGTTGGTAAGGTGATCACTATTGTTTTTAAGGGGTCGATAGGTCATTTTGGGTCACATGAGGTCAAAAAGTTTTGACCTTACTAGTATTATATCTCAATTAAGTAGGATAATTGTATGGGATCTCATGCATGTCATGTTTGTTTCCATGTTTGCTATGATATATCATACGGCAAGGAATCACTAAGCCTGTTGGCTTTCTAGTTAGATCTGTAATTAATTTAAATCTGTCCCCTTATATATTGATGCAAAAATTCAAAGTGTACTTTGTCAACAGAAGCATCTCTTATGCCACCTCTAAGTTCAATTTTCTTTTCAAATACATTTATTTCTAAGTTCCTTTACATTTGTAAACCTTCTAATCTGCTAATGTTTACTTGGAATTGAATTTTTAAGTACAGATATCACCATGGTTATTTAAAATTAAATGTATGGGGGCACTATCACTTTAAAAATGCATTAGACAGATTTCCCATGTGTGACTCACCAGCAGCGTGTCCTTGTTTGATCTACATTAGTATTTAGGGGTGCCAAAACTTTTTCGTATATGATGTACAAAAATTAGCAGCCTATGACCAATTACTATGGACACAACCACTATCAGCCAAAAATTGTTCGGAAAGGGGGGGGGGGGCTGGGAGGGTGGATTTTGGTGCAGAAGCAAAATTTGTTTTGTGAAAAGTGAAAACGTAAATTCATCAGAAAGTTTAGGAACATCTAAAAAGTAGGAGGCAGAGATTCCTAATACCACTCTTAAAATTTTTTGCACAAGATAACAATTATTAACTTCATGAATGAGCACTGCACATTTTATCAGAAATCATAATAAGTTTATTTCCTCATTGATAGAAAAGTATGATCTCTTCTAAAATTTATATTTTACTTTGGATGGGAGAGGGAGAGAGAGGTTGGAGGATTTTGTCAGATTGCTATGTCCCCTCCTGAGGGTGGTGAAATAAGACAACTCTATGTAGTGGAAGAGTTTGTGCATTTCTCTGAAAATGGAATAATCAGGTGCGCAGCCAGGATTGTGTCGGTGGGGGGGGGGGAGGTGTCAAGGGGATGTCTGGGGCACGAAATGAGGGGAAAGTCTAAGGATAGAGAGAAAAACCACCATTTTAGGTGTTTTTTGCATTGGAAGGACGCCACTGGAAATAATTATACAACCTACTACGCTCCTACAAATACCTCCTCTATACCTACTACAGTCCATCTACTGCGGAATGATCACTGGTGATGGAACTGGTGGCGATTTATGCAAGCCTCTGCCAGAAGCTGGCTGCCCAATTCTACAATTCGAACATTTGTTATGAAATTTATGGTTCACAGATATTTCAATGTAAGCTTTCCAGAAAATGCACCTCCTAACTTCAACTGTAGACTATCCTATTTCATGAATGGCTATGTATTAAGAATCATGTGACAATATTTATTCTCCTCAACTGTCAAATTCACTAAAAGAAACAAATTTACTGGGATAATGACCTTACATATGCAATATATAAGTCCTCAGAATAAAGTACTTGGGAGAGGAATGATACAAAAATTGTGAGATCTGTTGTTGATCTGCAACTTTGGGGCCAGTGCTTTAGCCCTTTAAATAAAAATGAAGCAAATTGAAATTTGAACCTAATCTGACAAGGTTTTTAGATGGGCAGGACACATGAGACCATACAAGTCACTATGAGTTAGTGTTAACCCATGTAATGCTATCTTTACATCATTTTGGGTCTTTCAAAAATTGTTTTGCGTATTTGTCAAACATTCCAACCTAAGCCTTTAGAGGTAGCCTAAAGGTCCAATGGTTACTTCATGTAAAAGGATGGCTTTGTGCAATGCAAAACCAGGGAGATGAAATCGTGAGTTCATGAAACTTGAGACCATGTTGACAAAAATTGAACTTGTGGGCCTCAGTCTAAAGACAGCTTGTCGATTAGGTACTGTTAAGAAGCCCACCAGGCGTGTTACAGAGGTCAAGTGATCAATGTTCAGACATTATTTGGTGTTAATGAATGCAATACCCTTCGGCATTCTTCTGTTTTTTTACTGATAATTTTTCAGGCATTGTAAGATTCCTGACTGAGATATTTTCAACATTTGGGCAGGATAAGGTCGATCAGGAGTCACCATAAAGGAGTGTTCTGTTAGCATGCTCAAGGTCCACTGGAGGGTATTCCCCATGGCTCCAATACATTTATAACTACCCTACATTGTATGCCACATATTCTGCCCTTTTGCAGTTGTTTAGTGACATGGATGAGGGCAAATAATCACTGCTCAGTAGGATACTTAGGAACTGCCTAAATTATTCCCAGCTCCTCACAATGGACAGAGCATGCAATGTGTACATCCTATCCGTACAGTATGTCGTTGCCATTGACTGGGACAAAAAAGGCGCACAAAGATGGCCGCCGTATTCCTGTAAATTAAGATATAATTTGTGTGATTTGATGAAGACTCTGTAATATTTTAAACAAAATTTCAACTAAAATGGGACACAATATCATATCCTTGTAATATGTGAAGTGATTTTGACCTTACCTTGCCATATATCAAAAATATTTCAACTTTCTTGTAAAATCTGGGGATTGACTTGAGCAAGTTCAAACTCTCATTCAAAATCATAGGAGACGGCCATCTTGGTGCGCTTTTTCTCACACGTAAGGTAGCAACAATGTACCGCGCAGTATGCTCTGTCCATGTATAGGAAGTCTGTGGGTTGTACTCATTGTGAGTCTATGCACTTGATCAAGGTACTGGCATAGCCAGGATTTTTGCTTAGGGATGGCCAACTGCAGGGTGTGGGTGTGGGTGGGAGGAGGAGGGTGATGGTTGGGAGGTAAGCAGGGGAACCATTCCCCAATCCCTTTTGACCTCCCTACATTTGGAGTGTTGTGTCTCAACATACACCCAAGTTTCTCCTTTAGGCCTATACTGTAGGTACTGTGTATGTACAGCATTGTAACATGTATCAATGCAAATTAGTTTTACTTCAACCATCCATTGTCTCTTTACTTTCCTCCAAATTTAACTCAGCTAAGCTGCCAGTTTGAACCTTGGGAATAACTGAAGATAAATTTCCCTGCTCCATGGTTACAGTGGAGTGGTAATTACTGTCTGAAGGAGGCATTTTCTCGTTTCCTTATTTGAATAGGAACATTTCTTCTCCCCCATGTTTCTCAATAGAGAAGTTTGCAAGGACTTCAATATTGAATTGCAGTCTTAAACAGCCATCGAAAGCTTCCTGTTTGTCTGTCCATGCAGAAACAAATTATTAGCCAGATTTTTGTTTTTGAGAGAGAGAGAGAGAGTTAGAGCTTTAGAAGAAAGTGAGAAAAAAATGTAACTTTGGTAAGAACATGTTCAGTTTATTTGTAATAAATGTTAATATATTTGACATCACATATCTCTTCTTGACTGCATGGTCATGTGATTAGAGCATCCAACTTGCAGTCGGAAGGTCAGGAGTTTGACTCGATCTTGGCCTAGTCATAACAACTAAACTTTGAAAATGCAACCTATGCTGAGCACCCAGCACAATGGCAGTATAGTGCCGTTGTGTTGGGTGCTCAGCATAATTAAGCAATGGATTAGGAGAAACAAGCCAGGGAGCCACAACTGGAAAAAAGGTTGTGGCAGGCCTGACTCAAACTACTTGGTTTGAAAATGAGCCTTAATTGAAACTCCATCTTATAAACTAACTACAATAACCATAACTAACTAACGCCTGAATGTTTTTGGTCATTATCCTGTACTAGTCGTACTAAAGTCTGCTTGGCAATTAACAGGCACTCTGTTTTATATGTGTCAAAGCTGGCCAGCAGAATTAAAATTAGCAAACTGTGTTGCAGTCTTGTCCGTTGGTATCACCATAGTGCAACTTTATCTCAAATGAATGTTTGTATAGGAAGGAAGTACAATGCAAAAAAAAAAAAAAAGCAAACATTTTTAACTTGGAACAAAATTAATCAGATTTATTAGAAAGGGAATAAAAGGCTGCAGTGCAAAAACTGCATCGTTGTCTGTCCATTTTAACTAAATAATTGATAAATTAATGGTCAGCCAATGTGGAAGAGATGGATTTGTGTATGTACAAGGAACACTTAAAAGTTGCTTGGTTTACTTTTCTGTTCATGTTGATTAGTCTTCAAGATGCACAGAAAATTTCAAAGTTCGTAGAAACCCGGGGGAGGGACTTTTATGCTGCTTGACTGCCAGTATATCATCTGCATGCAATGCTTTTTGGGTGAAGGGAAAGGATGAGAGTATGCGAACTTTCAAAATTTTGCTTTTAAGTTTGTGTTTGGATTTACATGTACACATAAAGATTTATAGAAGGTTGGTGGCCATGTAATTCTTGTTTCCCTCAGAATCAAACCTCTATGGTGAGCCTGCATAGCTGGCATCTATAGAAATTCAGTTTAGTGGAGTCAAAAAGACAGAAGCCAAGTTGGTAAACTTAGTATATCTGCTATGCAGGGATAGTAGCATAAAATGTCTGCCTATAATTATCACAGATGACAATGTATTGAAAGTTGTGGAGAAAGTCTATGCAAATTAGGCCCTTTGGTTAGGATTATGTGTAGAATCTCATTTTCTCTATCAACTTTTTCCCATGACGTGACCATTCTGGCCAGTTTTGCACAAGAAGAAAAAAAAGTGATATGAAAGCAAAAAAGGCATGATGTAGATGTTTAACTTGAAATAGATCGATTGATCAGTCAAGTTTGTTATCCCCTCAGAGATGTAAATCTTTGGGGAACAGCTGTTTCAGTTGTTACATGTGGATCCTGTTCCCTTAATTGCCTGTTTCCCAGAGGGTTGATGGGACATTGGGAAAAGTAATTATGCAAATGAGGAGACATTGTGGAATGGGAGCTGAAAACATTTTCTTTCTCAGTCTATCTTATTGAAAATTATTGATAAAATGAGGTGCACTGCAGGGTTAAAGCTGAAGTCCCCCAAACTTATTTTGAGACAACAGAAAGGTCCAACAGATTTCTCCTTACTTTGCTTCCATTCAAGTTTCTCTCATGAAATTTCAGGACTTCAGCATTGCATATTCAAGGTAAACGGTTAAACAAATTCAAAGGATCTCAGTGAGTTAAGTTTAACTTTGTACTACACATCTGATATATTTCCACTTTCTGTGAAAGTTGTTGTTGTGGGGCTTTTGAATCCCCTTTCCCCTTCCCTGGGTCCACTCTACACCTTTGAGAGTAGCAGGGCTGAAAAAATGTTTATTTCCCAGGAAGGGAGTAGCATTATTTCTCAGGAAGAGAGTAAAATTTCCCACAATTCTCCCTTTATTTTCATGTACAGAAAAGGGAAATTTCCCTCCAGATGTCCAAATTTCCCAGGAAGGAGCTTCCCAGCTTCCCAACTACTTTTTCCACACATGGAGAGTAAACTATGTTAAAATTTCTCAAAACTCAAAAGAAGTTTACATCTTGAAAATAGGAAAAAGAACTGTGTGGAGGCTAGAGCAACACCCTCCCTTTAAGGTTGCACAGAATGTAACATAGGCAAGGAAGATGAAATTAAACAATTGTAAAGGATTTGTCGTGAGAAGAATCTGTCATACAACAGTTCAAGAGCTTCCTTGAAGAAAAATTCTTTGAAACCTTTTACAATTATGTTGTCTCTCTGTCTTGCATCTCTTAAATGGTAGTTCAGATTTTTAAGATGCAGCCGGTAGCTGTTTCTACATGCAGTGGGTAGATAATTGCCCTTATATGTTAGCACAGTAAATTCAGCAGGTGCATGGGTAATATTACCCCAAGCAGCCTTTCTTGTATTTTTTACATCATTTAGAAAATTTTAACTTTTTCCTGCATCTTTTGCATTTCCTTCAATTAGGATGTACTACGAGAAACTGTATAGACATGAAAATGTTTTGAAATTCCCCACACATTTTACTTGCTTATGAAATATTATCGATTGATTCATTAAAGGGATATTTACACGGTGCTATGTGTCAAAAAAATCATGGAAATATAGACAATTCTGCAAAAATGGATTTCATCTATTTTGTTTTAAAGTATTCATTGTAGAACCCTTAGAGCTCACTTTTAGAATAAGTGCTCCAGAAATGTAATTTAATAATAAAATTTATTAACAATCATCCAGATGATATGAAAAAGGGTAGTATCAAACCTTGGGAATATCGAACCCTGGGAATATTGGGCAGACCTCATTCACGTTACCTCTCTCTACATACATTTAAAATTCTTTGAACTTAGTTTTATACTACAAAGCTGGACCTCCTTCAGAATTAAAGCACTTGTGTAGTACACAATGTTACAATTAATAGCCTTGTTCCCACTTGATCAAGCGATGTAGATCAAACTCTAATTGGAACAGACATCATCAACTCACTTGCCCAAGATCAAGATCTCCTCTGATTTTGATTGATGCACTGGAGTAGATCAGGTCAACCTCATCCCTGGATTAAAGGTTGTAATGTGAACACAATCAGGATCAAGTGGCCCCCTGTTCCAAAATGGCCAACCAAGTTGTAAACTTTAATGTCCATTTCGTGCTTACGTTAATTCTAATCGAAAGTTGATCTACCTCGCTCACTCAAATGGGAACGTATCTGGATCAAGGTAATTAATATTGATCTACATTGGTAGATCAAGTCCATCTAGCTGGATCAAGTAGAAACTTGACTAATGTTGCATGTGCTGACTCTTAATGGTTCAAGGCCGTCTATCCATAACTGCTGTGCCTGAGCTGTCTGCTGTGCTTTGTCTAAAATAATGAGTGCTCTGCACTTGTCATTGACCATGCATGACCCTTCTGTTTGAACTTAGGTCAATGGAAGATGTAATTACCAGTTGTTGTAACTAAATAAATTTGAGATAATGTAACTGTCCCTTTAAATGGCATTGCCTCCTGCTATCATTCATGGCATGCATTGCTCACATTGCAGCAACATTCTACATTTCACTGTAAAAGCTGCCATGCAGCTTGACGTCAGTGCAGATAGCTATCATGGTTAATGAATTTTAAAATATTTAAACAAAATCAAGATAAGCAAAGGTTCATATCCTGACTTGCTTGCTATGTAGTCATGTTGTAACATACTTAGGGTGGGTAGGAAGATTTTTACAAAGGGGTAATGCAAATTAATAGCAGATCAATACAAAATTATGTTGCAAGTGAGATCATGCATTGAAAAAAGATGAAAGAAATATAACCTTTGCTTCAAATGCAAGCTCTATTTCAAAAGCAAATCAGATATGGCCTCTTACAACAGGTATTTACTGTGGGCATATTCTAGCGTCCCCAGGCCTCAGGGGGCAAATATGAGATGAAGAAGAAGGATTGCAACATACATTGTTTATGCTTTTGGCAATTATGATCTCTTATTTTTTTGTGGGTTTGCCTTCCCCTTCCCTCAGTAAATCAGGACCAATTACAACTTCAACAACCAAAGGATTATAAGACTATAAGTTGCAAGGTGGGTTTGCAGACTGTTTGTAATATTGCCCCTCATTTTTCAGAATAGCTCTTACCTAGACAATCCATCTATAGTTGACAGGTGTATGTTACTAATCTTAGACGATTTTTGTTTGAATGTCCACTCAAAACAGTCCCTAAATTAACCCCAAACATGCCCTGGGGGTTCATATGTTTGCCAACTTATCTCCATCAATCATTGCCAGTTCTTCAGCAAATTTCCTGTCTTTCCAAATTGGCTCCAAACTTTTGCAGAAAAACATGACCATTTCAAACAACAAATGAAATTGCCTCTAGCTTTTGATTGAAGAGTTAATCTGCAACCTTGAATGTTTCAAATTCAATTTTTGTTCCTGCAGACATTTTCTGAAAGCCCTATTTTGGAGGGATCCAATATGCAGCTGCCCCCAACCTGTCATTAACAGCGTCTAATTTACTTTAGTAGTATGCTCAGTACTATGACTAATCTCAAGGTTGCTAAACTGTTAGTGATAATAGGGCTTTGTTGCAACTTGGATTTCTAAAGGTAAAGTTCTTCTGTTTTATAGCGGTATACTTAAATGACAAGTTTGGAAATCCACGGGCTGAGCCCTTTCTTGTCATTTGCTTGTATCCTTGGCCTTGAAAGTTAGGGGCTTTAAATGAAAAGTAACTTTCCCGGTGTATGCATTTTTTTTAAAAACAACTTTTGATTTGAATCATGCTAGGTTCTTTGATTAATTATGATGCTTTCACTGTACACAGAGAATAGACCTTATTTCATATGCATGTGATGTCACAGAGCAAAAAGTATGCCCTCTTTGGGGGCAAAACAAACCAGCACAGGTCTACAAATCCAGACAGCTAAATTGGTCAACCAGTTGAGTAGGTAAGTAGTCTGCAACACATATGTAGGACGAATTCTGATATCTGCAGCCACATGTCCCATTGTTTTGCCCCCATGAATGATGTCAGTGTAATTTCAGTGCATAAGATCTATAGATTCTGAAATGATCAATTATTAATTCGCGAATATTTATTACAATTTAACATTTTACAAATTTTCTAACGTAATTAATATCCTTCTTTTCAATACTTTTAAGATATATTCAAAACACTGGAATTTTTGGCATCTTGAAATTTTATTTTTCTCAGACTCTGTTATGAATTTCACTATGAATCACTGTTTAAATTACCCTGAACATGCAATATCTAGGTCCTGAAATATGAAGAATATTTGAAAGACTGATAGGAGACAATGTGCGAGAATTAGCTATAATTGTTTGTAAATGAGTTCAGGCTGAGGTGACTGTGATTGGCCTTCTAACCTTGTAGGAAATTGAAAGAGATTTATAATATGTATGCAACTGGAGACCATGTTTCTTTTTATGGAGGTATAACTTGCAATTTAAGTTTATTTTTTAGAGCTCTAATTTCTGTCATCTTTTGCAATTTTGTTGTAAATTTTCAGTTAGTGGGTAATACCATTTGGCTTCCTTAAATGGAAATATTGCGTTTAAAATGCTCCAACATAGCAATAAAAAAACGGCTCTAGTCATTATCAAACCATATGGTTTCAACAATTTATCAACCTCAGCAATGGCTTCATCTCCTCAAAATATTTTGCACAAGAAGAGTTATGAAAGTTGCATCTTTTTAAATGTTGAAAGTTTGGGTGAACAAATTATTCTTGAGAACAAATAACTGAATTTCTATCTGAGGGAAACTTATTTCTTGAAAAGAAGGTTACCATATGACCTCATTTGTAATTATTCATCATTCTTGGCCAAGAAATATTGGTTTTAAAAGGATGAAATTTCCTTGTAAAGCAAATGAAATATTTCCCATTAATGCCATTTCTGTTCATTTTGGGTGTATGTAAGTTAGTATTATATATAACCCCATCAAGTTTACATTTGAAAAGTTAATGGCTGTACAAAGGCAGTTTGCCTTGAGTTGCCCAAAAATTGCCTTGGAAAGGAAACATAAGAAACTCTTGGAAGTCTCCTCATATGCCTTTCATGTATCTTGAAGATGTGTTGGAACATAAGTCTTACACAAACAAAACGTAAAACAACTTTAGGAGTTATTTTATGTGAATTTTTTGTAATCAACACAGATGATGTTGCATAATTGGAAGATGCATAATTGGAAGATCAGGGTATCATTGTGATGGGTTCACACTTATTCAAATTTGGGAATTTCCCAACTAATGTCGAAAGACTGGAATGCATTTGTCATCTAAAACATGCCTCTCATAACAAAATGTCCTTCCCTTTAAAGGATAAGAGCAGTCGCTCTAAACTTGTTTTTTGAAGCAACAGCTAAGTCTGTTTTCTTCTTACTGCTCATCACAGCATTGTCATAATATTTTAGGACTTCAATATTGCATGCCTTGGAGGTAAACCAAGCATGAACCAAAGAGCTACCAACTCCATGAATTAACTATAAGTAAATTTCACATTTGAGGAGGAAAAAAATACTGTCACATGACTCTCAAGAGCCAATCATGAAACAGGACAGCTGTGTACTGCACTACTTCCAGTTGGGGTGGCTGCATTTCCCCTTATAAAAGCACGTCATAATTTGTTTTGAGCAGTCATCCTTTAAAAAGGAATACGACATATGTTCATAATTTGGTAATTGTCCAATTACAGTTTTTCTTCTTCCTTCCAAAGGCAATCCACCTAACTCCATTAGACCACTTTTGAATTAGTAGCGGTCAGTTGAGGTCATTCACTTTGTCCAATTAATCAACACTCCTGTTTGGATCGTTGCGGTGATTTATGATGGAGTCTAGAGTCTTATTGACCAACAGGACACTATGATGTTTAGTTTTTTGTCTGACCAGTCACTATATATATTTTGCCCTGATTACTTCCTGTATTAGATGGGAAAAAGTTTAAATTATCTGTTGAGGGAGCCCTACTTGTTTATTCTACCTTATTGCTACCTTAGTATACATCCAGACTGGAGTCAATGCATCCCTTCAACCTACAAGTAAAGATAACATGGAGTAGTTTTGTCTGCTCAGATATTTGACAGAAATATGGGTCATATTACACTATGTGGGTGAAAGGTCTTGTTCAGTGTAACTATGGCTATTCCAGATGGGATAGGGTGCAAGTTTCATGGGAAATTTGGAAAATGGCATGCATAATCTTGTTAATATTCGCAGAATAGGCAAATGCAACTGAACGGGAGAGGGAGTATGGTACAGTCAGGTGCGTAACAAGTGGGGGAAGTTCCCCCCACACCCAAAAATGGGGAAGGGGAAAAAATTGGGAAGGGAAGAAAGGCACCAAAGAGAGAAAAGAAGAGGAAACTGGTGCAAAATCAGAAAACCTTTGGAGTCTTGTCCCCTCTCCCTCCTCCCCCCCCTCCCTCCATGGCCAGACTGGTTACGGCCCTTGATATTGAGACAATAAGGGTTATTGTAAGAACATTGCATATAATTGTAAGGACTGTGAGAGTGGTTAAGTTATACTAAATATCCCTCCACACACACGTTTTTTTGGCAAGGATACCCGACATAATATTGGGCAAATGTTCAATTCTATCATTGCTTACATTTGCTGATTCAATTAAGTCAAAGAGTTTCCAGTGAATTAAATCAAACTTGAACAAGGTTGTAAAACAGCTATTGAAAGAGGAAATCAGAGTTTTGCTGTGAATATTATAACCTTTTGTTCCAGTACATGTTTTTTCCATTTTTAATTAATTACCAGAATCAACATGTGGACATTGATAAGGTCTCTCAAGTGTAAAATATGTTAGTTCTGTATTAAATACTGTTCAATTGGGATTTTGTTGTAAAATTTCCAAGCAGATGCAAGTCTATAAACAGGGGGAAACTAGACAATGATTACAGATCATTTTTGCAAGTTTTTCACACAGTATATGTATGATTGCGTGTGACACAGAATTTAAGTCATGGAATTGCTTGTCAAAACAACAAAATACCCCTATAATGGAATTGATAACCTGGAAAGATATGTTAAAGGCAGTTAGTTTTCATCACAACCTACAATTTACAATTTTACCAGACTGCAAAAATTGTCAATTAGTACAGCTCTTTGACTGACATAAAAAAGACAAAAGAAAAAATGCAGAGTAGCTCATAGTACACAGTATGTACTTAGGATGTTCTGATTACATTTTAGGGCTTTCTCTATATGTACTCACTACAGCATGTCCTGAATCAGTTAAATGGGCGTTTGTCTGGATGAAGATGAGTTTTAAACAGCTGTGGTTCAGCTAGGCTAGAAGTAAGTAGGTTTTGGCAATTGGCAGTGTCTGGGGTGGTAATTCAGTTGCCTTCAGAACAATTTTAGTCGTGTCCATGTCTTCCTTCTCTCCTGCACTACACCTTGAGGTAGTGTTGACAATTTTTGATTGAAACTAATTGCCAAAAGTTGAATTTTATTTTCATAGTTACCACCTATAATGATAAAAATAGAGATTGAGTAATGTAGTCACAATGAACTTGATAGACATATCCTCTCTGTTAAAACCTAATATTTATCTTTTTTCATTCTTCTGTGTTATCTGAATAAAAAAGGCCTTTGGGTGAAGGGCCTCTAAAGTGCAACAAAAGTTCGTTAATAGCTGCATGCAAGGCCACAATGGAGAACTAGTTCTTTCAATCTCACAAGAGATAGTATCTTTGGTGTTACATCTGTGTTACATATTTGCCTGCTTGGTAGGATCCTGTCCTGGTTACTTGAGAAACTTAATGCTAGCTTCAAACATGCATCAAGACTGCCAGAACCTTAAAAAGAATCACCGCTTTTCCCTTACCCCAGCCCCCCCCCCCCTCCATTTTCCTTGATAGGTATTTGAAAATTGCATCTCCACAAATGGTGCATAGATGTACCTTTACAAATAGCCTGGTCTGTAAACTAAACTTGATCAAATCTCTGATTTACTTCCACTATTGACCAGTTGCTTTTGTACGTCATTAATTTACAATTGTGCAGTATCTCAAGAATTGATCTTAAATAATTGCTGCAGTTTGATGTCTTGCTGAAAGGGGAAGTATTCAGTCTTTTAAAATGAAGGTAACATTAGAGTAAAATTATGGATATTGTTTCAGGCGACTTATAAGACTTATATTGACAGCTGGTTTACACTTAATTCTAAGGTGCCTCACTAATAGCAATCTACGTCATACTTTACGCAAAAACTCAAACCATCTTAATGTTGTGGCTTCTGAGGCAGCTGTGACAAACTGAAGGCAAACAATAACCATCGTTGAACTCATCAATTTGTGGCAGGCTCAATTGATCCAGAATTTTAGACTCCACAGTGAAATATATGAACTAAGATATACTTTATTATTTTAGACTGAAGGTAAGGTGTGAAGTTTTTAACATTTTTAGTCTCTCCACAGTATTGAGCTTTTTTGTAGCTATAACACAGGTGTGAAATCTGTGATGGGATGTGGCTATTGACTGCCACTGTTTGGCGGCCATATAGACGGCTTCAAAGGCAGCCCAAGGTAGGCTTTAAGTGTGAAGGCTTTGCTCTCTGGTGATGGTAATGTAAAGTGTGAATCATTACCTCATACAAACTATTTCATACACCCAGCTGTTGTTAAAAGAAAGGGAAAACTTGTACAATAAATTTGCTGTATACAGGGTGTGCAGTCAGTTGCATGTGTCATAACTTGGTGTGTTTTGTATTAGAGGAATATTCTTTGAAGTATGTGTCATGAATGGAAGACTACATTAAATATCCATCCAAGCATACAAGAGCACCGTCAGGAATAAAACATGTGGTCATACACACCGCAGGACCTTTCCGATGGATTAGTCACTGTTCAACTCACAGCATGGTAGGAAAACTAGAAAATCCTCAGACGTTATTTTTAAGTTAACACCCAAAGATTGGTGACTGGACTTTTTAGCATGGCTTAACAATGACCAATCAGATTAAAGCAAGTAGTGTTATGCATTAGTAATTATCATTGTGTGAAGAAAATATGAACAATTAAGAGTACACAAGTCAGTAAAAAAATTGTTATGCAGTTGAATTTGTTGAACTTATTTTTCAAACCCAAGTTTAGACCAAAGTTTCTAATACCATGAATACACTCTCATATGTTCTATGGCCAATTCAGAAGCACTGCCAATAAATAGCTATAATTAACATAGATTTGTAGTTTGTGTAAAGAATAGCTCTTACAGAGCTGGTGCCTGGATGTCTAACCTTTTTGAAGTCTGAAACATGTGGTTCACAGATTTTGCACCTTATTCGGGACATAAGAATCCATTGTGTTGTATTTGACTGCTGTATTATCATGGAAGTACTCAGGGCCTGGAGCTGCCAGATCTGCTCCCTGGTATTATAATATTTCAAAGGAGATGCATGTAGACTTCATTTGGCTCTGCATGTTTGGCTCTGTCCACGTTTTACAAATTGTAGTTGGAGATGTGGTTCAGTCACTTAATTGCCTGGGATAGTAGATGGGTGAATGACTAGGTGCTAGGGCAAGAGTAGTCACCCTAACTTGACGTAGTGTAGTTCACTGTTTCCTGATTGGCTCTTGACAGTCATGTGATGGTATTTTTTTTTCTTAAATATAAAGTTTACCAGGAGTAATACTTCTTGGTTTACCTTGAATATGCAATATTAGAGTCTTAAAATATAGATACTGTGATAAGAAATTAGAAGAAAATCATGAGATTTAGCTGATGCCTCAAAATAAATAGTTTGGGGCAACCGACTGCTCTAGCCCTTTGTCACCCCAAACTTATTTTCAGCAATAAATATAAAATACACCTAAGCAGCACCAGACACTCAGTTAATTTCACCCTTCTTTGCCTGATTCAATGTCTGAATCACAAGAATGATGGGAAGAGTCTTAGGATAGGACAGGGTCACCCTCTGTGCTAAGAAGTCCTTATACGTATGGAATTGCAGGCATTTAGGGAAGGAATGAAGCAGAATGGCTTACATAAAGTACATATGCCTACAACATTCTCTCCACCCCAACCCATAAGCTGCAGTGAATTCAAGTAGCACACCCTATAGTAAGGATCACTCAAGACAGCTGCCACAGATATAACGTTTGCAGTTTTCCCCGGGTATATTTTCCCCACCAAAATCAATTTATAAAGAAGCAACAGCTCTCACCCAAGTCTAGTCCAGATTACTAAAACTTCTTAAATTTTTTTCAGTAAGTGGTGGGTTTCTTTTGAACTTTACCAGCCCCAGTGTGAAAATAACGATTACCACTTAAAGGTAGAAGTGTTTTAAAATCTTTGTAAATTTCAAATTTCAATTTGATAATTATACAACACCATATAAAGAACAGAAGCTTTTTCAACTCTGTTAAAACAGTTAAATACTCACACACCTTGAAAAAAATTAGATCTATTACTTTGTCTCATACACACACACTGTTTTAGAACAGGAAGTACCAACAAACGGGGCTCCGAAATAGGCAGCGGCACCAATAGCATGGCTATTGGACCTTTATGTACTGGCTGTGGTGCCCCTTAGTAAATGTCTTATGATAAAACACAGACCTACAGCTATATATTCATTTTGGCTGTGTCGTTGTCAGAATTTTGAGCCCATGTGCAAATTATTTTGCATTGTCATACTAAATCCATTTTACCACAGACAGCGTTACCATATACTATAGTATACCTTGAAAAATGTACTTACATACCAAGGCAATACATGGAAAAATTCTCAACATTTGTTTCTTATATTGCAATAATTGGAATTTATGAGAGGGACATGCATATGTAGGAAACACAATTAGGATTGAGCGGGTAATGTAATGAGGTCTGTTTGTGTGGTTAAACTAACTCCACTGTCTCATGATTTCGTTTGAAGTACTAGGGGGAAATTCAACCCAACATTAATTTTCCGAGTGTTGTTCTGCAGTTGCTAAATCTATGAAGATGACTGTAATGACAGGGTGTGGAAGCAATTACTGCCAAAGGTAGTCACATGATTACCCTTAATGAGAATCAGGTATTGTATGTTAAGAAAGTAAAATAGGAACCAGCAATAAAACTATTTGAATGAATTAAAGGTTAACATTGACTAAATGCAACAGATTTGTATGGAAGAACCCAATTATGTGGCAAGTGATCTACACCTGACCAGTATATCATATCAGGGTCCTGTCTGTTTTGCCAAGGTCATAACACCAAACATACTTTCCTTTATTCTCAAATGAGGATCAATGTTTAGCCAAAAAAAAAAAAAACCAAACAAAAAAAAAGACAAACAAAAAAACAAAAAATAAAATAAAAATTCAAATCGACCATCGAATGGTATAATTTTATTGTTGACTCAATTTGGTACCTGTTGAAGTATGTGGCTTTAGCTGGCCTCATAGTCTGGCCATGGGCATGAATTTGGGTAATGGAGTAGAAAGGAACATGCCCCGACATACACACATTTTAGAAACACACCCATTAGTATATTTCAGGTTTTAGCACAGTAAAAATTTTTTACGAAAGTGATCATGCCCTCTAGCTTTTGGGTGCAGATTGATGGCCATGAATGAGTCTGGCCATTGAGCTAGTGCAAAGGTCTGACTATACATCTCAGACCAGGCGTTTGAAAATTCAAAGAATGACCTTCTTAAAAAACAGCTGTTGAAGAGGAAGCTCCCTGTTAGTACAAATTTATTTGATTATCATTCCTCCATCCTTAAACAAGTTTGTTGGAACATGTGAAAAACACGAAGAATGTTTGCTTAAAAGTCATTCGAATGATTTTTAGCCCTCAGGTTTACTGCGGCTTTGGCGTGCAGAGTAGAAGTTGTCTCCGATCCTTAAAAATGATTTTTAGTCCTGGTTTAATGGCTTTGGCTTGCAGAGTAGGAGTTGTCTTTGATCCTTAAAAATGATTTTTAGTCCTCAGGTTTACTGGCTTTGGCTTGCAGAGTAGAAGTTGTCTTTGATCCTTAGAAATGATTTTTAGTCCTGGTTTACTGGCTTTGGCTTGCAGAATAGAAGTTGTCTTTGATCCTTAAAAATGATTTTTAGTCCTCAGGTTTACTGGCTTTGGCTTGCAGAGTAGAAGTTGTCTTTGATCCTTAAAAATGATTTTTAGTCCTGGTTTACTGGCTTTGGCTTGCAGAATAGAAGTTGTCTTTGATCCTTAAAAATGATTTTTAGTCCTGGTTTACTGGCTTTGGCTTGCAGAGTAGAAGTTTTCTTCGATCCTTAAAAATGTCACTTTGTTTTTCTTGATCTGAAGTATGTGTATGCAGGTAGTGGGGAAAACTTTCTTAAAATGAAGAGGAGAGGACCAGGTACACCTGGTTTAAAATTGAGTGATGAAATTGTGTTTTACACCCCAGAGGTTAGTTCAACAATAAGGCCCATTTTGACATTAAAGGGATCATCCTCTCACCTCAAAGTACAACTTTTGTAGTAGTCCACAGAAATTCTCAACTGGCACAGCTATTTGATTTAAAACAGTTTTTCAAAAAATGGCAGATTACTGAAGCTCATATTACACAGTATGTACTGTGCTGAAGTTGTTTTGATAGCACATCATTTTCTTGTATGTATACTCATCCTGAGGCAATAAACTGAGATTGTATCTGGATGAGGATGAATTTCACACAGTTGTGGGAGGGGCTTAAAGACCCAGTTCTCTCACCCCAAACACTACCAATTCTCCTAACCTTCTTACTTCAGCTCCACCCACTACTGTCTGAAATTCATCCTCATCCAGATACAACCTCAGTTTAGTGCTTCAAGGTGATTAAAGAAAAACTCAGTTTATATAATCAAAACACTCTCAGTACCATTCATGCTGTGTGACATAAGCTTTGGTACTCTGCATTGTTTGAATTAGCTGTCAATCAAAGAACTGAGCCCATTGAGAATTTTGGTACCCCCGTACCAAAATTGTAGTTTGGGGTGAGAGGTTTGGCCCTTAATTTAAGTGCCATAAGTAGATTAGGAGAATCGGTACTGTTTGGGGTAGGAGGATTAAGCTTTTTAAAGGAAGATATGCAGCCATCCCAATTTGAGTTCATCTAGTAGTATTGTACCGTATCTAATTATGTAAAAATTTTTTTTTTGCACTGCAGGAATTGGGAAATTTGTGAGAAATAACCCACTGCTTCACATTGGCTTGGCAATAGTTCAGTAATATTTTCAAAGTATATGAAAGGTATTTTATGAGAAGAACAGAAAATGTGAGAATGCGCTGTCTAGACCATGACATTCATGTTTGTTGAGATATGAATGTTTTGTGTGCCACAAGTGCAATCTTTCCTTTTCAAAAGCTTAATTACTGGGGTTTGAACATCCCATCCTTGTTTCTTGCTTACTATTTACTTTGTGCAAGTTCCTCTGCCGTTCTATTTCGATAACTTCCTCATATTGAAAGTGTGTCGGAAAAAGTGATATATGGTCGGTTGAAATGCATGCTGTGTTGTCATAATTTCCTGAGATTCCCATCGAAATATTTACGTTGGCAGGTCAACGAAAAGCTTCTGGAAGTGTAACTCGAATCCAATCTAACAGATCATGTTGGCTTAACTTAAGGGATCCATCCTGTATCATTTCAAAACACACGAGAAGGTGGTGTTCCTATTATAGCAAAAACAGTATTGAATTCCCATTAAACAACAAAGATCAGTTTATAAAATTAAAATTTTGAAATCAGGTATTACATATTGCAGACTGGTTAAGCTTTAGATGGACTTATTGCTTGAAGGCAGCCAATTAATTGTAGGTGTTCCTATCAGCTTTGCAACAGGAGTGCATGTAAGTTGTTTATTATTAAAATACAGTAATCGATTTGTGTAAAACAATATGTAGAGGTGTCATAAATTTTGTTACTTGAAAGCTATCTGTGAGATCAAGTTATGGTTAAGAATATAGCTTGAGAGTAGTGTATAATTTGTGCACAGATTGTACTGTTAGAATTTCAAACTGGTCATTAGATGGACCTCTAGAACTGTAAAGTGACATGAAACATTCTTTCTTACTTTTTGTTACACCCTCCTTCTCTGCCTGATTACCTCTTATCACTTTAGGGAGGA
Source organism: Holothuria scabra (assembly GCA_037179385.1). Taxonomy (NCBI): domain Eukaryota; kingdom Metazoa; phylum Echinodermata; class Holothuroidea; order Aspidochirotida; family Holothuriidae; genus Holothuria; species Holothuria scabra. The sequence continues at coordinate 9,664,616 of CM074195.1, read as the reverse complement.
AATGGAGCTCACTACACGAACACTTCATATAATTACATTTCACATCTGATTAATTGATTGACTGTAAAGAAATAATAAAATACACAAAAAGTTACGTAGCATTTGGAGTTAGCTAATAGGTCAGTCAAGCATGTGCTAATGTTTTTCATGCAGTGTGAACAAGATGAAAGCATATAGCCCATTTAATGGCACAGATCATGTAACAAACTGAGATACCATTTATGCCACACACAGCCTTTGATCTTCTGGGGTGTCTATGTTGCATTTTCAAGATGCAACATGACAGCTAGCATGGAGTGCACAGTCTGCAGTACAAATTGAAAGTTCAGTGGACCTTTAGTTGTGCATAATAGTGTTGTCAGGACTTTTTATGCTAGTGAGAGTAACAAAGTGCACTAACTGCTCTGCATACTACTCTCGGTATAAGTTTTTGACCAAGTATGCTTTGCTTGAAAATAACCAATTACTGATTGTAAAAATTCTTACTGAGAACAGAGTTTTGCCACAAATGTTGCTAGTATAGCTTTCATCACTTATAGGACCCAAGTAATTGCCCCCAAATTATGTTGAGACTATAGTTAAATCTCACAATTTTTTTTTCCTTTTCTGGTTTAAAGTTTCTTTTTTGTGACTGAAACTTGATAGTCATGTAAGCATTTTCATGTGTATACTTTTTCATTAAGTTATCAATATCGACTCAGTGAGTCCCTTTAACATGACATGGTTTATGAAACAATACATGCATGGGTTATCCTGTTCTTATTAAAGGGTAGAATGTCCTTGACTCAGTTCATATCAGTTATAGATTCTCAGAAAGGATAAAATATGTTACAGCTAATTGCTTTAAAAGGTATCTAGGCTTGAAAGGTTAGATTATGTTGTGAACTTGAGTGAGTTTAATACTTGACTCACTTGCTAAGCAAATTACAGTATGCATTGAAGGGTACTTAATTAAATTAATGCACTCTCTTGCAGAGTAATTCAACTCATGTCAGAGTTGATGTGATGTCATTCAAGGGTTTTGAAGAGAGCTCTCTGCATATTCCGCAGAAATCTGCTGTATTTTCAAAATGAAAAGGACGTACAGCTACATAAAATCTAAAACATAACAAATGTTGAATCCTAAGAATGAAAAATTGCAATTGGCCAATTCAGTAGTCAGGTGACCTTTCAAAGTTTGGTTCAAATATCCTATCAATTTTCGTGTGATGCTATAAAAGAGATAAAACTTTTGAATTGAATTAAAGAAAGAAATCTTTATGTGTCAAGCTTCATTAATGAATTTTGGGCTAGTGCCATACTGCAGAGCTTGTTTGACCAAAACCTTGGCAATCTACATTGCCCCTCTATACTTACCTCTACATATATAATCCCCACTTACCAGTAACTTACCCTGGTAAACTAATAGCACTCAGAGTGAGGATGACCAAAACCTTGGCAGTGCTTACAGTATATAGGAAATGTCCATTTAGCTAAAAAGTCAGTGTTTCTTGTAGTTTATTAAAGAATGTGCCTGATTGGAATAATGTGCATTGTGCAGTTCAATCCCTAAACCTATGTAATTTTGTGAATGTCAAGGCAAAGATTCCCATCTTTTCTTTTTGGTTGAGTTTAAATTTAATAAGCCCCACACTCCCGTATGTATATCTTCTTGGGAAGTTGATGCAAATGGGAGGAAACTTGCCTGGTTACAGGCAGCAGCTGCTTGCACTGCTGAGAGTACACATAATCAACTTCATCTTCCATGACTGGGTTTCTTGGAGAGCTCTTTGCAGTTGTAGAACTATAAGGCCGGTTTTGATTTGTTGGTTAGTACAGTATGAAGTTTCCTTGAAAATTTTATTTTGTGCTGAAGTGCCCAATGGTATTGTGAAGCCCAGTCAATCAGCTTGGCCCCTGGATGCAAAAGGTTGTGGGAATTGCAGTTGAATGCCAAATTTTGTGTTGCATTGGCGTAATGCATTAAGGGTGAGGTGCAGGAGGGTGCCAGACTATAGGAGCTGGGGCATGCTTTATATTTTTTACATATGCTGCCTTCAGATATTATTTGATCTTGGATAGTACCAAATTTTAAATTTTTGTGAAGAGGGAGGTGTAGCTTTTTCCCCTGCTCCTGATTGATTTGTACATTTAATGCTGGTCTGTTCTGATGAATATTTAGTTATTTGCAATTTATTAAAATCAGCAAATCCGACTGAAAAATGCAAATGCCACCCAAACCCTGGAATTTTTAACCACCTCCCAATTCCTCCTTCCCTGCTAACCTCTCACCCATATGATAAAGGAAATGTCCCAGGCTCTGATGTCCTATTATTCCAGAGCAAATGACTTTTAGCAGAGGGTACACGTTGAAAACAAAACTTAATTTACATCTAAGGGTGTCCCTTTAAAGACCCAAAACAGTCTTACAGATTCCATTTCTGACAGCATCATTCATTCCCCATTATATTAATGAGTGTAAATGGAACAAGAAGATTTCCTGGTGGAAGGCTCTGTCAGAAATTTCTTTCTGGTCCATATAAAATTGCGGAGTCCCTCTTAGTGTAGAATTGGAAGAAGATCAAAATTCAAGCCAAGGATGAAGCTACTCTGATCTGGGAGCTGACAGAGATGCTCTTGTCTCCCAGAGAATTCCTCGCTCCTTTCATTTGTTCCTATAACCTTTTTGTTGATGGGCAAATTGAGCATAGAATTATCCCAAACTGGGATTTTTGAGTGTTTCAGCTGTTTTTCAAGGTTTTTGTATATCTGCCGTTTGACGAGATGACACATTCAAGTAGTAACATTGGGCTTGGCTCTGATTCCATGGCAGCAAATTTTGAATAGTGGATAAGAAACCCAGAGGATGACCAGTTAGTGGTAAGGGGTCTTTCAGAGGGTTGGTGCCTGGAGATATGCTCAGGAAAAGTATTTTTTTTTTTTTTTTTTGTTGTCAAATCTTCCTGTACACATTTAAAACACTCTCTCAAATGTAATTGGGTCAGCAATCAGTCAGAGAAAAAATTGTTAAAAGCTTGCCATGATAAGTGATACTAGTTATGATAGTTTCACACAAATTGAGGGCAGTGTTGAAGTACATTATCTCAAGGTGGAATATTTATTACAACTTCAGTTTAGATATTCCAGGCTTCAGATTGTTATAACAAAGTGACAGGTATGCAGAGCTTTAAAAGAGGAATATATTTCATTCTTCTCCACTAATTATGCAAGACCTGCAGCTGGTTGTCACCAGGAATGTTCATTGTGGACAAAGAAATAATCTAAACCTTGAAAAAGCCAAGGATATGCTCTTGAGTGGGAGTAGTATTGTGGGTATGCCCTATGTCACTGTAAGAGTTGTTAATTGCCATCTTTTTATCAAAGCGTGTGGAATTGCTGATCAGCAGAGAGGAAGTGCTTGAGTTTTCAATGACATTTGATAGCAGGGTACGAAATTTAAAACTTACTAGTTTAGCCATGAACCAGGCCATTCGGCACAACCTCTGCAGATTGTGTCACAAAATGGCTTGACATTCCTTCAGGCTAACATCCAGGCACTCAAGAGAGGGATGGGCATTGGCAGTGAGTCTTGAAAGTTAACCCAAAATGTGAGGCAAGTCATGAACCTTAAAGGGCAAGAGCAGCCAACTCAACTTTAAGAAGTGTTGTAGACTGACCTGTTTCATGATTGGCTGTTGACAGTCATGTGATAACATTTTTCTCTACAAATGTGAAATTTACTGAGCACTTGCTTTACCCTTAATATGCAATATTAAAGTCTAAAAATATGGTGAAAGATACTTTGATGAGAAATAAGAAGAAAATTATGATATTCAGCTGTTGCTTCAAAATAACTTTTTGGGGACTGCTCTTGACCTTTAAAAGCTAGATTGCCTTCTTGAGTTTCTGGGTAGCAAGGGCTGCAGCATTTTTTGAAATTGCTGATTTTTATCCAGACCTCCGAGTCATTTAATTCAATTTATGCCCTTAATAAGTTATGGTTTTGTAGGTCATTTGTCAACATTTAGCTGCAGTTTTTGTCCAAAAAGTTTACCTTCCCCCTTCCCCCACCCCCTAATTGTCAAACTCTACATCTATACTCAAACCTCTCTATGATGTGAGCTGACTCATGCCTTCATATGAGAAACAGTGTATGATGGCTGGAGGGATCAGACAGTAATCCTGCCCTGGGAACATAAAGTGGGGGACAGTTATGGGGGAAGGGTGTTGTCACATGGAAACTAACAAGGTAATATTAATCATTCTTAGAAACTGAATTCTGCAAGGAGTATCAAAGTGCCAAAAGCTGACCATCAGGCAGTATGTCAAATATGATGATGAGTTTTCAAGTTAGTTTTAAATTGTTTAATGGGAGTAAGAGTTCTACATGGAAGATCATTCCACAATTTGGCAGATGTTGTTGCTGAGGCTTGATCATCAATTGAAGAACTTACGAACTTAAATTAACAAAAAGTATTCAATTTCTAGAAGTTATTTCAAGTCATGACTGTTGTTTCCAAAATATTGATTGTCAAATTTTTCTGTGATCACTAAGCCTATTGTGTGGCTTTGATGTTTCTCTGTAGGATGGGGTTATTATGTAAATTAAAATTGCGCATATCAGAGCCTAAAGACTCCAAACAGCCTTGACAGGGCTTTGATACTTGAAGTGGGAATGTAGTCACAACAAGTTAAAGTAGTGTAGTAGACTATCCTATTTCATGATTGGCTCTTAAGAATCATGTGACAATATTTTCCTTCTTAAAAGTGAAATTCACAAGGAGTAACTGCTCTGTTTACATTAAATATGCAACATTAAAGTTCAAAAACATTATTCAGATACTTTGAAGAGAAATGAGAACAATATTGTGAGTTTTGGCTGTTGCATTAAATATCAGTTTAGGATGACTACTCTTGCCCTTTTAAAAAAGGATTGTCCTTGAAATGATGCAATGTAGATGTTGAAGAGTTTTTAAAAGTGTCCCAGTTCGCTTCCAAAAAGTCCTACATGCCTTATTACATTACTCTCAAGATGCCCTTTTCCATGAAAATGCCACTGACCTCTACTCAACCCAGCCCTTAACTTTCAAATTTCCATGTAAAAGTATTTAAGTAGGGTTCGGATTTTCTTTTTCCCACATGACTAACATGCCAACAGCTAGAGTGAGAAAAACGTAACTGAAGTGTTCTCATATTGGTTGAAAAATTGGCGTATAAAAGCAAGGTTTCAAGATAATTCTTGAGGAAGTTGTGGAAATAACCGGAACTTCACCTTTTATTCAGTGGCAGAAATTAGCTACCCTTAGCCTAGTGCTGGTGCTAACCGACAATAATTCTTACTATGATTATGTGGAGGACCCACAAAAGGAAATGAAGAGGTTATTTCCGTGAGAGTGTTCAAATTTAAGAAGAGACCAAATAGACAAGGTCATCAAGAGTTGAATAATTTCATGTTAATGTCTGCTATAATCTCATACAGGAAAAGTAAATAACAGCTTAAATGTGATAAAGTAGGTAGGGAAACAATTAGATCAAGAAGAATCGAAAGTCTTGGCCTTCAAAGAAGTCTTAGCCTTCAGAAAAAAATGATGTAACAAAGACAACAAAAACCAACATCAACAAAAGTAATTGATATCTAGAAAAAATTTTCAGAAATTAGGGTGTGGAAACACAAGGTATTTAATATCTTATGAAGTGCATTTTATTTATGACAATGGAACATATAGTCTTAACTTGTAATTGAAGTTATGAAACTTTCAGAAATATATGGCAATCTGTTTTAGTCAGATTTACCTCATTTGCTACATGTGCGCAATCCCACTTAATGCAACAGAATGAGACACAGTAAAGATAATTGGTACAGAGGTGGCCCTATCTGAGGTGGAGGGTAATAAGGGGGGTATGTCAATGTTCCCAAGGTTCGCTGTTCTAGAGGTTCAATATTTCCAAATCTTGGGAGCATCATCACTTCTGGGAACATTGAACCCTGGGAAAACAAACCTTGTAATCTTCGCCATTTTGAGATATATGAAAATGGGGGAACATTGAACGTTAGGAGCATTGAACCCTGGAAACATCAGCTACTGTTAGAACCCATCATAACCTATGACATGGCCCCTTTGTTTGTTGCAAGATTGTAGATGTTCTTAAGGACACCACCAGTTCTGTTCCAATAAGTTTTATACTGAGCCTAATTTCTGGGAGGATGAAATGGTAGTAAGGTCTAGATAGATAATTCCCAAACTCCAGGAAAGTGTATGAATCACATATTGGCATGGGATGCCTTTCAGCCATGTAACATACACTCTCTAGTTACTGAACCTAAATTTAGTGAGCAATTTTGCCCCTCAGGAGTTATTCTTCTTCTAAAATGAAGTGACCAGATGACATAAACAAATCCGAAACTGACTATGAAAGGCCTACTTATTCTTGGAGGCCTGAGGAGGAAGTCTGTGAGTGTTAGGGATGCCAGAAAGAAAGCAAAGATGTCTGTTTTATCCTCAGACAGTTAATCTTTGTTTAACACCACATCCCGACAATAAACAAAAAACTTCCATGTCAGTTTAATGTAAGCTGTTATATGTGTATATTTTTTCAGTAGTTACATTCATGATTTTCTTCATTGTTTGCTACTAGTAAGATACAGGAGAACCCCCTTGTAATTACAGGATGTAAACACTGGTTTCATACATGTTTCATTTGTATGTTTTTTTGCCGGGTCAGATGTGGGATACTTTTTCCGTTACATTTTACAAGAGAAAAATGTATGTTGAGGTACAGAGAGTAATTTGCAACATGAATAAATAAAAGCTTTCAAAGCTGACTTTTATCTCTAAGACGATTTTAAGTCATTTGTGAGGATTTTTCAGTTTCTGAAGCAAGGGCATAACCAGAGTTTCATCTTTAGGGGCTCATGAAATGATGACTAATTGCCATCCTGGAGGGTCTCCCATCTGGGAAATTTTTGCTCACAAATGATGGATGTAAAATGTTGCTACATTTGATGCTAGGATGTGCTACCACAGCCTCCTTTTTCTTCTCTTTCCTTCCTCCTTTTGTTGCTGTTTTTTTTTTATGTCTTCCTTTTCCCCCTCATTTGGGGTGGGGGAAAGAGTGGGGACCACCTAAGTTTCCCCTTGCTGCAGGATTGTGCCAAGAGGAAACTAAAATTTGACTTAGACAACCAAAAGATTCAATGACTGTCTACCTGGCAACCAAATTCCACACAAAAGAAACAGATGGTCCTCATGTATTTTTCAAATTTCCTCTCCTACTATTAAACTTGCTTTTCTACAGTGATATAAAATGAAGGCAGATGTATAGGTTTTCTGGTGGACAATCATAAAATTTTCTTCTAATATAGGCCTGATACTATTAATCACCAGAGGTGAATCTTGAAATTATTTGCATTTGCTGAGTAAATCCAATGAAGAGAGAAAGACTTGACATGGTCCTTGCCAGTTAGTGTCTTCATTGAGCCTAAGGAACTGCGGCATTTAAAACCACTCCACGAAAAAACACTTCAGTGATGCAATGTGCACCCGTTGTCACTGTGAAGGATGGTTATTTGTCATGCTCTCGTGCAAAAGTTAACTTGTTAAATGCCACCAACCTCTGCTTGAATCTCATTGCCAGTCATTGTTTCATTAAGGTTTGAAACATTCTAAGACTGTATGGAGACAATGTATATCAAGGGAACTTGTGCTCAGGATTTGGAGGAAGTTGTTAGATTCAACATTAAGTTACTCCTTGATAGAATTTGGAAAGAGTCTTTCCCTGTGTTGCCTCTGGCTTTGAAGTAAGAGTCAACAAAATGCACTTGAAAGATGCTAAGATCAATAGTAGTACCTGTTGGGTATCCTTTTTAGGACACATTTTGTATAAAGAACGAGTAAGAAGGGCTCTGCTTGACCCTGTCCTTATTGAGAGAGGAAGGACTGCACTTGACAAAAATAATGGAGCAGAAACTCCTTTTGGCGACAGTGTACAATGTTTTCCTGTTTAAGAGTACTCACATTTTATGAATCCTGTATTTGAATTTAGGTTTGGATTTAACTAATTAAAGGGTTGTCCCTACCCTTTTAAAAAAAAAAAAACAATATAATGATATTGTCTGTTACCCTGTATTGGATTTAAAGTATTTTTACTTCAATATCAGTAAGTGATATTATGGCTAAAAATAGAACCTTGGAGCCTCCATTTTTAATAAGCAATATTCTGTGAGGGTTGAAAGTAGGTCACTCTGGGATGTTTCTTATTTCAGTTTACGTGTTAAATTATTTACTGTGGATAAATTCTGGATCCATCTGTAAGATTTCATATGTATGCTATCTTACATCCCACCCACACCTCCCCTCCCCTTTAAATTTTCTACCTAAATTTTGGTCACATGCATCTTAAACAGTTAATATTCTTGGTTACTAGAAATTCCAAAAGATAAATAAATCTCTATTTAATTGAAACTGCCATTGGTATTGAAATACTTTTTTGAAATATAACATGTTGGTATGTGTGCCATAAGCACCAATTGATGATAGGGTTCTGCATACAGACAAATCCAATCAATGCTCGTTTTTAGTGACTACATGTAGGCAGCCATTAGTGGGGTCAATCAGCCTTACATCATCTTAAGTTATTGTCTACATGAATTTCAAACCCTCATATTCAGTGAAATTGAAGGAATCAAGAACCACTTTAGTGTAAAACCATCCATGGTACGATAAGCAAAGAAATTAAAAGATTTGAAGGTAATTAGACCCCATGACCAACTTAAATCAGACCATCACTTGCTGTCAGGATTCGTCAATATAAAACTTTCTTTTCTTGCAGTACATAGTAAAGGGGGAATGCAGTCTTGGCAATATGTTAGTGTAGTATACTGTCCTATTTCATGATTGGCTCTTGAGAGTCATGTGACAGTATGTTTTCTCCTAAAATGTGATTGTGAAATTTACCAGGCAGCTAGAAGTAAGTAATTGATGTATGCAAAATTGAAGTCCTAAAATACTATTACAGATACTTTGAAAAGAAAAAGGTAGAAAATTGTAAGATTGTGAAAATGGAACAAATTTCAGGAAATTTGAAGACAGAATTTGATGTCATGCATGATGTATTTATAGTGAGCAGAATATGATGAAATTATTAAGAGATCTCATGAAAAACAATATCATGTTTTGTAATTCATATAGCACTTAAAAATGCAAATTTAACCCGTAGAGAGGTATCTTGTAGTCATGTGATATCTTGTAACTTGATGCTGGTGAAATAAATCTGCTGCTCAAAAATTCTTTGGAGGAAGAACTAAAGAAAATTTGAAGATTTTTTTAAAAAGGCACTTGTACCCACTTCTATTTTTGTCATCTTTCTTGAGAAGGTTTGAAATGAATTCAGTGGAGAGATGCTACATGCATGCTATGCTCTACACTGCTTATGGATGGGTGACTTCATGAATATTGTGGAATACCAACTTTCTGCAATCATATTAAATTGAGCCGATCAAAAGGTAATATTCCAATTAAAGGTCAAGTGTGTTTTGAACATACCTCACGAGTGAAACCTGAGATATGCAGTCAAATTATGTCACCTCGCTGGCTGTAGACGTGACTAATCTTTCCTGTTCAGAAATGAGATAAAAATAGTTGACCATAGTGGAACACTGTTGGCTTGCTTTGAATGGTTCCCCTGTACAAGTGGATCGTAACTTCATTGAAAGTGAAATTACAGTTGGAATGAGTGATGCATGCACATGGATAAATGCAATGGTTGGGATTGGTTTAACTTAAGTAAAACTCTCTGTGCTTCATGCGATCTTGTTTTACTGGGTTTTTGAGGTGTGGTATTCTCACTAAAATCAAACTAAGATTAAGGTAGATTGTAAATGCATAGCTCATGTGCTTGACACTAAGTTATTTTGTATATCCTAAAGGTGTGTCTATTTCATTATTAAATCATTGAGACAGTTGTTTAATGCTGCCTAGGCATGCAGGCCAGAGAGGATGGCAATTGGGAGGGGAGAGGCCCATTAGAGGGGTGGGGGTGCATGGAGAAGGAAGTTGCTAAATTTTCTTTTACAAAAATGTACGTTCATTAAATGAAAGTTAAAGTCAACAGGAGCATTTTCAAAATGTGTAATGTAGTGTAAGTTGGGTAAGTGATGGAGGGTGAAGGGTGAACTGAGGTCGTTCATAAGCCTTCTGCTCACTTTTGCTGCATCATAATTGAAGTAACTATTAATTTATTGACCAAACAATATTTCATTACTTTGTAGATATTTATGTAATTTGTGAAATGAGAAATTGGGTATAATTATAAGCTTTGTTTGCCCTTTGTATTATGTATGCATAGGCTTACTTTAATGTTTTTCCTTAGCTTGAGGAAATTCATTAAAATGAGGCCATAAACTATTTCTTCAACAAATGATATCTATTTATTTAAGTGTTGTTTGTTGTTTAAGTGAAAAAACTCAACAACAACAGCAGCGTTTTATTCAACGCTACTTCATTGCAATACAGACCAATTTTCTTACATATTGTTGCATGTTTACAATTGTTTGTACATACCACACACAAGGAAAATGGGAAAAGAAGGACTTCCCTGGTCAAAATTCCAGTTGAACCCAGTTAAACCGGGCTCAACTTGGTTCAACTGGATCCAGTTAGAACCCAGTTAGAAACCAGTTGAAAACCAGTTAAACCCAGTTAATCTAATATGGGAATTGGAACAAATTCAACTGGGTTGAATGTAGTCAATCCAGTTGAAAGCTGGTATAAACCCAGTTCAACCCAGTTGGTTTTATATGGGATTTGGAACATGACCAGCTGGGTTCAACTGAGTCCCAGTTAAACCCAGTTGAATTGGTCAACTGGGTTCAACTGGAATTTTTACCGGGGTTGTTTCATGATTCTGAAAATCCATGGGATTTTGGATACTTGGTCTTGTAATCAGTAACCTCACAATTTTGTTTGTTGCAATCATGTATGTTTCCATTCGTAAAAATTCATTTTTTTTAAAAATCTAGATCCTTATTTCCCAGTATTTAAAAAAGTCTTCGTTATTCAGAAAAAGTCTGGCAAAATTCAGTTATTTATAAAATTGGGTTGCATGCTGTTACCTTGCCACTATGCATGTATGTTCCTATTTTATACAACCCTGGCTTGGAGAATCTGCTAACTTGAAGTGCAAACTGTAACATAAACCTGCAGTAAAGCAATACCATTTTCTTTAGGCTACGTGGCTTTTAACACATTTTGTTCTCATTCTACATCAGTTTGATTGATGTATTGTAACTTGTTTTGTCTTTAAACAAAAAAAAGAAGAAGAAAAAAGAAAAAACTGTCACACTCAGTCTCTGCCCTCCTTCCAGAATAACTTAACTATCACACTTAATTACTCAAAATGTAGTCGTTCCCTCCCCTTTGCTCTTCCTTTACAAAAAAAGAAGGGAAAAAAAAAAAAACAGTTGACGTCACCTTCCCTGCTTTAATTGTTGAAAATGTTTCTTAGGTACACAAAACGACTCTTAACTATAGATTGATGTTCAGGATTCTTTACTTTCATTCGTTTGTCTGTTGCTTTTCTCTCCGCATAAAAATTACCTACGTCAGAAATTATTTTGGGGGGAGATTTCCATGGGGCATGTTGATTTTTGTGGATAGCTTTACAGTAGCTCGTTTTGCTACTGTGAAGTCGAGGCTAGGGAATGGTGCATAAGTCGTCTTAGCTTTCGTTAAAATTCAAGGCGCGCATGATGCATGTATCTTATTCACACACTGATTTACTACTGTCTTGACAGAAGAAAATGCTTGGAGGAGTTCCTTCCACCGAAATGTCAAGCTTACTGTTTGAAACAAGAAGAAAAAAGGAAAAAAAAAAAAACATGCACAAAAAGGCAACGTAAAATAGGACATAAAAAAGAAGACTGATTATTATTTTAAAAGACTAAAACTGTTGTAAGGAACATAATTTAGGTAGTGTTTACAACCTAATGAGGAGGGATCTAACTGTGTATGGGGATGGTGTTGTTTTGATCTGGTTGTATAGCTAATTGATTGGCAGTGTAAAGTTGGTAAGGTCAGAGTATGAATGAGGATAAATCTGAAATGGTTGGAAAGAGAAGAAAACCTTGAAAGTTGATGGCTGCAGGAGGATGGCAGAAGCATTGTTTATTGCTCATTGGGGTGACATTAGTATCAAGGATTAAGTGATGAAAAATTCATTTCCCAGATTTTATGCTGGAGATTTGTACAATGAACAGTACAAAGGTTGCTGACACCAGGGAGTTGCCATCGGCACTGTCACATTCCAAGTGGCAACTGTAAGTATTTCAGAGGCACAACATGCAGATGTGTGGATAGGGTGTTGTGCAGAAATGTAGGCATGGTGTCACCTAGCCTGTGGAGTGGATGACATCTTTTCATTCAGCTCATCCTAAAGGGGGCTGCAGTCACAGAGGCACTGAGTAGGCATGGTGTCACAGGTTTGTCTAGCTTGGGGACCAGGGGACCAAGCGTCCCCATAGGGAGGCGGACAAACCTGAAGTTTAGAAAAGGGGAAGTGTACTGGACATGAATTTCACTTCATATTTGTTGGCTTAATTCTATTAACAAGACATTTTGGGAATTTGTAGAAATTGCAGGAGACACTTTGAAAATTTTGATTTTTGTGATGCTTCCCCTTCTCTGATCAGTGTGCAGATTTCTTGCACACTTTATACAATATTAAATTTACAGATCTGGATATAGTCACATCTGATTGTATTCTCAAGTGGTTAGAGCTTCAGATTTTCAGATGGGGCATCTGAAGTATGACTCCCAGGCCGGCCAGGTCATACAGAAAGCTTTAAGAGAAGAACCTGCAGCCATTACGCTTTGTGCTCAGTGTGAAAAGGAGTTGAAAAAACAAGCTAGAGAGCCTCGTCTAAAAAAAAAAAAAAGGCTGTGAATTGCCTGACTGAAACCAATTGGCTAGCAATTACTGTATGTTATATGTTTGGCATTGGAATTTTCATAAACCTCACTGTTGGAATCATTTCATGGAAAGAGTGCATATATTGCTTTCCATGAATGGTTCACAGTTGAAAAGCAATTATTATCCATCTACTGACCATAGTTGTCTTTTGAAGATGTAGACTTACAGTTGTAGCAAATTGCTAGTATTTTGAAAAATGCTGTAGACATTTGTCCACCCAAGGGGTACCTTCTGTGTGTGCTGCTATCTAGCTCTTGTACTACATCATGATGAAAGAAAATAAATATAAACAGTAAGACATCCTCATGCAGTTGATTTCGACTTCACAAATGATGTTCCTTCGTCATCGCTGAATCTTTAGCAAGGAAATAATGTGATTAAAGATGCTGGGAAGAAGCCACTAGGGATGGTCGTAAAATGTCACGGTATTCCAGCTTAGGGTTGAAGTTAGGGCATGTTTACTATTGTGGTTCGAATGCACCCTTCTACCATTATGGTTGTTTGGATGTACTGTATGAAAAATAAACATTGTTCAATGTTTACTGTGTTGTGTAAGGTTTTCTGCTTTTTAGATGATAATGGAGAAGCTTCTTGGAAATCACTGTTACTTGTAATATGTGGAAACTAAATTTAGAAGTAGATATACTTCCAATCAAATATTGCAGTCAGGCTTATACTATTAATTAATACAGTTACATTGCTAAGCTGTCCTCAGCTGGTTAAAGGTAAAGAGCAGTCCCCCCAAACATATTTTGAAGAAAATGCTAAATAACACAATTTTCAACTTATTTCTCTTCAAAGTATTTTTCATTACCTTTAATGACTTTACTATTGCATATTCAAGGTAAACCAAGCAGTTATTTCCAGTAAATTTCACATTTGAAGAGAAAAAACATTGTCACATGACTCCCAACAGCCAATCATGAAACTGGACAGTCTACTACATTTCTTCAATTTGGGGTGACTGCTCCTGCCCTTTAAGTCTTTCCCAATGAGAGAGTTTTATCAACATAAACAGCTTGCACAGAGTGATGTGAATAGGAGGGTCTAAATCTTCCTATAGCCCCTCACTAGTCACCTCCTATTTATAACCTCACTAACTGGGAGAGGGGCAATTGTGTGACATCCCTTCAGAAAAAGAGGACACCTTTGCAATTATGTCTGACAGCCTTATATGTTAGATATAATTATATCTTATGTATTAGATATTATATTACATACATGTATAACTATACCAATACAGCATGAAGAAAAAACATCTTTGAAGGAGATCTGTTATAATAATTAATGAACTTATAGAACGCTAAAATCCGCAAAGTATTTAATAGGGCTGCAAATTCTAAGGAAAAGCCAACTAAAAAAATAAGTCTTTAAACAAGACTAAAGGTCAAAAACAGTACCCCCAAACTTATTTTGAAGCAACAGCTATGGATCACAATTTTCTTCTTATTCCTTTCAAAGTATCTTTCATCATATTTTACTACTTCAGTATGGCATATTCAAGGTAGACTAATCAGTTACTTCTAGTACAATTTTTACATTTGAGGAGGAAAAAAAATTGGCACATGACTCTGAACTGCCAGTCATGAAACAGGACAGTCTACTACTCTACTTTAAGTTTGGGTGACTGCTCTTGCCCTTTAAACTGTGTGCATGTTGTTGTGGACTTCAGCATTGTTGTGTGTGCATATTTATTAGTTAAACTTAATGTTTAAATGCCAGAGATGTATCCCTTTAAACCCTGCTCCTTAGACTACCACTTTTCATTCCAATTAGTCTCAAAGGCATTTATTCATCACCCCAGACTGTCCCAATTCTCCCAACTTACCTACTTATAGCTCCTCCAACAACTGTCTATATAACTTATCCTCAGCCTGCAGACACAATCCCAAATTTCCAACTGCATGCCTCAGCAAAAACTTTGGTGAGTATACAAGGCCCTATAATGTGTTATCAGAAACCTTTCAGTACTTACTGTATATTATGTGCTACTTGGCATTTTTTATAATGCGATGTCAATCAAAAGGTGTACCAATTGAAAATTTCTGTTCACTACTTGTAAAACTGTAGTTCAGGGTAATGAATGACTGCCTTTAAATATTAAGCCAGTCTCTTTCAAAGGCAAAGTGGCTGGCCGCAGCGGGTGCACGTATATTAAAGCAGCTTATGCTGTTTGATGAAAAAAAATAACCTTCATCGTTAATCTTAAACCTTGCTCTTCCATTTGATACCAACCCGACAGAAATCCTTCACACCAGGTTTTTTTTCAGTAAAATTTCACTAATTAGAGCATTAATTACAATAGAAAGAAACTTCATCTACTTTTTTCGGCAAACTCTTATGCAAAGACAACGGACTCTTATCTCAATTTGACCAATCACAATGCAAGAAATGAATGACGTAAAATTATGCCTACCGTTTGACACAGCGATGTACATATTGCCATTGTATCACACTTGTTGCGTACATGCATTAGATCCTTTCACAACCGTTCCCAATACAGAATGACAGTTTCACACGTATTTAACCCAAAGATTGTTTTTGAATGCCAAGCCACAGCATCAAATCAAAGAGAAAATGAACATTATCTTGAACCTTGGGACGGATTAAAATAGCACAATCAGCGACAAAATTAAAAACTGAACGATGGAGCCGAAACAAGTGAATAGGAATTTGTCACTGAATCTGCGTTCACAAATAAAACGAACGAATTGCGCAGCCGGTTCGATGTGGTGTGCAGATTGGACACGCAAAGGCCGTTCGAATAACGTATGTATCAATTGAACGAAATGTCACTGTCTGTTTTGTTTACGTTTTGCTTGATTCTCAAATTGACCTTCTGAATATGCATCAAATTCATTGGGCGGAGCTAGAGCAAGATAATAAGGCAGAATAGCGTTTGGAAACTGTTGAAATCTTTTCGATTTTTTTCGGATTTTTGCTCATTTTCGGAGAAAAGACTAAAGTACGTTAATTTTTAAAGCTTTTTACATTTGTATGGAGTACAGCCCATACATTTGATGAACACTGGAAACGTAAAAACAACAGCATAAGCTGCTTTAAGATGCTCTGGTCCTCCTAACCTCTTCATTTCAACCAGCCCTTCATTAGCTCATCAAATACTAACTTGTGCACTGGCCTTAATAAATATGCAGGACCACAACCTGTACCAGGGGCTAGTATTGGTTGCATTGAAGCCTGTTACTATATCATCATGTTTACATAACATCCATTGACCAACCTTACTCTTTGCGGCCTATATATTAACCTTTGTAATGACCGCCCTATGTCCCTATTTGTGCAATATTTTCAGAGTTGTTATATGCAACAAACCAGGTCATTTGTCCAAATTGGATTCAATATCATATTTCTTATCATTTCTTATTGTTCCTTACTATCCTTACCAGAGCCGGACAATGTTATTATGACAATGGGCCTTTTGTTTGCTTGTATAACATCATTAATTCCATTTTGCTATTTTCACCTATGTCAATGAAAATAAGAGAGATCAAATAGTTTGGTTCCTTCAATTTTAAAAACATTTCAATTCCTTCCTGAAGTGAAGTTCAAAAAGAGTTTTCCTGCTTTACTCTATTTTTACGAGATCAGAAGGAAACATAATGAAGAATGTGTGAATGATGGGAAGGTAAATTAACATAGCTCGCAGCAAATAAACCACTGCCATATTCTTTTCTTCCTTGTTTGAAGTTATTATAAGTTTAAGTTTTCATATGTATTTGGATCTTTTGAAGTATCAAGTTTGCAGAGCTAGGAATAATGGAATTGGGTGGGGCAATTTGAGCAAGATCATAGGTGTGTGAAAAGTAGGGGGGGGAGGGGGGATACTGTACACTTCCATTTTGCATTACTTCAAAGGTTGGCCCAAATTTGCAGAAATTCTGGCTAAATCTTTATTAAATCAAACAAAAGTCTCCAAAATGTAAACAATTAGGACAAAAACCTAGCTCCCCTTTCATTCCAAATTGAAAGCTGAGGATGATGTGTCTATTCTCACATCCAAATTTGAGGAATGCTTCTTTTGCAAATAAAAGATGGACTCTCTAGAATTGAAAAAATTCCCTCACGTTGATTGCTTCAATAACATCCCCCCCCCCCTGCACTTTCTTGAAAGAATATGATACCTTTGAAACTTATCCTGGTGGTCCTATGGGGAGAGATATTATGGGAGGGGACCAGTGGCATAGCCACAGGGCTGGTTTGGGGGCTAGAACCCCCATGACCCAACTAATGCAAAAAACACCTAAAATAGCAGCCTTTTCTCTCTATCCTCAGACTTTTCCCTCATGTCGTGCCCCTCATGACACAATCCTGGCTAGGCTACTGGAGGGGCTGATTGTATGAAATAACAAGTAGTAAATTGTACTCTGAGAAGTGGTTTTGATGACGTAGAAGGCTATTGTATTAATTAGCTTGTACACTGCCACCAAGGGAGGAGGGTGAAAACCATTGTTTGCATTTTCATTTTAATACCAGCTACTTTAAACAGGTGAGCCACAATGTTTAGCCCTCTATCCAGAATTCAAATTCCTTGTTTTTTTATCAAGAATTTAGGAAATGGAGAGTGAAACATTGTGAGGTCTAGACTGTTTCCTCTGTGGAGAAGGACATAACAGATATTTCATGGCAAAAATCAAGGATGTTATTTAGCAAAAGATTAGTAACATTTCAGTGCCTGAAAGTGACAGTCACACTATATACGCAATGACCACTAAGCCACTATCACATACCAATGGTTCGACAAGTAAGCTGTGATAGTGCAAGAAAAAAAAACTCTGTTAGTGCTAATAATTTCACTTTTCATGCTTTCAGCCTTTAGGTTTTTCAACCCAACACAACCTTGATAGTTCCACAGTCTTTCAATCACTCATCATATTGTCATCAATAATTTCCTTTAACTGTGTTTTTCTTGTGGTCCTGCCTATTTGCACCCACCTTTCAAAAACTGAAAAGCTGTTCAATTTGTTTAGCCAAGAAATTGCATTCGAAGATACAACTGGTGCATTGGACACTTTTATTGTTTTTAGCAGAGACACGGAGATAAGATTACCTGCAAGGATAGCCATATTAATCAAACCCATAATTCCTCCAAGGTTGATCTGTGTCCTGGCTTGGTATGAAATAGTTATGGGTTGTTTTTTCAGTGGGAATCTTCGCAAAACATCAGAAAGAGGTCTTCCCTCTGATTGACATTAGGTTGTTTTGATGGTTCAGAAGTCGTTAATGGTAATTGCATTTCTGCTGTGCTTGTCGCAAGTCAGTTACCATGCCTGGTTTATCTGGCTAGTGTAACATGTGCCAAAAGATAGCACTACAGGTGGTAAGAACTGCCTCTACTGACAGGTTAAAAGGTTCTTATCTCATGCAATGTCATCAAGGAAAGGGCTAAAAACTGCTTAAAATTCTTCTTTGCTCTCATTTTGAGAAGAGCAAGAAGACCATGGAGTTGTTGAAGGTCGATACCGGCGATCCTAATCGCAGGAGAGCCCGGAGTTTCTCTCATTTTTGGTTGTTATATCGGAGGTATTGTAAAATATATGAACCATTCATACATTTCTAGAGAAGATCTTAATTCTTTGTGTTGGTAACATTATTGTTTGTAAGAGAACTGCTTGTTGCTTGCCCAATGTTTGTGGTGTACCTGACAAAAAATGCTTTCACGTAAGGCATATGAATTTGTGTGTGTGTTATTTATTGTGCAAACATGCTTGTAATTGTGCTATAAAAATGGTTAAACACTTGTTGTATGTGTATATCTGTGACTAATTTCTGTTGTTTTTTGTTCCATTTTGCTAACTTCACAAGTGTTACTTTTGCACAAAGTTGAAATATTCTAAAATCTACTGTACGTTCTTCCCCCTCCCCCCTGTACCTACTATTTACACTGTGGGAGGCAGGAGTGTAAATAGGAGATAAGTATTGAGGATTGTAGATTCCCAAACCAGGGAGTTTCCCAAAACTCATATCTTATTAACTCTGTTAGCAACTCTGCTAATATTTAGCTTATAGTTTTGTCACTATTTAGAAGGCTGTATAATATGTGTCTTGTTAAATTCTTGTATCTTTTTTTACCTTTAGCAGTAGTCAAAATATGCATGTTCCATTGCAGCTTTCGGTTTTAGAGGAAGCAGGTCGAAGTGGTCGAGACCAAAACTGCTTACACAATGTAACCGTAGTAAAAATTACTTCTGTTTGATGATTGTAAAAGTCATTCGATTTGACATTTATTTGTGTAAGTTAGAAAACATGCTGCAATAAACTTAAGTAAATGATTGTGGATTTACAGAGAGCGTTAAGTTATTATAGTGTATGTCTTTGAAAGGTCGTTACTGAGTTACTGTAATATTACAATTCTGACTTGTCCAATTGTCACTTACAATTGAGTCAGGTGAGAATATGTGGGAACTGATTATGTTTGCTCGAACTTTAGTAAGTTTACCATGGTCAAGATAATGGCAGAACATGGAAACTGAGCTAATGGAAGCAGATACTTACAGTGTGAGTACAACTGGGCCTGGAGCCAAGGGGGAGGGGTGGGGGGACAATTTTTTTTAAAAAAAGGTGTTGAACTTAAGGATAAAAATGACTCCAATAAACATCACATCTTAAACCTCAAGATTAATCCTTTCAAAGTTAAAAATCCTCCACCATTTTGCATCTAGGCTCTTTAAAAAAAGCAAAGGATTAGGGAGACACCCCATTCTGTTTGAACCTTCCACCAGGCTGGCAAAACTCTTACAATGATGTTGCCTCACCCCCCCCCCCCCTTCAAATTTATAAGTCTGGCTGTGGCGTGAACAATATGTTGTGAATACAAGACAACTTCAATAGTGGGAAGATCAAGTTGTGAGTATGTGTGCACAAGCGCACATCTCTTTTCGTAAGTGCAACTAGCCTGACAGGTATGAAATGCTCCAAAAAAGTTGGTAATATGGGAGGCTCCTTTCCTGGAAGTCTGGGCATCAGGAGGGAAATTTTGGCAATGAGAAGAAAATTTCCTTTTCAGCATATGAAAACATGGGCTAAAAACATGTAGGAAATATTGCTTTCTTCCTGGGAAACAATTTTACTGTACTCAAGCTTCCTGGGAAATAATTTTTTTCAACCTGATGAAATTTCTAATTTGACCTCAACATGCTTATCATACAAACTCTGTAAGTATGTTTGTAAATCTTACAAATACATTGTGAGTAAAAGTAGGAGCAAGTATAGTTCAAAGCAGTGAGTGCAAACACTTGTAAGAGTATAAACCAAAGCCTTTATTTGACACTTAAGTTAAAGGGGAGGTTTAAGCAAAAATTTAATTTTCATATGTGAAAGAGGAACAAAATCTACACAGTGTGGTGAAAGTGTCATTCAAATCAGACATGTATTTCTTGAGATATCAGTAAATGAAGCCAGTAGATTTGTGTTGAAAAGTGATGTTGAGGGCAGCAGAGCTTATATCACTTCCTCACATTGACAAGGAATGCTTTGTTTCCCTCTGTTTTATCAGACCATTGTGTTGACCTTGACGTTAATGGGAGTAAGACCTTGTGGGGATGCAAAGTTGGTAAAGTTCTCATGCCACTTATGCAATCACATTTTAATAATATGGGATTGTTGAGGAGAAAATCCAGTATGAAGTTTAAAGAAAAACAAAAGACTGCCCATTAATGTGGGGATATGATGTCATATGTGCTTGCTTCAAGTTCACGTTTTGTTGAAAAAGTGAAAACTTTACGTGTTTATATCTTGAGAAACACACATTGGATTTCAATGCAAATTTCACCAAAATGCTCAGGATAAGTACCCCTCTAACATATCAAAACCTGTTGTGACCTTAAACCCTTCTTTTAAGGACAGTTCATGTAGCAACTCCATTGATTATTTTCAGAATAGTATGTGACACAAACACCTTGACTTTAGAGTCAAAGGCTATGTGTGTTGTAAAAGTTGCGACCCTCCTGAAAACATTTCTTTTTTCCTTTTTCGATCATTTATGGGGCTGATATTAATTTCCTTTTTGAAAATGATTGATTTCCTCCTGCAACCTTCAAGTATCTTGAATACTGCCCTCACCATGATATCTTGAATACTGCCCTCATTATCTTAGACTTAATTAGTCATATTGTATGGTGAAAAGGTGCTGCCAGGCATGAGTGCTTCGTGTCCTATACATTTCTCATTCTTAACTCAACAAAACTGTGATGAAAAATATTTTATAGAATCTGAAAGACTGGCTTATGTTCAGGTTTGTAAAGCCATGGCAGCTGGCAACTACATGGCAAGGTTGTAATCTTGCACCTTTGAAGACTGCAAACATGTCTGTCACCTTTTAGTGTAGCCCTACACACAGCTAACCATGCATGCATCAGTAAAGATTTGCATTGCTTGCTAAGCAGTTATATTTGCCCTTGTGGGTGGCCTAACCCTTTACTTTCAATTCTTTAACAATATTCAGTGGCAGCCAGTGATTCTTTATCTGTTGGCTTTAACACTCTTTTCTGTTTTGACAGCTGATAAAAGCTTCTGTCTTGTACCCAGTTTTGATCGATAATCACTGTTTTGTCATGTCATGAATTCAGCAGTACGCTAAAAATGTTAGCTATCATATATAGCTTTCTGAAGTGTATAAACACTTGGTTGTCTATGGTGATGCATATCTTTGTACAACATGTGCATATGTTAAAATATGTTTCATACTTACTTAACCTTATTTATACATTCCTGCTTGTTGACCTTAAAAGGTCTCTTTGATTGAGTATTTTACCAGAAAAATTTAAAAGATGGTTTATAATAAAACAGCAATCCAATCAATTTAATACGCCCACACTGCAGTAAGTATTAGATGCTGCCATACGACATGGTAATTGTACATGGCCTCTTATTTGTGTTAAGATGCTCGTTTCAAGCTAATTGTCTACTGTTATTGATTAAAATTGATTGAAAAAAATGATCTGAGTGTGGTGGATAACTGCAAGAAAACACATTTACAGGAAAAAAAAACACATCCTCAACTTTTGCATGGTGGTATATTCTAGAGGCAACTAGTACTTCAGGTCTGTTGCCTTTTATTTTAGTGGAATCCACTTTTTTGATTATTAATAGAGGTATGGAGTTTGTGTTAATATTTGGGATTTGAAGTGATGTGCTCAAAGTATAGCTGTAGTCTTTACACCCATTTGGCTACTCTTTAATCACCCACGTACTCACAGGGGCTTATACCAGTCCTGGCAATCTTGGCGGGGGGGGCAAGACTCAAGAGGTTTCCCAATGTTGTACGAGTTTCCCCTTCTTTTCTCTCTTTCTTGCCCTTTTTCTCTTCCCGATATTTCCCCCTTCCCATTTTTGGGCGTCCGGTGGTAAGCTCCCCCAGTGTCACCCCACTGGTTATGTTCCTGCGCACTTATTTGGTTTAAATGAAGGGGTTAATGGCAGACTGGAGGGGTGGAAGGGGCAAGAGCAAAGGAAAATAAAGATTTTCAGAAATTGAAATAGGCCTATTTAATTTTAATCACTATCATTTTCAATAGCTGCTTTCTCTGAGACTTGCCAGTGAGCCACAACTGGAAAAAAAGGCTGTAGCCGGCTCAACATGAACCAATTGGTTGGAAACTGGGCAGTAAAACTCCATCTAACTAATTCTCTGAGATATATGCTGTTGTGCTGGCCAAGAAATAACATTTTGAGAGAAAAGAGCAGATCTTTTGGATTGATAGCTTAATAAAAAATACTCAATTAATTATCATGGATCAAGGATGAATGCCATGGTAGTTAAATAATTTCCAGGGGAGCTCAAAACTTTTGAAAATAGACTTTTTCATACTGACTGGCTTGAAGGGTTCTATTGAGTTATTCTTGGTTGCAGATATTTGAAGGATGGTGATACTTCATCATCCTTGCTTTCCACATATTGACATTTTGCAACCCTACTTACCTGAGGTAATCCTTTGGCATGTGTGAACACCATGATAGGTTGGACAAAGGGAGAGCCAGAAGGGCGCCCTCTTATTATGTTGCATTGCCTCACACAATGAGGTATCATTTAAAGGGCACTGTTTGCTGCTTTTACCATGCAATTTTAATTGTCCTCTGATATTATCTTTCGTAAATTCAAGTTGCCTACTTTTATTTTCAACTCCTGAAATACTTATATATAGTCTGTTGCTGCTAGCTGTTCTGTGATATTTCAACATCTCTTCTCATGTTTATCTTTCTGTTGAGAAATTTTGTTATTTTTCAAAATGGCTATTCTACTCTGTGATATGTGAATGTTGACATGTTAAACATAATTTTGTACTGTTTTTTCTTTCTTCTATTTTTTTTGATTTGTTATGCTAGATCTGTAAGCCTACTCTCACAATCATGCCTAGCCCTTCATCAAGTTGTCGTTGCCTGACAAGATAATGTAACTTTTCCCACCATTGCCGCATCATATTTCTACATGAAGTATCAGGCCAGTAAAACATCTTCCATGGGATGAAGTTCAATGACACCGGTAAAGCTTAAAGTCCTGCTCGTCTGCATCCCTTTCAGGTGCTTTGATTATCTTTGCCAGGTGGCAGACAGATATATAGCCTCTAGCAATAGGTATCGTGTGCGTTGCACTTACCCTTCGGGCTACTTTAAACCTCGCAAAGAGTTCCAACCAGCCAAAGCCATTTGCTATCGGCCATATTTTGCAAACAAAAGAACATTAAAGCTTGCATGAAATGAAGTGCCTTTGATAGCTGTATATCCGTGGCTGATGTCTCTTTCCTCGGACGGTAAGAAACACTGCTTTCGCGACAATGCAACACTTAATGAAAGATAACATGATAAACAAAATTTTACTTAAAACTAGAGCTCTCTTTCCAACTTCCAGACTGTGGTACAAGTCCCAAAAAATTCATCAGGTAGTTGTTCGTTTTGGAAGGATTTTCTCAGCGCTTGAATTATTCATGAAGTTTCTTTTCTGTTTTGGTTTGAAAGCGGCAGAGTTTAAAAGTTCATGTTTCACCCAGTGGGGATTCATGAATGTTTCATTGAAATTTGCATTCAGTATCTGGCGGTTCATGATTTATAGTATTATGTTTCAAGTAAAAAAGAAGAAAATAATGATAGTTAGGATTTTGGCGAGCTTCCCTTTGGAAATTTTTGTTACAATAGAGTTAGATGGAGTTTTACCACTTACTGTATTCTGTCAGGCCACGACCTTTTTTCTAGTTTGGCTCGCTGGCTTTTCTTTCCCATTCTATTGCTTGTCATGATCGAGTACCAAGGACAATGGTAGAAGGTTCCATTTTTGTGTCTTTCATGTGACCCGATTGGGAGTCGAACTCCTGACAAGTTCAGAATTATTCAGAAGCCAGTAAAATTCATTGGTTGAGAATTACTCATAGAAATGCTATATCTTTTTCGAATGGCAAGGGTTAGCCAAAGGACACACACACAGACACACATATATATGTATTCACATGAAGGGTAAACATCATGTTTGGACTTTGCTATAGATCAAGCAGGCTGTCCCAACATTTAAAGGCATATTTCATCATCCCAAACAGTTCCAATTCTCCCAACCTACTTACTTCTAGCCCCTCCCACATTTATCTAAAACTCATCTTTATCCAGACACAATCCTAGTTGATTGCTTGATGGCTTATCCCAGTGGCCATACAAGTCCATAATGTGTAATCAAGACACTCTCAGTGCCCATGTTGTGTAATTTAGCTATGATGCATTGTTTGAATGTGATGCCAATCAAAGAGCTGTACCAATTGAGAGTTTTGATATATGCATACTGAAACTGTAGTTTGGGATGACAAATGACTGCCTTTAAAGTAGATTATTCCTCTTAACAGGATGCACATGTATATATCTCGATTGCTAACTTCTATAGCATCACTTTGAATGCAATGAATTGGCCTGCTTCTAAAAATGACAACATTGGCATGTAAAAGCATTACAAATAACAAATATAAGTGTAGGAACCATAGGATTCCCCTCCCCTAGGATCCCCCCTGCCCCATGAAGCTCCCTCCCACTCCACATCCTTGGACCAACAATTTAAGTTGCTGTTTGTCATTTTGAAAGGGACAAACTTGATAGTATGATTGTTTGCTAGTTGGTGAATTACAAATTCTTCCCTTTTCTGCAATACATGTTCTATACAACATATGAATAACGGTACTACTGTAGTGATAACAGTATATGTGACCATTACAGTTTACAAACTTTCAAAGCACAAACAACAAATAAACCAATGAAACATGGAAAGAATATGACGGTCCAATAAAAATTGAGAATAAGAAGTGACAGATGGTATGAGAGAAAGGTATTGCTCACTGATTAGAAAGTCTGATATGTGGTTCCAGAACCCCACCCTATAGCCTGCACAAGCTCCACCCCTGTGACATATGTTGTAATGTTGTGCATTAACTGTAAAGCATAATGCCTGAATTGCCTGATCATCTCAAGTGGTTTTGGTTGATACATGCACTCAGTCTAAACTAAGAAATTTTGGAAACTAGAACATAAAGACTCATGTAAATAACTGCACATGAAAGAGAATAAATTAAATAGACTGCGTAGTGAAATTTATTACACACATTATACAACAGCCATTAGTTTTCTGTATTCCATAGTACTGCTATTTCACTACTAGAGTCCACAGCTCATGGTTCTTGCACCAGATATATGGCCATAGTTAGAGCATATGACTTGCAGTCGGGAAGTCTGGAGTTTAGACTCCTGGCCGTGTCATACCGAAGACTTTTAAAATGGAATCCACTGCTGTTGTGCTTGGTGCATGCTTAGCATAAGCAATGGACTTGGGAAAGCAAGCCAGTAAGTTTAAAGCAGCTAATGCTGTTATTTTTACGTTTCCAGTGTTCATCAAATGTACGGGATGTACTCCATACAAATGTAAAAAGCTTTAAAGACTAATGTACTTTAGTCTTTTCTTCGAAAATGAGCAAAAATTTGAAAAAAATCGAAAAGATTTCAACGGTTTCCAAACGCCATTCTGCCTTATTATCTTGCTCTAGCTCCGCCCAATGAATTTGATGCATATTCAGAAGGTCATTTTGAGAAGGAGTCAAGCAAAACGTAAACAAAACAGACAGTGAAATTTCGTTCAATTGATACATACCTTATTCAAACGGCCTTTATGTGTCCAATTTGCACATCGCATCGAACCGGCTGCGCAATTCGTTTGTTTCATTTGTGAACCCAGATTCAGTGACAAATTCCTATTCACTTGTTTCGGCTCCATCGTTCAGTTTTTAATTTTGTCGCTGATTTTGCTATTTGAATCCGTCCCAAGTTTCAAGATAATGTTCATTTTCTCGTTGATTTGATGCTGTAGCTTGGCATTCAAAAACAATCTTTGGGTTACATACGTGTGAAACTAACTGTCATTCTGTGTTGGGCCCGAACGGTTGTGAAAGGACTCCTGTAATGCATGTACACAACATGTGTGATATATTGGCAATACGTACATCGTTGTGTCAAAGGGTAGGCAGAATTTTACGTCATTCATTTCTTGCATTGTGATTGGTCAAATTGAGATAAGAGCCCGTTGTCTTTGCATAAGAGTTTAGCCGAAAAAAGTAGATGAAGTTTTTTTCTATTGTAATTAGCGCTCTAATTAGTGAAATTTCACCGGAAAAAAACCTGGCGTGAAGGATTTCTATTGGGTTGGTATCAAATGGAAGAGCAAGATTGAAGATTAATGATGAAGGTTATTTTTTTTTTTCATCAAACAACATAAGCTGCTTTAATACAACTGGAAAAAAGGCTGTGGCCCAGGCCTGACTCAAACCAAGTAACTCCATGTAATTTAATACCTCATGGAGATGTAACTGTTTGTTGTCCATTGCTAAAGTGCCATCTAGAGCATGTCACTCCAATTTTTAAATGAAACAATTATGAAACAACTAATTTCTTCATATTTCTCTTCCAAGTACCTTTCACTACCTTTCAGGACCTAACTATTGCATACCCAAGAGGTATAAAAGCAAGTTACACTACTTTAGTTTCACAATTAAGTGAGAAAAATATTGTCACATGATTCAGAAGAGCCATTTATGAAATCGAAGAGACTACTAGACTATATTACCTACAATTTGGTTAGTGTGGGAGCATTCTCTTTCTCTTTAATACACCTTGATGTGCCATTCATCACTTGTAGTGGCCTAGGAAGTGTTATACCAAATTTCAATGTTTCAGTGTCATTGTCCCATACATAATTGTGGTGTGCTAGCCATTGTTCAAAGAATTCCTTTTATACCCTCTCAGAAGGAGTTTCTCAAGTATTTTCTTCTCACTTTCCCAGCATTCTTCAATCCCAACTTGTCCTCGGGCATAACTGGTTTTCTGAAAATGATATTTAAGACCTCATTTACATAACACGCTGCAAAACATTGTTATATTTTGTCCGCGGTAGGCCCCAGAAAAGGTTTCCACGTGACAACAGTGTGGAATATTTCCTTTATACACCTCCTATTCTACGACTTGTGCCTGTCAAATTTGGATGCTACGCCCGAAGGCTAATGAAGAGTTTATTGAATCAGTGTCTGACTCTCTCAATTCTGCAGTTTTGAGCAAACACAGCCGCTGCTGCAGTAGTCGGTACAAACACATGCTACCTCAAGTGCACGCCTACTCTTTAGAATATATCAGGGATAAATTCTCCTTGTCAAACGAGGAGAAGAATCGTGCAACAATGCGAATAAATCCTGTGCCCCCTTAGCGAAGGTGTTCATAGTGATGTGACTCTCTTACAAGTGTATTTTTTGAGTGATGTTTAGTCCATTTCTTTTATATGGAATGACAATATGAAGTATCGACACAGATATGATGTGTACAGAGGAAGTTGAAATAGTAGTATCGTCACTTTTGTATGTAAAGAAAGCTTTCTCTCTGTTTATATGCCAATACCTCTTGAGAATTGAATCTCCATTTATGCTAACAATCTGCCTGAAGTGGTATATTTCTTACTCCGTTCAAGAGTTTTACTATTGCATATGTAACCCTTAAGGATGTAATTGTTATGGCTTTTTCTGAGGGAAGCGCATAGGGCATGTCAAATATTGAAGTCTGCTCAAACAAAGAACAGTGGTCAAATGTGCTTGCTGTATGAAGTGGGAATACTAAGTAGCAGGAAAGATTGTGCTTGCACATTGATTTTTTTTTTGTCGCAAATTTTCATGTCTGGGACTATTCAGAGAATGGAACATGATTTTAGCCATGTTTTCATGCTGACTGGTTTTGACATGCAGTTTATTTCATTGTGCTAATCTCTCCTCTCTTGGTTGCATTTAGTCTGAAAGAGCTGGTACACATGGGCTTTGTATTTATTAGTCAAACTGTATTTGTATTAATTATTAAGCTGCATTTACTTTGCATTGCAAGGTGTTATAGTGTGGTTTGATCTTTGTAATGTAAAATTGGCATGATGAGATTTCAATGGAATTAAGTGGTGTGAGAAGTACATCCAGCGGCTTGCAACAATTTTGCTTTCAAAATTTATCATGTCTATTTCACCCCTTATTACCCGCTGAGAAAAACAAGATGGGAGGATTTTGGAATCTTCTTCTTCCTCAAATAACAAACCTTAATTGCCTCATTGATTTGACTGCTCTCTGGGTGAGCTTTCAAAGAGAGAGAAAAGTCTACCTATCCCCCCCCCCCATAAACAGTACCTCATAATTGTGTACCTCCTCTCTTAGCTGAATATATATACTAAAATGGTGTAATCTTTTCATTGAGTAGAGGGGCTAAATATTGTCTAAGAGGGGGGGCAAAATTTTGGGGGTCCATTACCTTTTGCCTTTCAAATAGTGTATCATGAATATAGTTGTATATTGAAATGCCTCTTGATTCCCCCAATTTTACTGAATTTAAGGGTTTGAAAGTCATGTAGACAATAAAAGAAAATGATTTAAGGTGGATGGACCCCACTAATGGCTGACTATACAGTCACTATACAAAAGCACTGATCAGATTCGTCTATGGAAGGCTGAAAAGGAATACACCTCTTACGTTGTTCCAAAACATGTGACTCTTATACACCATCTTAACCTAACCCTTTTCCTAACACTGAACTCATTGTGACCTTTTCTGAATATAGAGACATCGAAACAGAGATTGATAATTTGATAGTGTCCCTGATGAAAATGGTGACCATTGGTCATTACAAACACTGAATACCCTTAATCAGTCCAGCATTGTCTTTTATTTCCATTTAAATTTCCATTTTGTTCCTCGGAATGAAAAAAACGGAAACGGGGGGGGCTAGGGGGCTTTAGCCCCCGCACTTTTTTGCTGTGGGCATTTTGGGCCGCCTTAAACTGAATTTTGGGCTGCCTTAAACTGCATTTATTTTATTGGACATATTGGGCCGCTTCGATGATTAGCCCCTGCACTTCAAAATTCGCTCTGCGGCCTCTGGTATTCCCCTCTCACTGATACCTGTAGTATCACCCCATCCCAGGCATAAGCTGGGAATTGTCAAGGGGAAGGGTAAAACACATTGACAGGCTCCCCATGCATATACCTCCACGGAGTAACATGAATCTCATTAGCAAAATTTTGGCCACTCATGCCTCTCAGTAGCCAGAAATGGCACTTAATTACCAGCATCTACATCGCCCCTCTCTAACCTCCTATTTACCTTTGTAATCCCCACTTACCCGCAACTAAACCCTGGTAATTAAACCTCCAATAGGAGGTAAGTATTGGGGCTCGTAGATTCCCAATCCAGGGAGTTTTGGGGAATTTATCGTATATATAATTATAAATTCTACAGTTCAACAGCTATATCCTACAAGAAATCTTCACGAAGTCCCACAAATATCCTGGGAAGGGGATCGGCTTTCGGCCCTCCTCTTAATCTTTGGCTGTGCACCAGCTGCCCTATACCTGACTCACCTGTCCCTCACAGACACATATAGTTAAGTGTTGCTAGGTAACACCAACCTTAATTCATTGTATTATATGGTTGCATGTTTGCACAGTCGGAGTGTATGGGTAAAGGTTACCAGCAGTTGCTCTTCCAGCCAGTCGGCAGGAAACTGCATGATTTCAATCATAGGGGACAATTTATTCAGGAAACTGATTTCAATCACAGGGGACAAATTATTTGGAAACATTCTATGACTTCCTGACGCAAAATGATGCATTATCATCAATGACGCAGCTTTATTAGAAATCAAGTTTTATCCGTGTCACATCTTGAATATTATTGTTTAAGTTACTGAACTTGATAGGTAAACAAAAATGATGACATCAGAAGAAATTCTTAGCAAACAGTCTCCTGCGTAATAGCTAGCTAGGTCACTTGTATTGCAGGTATCCTAACTTTTATGAAGAAATGATACGTTTAGTTCCATGACCAAATAAAGGTAAATTAAATGTATTTATCATCTTTTAAGTTGCTGTGTTTTTTTAAGAAACTATAGCAACTACTCTCAATCATAGTTCGTATTTAAGTCGTGGCATACTGCATAAGGATGATACTCTGTAAGGGGGATAGGGTATGGGGGCTAGGGTATGGGGGCTAGGGCTTGTGGGCTAGCCTATTAGGATTGGGGAAGTAAAGTTGTTCCTGGGTAACTGTATCATAGGAAGATAGCTTTTTCATTCAATATTTATTTTGAAATTTTGACATTTGAATGAATTGACCACAACTCATTGCTAATTGGACATAGTGGTTTATTGTGTCTACATCTACTGTGTCATCTCCAAATAGAATTATCCCTAAAATAAGACAAGGGGAGACTAGACCTCTGTTTGGGTGAATGGAATATTGTTTTCATCTTCACAAAATAAAGATTTTACCACAGTGCAGGCTTTCTAACTTTCACAATGTCTTAGTCTCTTTTTTTTTTTGAATTTCAGTGTGGTGAAGGTGTTCAAAAGTTTTTGTCTTTTGTGAAAGTCTTTTTCATGGTTCTAAGGTATTCTTGGTGTATATGTAGGTATGTCAATCATTTGTGAAGTGTAGTGGTATCAATGCAACAGTTGTATAAATATTACATGCAATAAATAACCATCTGTTGCCCAGAAACTTAACTTGGACAGCATTCACTTACACCACTTGAAGTGGGTCAGTCA
Organism: Holothuria scabra; assembly: GCA_037179385.1. Classification (NCBI taxonomy): domain Eukaryota; kingdom Metazoa; phylum Echinodermata; class Holothuroidea; order Aspidochirotida; family Holothuriidae; genus Holothuria; species Holothuria scabra. The sequence continues at coordinate 9,633,575 of CM074195.1, read as the reverse complement.
TTTTATTTTGTTTAAAGGCAGTCATTCGTCACCCTAAACTACAGTTTCAGTATACATACATCGAAACTCTTAATTGGTACAGCTCTTTGATAGGCATCACATTCAAACAATGCATCATAGCTAAATTACACAGCATGGGCACTGAGAGTGTCTTGATTACATATATTATGGACTTGTATGGCCACTGGGACAAGCCATGAAGCAATAAACTAGGATTGTGTCTGGATTACGATGAGTTTTAGATAAATGTGGGAGGGGCTAGAAGTAAGTAGGTTGGGAGAATTGGAACTGTTTGGGATGATGAAAATATGTCTTTAATGGTTGGTGGTACATATTCTTTGGTAAACAACTGGTGGTACTTACATAGATGTACAGTACATGTAAAGCTATCCTTTGTATGGTGCGCATGTAAAAATGTTACCATGGCAACAAAGTTTATGCTGAAGTTACATAAATATAGTACAACAAATGAAATGCTATGAGATAAAATTATTAAATGGAAAAAAAAAAAATAGAGCCAATCACTTTGACGACATTTTGCTGAAATTGCAATCGTACACTATAGTTGTGGGTTCGTGGATTCCATGCTGTGTTCTTTGATTCAAAAATTTGTCCATTGCGTAGGTCTACAGTATTTCACAGAATGGCAAAATGTCAGCTGCATGTTACTGTAGAAACTTCTCACAAATTCGATTTATTTTGCCTAAGTACCCTCTTTTCCTAAAGTGCATTTGTGCAATTGAAACCTGTGCATAGTTACAAGGCTCGCAGAAATTTTAGTTGATTGCTTGTTTATTAGGATGAAAGGCAAAAGGTGCATCTTTTAAACAAAATTACAGCCTTGAAGTATTCAGAAGGATGCAGCCAGGGATGGTAACGGCTGATGGCAGATAAATATTTATCTTTTTATCAGTACTAATGGAAAGTGCATGGCTGCTACTGATGGTAGATTAGACATACTTGACGATGGGGTATGGAAGGTAAAAATCTAGCAATCGGAGAGTTTTTATGAGGTTTTGCTTTTCCTAACTAAAGACACAGACTTTCAGAAAGTTCACTAAATGCCTGTAGCAACTCACTGCTTAATCAAGGGTTCGTGCAGAGTTCCTAGAAATCCTGAAAAGTCAGGATAAACTGAAATTTGGATTTCCCTACCTTGATATTTTAATTGTCTGGGAAAATGAGCACTTGTTCAAAAGGTCCTGTTTCATCATTGTATCTAATGGTTTATAGAAGCTCCCTTCTTATCCCCTCAAAGGAAAAAGAAGATTTTTAGTTAAAAGATCCATTTGAGATTGTTTAGACTGTAAATGAGTTGTATTGTTGAAGGAGTATAAGAAAGAACTTCTTGTAACCTATAGACAAATCCAGACAGATTGTGATGGTCTGATTTTATTCGGTCATTAGGGGTCCACTACCTTTAATCTTTAAATTTCCTTCCTTACCTGTTCCATGGATGGTTGTACACTGAAGTGTATCTTAATTTCCTCAACTTCACTGAATATGAGGATTTGAAATTCACATAGACAATAAATGAAGACAATAAATGAAGATCATTATTAAAGGCTGATGGACTCCACTAATTGCTGCCTACAGTCACTAAAAACAAGCGCAAATCGGATTTGTATATAGGGTGCTAAGTTGAAGAAGATATGTCAAGGATTTGTCAGAATTGAGTCCTGCAGGGGCGCATTTCAGCAGGATGGTTAGAAACCTAAATGTGGTGCCAGCAGGCAATTGGGAGGGGGGGGGGGCAGTTGCCACCCTGACCATATGGTAGCTTTGTCACTGAGCTAGAGAGGGGATCTCCAATATCGCCCCATATGATTATTAGACAGCTGTAAAAATGCAATTCTGCCTCACCAAGACGTGGGGTTATCATAATTTCTGGATTACACCTTGCACCTAGCTATCATGCATCAGCTATACCGTTATAAACAGGTCAATGACCTGTTTGTGTGTGGAATTTTGTTAACCTTTAGTTTTACTTCCATACTTCAAGATGGCCCTCTCAAATTAAACCATTCCTGTTATAAGAAAAACTTCCAACAAGATTACTAGTCATTAGCTTTATTCCCTGCTGCAGAGGATGTGGGGACGCTATGTCAAGGAAGTACCTCTTGCTGTCAATTGCTCTCTCCTCAGCATAGGAACTAATCCAATTATTACGTACACAATTAGTTTACGTCACTGTGGCCCTTCACTACATCTTCCAATATAACAATTTACAGCAAGGCAGGAAGACCCACTTCTGTGAATTTGTGTCTTGTTGGAAACTGCAACTCAGTGTGATGTCACAAAAACTTTGTCCAATCACAGCAGCTCTCTGTGCCAGCCTCAGGGGCATGACAAATCCCTAAGCTTGTTTTCGCACTAATCACATTTCCTCTGTGTGTGTAGTTTGCACCTTTTGAGGTTTCTATTGGGACAAAGGTTTTCTAGTGGCAGACTGTTGTTTAGTCATTCTGTGGGAGTTCAATAGAACAGTTGATGGGCTTTTAGCTCCATACATCCCTAGCTATTGTGATTTGGATTTGAGGAATGTATGCTAGTGTGTGATCTTGTGATTTCTTTTTTTTTTTTAGTGGAAGTAAAAAGAAGTTAGAACTTCAATGATGACAGCATATACTAGACTGTGTGATTGCCAAAATCATTAGGTGTTAACTGTTTATTCTGCAAACAAGGTTTTCCTTTCGTTGTGTAGTTTTGAAGCTATTATTGGAAATTCTCTTAGTTATGACATTTGACTCTTGCAAATGAAGGAAATGGTTTGATTTTAATAGCCTGGAGATTTTCAGCAGTTTTGATAGCTGGGTGGAATGTTATTCAGTGCTAGCGTTGTCTTGGTATCCTAAAGACGTGTTGCTGCATTCTGTTCATTTTAAAATCATTTGTCTGTGTGGAACCTGATAGTGGATTTATATTATCCTGTGTGGAAGTTATCATGGCCCCAGTGCATGTAACTGCCATGGTCCCGCCAACAAGGACGTCACGGAGGGCTACATCTCTGTATGGATCTAGACCCCGGAGGTAAAGTTATTTGGCTACAATCAGTTGGTAAAGCTGTGTTTGGGAGCCTTGAGTATATTCTCTGAAATTAAAAAATATAAATCATCAGGTTTACTGATTAGTTTGTAACCTAGGAATATTTTAATTATTTTTTTCTGATTGAGTGTCATGATTTTATAGTGACTTATACCTGGGGTTTCATTACAAGTCTCATGGAAATGCAACTTTTTAGGCTCATGCAATTTACTGAGTAATGGTAATTTCCTTGTATGTTTCATGCATTTATGTAATTTGCAATTTAGCTGTGCAACCTAAGATTTTATAGCTCTGCTGAGTAACCTGTGGCAAAGTGCATGCTTTTGGTCAATTTTTCTTTATGTACACTAACTTCATGAGTTAACCATATGAATAATAGTTGATGCACATTATATGTTGTTTGTATCTGTGCTATTGATGCCATGTAAATAATAAAGGTACTTTTTCATTTTTGTATTGAGTGTGTGTTATGTCCAGTATGCACTGATGCAGTACAGTTAAGGTCTAAATAGGGTAAAGATCGATGTTTTTCCTAAATGTTTGAGTTTTGTCTGCTCAAGGAGTTGCTAGAGACTGCCTCAGTTGGTTAGTTAGATGAGCTAGGATTTACATCCTGTTGTAAGACTGAATACCAATTCACTGGAGTCAAGTCTGTGAAAAGTCTCCCTTTAATAATTTAATCGACTCACCTTACTAAGCCAAGTAGGCATGTAGCCAGGATTGTGTCATGGGCGGGGTGGGGGGGGGGCAGATAGGAGGGAAAATTCTCAGGATAGAGAGAAAAAAGTGCTATTTCAGGTGTTTTTGCATTGCAAGGTTGGATCATAGGGGGGTTCTAACCCCCAAAACCACCCCTGTGGCTACGCCACTGAAGCCAAGTTACATAAAGGCCTACTGGGTACCGTTTCTGCTGATTGTAGTATAATATATTGCTATCCACGGCTAAGGCCAGGTGGCAATTCTGCAGTGAAATTCCAGCTTGCATTAAAAAATTCAAATGACTCCTGGACTACATTTCTGGCTAGGCCTTAATGGTTGCTACAGAAGCCAGATTTTATTTGCCCCAGATTTTGCAATTTTTTTTTTTTTTTTTTTTGTTCTTTATTGTTTTTGAGTGGCTATTTAATGAAAACAAGTTTGCAGCTCATTTTGCTATACTTCTGTCACTTAGATTAATATGCCATCAAAATTTGGTGTAGTTCCATATATTTTCTGTTACATTGCTATGGATTATTTCACAAAAAGCTGAAACAGAAGCACAAATGTCACACAGTTGGAGAAAAAAAAATCTGCTTCTGCCTGATTTGTGTCTGACTATGTAAGACACATAATTGTAGTCTTTAGACTAATCACTCACAAACATGCAGCTCTCTGCAGACATCTGCTCAATGTTAAAGTCACTCTAAAATAAAGCCCCCTTTCAGGCCCCCCAAAGTGGCTGTTTCCTGCCAGAGGTATAAAACTGACTTCATTAAATTTCACGTTCTTCAGATCAGTTCCCCCAATCCCTCCTGAAATCAGCTTATACGATGACGGATAATCGTATCCTAAGACAAAAGCGATATCGTCCAGTTTAACAGCCGCTTAAGAGGAAGTTTCAACTTCTGCATTTTTGTCAACGTATTGTTACAAGGAATGTTTAGCTTGGCATACAATTGTCACAGGATGTAGCAGTGTATACTTTCGATATGAAACATTCTTAGAAAAATTTAAAGGGAAGAATCCCTGGAAGGAAATACTTTATTTTTTGAAAGTTGGGGGATTTTGTAATTTTGCTTTTTATTCTGGAGGATAAACAGTATTGTGTGTGTTTTTTTTTTTTTTTTCCTTTTTTGTTAAAATGTTGCTATATGTTTAGAATTTTGTAGTATGAACAAAAATTAACTCCCACATATCATTTGTTATGATGTTCTTTTTTTGGTATTTTTGAAACTTGAAAAAGTAACACTGGCTTAAGTTTAAGGTACCCTGCCAGGAAGATGGTGTTATCAAACCTAATATTTTTCATGTGAAAGATTAACAGTTTGTGGGAGATTTTTAGGCCTGGAGAAATAATTTAACATTTGTGTGTTGATTGTATGTGACATCTACAATAACTGTTTTCTTATTTTTTATTTTATTTGCTATTGTGGAAATTGTGAAGTTTTAAGTCTGTTTAGGCCTATTTTGTAATGCAGAGAAATTATAAACTATGTGGCAAGGATGTCCTCTATCGTTTCTCCCCTCTTGTTATGTGCTTAAACTGTAATGAAAAAATCACTAAGGTTGGTTCTAAAATTGCTGTACTAAGTTGTTTCTCAACCATTGATGGAGAAGTTTGTGTACCATGATGATGTACATGTCAGACTTTTTTTTGTTTGGTTGAGAAGGAACAAATTTTTGTTTCTGCCATGTTGGTCATAAATCTTCATGACCCCTCTTCTATACCCCTGTCCCTGTAGGCCTATATAAATCACTCATTTTCCAGTCTAAGAGGACTATAGGTAATTTACACCCTGTAAAGGAGGGCAGCCAGTATGATCAATGTTCAATTAAGTGCAAGGGATTTATTATGGGCATGTTAAATATATTGTGAAAGTAATTGGTGCCTGGGTTCATGTCCCAAACCATGGAGGTGTTGTGATTATGAGGGTCTCTTGCACACCCCAGTCTCTTTGCCCATGAATAATTTGCTTACCTGGTGTACTTTCACACTTGTTCTCAAGTACAGTAGTGGATCTGTCAGAGATCTGCATCTGATCCACCCCTCAAGATCAACTTTGTACTCGGGATCAAATCCAGAGAATTTGATCCACTCAGGGGGCCAATTTCGACCTATTGCAATGTTCCCAAGGTTTGCTGTTCCAGAGGTTCAATGTTTCTGAATGTTGGGAACATCCATACCTCTGGGAACATCGAACTGCAGGAATAATGAACCTTGTAATCATCGTCAAGTCATCGAGATAATACGAAAACAGGGAACATCAAACCTTGGGAACATTTAACCCTGGGAACATTGAGTACCGCACACCCTGCCTGATTAGGACTTGAGGTGGGAATCATAAATTGTGCATGAGAGCTCAGAGGATAAAAGTATATAACCCAATATCAAAATGACCTATGACGCAATATCACTTCTCTTCCTTCGAAACACAAACAGGCGCAAATCATGAAAGGGTATTTGTGGACAGTATTTTGTCAGAGCGTATATTTACGTAATTTTATGTTTGTTGATTGCTTGCTCAGGGCTTTTCAAGTGTTAAAAAGGAAGACCATTGATCTTGAGGAAAAGATCTGATCTGAACCTCATCATCTCCCTTTAGACCTTCCTCAACTTGCTTTTCTACTGTATCAAGTGTTTATGACTCCAAATTGGTGTTACATTCTATTGCTATCTTGTTTGCCAGATGCTAGCTACAGTACCCTTCAAGCAATTTGGCCTTGCTTAATTTTAAATTTTCATCCTCCTACATAAACTAACCACTGAAACCTGTGGAGTTGCACTGATTAAATTAAATGAAAACTTGTTAAAAAGCCTATTCCTCTAGATTAATAGGCATTGTTGAATTGAGCTCATGGGGATAACCTTGTCCAAGTGATATCATTTATTAAAAGCTTTGAAAGTCATCATCTTATCTTAAAGAGGAAGTTGGTTATCTGAGAAACAATTGACCAAATGAAGTGCCTGGGAGAGCTAGCTTGAATTTGTTTCACCTTGCTTGCTTCCTTCAGCGAGTCACATGCTTGGTGGCATGGTTTAAAATGCTTGCATAGCATTGCGATGCGTTCATAGGCCTAGCTACCTCACAAAAGTATCATGATGCAGAGCATACTAAAAAGCTATCCTGGACCTGCACAGTCAGAGTCCTGTAAAACCGTTTGCCTTATCTTCTTAAGGAAGTTTTAATGTCATGATTCTGTATTTGTGGATCATTGTTAGCACTGGAAGTGCCTGGATGGCTTGCTGTCAAGTCATACGTTGGGTATATGGCCCATGGGATTAGCTTAGTCACGTGGATTGTCATTTGTCTGATGACAAATCATTAAGAGTTCCACATGACTAAGCATGAAGCTAGGAAATGTGACAGGCAACTTTTATCTAGGATGGCTAAGGCTTGAATGTTTCTTATGGATGTGTGAGTGCATTGCACTTTCATTCTGCTGTCCTGTGTATATACCAGGGAGGTGCTGGAGTCCCATCTCTAGCAACTCAATGGTAATAACATACATGTAATCTGTTGAGATGTAATTGTAGATAATCTTGCAACATTTTCATTTTTCCTTTAATGAGTTGCTAAGTATAAATATACCCAAAAGCTTACAGTTGCGGTGTTATTCATTCCTGACATCTTTTCTGCATAACATTGCAATGCACAGAAATTACAGTGACATTAAAGGGGAAGTTTAAGCAAAAATTTTATTTTCATATGTGAAAGAAAAACCACATGTACACAGTGTGGTGAAACTTCCATTCAAATCAGACATGTATTTCTCAAGATATCAGTATATGAAGTCAGTAGATTTGTGTTCCCAATTAAGGGCAGCAGAGCTTAATTGTATCACTTCCTCACATAGACAAGGAATGCTTTGTTTCCCTTTGTGTTATCAGACTCTTGTGTTGACTTTGAAGTTAGTAGGAATAGGACCTCCCTGTGGGGGTTGCAAAGTTTGTAAAGTTCTCATGCCACTTATGCAATCACATTTTAATAATATGGGATTGAGAAAAAAATCCACTCTAAATTTTAAAGAAAAACAAAAGACTGTGCACTAATGTGGGGATATGATGTCATATGTGTTTGCTTCAAGTTCACTTTTTGTTGAAAATGTGAAAAGTTTACATGCTCATATCTTGAGAACCACACATCCTAGGTCAATGCAAATTTCACCAAAATGCTTAGAATAAGAACCCCTCTAATATACCAAATCCTGTTGTGACCTTAAACCCTTCTTTTAAATTGAAAAAAAAAATGTGTATTGTGAGGGAAGCAACACATGTTAGTAATTCTTCCAGGCAATTTCTTGGTTTTGCTGTCGGAGCAGGAGATAATTATAAAGCCTTGTGCAGGGTTTTACAATCTCAGCATTTTGGAAATATGGATCACCAGCTCTTAGTGCAAAGATTCCAATAAATATATCTTCTCTCTCAAAAATCAAATCTACCGTCCTTGGCCTTACCTCTTACCTGTACATTTGTCTTTCATTTATACATGCTTTTATTCCAGTAATATGTAAAGCTTGGATGCAAAATGCCTTTTATGCAACTTTTTGGTACTCATCAGTAATGGCTAATTACATTGTTAACACAGATTTGTTGCAAATTATGTAAATCTAAATTATGTAAAATGTACATTTTTAAACCTAATTACTCATACAGGAACAATGTGAGAGTGATAAAGTCAGGGCTAATCTCCACATCTGCATTTCAATAATAACTGTTTGCCTGCTGTATATTTTGTTCAATTAACAACTCCAGTGCCCCTATAGTATTCAACTTTGAAGGGGAAAATGCATGCATGCATGCATGCATGCACTCGCATGCAATGCAGTACACTTATAGGGAAATATTGTGTGTTCACAAGGAAATTTCATCCTTTTAAAACAAATATTCGTTGGCAAAGATTGATAAGTAATTAAAAATAAGGCAGTGTAGTGGTCTTCTTTTCAAGAAATAGGTTTCCCTCAGATAGAAATTCAGTTGTTTGTTGCTCGGGAATAATTTGTTCACCCAAACTTTCAACATTTCAATAGATGAAACATCCATTCTTGTGCATAATATTTTGAGGAGATGAACCCATTGCTGGGGTATATTGTTGGGACTGAATGATTTGATAGTGACTGCAACTATTTTCTTTTAGTGCTTTGTTGGAGAATTTTAAATGCAAATTTCTCATTAATCCTGTGTCTTGATTTGCTCTTGGGAATCACATTACAATATTTTTCCTCCTTAATTGTGAAATTACTGTAACTGGGAGTATACCGCTTAGTTCACCTTAGTTTACATGCAACTGGTGCTGAATTGGTATGAGAGATATTGGGGAAATAAGGAAGTTGTGAGATGTTGTTTCAAAGTAGATTTGAGGTGACTGCTTGCTCTTGCCCTAAATAAAATAAAATCCTTTTTTACCAAGGATAGATTACAAATTACAGGATGGTGTAATAACGGAAAATGGCCAATCGCTACATTTATTCCTCTAATCAATAAACAGAAAAATTCAAAGGATTGTAAGATATCACAGGTTGGCAACAATGCACCTGACCTATATGTATTTCAAGGTGTCGGGTAGCTGTAAAATGGCTTGTCGAAGGAAGCATTCTGGTACATTGGTACAGATTCTGTCAACAATCGATTTTGTATTCTAGATCACAGCGTGACCGCCAAGTTGCAGGATGGTGTCGAAGTAGGTGGCTATCTGAATTGAATAATTTTTACTGTCTTCCCACACAGGTTGTTATTATGTTATCAAACTAGAGCAAGGGGCCTGTGGAAGGAAGATACAGTATACTAGATTAATTGCTGAAGATTTCTAGATGCATAACATATGTGTTCAAATATATAGGAGTTACTATACAGTATACAATACATAACAACATATTTTCGAGAACAAGCATTCATTTCAAATTCTCAAATTTGTATATTGAGGTCTTGCCTTATGAGTTTGGACTCATGCGAATGAGTTAAAATTTGCAGACTTTTGTCAATGCATGGCTCTTGAACAGCCAGGGGTTGTGAGTGGGGGTTGCTAATCACAGTGCCCAATATTGCTGTCCTGCAGTGGCGTAGCCTCGGGAGGGGGTGGTTGGGGTATCAGAACCTCCCCATGACCCAACCTTGTGCAAATGCATAATGCACCTAAAATAGTGGGTTTTTCTTTCTATCCTTCAGATTTTTCCCTCATGTCATGCCCCAACGCCTCCCCCCATGACACAATCCTGGCTACGCACCTGCTGTCCTGGGCGAGAGCCTTCCCTAAGTTCCCTGTTCCCTGAGATACAGCCCATTGAAACATCTGGCATCATTTGAAGTCAAGTTTTTGTTTGTTCCATTAAAGCCATGTACAATTTGAATTTCTTAATTCTGTGTATATGCTGTGTGTGCATGAGCACTGGTTGTTAAAAAGTTTTGTTTATTCACCCTAATTTTTTATTTACCCACTTTTTTTAGAAAGATAACAGTTAGAATATTTAACAATTTTTTAAAAAGATGTCTACTTTATATCTTTCAGGAGGAGAGAGATGGAGGGTCAGTCTTACAGTGAAGAATCTTCCAGCAAAGAAAAGGCTGTCAATGGAAAGGTGAGTTTCCTTCTCTCGTAACGATTCTATCATATTATCCACTTTTTCTCACTTTAATGAAAGTTTCAAGAATTCCCGATGTAACCGGCATTGTTGGAATCAACCATAAACATGTAGCTACCACTGAGTATATGTAAATATTGAACTTGCACCCAACTTAGTCCACAAAAAATTTGCCATTGGTGATGGTGTATGCACTGCTGGTTAGTCTAAAAGTGATCAACTTTGCAGGCTAATATATTTATTGCAATTGTTTCTCATGTTGGCATCACTTTGTGGACAGGGAAACAAGGTTGTTGAGGCCTCCCAGTTGTATGGACTCATGAGTCCACCTGCCCTGGCCCATTTTTGGGGAAGTGGGTAGCCATGATGCAATTGTTAATGCAAAAAGCAGACTTGCATTCACATGCTTGAGGAGATATTATAACCTCAAACCACTGCAAATTCAATCACTAACACATTTATATACTACTATCTGCACAACATGCCTAGCCAGGATCCATTTTAGTCACATTGCCTCCAATACAGGTTTGATTAGATTTAATAGCACATTCACCATTCACACAAACTTGAGCTGAAGTTTTACAGTTTCTGGCAAAAACAATTCTTTGCTTTACGACACAATGATGTAAGAGTGCAGAAAATTCCCTGATTTCAGGAAATTGAAAGTTTTGTACGAAATTCTCTGAAAATTTATTTTCCTAGATAAAACGTAAAAATGTATTTAGCTAATAGCAAAATTTGAAGTCTCTAGGAGGGGTCAAAATTTTTAGGGGGCCTCTCCCTCACCTTCCCTGGTCCTCCTTGGCTACAGGCCTGGTCATCTGTTCATACCATTTAGCTGAGCACCATCTTCTGTCAGCTATTTTATCAGGAGATTGTTGGTAATTCCTTGAGAAATTAGTTAGCTTTTCCAGGTGTGCTATAAATCACACTCCGCTAGAAATTAAGGAGTGTGGTAGGTATGTCAAAATTGATACATTTACCTATATTAGTATATATTCTTTTTCTAGGGGTGCAGAAAATCTCACTCCTCATAGTGATGTGAGGTGAGTCACCATGAGTGATGTTGTAATGAGTGATGTTGTACCATCACACTCGTTCACCTCAAAAGTTAAGGCCTGGAAAAGGCACACTAAATTTGTCTGAAATACTTACATCAAAGTGTTAAACAATTACACTGCCGCTGTGCTTTTGTGCTTGGGTGGGCTCTAATTGTCCAGTTAAGTTGGACTTATTGGCTCTTATTGCACGGGGTGGGCTAGCTAGCTCTCATTGTCCAAGTTGGGCACCTTGGAAAAGCTTCCTTGTCCAAATTCTGGGAGGAATTGACAAGTTGAAAAGCATAGCACTATGGAAGGTAGTACTTCCATGCTGAAAGGTTGATATATAGTGAAAATATGTTCAGCAAATAGTTCTGATAGAAGATGAGGTAAAGTACTATGGCTTGTAGATCTATTTACATTGCCAGTTCCCACCTCCTATTTACATCATCTTACCCTACTTACCTGCGGTAATCCTTTGGCAACTTATAGACGAATCCAATTAGCGCTTGTTTTTAGTGACTGTAGGCCGCCATAAGTGGGGTCCATCGGCCTCAAACCGTCTTTATTTATTGTTTACATGAATTTCAAACCCTCATATTTAGTGAATTTGGAGAATTTAAGATACAAATTGTACAACCGAACCATCCATGATGGAGGTAAGCAAGGAAATCGAAAGATTTAAAGGTGATGGACCCCAGTTATGGCAGACTGAAATCAGACAATCACTTGTTGTCTGGATTCGTGTATAAATTAGCATGATGGGTTCAACATAGGGGGAGCCCAAAGGAAGAACCCACAGGGTGACTCCTCACCCTCTTTACCTTGTCCCACACAAAGTTTCTCGAGGCAGTTTGGGAAAATCCACAAAGTACTTGCATTTTGGGTTTTGGGGTAACTTCACAGAACCCGTCATTTGCCAGACTCTTCGTAAACCACCAAAATAACTGTATGATTTAGACAATCTTGTAGAACTGGAAATATCAAATTGTGCAATGATAAAAGAGGAAGTTACTAGGTATGGTAAATATGCTATAATTGACTTTATTCAAGGGAAGCACAATGTAGGCTTTTAAACTGTCATTTTCTCCCCAAATTCTGTTATGTGGCTATTTTGAGGTGTAAAACTAAAATGTTATTGTCAGCAATTTGATTTTCCCAGACTTGTATTTAATTTAATCAATTGGACCTATACCATGCATCGATCCACACAATTTGCTGCTAGTTCTTCAAAACCCTGTTGCGCAATTAAATCCTTTTTGTAATGTTGCTTCTTTTAGCCCACCAAATGTACTTTTTATTTTTTTATTTCCAAACTCAGAACCACATATACTCAGAAATAGCCTATGTTATGGAGGTGTACATTAACAGATAGATGGGATTCAAGGACAATTCAAGACAAATGTTTTATATTTTGTCAGCTAGATAAATAATGAAAAAGCAAAGTTTAAAGAGGATCCAAGTTCAGCTTCCAAATATCTTTTATATCCATTTCAAATCCTACCCTTTAGTAAGTTTAGTCGCTTTGTTTGACAGGCGGAGAATGCTTTGGTCATTTTCTAGAACCTCACCAGCCTTTACACGAATCCGGAGAGACAAGTGATGGTCTGATTTGAGTCGGACATAATTGGGGTCCATTGCCTGTATGTATAGTATGATTGTCATCAAGACTGGAAAAAATGTTTTCTTCCCAGGAAGGGAGTAAAATGATTGGGGCTATGTCAATGTTCCCAGGGTTCAATGTCCCCAAGGTTCAATGTTCCCTAATCTTGGGAACATCCGCACTTCTGGGAACATCGAACCCCCAGGAAAAACAAACCTAGTAATCATCAACAAATCATTGAGGTATATAAACGGGAACATCGAACCTTGGGAACATTGAGCCCCTGGAACATTGGGTGGACCCCAAGTTATTTTCCTGGAAGGAAGTAAATTTCCCACACTCCTGTCTGTATTTTCATGAGCAGAAAATGAAAACTTCCTTCCAATTGCCTTAATTTTCCTTAGCTTTCCAACTTTTTTCCACCCATGACTATTATGGGGTCATAGAGCCACCACCTACTGAATCTTCTTATTTTATAGTTGTTGCATAATTTAATGACTACAGTAGCACTGTTTGCTAAACTTCAGTGTCAAACTTTGTATCTAGCTTCACTATTTTGTTGATAATAAAACCTGATTTGAGGAGTGTCTGTCTGCATTTTTGAAGTCAAAGATGAAGGCAGGGAGTCAGATTGTCAAATGGTTGGGAGGGTGAACAAACTGCCTGCATTTATTGAAAACATCAAATCATCAAATGGAACAGCCTATAATGTATTATATAAATAATTGCTGTTAATAGTGAGAGAACGGGAAAAATTAAAAGGTTAGACATTAAAACTAAGTGGAATCTGGGTTCGTTGCCTAGTGAGGAGTGCTTATAGTCTGAGGTACCTTAAAGGTACCAGCCTGCTATGTTGGTTCCTAAAAGAGTTTCTTCCCATAAATAGAAGGAATTAAATCGGGGTGATTTAAAGTTTGAGGAAATGGACTTGCATCTCATGATGTGCTTATTATGTATGCTCCTGATTTCCAACTGCAAGAGTTTTTAAACCAACATTCAAGTTGATTAGAATCTTGCTTTTGTTTTAAAAAAAATACACACACACACTTGTAATTCCTCATCATTTAGAAATCAGCTACACTGTACCTGAATTTGAAAAAGCCATTGCTTTTCCACTGCCACGCATTCCACCAGAAACTAGAAGAGGCGGGATTTGTTACTGCCAAACTCCAAGTCAGCATTGATGGTGCCCTTGGCTAAAGTTACAGGGGGGTTTGGTTGAGGAAGGCTTACTTCAAGGGCCCTATAGGGTGCAGTCTGAAGATTATAAAGGCTATTTAATTAAATTTGAACATTGCTGCAAAGGTTTCCTTTTCTTAAACAAACAACCAAGACACTAAGTTTCTTTATTTTTATGGAAATGGAAAGGGGGGGGGGGGGGGAACAAATAGGCCTTTATCCCTTGACAAAAACCTTGAGCATACCCCATTCCACTTTCTACCCACCAAGGTATTTTTGTACATAGAGTTGTTTCTAGAAAGGATAGATCAATGAAAGGGTGTCACTCACTGAATTCATGTTTCCAAAGATTGACCCAGATGGTAACCAAAATTTGAAAGAATAAATATCTCTTTTTGATGGGAGAGTGATGACCTTGACTGTCTAACTGTCTATTTCATCCCTTCATCCACTGGCATTTTGTTGTAATTGGTCCAAAGTGTATTCCATATAAAACACCTTTCAAGTAACAATTGACAGTAGGGAAAATGAGGTGAATGCCTGCAATTTCAGGCACTTTGCCAAGTTTTTGTTCTAAAATTTTGTTTCCACCCCCTCACTCTTCTAAAACTGTCTGATAAAACTTTTATAGAAATTAATTTAAAATTTAAACTACAGTATGCAGTGATTACTTGATTAAAATTTCTGATAAGCTTTTTAAAGCCCCATTGCCCCATTGCAACTTTTTAAAGCCCCATTGCAACTGATAAGAGCTCAATTGATTTGAGCTAGATGTTTCTTTCATATGGACATCCAGCTGTATCGATATTGTATTGACTGAATAGCCATAGACACTGTTTGCAATAACTCCAACTATAAATGTTATCTCTGTTTTTAAACAGTTTACTGATTGAATGAAAGGTACAAAAGTAAATATTTTAGATCTATAAATTGCTATGAAGGAATAAGCACCCACCCCAAACCTATAGTACTTGTGTAGGTCAACTATTAAATGACAGAAATCTGGTCAATTATCTCTACTGCAGCTAATATTTCAGAAGTCGTCCCCGAACTTATTTTGAAGGAACAGCTAATTATCATTATTGTCTTATTTCTCTTCAAAGTATCTTTCATCATTTTTTTAGTCTTCACTGTTACTTATTCAAAAAAAAAACCAAGCAGTAACTTTCACCTTTGAAGAGAAAAAATGTTGTCACATGGCTTTCAAGAGCCAGTTACAAAACAGGGCAGTCTACTACACTATTTCAACTTTGGGGTGACTGCTCTTGCCCTTTACATTAAGTTGCCATTCCTGAATTAAAATATCAGACTGTGCTAATTCAGTTTGGTGTAACTACATTTTTCCTTTAATGACATTTGCATGCTTTAAATAATTCTATATCTGAATTAAAAAGCATGAATAAGAGTAGTTTTCTGTGTGGAAAGAGGAATAGGGAGAGGGGGATGGGGTGGTGATGGGAAGGGGGAGGAGTTGTTCAGAAATTGAAGGTAATCAGGAATTTATTATTCCCTTCTCTCATTCCAGTGAATCTTAATCACTTTTCTTCTGTTAAGCAGTTGCTTATGATTGTAGTGTACGTTGCATTGCAATCAGAGTTTGATATGTCTTAATGGTGACTCAGCAAAATTTGCTGTATCACTTAGAACCCTTTTCCCGCCATTAAAACCAATGTGTAGGCCCCTTACTGGATATGAACTATAGTTTTTTGCAAATAAAACAATATGAAAAAGAGAAACTGGGAGTGTTGACCCTCTCGATTCTGTTATAATCTTTTTGCACTTTGCATTACTTTCTCACAAAAGATATGCAATCCACCTGGCCGACACAATAGCAAGAACAATGCACTTTTCTCTTATTTACAGAGCTCCACAGCTGACCTCGATTTCTTTGAGTTCCTGGAGAGAGTACAGGTAAGTTGTTTCTGCACAATTTGCTGCTGTTGACGGATGCTAAGTCTATACCTCCACACAAAGAAAGTGGGAAAAATGAACCAAGAAACCCTCACAATGATGAAACTGCAC
This sequence comes from Holothuria scabra, assembly GCA_037179385.1. NCBI lineage: Eukaryota > Metazoa > Echinodermata > Holothuroidea > Aspidochirotida > Holothuriidae > Holothuria > Holothuria scabra. The sequence goes on along the minus strand of CM074195.1, from coordinate 9,617,411 downwards.
CCTAAAAATTTAATTGAGTGAAATTTCACTTGTTGCAAGAGTGAAAGTTATAAAAGTTTATTCCAAAAGAGTGAAAATTTGCTCTAAAAAGAGTGAAATTTACTGCAAAAGATTGAAGTTTCACTCTTGATGGAGTGCCCACTGGCACCATGACTCTTAAAAAAAGAAAGATCCCTGGAGACACTTGTTGAAGAGTGAATTTTCACTTTTCTTGAAATGAATTTCATTCTTCTTGGAGTCAATTGACCCCTTTCACTGTATTAGAGAGTGACTAAAGCCGTGTTCCCATTTGATCCAGGGAGGTGGATCTTGATCTACCGAGGTGGATCAAACACTAATGGGAACGCAGATCAACAACACTCACTCAAGATCAAGATCCACCGATTTTGATCGACCGTTCGGGGTAGATCAAGATCCACCGCGCTGGATCAAAGTTTGTAATGGGAACACATCGGTAGATCAAGTGACCCTGGATCTCCGGTTACACTCATGTATGTTTTTGTGATACATTGATACGAAATGCATGGCAGGCCGACTTGTAAACATTGGTGACCTTTTCGCGCCTGCGCAATGTGTTCATAAAACACGTTTGATCTACCGCGCTCACTCAAATGGGAACGCGGATCTCGATCAAGGTAACTGATGTTGATCCACTTCGGTAGATCAAGATCCACCTCCCTGGATCAAATGGGAACACGGCTTAAGGTCACTCTGTTGTTTTTTTTTTTTTTTTGGTGTGTGTACATTTGTACTAATATTGGCTAGACTGATGGGCAAAGTTCTGTTTTAAACCATGGTTTGGACTGAGCCTCAAAGAAGTTAGGTAGAAGTCATGTGACCCAAGAGGAATCATGATCTAAGTTCACACAAAAAAAAAAAAAAAAAATAGGCTACTAACTTACTACGAAACACCATTTTGGAGTGTGTCATATGATTGATATGCAAGAATTTTGATTGGTTATGGAGGATTCTGTAATTGTCTGTCTGTCTGCAGAAACAAAAAAGTAGGGTGCAAAGCTATAAAGGTACAAGTGTCGACTACAGGTAACATCAGCCCGCTACACTGCAGCTCACTGCAGATAGCCTACACACTTGGCTTTGCAATCTATTCTTTAATCATTTTAGATCATGTATAAAGTGGTTAGGAAAACCAGGAGTAAGAGCTAAAGTACCTCAGCTTTGCAGGAAAAGCTGCAAATAGGACTTCCCTAATTATGAGAATGTGCTATTATAAAATGTATACAGCTTTGGTGCTGACATAAATCACAGTCCTTTTTCATACCAGCGGCAAGCAAAAAACATAATTTCCTCTCCCTACTAAATAGACACCAGCTTACCTTCCTATTGAATTTATGAATAAATTTTCAGATTTATTTTTAATTACCCTATTAAAAGGCATCGTACCATGAATGATTTGAATACAGCTGGGCTCTATTTGAATTATGTTTTCCTGTAGTCTCATTATGAGATCTGCAAGAGTGTATCAATTCTGACTTTACAGCATAGCTCTCTGTAACCTTCAAATAAATCTTGGCATATTTAATGTATTTGATGTGAATTTTTGCTGGTAAGATTTGGTATACATGTATGAGACACATTATACTTGTGATAATAGCAAAGAAAGGCACGCAACTTTAAGAGGCCAATGAACTACAGTACGCGTCGCATGCATTGATGTTCAAGTTGTGTGGTTCAGTTGCTTGTGAAGAATGCATTCATAGTCTATGTGGTGTTTTTTAAAATGCATCCCCTATTTTATAATGTTGTCATGTTTTCTAACAAAATTTAAGCCAGACCTGAGCTAGACAACCCCAATTCTTAGGAAAATAAGTATCGGTAGGGATAGATAACTCTCTGGTTCTTCTGAAGTGCAACAGCAGTCTGAAAATTGAAACATGCTGCACATGCAATTTTAGCTATGTCCTGTCATTTGGAAATATAATTACATATAAACTGCCTTGCATGCATTTGCAAAGCCTAATTCTACAGTATTTGACTCATTTTGAGCCAAGCATAACATTCCTGAGTGTATTCTGTAAATATTCAATCATTTCTCACTTATCATAGTACCTCCACAACAGTGTTCCAGTTTAACCTAAACTGGAACTCCTATCAAAGTAATTTGTGTTGCTATTCCCTTAAAATGTGTGCTAATATGTACAAGTCTTTCAAATAAAAGTTAACAATCTTCCAAAGGGTGTGGTCATTTTGCTTTCTTGAGATTTCACATTTAACCAGGAAATAAAGTTAATTTTTTTGTCAAGTCAGTCATGCGTGTGTTCACTTGCAGCTTGATAAAACTTAAAACCCACAGGACAAGAAACGTGTACAGCAGTGATGGTAGGAAAAAATTCAAAACGAGTCTTTCATTAGCTGCCTTGACTTAAAGTGGCCATTGTAAATGGAGGAATTAGGACATGACCCAAATATTTAAGCTGAAAGCTTACAGGGGTTAGCAGACTACGCTAACAGAACCTCTTCTGTTTCATGAAGGGAGCACTTCTCAAGTCATTGATCTGACAACTCTGGCTGCTTTTAAACATTTTGAATATCTAAGTGGATATTTTGAAGAACGACCAAATCCGGTAGCCAGGATAGACAGTAAATATCTTTAAGAATTGGAAAATCTACCTGTGGTGGGCAGATGGGATCAAAAGAAGGAGTCTAGGATCAGAAGAATCTGAAAAGAAAAAAGTAAAGTCAGTCTCTAGGTGGCCAGAAATCTGTTTACGAAAGATTTGGAGACAGATGTTGGAAAAAAGACCAACGACTGTAGGGAAATAGATCAATATGCTACAAAGATTATTTTGGATGAAGTATAACATACTCTTAGGAGTGAAGCAAATCTCTCCAGCTGCCTTTGCTATGCACAGTCATAGTCGTCATGTCTGTTTATTTTTTCAAGTTGAAAGCACATGCAAATGTGGAGAGAGTGCATGCTATTTGCAGGGATAGTATTGGGGGGGGGGGGGGGGGAAGGGGGTGTAGGAGGATTAAAAGAAGCATAAAACAGAAGTTGCCAGAATCTTATATTCAGTTGCTTTTTATGAAAGTGTAGTTAGGATTGGACTCCAACAAAAAAAAAATGAATTAATTTGCAAAAAGTGTCAAGAATTCAGGGAAAAATAGTAACTTAGTTGGTATAAAATAAGACTGTTATATGCAGAGTTCCTGTATAATAGCAGCACTTTTGTAGGTCTGAATAAAGCTTGTTACTGGTTTGTCTCCAAGCCAAAAATAAAATCTAGTGCAGTTGGATGTGTTCAACAGCTGATAGATTTGAAATTTGTCAATAGTTATGGCATTAAATCCTTTCAAAAAGTGTAGTTTCTGTACAAATTAGTTGACAGATTTTGTGATGAATTGTGTGATATGATTGTGTTTTACAGTGAATGGAGATAATTTTAGTTTAACAGCTTCTAAACAGTGTCAAAATCCGCACCCAATTTTCACTCTGTATTGTCCTTTATGAATTTTTCTGTCTGTCCGAAGATGCTAGTCTACTTGATAGGAAAGACTGGCCAACATGGTGCCTTTGTAAATTTAAGTACAATTAACGTTGTGGAGTAAATATGTACAAGAGCTCAAATGAGCTTTTAGGGGAGAATTAATATCAGCTAGGGTGCCTGTCATCTGCGTAGTTGCAACTGGAGACAGATATCTGTTACTTTAAAGGAGATTGATGTGACATAAGGCTGTTAAAATTTACTTAGGGAGATCCAAGTCTGTCTTAAGCATTTCCATGTAATGACTCATAATGCAGTGCTAGATTGGGCCTGTACTAAAGGATTTCCTTAGTGGGTTCTTAATCTGTTCAGTGAGTGTAAATTTAGATTCACAAGAAATGTGGCCTGCTTCCTGGGCAGCAGGGTCACCAAATGACATGGTTCATAACAACTCACCACATTTCACTCTGAAAGAACTGTTTTTCGTAAATATTAAGCCAGCTGGGCACATTTTGAATCTCTACCATTGTGGATATGTGATTTCATTTTTTTTTTAGAGTACACAAAACTTTTCTCTTCCAAAAGTGCAGTGTTTCTTTCAACTTTTAGATCAACCCCAAACTCAAAAACAAATCCTTAAAACTAGGGCATGAATAAAAAATAAACAATGGAAAGTATGTTTTTTATGGCTTCCCTGTACCATGATGATCATGATTATTAGCCAAATCTGCAAAATTTGTCTCCTTGTTTGGCTGGACTGCATCATCATGGAGTATTCAGTAATGTTAGCGAACAGAAGTTAATTTGTGATAAAACCTTGAACTCCTTCAAACCGGAGACAATTTCTCTGGAAGGCAAGGTGACAATGTTAATAACTTCCTTTGGTTTATTAAAAGTGCAAGTATTAGGCTGTATTTGCAGCATCTCGGTTGTCTACCTTGGACATAAACTTACAAAGGCCCATGGAAATTATTTCACTGAGTCACAGCTCCCATGTGCCTAAAAAGTTATAAAAAATTCATATTTTGCAGTCTGAATTACTCATTAAATCTAAAAATAACATCATTTTCAAGGATTTATTATGTTTGGTTTGTGTTGCTGAGTCAAAAATAAGATGGGGGGAAGTTAAATTGAGAATGGGTAGCTATTTGTTGAAAGTTAATTTGAATAATTGGTTCAAAGATTATTGTTCATGATGTCGAGCTTGCATACCTGATTTGCATGAAGTCCAATGAACAGTGTTTGGATAAATTTTTGTGAAATATTGAGAGGTGCAGACTTGAAAGTTGTTGTTTAAATATATAACTGCTATTTGAAATGCTTAACTACAATGCTTTAGGTGTTTGTAGGGCAAGAGTAGTCTGATCCCCAAACCTATTTTAAAATAACAGCTGGATATCACATGTTCACAATTTTCTTATATCTCTTCCAAATACTTTCATGACACATCAGCTTGTAGATATTGGAAATTCAAAATAGTTACTCCTCATAAATTTCACAAAGGAGGAGGAAAATCGTCACAGATTCTCAAGAGCCAATCATGAAATAGGATAGTCTACTGCATTAATTCAAGTTGGCTTGATTGCATTTACCCTTTAAATTATGGTGTAAAGGAGATTGAAAAGCACTCAGCCTGATCTGAGGAATATTTTTAGAAGGCTGGAATAGTTATGAGTAATGTTTGGGTCTTAAATTACTTTATAGTAGCACATGAGTTAAGGCACATGTTAAGATAAGAATGGGTTTGTGGAATTTTCACACTTACAGGGCAAGAGCAGTGACCCCCAAACTTGTTCTGAAGCAACAGCTAAATCTTACAACTTTCCTTTGCCCTTCAAAGCTTCTTTCATAATATTTTAGTACTTCAATATTGCATATTTAAGGTAAGTGGACTACTAATTAAATGTCATATTTGAGGAAAAAAAATATTGTCACATGACTCCAAAGAGCCAATCATGAAACAGGACAGCCGACAATGTTACTTTAATATGTGGAGACTTCTCATGCCCTTCAAGTAATATTTTTTGTTTAATTATTTATTGACATAGATAAGTAAAATATCACACAAAAAGTGATCAAATATTGCACATTTATTGAAAGTGATACATGAAATGGATAAAATCAATGCTATAAATACTGAGCTGAGGGTAACCCACTAGTAGTATAACTGCTCAGTCTCTCACATTTTTCATGTACTGAATTTCTGATACCTCTTGAATGGGAAACAATAGTACACTGACTGACTCACCTAGGAATTATTCAGACCTAAATTGCCCTTTTGGTCAATGCCTTTGGTCAAAAGTCCAAAACAGAGAGGCCACTATTTATATATTTGTGGTCATCACAGTCTGCCAGACTTTACTCGCCAAACCACTAGCCAGCCAAACAGATTACTCCTCAAATCCTGTTATCCAATCATTCTATTCTTTTCCATATAATAGGTCTAATTTTCAACAAACAGTTGTTGGGAAGTTATTGGTCAGGAAATTCCTGATAGTGCTTGCCACAAGTCAACCTTTAATGTCTTTGTTCACCCAGGATGCTGTCTAGGGGCTTCATTTATGTGAACAAATCGTTTAATCTGAATGGGGAAGATTTTGTCTGAAAGGTTTAATTAGTACTGGTTTGACCATTGCTGATTTAGAGCTTTTGTGCCATTGCTATTTGTATTATCATTCTTAAAGTCAGATATGTCATGTAGCAATTTATATTTAGAAACAGTCAATTATTGGCATTTTTAGAAATAAAACAGATCAATGTTATAAATATTATAATATTACTGTTTTAAAGTTGCTTTTTACTAACAAATTCTGTTGTGACTGTGTGATTGCCTTGTTCCAATAACTTAAGTCATTTCTGTAATAGACCTTTTTTAGAGTGGCTACAGCTTACCACGATACTCTCAGAATTCTGCAGTTTAATGTGATAAACATAAAAATATTGGACCAAATCTGATCTTGTTTTTTGTTGTCTTTGGGGTTGATGTGGGGTTGATGTTCAAAATGGTTGGTTGTGGATGAGTTGGCGTGTTGTTTGGGTGCTGGGGTAGGGTTGGAGCATCTTTTTTGTTTGTTGCAAACCTTTTGGTTCCCTGTTTTGTGCATGGATGGTTAATGGTTAGAGTTTGTGTTTTTGTCTGGCCGGTTTGAGCTGTCTATTTGTTACAACATGCTCGTTTCTAAGTACGTTTTAAAAAGAAAAAAATGTACCTATCACCCTTTGTGGCTAGAAATAAGTTTGCAAAAGAGGACAGCAAAAATGAACAATTTTGCTATAGATCTGTGTTATACTGTAGGACATTTTTGGTGGCACAACAACCATCAGCAAAGACCTGACAGCCATGGCTGCCAGTGCTGTTGGTTATTTTTAGTCCTGACCCTTTCCCCTCCCCTTAAAACAATAGCAGCCATTCCTGTACCTTAGAGGTATGTACCCATACAGGACTGCTGTTGTTGCAAAGAGTAGACTATCCTGTTTCATGATTGGCTCTTGGGAGTCATGTGACAATAATTTTTTTTCTCTTCAAATATTAAATTTACAAGGAGGTACTGTAACTGTTGGGTTTACCTTGAATATGCATTATTGAAGTCCTAATATGTTATGACAAATGTTATGAAATATAAAAAGAAAGAAGAAGAAAATGATAAGAGTTAGCTGTCACTTCACAACAAGTTGGCCGGGAGTAACTGCTCTTGACCTTTAAATATTGGTGTATTCCAAAAGTCACTCCAACAGTCATATTCAACCACAGAGTTAGTAGTATTATGTTAAAATCAATTGGAACAGTATCATAACATTTTTTATCATTTTGTTTTCTTTCAGAGTGATCGCTTAGATGAACAGAGATGTTCTTTGCCGGCCGTATTTCAGGTGAGTGGTAAGAGCATGCATGCTCTCAAAGAGAATGTACTAGTACTTCCATGGTACTACTAGGTGATGTAAACACACAGTTCCATTGCATGCACAAAAAGCAAATATTGCACTTTTCAATGAATGGCAATGGTGAGCAGGTCTAAGCCTTCAGGGGTAAGGTGGGGAGTTCATTTCAGCTCAGAAAAGTGCCGTGGGTGCAGGCGGAGGAGGGGGGAGGGGGAGGAGGAGAAGGAGGAGAAAGTCATTTTCACACAAACAGAAGTTTGTTCTTTGCATTGTTGAAATTCTTTATGTGTTATTCATCCTGTTTGTTACTCCCCTTTGCGTTCTCTCTGCCTCCACCCCTATTTCATTTAGTTGTACATGTATAACATAAGGTGTCCTGTCTGGTCCTCATGAAAAAGTGGGGGGGGGGGGGATTAACACTGTCCCATGCATCTGTCTATGTGGAATGAGATTGAAATATTTATATTGGTACATAAGATGTGCAGTCTAGTTGGTAAAGCATCTGCCTTGATGTGAAAGGTCAGAGTTTAATTTCCAGGTTGGGTCATACCAAAGACTTAAAAGATGGAACCTACTGCTGTTGTTCTTGATGCTCTCCTTAGGTAATTCAGTAGGGATAACAACCCAGTGCCCCACAATTGGGAAATAGACCTCATGGTGCTGCTAGGTTTCAATTTAAACAAGAAACCCCATCAAACCTAATCTAAGACAGGGAAGAATAGATTTTGTATGTTAACCTGAAGGACTAATAACCCATTACGGTGGTACCTACTTCCCCTATTACTACTATTGGACAGTCCATCTACTGTGGAATGTTCACTGGCGATGAAGTCAACAGGCTGCTGTGGGACCAAATTGATATCACAGAGATGTTAGCATGTAGAAGGAGCTTTAGGCATACTAGTAAGGTGCTATAGTAAATCTTGAAGTCACAGTACTAGCTTGTCCCACATACTGAAATTAAAGGATGATAATGGGAAGGCAAATCCGAAAGAGATTTAATATTACTATTTCTGGTTTTAAATACAATTTGTCACCTCCCACTGGTAAAATAGTTGGGATGAAGTAGTATTGCCAAGAATCTCACCCTGTGGCATTTCCTATAGGAAGTTTATACTCTGGTTTAACATGAGCGATACTTCCTCTTAACTTTATGACCTTGTATTGTAACAGGGAATATACAGACAGAAGTAAAACATGCATGGCAGCCAAATTTTGAGGGGAAATCTACAATTTAATCTTTACGATTCTTACCTCATTTACCTTACAAGTAAGACCTGTTAAAAGAGAGTAGTGTCTCCTCTCCTCTGTATATTTTTTCCTGTCACATGACTTTTATTTTAGTATTAAAATTGCTATATTTCGGTATAAATGTCTTTTTTTGATTGCAAAACATTGCAGTATTGGCTACAATTTGACCATGCTATAGTGTGTTAAGATACAAGGGCAGATCAGGGAGGGGGGGTGGCTTTTATGGCCTTAGCCCTCTTTTTTGCCACATCAACAATAAAACATATGGAAAATTAGCACTGCAACTCCCTCACACCCCTGCCCCTACCTTTCGGAATGTCCAGATCGGTGTCTGAGGTGGGTTGCAAATACTTAACATTTGCAGTATTTACTGAGGTTTCAATTTTATTTTCTCACATTTTCTAGAACTCTTTCAGTACACCTTCCCCTAAACCAAAGAGAGTACAGAAACAGACCAACACAGAAAGGATACAGGAGGTAAGATACAATATATGCTTATTGTGAGGCAAATGAACAAAAATACATGTTTAGCACCCTCCAGGCCTTTTCCAAAAAGGGTAAAAGGAGGCATTTCTTTACTTTCTTTCTTTCAAAATGGTTGCTGTCTCATCTGCGGAGAAGATTGGCTGGGACATAGGCTTATGTCAAGTTCATGTCAACTTTTTCTGTCAAAATTTCTTCCTCTGTGACTCAAGAAGTGATCTACCAGCCTGAGTTTACCAGAACTATGTAGAATGCAGAACACACTTTATATACTGTCAATTTATGAATAGAGGAACAAAAAGAAAGGCCATCCAGTGAGGAAACAGGAAAGGAATGCTGAATGTGAATATATTACATTTAGCCTTTCTGTTCTTATCTTCTGTCAGTGCTGAGGATGGTCCCTGTGACCCTTCCTTTCATTCAGGAAATCAATTGATGCAGTATCTTTGAGAAGTATTTATTGCAAGGAACCCATCCTATCCTTTGGTATCTTGATACCTCATACATCCTTCTCTGGGCCTCCAACAATCCTCATCCTCTGTTCTGTTTTGCTGCATAGTCAGGACCATCAGAGTAGGGAGGGGGACGGGGTGGTAGCCATTGCACAAATTTCTCTAAAAATTTTTGGTTTGAAGATTTCATGTCGTGAGATTTTTCCTGAGATTTTTCAAAATGACACCAGAAAATGCAAATATCCCAGAGCTTTATGAGATTGCCCCTCCCCCTTCCTTCTCCCAAAACATCCACTAATTTATTTAAAGGTCCCCCCCAAACTTTAAGCAATTATCACAATTTTTCCTCTTCTCTTCAAAGTATATATCATGATATTTTATAACTGCAGTAATGCATCTTCAAGGTAAACCATGCAGTATTACTTTTAGTAAATTTCACATTTGAAGAAAAAAATTGTTGTCACATGACTTTCAACAGCCAATCATGAAACAGGACAGTCTGCTAGGACAGTTTACTATACTACTTCAAGTTGGGGTGACTGCTCTTCAGGCAAAGTTAACTGCCATTGTAATGACATTCATGACTCCCAATGTCTGTCTGCTCCTGGCAAACATTGGCCTACATGTGCTGTTTATCATTACTTCGGTGCAAAAACAGGAAGTATGCACCTTCACCTAACTCAACTGTGCTTTAATTAAATTTGCAGATAGGCAGGAAGTGTGGCCTTACACTTTTGAAAGAGGTGGACACACAGGGGACTCCTTGAGAATGAAACTAAGCACATGTGTGTACTTCTTATAACCACAGGGAATCCCTCGCTGAAGGATACAGAACTCATAAAAAAGATCAAGTTTACATGATGTATGCACCCAAAAGGTCTTAAACCTGCCACCTGCCCTAAAATACTGTTCTGTCAAAACTTTAATCAGACCTTCTCTTGTAATAAAATAGTCACAAACATGTTTGTCAGGAAGTAATCATCTATGGTAAAGTGAATAAATAAATATGTTTGCATGAAGGTAAAACAGTACAATTTGGTCATCCCCCAATCCCTTCTCTTAGTACCTGACCTATTTTCCTCTCCCCAAAGTATTAAGCCTTTAGTTACATATGTGTCAGGGGGTGGATCTGGTTTGTGGATGAGAAGGGGAAAATTTTGTCCACAGCTGGAACTCTGGATTGATCGTACCCTGGAGTAGAGTTTATGACATATCCACCTACACCATTACGAGTGCACACGTACACACACACAAGAAAAAAACATACAAACACAGTCACATCAACATGCACAAACACTAAAATTGATGTTTCCTTGAGACACTAAAGTCATCTGGACACCACAATGTTATATTTTGTTTATTATGACTGTTATATTTTTAATCTGCCTGAATTATTGAAAGGCAAAATGATATGTTTGCTCCCCAATATTTTCATTGGGCTGCAGTTGCCCCACCCCAACCCACTCTTCAAGGATTGATGTGTGTGTGTGTATGCTCCTGTTCTTTGGAATCATAAGTTTCAGATTATGTCTTTAAAATCTTGATAATTGCTCTCTCAACAACAATGTTAGTTTGTTTTGGAATCAGGGCTATGTCAATGTTCCAAGGGTTCAGTGTTTGGGAGGTTCAGTTTTCCTAAACCTTGGAAACATTGACATTTGTGAGAACATTGAACCCTGAGAATAACAAACCTTTTAAACATCACCAACCACCGAAATAATATCGAAATGGGAACATCAACTCTTGGGAACATTGAACTGTGGTAACATTGGATATTCATTGTTTATTAATTGGAATAGGAAACATTTATTTTTTCATGTAGTATAGCGACTACTCTCTCAGGACAAAAATGTCACATTATCATTAATGTGCATTCTGGGATATGTTTTATTATGGTACTTGCCTCTTTTATGTTTTCATTATATTTTCTTTTCTTTTTATAATGTTCTTAACATATATGTTAACACCTGAAATGTTCATACCTGAATGATAATATAATTTGACATTGCATAAAATATGTGCCACTTTTCTTTTTAATCATAGTTGCTGAAGAAGGGCGGTCCATATCCTCTAATAATTCTGCCCCCTGATAAAAATTATTGGACAGATGGATTACAAGATAGCCTCACAATTGACCTTGACAGAATATCCGCTACGTCATCCGAAATTGACGATGGATTGGGATCTCCTGACACAAAATCACTATCACCCTCCTTGTCATCGGCACCTTGTGACCTGTCTCTAGAAGCAGATGACACCCACAGGATATACAGGAAGGAATTCTATGGTCAGGTAAGCTAAGTGACATCGATTATGACTTAAAATTTTTAGAGATCAAATGGATCTAGGCTTGCAATTTTATGTTGGAAATGTATTGCTTGGTTAAGCTGCACCCATTTTGTATGCAGAATATTTTGGAATAATCAGAAAGGAGGGTTTGAGACTAAGGGATTGCTATGGTACTAAAATCTTTATTGTCAGTTCAAGTTTGTGGAGTTTTTCGAAAATCTGCTAGAGACAGAGTTTTTGTCTGAACTTGGGGAGGGTCTGTCCCTTAATTGCTTTGTATGCCTATGGTTTAGTCCAAGAGTATCATGAGGAATGCTTCTTGACATACAGAGCCTGTACCAAGAGGGGGGGGGGTTGGGGCATTATTGTTTGAGATGTGTAATTGAGTACTGGCAGTCTGACCCCCTTCCTCCTCAACCTGATGCTCGTCTCCAAATAAGGTATAGAATATGGCTACAGCACTGATTCAGATCATATGGGTACTACAAGGGGAGGGTCTGCTGTTTATTTACCATTCTCATGGGTCCCCAAAGTAGGATGATTTGACCCATAATTAGTCTCCTTTGTCAATAGTCTTCATGCATTCCATCTAATTATTCCCCTATCCCTTTGTAACCCATCTCATTGGTCCTCCCTCCCCCTCTCTACCAGAAACGCTGAATAACATGATAAACATGCTGTCACGTTGCTTCTTTAGAGTGCAACATAGACACACCCCAGTAGATCAAAGGTGGTGTGGGGTGTAACTGGTATCTGATTTTGTTCCTTGATCTTGACCCACAATAATCTATGCTTTCATTGTGTTCACACTGCATGAAAAGCAATTAACACATGCTTGACTGGCCTGTCAGCGAACCCAAAATGTTACGTCATAATTTGTGTATTTCAATGTATTTGTTACTGTCAATCAGTTACCGACATGTGAAACCTGACAGTGACTGCCCATATTCCGACACCCCTCTGTTCCAACAATCTGTATACGTTCATCTACGATGGAGTTGTCGGAACATAGGGGTGTTGGATCAATTCCTGTGTTGGAACGTAATGGATTTGTTGGATTATAGGGGTGTGGGAATTTAGGGTTGTCGGAATATAGGGCTGTTCCCAAACCTGACTATATAAAGTGTATGTAGTGTGCTTCATTTCCTCCCTGTGGCAAAAAGTTGTAATCAGGCAGAGGTCTATGTGACAAAGAGTAAGAAGGAAAGTTTCATCATGAATCATATCACAGGGGACCAATGAGATGGGAGTCAATGGTACAGGTGAGCAACGACATGGGGAACCATAGATATGCCTCTACAAAGTCCTCTGCATTTTCTTGATCAGAGCAGGGAGTTCAGAAATGATCACTTGTTTTCAATTTGACTTAGCTAAGGGTGTTAGATTGGTACTCTACACTATGTGTTTGTACACTTGTATGGTCATACATTATTACTCAGCAAGTATGTATTTATAGCAGTTCAGGCTTACAATTTTTTATGCAATACCGAACACAGACAATTTTATTTCATTTCTTGAGGCAAACAGGAAGTATAGTAATACAGTTTCATCAATGAAACAGGAACCGAAAAAACGCGTTGAAGGGAGGAACTTTCTAATATAGGTGATGAAAAAGCTATCAAAAAGGAAGACGAGCTAATACTAGGAAGTTTACTAGCTTAGGTTGATTAGTGAAGACGCCTTGTTAGTTTTAGGAAACACTTCTTGACATAACAGATGGGGTGACCTTAGTTTACGTAAGGGAAGAAGGAATAATGTAACTAAACCTGCAGACATCCATTAGAAATGGCATTACATTCATAGTTGAGATAAAGGTATTCTATGATTCCAGAATAAACACACTTCGCAGTTACTGTCGGGTGATTCATGTTCTGCTAAAATGTATAAATGATCAGTTGAATGGTGTGGATTTCATAGTGTGCATCTAGGAGCATTATTATGTACAAGATTTGTGCAGGTCAAGAAAACCCTGGAATGTCAGGGAAAACGAAAATTTAAATTTTCAGGCCTGCAAACTCAAGGAAAGTGAGAAATTTTTTTAAAGGTCCTGGAAAATTCAGGAAATTTAAGGAATTGGACTTGTTGTTCTGATTTTGCAACATTCAGATACATTGTTTTGTTGAAAAAAAGACAGAAATGTGGAACATTACAGGAAATGCCCATTATCCAGAATTTAGAAAAAGTCAAACACAACTGATCTTTTAACTCTGTTTAATCCAACTTCCTGGCAGACATGAAACTCATCTTGACTTCTGAGACCTTACAAGTTGAAAGTCACCTATGCATGACACACTGAAAAGCTGTGCTGGGCCAATAGGATGGCCTCGACCAACCAAATCAATAAGGTGGCCTGATCCTTCTTACCTGAGTTGCTATTGGCAAGTCGGGTAAGAGTAGGTAATGGGGAATTCCTGTCATGAATTTGACTGTTTTTAAAGGTCCTGGAAATATTTGTCAGGAGAAAGGATCCTCAAAGCAAAACAGTATCTTAAGTATTGGTTCCTTCTTTTCGTCTTCTGCTAATCCCTCTGTAAGTGATGGTTACTATAGTTATGTTTTAATTTCCTTGTTAGGATGGTTTACTTTGTTATGTATTAAAGGCCCAATCTTCTCACTACAGACATTTCCAGTTCTCCTAACCTACTCACTTAAGCCCCTCCCACAACTGTATAAAATTCATCCTCATCCTGACGCAATCAATCTTAGTTTATTGCTTCAGGGTGAGTATACAAGATCCAGTCTGTATTCAGGACGCTCTCGGTACAGTACATACTGTCATATGAGCTATTTACGGTACCTCTGCCTTTTTGAATTTGCTGTCAATCAAAGTTCTGTGCCAATTGCAGACACTTGTGGGGGACAGTACTCTCTCATTTTCATACTTGCTTAATTTTATGTAGTGCAGTTGGGAACCTCAAAATGCATATATACTCTGTGCAAGGAACACACATTCCTTTTTTTCTATTTTTATTTTTTGTTAAATTATTCTCAATGCAAATGTGACATCCTTTTAAGCTAAGCTGAAAATTGCCTTTGGGATGAGCTTTTCACATCACAAGTTTGATTTTGTTAAGAAATATGACAGTTTGTATTCTTGTCAAAGCCTTCATAATGCCTAAATGCAACAGATATTACAAACGCAAATATAGAGGAAGAAAACTGGATCCTGAGAGCTCTGATGTTACGTTGGCAGCTTTGCTATCTCCTGGATCTGTACAACCGCTGGCAGTGCTTTCTATACATTTAAGGCTTATGGCAAACAGTATTTCTTATCCTCAGTTTGAAAGTGAATTTATTAAAAACTGTTATCTTCTTACTGTGAGGAATCTCTTCCTTGGCAAGAAGTTCGCAAGTGATTTTCTTTCTGGTTCAAACTGAGACATCAAATGAGTAAATCACAGACACACTGGGGATCAGATGAGGCTATTATACTCAGATTTCCCCCTAGGGTTCGGTGGAAAAATACAACACAGTTTTTCCCCCCATGCGACAGACACAATTCCTCACTTGCCAGTTAAATTCTTTGTATCATTTTTTTTCTTCATTCTGGGAAAATACCAAAGAACTTAAACTATACCTTGTTTCTATGAAAACCATAATTGGATTTTTTTTATTGAATATGCAAGTTTTAGCATGGCCCTCAAGGTACAACAAACACCAACTCTTTGTGTTGTAGTTCCTTCTCTCCTAATTTACAAATCGTGAACCATCGGATGGTAAATTAGAGTTGCTTACTTACTGAGCATATATTCCTAGTTTTAACCAATAGGGCAACACATTGTATCTTCATGAGCTGCATAATCTTGTTACTATTCAGCCTAAAAAGGGATGGAGTATTCAAGGTTAAGATTTGGAAATAAGAAAGTGAAGCCAATTTCAAAATGAGATTCCTCCTGATAAACCAAATTTTTTGCCATGAATCTAGAAGTATAATATTTCCACAAGTTTCTTGTAATTTAATTGAATCATTGCATTGCATCGAGGTGAGCAGAATATTGTGAAAAGTTTTGGGATGTTGTAGAAAAGGGTTAAATCGTCCCCTTTCTGGCGTACTGACGAATTGCAAAAAGGCATAGTGACGAATGTTCAAATTTGGCAATTTTGGCGTAGTGACGAATGCATTTTTTGCCGTAATCTGTTCACCTCAGCCTTAAAAATTGCTACGACTTTGTAAAATATATTATTTTCTACAATTCCAAACACAAAAGCGATGAATATGGCCAAAATTCTCCAAATAAGACAATATTCGTCACGATGTGAAACACAAGATCCACACATTCATGAAATTCTTGATTTTGCGATTTGTCAGTACGCCAGAAAGGGGACGAAATGATGCAAACTAGAAAATATTGTATTCATTTTCTGCTCTATATCAAGTATGCATCATGCATAATTTTTCAGATCTATAAATCCCATTTAGGAACTCGTTCCCAGTCTAAAGCCTTTCTTCCAGTGAATAGTAGATGCAGTAACTATAGATGTCAAGCTAATTAGTTCAATACATCACCAGCTTTGCGTGTAAAAGTGCGTTTCTTTTTTTGTTAATTTGAAATTTGTGCAGAAGGAATGATAATCTCCTGAATAATAAAGTGAAAATATCAAGGTCATGATTCTTTCTGTAGATCCATGATTCATTCAATACTGCTGAAGGTGTTTGTCCCTAAGTGCTGCTTGAGGAAAGTTTTCAATAATCCTAAATCTGGTTCTCAGTATCTTAAAAGCCATCAACTCTCTTCCCAAACTACAATTCTTGTGATCTACAGAAATTTTCTTGTGGCACAGCTCTTTGATTGACAGCCAGTTAAAAAAATGCAGAGTACCAAAGCTCATATTACACAGCATGTACTGCTTTGATTAATACACATTGGGGTCTTGTATACTCACCCTGAAGCAATAAACTGAAATTGTGTCTGGATGAGGATGAGTTATGACAGTTGTGGGAGGGGCTTAAAGTAACTAAGCAGGTATGGAGAAGTGGAGCTGTTTGTTTGGGGTGAGAGATTAGATCTTTAACCGTAGATGTTTGAAAGAGAATCGTGCATGAAGAATGCCTGATATGACATCAGTCTACTATTTTAGTGCCTGAAAAAATATGCCATCTGCCATTTAAGACCTGCCAACCAGTCGTATGCTGTCATATCCAGTGCATTCGACATCTGTAACTAATGGTCTCGTCACGTTCACTTCATATGTTATTAATGTTTAGTTTGCTCTCAGTCAAGCTGTCCTAAGTAACTATTTTGGAGGGTAACATCTGCTCTGGAGAATTTTTTCTTCCAGCTGGTTCCAAATGTCTTCGTTAAAAGTGCAATCAATGAACAACAAGATGAAACGTTCCTTCTAACTTTTTGTTACATTTTCCTTCTCTGCCTGATTACTTCTTATCACTTTAGGGAGGAAATGAAGCTCACTACATGCACACTTGATATAGTCACATTTCACATCAGATTAATTGATTGACAATAACAAATATGTTGAAATACACAAAATATTATGTAACTTTTGGGGTTGGCTAACAGTTCAGTCAGCATGAGTTTATTGCTTTTCACGCAGTATAAACACAATGAAAGCATAGCTCATTTGAGGTCACAGATCATGTAACAAACCCAGATACCAGTTACACCCCACACCACCTTTGATCTACTGGGGTGTCTATGTTTCTTTCTCAAGAAGCAACATCATGGCATGAAGTTTTTAGTGCAATTTCCCTCCTATCAAAAATATAAACCTCAAAATTTGTATCTTTAAGAATTTTTTTTTTTTAGTCGAGAAAGCATTAAAGTTTCACCCATACTACAGACAATTCCCTTAAAACTTACAAGTTCTTTGTGCAAAGGCATTGTTTATTAAATTTGGTACCTTTGTTCTTTATTTAGGAACACACTAACTATTTGGCTTTCGATGAAGACCTAGGACCTCTTATCATGTCTGTGAAAGCAGATAAGTACGAAGACATGGACCAACTCAAGATCATTCTCAGGTACGGTGGCGGTCTCCTTCTATTTTCTTTTAATGGTTCCTTACCACATATTTGGTCCCTGAAAAAAATTTTGGCCCCTGTGGAAAATTTTTTTCATCTGGGTACCTTGTCTGTCTACAACTAGAAAAATAGGGTATGACCAGTCCGACTTAGATTAATGTAGAAACTGAGCTTTAAAAATCCATATACTTAACGTAAATTCTATCGACTTGGCATGTTGTCTTGGTTTTTCATTTTCCAGGAAATGTTGAGTCTGACAGTAAAGTGTAAAAGCCACATTTCTGAAAAAGCTTTAAGGTGCTGGAAGTCTGGTATCTTATTCTTTAGGTGGCTATTCTTTGCTGTAAGCTTTTATAGTGATGAGATATATTCCTTCACAGAAAAGAACTGTTACTGAGACCTTGATTTTGTTTATTCTTTTCAGAATTTAAAAATGTTTACATCATGTTGCTGTACTTGTTGCCTAGCAATGTGTTTTTCATCTGGTAAATGCCTTTCATGAAACTGCAAGGTACATGAACTCAGGTCATGTCTTTATCCTTTTAGGAAAATAGAAAACTAGATCTCACAAATAGCTCAGATAGTCACAAAGGAAGCCGTCAGAATGGGTGATTTGCCTTTAAAGGAAGTGATTACATCGGTTACTTACTGAACTTTTCTTTGCCAAGATCGGTATAATCTATCTTTATGTTTTAAATTGTATGAATTCTTCTCTTCCTGAAGTGATGTTGGAAACTCGTATCATGTTATCAAACAATGAGAAGTACTTGCCAAGGATTAGAAACACTTCTGGAAAACCAATTTATGCTTGATATGGGTTGAAATATACATTGTATTGTTTTAGGGGTCATGCCTATTCAGAACTTGAAATAGTTAAAGTGCTGTAACGAGTCTCGTGATCCGCAGCTGTCTTTCTGATGTCTCAACCTTCCTTGCATCCTTTTTTGGTTTTGGTTTGGATGTGTTTGTCAGATGCCGCAGCTTTAAGTGATCAGGATGTTGACTAATTTGAAAGGTTTTTACTTAAAGGCAGGAGTAGATTGCACAGAAGGTCAAGATACTCTTTATGAAATGAAAGATTCGAAAAACTTGAAGGGAAAAAGGCAGTCACTTCAACTTGAATTAGCATAGTATACTGTCCCATGTCATGTGTCATGATTGGCTCTTAAGAGTCAGGTGACAATATTTCTTCTCCTTAAATGTGAAATTTACTAAGAATAACTGCTTGGTTTACCTTGAATATGCAATAATGAAGTTCTAAAATGTTACCAAAGATGCTTGTCAGAGAAATAAAAAGGAAATTGTGAGACTGAGCTGTTGCTTCAAGATAAATTTTAGGGGAATGCACTTACTCTTTATGTACTAGGGACCTGAATAAAGGAGCCAATAAATACACTGTATTTGCTCAGTCAATGTTTTGTTATCAATGACTTCCTGATCAAATGTTTACATCACCCCTTTTTGTCTGGTCTCTCAATCAACTTTTTATGTTTGTTTTTGAAGTGCAATGTTTCTACTTTTGTTATGCTTTCTGAGAACTTTAAAAATATTATTGGTTTCCTGTCATTTTAAACCTGTGGATCATCATGACATTATTATTAACAGTTATAGTTACTACATACCCTTCTTTTGTGTCAATGACAGGCTGAGGGGTTTAAGGATAGGTGTAGGCTATATCGAGGGAGGAGAGTACCACCCATACCCCAACCTCTGTGAAGGGTATTTGACTAAAATGGACTTTTTAAGTCTGCCTGCTGGATGAAGTCCCTGTAGTGTGAATGAGTTTTGTATCACAGTTGACAACAGAATTGCAGTGTTGGTTACTCTTGGGTTCTCAGGGGAGGGTAGGGGAGGGGAAGGAGAAGGAAGGGTTTATTGTAGGAAGTTCTGATTACATAATGTTTCTTACATAACACCACATGTGCATATTCCTTTTCAAAACAGACTTTTTTATACTTTTTTTGTTACAGGTCAAAGGCCGGAACAATTTATGAAGTCTTGCCTTGGAACGGTCAATCAGAGCCCCTCACTCCAATGAAACTTGCCAAAGTAAGTGAGCAGTTCCCAGTCGTTGTTATTCAAAGAAAAAATAGAGTTATAGCTTTACCCATTTCAGGAAGCTGAAGAGACAGATGCAGGTTTTTCAAGATACAGGTTTTTGGTGATGTGATACCATTTGAAGCATAATGTAAATTAATAAATGAACAAATGAATGAATGAACAAGCAAATGAATATAATGATCAATACATACACACAAAATGTTCTTGTTGTAATATTTCTTTACTCCTTGTTATTCCATAAAATTTTGGTCAACTGTTCAATGTTTTATGAATCAGAGCAATAATTATAATACTCAGATTTGTTAGGAATGCTGTTAAATTCAGACTTTTTTGTTTTAAGAGTCTGGCTAATTGTGATCAGCTGATAAAAATGTAAATTCTATTATCCTCAAACATCTTCTACTTAAACAAATTGGTTTGAAACTTGGCCGTAAAACACCATCTAATGAACTCACACATCTTCCTGAAGTGTTTCTTTTTCACTTGGAATGAAATCAGAAAGATCGATTGTTTTGTTCTTCTATTTTTACCTGTAAACACATCAAAATTCACAATTTTCGTTGTTATTTTGATTTCTTTTTTTATGGGGAGGGAGGAGTATTGGAGTAGGAGGGAGTGTTCATACAGATCAAACTTATTGTTCATCCAACCATCACCCTACTCTTATTCATACAGCCACATTTGCATCGTACGTTGTGTGTACAGTAGACCTGATACTTGAGCAAGTCTTGCTGTCTTTCACTGACATTCATGATCTTACCAGTTTTGTTTCGTCATTCATTTATTTTCCAGGCCCTGTGTGATAAGGTCACCGCTGAGAGGTACCAACCTATTTTATATCCAAAGGTAAGAAATTGGAAAGGGTCATGTGGAATTAGTTTTGAGAAAAATACCTCTGGCCACTATGTTCCTTTTGAAATAAGATATCTTTTAGGTTCAGGTTACCTGGCTTTAATAAAGTTAGCTCATTTGTAAATGCTGTTGAACGATCAGAAGGAATTTGCGTAACAGACTTACATCTTTTTTATTTTATGTAGAAGAATGGAGAGCTTATATAGTGTTAGGAATATGGTCTCCAATGCCTTTCCTCAATATAAAGATTGCCCTTGATTTGAAACAAGGGTGAGGACATTCTATTTGAGTTGAGTTGTTGCCTTTCTACAGTAGAATCAACAGAAGAACAGGACTTAAATGTACAAAACAAAAACAGGACAGACTTGCAGACTAATGAGTTACTGTCGTCTTCAGTTTAACTATTTTTCCTTAAAGGTCATATTGTCTCACCCCAAAGTACAATTTTTGTAGTAGTCCATAGAAAATTTCAAGTGGCAAAGCTCTTTGATTGACAGCTAATTAAAAAATTGCAGCTATTACCAAAGCTCACATTACACAGCATGCACTGTACTGTGTTTCCATTCCACATTTGAGATTGTGTTGGGAGTAGTTGGTATGTAGTAAGTAGGTTAGGAGAATTGAAAATGTTCGCGGTGATAGGATTTGACCGTAAGAGAAAGAATACAAAGTTGCGCAAGAAGAAACAGAACACAGAAATTTTGCAACATCAATCAGTATCAGTACTTTTTACTTGTGATAAAATTTCTAGTGAAGGTTAAAGGCATATTTTCATCATCCCAAACAGTTCCAATTCTCCCAACCTACTTACTTCTAGCCCCTCCCACATTTATCTAAAACTCATCTTTATCCAGACACAATCCTAGTTTATTGCTTCATGGCTTGTCCCAGTGGCCATACTAGTCCATAATGTGTAATCAAGACACTCTCAGTGCCCATGCTGTGTAATTTAGCTATGATGCATTGTTTGAATGTGATGCCAATCAAAGAGCTGTACCAATTGAAAGTTTTGATATATGCATACTGATACTGTAGTTTAGGGTGACGAATGACTGCCTTTAAAGCCCATGTCACACTACAGCGATATCGAATCGGATTACTGTCCGATATTTGTTAGTTTTAGTTAAAATCTCCTCCATCCGTTGTCAGAAAGAACAAAAAAATTTGTCAACCTGTTTAAATATATGATCGGTGTATGAGAGGACCATGGAAATCAAATATAAACGACTTATTTCATGATGTCACATTGACAAATAACGTTTATCGAACAATGTGTATCCGATAAAAGCTCTCTGCAGATGTGACATCACAGAATAATTTGTATAACCTAGAATTTTGTAGTCGTGCGATACAATTCATATATTCTACACAGTTTGCAAATTTTTGTCTCTTTTCGTCCAAAGATGGAGGAGATTTTAGTTAAAACTCCCAAAAATCACATCGAAATCCGATCTGATATCGCTGTAGTGTGACCTGGCCTTAAGGGGGGGGGGAGGGGAGGTTAGGGCTGGAACACTTCTTTATTTCTTACCAACATTCAAGAAGGAAGTGTTGCATCAAATAGCCCACTTAAGTTATTGCAATGGCCGTGTTCCCACTTTATCCCCCCACGTTGATCGCCCCAAGCTCAATCAACTGGAAAAGTTTGTGACCAACCGCATAAGTGTTCCCATTTGATCGCCTGTGCGAGATCTGATCCCCTCCTCTGGTTCAAGTAACAGGAAATTGTTTCATTGAAATTATGTGTGCAGGTCAGGTTTGTTTACACGCCTTTGTGTGGCGTGAGGAGCTTCACTGCGGAAGTACGTCATTGATCTCGGGTCACCTTGATCCCCCGTTGTGTTCCCACTTGTTTTCTTGATTGCCTGCGTGCAGTCTGATCCTCCCAGAAGGGGCGATCAAGCTCTCGGGATCTGATCCGGGCAACAAGAGCGCTCCCACTTGCAAATTGATCGCCTGCGCGGGGTCTGAACTGGATCTGATGGCCTGGTCGTTCTCAAGTGGGAACACACTCAATGTTACTGTTTTAATCTTTTTGTTTTTTCCAGGCCTCTCACATGATTGTCAAATATGATGAGCATTGTGTTGTGAATTCGTTCAAGTTTGGGGTCATATATCAGACCCAGGGCCAGACGACGGAGGAAGAAATGTTCGATAACAGGACATCCAGTCCTGCTCTGGAGGAATTTCTCTTACTCCTGGGAGACAAGGTGGAGCTGAAAAATTTCCAGGGGTAAGTCCATGGTGGACAGTGTAAAAGGTTTTCTTTATAGAATAGCTAATATGGGGAGATTGTCAAGGATTATCTAATTTTTCTAAACAATTTTTATTGCCGTCAAGTTTCAGTGAGAAAACAATAACTATTGTTGAAAGAGAAACCCCTCTTCATTTGAAATCAAATTTCAAATGTTGATTTTTTCTAGACTAGGAGCATCAGCTATGTCAATTTGCTGTAACAAAATTTTTGTCAAGCAATCGGTTTCTTATCCTCATATGCAAGATATTTTCTTTTTTTAGCATTTTTCCTCCCCTGTTTTTTTCCCAACACCTCTGGTGTGCCAATAACTTGAATAGTAACTGAGGCATAAATAAGCAGTATTTCCATGCATCAAATGAGATCTTATTTGTGCCAGTGTGATGTGCTAGGTGACCTGGCCGCCTTCTCGTTGTCAGGGATATTAATTGGGCTGAACAGTCAGAAATTACTTCAAATCAGGCCCTGACAAGGCAACGAATATCATGTGTTCAAAATACGAGGGTGAAAAAAAGAGTTGTGTGATGCACAGGGAAACATAAAACACTTGATTTATACTGCAAGTTGGAAGAAATTTGGCAAAGGCTAAACAGATACCATTGCTATGGTTATGCATGAAATCTCAATGGTACACTTTGAGAGCATTTCTTTGGTTGTAAAATGCCGCCTTGCCACTTAAGAGTCGGGCTTGCTTTATCTCTGCCGCTGTTGCAATGTTCCATTAAGTTAAGAATGATCGATGTATTGATGTTTCGTGGCATTATGAGCATGGCATTTGGTCTTTGAGGTTATGTAGGGTATGGCAGTGATTGAATTATGTCCAGAGGAACCACGGCACATCTCATGCTACGACAAGCTGGTAAACAGATTATGACAAGCTTGGAAAAAAAAAAAACAGAATGAAAGGGAAAAGGATTATGGCATAAATATAACAGATGATATATCAGAGGAGTCTGATGACATAAATTCAGTTTTATGATGGGTAATATTGCATTAAAGGTACTAAGGAGTCAGTAGGCAGGAAAATTTGACCATGGGGGGGGGGGGGAGGCAATTTTTAAGCTTGGTTGAGGAGACCATCACTTAAAGACAAGTTATCCAAAAAATGGAGTATTTATGTATAATATTCCCCCTTCTTCAACATAAACACTGGCATGAAATGTTATTTAAAATAGGAGTGAGTGAACTGAAGAATGAGTTCGGGTAGGGGGTGGGGGAAAAAGAAACTGTATATTAAGATATTTTTGGTAAGATCTTCCAAGTACTGTTGCCCTTGGATTCTCAGGTCAAGGGTGTACTTAGGACATTTTAAAGTGGAGCCTGGCTACCACCCTTGACTCTCCTTTTTTGTCTTTGAAGAAATATTCTAATCAAACTCCAACCCTTTTCCATTTAATTTTATAGCTTCCGTGGAGGGCTAGACGTAAATCACGGGCAGACAGGCACACATTCCATATACAGCCAGTACAAAGGCAATCAAGTTATGTTTCATGTTTCTACACTGCTTCCATATACAGAGGGCGATGTTCAACAGGTAAGTTACATTGCCTGCTGTCCTCTATACTTAAAATCTGGTTCTGTCCTATTTTCATCTTCCACTTAACATTTCTCCCAGCATTTAGACTGCATCCTTCAAGTCACCAGGTGATTGTTTTTTGTTTTGGTTTAAATCCGTTCCATTTCTCAGCTTTCCTGAGGGTGCATTTGGAAAAGTGTTCTTGCGTGAAACTTTATTTTACGCTTGACCGAGGGAACTTCCCATAGCCAATACACTGACTGAGCTAGGAACTGCTGGAACACGCGTTGTTCCATGGAAATGTCAAACGTGCAAGTTAGGTTTATGGGAGGATAATAAGGATGTTATATTTAGCATCTTTCTAGTGATGATACTGTCCCTCTAGAAGCCTCGTCAAGACTATCAATCGATCTGAGACCTCATTTGTGAGAAGTTTCATATTATGCCAATCTTTCCGTGTTGGCATGGAAACAATGCATGTGGAATGCTTATCACTTTAATCTTATCGTAGTAATGTAAGTAAGCCTGTAGGTGTTCTTTACATTTCAAATCCATCAAAACGTTTTTCCAATCTTCTTTAACTAACCAAGATTCAACTGTAAAGTATAATTTGTTTTGCGTGCAATGATTCTTCACTTTATCTCTCTATCTAGTATTTCAAATTTGAAGTGAAGAGAAATACTACAGTTAAGCTTGATTTTTTTTTTAAAAAAGATTGAAGGAAATCTAGGTTGACATTTTGTGTGATTTTTTTTTGGCAGCTTCAGCGAAAGAGGCATATTGGAAATGACATCGTGGCAATTGTTTTCCAAGAAGAAAACACACCATTTATTCCAGATACCATCGCTTCTAATTTCCTTCATTGTTACATCGTAGTACAAGTCATTGAGCCAAACACAGAAAACACTCGTTACAAGGTAAGAGAAGAAACACTATAGAGCTGTGAATAAGATGGATGGGTGGAAAAGATACAAATATGGATCATTTAAAATAAGACAGTATTTCAAATTTTGTTTTGTACAGAAAAAAAATAATGTGATTGTTGCTCAACTAGTTTTATTCGTCCAAACTTTAAAAAATTCAAATTGTGTAACAGCTGTCACATTACCTTTTGAGGAGATAAAGCTACTGCAGGAGATAGTTGGTGGCACAGAGTTGGGTGATATTGATTAAAGCTTTTTCTATGTATGCTACAAATGTGCATTTTAAATGCCATAATTCCCTTCAAAGCTTCCTAAAATATTCTGTCAGTTTTATCAAAAGGCACAAATCGTTTCAGACATCTTTCTTCCTACTGTTTCATCTTAAATTCATCTTTTTTTAATTTAGAGATTTTGTTCTCCTTTTTTAATGGACAAGCTTCGTACGCCTGTTTTGTCAAAACAAGCCATTTTATTTGGCGTCTTCTCATTGACATAAAAGGAAAAAGGACTAAACTCTGCATTATAGCAGTCGGTGTTATTGACTGGCTGCATGGAAGAAGTATACCTTCAAGGGTTGTCTACATAATTCCTTCTTGGGGCTAAATCGAGTTTAAAAACATGCAATCCTCCTGCATTTTTTAAATTCTAATTTGGAGTAATTTGATAAGCTTATAATGAGCAAATTGAATGCCTATTCACAGCTGTTTTGTGAGCTGGATGCATCAGGTTTTTTCCCGGCAGATTCCATTTGGACTGATTAATAGTTATCTCGTGTCACAAATGGTGAGATTTGGTCATTAGAAGATGTTCTTGAAAGCAGATTGAGCTAGGAAATATCTGGTGTGTGATCTCATATGTTCTTGGAGAGAATTATGAACAGTCATTTTTTTTGTTTTGTTTTGCCAAAGGAGAACTCTTGGAAGTTTTGCCACTTTAAGTTGATGATCACAACAGATTTTTTTGCTGAATTGTTGTTTTGAAGAGCTGAGATACTTTGTAAAAGTTAATGAGCTGTTAAATAGAAGAAATGAACATTTTTGTATTTTAAAGGTCACATCTGGGGGAAAACAGGGCATTTGAACCCGCCAATGCCAGAAGCAAAAATGATACCAAGTAAAACCAAAATACTGTACTTTTGAGGACACTGGCTGATTGTACTTGTCAAACATGAACAAGCAGCCCATTTAAACTGGGCATGTGTAGAGGGCTGGATGTAGGCTGAAAAAGTAGAACGGAAAGATGAGTGAGCTCAATAGATATTTCAATTCTCAGTATTGAAAGGGAGCAGTCAGGGGTGGGGTTTTGGGGGGTAAGTAGCCGGGGTGGGGTGAGCAGAGCAGGGTCCACACTCTTTGACTGTAGACAGGATACTAGATTGCAGGCCCCCTTGCATTTTTTCATGAAAGATGGAGATTTTGTCAAGTTTTCCCTGCACGAATAGAATTATTTCACTTACTTTCTTCTTTGAAGCAAAAGTAACTTGAATTTGCCATACAGTGGGAGCTCAAATGATCAGTTAGGGTGAATTGTTGATTTACGGAAAAGGATTGAGCGAAGCATCAATTTCCCAGGAGATAGGTATCATTTGAAATAATCAAAGGCTATACTTCTTCCAC
Source organism: Holothuria scabra (assembly GCA_037179385.1). NCBI lineage: Eukaryota > Metazoa > Echinodermata > Holothuroidea > Aspidochirotida > Holothuriidae > Holothuria > Holothuria scabra. The sequence continues at coordinate 9,590,409 of CM074195.1, read as the reverse complement.
TTCTATTGTGAATAGCTTCCTGTGTTGGGTCTTTGTAGGTAGCACTCATTCTCAGCTTGCAAGGTAGTAATATTTAGGAAGAACAAAGGGATAGAAGAGAAATGTTCAGAAAGAGTCAGGAATAGGCCTTGACTGGAAAGGTGAGTTTAGTCAGAGAAAACAGGACTTTTGGATCTGTTGCTATGGTAGCAGGGAGTCAAAAGGAAGAATGAAAACAAGGATTTCCCGAATTCTTTCGGTTTCATTTCAGAGGGCCAGAAAACTGTTTATTTTGTCCATTTTTTTTTTATTATTTTAGTGAAAGTGTTCTCATCGTGTTTAGACTAGTATAGATTTTTGCTTCAACTTTGATCAAAAAAGAAAAACAAATAATGACAATAAGATGTAGTGACTAGAAAAAAAAGAGGTTCAAATATGAGAGGTCAGTACATTAAAAAGAAGGGTTAAAGGTCATCTTAAGTTTGATATGTCAGAGGAGTACTTATGCTAAGCATTTCAGTGAAATTTTTATTGAAATTCAGTGTATGGTTCTCAAGATATGAGCAGGTAAAGTTGTCACATTTTCAACAAAAAGTGAATCAAAGCAAGGGTGTATGACATCATATCCTCACATTAATGGACAGTTTTTTGCACTTCTTTAATCTTCACAAACAATTTTCTACTCAACATTTCCAGGTTATCAGAATGTGACTGCACAAGTGACATGAGAAATGTACACCATTTGCATCCCCCACAGGGAGATCCTCTTCCTATTAATTTCAAGGTCAACCCAAAAGTCTGAAAAAACAAAGGGAAGCAAGGCATTTCTTGTCAATGTAGGGAAGTGATGTAACCTTTGCTGCCCTGAAGCTCACTTTGGAACACATATTTAGTGACTTCATTTACTGATGTTTGAAAAATACAGGTCGGATTTGAATGAAAGTTTCACCACACTGTAGTTGGTTCCTTTCTCACACATGAAAATGTAAATTTTGCTTAAACTTCCCCTTTAAATTCTGAAAGAGGGTCCTGTGTTGTTTTAGCATGACTCTTCTTCTGAGGGATGGGCATTAGGCTTAAAATCGTTCATAACAAGGGTTTATAATCGATGATTCTTAAGCCCTGGAAATTTTAAATTGATATAAAACAGCTTTCTGGATAATTCCCTTTCTCTGCCTCTGCTACTTACCTACTGGCCAGGGAGTGGAGGTGCCCTTTGCATATATTTTGAAAACCTCACCACAACTATAAGATCCATATAAACCATCCACATTTCATATTACTTTCTTGTTCTTCTTGCAGGTGGCTGTGACGGCTCGTGATGATGTCCCTCCCTTCGGACCAGCCCTACCTAGTCCCCCAATTTTCAAGAAAACTCCTGATTTTGGAGAATTTTTATTGACCAAATTAATAAATGCTGAAAATGCATGTTACAAAGCCGAGAAATTTGCAAGCATACAGGTATGATGAATTAAATTTGTCTTTTGGCTCGTTTCTCATTTTGCTATTTGTCTTGTAGGATTTAGGGTAAGCTGTAAATATCATACTTGTTTTAAGCGCTGCTGAGACATTAAGAAGCGGCTGCATGTACGGCAATGTTGATCAAAAGCAGAAGTTTCGACCATTCTAGCACCTTTCCAGATTTGTTGATCTAAACTGATTTTTAATGTCAGATTACCTGTTTAGGGCCTCTGTAAATTTATTTTAAGCATATCTTATAATACTAGAAATGTATACATAATGTGTGCAAACCAGTAATTCCATGTTAATGATTATTCATGAGCTAAAGCAGTTTTACATGGGCATCATGTGACTAGATTCTCACAGATGTTTGTTTAAAGTGATCTGTTTTATAAGGGTTAGGTAAGATTTTTTGCCGCAACTTAAAACCAGTCTAGCAACTTTGAGAGCCTGATTTCCAGTTGTGGGACACTGTTGAATATGACATTTATGACAAATCTTTGAAGAACCCATCACCCCTCATCCATTCCCAACTCTTTCCTTTGTCTCTCTGCCTCTTACCCCTCTGCCCCACCCATGACAAATCCTATTCTAACCAAAAAGTGCTTGTTTAAAGTCTGTCACTGGTAGCTTTATCAGCATTCTTTATTTTCTCCTTTTTCCAATCAGAGGCGCACAAGAAGTGCCCTTCTGGATAACTTGTATGGTGAACTTCTGCAAAAGAATGAAGACTTGTATTGTGCAATAGCTGGTAAGTTAAAATTTTTAAAAATTTTCAACGATACCATGATGCTAAGCAAGGTTGTAGCTAGAGATACCTGAGTGTGGGACACAAATTGCATTCATAACTTTCTACATGACGTGTGCGGCTTGGTTACTTGCCGTTTGGTATACCCCGGAAAATAAAACTATATTCCGGGTGTCACGTGATCAACGAAGACACCAAATCAGCCTTTGCTATCTCCGAAAACACAGATAGCGAAGGCAGATTTGGTGTCTTCATTGATCACGTGACACCCAGAATATCGTTTTATTTTCCGGGGGCATACCAAACGGCAAGTAACCAAGCCGCACGCGTAATGTAAACACATACTGCCTCCATTTTTTTCACATGGAGTGTACGCAAAAATGTTGACTTGGGCAGGTCAAGGATTACTGGTCCAGAGATTTGGTGGTAAATTTGTAGTTTGTTGATAGTACAAGTGGGAATTGGTGAGGATTTGAGTGGCTCCATTTTAGTATGAATCAACAAAAAGCATACAGATCTTACTGTCCCCCACTGACTCTGGTAGCCAAAACTCTGGCTCTGAGGTACATCTCTTGCATATCCCCTGTGTGTTTGTGCAGTTATAAGATTAGAGTTTCTTCTTGTGTACAATCAGCTGTGTATATTGCAATGTATTCTGAATGTGCACCGAATTTTAATTATTCATTTCATCATGTTTGCTGTATGAAAATGAAGTGGTTCTCGGCTTCAAGCCATAGAAGTGTAGGTCATTTTAGAAAAAAAATAATTAGGTAATGGGCAAACAGGGCTGGAAAAAATGTTTATTTCCCTGGAAGTGAGTTGAATTTCCCACAATTCCTCCCATGTTTTCATGTACAGAAATGGTAAATTTCCCTCCAGATGGCAAAATTTCTGGGGAAGGAGCCTCCCAGCTTCCCAACTTTTTCCACCCATTTTGGCACAGGGCATTTTGTAAGTTTATGACTTTGTGGTGGCACCATGTGTACTTTGCAGGATATCTGATGCTCTTCAGTACCGGCTTCAACAGTATTTTGAAATATCAGCTCATTCTTTGAAAATCTGTTATTTTTTTCTGACAAACTGATGTGTCAAAAGTTCCTTATTCAGTAAAGCAAGATACTATCTTACAAAAATCTAAAAAATATAAAAAGGCAATGAAAACACTCTTCAGCATTGGGGAAGGGTTTGGTGGGGGTCAGGGGTACAATTTGTTGAGTTCATTGGTCTTTTGTGTGTTACAAAATCTTGTTTAGAAGCCAGAGTTGATTGTCTCACAAAAGTGTTCATGAATGTCTGTACTTTCTATAGCATGTGTAAATGCATATATGCATAGAACTACACATGGTAGTACAGAGCAAACTGTACACAGTTTATGACAAAGTGGTGGGAAACATTGAAAGGAAAACATCACAGGAAATGACCACTTGCTGCAAATATTGAGTCAATATCTATTTGGCTATTGAGGACAAATTAAGTTGTATTGGAGAATAGTTGCGGAGTCGTAATTTTTTCTGATCATATCAAACCTAGTGAGTCCATCTAATTCTGTTTTAGATATTATAGTTTCATTCACTGCATCGATAGCATGTGATAAAGGGTTGCTACTCCACACTAAGAAGAACATTTGCATTAGCTTCACGGCATTAGGACAACAGTTGCTTTAAAATTCTGTTAATAACATACCTGCCCAATCAAGCATTTTGACAGGGACCTTGGATTAGTATCAATTACCAAATATTCACATAATGTGTTCTGACACACATAACCCAAATACTCTAATCCTTATACTAGGTGTGTAGTCTAATGGTAATGCACTCTACCCTCTCCCGGGAGGTCCATTACTCATTTTCCTTGCCAAAAACTTAAAAAAGTATACCAGTAAACTGCGATGTACTGTCCCTTCACACATGATTTGTTGCACTTTGTATTACTTTCCCATGATTCAACAACAATCTTGTCTTTTTGTATCTCCAGGTTTTGACATTCTAGCCCCCTTGCAATCCAGTAGTCAGGGTCAGATAAAGCTTGATGGAAGTGGTGGGCGATCTGGTCTCTTAATGTCCTTTAAGAAAGCCTTCAGAAACAGATCTCAGACACTAGATAACATTAGCAAGTACAATGGGGTTGAAGCAGATGAGAAGGGGACAGCAAACCCACAGGTAAGGCCCAACATCTGTAACCAAGAAAGTCATTAAACAATGACATGGGGAAATGTTTTGTATTGACTTTTATGGCTTTAATGTGACGTCAGCTAGTCAGTGGACCAGTGGATCAGTTTTCATGGATATTTGAAGCAAATAAGATGAGCAACTGGAGGAGGGGGTGGGGAGTTGGAAGGGTAGGGGCAGAGATGACCCCAGGCCAGATCATATCTAAGGGTAATCTGCAGTTCTCCTATGCGATGTGACCCTTTTTGTGTCATTTTAAATTAAGAAACCTAGTTTAATTTGAACTATTAGTTGGCTAATCAACTGACACTCAGGTGTAATGTATGAGCAACAGCCATATCCTTTGCATTTGTAGTTTAGTATGAAAATTTTAAATCTAACTGATATTAAATATCTGAATTATGCTTATTACCTCATAAATATTTATTGAATGCTTTGCAGAATTCATTGATATGCTACAAACCAATAACATGAGTAATTGTATTAAAGGTCGTTTTGCTGCGACTATGTGGATACCTGGAAGTGGTTGTGGTCTGTTAAAGTTTAATTTGATAGCTCTTCTTAGAAGCTTGCATCCTTTGCAGAGCTCTTAAAGGTGACTCATGACGTAAGAAACATAATTGAAAATGAAATCATAAAGAGCTTGATCCAGATTGGTTCTTTATTTCATGGAAAATTGTCTTATAACCTTCATTGCTGATGAATGTTGGTTTCCTTCTGCTCATAATATGAGGCCATAAAAGTCCTACAAATTGGTCATGTATTCTACAAAAACAGCAAGCGGTCTTATGAAACACTTCCACAACTTGTTGGACAATTAGTTCAAAGCCGTAACTGAAAATAGTTTGACTGTATAAAACATTAGTGTTGGAGGATGTTAAAGCAATTGTGAATTAGAAGGCCATAAAACAGGAAAACTTGGCACATTGTATTAGCTGTGATTGTGATGTCTTGTTGCCATGGTGAAGTTTTAACTTTGCAAGTTGAGAGTTGTATTGATGTAAATTTTACGGGGGGAATTTATTATTTCCTGCTTTAAGTTAAACTTGGTTCCTAATAAACAACCAGTTGTCTGGAATTTAGTCTCTTCCAGGCTTTGTTATAAAATACATAAGAAAGGGGAATAGGAGATGGGCCATTTTGCAGGCAAAGTACTATTCACTTCCGAAATATTTATTATCCATAAAGGAGTACTTCCTCACATTTTGTAATGATCTTTAACTTCCTGTTCTAAATGTGGAAGATCTTGCCCGATGTAATAAGTTCAAATGCTTAATGTGTGAAATGAGAAGAACTTATTATAATGTAGTTGTATTGGTGGTGTCATTTCAGGTCAAAGTTCAACCTCCTAGACCAGCAAGGTCAAGAAGTGCGACAGCTCACAGCTTCGGCAGCGCTGATGGCAAGGATAAGCCAAGCAGGAGGAAAAGGTGTGAATTTGTTACTTTTGGATTTTTTTTTTCCATTTGGAAACAGTTATGCTACGTCCAACCTTGACAACAAGACCTGTTAACAATGCCAAATACACATGATGTGGACAAATGCTTTAAAACTTACAAACCATGATTAATCTAAATTGGTCCCCTTTAGTCCTCTGCTTTTTCCCATCAGCGAGCAGGACGATTGTTTAATAACGAGCAGAACAATTGATTTCCTCATCTTTACTTATGCTTGGGTCACTTCCAACTGCATTTGATAATTGATACCAATTCAGGGTCCCCATCCAAATGCCTGATTCACCTGATATGTGATAAATAGAGTTCTGTAGCTACTGTCTTTGTAATTATGTCTGTTCAAGCATTTTAAAACAGCCCTGAAAGTCAGACATTTACTAGCAGTTTATCTCAAAGTAAACAATTTGATTCCTTTTTTGCCAGCACTTATTGCAGAATTTGTTGTAAGTTGTAATTTATACCCTTAGTTGTTGGGCTTTTATTGTACCAAAATGATAATCAAAACTGCTGTTCATTGGGTTAGGGGGGGGAGGTGGCTAACCAACAAAATGGCCAAATATATTTAATAAAATAATAGCAATGTAAAGTGGCTCAAAATGCCTACAGCTTAAAAAGTGGGAGACCCCAGTGCCCTGTCTCTGCAGTCCCTGATTAAAGCATCTAATTGGAGTAATGAACCAGTGGGTCAGTACCAAATTTAGAACCACCGTTTTTCTTTAAAAACTCAGTGCAGTAGCCATGACAGATCTCATAAAAGGCAAATATTTGGTCATGTGTAGTGTGTGATGACTGAAAACTTGTGGTGGTGTTGGGGGTGGGGGAAGGGAACAGAATGAGGGATGGGGGTAGAACTAGTGGCTAGTTAAGGTTAGTTTAGTGAGTACTTTGTTCAACTGGGTTTCTCCATTTATGTGAGTGACAGCTAAAACTGGAAGTATGTTGGTGGTAGAGTAGGTTGCTGAAACTGTTAGTCTGATGTGAATTGGAACGGGGCTCATTGAGTTGATATTGATAACTCAATGAGAGTGTTAAGGGGTCATCACCATATTAAAGTGCTTATAGTTAGCATAATGACTGAAGTTTCATATCCAATAGTTACGGAAAAAGTTAATTTTTTTTAATGTTTCAGTGTCCTCGCTCGTAGTGGTTTTGTGCATGATTTGAAAAAGTGTCTGGCCACAAATATTTGCAAACCGAATCAAACCATTAAGTTCTCACTCATAGAACAGTTATCTGTATGTGGGATATGGGGATTGTCAAGTTTGACAATTTTGTTATTGGTATGTAAAGAAAACTTTAACAGGTTTGGAAAAACTGTGGGATTTCATGAACCAACTCAATGAGCTGCTTTACTCTTCAGTGCTACTGCAAGCATTGGTTTGAAAGAAATGTTTTGTGTGCACAGACCTATTTCCAAATAGCAATTACAATGAATTGTGGGATAGAGTTTTGGGTGTACGTCAATTTTCACCACAGTAAAATGCCATTGACAAAAATGACAAACACCAAAACTCTATCCCACCATCCTTTGTAATTGCTATTTGGAAGTAGGTCTATGTCAGAAGTGCCTCATTTTGTTTTCAACAGGGTCTACTTGGTGTTTCTCTTTAACTAAATGCAACTTGTATTTTTTCAGATCCCAAAGGTGTGTTTGTGGAATTGGACTGGAGTGAGAGGGGGGGGGGGGAGATTGTGAAAGGTGGAAGGCATGCTCAGCCAGTGGTTTAATTTTAGTGGAAAACTCAGCCTAACCTTCCCCTCACTTCCCCCACCTTCCCCCCTACTTTGAGATACCATCCTGTCAAGTTATGTTCTGTGCTTCATGGCAATTGTTTTTTGTCTTTTCTGTCAGGGACAGTGGGTTGAGTAGATCATCACACTCATCAGAAAGTATAAACGGCAGCCAGGAATCACACAAGTCTTCCTCCAATTCTCTTAACAGTTCACCTGATGTCAACAGAACAAGTAAATCAAGGTAAGTGAATGTAGTCAGGGAATATGCCCCCAACTGGGAGTCTGCGTGCTACACTTTTGGGACGAAACAGAAATATGTCACATAAATAAACAGAGCCATTCATAGTTTATTTTGGTTCTCACCTACCTCGATATCAGGATACAGTAGACCTAAGTAACACTTCCCCTTTAAGGAAAACAATACATGATGTCCACAATGACCACCAAAGGTAAATGCAACAAACACCTTTCCCTCGTTTCAATGTTGTTTTACTCAGGACTGGTCAGTTTTACCCAACCCACATTGAAGTGGGGGAAGGGGGAGAGTGTCATGCATGAGAGCTGGATAAAAGGAAATAAACCATTTGTTTTGGAAGGCCTTTGCTTCATTTCTTTTGGCAGAGATTGTGGGTCTGTATCTGATTATAATTTATGGAGAATGCAAATAAGAGGGTGACATTGAGTTACAATCTTCACAATTTAAATGAAGTTTGCTATATATTTCATGCTGTGATGTTATTTCTTGAGAAAGCTTCTCATAGACACCCCAGTAGGTCAAAGGCTGTGTGGGGTGTAACTGGTATCTGAGTATGTTACATGGTCTGTGCCCACAAATCAGCTGTTTTCCTTGTGTTCACACTGCACGAAAAACAATAAACACATGCTTGACTGGCCTGTTAGCTAACCCCAAATGTTATGAAATATTTTGTGTATTTTAGCATATTTGTTATTGTCAATCAATTAATCAGATGTGAAATGTGACTATATCAAGTGTGCATGTAGTGAGTTTCATTTTCTCCCTAAAGTGATAAGAAGTAATCAGGCAGAGAAGGAGGATGTAACAAAAAGTTAGAAGGAACGTTTCATCTTGTTGTCTTGGACATTGTTAAGTAGTACTTGGTGTTCCAAAGGAAGTTAATACATATGATGTTCACCCGTCAAATATCCACCTGAAGGCCATTCTAGCTCAATTAATATTCTATTCATGAACATGTATCCAGTTTCATTTAAATCTTGACCAGCTTAAAATGCAGAGAGAGTTGTACACATCCCTGCCTACATTAGACAATTCACTCCCTTGAAAGTTGCACAAACTTATCCTGTCCTTGAAGTCCTTGTTGTTACACAACTGACAAAAAGCAACATTGTTGTGATTCGGATGCAACTTCAGCCATAACCTCTAACAATCTCTGTCCTCGCCTGCATATTGGGTTCCTCTATTGATAATTTGATATATACAGTCCTGGGTATGATGTAAAACTGCATCCAGGTGGGCTGAGGAGGTTGTGTGTGGTGAGACGTTTGTCCCTGTTTATCGCCTATAAAGTGCGCACATAAGACCGTTATTACTCATCCCATGACTGGCAGGTTGTTGGTGCCACAAAACTGAGCAAGTCCTCAAACGGTTGTCCTTCTGTGGGCCAGGAGTTGTATAATATGCCCAAGGTATTCCCTGCCTGTTGTAAGAGGTGACTGTGGGAGGACTTGAACAGTATTTGAACAGTATGACACTATATAACATATTCATGTTGGTGTTTCGTTAAATCATTATCTAACTAACTAACAAACAACAAACTAAAAAACTATCTAACTAACAAATCTATTGAAATATATTATAATAGCAATCATTTCTTTCTGTCCACAGTTTACAAGGTTCTAAACTGTCTCCCAGTAATTCATTGGATAGCTTTAACAGTGAAGAAGACCATGCACCTGCTGATGACTCAGACACAGGAGTGGTGAGTATAAATCTATATATAGCTTGGCTTTTCTCTCAAACAAAATAAGGGGTGGGGGATGTAACATTTCATGAAATAGTCAAATAGCCCTTACTAAAAGTGCCTACCATTAAACAGTCCAAAACCTGACTTTTTGGCAGTTAAGTCAGGTTTTTGCTTGATGTTGGCACCTACAGTTTATAGCCACTCTTAATCCTAAAATCAATAAAAAATATGATAAAACCCTTTAGGCATTGAAGTGGCTATAAACTGGGGTTGTTAACATCAAGTAAAAACCTGACTTATCACCAAAAAGTCAGGTTTTAGACTGTTCAGTGGCAGGTAGTTTTAGTAAGGGCTATTGGACATAATGAATGCAGCCATCATAGGGGAGGGAAAGGACAAGGTTCAAGAAAGAAAATGCCTACTTCTTTTACATTCTGCTTTTCTCATCTCAGAATGGACATTCTACAAATTGACTTTCTCACCCTATTTTTCAACAGCAATTTTTCACTGCTGATGAGTGAGAATAAAAGCTTGTGATAGATCTTTCTTTAAATAGCATCATATTTTTTCATCTTTACAGGGAAGTCTATCATCCACTGGTTGCATTCAAAGCAACAAACCAAGTCCATTGAATCCATGTCTCTGTCAGGAAGGCAAATGTTCTGCTGTCATAGATCTTGAAAGTAAGCATCCTTCTTTTCTTAATTGTCTCAAAATTTTATTGTTTTACCTCTTCACACTATTGTCCATGTGGGGGTAAAATAAAATCCCTATGTATGGAATATTTGAAGGCCTGTCTTAGGTATTTGGAACAGTAAAAAAAGATGGACGTTAGATTTGCTCAGTAGTAGATACGGAAAGGGAGGTCCCGATGGCACCAGGCCTATATCCACATCAAGGGGGGGGGGTGGGGGATTTGTCAGGGGGGCCCAAATGTGTACAGGTGTAAGTATTACATCGATTGCAAACTTTAAAGCCTTTTATGGGAAAAACAATTTTCAGGGAGATAACCCTCCATATGGCTACAGGCTTGGATGGAATGGATTTTAAAGATTGTAGCAGCTGGTTAGTCTGCCATTGTTGGTCAAGATACGTGTAAGCCTCGAATAAACTTTGTTCATGTGTTTGGTGAACACTATTGTTAAAGTTATTATTTTTTGTTTTTACAGCCAATTACATGCAGCAGATAGACAGTATGAAAATGGATATAATTAAACTGAAATCAGAAAAGGTGGAACTCTTGAGACAAAATGTGGTAAGTATCTGAGAGACTTGAGGAGGGGCAAGGGGAGAGGGGGGAGGAGACAGAAGGGTAAGGAAACCAGAAGGGATAGAGAAGAGGGCAAGGGGTAGGGTGAGGGAATGTTAAGGATGACTTTATTCATGGATCCATCATTAGTGTCTATTTTGCCCCTGACCACCTATTCATTTATGTGTATCCTTATTGCCTGCAATGATGTAGAAGGAAGTAGGAACTAGTTAGGGCGTCCTCTATGGGTAGGGGTTACCACAATGCTTTGTTTTTTGCCAGACTGTTAGTGCAGGGGATAATGATATACATAGGTAAATAGGAAGTAGGTATCAGAGCCCATAGACTCCCAAACCAGAGAGTTTTGGGGAGAATTTTACAGCAATAAGCTGCGAAAGTATTTTTCACCATGGGCACAGGCAGTTGTGAGAAGGGAGAGTGGGAACAGAGAAAAATAAAGGGTTTTGTTGGGGGATGTGTGTTTTTCTAAGCTTTAGTTTATTTTTGAGATGTTAAATTTTTCATTTCAGGTATATTTTAATTTTTCTTCCTTAATCTCATTTATCACTTCAGGCTTGGCAACAGGACATCAAGAAGTTACGAGAAAAAGAATTGAAACACATGGCGCAAATCTCCGCTACCAACAAAGCTTTGATGGCAATGAAGCATAGGAAATCCCAGTCCTTGGACAACCCTACCATGCAACAAAACCTTGATAACCCTAGTCACACTGTAGAATGCTAGCCCTCTTCTCAGAGCAGTTACCATCCAAGCTGATGCCCTTGGAAGCAGATTCAGTTTTCAGAATCAAGACAATCTGAAAGCTCAGTTTACAATCTAAAACTACCCCCTCATCATCTTCCACGGTACTTATTAATTAGTATAAGCTATATATGTGATGTAGAGAGGTACCACATGATCCCTGCAATGTTATAATGTTATTGAAAAGGAATTTTACTTTTGTAAATAATTAAATGCAAGGTTCATTTGCACCTCTTAGACCACTCCCCATCCGACCCCCAATCCCATAACCCCCTTCCCCACATTCCTTTTTCATTGAGTTGCCTTTATACGCATACCTACCATTTCATTTTAAATATTTTCATCATTTAGCCTATGTTTCTGTCAGTCAATGCAAGCAAGAGTTGTCTCCAAGCCTAAGTTTGCACAAGTTACGTAGTTCCGCATTTCCGCATACTTAATTTATCCATGTTTGACCTTTTGCCAACCAGTGATTACTTTTCTCCAATGAATAATCTTCTCCTTTTGTTATAAACCTTTTGGAGGTATCATTGTCTTTTAGAATTCCAACAAGGTACAAAGGCAGCTTTGCAATACAAAGTAGACTTTCTTTGTTTTCTCCTTAATTGGTTATATTCAGAGGTTCGTTAGCATCCAAGGTGCTTTACATTTAATAGTGCTTCATTGTTTTTTTATAAGTTATATATTTTCATTTTTGTACGGTCAGGTCGTATTTTCTGAGTTTTTTTTCACTCAACATTTAATATTTGTAGATTAAAAAATTTATATAATTTATTTATTTATTTCATTTCATGAGGAAATTTGTATTCACACTTTTTAAGAATTTTGTCAAGGTTATCTGTGTGGAAGCTTACACACTCCAGAAGTAAACTTAATTATATGCGAATGAAACCATGCATGCACACTCCACAGTTAGTGTGTTATGACAGAATTTGAATAGTTTCATCATTGTTTCCTTGATAATTTATTGGATGGGTTCATCACTGTTTTATGTCAATTTATCGGTAGTATTCCAGTTATGGGAGGGGGAAGGGGCTTGAGGAGCTTTTCCCAGCTATGAGTTTGTATGACACTGATGCATAAAGAAATCCCCTTAGCATAATTCTTTTTTGCATATTCATCTCATAATATGTCTTGCTCTTAGCAGAGAGAGGAAGAACAAGTCAGAATCTTGAGAAAGAAAAGATAAATAAGGTGCAAAGGAACATTTAAAGGTAGGGGGAAGCCCCTGCGCTTCACGAACCGGAATCAGCATTTGTCAGTGTTCTGCTATGTACTGTAAGTTACAGCTTCAGTCAACCATTGTTAAACTGCTGTCATGACGTTCAGTCACTGGAACATCATTTCATGGATCAGTAATCAACTGAAGTGTTTACTACACAGATTTAACAGTAAATATCACCAAACAAGATCAGAGAATTGCTTTTCAAACCCACTGAAGTCAAAGGCATGATGCCTTTCCCCTCGCAACTCCTCATGTTAAGGTACCGTTTGAGGCCTTTTGCCCTCACAACTCCATATGTTAAAGTACTGTGTGAGGTCTTTTCCCTTACAACACATAATAAAGGTACCACTTGAGAACAAATTCACAATAGTTTATCCATTTTTCAAAATGTTTGAATTCCAGGGGTGTGAGATTACAAGTGACATAGGCAGATCAATGGGTTTTCGGGGGAGTGACATGTGTGCCCACAAATCAAGCTATTGTGCATCAATCTCCTTTACATTTAAATTCTCTCAGGCTTGGTTTAGTTTGACAGCGAAGGACAAGACAGCCATCTACATGTGGAGAACGTTTTATTTGTAGTAAAATAAAAAGATTTGGTAAACAATTTTTTTGAGGGAACAGCTGCTCAAAGAATACTCCTGTAAGACAGAAAAATGTTTCTGATATTGTTCGGGTTATAGCAGTGATTTGCATAGCTGTTGTCACGGTTACAACTCTTGTATGCGCTCCCTTAATTTATCTTCCTGTCGCTCCGAATTCAGTTGTCTGTAATAAGATCAATTTTCTTTTTGTGAAAGAAAATTTGAAAAAAGGTAAGCCAAAGGGACTGACAAAATTAGTTGCACAATATTTACATTATTTTTGCCTGTCTTGTATGTGCAGTGTTTTGAAACTGTGCCACCTATCACCATTGCAATGGTGTATGACTGTAGTAATAGAGCAAGAGGCTTCATATGAGGCCGACAATTTATCATGTCGAAACTTAGAAGTTTGAAACGAAAGCTTCCTCTTTGTAGAATAAAGATATTGTAAATATGTAAAGAAAAATTATAATTGAGTTGAATAGTTCCTTTGGGAGCTTTGACACGAAGCAGAGAATGTGGTGTGCGGTACTAGATAATCATGTATATATGTAAATTACATCTGAGTGCAATGAAAGGTATTTTTACATTTCTTAGCTGGTGGTGGTGGTATCGTTTTAGGCAACTTGCTTCACGCTTTTCGAGAAAAAGCATTGTGCCAAATTTGTGCAGGGGTAAACTATAGGTGCATTACTTCTCCCTAGCTTTGGTTCTCTATCTGAAAATGAGATAATTTGATCAGACTTGGAATTTCCTTATCCTGAAAATTTTTTTGTTTGCATTTTAATCATGTGACCTGATATTCCAGCATTGTTTATGTCTAAGTACTTACTGGTGCAGTAAAAAATCATGAAAGTCAAAAACATGATTTGGAAAGATTGAAATTTTTCAGTCTTTGTGATATGAATCAGGTTTGAAACCAAGAAGTTGGACTGAATGTGTGGAAAATGGGCTTATTTGATGGGAATATCATTTCAAGGAAATCGATTCCTTGCTGCTGTGTTATGGTGTTGTACTTGGTAATTTTTTAGGTTCATGTTATGTCAAAGGAATTACAATGTAAAGATGGATTTTTGCTGGCTTCCTATTTTGAAATATTTCAATATTGTAGAAGAGGCTTTAAAGACTTTTGGTACTTCATCCATGGGCTTAAAGTAGGATTAGAAGATGCTTTGTGAGGGAAGGATATGCCATTACGTTTACCTTAATGCTGAATCTATCTGTGAATGTTGCTATCCTCAAGGGATATCCCTCCCTTCCACAATATCCCAATGTCTTATTGTAATGCCTCCCATAGAAATATCTTTTTGACAAATATGGCAGACCAAACCTAAAGAATCTTATGCTTACTGCTATACGTGCTGATGTAACTAAGCATGGGATTGCCTGGGCTTATCCAATTAGAATCTATTCCTTCATTTTTGGTGACCAAAGAGCTCAGACAGTCTCATATTGTATGTGAAAGGGGTATTCTAAATGAGAACCCCATTTTCAGAGTCTTCTTGGTGGTATCCATACAAGCATAGCCTGGTTTTGCCTGGCAATTTTTGTGAAACAGGTGGAATGAAACAAGAAATATTTTCTGTACAGAGAAATAATATTAAACTTCTTTGGTGAAATCTTTTTAGTATACAAAGCACTGCACATGTTATGTGTGGAATATATTTAGGCCTAGCCACATATTTTTATGTCAAAGCTTTGGGGGATGGTAGCCTTGAGAGCACATCATCTTGTAGACAGACCACTGTACATATTTATCTTGTGTGTGAAGCACAGTCAAAAAAGATGCAACATGGAAAATAAATTTATGATTCACATTATGAGATGTTTCAATTGTCATTTTTCATCGAAATGACTTGATATGACCCTAAAGGCCCAATTCTCTCATCCCAAGCAGTACCAGTTCTCCTAACACTGTGACTTAAGCCCCTCGCACAATTATCTGAAATTTATGCATCAAGACACAATCTCAGTTTATGTTTACTTCAGGGCAAGTATAGAAAAGCTCAATGTATATAATCAAAACACTGTCAGCACAGCTCATACTGTGTAATATAAGCTTTGGTACTCTGCATTGTTTGAATTAGCAGTCAATCAAAAAGCTGAGCCAATTGAGAGTTTCTGTTACCCCTTACAACAGCGGTTGGCAACCTATGGCCCGCAGGCCAGATTCGGCCTGCCAGTGATTTCATTGCGGCCTGCAAGATGTCTCAAGGAAGAAGGAAAAATTCAATCTTCTTTACACCATAACAACAAATGAGCTAGCAGCTTTGCTTATGTACTCAGTAATGACGTTCCTCAACATGGGTGTCATCACTATTCACTTGTGATTAGCTAAATGTCAAAAATTTGCAGTAATTTACCTTTAAAATTTGTCCAAAATGATGCACCAAATTGCATCTAAGGCCCTTCAAATTTCCAAAAATTTTCCAAAATAATACACTTAATTGCATCTAAGGACCCACAAATATCAAAAATTTTCCAAAGGGCTGAGGAAAATGAAAAATTAGCAATAATATACCTTAAAATTTTTCCAAAATGTTCCACCAGATTGCACCTTATAGACCCTAAAATATCAAAACAATTTCCAAAGGGCTAAGAATTGTCAACAATTTGCCGTAATTTACCTTCAAAATTTGTCCAAAAAGATGCACCAAGTTGCATCTAAGGACCCTCAAATGTCAAAAAAAAATTTAGAGTGGAAGGGGACACCTCCTCCCCCTTAAACGCTCCCCTGAGACGGCTATCCGAGACAAGGTTCAGCCCCCGTCTTGAACAGCTTCCTACACCTATGCAGAAATTAGTTACAAACTGTCAATGCTAGACATCTCATTGAATGCTGTAAAGTAGGCCTATTTTCACCATTTCTTATATCAACAATACTATATTGAGATTAGGTTGTTGTGAATGAAGATTTATATTGCTTGAAAGTACTTGGAATTAAAGTTTTGATATCAACAGCAGGTCGTTGGTTAAGTGCGGCCCGGTCAATCTTTCATTTCCCATTTCTGACCGGTACGTAAGGTTAACTACCCCTGCCTTACAAGAAGTGTAGTTTGGGGTGCGAGGATTGGCACTTTAAACCCATTTTCAAGGCCTCAACAGTAATTGTAATTCATTTCAGTGTGAGGAGAGTGGCCAGTCATAAATGTTACATTGCAGTAGTAAGGTCTGCATACATAGGCACCATTCCCAAAACATTCACTTGCAACAACTCTAAAACACCTTGTTTTCAATTTGTTGCACAGTGTAGACAGGGCTGGTATGCAACAATCTCAAAACATTTTGAAAATATTTTTGAAGAAATGTCTTGTTCTTTCTTTGAAAACAAATTGCAGGAGTTGTTTTTGTTGCAGAAACCTTTTGGAAATGTTGGTGTGTGTGCACAGGCCTTTAGAACTACTTAAATTTTGTTGCAAAAAGCATGCCATAAAATTCCTCCAGTGTTTAGTCATAACATATTCCCTTTCCTACCTCTGTCTGTTTATATTTATCACAAGGAATCTACCTCTCTCTTAGTTTCCCATGAGATGGAAGCAAACCACTTCTGATTTTGCTAAAGTTCCCGGCAAGTCTCCCTTTTGTCTGTGCTGCCCCTGGCAAGAGAATCCGATACTCTGAAGTGACTATGTTGATGCATATGAAATGTGGTAGAACATGTTTATATAAACCAACAGCCTTGTAGCAATGTGACACCTAGGTTTTATAAAGGTATTGGCCGATGTGATGGTTAGCTGTGAATTGCCAATTTACAATACCACACTCAAGTATCTCTGATGCAAACAATACTACTGAGGTTTTCATTGCCTAATTGCAAAGAAGGGTTCCTATCAGTTGTTATTCATTAATGTGGTATAGTGGTTATGCACTCTTTAATTGCAAGATGTTCTGTACCATCTAACCCACATGCATGGGTGAGTCAAATGTATGTCATGTTCATCCAAGTTATGATGCAGGGGTGTGTCAAAGTTCCCCAAATTTTGCACAACAGCAACCTAATGGGAGCAGCATAAAGGGATTCCACCAAAAACACAAAAAGGGGAGGGGGTTGAGCACGGCTAAACCCCGAGTCCAAATTGATTCTGTCCTATGTTAAAGTTATATTAGGGTTCAGGAAGGCAAAACCTAGCTTCAAGGCCCATGTAAGGTGCAATTTGGAAGGTTTTTTAAAGGCCATTTACTATTTGTATATGTTCAAACATTTCTGAAAAAGTGTCCTCTCTTTGAAAAAGGAAAAAAGATATTGGCAATTTTTTAAAGTTTTATGGCAATGAAAGGGGTGGGGCAGGGAATTTTACCAACCTTCTTTTGGAAACTTTTGGAAGGGGGAAAAAAACCCCTCCCCTTTTCCCTCTCTGCCAGAAACACTGGCATGGGTGTCTATACTACAACAAATGTGCGTTAAAGTCAATGAAATGTTGGGTCAACTTGTTGACAGAGGGGTGCGTCAATGCACAAATATGTTCCTCCTAATGAACATTGACCTTGCCCAGGGGTCAAAGGGTGTATCTTACCATTGATAAGAGAATTGTGAACTGTTAAGTTCATTTATGAGGTTGTGTTTCCAAATCCCAATTGAAACATCAAAACTATTGTTTAGTTCCTGGGTTGTATTAGTTTGTCTGCTATCCCTTCATCACTGGCATTTTAAAGGGGCAATCAGTGTTTGACAGAGCATATTAAAATCTTAATCCACCCCCTCAGTCTTCCCTTCTGAACCAATTGTTTCCCATAATATAGAAACATTGGAAAGGTCTTTCAGGTTAGAAGAAATGTTGACTTTGTGTCAATTACTGTTGAATGAAAATTTCTGAATATTTGTTGGAGAAAAAAATCGGTACAGATACAAGACTACACAGCTTCCACTATACACTTTAACCAATCATGACATTAGACCATGATCACACATTATTTTTTGTTAGTTTTATGCCATGTACAAAGGTGATGCAGAATTAGAGCTGTGAAAAATTTGTTAAAACAAACCCTCATTCTCTCTTTAAAATTTGAGTCTTATGAAGCTGGCATTGCCAAATTGTCCTGAATAACCCTCTGTTGGGGCAATGCTGAGTTTCCTCAACAAAGGATCACAAAAAAGCAGTGCACATAATGCATTAAATTGTTGAGAACAGAATTTCAAATATTGACAACGTCAGAAATAAGCAAAATTTTCAACGTCAGAAATGAGCAAATTTCTTTTTTTACTTGCATGCCCCGCCCACCTAAGGAACTTTCCACCCGAAGAGTTTCTCAGGTTAGAGAGTATCTTTGAGTGTGTCACTGTTTTGATCATCTGTTGTAAACAATAGAACTTTCTCCAAATGGCAATTGCAAAGGATTATGGGATATACTTTTGGGTATGGATTGTTCTTTTTCAATATCATTCTGTCACAGTCAAAAATGATGCACACTAAAGCACCATCCCACAAGTCAATGCAACTCCTATTTGGAAAAGGGTCTGTGGGATATGTCACAGCTTCTTTAATCCACACATTAATGATTAAGAGCTGAAGTTGAGGCAAGACTCTACCTTGGACCCCTGCCTCAAATGGCCTTGAGACCTCCATATGTGTAGTGTTTATGAGCCTCTATTTGCTGCCTGCCTCATTCTCAGACTGCCAGGTCCCAACTACAACACTGATTCACATATATTTTAAACACTTACCATTTCCAATGCACATGCAAGTTATGTAAATCTGACCAAGGTGACCTAAATCGCAAACAAGATTACTCAATGGACCAATGATGTACATTAGCAGAGATGTTGCCTTTCAATTTCAATATAGTCTTGTAAACATTGAAAAGTTCAGAATAAACTTTTGGTTACAATTTAAGGAGTGGTCAGATTAAGTGTCTACTTTGTTACAGATATCAGAAAGGGAGCCTTACCCACTGTAAGTGACCCTCTATCATGTGCACATTACACAACATGTACATGCCTAGTTCAACACTGATAATTGAGACTTGAGCAGTTGCCAGCATTAGAAAATTAACTGTATAGGGTCACTTCAAATTAATATTAACATGAAAACACACCAAGAAGGTCCAACATTCTTAAATTTTATGAACATTTTCTGAACTGAGAAATTAACCAAAGTTGAATCTATTGACATGTTTAGTGTTCTTCTACTTGACCATTCACAGGCCAAATACATTAATCCAGAGAGTGGCAACACTCCCATAAACAATGCATTACACCAAAAGTAAGCTAGCTCATTCACCCCCCAAAAATTCTTAAATTTTTTTAAAAAGAAAGCGCACATTAAAAAGGAATACCAAGGATTAATGTCATGAAGGTAATTTTCTTGCCTTTTAAACCCAGCTGAACATACTCAAAGCATCCTGGGTTTAAAAATAACGTAACCTCACTCTTTTAGCCAAATGAACCACCTCCCTCTCAAAAATTGTTATGACTGTTCCACATCACATCAGCACAAAGCCATGTGTACTTTTTTTTTGCTTTCCTGCACTTCAGTTCTTGGCAAACAACTCACGCGGGCATACTTGTGCTTTCCGAATGTTCGAGGACCTTTTTTTACTTTTTTTTGCTTTGACAACCATTTTGGGGCTGGTGTGTTGTTAAGGTTTGAATGCTTGCTCAGTGTGTCTCTTCAAACTTGACCTCTTCCTCGAACCTGTTTATCCCCTGACTGACTCCAGAGGTGGGGGGTCTGGCCCCCTCCTTTGCTTTAAACATGCTACTGCTTGGCATGATTGTCCTTCAGCACTGTGGATCTGTGACGTAGTAATTGCAACCTCTTATACAGAGACAGACCACATTATGTTGGGTAATAATTGCCATCAAATTCCTGTACCCAAAATTGCCACTCAAATTTTGACAGTCATTTCCAATAAGTTTAGAAAATCAGTTCTCAATTGGTGACTACAGTCTGACTGTGGAAAAGAGCAGAAAAATTTAATGCATGCTTTAAAATTATGAGACACTCAAACAGGAGAATGACATGAATGAAATTAACAGACTGGTGAAACATGAGCAGAAGCGTACTTCAGAGCATACCATATAGTCACAAGCTCATAATTTCATGAGCACACTAGTGCTCTGATAACAACAAGCTGGAATTAGGTACTGTCTTCAGAAGAAATAGCTTTGAGCTATGACACTACTTCATTGATAGACCCATGTCTACAAAAGGAAGGGCATAGATTTTAGATGGGGCTGGGAACAAACTTTGCCAGGAGAGGTTTGTCTGGTAAGAGCAATTTGTCTTTCAACACTGCTTGCTAACAACTAAAGTAAGGTCTTCAGGCAACACGCCCCCATAATTATATATTAAACTCATTTGTCCACCTTCATAAAGAGTCCCAAAAGGATGCACTTCATCAATATCTTTTGCAACTATGATATAAAACATGATTAACTGAATAACCATTGGCAGGAAAGAGGGTTTCAAATAAAGGAATTTGGGGAAACTAT
This sequence comes from Holothuria scabra, assembly GCA_037179385.1. NCBI lineage: Eukaryota > Metazoa > Echinodermata > Holothuroidea > Aspidochirotida > Holothuriidae > Holothuria > Holothuria scabra. The sequence goes on along the minus strand of CM074195.1, from coordinate 9,569,670 downwards.
GGGCTTTGGAAACTGACGATGATTTACCAAACTTTGAGTCAGTAAATATGCTTCAATGGAGGTGATAATATTTTAAAGGGCAAGAGCAGTCCCCCTAACTCAAAGTAGTGTAGTAGACTGTCCTGTTTCATGATTGGCTCTTGAGAGTCAGTTGTCAGTTGACAAAATTTTTTCTTCTCAGTTGTGACATTTACTATATAACTGTTTGGTTTACCTGGAATATGCACTATTCAAGTCCTCAAATAATTTGAAAGATATTTTAAAGAGAAATAAGAGTAAAATTGTGAGATTTAGCTGCTGTTTCAAAACAAGTTTGGGACGACTGTTTTTTCCCTTTAAGCTGTTTAGCAAAAACCTTCACAGTCATTGCATGGTAGACTGAAAGTGCCACGAATGGGTCAACTTGTCAGCTTTCCTGTGCGTAGTAGTTTGCAGCTGTTCAACATTTTTACAACTTTTCAGAGGCCGGTTAACTTTTTGAAATTAGTTTTAAATTTAATGGATGAATTTATTAGATGCCTTCAGTCCACATCCAAAAGTATGGCAGTTTTGAAAGCATCCTTTACCAAACTTATAAACAACTGTTGAGATTAAAAATTTAAGAGAGTGGAGACCCAAATGTTAAGAACAAAAGTTTCCCAAAAGAAAAACTGTAATTCACTTGACCCTTAAGCAAATAGCTTTGCAGAATCATATAAAATAATTTATTTGTGACCCATGACAATGATGACCGATGGTAAGCATAGCTGCACATCTAGCTTGATGACTGTTTGTTTACAGTTATGGCAAGAAATATTCACATAAAAAAATGACGTGCAAAGAAGAATAAAAAATGACAGAAGAATGACGACTAAATCTAATTTGACATTTTGAGCACCGTGTTCTGCCACAGATTGATAAAAACAGGGTCTACTTGATATTCCCAAGGTCCAATATTCCCAAGTTACCATGTTCCCGGTTTTTGTATATCTCGATGAGTTGGGGATGATTACAAGGTTTGTTATTCCTGGGGTTCAATGTTCCCAGAAGTGTGAATGCTCCCAAGATTCGGGAGTAGCAAACCTTGGGAACATTGATATAGCCTTGATCAAAACCCTATAGCTATACCATTGATATTGTCCAAAAACAACAGCAGCAATATAGAGCTGGTAGGATAGTTAAGCTTAGCATATATGGAGCAAGTAAGTCTGGCATTGTCATGGTACTGAGAAATACTCATCACCCCAACCACCATTACCACCCCCCCCCCCCCCCCCCGAAAAAAAAAATGAGAGAGCGAGATGAAAAGTAATCCATTTAAGTTGCAAGATAATGACAGAAAAAACCATAACCAAAGAATTACTACCACTATATGCTTAAACTAGACAACACAGCAGACATCAACATTAACAAGGATATAATTTTCACTAGAGGATTTCACAATTTGTAAAGAACTAAATATGAAACAAATTCCAAAATTTTTTGTAAAATTGAAACTAGAATCATTATGGCAAATGAACATTAATCCTTTCAATTGTTGCATCTAGTCATGAACAGGCCTATAGTTTTCATTTAGTGTAGCTTTGTTACACTATAAATGACTTCCTAACAGAGAGAAATGATCGAGAATGAGGAGAATTCAGAGTTGCCTTTATTGCCTATGAGTGATATGATAGTCATTGATGGTGTCCTGTCTTTCTTGTTCCCATAGCCCTAAAGTAGAAACATTCCAGAAAGACAGAGTCAAACCACTCCAATTTCTAAAATGATTTATTTTAATCTTCAACTATCCAGTATTTAACGTGCAGGATTCTTTACACACAGAGTCTGCTGGCTACCAGCTCTGGGGCCTGACTGATTCTACAATCTACACGAGGTAGTCTCCTCAACAACTATAGACCAATAATATGTCGAAACACAAACATGTGACCACATCGCCCAATCACCTCCCTCCCTTGACTTCCTGTTCCAGGAAGTTCTCAAAGCTAAACATAAGAGAATCATTTGCATGAATTAACAAAATTAATACACATAAAGGAATATTATGTTGCCAAGGGCAGAGCACAACCCAACAGATGATGGCTGGTCGGATTATATCAATATAAATCTACAAATATTGACTTTGATGATACCTGTGTTCATCCCTAAAATATTTTACAAAACAGCACAAAAGACAAAATCAGAAAATATTTGTGTAAAGTGTAAAAACAGTTTTACTCAGAGGAAAGCAATTTTGCCATTTATCCTTTGCATGCAAAACTATATTCAAACAGCACAGATTGAAAAAAATTCTTCAATTCATTCTAGCACCATTTAATTCCCCCAACTTCTTTATTAAACAAAGACAACAATGCTTTTACCAGAACTTTTGGAAGCCTCCCCCCTCTTCACACCCTCCAATTAGAAAAATTGTAGGAATGCTACCTTTAGGAGCAGTCATTAGTGTCCTTGATACTATTCATAAGGTAGTTTGACACTTTCTAGTTAATCAGCTTATCTTATTCATGGCACACAAATTGCAACATGGCTAGAGCCTCCAGCTGAAATTTGAGCATTGTTTATCATGCAACAAGATAAAAAAAACCCTGCTGCATTAGAGTCTGATGACTGTTTTGCAATCACCAACCTTCCACCAAAAAAAAAGAAAAGAAAATGTATCATATCCCTGCTACAAGGTCTACAGACCAAAACTTCACAAATACAAATAAAATGTGCCAAAGACACTTTCACAATAAAAAGTTGTAACAAAAGGAAGCAGTGTATGAGAGTTGTTAAAAGTGCTTGCATTATCTATTGGGTCAATACACTCAACATGAAAAAAAAAGACATACTAGAAATTACAGTTTTGTAGGAAGTGTGCACACATTAACTTTGGGAAAAAATGAAATACCTTTTGTTCTTTTCTTCCCACAGACATCAGCGCGTCAAATTGATAAGTCAAGCATCAAAATGGCCTCATAGCAGCTTAGCGGAAACACCAACTGTGAACCTTTACCAACAACAGAATTTACATTGGCTGACAAATTTCAGCTATAATGACTTTCTGTTCCATGACTTTGTCTCTTGAGTTTCAAGGTAATTCTCTCATTTTCTATCTGCTGAATATCTAACACAATCAGAAAGAAAATGACCGATACAAAACAACAACTTTTAAAACATTCTTGATGAGACAAAGCAAAATTTTTTTGTCCCACTTTGCTTCCAGTGCAACATTTTTTCTAATTTCAAGCAACCTTTTGTATCCATTCCTCTATGGCTCTGATGTCAGCTTTCCTGTCTCCGGTTGACTTGCATACACATTCCAAAAATTCTACCTTCATTGGCGACAGCTGAGAAAATTCAAAATTTTTATCCTCCTTTCCTAAAGAGTATCTGTTGGCCTGGCTACTGGAATCAGTTGAATCTAAAGATGCAGCTCTCGTCACACGTAATGTATTTCTGAAGGAAAAGGAAATAGCAACTTGAAAACTTGAACCTGAAACAGCCCATTGAGTTGGTTCATGAAATTCAACAATTTTACCAAACCTGTTAAGTTTTCTTCACATACCAATGACAAATGGTCAATCTTAGACAATCCCAATACCCTAAATTCAAATAACTGTTTTGTAAAGGAGTGCTTAATGGTTCAATCGGTTTTCAAAATTTCGTGACCAGACACTTTTTCAAATTATGTACAAAACCGTTTTATGAGTGAGTATTTAACGGTTTAAGTCTGTTTTCAAAAGTTCGTGACCAGACACTTTTTCAAATTAGTACAAAAACGGTTGCAAGTCAGGACACTAGAAAATTCAAAATTTAAGCATTTTCTGTGACTTTTGGACTTGCAAACTTGACTTGTTACGCTAACTATAAGCATTGTTATGTGGTAGTGACCCTTTGAGACTCTCAATAAGTTATCGATATCAACTCAATGAGCCTCTTTAAAAAATTTTTTAACTTTACATTTTTTTCTAGCTGACACTATGTAACGCATTCATACTGGTGTGTCATTAAATCTCATCTAACAGAATGCCCCTGTGGGCGGGGAGATGGGGTCGTAGAAAATGCCCATGGTAAGGGTCCATACTTGAAAATATATTTAAACTGAACTTTTTATCGAGTTGACTGACACTATAAAAGACATGGTGGTGTGTCATTAAATCTCATTTAACTATCTGTATAACTTAAAGAGGCTCATTGAGTTGATATCGATAAATTAATAAGAGTCTCAAAGGGTCACTACCACATAACAATGCTTAAAGTTAGCATAGCAAGTCAAGTTTCAAGTCCAAAAGTCACAGAAAACGTAAAGTTGTGAATTTTCTAGTGTCCTGACTTGCAACCGTTTTTGTACTAATTTGAAAAAGTGTCTGGTCACGAACTTTTGAAAACAGACTTAAACCGTTAAATACTCACTCATAAAACAGTTATTTGTATGCAGGGTATGGGGATTGTCTTTGTTTGACCATTTTCATTGATTTGTGAAGAAAACTTAACAGATTTGGAAAAATTTGTTGAATTTCCTGAACCAACTCAATGAGCTGCTTCAACAAATACTGTTTTCTGTTATTAAAATCACAAAAAGTCCTAAAGGGTTTCTACGTGCACTCCCTATCATACCTTTTGTTATTTATCTGCTTATGTTACTTATAAATTTCTGTGTTGTGATAAACCAAATAAATGAATGAATGAAAGAATTAATATGATCAATATCTTCTTAAAGTTTAATCAAAGTATTGCAATTACATCACAGAGCTGCAACACTGAAGGACAATCATACCAAATACATGTGGCTTTGTGATAAATGCACTCTGATATATACAGTGTATACACATTCCACAAGCAAACATCAAACTCACAATTCCTTTTCTAGCTGTGTCTGGATGACTTTAGCTGACTTAGACATTGTTATGTCCTGTTTGTTGCAAGCTATCAGTAGAGATAACTTAGAGCCATGGATTGCTGGATCTGTCAGGAGAACAAATAGCAATTCAGCAACTCCCTTTACTTCCTTCTGAAACTTGGAGCTGTCCACCATGAAAACTACTCCTCTGAAAAATATAAAAGATACAAAGATGTTACATGGTTCATAACAACTTACAAAATTCCACACCTTTCTGTGTCTTTCAAAAACCAAGACTAAAATTTCCCAGAACCATTGAAAACAGTCACATCCATATTTTAGTCTTTTTCCCAAGAATAATTGTATCCAAAAATTGGAAAAGTCAGAACAATGAGTTCCCTCTTGAAATTCCCTGACTGTTTCAGGACCATTTGGAAAATTGTTCATTTTCCCTGACCTTCCAGGCCAGGGCATTCAAACTTTAGTTTTCACTGACTTTCGAGGATCTCCAGAACTTGTACGAACCCTGTGTAAGCAAAATTGATTGAAACTGATAAATTGGCGAGTTAAAAGGATTCACAGTTACCTTCCTCAAGTTTGATTCACATCTTTCCCCTTTATTATGCAAGAGCTGTGACCTCACACTTATTTTGGAACAATAGCTAATCTCACAATTTTCTCATTATATCCATTTCAATTATCTTTCATGATATTTGACCACGTGTTTGGTATAATGGTAAGAGCATCTGCCTCTCACATGGGATCCAAGGCCTGGGTTCTCTTCCGAAGGTCAAGTCATACCAAAGATTATAAAAATGGAACCTACTGCGGTTGTGTGAGATGCTCCGTATAAGCAATGGAGTATGGAAAACAAACCAGTGAGCCACAACTGGAAAAAAGCTGTGGCTGGACTTGGACCAATAGTGGGCCATAAAACTCTATCTAACCAACTTACTTCCTGATATTTGAGGACTCAAATATTGCATGTCAATGTAAATCAAGCATTTACTCCTAGTAAATTTCACAAATGAGTTTTAAAACTATGGTCACCTGATTCTCTACAGCTGTTCATGAAATAGGATAGTCTAGATACTAGACTAATTCAAATTGGAGTGACTGAATTTTGTTAGTGTTGACTTTTGTTTTTCTCATCCTCTCCCTTCAGGATACTAGGTGGGGTTTTTAGTGCTATAGTGTACAGCAGTGTCAGACATTTAGCGAAATTAGTGCAAAGCTTTCAAGAGCAATCATAGTGAAGTTTATACCAACTACAGTGTATTGTTTTAGCGATTTAGTGTATGAACTTTGAACTTTCTCAATCCAAATACTGAGTCAGCTCCCTGAACCTATTTTATCCTGCTATAGTGAATCAACCAAGGACTTTACAGGTAAGCTTTCTTTAGAGGCTTTTAACAAATTTGTCCTTCAAAGTCTCTATTTGAAACAAATGTCTGTCAGGCTGCAGTGCAAAGATCTAATTCTCAAACCATTCCTGGAAAACAGATGACTGGGAATTCCCCATGATTGGTCAGATAGGAGCAGGTTGGTAAAAAAATACTGTACATGTGCCTCTGTTTCCCACATTAAAGTCAAAAAAAGGTAGTAAACTTGCAGATGATGTCTGAATCGTTAAGTGCAGGTCAGACTACAGTGATATCTGATCGGATTTCAATCTCATTTGTGTGAGCTTTACTTAAAATCTCTCCCATCTTTGGTTGCAAAGAAGCAAAAATTTGCCAACTTGTGTTGATATATAACTTGTATCACAGGACTAGAAAATCGAAATCATACTACTTATTCCTTGACGTCACATCTGCAGACAACTTTTATCAGATATGCGTAGTCCAATGAAAACCGTTTGTCAACATGACATCAGAGGAAAATTAGTCAACATTTCATTTTCATGGTCCTATCATACCAACCTTATATTTACACAGGATGGAAATTTTTGGTTCTTTCTGACAATGAAAGGAGGATATTTTGCCTAAAACTCACAAAAATCGATTTGTAATCCAATGCGATGTCTCTGCAGGTGTGACCTGAAAATAAACTGATATTGTGTGTAAATGGAAATGAGTTTTAGACAGTTAGTAGGTAAAGGAGATACAAATAGAGCTGTAAAACCACACCTTACTAACTACTTATAAATGCCATCTGCCAGTTGCCTTTTATATCCTGAAACTACATCAAAAATTCTCAATTTTACAACATTAGATTCAACACACTTGTTGTGGGTAGAGGTATCAAAGCTCCCAGAGCACGTAGGTTGCATTTTTCAACTTTCAACAATGCCAATTTAATTATGTGTGGAAGCATACTGAAGCCAAGTACATATTATGATTCAGGGGTATTGTATCATCTATCTGTATTCAATATGGAGTGGATGGAGGTGTGAAACTGTGTGATACCTACTTCTAATTCAGCTTTCCCCAACTTTGTCAAAAAAAAAGAGGAAAAAATAACTCAATTACTGTCTGCACAAAGTTTGCTGATATTTTTAGCAGCAACTTCAGTCAGTTGTACAGCAAACTATAAAATACAACAGAAAATTGAAACAATCCTCTATAGAGGCTTTTCACATGACGTCATAATACTCTTCGGTGGCCATGTTGGAGTGAATGTAACTACGTAGTAAACCATACGGGACGCGCTTGCTCGTTGAATTTGTACACACCGTGCATATCACAGTGCACACTGTGCAGTGCGTTCGCCACAAAGCCACGTGTATTTGGCATGAATGTCCTCCAGCATGGCGGTTCCGTGACGCAATTGCAAAGCCTCTATTAAAATGTTGTTGTCATTGCTGTTGTCTTATAGCATGTTCTGATATTCATGAATATGTTAAACAAGAAACACTGCTTCATACAGATTTCAAATTGGTATCAAACTGACCTCTAAATAATAGCAATCATCAAGTACATGAATGTCCATATCATTTGTTTGTCCTTCTGTGACACCTGTTAGTTTTTACATATGTGCCTTGCTCAAAGGGCTAATCCAGATCTGACCTCAAACTAAGAGTATATTGATTACACACTGGGGTCTTGTATACTCACACTGAAGAAATAAACTGAAATTGTGTCTGGAATAGGATAAATTTTATACAGCTGTAAGAGGGGCATAAGTTTGTAGGCAGCCCTTGAAAATAGCACCGGCATTTGGCGATGCCGAGGTAAATGTCGAGGCAAATCGACTTTGACATCGGCAAAAATTTTGCTGAGGTGATAGATTGCGTGACATTGTATTGGGACATAACGGTACATAAGTTGTACAATACACGGCTTGAAATTAGGCCTAAGCTTTGAGAAATGATTTGAAGAGAAGTCGTTCTATGTTTCCTCCAGATCACCATTTGAGCAAATTTATTCAGTATATTTTGCATTATTTTCTTTACAAACAAAACATAGTTATAATTTTTCAAGTTTTTAAAGGAAATTTTTGATTGAAAAAGTTCACTACGATCAGTATTTATGGAACGTATGTAACTCTCCACCTGCTCTCAAGAAGTGATCACTGGACACACATGAATGTGACAAGGCAGAGACTGACCTTAAGATTTAAGAACCAGATCTTTTATCATTTTGATGCATAATTAAGTGGGAAAAATTCCCACAGCAGCTGTGTTATTTTTATCAATGGAATTCCAGAGCTTCTGAAACAAATTACATTTACGCACTGTACAGTACCAAGTGTGTAAACAATTATCGTTAACTTGCCATGCACATATAACTGCATGACTTTTACTGCCGTTTGCAATGAACAGTTATCTACTGTAATAATAATAATGCCAATGTAAAGTGCAGTTTTGCAGAAGTCAATCCTTTTACTTCAGCAATTTTTTTGCCGTAGCCAATATCTTACTTGCAAGGGCTGAGTACCTTGGGAGAATTGGAATTGTTTGGGGTTAGAGCATTAGACTTTTCATGTAAAGTCATTTGTCATTTATTACACACAGTGCTGTAACCGAGACTTAAGAAATTACAAATACATTTTGCTGCTGTGTTTTATGCATAAATGAATTTAAGATGTTAATTGCTTCTTGAAGCATTCAATTAATATAGTTTCTGAAATTCACCTGACTTCATTTTTGAACTTCTCCCAAAATTGAAGCCTTTGTCGGTCATTTCCAGGAATGTCCACTACAGGAATGTCCAATTTCTTGGATGCAACAGAATAGAAACCAAAGTTTTCCTTAATTGATGTGTAACTCTCCACCTCCTTGCCATAGACAAGCTAACAAAGAAAAAAAAAACAATAGCAAACATTGTTTTAAGAATAAAAAAGTATTTCTTCAAACGAAAGATATAGTCATGGTTTGAACGGGCACAGTCAACAGTTCCAGATGATGGCAAGTATTACTATGAAAAGGCTAGCTTGGGGTGACTATAATCCCATACAAAACAAATTTACCATTTTTTGATTGATTTTTATGAAAATGTCTTGATATTTTATGTTTTACCATGTCTCTCTTATTTCATGCATTTCATTTGGAAGTCCTGTTGCCATTTCACTGTGAACTGGATCTTCAATAGGACTTCAATATTGTATAGACCAATCTGATTAGAGCTTGTGTTTAGTGACTGTAGGCAGCCATTAGTGGGGTCCATCAGCTTAAAACCGTCTTCATATATTGTCTACATGAATTTCAAACCCTGACATTCAGTGAAATTGAGGAAATCAAGATTCAATTTAGTGTACAACCATCCATAATACAGGTAAACAAGGAAATTGAAATGTTAAAAGGTAATGGACCCCAGTAATTGCTGCGTGAAATCAGACCATGACTTGCTGTCTGGATTCATGTATACCAAGCAGTTAATCCTAGTAAATTTGATAATTGAGGAACAAAACTATTGTCACGTGATGCTCAACAGTCAATCACGAAACAGGACAGTCTACTACATTTATTCAAGTTGGGGTGACTGCACTTCCCCTTTAAAAAGGGAGTTGATCTTACACAACCTATGACTTTTAAGTGTTGATCCAAGTGCGGAACATCAATGAAACTTCCCTGGAGCAGTGTTCACAGAGAAAAGAATTATTACTGTTCATCTTTTTGCCATTTGTTCCACTTTTGAACAAAAATATAATGAAGTACTAAAAGTAGCTTGTCTGATGCAGGTAACAAAAAGAACCTGCTGTCAGTCAATACACATTACATTGGCAATGCAATTTACATCTGGAACATAGCCTGTTACTCAAGATGAAATGTGGAACATTAGAAAAGGGTCGAGTGTGAAATAGAGCATGGTTCTTGTTATGAGTATTAGTACAAGTGCAACTGAGAGTGTAAGATTTTGAATCATTCCTTTGTGGAGAGGGGGAATAGATTTCACTAGAAATAAAGCTAAAAGTGGGAGGGTTGGTCAAATGCCCATGCAGCATACTCAAATTAAACAGAGTGTCTTATCAGCTCATACGTACAGAACTTCAATCACACAAGAAGATGACTTTTCACAATGTCTGAAACATCTTTCAAGAATGAAATTTTTATGAGCTGCTCTCTTTGAAATATAATTGTCATGAATATAATTTGTTAATTTAAAAAAGAAATAAAGATACATTCATTTTTCATAATCAAGGTGTCTGCTCAAACTTAACTTGTGATTGCTGTATTTATTCCTCACCTTGGAAAACAAAGTTGTTTTGCCTGATTCACTGACACCAGCCAATAAGATGGTCCTCTTCTTAGTCTTTCTCCCTCTCAACAGAAATATGAACACTGAGGAAACAAGGACATTTTATTCACTAAATAGATTGTCTTCAAAGAAGCAAAATTTTTAAATAAAATGTGACTCTCCTGAATACTGCTTTTGCCTCGAACAAGGGATGTTCCAAAGAGAGTTTTAATTACCATGGACCACCCAGCACTCCTTATTTGTACAGAGCACTCATGGTCAAATGTACTGTCCTGACCAACACAGCTTTTCTATAAACAAAACTGAAACACTGATGAAAATATGCTTTTTTGATGGTACTTCAATCAAGTATGAAAAGGTAAAAGTAGTACCATTTTAATTCCAAGTCCCTAAAAGATACAAAATTTCTGAAATTTATGTGAGGACAACTCAACTCTTAGACCAATCTCCCAGGACATTGTTCCATAAACCAAGTTAACCAACTGCCACCTGACAGTAAACATGCTTTAGTTAGAAACATTATATACAGCCCACCTTTATCTCACAGCATAGCTGGTATGGGTTCTATTCTTTCTGAACAAACCCAAAATACACTAGAGCAGCTATGCTGCAGAATCTCAATACTTCTATGCATGATCAATGTTAATCATGAAGCAATGGAATGATGTGTTTAAGTTTTTCATGATACAACAGAAAAGAGCAAACATCCTTTTGGTGATCAGGTACAGTGTCATACATAGCAATGAAATGTGACACAAACTTTCCATATAACATAGTCTACAGTACAGGTTGGTTAAGCTATTGTGGTGCACTGCTGTCATTCAACTATTTATAGCAGAGATTTATAATATCCTGACACTCTACATTTTTATGCTAAAAATTGAAAATGTTATCAATTAAAACAAAAAAATCAATATTAATACTTTCATACTAAAAAATGATCTTTGTAAAGCACACCAACACTACAAAGCACAAGTAATTATCCAGCTAGATGGAGATCAGTCTTATAAGAAAAAAAAAACTTTCTGACCAGTTGCAACAAAACAAGTTTTCTTACTACTACTTTCCTACTTAGTTTTCCTAACATCAACCTCATATCTCTTATAATCTTACTGAAACCTCTTGTACTGTGGTCTCACGTACCCGTGTTCGAGGTAACACCGTGTTACCTCGCGCTGGAAGTAGCGTGGGAACGTGGGTTAATGCGGGGTTGGTGTTTAAATTTTGATCCACCTTAAATTGCAGAGTTAAGCAGTTTTAAACACCGTGTTTGTTTTAATCAAGCAAGGTCAAAGGTGTTTATGACACTGATGACAGGTATTTTCTTACATTTTACAGTAATCAGTATGAGAAATATTTGACCTCATTACTATGGTAACACTACCCAATTAACAAAACACAGGGTACGTGAGAACACAGACTGGAAAACATGGAGTTAACCTGCAGTTTTGCCTGATTGTAAACACGAGGTTAGACTGAGTGTCGCAGGGTACATGAGACCAAGCCTTTGGTGAAGAGCAACTCTTTTAAAGGTTGAGAGCTACTGGCATCCTGTTTGGAAACTCAATTATCTGTAAATAAACTCCAAGACAACGGCTGGGCAACACCTTAGTCAGACCAGACAAGATCATCTTAACAGTTACTCTATGCTTGACTTAACAGAGGCTTGAAGCCAAAGACAAAATACAGACTAAAACACACACAATTGCATGGTGGGAAAAAAAGGAGTATAAAACAATGGGCAGAAAAGAAACTTTTCTTTTGCACAACTTTTTGACCACTTGTCAGAGAAAAAATAACTAAATTATCAACCTTTCATCTTTCATCATGATTCATCTCCATTCTCAGTTTCTACACACAGCTCATTCACAATATAATTCATCCAAGCAATCATCACACTTGAATAGATTATTCCTAAATCCACCCTTTCACCTATATTCCTTTTCTAATTCATCTCTCACGTTTCCCTAGAGCTTACATTACCAACTTTCAACTGCCATTTTCAATTGGACATGCAAATTCTTTATGCAGGGACTTTTTGGTATACCATATATAATTTCAAGGGGACATTTTGGTAAAAAGCAGGGACATTCTAGTAGCAAAAAACAGGTCCCTATGTTTTGGTGTGAAAACATTTCAACTGGGTACCCTTTGAAGTACTGCTTAGTTAGATCTCTAAAAATTACCTCACATTCATACCCATCTGATTTGCATTATCATTTCTCATACATTGAGTTTTTACCAATAGGCTGAGAAATTGCAGATATAAAAACCCCCATTTCATGGCTGGTACATGTATAGTGGTTGGTTCAAAGATTGAACAGGTTCTAGCATAACATAACATAGCATAGCATAGCACAGCACAGCACAGCACAGCACAGCACAACACGACACAACACAACATACATAACGTAACAGACTGAAGGGCAAAGGAGGGCCAAGGCCCCATAAGATTCCCTGAAGTTCAAACCCTAATCAAAAGTCAAACCACCACATCCAGACAACAGCCCCAAACAATCAGATCCTACCACAGTTATGGAAGAACTTGTCAATGTTAACCTTAAAGCAGTGAACTGACAGGGAGTTAACTATCCAATCTGGCAGACAATTCCACTCGTTGACAACTCTACTGGAGAAACTAAACTTCCTAATTTGTCAAGCTTTGCAAAAGGCTTTTTCAACTTTTTACAATGCCCACAAACCTGAGAACTCCTTCGAACCCTTAAATAACTACAGCACAAAAGGGGTTTCCTTTCAGAAAGAAACTTGTAAACCTGGAGCATGTCCCCCCTAATCCTTCTCGGCTCCAAAGTGGTAAGCCCAAGATGTTTAAGCCTAGCATGATACGGTAAATTTCTCACCTTAGGTATAAGGCGAGTGGCCCCTCTCTGAACTTGCTCTTAACGAAACTTGTCCTTTTAATAAAAGGGGCTCCAAGCCTGAGTGGCATAGTCAAGATGGGGTCTTACTGTACCAACTGCTTACACAAATTAAGTACAATATCCTTACTAAAATTGATGAAATTCCTCTTGATAAATCCAAGCACTCTATTAGCCTTCACAGCAGTGGCTGCACACTGCCTTGATAACTTTAAATCCCCAGTAATTACAACACCCAGATCTTTCTCAAAGGTGACATTACTTAAAACACTACCATTCATGTTATAATCATAGCTAAAACTTTTAGGACCAAAATGGAAGGACTTTACACTTATCCCCATTAAAAGACATTTGCCAAATCTGAGGCCAAGAAAATAACCTATCCAGATCTTTCTGCAGCAGTAAGGCATCATCTAAAATGCTTTTCTTCCTATTAAGCTTAGTATCATCTGCAAACTTACTTATGTAAGAGAACTATCAATATCATGGATGAAAATTAAGAAAAGAAGTGGGCCACGGACAGAACCCTATGGTACTCCACTTGTGACTTCTTTCCAAGATAAGAAGTTACCATTGACAGCAACTCTCTGAGATCTATCACGAAGCCACAAATTTATCCAATCAGCACAATTGCTCTGAACCCTAAGCTATGCAGTTTAACCATTAGCCTACCTAGTGGAACTTTATCAAAGGCCTTTGAAAAGTCAAGGTAAATGACATCAATGCCATACCCAGAACAACAGATGAAGAGACATCTTCAAGAAAGCTCAGTAAGTCTACTTGGCAGGAAACCATGCTGCAACAGATTAAGTAACTCATTACCTAAAAGGTACTTCCTTAATAAAAGATTCCATAACTTTGTACACAACACTTGTTAAACTGTCAGGCCTGTAATTGCAAGGCATACTTCGATCCCCCCTCTTAAAAAGTAAAGTCACATTTGCTACCTGCCAGTCAGTAGGGCACTTGGAGTAATAGAGTGCTTGGATTGATTGAGAGGAATTTCATCGATTTTAGTAAGAATATTGTACTTAATTTGTATAAGCAGTTGGTAAGACCCCATCTTGACTATGCCGCTCAGGTTTGGAGCCCCTTCTATGAAAAGGATAAGATGCTTTTAGAGCAAGTTCTGAGAAGGGCCACTCGCCTTACAACTGAGGTGAGAAATTTACCTTATCATGCTAGGCTTAAACATCTTGGGCTTAACACTTTGGAACTGAGAACTTGAGAAGGATTAGGGGGGACATGCTCCTGGTTTACAAGTTTCTTTCTGAAAGGAATCTCCTTTTGTCTTGTACAATAGTTATTTAAGGGTTCAAAGTAATTCTCGGAATCATCGGCATTGCAAAAAGCTGGAAAAGCCTTTTGCAAGGCTTGACATTAAGTTTGGTTTCTCCCATAGAGAACGAGTGGAATTGTTTGCCAGATTGGGTAGTTAAGTCCCGTCAGTTCACCGCTTTAAGGTTAACATTGACAAGTTCTTCCATGACTGTTAGATGAAGTTCTTCCGTGTCTGTTACCGTATTATTGAATCCAATGAAAAAAGTCCTACATCTTTTAGGGTTGTTTTAAATAGGATTGAGCTCCCAAGGGTTGATAGTATTAAGTACCTAGGAATTACCATCACTAAAGATCTAACCTGGGAGAGGCATATCCAGAATATCTGTAACAAGGGAAATAAAATTCTTGGTATTTTGTACATAGAAATTTATCTTCCTGCCCTAGAGATGTCAAGTTATTGGCTTATAAAGGTATTCTTCAGCCAGTGCTGGAGTACGCCAGTACCGTTTGGGACCCTCACCACGTCTCACTGTGTGACAAACTTGAGAGCATACAAAAACGGTCAGCTGGATTCATTGCCTCTGACTATTCCAGAGGGCCAGGATCTATGACTATCCTCCTTAAGGAACTAAACCTTGTACCCTTGACTGATAGAACGAGACAAAGTAGACTGAACCTCTTTTCTAAAGGCGTGTTTGGCCAGGCTCTCATACCTGTTGATTGTCCCCAGCCTCCGTAGAACCCGTTGAATGCACTACTTTCATTTCTGTCTCCCACATACTAGTTCAAACTGTTATAAATTTAGTTTTCTGCCTCGAACTGTAAAGGATTGGACTAGTCTTCCCTTCAATGTAATGAAGGTTGCCTTCTATCCATAAGGACCCTGTCACTTTTATTATTGGGCATACTCAGCCTTTTTTAGCCTCTCGACGGATGCGTGGTGAATGAATGTACTTTAGATGTGTCACCTTTTTTGTAAGAAGAAGAAGAAGAATCTGATTGGGGCTGTTGTCTGAGTTTGGTGGTTTGACTTTTGATTAGGGTTTGGACTTCAGGGCATCTTATGGAGCCTTGGCCCTCCTTTGACCTTCAATCTGTTATGTTATGTTATAAATGATTTGGCTCTAATTTAGTTTCCATACCCGGAACTTGCGTCATAGCTGTAGGGTTACAGGTTACATATGCACAGTAATAGGTTTAGGGTTACGTATGCATAGTAATACTAATAGGGTTAGGGTTACATACGCATAGATATAGGGTTAGAGTGGGCCATATGCAGGTGTACGCATGCATAGGAACTGTATACATAGGGATGTATAAACCTACTGTATACGTATCCCATACTGCACATATGTACACTCTCAAGTACATACATACTTAGCTTTAGGTATATGTTTATACATAAACCTATAGCTGTATGTAATAGATAGTATTATTAGACAGTGCTTATATTATTTTTAACCCATCTACCGGCAAATGCGCTCGTAGTGCAGTCGGCAAGCGTGCTGGTCTTCATGCTGTAATCCCTATACCACTAGGGTCCAGGGTTTGGGTCCTGGTAATAACAATGCTTTTCTTTCTTCTACAGCACTAACCGTTCACTTCTTTTCACAGTACATGCTCATAGCGCTGTTTCCCGAGTGAGGAAAAAAAGAAAAGGGGTTTTACTTAAAAAAGGAAAAAAAAAAGAAAAAAAAAACTTTAAAGTTTCAGTACCCTCTTTTAAAGTTTTGAAGTCAGGTAAATTATGTCTACTTCCGGGTATGGAAATTCAATTAGTACCAATGATTTTAATGAGGTGTTTGAATTTAGAACCTGTTTGAACTTTGAACCAACTATTATAGCTTAGAACACTCAGAGACTGCCATTTCCAACCATCTGGAGGATTTGTAAAACCAAAAAATTTCTTGTATGCTCCGCGCCAACTGCTGCTGGTGCTCCACTTCTTCTTTGTGATACTCCAATGGGCCCTGACAAGGGCCAATTTGATGGCAGGTAGTTGGTGTGCAGGGTGGAAAAATTACTGATGCTGAAACCAGTTTATCGATAGGCTAGATAGCTACGCCTAGCCTAGGCCTTCAGCCACTCACATAAATTTCCCCAAAAGTTGGAGAGTCTGCTTTTGGTGATTATTTACAGTGCCCATGTCATAGTCACACTCTGTTGCAGTTGGGATCATGGCCATTACATGTCCGCCAGAATAGTACAGTCCAAATGTAGGAATGATAGAGTTTTGATACACTTTTCTTAAAAAAAAAAAATAAGAGTTCACAGGGCTTTCATTAATTTTTTACCCCAAAGAGTATTTGACTGCTAGTCAAAATCTGAAAGGGTATTTGACTGCCAGTCAAAATTTTGAAAGGGTATTTGAGTGCCAGTCAAAATTTTGAAAGGGTATTTGACAGCCAGCCGGCCAGGCTAGAATTGTCTGACAGGTCCTTCCCTATAAAATAAAAAATATCACTGTGTAAATTATAATACTGTACATACTATAGTGCACAACCTAATGCAGGTGAGAAACCCTCGTGTAAAGGACGTTAATTATTAAACATCTTAAAATGTTGGGAGGGGGCCAAAACCAAATTTTATCCATGATTTTCCTCCCTCCCCCCATGGCTTAGGAAATTTATATGAATGACATCTGGCGTTGGGTTCAAGCAATTCCATTCAGTTTGGATTGACTTGGAGTCATCATTTTGTTTACCTTCTCGTAACAGTAATATATAGCCTATGGTCAAAATTTATTCAAATATCAGTGTATTAAGCTTTGAAAAGCACAGATGACATGTAGGCTGTTGATAAATCAGATCCACTTTCTATGTGTGCCAACGTGTGAGTTCAGACAAAAAACAACCTGTCTACATTTTGGAACAAACTTGGATTACTGTTGAACTACCCATCTGGAGCCTGGAGAATAGGTTCTTAGTGTAGCCTAGCCTACATATATATTGTATATTAGGCAATGGTCAAAGTGACAAGCCACTCAAAAATAAATTACCAATGTGAAATAACCTTCGAACTAATGCTTGCAAATTTATTTGGAGTTGTTATCGAAAGGTCTTTTGCACATGTCAAGTAAATATTTCTGGCACCTTTGACCAACTGGTTCATTTGCAACACTTTTGATGATCGATCTTGCTTCCCAAAATGAGAGTGCTGTCTGTAAAGTACAAAGTGTGAGCAGAGAGTAGTAGCTCACATAAGAGATCAACCAATGTATTTCGGGATTAAAAGCTCTTCTTTTTGCAAGTCAAAAACTTTGCTAATGTAATCACCAATGCCAAACACTATCATAGTAAGAGTAATAATGGTTCATATAATTTTTCGAAGTCATTTTGCGTTGATACTATTAAAGTTTTGGTCAAGATCTGTGGCGATCCATCAAGCTCATACTAAAGCTGTAAAAGTTGATGCTCAGCTCAAGGATTGCCTGCGTGGCATATCCATCTTACTTGTGATGACTGTGGCATGTGCTATGTGTACTGATTTATCAAATGATGCTATCCTGTATGTTTGATGGGTTCATTAATTAGATAAACACAGAACACGGTACCTTGGAAGGGCGTGACATAGCCTATGTAACATTGTACAAACATGTGGTCTACTGCGAAGTAAAGTACCTGTAACTCCCTAATGTGTACGTTATGAAGATCATGAACGGATTTGCACTGTTCAAATAGCATCCTTATTTGTTGTAAATTTACTGGCTTACACTTTCCTACAAACTGAAAGAAGTGGATACAGAAACGCACAGGGGATTTATGCGATGCGTATGTGACCCCAGCACTAAAACTGTAAGAGTATGCATACTCTTTTCATTCATATTATATGCGACGCATGCAATGCGTCTGGTACCCGTACCTAAGTGTAAGTACATGATGTACGTACACCATGTACGTGTACATCGCATGCATCTAGCGAGTTAGTTGTACGTACGTATTGCGAATTAAAAACGAAGGAACGGATTTTAGGCCGAAAATTGTGTTTTGACAACTGAATTACAGTCAGGCCTGAGTTACAAAGTTAAAACTTTTTGACTGGGGCCAAACAGAGAGGTATCTTTCATTTTTTTCTAAGAAGCTTGATTCTTGAGGTCATTTTCAACTTTTTATTGCAATGCATTAGGCCTACACTGTTTAGGACCTCCTTCAACTTTTTAGTTGCAACTTGCAATTTATCGCTAAGTTAGTCTCCATTATCGCATCAAGTGGTGTTACTAGGGTTGTCGCACTAAAAATACGACTACACGAAAAATATCAAACTTCAAGAATTTGACTGATTCACATTGTTAAGTACCCTTTTCTAAGCAACCATGCCAAATTTTATCGAAATCCGACTAGTACTTTTCAAAATATAGCCAATTTTATGTCTCCATAATCCTTACGATTTCTCCAAATCACCGTATGCTTAAGTGTTGCAATCTGCCTGCAAAAGTTGGTCAAAAACAACATCGTAACTGCTCACTCAGACGCTTTGATTATTCATCACTGTGTTACGTACACCAGATGTGCCGACGTGAATATGCAACGTTACTGGGCAAGACACTCAGTGATCACACGTCCGTGTCATGATAGCTTGCGTTCTGTGTACAGTACGTAACATGCATTAACAACTCGCACATAGCCTGCTTACACACAGTCTATGCTATAGCAATCCGTACACGTGCTTATGCACACGTACACAAGTACGTAATTTACTAACCGTACTTCGGTATTGCACGTACAGGTATATACAATGCAGTACTGTATGTAAGCATATTGGCGGGAAATCCCTTGTTGCTAAGCTGGACAATAGGCTCATACATAAACATATCAATGTCGGCTCAGTACAAAAGATGTAGGCGGGGATCAATGGGCTGTTTCATTAAAATCGAGCAAGCATCGGGGCTGAGCAAAAAATCATTTTTTTTTCTTCGGAAATTTAAAGATCATAAAAAACGCTACAAAATGATACCTGGAAGCAATAGCAGATTTTTCTGGAACCCATTGTAATCATGTCACCAATGTTTTAAGCCCAAAAATGGTAAAGAAATATTTTTTTTGGCGATTGCTTCCCTCCATTAAAATGTAGAGTTCCTTGTCTTCTTTCTAACGATATATGGGTTGTAGGGGTCAAAGGTTCAGCTCCAATGCACGATCAAGTCAAAGATGGCCGTGTGTGGCATTTTACGTGTGACCAAAACACACTTTTGACTATCACCGTTGCAACGATGCTTCAAAGGGATCGTTAGAAACTGTAACATATTTTCTCTTCTTTTTGTTTTAAAGCTTATTCGGTGAAATATTATAGTAGAAATATGTCTTTGGTGTACTAATTTTACAGTGTAGGCAAAATTTCGACAATTTTGGGTGTCGTAAATTCAGTTTTTACACACACTGTTTTAGCGACTTCGTGTTTGGGTGTGAGTAGTTCCGCGAGAATTTTGGAGAAAAATTCTGTGTGCGTGCGACAACCCTATACATATCTGAATGCGTTTTTGACTCTTTACATTTCAGTTTTGATGCGTATTTGACCATGTTAATACCCACAATACGCAAATACGCACACTAATGAAAGCCCCGAGTTCATCGGAGAGTCGTTCTTAAATTGCTAATGATTGTAGGCTACTGTCTAACAACATTGTTTTTAAAATTGTCTAAAAGATATTTATTTTGAGAGCGACACATCATTTATTGTAAAACTGTTAACTTAAGTTTGTACTTCCCCTAATTTTCAATGGAATGAAACAACCGGACATATAGTGGCCATGATCCCACAGTTGCAACAAGGCTGGTTAGCCAAACTCCGGCTATCATTATCAACAATAACATAATTTACAAGCAAACCTAGCCTAGGCCTAGCACCAAGTTAGCCCAAGCAGCTAGCCTAACACTAACAGCACCAGTCTAGCAACAGGCTAGTAGTATAGGCTAGCTACGTAAGTTAACGTTACCGTCATTAACTTTCAGACAGCGCTCTAATAATAAAATATAATTTGATAGTTAATTATGGGGTTACGTACACAAAACTACGGCAACAACAAACACTGCAAACACTGATATAATGGTAACAGTGTTTTGATCATTGAGAACATCTTCAAAAGCTCCGCTCGCTCTTTCTTTGACTTCGGGTGCCATTTTGGTAGGTTAGCGTGAAACATATGGTGAACCGGTTCCACGAAACAAGCAAGTATGCGTGTTTTGTTTCGCGTATACATGAGATGCACTTCGAGTCATTGTGGCCAGTTACGCAGTCAGTCGTCGTGGCTTTTGGAAAAAAGGTCAACAAGGATCAGCAAGTCCACTCTTACCAAAAGAATTTCATTTCAATCAGGTTTTTAAATAAACTGTAATCAAAATATTTATTATAATAAATAATTTTACATTCAAAGTGTTTGATTTGTAATTTGATTCTCAAATATAATTAATTTACGAATTATTTAATAGGAAAGAAGGAAATACGGTTTTCGTATGTAGCAGCACTGGCAAAAATTGTGAACCCTTGATTTGATCACGCACACAGCGCACGAAGCATTGTTAAATGTGTTATTTGTATCAGTGAACGAATTCTGCAGAGACAAACGTTACAACTTACAACTATCGAAAAACTTTGCAAGGGGGAGGCGATTAAGTTGCTTGAAATTTTAATGCCTAGAAGATTGTTTAAGAAATTGATAAGAGGACTTCCTTTGTAGAAAAGAAGCTTCACTATCGTAATTTCACGATTCCTCCCCGTCCTAGCACAGAGTGCACAGAGTGACAGACATGAATCAACAACAACCAATTCCAAAGCC
The DNA here is from genome assembly GCA_037179385.1 of Holothuria scabra. Classification (NCBI taxonomy): domain Eukaryota; kingdom Metazoa; phylum Echinodermata; class Holothuroidea; order Aspidochirotida; family Holothuriidae; genus Holothuria; species Holothuria scabra. The sequence goes on along the minus strand of CM074195.1, from coordinate 9,548,298 downwards.
TGTCAAGTTTCTGTTTGGTGGCACATCAGGGTAAGCACTGCACCCTACACCCTAGCCATCGGTCTGGCGAAGACCTCACTAATTTAGTCTTTAGAAATTTAGATGTAACTAGCCTGTGTATACCTATTGATGATCTGGATATGGATGAATACTGCACAACACTAGTAGTAGTAGTAGTGGAGTCAAACGTGCAGGGTTGAGTGTGCGCATGTGGTTAGTCCTCCCTCTGAAGACTGGGGATTGGGCTCGGGATTATAAAATACTGTATTATGCCCATGAATGATATGCCTAGCCTATTTGGTATTCCCTGCCTGTTCAACAAGGTGTCTAAACAGGAAGAGATGTGCACCTAATATGAACTCAAAAACAATTTTCTTCTTTTTTTCCAGTCTCCATTGTACCTTTCATCATATGTCACAGATAGCCTAAATCAAGCAGATAGGCCTACCGTATTTACGCCCCGGGGGCCTGAAATTATCTTTAAGGGGGGCGTTTATTAGAGGCAAATTTATGTGACTTCTGATAAACTGCTACATATGGCATATTTGTCCATTTGGTTGTCAGCTTCACAATCAGCTGTGAGCTCCTCCCCAATAATCGGTAACCAAACTTAATTCCCTAGATAAATATGGTAGCCACGAACAGCACTCTGAACTTTGCAAGTGTGATCAACTTTCGCCGACATCTTGATATGTAACGTTACACATAGAAGTGACTTCTTTAAGTGCCTGCGGCATATGCATTCATGCATGCTGTGAACAGTATACAGCCAGGCCTCACGGTACTATACTGACCGGCTGGCTATACGCACGTACATGCGGTAATTGCATAATAATTGCCGTGAGTAGTACCATTAGCAGTACATACGCGTTCACAGCATTTCACTGTTAAACAGTTTTCCTGTGTTGAATTTGGATTTTCATGTTAGGCTGGTTGAATAGGCTAGCGAATATTTGTATACCTACGGTATGTACAGTACCACTTTCGAACCGCAAACGAAGCAGTACAGGTTCGCGGTATGTGATAGCGTGATGGATATCAACAGAAATTAGTTGCAGAAACATGCCTTTTACTTCAGGATACAGTATGGGACTTTAGGAGATTTTGTGGCTTCAAGGCAGGACTATTTCATTTTCCTTTCACCATATTGTCTTTGGAATTAACAATTTCACTTTATACGAAAAAGTTGGGGGGGGGGACGTTTATTAGAGAGGGGGCATTTAATAGAGTAAATACGGTACTTCAACTTCTAGCCTATAGCTAGGCCTAGTAGTAGTACATTCCAAGTTGAGAAAAAATGTTGTCAAATTACTCTCAAGAGCCAATCATGAAGCAGGACAGTTTACAACATTCCTTCAAGGTGGGGTGACTGCACTTTATGTAGAGCCTACAGTAGCTATCCTAGGAGTAGGACCTAGGCTACATCTTACAACAAATTCACCATTATCTGCTTTTACTGTATATTCAAAAGTCAAAGTGTTATCAGCATTTTTCAGTTCAGGTAAAAACATCAACATTGAACTTAAGTAGTTAGTTTCTTTCTGATATTTGTTTTCCCTTTCTGTCTAATTTCAGCATGGCTGCCACATTCTTTGTTCAACCTCTTGATCTTGTCAAGAACAGAATGCAAATGAGTGGTAATATGTTCTGTTCTTTCATACAACGCAACTTCGTGTTTATGCCTTATGTATTAATTGTTAGCTTTATTTTCTCTTTTTATTTCCTTCTAAGGTGCATTAAAAAAATATGTCTTGCCTCCCTGCCCGCTTCCTTTTTGGGAGTGGCGTGGAATTACTTTTTTAGTTTTTTTCTATCAAAAAGTATGAGAAAAAAAGAAAAACACAAAAGAATTTCCGAAAATATTTAGTTGCAAAGTCATCGTTGATGCAGTAAGGGCTTTCTGATCACCCCTTTCAACGTACAGCATGTGAAAAGTTGGACACTGTGCTAGCTCCCTATACTGCCGCTGCTAGCATGGCACTCAGGCTGTGTTTCTTTGCTAAGTACAGTGTGGCACGATGATCTACATTTTAGTTTTGCAGGCAAGTCCTTTCATGTTCTCATGACAGTTTCATCTAACATAGAGATCGATTGTGTAAAGTGTGACTGTAACCACAGATTTGCAAATTATCTACATCGCTGATGTGAATACGTACCTCACACTGTGGTACATTGTGAATGTAATAGTACATGTACAGAAGTGATACCAGTCCACTCTGTGGGCAAACTGGCAATCTGAAGTGGTCGCTGAACATGGGGGCATACTGTGCAAATTGCATTGTAGGCCTAATTTTGAGATATTCCTGTTCATCATGGTGTCTTTGTGCGCCAGCATAAGGGTGCAGTTCGCGTATAAGCTGTTGAAACCCTGGTATGCACAAAGTGTTGGCGGGACCAAAACTTTGACAGACATTTTAAATAGTGTTTGCACGGGTAACCCGGGTACCCGCCCGCCATCGTATTACCCGGTTCCAAATCTACTACCCGAATCTTCAAAAAAAATGCATGCAAAAGGATCATCCCATTTACGCCATTGCCCACGGTAATGGACTAAAATATTTTGCCAATTTGGTAAACATTCTCCGAGACTGAAGAGAGCCCCTAGAAGTTATGTGTAAGTTTGATAGTTGTCTGCACTTCGTTTCTGAAGTTCAAATTTTTATCAGCGTGCGGCCCGATAACACTATCATCACGTAGTGGGTTACTTCTCACACATCACATGTATATCGCTTATAAACTTACTCGCAAGCAAGCTATCTGACGGCCGATTCAAAATCACATCGTACTGTTTCACGCAGACATAGCAAGACATACTGTATCACCCCCGCCCAGCTCGCAAAGACAGTGCCCGTAACGTTCAGCATGCTAGGTAAACTGAGCCTTGCAGGTATATACGATCTTATTATCAATACGGTATGCCACCTCGAGTATAATCCTCGAATATTTCTTAATGGTTAAAGGTGTCTGTTTTATGCAAATCAACACTTTGTCGCTATCTGCAAAGTAAAACGACATCAATGTAATAACACCGTAAACATTCACAATTTTTTTTTTTTTTAAATAGACCAGTATATATTACGTTATTTTGCCCCAAAATGGCGCTCGAGCAGACTACGAAGTTTATGTGTGAAAGTTATGTTACCGTGCCTGGATGTCGACATGAGGCTAGCTACGTAAGAACGTACATACCCCATTAGCGATAATTCCAACGCACATTGCAAAGTAGTATGAGGGAAGTTCACAAACATGACGTCGTTTGTTTACAATCAGTAATTTATGACGTGCAAGAGAATACCATAATACAGGGCTCTGATTAGTTGATATTTTTAAATCAGTGGTTTAAAAAGAGAAGCTTCGAGCTCTTTCTATGCTGGCTTTTCGAGTAGGAAAGCGTCCCAAAATTCAATACCTAATTGATATAGGCCTTGGGAAGAATAATTTTCTTATTTGACTGTTTTCTGTTACGTTTTTTTTTTACTTGTCATTTTGATCTAAAATAAAACGAGACGATTAAACCTTCTAACAAATCAAATGTTTTTGAAGTTGGGAACTGTGATCGCTTTACCTATCCAATACAGATGTTAATGTTACCATGCATGTCTTATGGAGTATGCCTTACAAAATGCTCATATCTTTTAGTCACCGTATGTAACACCGGGTAACCCGGGTACCTGACGGGTATGGCGATCGGGTACCCGGGTCCTAATTTTTAGTACCCGTGCAAACACTAATTTTAAATGACTTCCCAAGTGGAAATTTTGATCAGTTTTATAAGTCTACAAGTAACATTTACACATATCCTTTCAAAAGGAATGTACCAAGGACTGCAAGAAATCTGTTGTAGCCATCTTGGAGAAATAAATAAAAAATAAAAGAGCCCCTCATCCTCCTCCTTTTGCAAAAAGCTGACGTAAAACCTTTTTTTTTTACTTGGCTTTTAATACTGGATGTTATGCAATAAAAGTTGCTGCAAATTTAACTTCAAACATTGAACACATTAGTCTACCAGGGGTTTAAATTTTCAGTTTTATGACTTCATGGCAGTTGAAGTAATCCAAAATGTCAAATAAATGAGTTGTACACTATTGTAACCTTTTATGCACCATAAAGAACTACTGATAAAGCTGTGCATCAATCCAGCACATCTTTAAATCACTACCACAGTCATCACTTTCTAGTTTGGGAAATCCTGCAACAGTATTGTATGGCTCCCAAATAAGTACATGAAGACCACAGCTTTTGTTTGAAAAGTACTCAATTGCAGAAGGGATTGAAGTAAAAGTTTAATGAGAACGTTCTGATTATTTAGGAAAGTGACATGAATGTGACAGAGCAATCCACTACCCAATGTAGATGTTAGGAAGTAATATAAATTCTGCTGCCCTCAAACTTACTTTGGAACACAAATCTAGTGACTTCATTTTACTGATCTCCAGAAATACGTGTCTGGTTTGAATGGAAATTTCACCACACTGTGTAGTTTGGCTCCTCTTTCACATATGAAAATTCAATTTTTGGTTAAACTTCCCCTTTAATGTCACTGAGAGAGCTGTGTCAATTGAAAACTCAACTGCAGACTACTGGTAAAATTGTAGGTTAGGGTGGTGAATGGCTGTCTTTAAATTATCATCCATTTATCCTAGCCCAGTCCAAAAAATTCAAAAGGAGTGCCTCCCATAATTTTTCATTTCATTTGCATTTACAGCACTTTACTATTGAAGCAGTTTATCTACTTTTAGCCTAAGACTCTGGTGCTATAATCCAGTATGAGTTTAGCATAAATGCTATGGAGTTGAAGTGTAGATCAATCATTTTATAAGTAAAGTTTTCTCAAATCATTGAACCATCTTTGATCAGTTCCAATTTCAAAATTCATTTCCTGGAACCTATAGGCTTTCAAATGACTCTCTTGTGTCCTTCCATTCGTATCCTCCCTTTTCTTGGAAATGCTGTGTTTCTTTCTTTTTACTATGTTTTGACTTGAAAATGTCAGTACTTTTCACCCCAAGTATATTTTTGGTTTGGAGAAACCAATTGATCGATTTTCTTTGATTGACATCAAGGTCAGGCTTTATAGGCCCAGTTCTCTCACCCCAAACAGAACCATAATTTTCCTAACCTTCTTATTGGAGCCCTTCCCACAATTGTCTGAAATTCATCCTCATCCAGATACAATCTCAGTTTATTGCTTCAGGGTGAGTATAAAAAACCTCAATGAGTTAAATCAAAACACTCTCAGTACAGTTCATGCTGTATAATATAAGCTTTGGTACTCTGCATTTTTTTAATTAGCTGTCAGTCAAAGAGCTGAGCCAATTGAGAATTTTGGTAAATCCCTATAAGAATTGTTGTTTGGGGTGAGAGGACCCATCCTTTAATAAACAACTTTTTCATACTGATCGTTCCTTCCCATCTTTCTTTTTTCCTTCAAGGTGAGGGAGGGGCAGCACGAGCTCACAAGTCCAGTATCCATGCCATCAAGAATATCATTGGAAATGAAGGTTTCTTTGCACTATACAATGGGTAATAACTTTTTTGTTTTCAAAAAACATCAGGTTCTTTTTAGTACTGCTCTGCTGGTATATGGAGCTTATGGACCTGTGGTAAAAATTATCAGAAAACCACATGCAACAAACATCTCTGTCATTCAAAAGACTCAAGAATATACCTAGACCATGGTTGTACAGTAGCTATGGGGGGCAGTAGTGGCCGGCCACACCCAGCACTCGATATTATCGCCTGGCGCTCCAGGCAAACACACGTCTCTCTGCTCAACACAAATCTCCCTACCAAGACATAAAACTAGTCCAAAATTTATTCCCTAAAATAAAATGAGGGAAAAAATAAAAAAATAATGGCTAAAATGGTGGTAAATGCCATAGGGTAGGGTGAGGTACTTTTGCCAGATCAGACAATTACCCAGCACTGAAATTTGGCTAGCTACAACCCTGACCTAGATATAAATGGCTGTTCTTCATTGTCTATGTATTTTTTCAGTGATTTTTCAACATTTAAGGCAGATTATTGCATGGAAAAGGAAGATGTGAAAATCCTTGATACCAATTGGGGGTCGTTTACAAACCCTTACAAGTTTTACCAACATAATTTTCACAACACAAAGGTTACACTTTTTTATGATGCAGTAACTAATAGCCTACCATCATAGGCTTACAAGTTTATACCAAGGGATTTGGATGATCATAACTGTTGGAAGGTCTGGTCTTGGAGGATTTAAAAAAAGGTCAGGAAAATAGAAAATTGTAAAGAAATGCATTTCTTTAAACAAATCATGAATTGTTTCCATGTCTGATGGAAATCTTTTTTCATGCAGTTATATGCTATCCTAAGCAGATGCAGATTCATTGCTGTCCGTACGGACCATGGGAAATTGAATACTTCTCAAAAATAGGGAACACAGACTATGTCAAATATGTGTTTATTTTAATGAGGTCTGCCCTCTTAGATCTGCAGTGCAAAAATGTGTTAACTCTTTAATTCTTGAATTACTGTACCTTCATATTGTTTGCTGGTATTTCAGATTGTCAGCGGGACTATTAAGACAGGCAACCTACACCACCACTCGTCTTGGTATATATACTACATTATTTGACATGGTATCTGGGTAAGTACCAGAAGGGGGTTAGGGTTGAATTGAGTTTGTTTATGATCAAGATTGTTGCTACAAGGGTTGACAGGGGATGGTAGCAACCCATAGTGGTATTTGCAGACATGTACTTATGATAAAATGCAGCCTCTCTGACCCTCATAAATTGCCACTATTACCATAACTCAGAAATTAATTTACTGCACCTTATCTCTTCCAACAATTACAAACTTGTCCAAGATATTACTCTAAACAGACTACTCCCTACTGTAATTGCAATGAAATGAGTGAAAAAAGTACAAAAATGCTATTTCCTACATCCTGGAAAGCATGTTTTGGCCAAAATGTGTCTGTTTGCTTTGTAGTCTGCACCAACTGATAGTGGCACTATGCTGGGAGAACCATTAATGTGACTTGCATTGCACACTGGACCTTTCTAGCTGCAACCCTGTTTAAGGGGAGGGGTACCTTCTCCAACATCGTTGTGAGAATTGCCACGAAATCAGAATTATGACTTTCACCCAAATGTAAACTTGAAATCAAAGAGCTGAGCAAATTGAGAATTTCTGTTAACCCATACAAAAACTTTGGGTGAGTTAGTTAGTTAGATAGAGTTTTACGGCCCAGTTTCCAGCCTATTGGTTCAAGTCAAGCCGACCACAGCCTTTTTTCCAGTTGTGGCTCACTGGCTTGTTTTCCCTACTCCATTGCTTATGCAGAGCATCACGCACAATGGCAGTAGGTTCCATTTTTAGGGTCTTTGGTATGACTCAACCTGGGAAGCGAACCCGGGCCTTCCGTGTGGAGAGGCGGATGCTCTTACCGTTAGACCAAACACGCGGTAGTTTTGGGTGAGAGGATTGGCCACTTGAATGGAAACAACCAGGTGCAGCTGCTCTGTGTGCTGCAAACACTAAGTTAACCTTTTGATTGAAGTAGAATGTTGTCCACCAAAGTGATTCCTTTTAAAACATTATGTATGGGATTATATGAGTTCTGTCAGATAAAGAATGATTTGGTCATCTAAAAATATTAATATTTTTATTTTGAGAATAACATGGTGCAATCCAGAACAAATTATTTTATTTTATTTTTTTTTTTTGTGATTTTTTCAGAATCTATGTTGTAATAATGCTGTCATATCCATTCTTTTGAAATGCATGAATAGCTTTATAGTTTACCATGTGTGCAAATCCCATCTCAATAACTTTGCTTTGTCTGAATGGTTTGTAGTCTTATCTTAAAGGGCAAGAGCAGTTGCCCTAAGCTCATTTTGAAGCAACAGCTGAACCCCACAACCTTCTATTTTCTCTATATCTATGACAATATTTTAGGACCTCAACAGTGCATACCCAAGGTAAACCAAGGGGTTACTCCTAGTAAATTTCACATTTGAGGAGACAAAATATTGTCACATAACTCTCAAGAGCCAATCATGAAACAGGACAGTCTACTACTCTACTGCAATGTGGGGTCACTGATCTTGCCCTTTAATAAGCTTGACTCCATTTACAAGGCGTTTGGTTCTATCCTTTCATTTAATGTCTGAATTTTGTTTTGAAAATGTCATGTATTCTCTTCACTGATGCATGTCTTTATAACCTTGTTTTCCTTTTTAGACCTGAAGGGCAACCACCATCATTTATAGTAAAAGCAAGTATTGGTAAGTGATCAGTGGCATAGCCACAGGACTGGTTTTGGTTGAACCCCTCCCCCCCCCCCCATGACCCAACCCTGAAATGCAAAATACACCTAAAATAGTGTGTTTTTTCTTTTGCTTCTTAGCCTTTTCCTTCATGTCGTGCCCCAAGATCCGCCCCATGACACAATCCTGGCTACACTACTATAAGTGATTGTGTGACAGAATTCAATACCAGTGATCTGATTTAGGGGAGAGCTTAAACATTTGCATGTCACTTTATTTCTGGTGGTATGCTATAATCAGGAGCAGCTGCTTTGTCAATAGAGTGTCTCCTGGTTCCCTTGTTTTTGGTGTGACCAAGAGACATTTTGTGTTGACTGGGAGACTGTCACAATGTTTTCATTTATGTATGCATATATACCTCATGTTCAAAAAAAGGAGTACCTGGTATGATATTTTGGGGGTCTAATTGGCACTTTTAAGAAAAAGAGAAAACAGGCACCAAACAGCTTTCTGGTGTCATTTTTTAATTGCACCCTTACCCCTATGTAGGGAAAAATGTGAAATACAAATGAGTGAGGGCTCTTCAGTCCACTGGTAATGGAGCAGTGAAGACCAATGTCAAATGTTATTGTATGGTATAGGGTTGTCTAAATAGAACTAATAAGTGACGTAAGTATGGCTTACAATTTGTCGATTATTGGACAGTGCAAGGGATGAAATAGTCAGGTTGGCCTTGTAAATTGGGACCCAAGAAACTCCAGTTGCAAAGCAATTACAATCCAGCTTTGCATATATTGTGAATAGATATTTTTTGCTTTACCCATGCTCTGTTTTGCCAAGGGCTGCTTCTGCCCTATCTATTTTGAAACTGATGCAATAAAATTGTCCACCTTGGTCTTTTAACTCAAATCATGACTCAAGTAAGTGTGCTTGCTGTGATGTGCTCATACGCCATGAAAACTATGTCCATCTTTTGCACAGAAGTTTGAGTGTAACATATGGCGAAAGCATTGTTAAGGCAGTGGTCTGTGTCTGCCTGTAATTGTGGGCAAACATTGTACATCCATTCACTAGGCTATGCACCTGCTCTGTCCAGAAAAGTTGCCATACATAGTTTGAGAACTTTAGGAACAATTCAGAATGGAGATTTGATAGGGAAAACAACTTCATAGTGTTGTAGAATTAAGTATGCCAGTACAAGGGTGTAGCTAAAAAGATTTGAGAATGGGATGCAAATTGCATTAATGACTGTCAAAAGGTGTAGGGCCACCAAACATCAATATGGCATGGAGTGCACACTTCACTTTTGACTTGCACAAAGTGAGAATTACCCGTTCAGAGATTTGTTAGTATATTTGTAGCTTGTTTATGGTAAAAGTGGGAATTTGTAACCATCTTGATGACTTCATTTTAGCCCAAGTATGGGTCTGTAGAAACCATTGGGGGTCATTACTTTTTCAGTAACTATTGGATATGAAACTTGACTCTTTTTGCTAACTGTAGGAATTGTCAAGTGGTAAAGACCCTTTGCCACTCTCATTAAAGTTATTGATATAAACTCAATGAGCTGCTTTAAAAACAAGAAAGTTTCTTATTTGAATGTTTTTTTTTGCAATAATTTTCTCTTTTCTGTTTGTAGGTATGACAGCTGGTGCAATAGGGGCTTTTGTTGGTACCCCTGCTGATCTCTCACTCATCAGAATGACATCAGATGGACGGTGAGTTCTCCTCTCTTACAGAACCTTGTCTTCCCTTCATCTAGGCGGGGTATTTGGGTAAGTGTTAGAGCATCCGCCAATCACCCTAGAGGTCTCGGTCCAATCCTATATCAAGGCATACCAAAGTGTTTAAAAATGAAACCTACTGGTGTTGTGTGTGACTCTCTAAAAACCTCCCAACTTGCACAGGAAGTCTGGAGTTTGGGTCCTGGCCGTGTCATACGGAAGACTTAAAACTGGAACCTACTCCCATTGTGCTTGGTGCTCAGCATAAGAAATGGGGTAGGGAAAACAAACCAGTGAGCCACGACTGGAAAGAAGGCTTTGGCTGGCTTTTCTTAAAGCAATGGTTAGAAACTGGGCTGTAAAACTCCATCTAACTAACTTTACAAAGCTGAAGAGAAGGGGAAACAATCCAAATACCCACAACTGGAAAAAGGGCCGTGGATGCAGCTACTCTAGATTAAACCAGAAGGTTTGAAGTTAAGGCATAAAGCTGCAACAAACCAAACCAATGTGTCTAAGAAAACTATCTGACTGCTTAACATGCCTTACATTCCATATGTTTGAACCAGTTTCATATCTGATCTACTTTCCAAGTTGCACTCAAGTGGATTTAAGCAGAACCAGGTGCCTTTACCCCATTTTCTGTTTAACAAAATTATTGAAAGGGCAAACCATACGTCATGTTTGGTGTAAATCTGCAGTCAAGATTCTTTTGAAGTACCTGGTATAGAAGAATCTCGACAGCAAGTGATGGTCTGATTTCAGTCGGCCATAACTGGGATCTATCACCTTTTAATCTTTCAGTTTCCTTGCTTACCTGTATCATGGATGGATGTACATTACGTTGTATACTAATTCCTTCAATATCACTGAATATGAGGATTTGAAATTCATGCAGACAATAAATGAAGACGATTTTCGGCTGATTAACCCCACTAATGGCTGCCTTCAGTCACTAAACAAAAGTGCTGATCGGATTCATCTATTAGAAGGTGGTCTTTAGCCAGTGATATATCTTGCAATCTCTAACATGACTGATACGTAATGCAGATGCTGAAATTTGCAAGTCAACCTCAGAGACAAGCAATTAAAAAGCAAAAGTAAGAATAAAAAGGCTGGTTAACATGTATCTAGACTACACATTATACTAACTACAGTCCCTGGGGTCACACAATGATTGAATCTGGTATGATATATATACAGTAGGGTTAAGGCTTCATGCTTGCACTGTGATGTAGATCATTACTTTGTTACCACCTAAATTGATACTCTCAAAAATTAATTTTCTGGGCAAAAGCCTTATTAGAGGATACAACATGTGCAAACAAACATGAAAAATGAGTCCATGAACTTATGTCGACACTTTGTGACAAATGGAGCAATGTCCCTGCCCCCTAATTAGAAACATAACTTCATTGATCGATTATGTTAGTTGGGCATTTATCTTTACATTTTTTTTTTTGGTCAAAATGCAACACCATATCTTCCAGTGCTATTATTGAGTAAATGTTAATTTGCCATTTACTTGTAGTGCGCTAACTCTTTTACAATTGAACTTGAAGGTGTTACCATTTTCAACATTTATTTTCTTTCTTTTACACACTTCTAATACACTTTTGAATTATGGTATCATTTGACATAAATTTCTGTGATGTCAAACATTCAGTTTCATTTTTATTTTTTAGGTTGCCCCCTGATCAGAGGAGAGGCTATACCAGTGTGTTCAATGCATTAGCAAGAATTGTTAAAGAGGAAGGCTTTACATCTCTATGGAGGGTATGTGTGTCGGTCTGTTTGTCTCTCTGTCCATCTGCTTGTCTGCCCATTGCATGAGTCAGAACATTGATGACAATTCTTATCATGTAATCTGAAATTTCAAGTGAAAAGAATACTTGACAGTAATTTCCTGTCATATAACAGACTGGACTTGGCATGTTCTGTAATTGTGGCATTGCCTTACAAGCACCTAATGAACTGGCCAATTGATTGGTTTACTCTCTGCCATGTATTTCCAATTAAGGAAGCTTTGCACATTTCAATAGTTGCAGACCAGCGAAAATAATAACACTCCCTTGAATCAGCTTTTGTAGATCCATTACTGCTTGAACAATGGCCTATCTCCTTGCTGTGTTCAAAGTTTCAGACAGCTGCAATTTCAAGCTACATGTGACACTGTGAAGACATGTAGGTCTTGCAATCAGCCTGTAGTGGGTTTTGACCATGTTTGGTGACCGCCTAGCTTATTCATGGCTGTGTGTTACTGCATAGCTGATGGTGCTGCTCCTGCCCTAAGGCACAGGAGAAAACATCTACAGTCTTGGACAAAACTGTTGGGACATTTTTCATAATATTCATAAATATCAGTTAGTAGGCTAACATGAAACTCCCATTCACCTTTCCAATGTTTCATTGAAAAGAATTGTTCTCTGCCATGAACAGCATAACAGTGGTCAACATTGGAAGGGGTGGGGTGGGAGGGGGGGGGGTGTCAGAACAAGTTTTTTCCAAGATTGTAGGTACTTTAGGTTGACTCTGCCATGCACCTTCAACTAGGGAATCTTTGCATGTTTCAAGAGATGGCAGAATAGTGGAAATAACACAATCCCAAACTGGCATTCATAGACTCTTGATCATGTGACATTGGACAAAGGTCTCTATCCTTGTTGTGGTCAAGATTTTCAGGTAGCTACAAGCAGGTTTAAGGCATTCCTGCAATTTTAACATCTGTTCTAGCAAACTAGCTGCAGTATCTGCAGCATCACAGTGAGAGGTTACCTAAGGCAGCTCTAGCCTGGCTATTAAAGGCAGTTTTTCATCAGCCCAAACTACAAATTAACCGTTTAGTCTTGAGAAATCCTCAGTGGGCTCATCTCTTTGATTGACTGCAAATTCAAAGAATGCATAGTAGCTCATATTACACATCATGTACTGAGAGTGTTTCAGTGGTTACTCAGTAGTGCCCTTTATGCTCAGTAGGGTATGCCCTGAAGCAATTAAGTAGGATTGTGTCAGGAAAAGGACAAGTTTAAGAAAATTGTAGGAGGGGATTGAAATACAGTAAGTAGGTTTGGACAGTTGGACCTGCCTGGGATTATGAATAACTTATTTTAATAGTGGAAAAGGCCTTGGATTAAATTCCTGCAAATAATTCGCAGTTCAGGTGGGGAACACTTGGATTGCTTTTCCACGGAAAAGCACCTTTTTATGGGATTCCCCAGGATGAAACTTTGAACCCTCGTAATCTCGTAGCCTTATTGTTTCAAGTGCTGCTTCCATTGTATATCATCTGGGCACCTTATCAAAGATTACACAGGAGACATCTATCATGAGAAGAGCTTCTATGTGAACACTTTAAAGTCGGCATAGAGCTTGTAAGCAAATCATAGTTAAATAACTTGCAATAAGATTCATCACATTGTTGAACATTTTGACTTACGATGGGAAGCATTCAAGTTTAAAATGATTGTTGTGTTGCTGCCATGTGTCATGGAATAAGACACTACTTCACTCTGCCTTGCCCTACTACCTCTGCTCCAGTGTGCCCAGGTGGAAGTGAGGGGCAGGCTGGCAGCATTGGGAAGGAGGGGTTACAAAACACACTGCAATGTCTTAAGGCAATGGCAGACTTTGATCTGGGGGGGGGAGGGGATCAAAAATTTCATGGGCCAGGATTGAGAGCTGTTTCAGTTCTTAACTAATACTACATCAAACCTTTTTCCCTAAACCTAATCCTTCCATAGGCTAATCATCACAGTATAATGTCAACGCTTTACTAATTTAGCATAAATTTGAAGTAGAAAGTAGGGGCAAATGGTCCAGGAGATATATTGTTGGAGAGTTCGTGTGAATGCACTCATTCGCTGATCTAGTGATCCTATTTTGTCATTGCTCTTTGAGCTTCCTGGTAAATTGTTCTTTATATGACTGTCATAAAATGCAAGCTGAAGGTACAAAATTCAAGTACTGTATGTAATCACTCTCTGCATGTTCATTCATAGTAAAGTACCATATCAGAACTAACCCATGAAAGGTGAATAATGACACAAAGTACGTAGTAATAACTAGTCTTTAGAAGTAATATCTCTGTGTTCATTCCCACTTGGTAACAATGAAGAACATGATTTTCTTAGGCTCCATTATACTCAGAGTTTTAATGTTTTAATGTGGTTAGTTACAAACAAAATTTGTCTCATGTGACATCTTTTTAACTTCAAAATGCTATTTTTGAATGAACAAGGTCAAACAACTGTAGGTCTGTACACTAACACAGAATAGTGGGTGATGAGAGGGCTAATGCAAGCAATACATGAGGGTATCCAATGATCCAATGATAGCATGCCTGTGCTAATATTCTGGTGTATGTTTGTTTAAAGAGGCTCATTGAGTTGATATCGATAATTTAATGAGAGTCTCAAAGGGTCACTTTCACATCACAATGCTTATAGTTAGCATAACAAGTCAAGTTTCAAGTCCAAAAGTCACAGAAAACGCTAAAACTTTGAATTTTCCTGTGTCCTGACTTGTAACGGTTTTGTACATAATTTGAAAAAGTGTCTGGTCACGAATTTTTGAAATCCTACTTAAATCATTTAGCACTCACTCATAAAACAGTTATTTGTGTGTAGGGGATGGGGATTGTCTAAGACTGACCATTTGTCATTGGTAAATGAAGAAAACTCAGTAGGTTTGGAAAAATTTGTTGAATTTGAAGAACTGTAACATGTTTAGTGGTGGAAAAATAATAGCAGCAATGGAAATGAGGAATATTCTGGTCTTTTTCACTATCATAACATATTTTTAGCCTAAATTAGTAGGCTTTAATTTATAACATCATGTCTAAATGGTTTATTTATTGATTGCATCTCAAGTTTTAGAAGTAATACTTTAGAAAAATATCCTGTTTGAAGTACAATGTTAAGTGCTTAAATATCCTAAGTTCAGTGCAAGTGTGGGACATTTATTTTTCTTCTTTAATTTTTTTTTTAAACTTTGTGGCTCAAAAATTTTATTTCTGCTAGCATTCAAAAGGTTTGGACTTGATACAAAAAAGAAGTTTCAGTTTTTAATTTTACATGGGAGGAGTACAAGTCTTAAGACAAAGAATATCATGTGGGCATGTTTTCACTCATAAGTGTTGTGAAATATGTCATCTTTACGTAAATGTGTGGTAAACTGTTTGTGGTTGGATATGTCTGAATCATACTCTTCCTTCTATTTCTCTGTAGAAAGATGCTTCAACTTTTGAAGATGCCCTCTCAGGTTAAAATGATCAATAGAGAGGTTGGAGGAGGGGGAAGGGGGGTATCATCCAGACTCCTCCTCACAAGTTTCTTGAGACTATAGACACACTTTAAACCCCAAATTATATTATTAATATTGTGACTGTACCTTTTTATGGAGTGTATTTAGGGAAATATTCATGTTCTTTTCACCAAAATTTTAAGTGATAGTGTAATTTAGTCAGAAATAACTAATTCATCCCATGGGAGCTAAAATGTAAAATTGGATAATATCCAGTGTGAAATAGTAATGATCCATAAGCCTTATCTACAAGTGGTAAATGCACAGTAAGTTTTGAATCCTTCTCCGGTGAAAATATTCAATACTCACTTTTGATATTACATGATCTATTCCCTAGGGATGTGGTCCAACCATTGCCCGTGCCATGGTTGTCAATGCAGCTCAACTGGCTTCATATTCTCAGGCCAAACAGTTCCTTCTGGGCACCGGTTATTTTGTTGACAACATTGGATGTCACTTTGGTGCTAGTATGATCAGCGGTTTGGTTACTACTATAGCTTCTATGCCAGTAGATATTGCTAAAACAAGGTACGTGTTCTCACTCAAGTTTTCAACTAACCCCCCATATTTTTTTCATTCTGGCACAACTGACCTGCGCCTCCCCCTCTTCTGACCCTGTGTCACTCTTGTAAGTTTCTCTGATTTAGACTTCCAGGCTGGGTATCAGACTGAGGGATAAAAGGAATGGGGATGAGGATTGTCAGTCTCTTGATTGGAGATTTGTAGAAACCTTGGTTGTCCCAGAGCTGCCAAGGTTTCCTGATTCTGCAGAAGGCTTCCTGAAAATTTCACCTCCAGACATGCAAAATATAAAATCTTCCTGATGGAGAACAGAATTTCCCTCATTGAATTACACACAAATCCCTGAAATTTTCCTGATTTACGAGGTAAATCTTCCTGATGTCAAGACCTCAATGTTGACAGCTCTGCTGTCTTTTTATTTTTGGGATGCTAATAGTAATGTTTGAAAGATTTTTGACACACTTATTATGAAATGAAATTTATTTTAGAGTCAATAGTCCAGTTTGAAGATTGTACATATTCATGTAGAGAAGTACAGGATGTCAGAGCAACCTTTGCATTATACTGAAGGCAATCTTAAATTCTGTCCCCAGGCCATATAAATATGAAGCGCTTTCAAATGACACCACAATTGGTAAGCCATGCCCACTGCCGGGCAAAAATCAACAGTGTTCTAGTGCAACAGTTACACATGGTCCTCAGTTGCTTCTTAGCTACCTGCACTAATGCGTACTTCCCTAGATTTGGGGACTTGTGAAAGCAGCGAAAGCATGCTTTATGATATCAGCCAACTTTTCTTTTGGATTATGGCTGGATTGCTTTTACACTTCCCACACAATGTGTCCACACCACAAGCATGCACGTTATTGACCCTGGTACATTTAATGGATTCGTTTAAATAAAAATTTGTTTTTGAAAAAGATCTATAGACAGTCCTCTGCCTTAATTTGCAGTATATGTTCAGCATGGCAGCAACCATGGTGATGTATTCAAAGCAGTGTGGAATTAGTGAGTGTGTGGATTTCATGTGATATCAGTAACCAATGATACTAAAATTGATATTTTTCTTTGATCATATTTGCTGGTTGCATTTAGAAGTTTGAATTTTCAAGCACACAGCCATTGATAGCAGTAGCATTGCATTATGGGAAATATGTGACATCAAACAGGCAGACTTAACGGGACATTTTTGTTCTTTCTTAATTTTGACACACTATGCTGGTCTTTAGAGTTGTAAATTCATCATCGCAAAATATAAATCCTACCACACAGTGAATACTTACCAAGTCCTTTCTAGCTTCAAGGACAATTAAATTCGTTCAATAGTTTATTTTCCCTTGAATAATTCTTAAGGATGACTCATGCACTAAGGAGGTAGTGAGAGCAGTGTATGTTTTCTCGTGGGGTCCTAATTCATCAACCATGCCCACCCTTAGAGTCTTAGGCAAAAAGGCAACAGTTGTCACGATGGTCACTGGCTACTGCACCATCCAGTAATCCAGTGATTGGTCTAATTGTAGAGCATTCGTCTCTCAAGTGGAAGGCCCTGGTTGGATTCCCAGGTCGATTCATACCAAAGTTCCTAAAAGTGGAACCTACTGCTGTTGTGCGTGATGCTCAACCTAATCAATGGAGTAGGGAAAACAAGCCATTGAGCCACTACTTGAAAAAAAGGCCGTGGCCAGCTTTACTTGAACCAATAGGTTGGAAACTGGACGGTTAAACTCCATCTAACTAACTAACTAACTAACCATCCAGTGATTTGCACTACACTACAGTTTGTGCCTGGCAGTCAAGAAAGGGGTGGTACTTGTGATAAAAGTGACACTCCATAGAGATATATATATGGTTAAAATTTAGAAATCCTTGATGTGAAATAAATTGGATTTTTAGCTTTGATGTAGTAGTGATGTGAAAATGCTTTGGATCTCTGAAAAGTGTTTTAACAATTCAGTGGCACAGAATTTTCTTTTTGTAAATGTATAATATTCATTAGCATGGAAGAAGCTCTTGTTTAAAAGTAATGTATGTATTCATTCATGAACATAGAACTTTTGGTTGTTTAAATATAATTTTATGAATATTTATGATATTCTACAGAATACAGAATATGAAGATAATAGATGGTAAACCAGAATACAAAGGATCATTGGTAAGTACAAAATCAATGAGATTTTACAAATTGAAAAAGATTTTGTTTTTCTTAATCATTTTGCAGAATTAAAGGCAGATATTCATCACCCCAGACAGAGACATTTCCAATTCTGCCAACCTGCTCACTTCTAGCTCATCCTAGAACTGTCAAAAACTTATCCTTGCCCAGACACATTACATTCCTAGTTTATTGCCTCAGGACTTAAGAAAATTCAGTGTTCCAAAAAATTGTTGGATGATTGATATCCTAGAAGAAATTGTTGTATCTTGAAATAATGAAACTTGACTATCATTAGTAAAACAGGCTTTTCGACAGACTGACTAAACTTTACACAACTGGAAGAAATTTGGAGTAATTTCAGCTGATGAGTGCCAAAAGAAGTCAGCTATGAGAGAGATAAGGAAGCAATACATTCTTGCATGTGGAAAGAAGGTTGACTAGCTTTATAGCCAATATGTAGGCTCCTGCTTATTTCATGGGGATGTTTCAAAATGGAAAGCCAATTCAGGAGATGTCAAAGGCACCTTCAGTTTACATGATGTGTCCTCCCCTTGTATAAAGGTTCTAAGATTTTATGGGATCACAGCTGGGTTTGACATATCTGTTATTGTCACAAACATGTGAAACTCTGTCTTGCACATTTGATTAAATTTTGAAAATGTTTAGCATTAGAATACAATGGACTATGACTGCCAGATACTGCATAAGAGGAAAAAGTTATCACAGTCAAGCACAAAATTATTTTAAGATAAAAGAACTGCTCAGTCTACAGAATATATTACCTTTAGAACTTTAAGTTTGGCATAAAATTGCACAACTTTTAATGCTGGACTGCCCCCATAGCTTTGCCTGATTGGTCATATTAACACCGTTTAATCCATTTATCTGTCTTCATTTTAGAGTTTTTTATAGCTTCTTTCTTAAGATTTAGAGCTCATCGTCATTAATTTGGTAGTTAGCAAGTTTATTTACTTGTTAGTAATTTTGCATGCATTGTAGGTGCTGCATTTTTTAGCACACCTGATTCATTCTACATGCTCTTTCATGACTGGTTGCCAGTGCAGTTAAACCACCTAACTTTTGAAATTCATAGCATGCTGTTTCATTCAAAATTAACTCCCATCCAATGAAGTCAACTTTTTGACCTGTCAGACATGCTCAGTTAATTACCATACACTGCTGCATTCATAAAACAGGCCAGAATGAGAAGATCTCATAAATTGGACTTTTGCAACATATCTTTCTTTATAGTTTGTAATTCACAAAAGCAAAAGTGTATCAATTCTTTTGCAGCTTAAATGCATATTGTTTAGGAACTGCTGCACCACATTAGTATGCACATATCGTCCCAGAAAACTGTTTGCATCATTTAAACGATAAGGGATCAATCATGTGATTGGCTTAAAATGTGACAGCACAAGCTGCCACCACCCCCATGATTGGCTCTTGTACATGAATTATATGTCTGTTCGAACTGCCAAAGTAGTTTTCCTAACACAAAGTAAGAAAGTTGTCTTTCAGTTTGTAAGTTTTTTTGACTTTCAGATCTTCTCACATAGATTTTGGTGAATCCTGAGTCACATAACCTGAATACTTAAATCCATATTAAGCGACTCCCATTTCCCTTTAAAATGATGTACTGTATGTAAATGTGAATCTGCTATACAAGTTGTGGTTTGTTGGGATAGTTGCAAAGAGCACATTCTCTTGTCTGCTGTTTGGTAAGCTGTTGTTTTTTTATTGCAAGTTTTTGTTTTCCTCTGAAGAGTTCTCTTTTTTGTCAGCTGATGCACTCTTCTGTTGTTCTGTACTTTTCCAAGGCAAGTTCTCATTCCTTGAAATTTGAATGCTAAATGAAGCAAACATTTTAAAAACTTTTGATGAGGATCGTTAGAGTTGAATGGAAATTAATAGGAGGACTTACTATCAGTGTACTAAATATTAAATGCTCTTTGGAAAAACTGTGAACTTGCGATCCAAAAATATTTGTAGGTTTGACATAAATTGGGACCCTGGAAATTGGTGAAAAAATTATAAGCTTGGTGCAAAATGTATGGTTCATATTTTAGAGCTATGTGGCTAGCTGTTATTCAGAGGTAATTTTCTTCCTGTCAGGCTTAATCTGTAGCATATTATCCTCACAAGAACATTTCTCAAAATGATGTCAATTCTGCTTTTCCACTGCTTTGTTTTTTGGGTGAAACCTCATTTAGTCTCTTTCAGCCAGTCATTTGAAAACCCATCATGCTACATTATTTTAAAAAGTTTGTGACAATTTGAAAGCACTTGCAAGTAAAATAACTAAGATACTCAGATTTTAACAAGTAAAGTGTTTGTTCTCTTGAAAATAGGGTTGTTTGGGGTTGAGTGATTGGAAAATAAAAAACAAAATGATTTTCTAAATTGTTGAGACATTGTTAATAAAATTTGTATTATCATGTAAATATTTGGTGAGTTCACCTTAAATTGAAAAGTCATTAGAGTTGTAATTTGCTTCATTTTTTTAGGATGTTATCATCAAAGTAGCTCGGAATGAAGGCGTTTATAGCCTCTGGAAGGGTTTCACCCCCTATTACTCAAGAGTCGGCCCCCACACGGTCATATTCTTCATAATCCTTGAAAAAAGTAATGCCCTGTACAGGAAACACGTCATGGGGGAACAGACTAACACATGATGTTACATCAGAAACTCTGGAATGGACAGGTATTGGCGTAAAGAAATTTGCAAAGTCCAGAGAATCACTTTTACATATCACTTACCCTGTCCCCTTAATTTCTTACATCATAATGACATTATGTATGGTGTGTGCTAGTCATAATTCATTTGTTTTATGAAAAAGAACTGAAAGTCTTCAAAATATTCTTACATAGTTTGACCATTTGATATAAAAATCAACAGAGACGGCCACATGTGAAATGACATTATATAGGTTTTGTATTTGCCAATTAGATCTCTGCATGGGCAACAGCTGCAAAGGCTTAACTATGAAAAAAAGAAAAAAAACAATATTGTGCCTTAAAATTTTACATTTGGTGCACCCTGACAAGGCATCATAAGGGATTATTGAAGTGACAGTCAGTGCACCTGTCCCAGACCTAGTTTTGCTGGGAGCTTGTTGTGGCATACAACAGTATTTTTTAAATAGTTTAAAAAGTAATTTTTGAACATTCCATTTTCCATTTATATTTATGTGCCTTCATTTTGAATTAAGAATCCTTTCTGTACTGTTTGCTTGAAATTCATCTCTGTTGTTGTTGTTAAGAGAGGGAAAAAATCATTGTGAAATGGGTGGCTATGCCCCCCAAATTTTTGTAAAGTTCTTGATTTGTAGAACATAAATTACAGGTATCAAAGGCCTTACAAGGGCATTGCCAGGGTGAGGTGAATTCAAGTATGAGGGTGGAAGGCGGTGGTGGTTGGACGATATTTTATGAAACTACATAATTTTTTTTTATGACTTACCCCTTACTTTAATTTACTGTGTATATAAGTTACCTTCTAAAATCCACCTTACAATTATTAAAAGAAAGTTTACCATTTGTTATTATGCAACAGGTGTTCCTCAAAGGAATGCTGGAAAAGAAATCTTTAAACATCCATTTTAAAAATATGCCGGAATGGGACAGCTGTTTGCTTCTTGTTTCTGGTGTGTTTCTTGATTGTGCTA
Organism: Holothuria scabra; assembly: GCA_037179385.1. Lineage (NCBI taxonomy): Eukaryota > Metazoa > Echinodermata > Holothuroidea > Aspidochirotida > Holothuriidae > Holothuria > Holothuria scabra. Next base: position 9,526,679 of record CM074195.1, on the reverse strand, counting down.
AGTCATTCTAATCATAGGTGAAACTATCTGTCAGCTTTCTATATAAATTTATAATTTTATAAATCACAGAAAAAGCTTCATGCAGTTGACCAATCACGTGCCATCTTAGAGTTATTCATAAAGTTGGAATGAATAATAACAATTTGCAAAACTTCCTTCACTTTAATGCTGTGTCGTTGCTTCTGTCATCATAATTTGGTGTCAATAGCTCATGTTTATTCATAAGTTCTACTGTTTGTACTGGTTTTGCACAGTTGTATTTGAACCAAACTTGAAACTAGAAAAAAAAATGTGAAACAGTGTCTCAGTGTTACTGTTTATCTTGCTAACATGTACTGGGCTTACTGTATGTATGACATTACAGTGGGCCTACTGTACATGTGCTGTGCAAAACAATATGGGGTGAATATGGCATGTTGCTATGGCAACCTAGCATGAGCTTAAAATATTGTACACATTAAGTATAGTGATCACATTCAATTCAATTCTCCTTACTTCTTGAAAACCATTGGAGACTGGTTTCGAATGCCATTCGAAATCCAATTCGAGAGCAATCAGGATGCAGGAAATCAATACAAGTATTTATTAATCATTAATCAATATAAAAAAATTTAGAGGTAATCAAATCTGTCGGATATTTAAGGTATTCCACGTACTCAAGAGACGTACATTATTTCCATTAATTTGGAAATGCACTCAAAGTGCTTCGATGTGACTTGTTCTGTTAAAATTAGTGACATGTCTCTTTGTTAATAGTTTGAGTTATTTCCATCTAAAGAGCCTTGCCATCTATGTAGGGTGTTAAACAATTATACTGATGACATTCCACTGTACAACTTTGGGGAAAGTAGTCATTTCGTCAATAGCCATTCATGGGGTGGAATAATCATCAAAAATTTGTATTTTTCCATTTTTTTGGATAGTTTTGAAGTTTTCCTTTTAAACAAATTATTGAAAGGTGAATGTCATTGCAAAATGACATGCCAGAAACAAAAATTCTTATAAACATAATTCCCCCACATTTTTTTGACTCAACTGTACTTTTCTCATATTTATATGATTGGTTTAATAGATGTCCATCATTTTGATAGAAATGACAGACATTTCACCAAATTTATGGGCCACAAATTATTTTTTGCAAGCTGTGTGTCCATTCATTTTGTTTTCGTTTTTGTGGTTATAACTACACTGTAATTATAGTTCATCTTTTCTTTCCATGCTTTAATTTGTCGAAAAAAAAGCTTGCATCTTCATTTCGATCGGCAATGTTGTATTGAGTTAATGTTTGTGAACTGTATTTGTTAAACAACACATGTACATTTGTTTCCTTCAAAATTGAACCAAATTTTATACCTTGCTGCTTCTTAAGAAACAAAAGTAAAGGTAAAGAAAAATTGAAAAAGAAGAGGAATTAGAATAACACACAATAGAATAAGAACAGCATTGGCTTGTGTAACAACAAAAAATAAAATAATTGTTGTTTAAATTTAATGTCTTTCTCTAAAATTGTTTTTAAATATGTAAATATTTTGTGAGACTATATTTCAATTGTAGCCAAGGATTCCCAAAATTTCACAATATAAGCATGATACCCTGATATTTGATAGTTTACACTAAAGCTTTGACATTGCATCTTTTTCATAATTTATTAATTTGACACTGGTCAAATCATTGCTCCAGTTTCTTCTTTGTACCTAAACATTTATGTAAATGCACATCACATCACATCATTTTGAAGGAGACTGAAAGCACTAACAATTTTTTTTCATCATGTTTGTCCTCCGAAAAATAATCACTCACATTAGTTTGCTTTAAGTAATGAGGAAGCCAAGTAGAATTTCTTATTTGCTAAGTCAAAGTTCACAAAATTTATATTATAAGCCAAAATTTAGTCAAGTTGTGCATAAATTGCAAAAATGTCAAAATTATAAATTTGTTTCATTTTTAGGATGCTATTTTCAAAGTAGCTCGGAAAGAGGGGGCTTATAGTCTCTGGAAGGGTTTCACCCCATATTATGCAACAGTTGGCTCCCACACGGTCTTGTTCTTCATTTTTGTTGAAAAAAGTTTTGCTATGTACAGAAAATATGTCATGGGGGATCATGGTAACACTTGACGTTACATGGGCAAAAGTCTGAAATGGATAGTCAGTGCTGAAAGTTTCAAAACAGAAATAATACTTTAAGAAGGCTGCTACCATTTGACTGGAATTCCTTATATATTGTGGTTATATTTTATATGGTTGGTGCACATCTAAATTTCCCAGAGCCGAGGAAAAGAAGGAAAGGAAAGGTCATAATTATACCAAAGTATTTTAAATGTTTGATACATAATTCAATAGAAGGCCAAATGTAGGAAATGGTGTTAGATTTTCATTCAGGGTATGACATAGGCAACAGCATTAGTGGCAAAAAGTTATTGTGACCTTCATATGATATTGATGCCCCCTCCCCCCCCCCCAAAAAAAAATAGACATCATTAGGTCCTTAATGTGATTATCTGTGGCCTTCTCTCAGACTCAGCCTTGCTGAAAGCTACTCCTAGCTAATGTCAAGTCGTAGTCATTTATGTATATAAATTTGACAGTAATTTTCCAACATTCCATTTTTAATGTACTCTCATCAAAATCAAGGGCTAGATCTTTGACAGTTTGCTTCAGTTTCATTGAAAAATGGGACAAATCAGAGGTTGGGAGATTGGGAGTTTCACTGATGTTGAGTGCTAAATACTGTAAAAGGGGCATTTCTGTGTAGTTAAGTAGTAGAAGGGGGTTAAGGATTTTAGCACAAAACTACAAAATTTTGTATAAGATCTATCTCTAAACTTAAAGGGTAAGGTATTCCTTGCAACTATGTTGCAACTCCAAACAATATCAAGAAGAAAAAAATGAAAAAAAAAATTTTGGTTGTTAATTTGCAGCATGTACTCCAGTCAGCACCCAAAGGGAATTTTATTTTTAGTTTTTCTTGATAAAAAATGTTGGACAGCTTTTTTAGGCCATGCTTCTATGGCATACACTTGTCTTTTCTAAATTTTTGTACATGTGCAAGATGAAAATATCATCGAGTTTTGTAACGAAAGTTTATAGTTATATGTAAATTGTCATAAATTATGTAGCTTTTTTCACATAGTTAGAACAAATAAAAAAAAAAAAGAAAAAAAAGGACCACTTTGCTGCTGTGTGGTTGAAATCACTTTTAGTCATAATATGGCATAGTAACTCATGTTAATTCGTGATGATCCATACATATGTACTAACTTTGCAAAGCTGCATTTAAAATTTTAAAATCAACAAACTTGAAACATGGCACAAATTTTTCTTGGAAAATAGATATAAAGCAGATGGTTTAGTAATAAAAATTTTGTCACAAGATCAAACAGATCTTTACATAATCATTACAGGGTATCATTTGCATATGAAAAAGATTTGGGGTAATCAAATTTGTTTAATACTGGAGCAATACCATGTAACAAACCTGAATGATTTTTGCTAGCTTAGATGCACTAGATAAGATCAATGCACCTCAAATGCATTATTTTTAGCAAACAGCATGTGAAATATTCATTCACTTTACTTTATCTTGCTTGTATTAACTTGGTATTTTGTTTTATTTGTTTGCTGGGCATGTTTTATCTTGTACCACAAAACTAACATCCTCACCTTAGTCAATATCTGCATTAATTTCTTAAAGGGCCAATCCTCTCATCCCCATCTGCAGTTCTCGTAGGGGTTCACTGAAATTCTCAGTTGGCTCAGCTCTTTGATTGACAGCTAATTCAATCAATGCAGAGTACCAAAGCTTATGTTACACAGCATGAACTGTACTAAGAGTGTTTTGATTATACACATTGAGCTTTTCTTTACCCACCCTAAAGCAATGAACTGAGATTGTGTCTGGATGAGGATGAATTTCAGATAATTGTGGGAGGGGCTTACGTAAGAAGGTTAGGAGAATTGGTACCATTTGGGGGTGCGAGAATTGGGCCTTTAACGTTTCTGTCTTGAACATGGTGTTGGTATGGTATCAAAATAATATTGCATATTTTGGTTTTATAATGCTACAACGTGACTTGTTACATAAGGAGGTGTAATTATGACCAAATTATGCAAGCAATATGGCAGTTACATCTCTCCAAAATATTATTTCCTTCAAGAGGTTTGGATGTTGCATTGTTGAAAAAATCAGTATTTTGGTGTCTTGCTTAAGGAGAAGACACCTTATGCAGCAATGTTAGACCTTTCGTAAATAAGTAGTTTTTAAACCCCTTGAGATTGCACCGTACAGGTGCCTTGAAGCAAGCTCCTGCCCCTCTCCCTTTAATCCACCTGTATTTTTGGCCAATAGCACCATCAATTTGGACTAAGGGTGTGGCAGAAATAAATATAACCCCATTTTTGAATTTCTGGCAGAATTGCTGCCTGTTTGCTACAGTGTACAGTAGCATTTGTATCCAGATCATTCAGTAGAAGAATGAGACAATGCTGCCTCCATTATCCTGGTCGCTGGGTGAATGTTTTAATTGCAATTCTCTTTAAATGATTCTCTTCAAGTTGTCTGCCACATGCCTGCTATAAATTTACCAAGTAGCTAAGGGGATTTGAAAATGTGTCAAGTAGATGAAGCAAGGCCAAACCTTGAATTCTGGGGTGTGCAAGTGCCATCACACACCACAAATTGCTTCAAATCACTGTAAGGAGTGTGATTGTTTGCCCAGCTCGATAAAGATTTGAACTTGGTAAAGCTATGAAACTTAAATAAAGTAGCTCATCTATCATACTCTTGTGCATGAATTCCTTAAGGAGTGTCATGTTGTAGCATGCCTGAAAAATCTAAACCTCAAAGCATGACAAAGAAGTAGCATAAAAATATAATTTCCCATTTATAACAGTCCTGTTTAAGTCACTTCATTGATCTTTACTTGTACCTGACTTCATGGAAAGAAAGCTGGGTGTGAACATTATTTGCAGCATCTGAGAGCATATTGTTTCTGAATAAAGGCCAAATCTTCTCATCCCAAACAGTTCTTATTTGCCTAACCTACATACTTCAGCCACTTCCGCAACTGTCTAAAACCAGAGAGCTGTCAATGGCAGCTCCCTGCTAAAACTCATCCTTGTTCGGACACAATTTGTTGCCTCAAGGTGATGGTATACAAAACCTCAATGTGTTATATAAACATCCTCTGTACATTACATGCTGTGCAATATGTGCTACAGTACTCAGCATGTTTTGAATTTGCTGCCAATCAAAGAGCTATGCTGGTTGAGATATTCTGTAGACTACTTCAAATATTGTTGTTTGAAGTGCAAATTGACTGTCTTTAAGATTAGTAATATTTATTCTTGCAGTCCTGAAGATATTGTAGTATTCTTTAAATCCAAATGGAAATTTTTCACTCTTCCTAAACCAGAAAGGAAGAATAAAAGAGAGTGTTAAACTCCAAATACTCTTCTCAGCAAGGGGTTGTCAAATGACTTGTCCGCTAACATTTAGTGTAGCTTCACAGTTTAATTATTCTAGCCCTGATTTCCACCACTCTTCATCATCCCTTCCTCACACACCCCCTCACAGGCCTCCCCTCTCCCAATCCTCAAAAAAAAAACATCTTTTAAAGCTTTTGATTTTCTGGTTTTGATTGAAAAAAAAAGTTAAAAGCTGCTAACACTGGAACTTGGAAGTTTTTCTTCTGAGATAAATATGTAATTTTCATTGTATGACTGCCAATATAAATGTCATGTTCTGTACTGTTCTGTCTGTTTGTAGTTTCATTTAAAAATGGATTGCTTAATTTAATCATGAGACAAAAATCTGTCTCAACTTTAAAAAAATAATTAAGTTTTAATATTTTTTGGACAGAATATAGCTTTAATTTTATTTATATATTGTGTTTTTAAGAAATGCAATAAGTGCATCATGTTCTTCAGCACAAACTTAAGGATATGTAAGATCTAGGCCTACCCGTTATCGACAAATCAGACCAGCTAGTGGAGTTGGCCATTAGCGGGGCCCTTCAGTTTGAACTTGACTTAATTTTATTTTCTACATGCAATTCTAAACCCTCATATTCAGTAAATTGAGGGAATAATGGAGTATTTTAGTGTTTCACCATCCATGATAGAGGTAAGCAAAGAATTTGACATGATAAAGCTGATGGACCTCAGCCATTGCCAACTAAATCAGACCATCACTTGACTGTTCGAATTTGTCTATAAGAAGCAATATAATGTAAGTTTTTACTATGTCAGTTTGTCTTTTGTGACAAATTGGAAAAGGCTGTAAATTGCAAAAGAGGAAGAAACTTATGAAAATGTGATAAATTGTAAATGTACTGTAATGCAAGGATGATAACCAGGGTTGTCACCTCACCTGGCGGCGCCGGGCAGTGCTTCCTGGCTCTCAAAATCTCCACCCAGTACTGGCCATCACTCAGCATCATTTGCCCAGTACAAATTTCTTACCCTAGCTCTCTTTAGAATTGAGTGATATATCCTTGTTTTTCAAGCACTCCCCAGTCTGCAAAAATTTTTCAGAGGGGAGGTGAGACAGTGACTCCTTTTAAACGTAGTTCTTGAACAGGACTCTATGCTACGTTTACTTCATGTTTTATTCTCGGTCCTACCAATAAGGGTAGTACATTATCCTGTTCAAGGACTACTAAACCACTCCCTCAGAACGGTGACCACAAATTATCCGGCTCTCAAAATGGTCTGGTGACTACCATGGTACTGTAAACATCAAAGTAAATTGCTGTGTGATAGCTATGAGTATTGAATCTCTTTGTTGGCAACACAGTGGAATTATATTTATTTTATCAAAAGATAGAATAAGGTTAAAGTTGTAACTTGTAATTCTATCTTTTATATCATGTTTGTCATATTCCGAAGTGCATTCATAAAATGGGCTTTTTAGTTGAAATTTGGGAATGCTGAATATATGCATGTGAACACTGGGAATGTTGTTGCAAAGTTTAGGAAATGACAAAAAGTTAACTATTTAATCTCAAATCTTAACAACGAAAGTATATAGAAGCGTAAACAAAAAGTACTTCGAAAGGACTAAAGGGCAAGAGCAGTCACCCCAAGATGAAGAGGTGTAGTAGACTGTCCTGTTTCATGATTGGCTGTTGTGGGTCATGTGACAACAATTTTTCTCTTCAAATGTAAAATTTACTAGCAGTAAATGCTTGTTTCACATTGAATATGTAATATTGAAGTTATAAAAATTGATGAAAGATACTTAGAAGAGAAATAAGAGGAAACTGTGATATTTGGCTGTTGCTTCAAAATAAGTGTGGGGGACTGTTCTTGACCTTTAATTGACAATTAAAATTGGTTGTCCATTATGTTCAGTTTCATTGGGATTATGAAGGTATGATATGCATCCTATTGGCAATAAAGACAAAATTATGAGTACAGTTGAATATGTTTGTGTTAAATTATTTTTTCCTGTGGTTCATTCAGAGGCATTATTGGTTCTATGATGATGGACAGTAGGGGGGGGGTAGGAATGGATGGACAGTTGTGGGGTAGAAATATGGGGGTCCAGTTTTGAGCTTAACATGTACTTTGGAAGCCCATAAAGATAGAACTGTATTCCCACAAACTATAGAGAGCTGTCTTCCATGTCTTCTTGTGGCACATAGTACATAACTACTCATAAAATACAGGTGACCTACATTTTTGTGACTGTATCATTGGGACATTTCTGATCTGGGCCTTTAAGGTGCAGTTAAGATACATTCTCTGTATCGACCTATCTCCCTCTCCATTGTTGAGATTTGGTGTGAAGGTTTTTCAATTACCTTTGAAAAAAGAAAAGAAAACATTGATTAGAAGTGTTAAAACGTACAGATATCTTTGTTCCAGATTGTGGGTTGAATCAGTAGCAGAAAGTTGTATGAGAAGAGTGTGTGGAGGGGGGGGGGGGGGGCTGATAGGGGCTAAACAGCCTCATACAAAAGTTATTTTGTGACAAAGTGAAAGTAATTGATGGGAGCATAAATTTCAGGCTTTCTGTGATATGGCCTAAAGGGAGCTTTTCTGTGTGGTATTTGTATATTCAAAGTTAGGATATGATACTTCAATGAACTTTTTCAAGGCTCTCTATTGTTTCAAATGAGCCTGTTGTTTTCATTTGTAACAAATGTCACTTTTGATTTCCTTTCATAGTTCATTCCTCCTCCTCCTGCAGTTGACCCCTAACTCCTTGCCAGTACTCCCATTCCATTTTTCACTCATTCTACCTCATCTTCAAACTTCTTCCCTGGTTGTCCAACTGGAGTGGGTCATATCGAAGTCTTTCAAAATGAAATGGACTGACATTGTGCTTGGTGCCTTAGTATATGGAGCAATGGATTACGGTATGGAAAACAAGCCAGACAGCCACAACTGGAAAAATGGCCGTGGCCTGCCAAACTTGAATCAGTTTAGAAACTAAGCTGTAAAACATCATCTAACTTACCCATTTTCCAGCTAGGATTGGTACATTTTCTAAAGTCTTCCCGACCCTCTGGCAAAGGGCCGTTCAGTAAAACCAAACTTTAAACTGCTCACTGAAGAAGGTATTAGGTCCAATGAAGGACAACACTTGACCAACCTCATGGCCTTCCCAAAATTTACACCATTGGTCTGTCATGTATGGCTCTATTCTAGACTGGATGAAAAGAACAGCTACTACAAGGAGTGTTATAGACATGTGGTCCATTTATTATTTTGTAATGTGTTTCATTACTGTATGGGTTTCTCAGTATGTGTTCCATTTCCCATGTTTTCATCTGTTGTGAAAATTGTACAGTTTGACCTACAAATTAATAAACTACCAAACATACTCTGTTCCAGTGTTTCCCTTTACGTACTGCACATTCTATTTTTGACCTGAAAAATAGTTGGTACCTAACAGGTTTCCTAACCCTTTAAAAGGCCAAACCTCTCACCCCAAACTGCAATTTTGGTATGGGGGTACCAAAATTCTCAATTGGCTCAGCTCTTTGATTGACAGCTAATTCAAATAAAGCAGAGTACCAAAGCTTATATTACACAGCACGAACGGTACTGAGAGTGTTTTGATTATATAAATTGTGTTCTTCTATTCTCAACCTGAATCAATAAACAGAGATTGTACCTGGATGAGCATGAATTTCAGAAAATTGTTGGAGGGGCTTAAGTACGAAGGTTAGGAAAATTGGTACTGTTTGGGGTGAGAGAACTGAGCCTTTAACTTCTTGCAGTCATTCTACTGAATCTATAGTTGGTATACATACATTATATGCTTGTCAAACACATATTAATGGTTGATTGTCTAGCTAGGAGAACAAAAAATGGGGAACAAGAAAACCCCAGCCAAGTTAGAAGTTCTAGAGATTAGTGGAGCATCACATCCAAGTCGCATCCAAATCTTCATCGCTCCTCCATACCTCCTATTTACATATATGTAATCCCTACTTACCCACAGTATAAAGTCCCTGGCAACCTCCCAATAGCACAGTGGCACTGGGTGACCTCCAACAGAGGTCGCCCAGTGACGTCATTTTCCTGCTTGCCTGCCCAGAAGATATCACACAGTTAGGACCTGGTTCTTCCCTTTGGGAATTCAAGCTTCATTTTCCCTGCCTTTGACTATTCCGGCCTCCTGCGTGAAGAAGTTGACCTTAAATGGAGGTCACCTGGGGCCTCTGTGCAATTAGAATCTTTGCAGGGACTAACTGCGGGTAAGTAGGGGTTTCATATGTAAACAGGTGAGTGTCCGGGCTCGTAGATTCCCAAACCAGGGAGTTTGGGGATTACAAAGGATTGTGGGACAGCATTTTGGTGTGCATTATTTTTGTCCATGGTAAAATGATGTTAGCGAAAAATGAAGTGTACCAAAAGTAATTAACCAATTAACCAATCAATGGCTTCATTTTAACTGTTGCAAACTCTACTAATAGTATTGCTCTAATTGGTTGGTGATGACATACAAAAATGCCTCATTGGCATATTCATACAAACATCCCACACATAGGTAGCATTTATATAGGGGTGCAGGATCACATGGGTAGGATACTGGAAAGATTTTCCGAAAATAATGAAACAGGCTCCTTTTGAAAAAAAATATGGATATTCATAAGTATGCAAGTTTTGAATATTATGAAAGACTATGCAATATTGTACACCCTTCCCCCTCCCAGCATAAACACTTCTGCATTTTAGATTTTGCCATATCCTTGGTATGTATGATTTTCAGGAACTTTTAATTCAGTATAGACTACCAAAGCTGTGTACAGTATGTATTGGCACAGCTCTTTGATTGACATCAAATAAAAATGCAGAGTAGCCCATAATATGCATCATGTATTGTAATTACACATTAGAGCCTTGTATGCTCAGCAGGGTATGCCTTGAAGCAATGTAAACTAGGGCGATAGCTGGATAAGGGTGAGTTTAATGTAGGTGTGGGAGGGCCTGAAGTAAGTGGGCTGGGAAATTTGGAATTGTCCAGGGGATGAATAAATAAGGTAGACTAGAAGTAAATTCACTTGGTTATTCTCCTGTACAATTCTTTCTGTCACAAACAGGATTTGTTCCCTCGTAAAATAAGTTTGTCTAAAAGTTAAAAGACTCTATCTTTATAACACTTCCATGTCTTCTAGCAAAGTTTGTGTAAGTGTATTACATTACAGTTTGCATGTTGTCTAGCTGGCTTAGAGCTGTTTGTAATGAGGTCCCAGTTTCAACTTTTGGCCTTAGAACCTTTAACTCCTAAATGATTGTAGCTCTGTATATGGTAAATAATTTACAAATTGCAAATATGCTGAAGGTTTATCACTAATATAAATGTGCTGCATAAATTGCACAACAAAATTTGAAGGGAGGCATTGGATAAATATACAAATCATTTTACAAACAGTTTAATCAGTTTATGAACTGTAAATCATTTTTTGTGTGATAAAAGTGTATGTAGAATATACTTAACCAAAGCTGAATAGAGCAGGGCTATATAAAAGACTTCTAGGCTCCAGGGCAATTGAAATCAGGTCAGAGTTCAAAATGTGAGTAGGGCTGCAAAATGAACGTGAGCATTCTTTTGGTGGTTATGCACTAATTTCATATTAACAGAGCAGCATGCGCGTGGCCAGGATTACGTCTGGGGGGGGTTAGGGCTCAACATGTGGGAAAAGTCCAAGGATAGAGCGAAAAAACCCCACTATTTTAGGTGGCTTTTTTTGCATTGCAAGGTTGCATCACGGGGGGGGTATTTCTGACCCCAAAACCCCCCTCCCCTGTGGTTACACCACTGCGCAGAGCAGTCATATTTGTCACCCCAGTCACCCGTAGTCTACAGAAATTCTCAATTGGCACAAGTCTGTGATTGACATCAAATTACAAAAAAAGTAGAGTAGTTCATATTACCCGGCATTTACTTAAAGTGTTCTGATTCCACTTTGGGGACTTGTAGGCTCACCAGGGCATGCTCTGAAACAATAAATTGAGTTAGTTCGATTCGAATGTTATGGCCCAGTTTACAACCTATTGGTTCAAGTCGAGCTGGCCACAGCCTTTTTTCCAGTTGTGGCTCACTGGTTTGTTTTTCCTATTCTATTGCTTATATGGAGTATCACGCACAACGGCAATGGGTTCCATTTTTAGAGTCTTTGGTATGACTCGACCTGGGAATAGAACCTGGGCTTTCTGTGTGAGAGGCGCGTACTGTTAGAGCAAACTCGCGGTCAACAATAAATTGAGATTGTGTCCGGATGAGGATGCATGAGTTTGTGTTCAGAGTTAGAAGTAAGCAGCTTGGGAGAATTGGAACTGTTTGGGGTTTATGTAGGTGTGGGGAAAAGGGTTGGGCATCAGCATGGCGGGCAGAGTAATTACAATACAAATAGGAGTCGGGAATCGGCTGAAGATTGTTATAAGATGAAGACTTGACAGCAGAAAGAGGCATGCTGGCAAGTCCAATTACTTGCTCCAGAAAAACATGTATTTTCAACAAATAAACATATCAGTGCGTACAGGTCCACTCCGGACGACGACCAAACCAAGACTAATGAACAACACAACAATAAAGAACTAACACAACACTACAAGAAAAGGATTTATGTAATATAACACAACTACTCGACTCCACACATACCACAAATTCAAAACATAAATTAACCCTTAAGTCTAACATTTAGAGTAACTGATTTTAACCCTGTCCTCAATAGTAGAATTTTGAGGGGCATCAATATGTGTATATAAACCAGGGGTGGCATCAGGGGGCAGGGGGCTACTCCCCCTATATTAGCAAGAAAATGTGAAAAGAGAAGGAAAAGGAACCCTGAGCTTATTTTGCCCTCCCCCTATTTAATACCCTTGCATTGCCCTTGATAAAGTGGTATGCACTTGATTGAAGCTCAAATCTTTTTCTAAAATCCTCCTGACCCTCTGGCAGAGGGCCATTTGGGGAAACCAAACTTTAAACTGCTTCCCGAAGAAGCTATTACGTCCACTGAAGGACAACACTTGACCAACCTCACTGCCCTCAGACTATTTACATCATTGGTCTGTAATGTATGGCTCCATTCTAGACTAGATGAAAAGAAGAGATACTACACATGATCTTAACCAAAAGACTAAAATAGGGTTAATAATTATAGTAATAAGAAGCACAATTCTTTTAACTTTAGATGCTTACAATTCTCCTAACCTGCTTACTTCTAGCCCCTCCCACAGCTGTCTTAACAGATCCTTGCCCCAAAAACATGTCTTGTCTACATTCTGGTAAACATAAAAAGTCCTATGTAATATGTTATCTGAACTCTCTGTGCATAGTGAGTAATATGAGCTACCGTGCATCTTTTGAATTGAATATCTTTCAAAGAGCAGTATCAAATGAGAATAACATGCTTTTCCCCAACCAAGGGAAAAATGTAGTTTAGGGTGATGAGTATCTGTTTCTAAAATTTTGAAATTTTACATGAAAAAATCTTGTGTGTATAACAGCAGCTATAGTTCTGACAAACTGAATTTTTTGTTCAGAAAAATGCCCAGGGTAGGCATCCTGGCCAAGAGGATGCTAGGACATTGGGACAGTACAGGACCTGGTTGAAAGACATTGTATTCATGTATTTTTGTGAGGCCTGGATTTTTTTTTAATGAATTTTGAAGAAGATGAACCCTTAAGAAAAATTTTATCATTCTAAACCATCATTTCGTGTTGCAAGGCTACAGTATATCCTTCGCATGCAAGCACAAATGATTGTTTATTGATGCATACACACAACCTTTTATTTGAGTGAAACTGTTGAATTGAGCACAAAGGCAAATAAATTACTGCATGTCTGGCACTGTTGCATCCTTAAGGTGGAAAACAAAAACAAGAATAAGCTAGTTTGGGAATTCGTTGGTGCATGACATTGTGGGGCACAGTGTGAGATACATAAACTGATCTCACCACACAGTGCATGGCCTCCCTTTGTTTTTGTGCAGTATATACTGTAGTTTCATACAACAGTAAGCATAAATCTAAATTGTCAACCAAAACGAAAATAGGGACTCATCCCTTCTTTACAGCCAATTAAAAAACATATTTTTATACCAAAAATGCAATTTAAACAAAGTCCACTGCACAGAACCACACCTATGATTTCTCCTCATGTTTTGGCTGGATTAGGAAAGAATGACGTCACCAAATTTTCATGAAAACTCAAATTTTGGAACACATGTTGTAGGTGTGGGATTGGTTCATTTATCCAGACAATTTAGAGGATGTGTGCTTGCATGTACATAGCCACCAAAACAAATTACCAAACTCGCTTATTGGTTTGAGGGAAACAGAGGTGCCAACATGTGAGAGGTAAATCAGCATTCAAGGATGTTCGGGTGTGAGGGATATTCTTTCTAGGAGGGTGAGTCTATAATTTGCCAGAGCATAATCCTTCATTACTTCTCTATTTACATATTTTCATTAAATAAATATTTTATTCGATCTTTTTTTTGTAATATTCACAGGATGTTTTATACAGGACAGTGAGTAAAGAGGGATTCTTCAGTTTGTGGAAGGGCTTCACCCCATACTATGTCCGTCTTGGTCCTCACACAGTGCTAACATTCATCTTCCTTGAACAACTGAATGCTGCATATAGGAGGTATTCCTCAAAATAAAAAAGATGTTTTATTAGAAGAGTTATAAGTAAAATCTATTTAATGACATGAATGTGACATACAGCATTTGTGTGGATCACTCACATACTTCCTATATACATGAACAGAGCAGGTAACATGTACATGCTGTGCGTAGATTGTCAACACCGACTGGGGCAAAAAAGGTGCACCAAGATGGCTGTTTTGAAACTATCATTTGTATGATATTATGACAACTCTGTAATATTTCAAACAAAAGTTAAACATGAATGAGAAGATACATCATTTTTCCACCATAGGAGTACTGATTTTGACCTTAACTTGCATTATGTGGAAAATATTTAGTTTCTGGCAAAATCTGTCAAATCAAACTACTTGAGCAAGCCCAAACTTTCACACACAAACACAAAAGCATAGCAGACAGCTGTTTTGCTACCCCTATACTCAAATGTATGGTGACAACAATGTACCATGCAGTATGCTCTGTCCATGTATAGGGATCACTATGAAAGATGAGCGGACAGGTTTGAATACACACTGGGCTTAAGGTGAAAGTGCCTCCATTTTAATATTAGGTATTGAAATTTAAATAATATCCATGCATATTCATGACTGGCAAATAAGTCCTCCATCTGTGTCTTCATGTGGACTGTTGGAATGCTTGTAAAGTAATTATTTTTCATATCTCGGAGTGATATCATTTACATTTATGAAGCAATGCAATAAAATGTAAAGAAGAATGACTCTAAGGGTGTGCCATTTTGTTGGACACTTATGCTGTTTTCAAGTATTTGAGTGTGTTTCCCTTTGTAGCCTTCATTTAGTTGCTGTGTATTGGGTAGGTAGTTTTCAGATATTTTAGTGATTCCATCCTACTTCCCATAGAAGTGTTCCACCGGCAGGATATCTCACAGTTTGTGGTGGGACATGAGTTTATCCCAGGTTCACAAACCAGAGTTGTATGTTTACTTACTTTAATATGTGGAATCAAGTTATGTAATACAATTTCTCTAAAAAACATCAGTATGTGAAGTTGTGGTGGGCAGGTCACTATCACATGAAATACTATGTCAAAATTACAGATACAGAGAAAATTAGGAGTGGAATACGATGATATATGCTTAAAAGATACTATGTCAACAAACTGTGTCACTTTAATTAAGTGCACCATCACAAATTTAGCTCACATAAGGAGAGGGAAATTCCACTCCTGAACTTTCCCCCAGTGCGGCACTCATGATTGCTGCCACCTACGCTTAATTTGAAAATGGTGTGGGGAGTGATACATTCAAATATGCCAGTTTGGAACATCATGCAGCCAAAAAGGTTGAAACCCCTCATTGTAATTTAATGTATATGGGAAACAATCAAGGTAATTCTTCCTTCAGAAAGTATAAATTAATACCTCCAATATTCATTATGGACAGCAGAAGCTCCAGTAATTCATATTTTAAGCCTTCAAAATCTCAGTGACACACTTGAGCTGTGATATAAATCTGAAAATGTCATCCTTCACTTTAACTGTGGCAAACCTATGTTATGTATAGGCTTCCTTCCTTCCTTAGTTTCGTTGAAGTCCCACATTGCAACAAGATTGTTGGGAGGTGTTGCAAAGTATGCAATGCTTTGCACCTAGTTGCAAGCAGATGCGCAACCCAGTTAAATGCGACTGAACATGTTTGGAAGCATGAAACTGAAAAGTGCCACTGACAACAATGACAGACTTCTGGAAAGAGGCCTGCAAAGTTCAGTTAATTGAAATGGACAGAACACAATCCTGTCTCTTCAACAGAACAAATAAAGAGAATGTTTAATGTTAGAACTTTGTGTGAATGGCTTCATGGGCATGGGACTTACTGCATAATGTGGACACTATGTTTTTAAAACTAGTTAGTCGTCAGTCTCTCACCATGACAAGACAGTCTTGTTTCAATATTACACATCCCATAGTGTGGACAGGGCTTTATATTAATTACGTAGCAGCCTTTAATTTAAAGCCACAGCTGAAAGTATCTTATGAATTTCTATTTTTAAATCGTCTTTCCCTCACTTCTGGTGCTGATCATTGACAGCTATACTCACTGAAGAATATTTTAACTACATGGAGAATGGAGATGCATGTGCAAATGGTGAGAGCATTAGACTTGCAGATGGTAGGTCTGAAGTTCAACTCTTAGCCAGGTCATACCAAAGACTTAAAAAAAGTACCCACTACCATTGTGTTTGGTGCTTAGCATTTGCAATGAGTAGGGGAAACAACCCAGCAAGCCAAAACTGGAGAAAAGGCTGTAGCAGACCAGATTTATACCAGTTGGTTAAAAACTGAGCTGTGAAACCTCATCTAACATATCATAACACTATAGCTATCACCTATGCTTGCTTCAGACGTATTCCAGCATGCACTTCAATTCTTTAATCTGGTCTTAATTGCTTTATTTTAAGTTGGAAATCAAAAACTTTTAGAAGCTCTTTTAAAAGTATTTTCTATGGCATATTTTGAAAATATGAAACATGTTTCTAACTTTGTCAGAAATACAGATATGGTTTCAAATTGACTTTAAAAAATGTTACTACCAGCAGTGTGCCCAGTTTATAGTATAGCTGTTAATAATGCTGACTTGCCTCATCTGGTAAATAATTTTTTTAAATTTATGATTTTAGGAGCAAGTGATGTACAGGGTTCATATTGTGATTTTGGTTCTTATTTATACAATTTCTCCTAATGTTTAAAGGCCCAGTTCTCTCACCCCAAACAGTACCAATTCTCCTAACCTTCTTACTGAAGCCCCTCCCACAATTGTCTGACATTCATCCTCATCCAGACACAATCTCAGTTGTTTCAGGGTGAGTATAGAAAAACTCAATTTATGTAATCAAAACACTCTCAGTACCATTCATGCTGTGTAATATAAGCTTTGGCACTCTGCATTGTTTGAATTAGCTGTCAATCAAAGAGCTGAGCCAATTGAGAATTTTGGTACCAGGGTACCAAAATTGTAGTTTGGGGTGAGAGGTTTGGACCTTTAAATGAGAGTTTCTTTTCAACATCCTGAAAAATGATTTTGTAAATGTTAATGTCAGAGCCATACTTTGTCACATTGTTTGTGCCGAGTCAACTATAGTCATTTTAGTGGTCATTGTCAAGTCATGACTCAAGTGTGTAATATTTCAAAGGTGGGAAAATTGCCTTGCATTTTTTAAGTCAGGCATATTTACAAGTTGTGACTTGAGTTATGACTTGATCACAACTCTGGTAAATGTGATGTGCAAGTTTGTCAGTGATCAATATTGCCATGACTTACTGTCATTATTTTAAATATATTTGTAAAAATTGATTTAAAAAGTGTACCCCATATTTAGCTTTATTTGATTGAAACATGGAATTTGTGGAAAAACCTTCCTTTATTGTTTTGATCAGTTGCAGAGGATGAATCTATATTTAAAACATCAACCCTTCTAAACATGTTATAATTATGTGTAAATTATAAATTAGCTACAGCTAAGAAAATATTTTTTTCTAAACTCAAGCAAATCTGCATTGGCATTTACCCTGTCAATGCTGAACACCAATGACTTATTTACAGTAGATTGAGTTGAAGAGCCAACATATATTAATATGGCCCTAACTTTCAGTCTTTTCATAAATTTATAACCTGAAGTATATTCATGTAAGGCTTGGGAAAGTTGATGGTTTCCTAAATTTCACAATTTCCAATAAAAGTTACAATAGTTACAATTTTATTTTGATTAATTTTTGAGGCTCTTTTGTGTTTTGAATTCTTACTTCCCAGTTGTAAAACATACATGTTTGAGGTTGAATTTTGTTGTAAGTACCAATTTATGTTAGCTTAAAAGCAGTTAGAAAGGAACTTTTATTTGAGCTCAGTATGATGCCTTCAGTAGTCTATAGATGTATCCCTTTATTAAACTGGGGTTCAGTTTTTGTCCACGAGTTTTGTATGAAAAACTGAATGATGCAAATTTTGTGTCAAATTGATTGAATACGCAAATTTAGTTCTAAGTTTTGAAGTAACTTTGAATTATCACGTGGAGCAGAATGACAATTGTAATTTACAAATGCAATAATTGATTGCTTGAATCTAGGGATACTCTAGACTGCTTGACTGCTATTTATCTATCAGACTGTTGGGTTATGAGACCAGATCACCGTGGAACTGTCTATTTAACAACCAACTAGAAAAACAATTTCCTTAGCAGAAAAAACTACCCATGCCCTATACAGCATTTTTCAAAAAAGAAAGAGAAAATGCTGCAGGGAAAGTTGAATTAGAAATACTTTCTCTTTTTTTGATTTCGTAAGGTTTCCATGTAGTGAGACACAACTTGCTCCGACTTGATCCAGTGAGATGAGTCTTGATCTACCGAGGCAGTGTTGTAATCGAGTCACCAGTTTTCAAACATTTACTTGAGTCACAGTACTATTTCAATGGGGAAATTACTCCTGAATTCTATTGAGTCACTAGCATTTTGAGAGGAAGTGACTCGAGACGTGACTTGTTACAACACTGTACCGAGGTAGATCAGTATTAATTACCGTGATCCAGAGTTGCATTCCCATTTGAATGAGTGAGGTGGATCATTTTGCAAACTTGCAATATAAACACATTGCACAATTTCAAAAAGATCACCAATGTTTACAACTCAGTTTGCCATGCTTTTCGTCATGTAGGTATCTAGACGGCTTAAGAAGAATCTTGCAAACCTAGCAACAGAATACCTTGAAGGGAAATATTACATGATGTCAGCACCTTTCCATTTGGCATACTGGATGGCAGTGTTGTAACAAGTCACAACTCGAGTCACTTCCTCTCAAAATGATAATGACTCAATAGAATTCAGGAGTAATTTCCCCATTGAAATAGTACAGTGACTCGAGTCAATGACTCGACTCGAGTCAATGACTCAACTCGAGTCACTTAAAAGTTTGAAAACTAGTGACTGGAGTCACTAATCTATTGACTCTATTACAACACTGCTGGATGGAACTGATCATGTGCAGCTAATGTGTTGCCAATATGTCCATACGACAGCACCGTAGCAACAACTGTTGCATAATGGATGCCTGCATGAAGAATTTCAAACCCTTTTTGATATTTCACCCGAGTCCTCATCAAAAGTGAGGTTTTGTGGGGTAATCATATTTCACCCAACTTCCTGCTTAGCTTGCTCAAGCACACTCCAAGTAACCACAAGCTTGCTAAGAGACAGCTGTCGGAAGATGTAAACAAAGGCAGGATAATATCAAAGGCAGAATAATATGGGCCAGATGTGCCACTCTTTGTGAGGTTTGAAAGGCAAGCAATAGGGCAACTTCTTAGTTGGTTTTGTTGATCTTCGTTCACTGAAGCAAAAAGGTGAGGACAGAGTTTATTGGACATGTGGTTGGCAAAATAGAAAGATGCACAATTCAGTGACATCAGTGCATGGCCTGCAATAGTACAATTGATTGGGAAATATTTTCAAATGTGCATTTTAGAACTGTTGCACTTCCACTAGCATTAGATAATTGGTTTGATACATGATGTACCCCAACTATACAAAAGACTAGTAGGGTTTCATCACCCCTGTTTTGGAAAAAGGTATTTCTTGTGCATGACTATAACATCTCAGTGACAAAACTTTTCACATGTTTGAACAGCCATTTATGAGTTACGATACCAGGGTATACAAATTAAATTTGATTGACTGCAATAAACCCTTGTAGCTGACAATGTATTTTATTAAAAAAACTTAAGTGGATGAAATTGATTCAGGGTACTGTATATGATTATATGAAAAGTGTGTGTGTGCATTTCACTGTGATATGATCGTTAAATCTGTTGGCATTATGATGCAATTTCTTGAATGATTCATATTTCAGTCATTAAATACAAAGATGGTAAATCAGGTATTGTGATGTTTTTCATTTTCTTGTTTGTTTGAAGTAAGCATTTCAAGTCTGAAGGGTTTCCAGGTCAAATCAAGTTTTGATATGTTGGTAGGGTTCTTATTCTAATTGATTGCAGTGAAATATACAACATGTGTTGCTTAAGATAAGAGCAGGAAAAGTCACATTTTCAATCAACAATTAACTTGAAACAAGCATATATGACATCATATCTGTTTACATTTAATGGAAAGTCTTTGGCTTTTCTTTCAAATTTACAACAAATTTTTTCCTCATTAATTCCATGTTATCAGAATGTGATTGCTTGAACAGCATAAGAACTTAACAAACTTTTCATGTCCTGCAGGGAGGTCTTATCCTTATTAGCTTCAAGGGCAACAGAAGTATGAAAAAAGGAAAAAAAAAACCCTTTCAATGTGAGGAAGTGATAAAACCTCTGCTGCCCTGAAGTTCACTTTGGGAGACTAATCTAGTAACTTCATTGGCTGATATCTCGAGAAATTGGTACATTCAGGAATTGGGGGCAAAGAAGGTAGCTCATAGTTCAATGCCCCCCCCCCCTTCTTCCTTAAAAATGAAGATTCACCATGTTTATATCCTGTGTGTTAACACCTCTTGTTCAATTCTAGTCTACCAAAGGAAACCCCTTACTGGTAGTGTTATACCAAAATGACAAAGTCGGTTATTTGATACAAAAAGCATTAAAAACCAAGAAAATTGCCACATTTCCCTTCAAAATCGGTTAAAAATTGACCATTTTACACGTTTGTTTATGATTTGCACTCAATCATGCATAAATGGGAGGGATATACCATATATGGCTAATGTTATCCTTTTTTTTTTGCAATCTTCATTTCAAGGGCAGTTGTAACATTAGTGTTTCCTGAAGGGTTTATTTTGAAAGTTGAAATTGTGTCCTTGAAGATCATCAGTATCAATAACCAAACCATAAACTATCTGATCAGTAATTAAGAGATAATTAAGAGATAATTATTGCAGGGTTAATAAAAGAAATGCCCTCATTAAGAATACCATCTTTGACACTTAAAATACCTGTACTGACGAGAATCCTAGCTTTCCGTGGGAGGTATGTAAAGTCAATATTAGGTCTGTTTCGATTGCATACTCCAAGTCCTTAGCTCAGGGGTGGGCAACCTACGGCACGCGGGACTAAGACATCTTTATTGCTGTAAAAGTTGTGTTCTATTGCATAACCTACAAAGTATGATCTTATTTGTTATTGATATTGTTTAGAGTTTAATCGACATATTGAAACTCTATTTTACTTTCCGTTTTGTATATGCATCATAACTGAATGATCATTTTAAAAATTGTGATATACTCAGTAAACGAGATGAAAAAAAAAACCAAACAAACAAAGCAAAAGAAATGTCAACACTGCACAACACCCAACATCACTATTTTTGCATAACCAACAAGTTGCTTCAGAAACTTCGAACTTCGAAGAGGTATATCTTGAGAACAGTAAAAGATGTTGACATAATTCCAACGGATTCTTCCGTAGGAGACCTTTCTCCTTAACTACCAAGTAAATTTAGGGCTTTTTGCTGACATGTCACACTACCTTTAAAATAAATAACGTTTTGGTCATTTCCTACTCCAAGGCTCACAATGTTTTATTGCCAATGACTCATCTTGGGTCTTCTGATTGTGCCTTGGGGTGATTTGGCCATGTGAAACCGACAGGGTGCATTATGGGGTGTGAATTTTATTTTTCATCCAAGAAAAGTATGTAAAAATGTTACTGACAAGATGTTGCTTCTAAACGCTATATTAGGCCTACTTCGGCTTTTGTTCAGTATTTTAACTACAAAACAGAATTGCTCCTAACCAGTATGGTTAATCATGTAAGTATTGAGGGCAGGGTCAGTAACATGAATTTCTGGCCGCACCCACCAACTGTTCTTGTGTTAAGGCAATGGTTTCTGTTCTTCCTTGTTCTTAAGTCCCCCCGACCCTCCGGCAAAGGGCCGTTCGGCGAAACCAAACTTTAGACTGCTTCCCGAAGAAGCTTTTACGTCCACTGAAGGACAACACTTGACCAACCTCACGGCCCTCAGACCACATCATTGGTCTGTCATGCCAAAATGTTGTTCTTATAGTAACTAACTGCATTCCATACAGTTCTAAAAACTCAGGCATGCAGCACTCCCTCGCCCGATATAACTGTTATTGCTCCCTCTTCCGATATAACTTAAAGCGCCTCCTCACCCGATTTTGTTGTAAATGAACAAGGGTGTGGCACAGTCTAGTTGGCAAGCTCTTTTATTTGATTAAATCAGAGCGATGAACATTTACGAACGTCATAAACCAGCCCCACCTTTACCCAGCTTTGAAAATCCTGGTGACACGGCTTCCCTAGCCAAGAATTCCTTGGGATAGGATAATGACCATAGCCCTAGCAAACCCGCAAGGGGGTGCTTAGCATATGCGGTGGAGCAGGAAGTCTATCCCCAACTCTCTGCACAACCTCAGACTGCAGGCACAACCTCTGAGAGCATGCTCTTTCATTATTGCTTCATGTGAGGAGGTATACCCTTTGTGCAATTCCTACCATACTCCACCCTCCATCATTTACAATCACCCATGTCAGACGTATCATAAAACCTAAAGACCGACATGTCCAGGAAAGGGATGGGTCTTTTATCAGAATTCTTTCCTAGGGGTGGAGGTTTTCTTAAAAGGGACCGTCTGAGCTGATGGCGACCGGCGACCATAAGTCGAAGCGTATTTTATAGAAGTAATTATTTTCAGAAAATCGCCTTCCTAAACTGCCAGAAATGATATTCTCCATGACGGGCATAAAAGTACATTGGTTTTATCCCGACCCATCCATGAGAATTGGAACTAAAAGCCACAAATTGTGGATGACTATCTAAGCAAAACACTTCCATCAGTTTGCGAGAAGCACAAAGAAGATTTTGGCAAAAATGCTTCAAAGGTCGCTGGAAACCAACGTCCCTGGTCTTAGCCTTTTACAGCATCTTTAACACAATGTTTCTCCCGGGATGTGAGGACTATTTCCTCTGGACTTGAGGCTATATCGCCCCTTCGGTGCCCATCAGTGGACAGCTTTTCAACATAACGGGATCTAAAAATTCAAGTTGAGATAAAAACCAAACTACCATGAAATCTAAGGAAAAGAATAGGGTGGGGGTCTTGAATGAGAACCTTAGAACAGCTGACCAATTATCGTAAAGTTCACCTCTGTCCCCCATTCCCTAGTAACAAAGAAGAGTTACCATTGGTGTATAACATTTACCCTTTCGGAAAATATTACCCTCGCAAAACATTGACCGGCAAATGAAGTAACTTAAACATTTTTCGACTGTATTGCGTACAAAATATTTGACCAATTTTGGGCGAACATTTTTAGTGCCGTGTTTCAGTTTGATTGCTTACCGTATTACTTTCGTTCTAAAATACCACCCTTGAGCAGACATCAGGGTAGCCCGCGCGGAGCAGACGAAGTCTTTTCGTTCAGTTCAGCCCTACGAAAAATCATCTCAGGGGCGGCAGCCTATAGGGGGCTGCAACCACAAAGGGGCCACGCAGGCTAACATCAGGGCCGAAAACACTGTATACATCCCCCTAGAAGTTTCAATGGTCATGATATGGAAATTTGGACAGCCATACAAGTTCACATTGGAAGCTTTAACCAAACATGTCCAGCTTGAGAAAAATAGGTTACCAGTATCTAGGAAGGGTAAAGTAGTTTGGTTGAGTTTGTAAGTGAATGGGGTGCTCACCTTCACGTTTTCTATCCCGTTTTCCACGTCAATATTGCCAGAGAGGCGCATCCAAGAAGTTTAAATGTCTGAGAGGCAAGACTTGATTGATAGGGCCATAGGGAATGTTCTAAATGGAGTTCCCCTCCCTTTGGAATAAAATGCGGTAGAAGTTTCATATTGTTACATACTTCGTTGGTGCGATCTCATTGTGTAAAAAATGACAAATTTCTACACGCATCAGAAGCGGAAGCGGGCCGGGGGGGCCTGGTCCCAATATTTTTATGAGATTTTTGGGGGCATGGCTCCCGGCAATACCTGAATGTTGCAAAAATTTTTTAGTTGCTCCCATTACATTTTGGCTATTCTTTGGCTCAATTATTACTTTTCAGAGTGCAAAAGTTGCAAAGCTTCCGGGGGATTCGCCCCCTAGATCCCCACGTTAACGATAACCTGTAGGAGAGTTAACTTTCTCCCTTCAAACAGTTAAAACAAAAATTTTTACAAGCTATCTTTCTTTTTCAAATTATCTTTCTTCTTCTCAAATCAGGGTCTTTTAAACAAATAGAGCGAGGGGTGTGTCCCCAGTCCCCTTATTGGCCCCAATGAGAAACATTTGTCCCAGTAATAATGTCCCTTATAGGATTGTTAATAATATCTATACAAAGGTACTCTTTTGCTTTCATTAGGCCTAAGTCCACTAAAAAGCCTAAAATTTCAGAGCTTCCGGGGCCCGCAACAGGGCCCCGGACCCAACGCATATTGCCTAAGGATTTTAAATAGAACTCACTATTGATGAAATGCCCCAAAACACTTTGGATATCTTAAAATGCCCTGTCTCAAATTATCGATCACATGTTCAGTTTTGATGAGTAGCTTCGACATTTTGGCTTTTCCCCCTAAAATTACTGTAAAGTATGTTTCTCCTCAATCAAATACCATAGTACTTCACGATTCCATTCTCGTCCCTTACATCAGCCCACTCCTGAATTGAATTCATAATTTGGAATACTTAATTTGAATATGATTTTGGAGCCTCTCAAATCAATAAAATCGCTGAGCTTCCGTCATGGGGCTTCTCCCCCTGGACCCCCACCAGGGGTCCTTAAGCGGTCCCCTGGACCCCACGGAAAAATTGTGCCCCCCTTAAAACATCTTTCACCGCCTATGCGCATAACGGATTATAGCCCACTCCTGTTCGCCGTGTTCGGTTTACTAGGAATTCGCAACCGGCACCTGGGACTGAGATGAAAAAAAACCCCACGAAATGAGTGAACTATTTCATTTTCCGTGAACTCCATTGCCAAGTCCTTTTTTCTGCAAGGTGAGTTTGCAATTAGTGGAAAGAAGACGGTTAAGCCAAAGTCGGTGAACAACATTGGCGCAGGGACCTGCAAAATCACAGCTTGAAAGTAGAACAATCGTTTTTGACAAACGGTCCCAACATGGGAGGCTGGTTGAATACCAACTTATTCTCGATGTAAATCGAAATTCCTTATACGACCTGCACGTACCTTCATAATACTGCGCCGCAGATTAGCCATACAGTTATTCATCAGAGGGACAAGCCCCCCCCCCCTACGGCGACCGGGAGGAGGCGACAAACTTCCCAACAAGGCAAAGGGTGCGTGTTAATTTCAAGTTGTTGCGAACTGCCAGGCTGAAATGTTACGGGCACATTTTAACAAATGTTTAAATATGGGTGTTTGAAGATGGGAAGCTCATTTTGAAGTAAAATGAAGATTTTTTCCACGAAAATTGTAACAACTGGGTTTAATTGAAGAATCTGTCCTACCTAGCAAATCAAGTATATTTTGGGGGTGGGGTGAGACTAATGCAAGTCGGGTGCATCATATTTTATCGTATATATTAAGTTTTCCCCCAAGGAAGAGGTGTTTTTCTCGACCGAGGAGCAACCACCCCAACTGGAGTCCCGGAAGTTCCACAACCTCAAGCTGTTTCATACTTACCACCGACGCGCAATGCGCTCGAAATACGTGGTAGAGAACATAGGCCTATTTGCTAAGTTTTACGTGAGGGAAATAACGTGTGGTAAATGAAATACGTGTTAAAATAAAAATCTCCAGGAGCGGATTCGGTAGACATTTTGAAGGGGAGGGCGGTTCATAGACAGACATTTAAAAGGGAAGGTGAGTTTACTGCAGAGAAAGCAGTTGATTGGCAGTTTTAATTGGATTTTCTTTTGGAAACATGTTGTTCGCCTGAAAGGCTACTTCAGGAGCCGAGCGCTGCCTTCAATTGACGAAAAAGGTACAAAAAATTTTGAACATCTGCAATCTTTCAGACAGCTGAAAATGGTGTTTCCCAGGTGTCTTGGGCATTTTTTCATTTGAAGAAAATAGAAATTACTGCCTTTCTTGTCTTAAGAATAATCAATTTATGGCGAAATGTGGTAGACTACAGACGGCCCTGATGTCACTTCCCTTATCACCACTCGGCCATGACAACCTGGGCTCAGTTGGAAAATGCGGTAGACTAAGAAGAACTTTGGAAGACCATTCAAGTTTCCCGGCCCCAACCCACTGAAACTATACCAAACCCAGATGAAAACCATTCCAAATTTTTCTTGTTCTTTTTTTGGCCGCATTCTACTGTTACCGATGGCAAGGCTTCTCTCTGAGTGACCATTGAACTTGTCCCTGAAACCACTGGGAAGCAAAAATGCAAAATGGTCCCTGTAACTTTTCCCTTTCACACTCTACAGATTGCTCACTCCCCCCTACCCCCGCGAAACTTATCGGTCCTTTCATTTTGGTGTGAGGTGCAAGTGCAAGTATATTAGGCATATCTTATTATTTATCCGCCCTCAAGCAAAGATTTACCCAGGGAATTGATTTATGTTTGTACACCCTCCATTTTTTTAGGGAATTTCCCCTGCCCGTTGTACTCTGCAGATATGGAAAACTTTCTCAAACGAGAGCTTGGGTCGAAGAGTGTGAAAAAAATCGGATCAGCAGGCGGTGGATGTATTAGTGATGGAGCTAGCTTTGACACTGACAACTACGGAAAGGTGTTCGTGAAAGTCAACAAGAAGAGTGAGGTTGGTGCTCATGCATCGTTCAAGGTGCAAACTACATGTCCTAACTTTAATATCGCAGTAGGGTGTGTGTATGGACCCAATCTGCGATTATGTAATGTGGGCAGGCTGTAGGCAAAACCTGAATTCGCAGAGTTACAATACAGGTATAGGCAATGACAATAGCTGTACCTGCAGGTGTAATACTTAAATTAAGTTTTGGTCAATAAGCAATTTATAAGTTAGATAAATATCTAAGAACAGTAACTCTGTTCTGTAACGTTAGGCCAAGTTACTTTGGTTCAAATAACTAAGAATACATGAAGGCCACTCTTGAACACCACTTGCCTTAGCATCTTGAAGAGCAGACATGATGTGACACTTTGTCTTGGCTGAACTTTGACTCCCCATGTAACTAAGCATCCATGCATTTCCTCCGGAATATTGCTTAGAAGTTGGAAAGACAGTTTCTCATGTACGAATGTATTGACCAACAATTTGTCATTCTCAAAAGGAATTCATATATGTAATTTTTGCTCACTCTTACTTTGGACTCCACATCCATCCGTGCATCAGCTCAAAAAAGATGGATCAATGACTTTTTTATCATTGACTTCATTGACTTTTTTAATTTTGAGCCGTTAACACATTTAGCCATTTTACCATATCAAATTTTTAACTGAGCATTCATGCATCCAGATGCAAGAAATAACCCTCAAGTGGCCATGTATTATAATTATTCCACTTAATCCACTATTTTTATTACTTCTGAAAACATAAAATGTGACCCAGACAACAGAGTATAGACAAGGATAGAAATAACACATATGTGCACATATGCATCAATGCATTTGCCTTTTTTCTGTGTATGCATCTTTGAGTTGGAAAACTGGGCTGGAATTTGGGCTGGAAAACTTCCGATGATCTTTAACTACTGTAACTCACTTGTGGAAAATATGCATAAGCAGCGTATATCCTGGAATGGTGCATATACTTAATAAACTTGTGGGTATCATTTTGGTTCTCATTCAAATACTGTGCATATAGGTTAAACTATATTTGATGTACATAGAAAAACATTTACGATGCTCAGCTAGGTCTTGAGAAAAATGCCTTGTAGCCAGTTGGCCTACAGGTTGTAAGTCCCTACTTATTGTTTATTGTGAGTATGGGAGATTCAGATTCTGCTTGGCTTTACTTGTTTAAATTTTATTTTTTTTGAAACATTTAGCCTTCATATCCTGTTGGGTTATGCTCAGGGTTGCAGGTACAAAGGTTTGCAAATGACAGTAACAACCCACACTAGTTTCTGCAGACCCTTTATTGGCTAAAATGAAAATTTTCCATCTTAACCACATATACTGTAAGGCACACTTTTACCACCAAGGCTCTGAACTGGTAATTCCCAACTTTTATAAGCCAGAATTTGTGTGTTCACTCCACATCAACCGATTGTGGCGCTATGCTTTTAGAAAGTTGTAAATAATGCAATTTGCATCCTATAGAAGAATTCGATTTGTGCTTTTTTTTATTTTTAGTGACTGTAGGCCACCATTAGTGAGGTCCATCAGTCTTAAATCGTCTTTATTTATTATTTACATGAATTTCAAAACCGCATATTTAGTGAAATTGAAGAATTAAAGATTAGTGTACAACTATCCATGATACAGGTAAGCAAAGAAATTGAAAGATTTAAAGGTGATAGACCCCATTTATGGCCGACTGAAATCTGACCACCACTTGCTGTCCGGATTCGTGTATACCCAGATATTACTAGCAACCACCCTACAACCCTGGGTAAACATACAGTAGGTGACATCATGGGATTGTAGGCAAGCTTGAACATTACCTGAAATAGCCCTTACTAAAACTGCCTACCACTACAGTAAACGGTTTAAAACCTGACTTTTGGGTGATAAGTCAGGTTTTTACTTGATATTAACATCCTCATTTTATAGCCACTTATCATATTTTTTATTGATTTTAGGGTTAGAGCGGCTATAAACTGAATGTGTGAACATCAAGTAAAAACCCAACCTAGATGCCCAAAAGTCGGGTTTTAAACTGTTCAGTGATGGGCAGTTTTGGTAAGGGCTATTCCATGTGATGAAGCTTTAAACTGTAGCAGTAGTTTGGGTTGTGCATGTATTAATGTGCAAGATGAAGTTTGCTGTATGTAAGTATGAGGCCTGATAGTGAAGCTAATCTCTTGGAACATTTTTGACAATCTATTGTTTTATTTTAAGGCTGAACGAATGTTTACTGGAGAGTCAGCAAGTCTAGATGCCATTCTGAACACAAAGACTGTACGTGTTCCTAAACCTTTCAAAGTTTGTTCTAATCCTGATGGAACTGGATCCATGTTTGTCATGGAGCATCTCGACATGAAGTCATTGAGAAGTCATCAAAGTCGGCTTGGAGAACTACTAGCCAGGTTGGTCCTCTCATGGAGTGTGTACTGTATGGGATTTAGTTAGGAGAGCAGATGAGAGATGGAATGAGGGAGAGATGGAGAACAGTGGTGATGTCAGATTATCAAAATTAGGGGGGGGGGGCAGCAAACTAGGGATGAAGGAAAATTTTGTTGGTGAAAAAATTTTCATGAACAGAGCAAAGCTGAATGCAAAGCACACACTTCTGTGTGTGGTGGGATCCAGGGGCAAAGCCTTGGAGGGATCCTGCCTCAGAGGCTCTGAGCTTGTAGTCTCCCCTTCGCCACTGATATGATAGGGAGGTAGCACCTGAATGACTGAGAGTTTCAGGAATGATTGCAAGATACTTTGCTCAAGTATCATACAATCTTGACATTTGCATCAGTACAAAGTCTTAAAAGGGCAAGGGAAGTCACTCCTAACTTACTTTGAAGCTACAGCTAAATCTCTTAAATTTTGTCTTATTTCTCTTTGAATTATTTTGTATAATATTTAACACTTCAATATTCTATATTTGAGGTAAACCATGCAGCTACTTCTAGTAAAGGGCCAATCATAAAGCCAGGATTGTGTCATAGGGGGGGGGGGCATGACATGAGGGAAAAGTCTAAGGATAGGGAGAAAAAAACTGCTATTTTAGGTATTTTTTGCATTGCAAGGTTGGGTCATGGGGGGTTCTTATGCCCAAACACTGTTTTTCAATTTTGTAGCAATTTGACCACCTTGTGTAGCAAAATTTGATTCTATAATGGATAAATTAGAAAAAATACTGAAGCTTAGTAATATGTTAGGGATTTGCAATGGAAAGGATTAATGTTAGGATTAGGATTAGAATTTAAATTTAGGACCTTAGGTCTTGTCAACCTCAGGTGGACAGAGCAGACTGCATGGTAGATTGTCGCTACCATAGTGTGAGAAAAAGTGCACCAAGATAGCTGTCTGCTATGGGTTTGTTTAAAAGTTTGGACTTGCTCGATCAACAGATTTTTCAAGAAAGTTGAAATACTTTTGAAATACGGCAAGGTAAGGTCAAAATCACTTCATGTATTGCAGGAATATGATATTGCTTTCCATTCAAGTTTAACTTTTGTTTAAAATATTACAGAGTGGTCTTCAAATCACACAATTTATACCTTCACAGCGGCTATCTTGGTGCACCTACGGATAGGACGTATAGTACACATTACATGCTCTGTCCATGTGTAGAAGTCTGTGGTAGGTCCTCAGTCGTTGAGCAAAGTGTTCCTGTTTAATGTTTTGAGAAATGAAACCTTTAGTTTAGATTTAACTGTCATATTCATTTCATTATTTTCTAGACTCCATCTTCACAACTCTGCATTAAAGACAAAGCAGGATAAGGATGAATCTAGAGTAGGCTCTGGAACAGCTGACCAGTCAATTGATACATGCAGGCAAGCTGCCACCTATGTTGATAAGTTTGGGTTTGATGTTACAACTTGTTGCGGTTATCTGCCTCAAGATAACAGCTGGTGTGAAAGTTGGGTTGTAAGTATACTGGAGAGGCCTATTTAGTTTTCAGTTGTCCCTTAAAATTTGGTTACATTAAATTTAAGAAGGTAAACTACAGTCAACCTAATTAGGATGAAAGTTGTCTATCCTATTTCATGAATCATGAATGTCTCTTGACAATCGTGAGACATTTGTTTTCCTCTCTGAAGTGTGAATTTGGGAGAAGTCACTCCGTAGTTTACAATACATATGCAGCATTTAAGCGGCAAGAACAACAGCCAAGTCTCAAAACAATCTCCTTCTTTCTCTTCAAAGTATTTTTTCATAATATTCTAATACTTTACTCTCATGTAGGAACAAAACTGTGGTCCCATGATTTTAAAGAGTGATTCATGAAACAAAATAGACCTATACTAACTCAATTTTGGGTGACTACATTTTTCCTTTTAGAAATGGAAGTTTTATAAAGATGCTTGAAAGTCCAGAAAAAGGGGAGGTTTATGAAATTCAGCTGATTTTACAAGATAAATTTCAGGCACCTGCAAACATGCCCCTTGAACAATTTACTCTTTTTGTATTTTGGTGTTTGCTAAATTGGCAACTGTGGCTCTGAATGCTATCATAAGTCTTACCATCATAATTTGCTACCAGCACATGTACACCAACTTCTCTAAAGTAAATGGAACCTACAGCCACTGTGCACTGCTCAGCATAAGCAATGGCATAGTGAAAACAAGCCAGTGTGCCACAACTGAAAAAAAGGCTGTGGCCAGCTCAATATAAACCAATTGGTTGGAAACTGGGCCGTAAAACTCCACCTGACTGACTAACTTCTCTTAAGTATCGTTACTTGAATACTAAATTGCCTACACTGTAAAAATAGTAGTATTCTACGCTACTGTTTTCTACCAGTTCTACTCCTGAATGGGTCATACTGAAGAGTTTGAAAATGGAATGTACCTACTGCTGTTGTGTTTGACACTCAGCATAAGCAATGGAGTACAGTAGGGGAATTTGCTAGTAAGCCACAACTGGAGCAAAAAGTTGTGACTGGCAGGACTTAACCAACTGGTTAGAAACGGAGGTATAAAACCTGATCTAACTATCCACAGGTTTTAAACCTGTGAATAAGAGGAGTGATGGTATCAGCAACAGGCAAATAAAAAAAAGAAAAAAAGAAAAGTAGTCACTGAATGAATTACTTGGAGGCATTGTTGTAACAAGTCATGACTGGAGTCACTTCCTCTCAAAATGATAGTGACTAGAAAGAATTCAGGAGTAATTTCCCTACTGAAATAGTACAGAGACTTGAGTCAATGACTCGACTCAAGTCACTTAAAAGTTTGAAAACTGATGACTCGAGTCCCTAATCTAGTGACTCGATTACAACACTGTTTAGAAGTTAATTTATTCCAGCAATTTTGTTTAAAAATTTGAAGATTTGTACCTTAGATTTAACATGAATGTGTTACATAGTGTTCACTAAATAGAACAACAGGCTGGAAACACTGTGTGCATATTTTTCAAACCCCAACTCAAAGATGCCGGGATAATTTGTCCAACATTCTTTTTGCTGGCCAGTGCAAACCATGTTCAGCACAAAAGCATCATTAAATTAAAAGACATTTATACATATCTTCGATAGTATGATAACTCTACCAGTAAATCTGAGGTTCCCGTGGTGTCCCCTGCTTGCCATAAAAAGAGACAAAACTGGAGGACTTGGAACCATATTTGAATCTAACATGAACTTCAACACATCCAATTAATTTTATCTAGCTGGCAAAGTGTAACACTTTTATGTTGTTGAGTTGTTAAATTCCATCTAAGTAACTTACAGTCCATTGTATAAAATGTATAAAAAATATCAGGAAATTGGAACTTCATTCCATCAAAATCCATCAAATATGATTGTTATAGCCTGGCTACACTTTTTAGAGGCCTGATCATCTCACACCAAACAGTACCAATTCTCCCAACCTTCTTCCTTTAGCCCCTCCCACAATTGTGTATAATTCATCCTCATCGAGACACAATCTTAGTTTATTGCTTCTTGGTGAGTGTAGTATAATAAAACATTCTCTGTAATATAAGCTTCAGTACTCTGCATTATTTGAACTAGCTGTCAATCAAAGAAGTGAGCCAATAGATAATTTCTGTAGACCACTATACAAAAATTGCAGTTTGGAGTGAGAGGGCAAGCCCATCAAAGCTTCTTAGTATAGATCAGTCTTACGAGTTACAGTATCTGCTGTATGAATAAACATTAGGCTTCCTGTTTTTAGCTTGGAAATTTTGATTGGTTTCTCTCAATCTCTTTTCCCTTAAATGGTAGGAATTTTATACAAGACAAAAGTTACAACTGCAGATTGACCTAATTGAGAAGGACTATGGGGACCGTGAGGCCAGGGAACTTTGGCCCCAGCTACAGAGGTGTATTCCAAAGATGTTTGAAGGTCTGGAAATCTTGCCTGCTTTACTTCACGGAGATCTCTGGGGTGGTAATGTAGGAGAGACAGATTCAGAACCAGGTAAGAAGCTAGTAAAAACATTATTTCTACCATCCAAAGGGCTTGACACATGACAAGTTAAGTCCTTCATACAAAATTATTCACTTTAAAGAGATGACACTATTTTCTCAGCATCTCTTTAATGCTCAATAAACTATCAGCATGGTTGACAAAGAAATGTGATGTGCAGAGTGCTGTTTAGCCAACAAACTTGGCATCATTATAGGGCGTTCCATTGAGCTTGTGAACTCGTGAACTTGTGCAGTGAGAAGTGTTCCATTGCAACTCGTGAAGTGGTGAACTGGTGCTATGAACTGGGAATTTTCGGAGCAGTTTGATTTCAAAATGGTGGACGTAGCAAAGGATGACAAACAACCAAGGTACCTTTGTATTTGACCCTTTAACCTGCAAAAATGATATCCAGTTGGTGTAATTTGTAATTGTGATCAAGAAAATTATAATTCGGTGACTGATACTGTTGAATATTATTCACAGAGAAGACTTTGCAGCAAATTTCGATGATCCATTTGCCTGTTTGTTGAAGAGTCTCATTTTTCACACATGTCAAACGTACAGACTACATATAATTTCTACTGTTCAATAGTGTATGGCCATCCGTTTTTACCAATGGAATGCTTCTCACAAGTTGTGAACTGGTGCAAATGCACTTCTCCACTTCACAACTTCACTGGAACACAGTATTAAGCCAAGCTATCCATTCAGGTTTGTAGACGGTCTGCAGACACCTTTCAGTAAATTTACATTTTAATGAGGCTCTCTTTGTGAGTGCTTTTGTCTCTCAAGCCCAGAAGGGTTTTAAAAGTACTTTCATTCACAAAAATTGTTTTTACAAACTTCTGTGTATGTGCTTATCTATTACCATTTAGTGATAAAACAAATAAATGAAATGAAATTATAATGTCAAGCAGTGCTTGTAAAACATAGGTGGAAAAGTGTTAGGAATTAATTTTCACAGCATCACACTGTGAAATTTGCTCCAGGAGCCGTGTACCACCCATTCTTTGATAAAAAGCTTCACAGCCTATTTGTCCCATGTTGAGATGGATAAATCAACGTAGATTTAGGGAAAGGGAGACAGTAAATTTGTCATGTAAGGTCACCAACAGTCAAAAGTCTTCAAAAAAAATTATGTAATCAAAATCTGGAAAACTTTCATTATTTTTATTTTGGTCAGTCTCACTTCCATGAAATTGCTCAAAATGCATTTCAGGTTTTCTGCCATCTATTTTAGACTGAATAACTTAGATAGGGTTTTACACCTCAATATATTACCTTCTGGTATGATCTTATGTCACTCATGGCCTTTTTCTAGCTAAGGCACTGCATTGTTTTTCCTATTTCATTTCTATATGTGGAGCATCACGCAAAATAGCAGTATGTTTCATTTTGTCTTTGGTATGAGTTACCCTGGGAATTAACCTCCAGCATGAGAAGGGTATGCTCTACCACTACCAAGGCCAAACACACTTCATGTCAAAGACATAAAATTGCTGCTGATGCATTTTATGTTTGCTGCCATCTATGTAATAGGGTTCTTCAGACCTGCTAACACTATGCTACAACCAAGGGCGACCAAATATGGTTCTGAACATAAATATCTTCTTTTCGCCATTGAATAGATTGGGTGTCCTGTGATATACAGTAAATTCTACATTATGTGAATTTGGCATCTTAACTATTAAGGTTAGGTTAGGAGAGAGTCATTTATCTAACTGGCTAGTCAAGGCAGTTGGGCACAGGAAAAACATAAAAGACTTAGCAATAACTGCCAGTTAGATAAATGACTCTGCTGTTTGATGGAGTTTTACGGCTCAGTTTCGAAACAATTGGTGCAAGTCAAGTCAGCCACTGCCATATTTCCAGTTGTGCTTGTTTTCCTACCCCATTGCTCATATGGTAACTATTAAACTGAGTGCAAAATTGGTAACTGTGTCTGTTTTCTAGATCATTAAAAATGCTTCAGGCTCTACAATAAACATTTTTGTTTTCACATCTACAGTTTTTTTAACAATGCAATGTTGCAGTTTTTAAATCAGGTGCAGGAAATTCTTGTACCTGTTTCAAAATTGAAGAACCAATTGCAAACATTGTTGATAAATATCACTCCCAAGTTGTGATCGTATGGATTGATGTAACCAGAAAACAATCCTTTCTCTTTGTTTCACTGTTGCCTTTTTTCATTTATTCGTTTTATTCTGTTTTGCCTACTTTATTTTCTACATGGTCACCATAGCTCAGATGATAGTCTTTTCTGTTTTTTTTTAGTGTCCATCATATGTTATGTTAAACTGAGTTATGATATTATTGTAAAGATCTTTGGGACACACGATATGGAAAAACAAATTTGAAATTTAATGTGTTGTTGTTCTGCATCTGCCCAGTTGCTAGTTCTAAATTTGGAATAACAGTTAGTAAAATATGCCACGATACACAAGTCACTGAATATTATAAAAAACTGCTCCCCTGAGCTGAAACATGTCCTTAGATTCTATCAGCACACATCATAGATAAAAATGCATAAATGAATGTACCAGTCATGGGCCTATCATACTGTCCTTTGTACATGGCCACATTACACATACATTTTCCTTGGTAATTTTTCTGTTAATATGAATAACTTAGAAAATGTACAGTAACAATCTAATTACATGTGAAAATCATCTGACAAAAAAAACTCTTTTACACAGGCGTTTGAAATTTTAATGAAAAAGATGTGACATCTCGTCATGTGTATCTTCTCCTCACAGTCATATTTGATCCAGCCAGTTTTTATGGTCATTCAGAATTTGAACTTGGAATTGCAGGAGTGTTTGGTGGATTCTCCGGTGGCTTTTATTCATCGTACCACAAACTTATTCCAAAAACCCCAGGTTTCGAGAAACGACACCAGTTATATCAGCTTTTTCACTACTTGAATCATTGGTAAGTACTATACCTTGAGTGAAGGTTCTCTTAATTAAATATTCACTGGATGGAGGGTTCACTAGACAACATGTCGCAAGAGGACTCATTAGCCAAATGCAGCACCTCTGCAGCTCTCTCTACCTATCCCCAGAGTAGTTATTTCCCCTTGATGTATTGAGCGAACAAGCTCTCAATTAGTACCCTTTGACAACAACTTCCTTCTCAACATGTTGCCAGAGCCTCTTCTTGCTTACTATCAATTTAGTCTATTGTGTGAGGGGTTAGATATGCACACCTATAGAATCTTTCAGCATAAACATTCCCCCCAAGACAGCCACTCAACAGGATTTTAAGTTTCCAGAAGGTGCTGCATTTCAGTAATGGGCATTCTAGCAGCATGAAAAGTTTGTTATCTTTCCACATTAGTAAAAAATAAGGAGACTACATATAAGCCAATATGCTGCATTGTCAGTGGCATCAAGAGAACTTCTTTTTTTGACAGTAGACAAAACTGTGAATGCAGTGAATGCATGTTCACCCTGTGTAGTTCTTGGATATATCTCTGTCCTGTCCAATGTCAATATTTGACCATGTATACATCTGATGGTCATATACTGTATTTTGACATCTTTGTTTTGTTTCTTTGGTCATAGGAATCACTTTGGATCTGGATACAGAGGGTCATCTCTATCAATTATGAGGAAACTAGTGAAAGATTCTTGATGGATGGAATTGACATTTCCTAGGATTCTCTTTCAAACAAGCTTTGAGTGGTGCTGTTTTGGAAAAAGTTTAGCCTACTGATAAAAATGCTGCACCTGATTGTTGTTGAATTCTTGAAATAAGTACAAAGCAAAGGATATAGTCAGCCTGAGCATGCTGTATCTGGCCATAGAAATGGCGAGGATGAAGGGCAGTGACAGCATGAGACTGACATCAGACCCCTCCCTCACATACTTTGCAATTACTTGTGTGTTACACATTTATTGGAGGATTATAGAAGGAGTTACAAATTGCACCGTTGGGAGAATTGGAACTGTCTTGAACATTGAGTATAGCCCTCTAAGTGTCATGTGTCTGACTTAATTTTAGAGATGGGATAAACTGGGATAAATGTGAGAAACAGAAATTACATGGCAAATCCAGCTTAATGGGGGAACCAATGAGACCGGACCAATGAGATAGGAAACTAAAGAGCAGAACAGACCCTATATGTAGAACAGCATTGAAGGTGTTTGCATAGTGCTGGCTGGGATTTTTTTGCATCCACTTAATCTTACAGATTAAGGCTCCCTGGCAAATTCACAAACTTCCCTACCCATGGGATATGGCAGCCTTCCAAGATGGGATAGGGAGGCATAGTCTCTTCCACCCTCTTGCACCATCCTGGTTCAGAATTCATAGCATAGACAATCTTGAAATTGAAGTGAAAAATATATTTGTTACATTTAGCAATCATTTCAGAAACTTCATTGACTTAATATCAGCTTTAAATGGGCTAGTTTTTGGTTTCGATGAAAAAAGAAACCTATGCATTCATGATGGCGTGTGTGTGTATGTATGTGTGTATGTGCGTGTGTATGTGTGTGTGTATGTGTGTATGTGTGTATGAGTGTGTTTGTGACACTTTGCTTGTTTACACGATATCTTGAGAAGGGAAAGTCCGACAGTTCTCAAACTTGGTACACAGATACCCCTTACTGAGAGGAAGAACCCTATTTATTTTGGTGGAGGTCAAAGGTCATTTGGGGTCACAGGGGGTCAAAAACCAAAATCTTTGTTTACACAATATCTCAAGATAGAAAACTTGGATTAATTTCAAACTTGATATGTAGATGCGTTATGATGTAAGAAAGAACCCTATTGATTTTGGTGGAGGTCAAAGGTCATTTGGGGTCATGTGGGGTCAAACCCCAAAATCCTTGTTTACACGATATCTCATGGTAGAAAACTTGGATTAATTTGAAACTTGATATGTTGATGCGTTATGATGTTAGGAAGAACCCAATTGATTTTGGTGGAGGTCAAAGGTCATTTGGGGTCATGTGGGGTCAAACCCCGAAATCCTTATTTACATGATATCTCATGGTAGGAAACTTGGATTTATTTCAAACTTGATATGTTGATGCGTTAAGATGTAGGAAAGAACAGGATATATTTTGGTGGAGGTCAAAGGTCATTTGGGGTCACAGGGGGTCAAACCCCAAAATCCTTGTATACACGATATCTCATGGTAGAAAACTTGGATTAATTTCAAACTTGATATGTTGATGCGTTATGATGTTAGGAAGAACCCTATAGATTTTGGTGGAGGTCAAAGGTCATTTGGGGTCACATGGAGTCAAACCCCGAAATCCTTATTTACATGATATCTCATGGTAGGAAACTTGGATTTATTTCAAACTTGATATGTTGATGCGTTAAGATGTAGGAAAGAACAGGATATATTTTGGTGGAGGTCAAAGGTCATTTGGGGTCACAGGGGGTAAAAAACCAAAATCTTTGTTTACACAATATCTCAAGATAGAAAACTTGGATTAATTTCAAACTTGGTATGTTGATGCGTTATGATGTAAGGAAGAACCCTATTGATTTTGGTAGAGGTCAAAGGTCATTTGGGGTCATGTGGGGCCAAACCCCGAAACCTTATTTACACAATATCTCATGGTAGGAAACTTAGATTAATTTCAAACTTGATATGTTGATGCGTTCAGATGTAGGAAAGAATGGGATATATTTTGGGTGGAGGTCAAAGGTAATTTGGGGTCACAGGGAGTCAAAAATCAAAATCTTTGTTTACACAATATCGCAAGATAGAAAACTTGGATTAATTTCAAACTTGATATGTAGATGCGTTATGATGTAAGGAAGAACGCTATTGATTTTGGTGGAGGTCAAAGGTCATTTGGGGTCAAACCCCGAAATCCTTATTTACACGATATCTCATGGTAGGAAACTTGGATTAATTTCAAACTTGATATGTTGATGCGTTAAGATGTAGGAAAGAACGGGATATATTTTAGTGGAGGTCAAAGGTCATTTGGGGTCACAGGGGGTCAAAGACCAAAATCTTTGTTTACACAATATCTCAAGATAGAAAACTTGGATTCATTTCAGACTTGATATGTTGATGCGTTATAATGTGAGGAAGAACTGGATATATATTTTGGTGGAGGTCAAAGGTCATTTTGGGTCACGTGGGGTCAAACCCCGGAAATCCTGGTTTACACTATACCTCAAGGTAGGAAACTTTGATCCATTTCAAACTTGATATGTTGATGTGTAATTGTGTAGGAAAGAACGGGATATATTTTGGTGGAGGTCAAAGGTCATTTGGGGTCACAGGGGGTCAAAGACCAAAATCTTTGTTTACACAATATCTCAAGATAGAAAACTTGGATTCATTTCAAACTTGATATGTTGATGCGTTATAATGTGAGAAAGAACTGGATATATTTTGGTGGAGGTCAAAGGTCATTTTGGGTCACGTTGGGTCAAATCCGGGAAATCCTGGTTTACACTTTACCTCAAGGTAGGAAACTTTGATCCATTTCAAACTTGATATGTTGATGCGTAATGATGTAAGGAAAAACCCAAGAATTTTGGTGGAGGTCATAGGTCATTTGGGGTCACATGGGGTCCAAACACTGAAATCCTTGTTTACATGATACATCATGATAGGAAAGTTGGATTCATTTCAGACTTGATATGTTGATGTATTATGATGTAAAGAAGAATCCTTTTTATTTTGGTAGAGGTCAAAGGTCATTTGGGGTCAGAAGGGGACAAATCCTGAAAAACTCTTTAACACAATATCTTAAGGTAGGAAACTTGGGATTCATTTCAAACTTGATATGTTGATGTGTATGATGTAAGCTGATTGTTTGCGAAATATCTTAAGGCACAGTATGAAATTTGTAGAATTGTTTGGGTTAAAAGAAAAAAACCAGTTACTAACATGTGGAGTCAAAGGTCACTTCGGGTCACCAGTTCTTACAAGAAATGTAGCATTTCATTGAAAAGAGCATGTATGTATCATCGAAACCTTAATGCATTTTTGCATTCTGGTTCATAATGTGGTATAATTTTACCAAGGAGGTGTGACCACATAATGTTTGCATTGTATGTTTCAGCTTTAAAAATGGGGATACTTTTTTAAAGAGATTTGTAACTCAGCTTGCCATGCTCGTTGTACAAAAACAAAGAGGTGGAATAAATGTAAACAGTTGACATAAGTCAAATGACCATATGTAATGCATGTCAATTGACTTTGTAATTTGATTTTGAGCTCTTCCTATTCCAGACTATAGGATGTATGACGTGCATCGTTACATGGCAGAATCGTTCATAACAAAACAATGTTTACAGTTTAAAGCTCAAGTAACTGGAGAAGAATGGTAATAGCAATGAATGCATTAGTCACAGTAATTTGCCAGGTAAATAATAACAAAGTTATTAGAAGGATTGTTTTTGATATCATGTTGATTGTTAATGGTTTTGTTTTATTTAGAGGGGTGTGTCAAAGTTGCTCATTCCTGCTGTAGTCTTGAGTGTGTGCTTAATTTTTCCCTGGTGTAACCAAACAAGATAAACAATAAATAGATTTGGATTGTCAAATTCACTTCTCCATTGTATACACGAATCCGGACAGCAAGTGATGGTCTGATTTCAGTCGGCCATAACAGGGGTCCGTAACCTTTAAATCTTTTGATTTCCTTGCTTACCTCTATCATGGATGGTTGTACACTAATTTGCATCTTAAATTCTCGAAGTTCACTAAATATGAGGGTTTGAAATTCATGTAAACCATAAATAAAGATTGTTTTAGGCTGATGGACCCCACTAATGGCGGCCTACAGTCACTAAAAACAAGCGCTGATCGGATTCATCTATAGCCGGGAGTTCGCTGGGAGCTGGATTTTAAAGAGGCAATGCAGTCACTCCAACACTCGATTGCTACAGACGGACAGTAGTCTGTCTTGATTCATGAGTGGCTCTTGAAAGTCATGTGACAGGGCTGGATTAGCGTTGTGAATTAATTTTAGCTTTTGATCGCTTGTAACTAATAGTTGCTTTTACACATTATATAGTGATACATGACAGTTATTATACATGATGTCACATAGTGTTAAGGCATGGCAAAGTGCACACACATAAAATCGTAAGCCCGAAAACCAGTAAAAAAAAAAATTGTGGGTCTCAGTTCCCAAACACCTTTTTATAAACATCTATTACATTACACATTTTGACGAGATTTGAAACAAGCAAAATTATTTATTAGTTGGAAAAATTCCATTTTCTGCAGGTCATGTTCCACGCTGAGCAGGGTAAGGCTGTTTAGTCTCTTTTGCTTGATGCAGGATCGAACTTCGCTTTTTTAGTACTTAAAACTTATTTTTTGTCAATCAGAAAGCACGGGCGCTGGGCAGGGCGGGGACCCCCAAAGTGCTGGCCCTGGCATATATGCCGGTTGTGCCATGGGGTTATCCGACCCTGTCATGTGACAAAGTTTTTCACACTTAATTATGAAATTTTGGAGAGTACCTCATTGGTCTACCTTGAACAGTGCGCTCCCTCCCTTGAGTATGTGATCATGATGTGGGATGATTCCTGAAGTAGTATGAAAGATACTTGGAAGCGAAATAAGAAATATGAAGTAAATTTTTCTTACAATATAGTTGGTGCTTCCATGGTTGTAATAACGAAACTTATTTCTAGTCTATTTACTAGTAAGGAACGGAGGGTTGGTTGCAAGAGACCATTTTTTGTCTTCAGAATGTCCCTACAGACTGTTAGTCATGGGTGATTACTTAAAGGTAGTGTGACACCAAAATGGCAAAGTTTGGTATTTGCTGCAAAAAGCATTAAACATTGCCGCAATTTCCATCTTAATCGGTTAAAAATTGACCATTTTACTGTATAATTTTTGATTTGTACTTAATCATGCATAAACATAAGCTGGATATGCAAATCTTGTGATATCTCAGGAGGGGCATACCATATATGGCTAACGTTATCCTTTGTTTTTACAGTCTTCATTTCAAGGACATTTATAACATAAATGAGGGTTTTCTTTTGGAAGTTGAAATTATGTATCTAAAAGCATCTGTATCAATCACCAAACCGTAGACTAACTGATGAGTAATAAAGAGATAATTAATAAAGGGATAACAAAAGAAATATCAATACTAAGTATAAGCAAAAAGTTGTTTCAGAAACATTCAAACTTTGAAGAGGATTATCTTGAGAACGGTAAAAAATATTGACATAATTCCAACTGATTTTTCCTTGGAAAACCTTGCTTCTTAACTACCAAGCAAATTCAGGCCTTTTTGCTGACATGTCACACTACCTTTAACAAATATGAGAGTGGAGTATAGGGAAGAGAAGACATATCATAGATTAGTCCATTCAGGAAAAGTTATTATCCCGATAAAGTAGATTACCACCCATAGAAACAAAATGTTTGTTTTATTAATCCTAATTATATTTCAGCTTTGTCGACTAAACATGAAATAGTGTTGGTTACCAGACTGAAAATTTCTACTCTCAAACGAAGGTCGCCTAGCCTTCTAACATTTATTAAATTAAAATGATCATTTCCCATCCAACGCCTTCCCTTTCGGGGGAATTTTTCCAACCGTTCGTGGTAGCAGATCGAACATTAGTGGACAGAGGACTGTACTCCCATGTAAATAACAAGTGAGTTGCTAGATTGCCTAAATGACGATCGGCTTTCAAATATATGTAAAATAGTACACTTGACTTGCTATGTAATTTCCAAATGATGCCATTCGTATTTTCGTGAATATTATTCAATGGCCCAATTTTTCGAACACCCAAATCGTAATGGACCCAGGGACATTCTGTTCCTCCATGCGTCATCTAGAGAAAGAGCGGCGTGAGAACTACAAAGTAAAATATAATTCAAGCGGTTCATAGAGTTGGTTCGTCAAATTTTCCATTTTTTCAAAACCTTTGAAAAGTTCTTTTCATATGCTGACGAAAATTAGTAAAACTTAGGAAAACCACTTATCCTACATTCAAATAAATGTTTCATGAGTGAGTAATTAACAATCAATTTCGTTTTTAAAAATTTGTGGTCAGAAATTTTTTTCGAATTATGCTCAAAACCGTTACAAGCCACTTGTTGGGAAATGGGAAATGAAGTCATCCTAACTTGAAAGTAGTGTAGAGGACTGTTCTGTTTTATGATTGGCCTTTGAACATCATGTGACCGTATTTTAGTCTCCTCAAATGTGAAAATTACTTCTTGGTTCACCTTGACTTATACAAGGGACTTTTGCCAAGTCCGTTATTTCTTTCAGATTTGAAGTCAATACGGTTTATTCACCAACAATTTACCAACAATGTATTGCGCCTGATTTGTAGGCCTTGTGCGTATGGTGCTCACATCGCCGCATCACGTCTTAGTAACGTAAAGAAAGGACGCTCATACCGGTATAGAGGCTTTTCACATGACGTCATAATACTCTCCGGCGGCCATGTTGGAGTACATGGAACTACGTAGTAAACCATACGGGACGCGCTTGCTCGTTGAATTTGTATACACCGTGCATGTCACAGTGCACACTGTGCAGTGCGTTCGGCACAAGGCCACGTGTATTTGGCATGAATGTCCTCCAGCATGGCGGTTCAGTGACGCAATTGCAAAGCCTCTATTGTGTTCATGATCTGCATGCAAAACGAAGGCATGTAAGTAGCGCTTGAATTCCTTGCTCTTGTAAGCATGGGAGACATGTCTTATATTATGTGACGCGCGTTGACACGTATGCATTCTTAACAAAACAGAACCCCCAAATAGAACCAATCAGAAGTGCGCGCGAGCGTACAAGTAAAAAATGCACTGGCACGTGTAGGCTATCGTCAGGAATATGCAAGGCTAGTAAAATACACGCATGCGCCAGTGGTTGCTGGCACGGTGGGTTTTGCGTATTATAACGGCAGGTGTGTTGGAGAATAACCTATCAGTGTTTAACCAATCAGAATGCAGGATCCTACATAATCAGTCAGAAGAGGTGGGAGAGTATGCAATAACAAGTCCTAAAATATTC
Source organism: Holothuria scabra (assembly GCA_037179385.1). NCBI lineage: Eukaryota > Metazoa > Echinodermata > Holothuroidea > Aspidochirotida > Holothuriidae > Holothuria > Holothuria scabra. The sequence continues at coordinate 9,482,466 of CM074195.1, read as the reverse complement.
CAACATAGTTTGAGGACAAAGGAGAAGAAAATTGAAATAGGCCTATGTTGCTGTTTGTCAAAATAAGTTTTGATTGCTCGCACTTTTTAAAGACACCGAGTATTTGAAGTAACTCTGCTACCTTGAACTCATCCATTTAAGTTGTCCTTTGTTTACGTCCGCAGTGCGTAAATGGTAAAAATGTTAACTATATGTCAATCTTTAATATTTAAAAAAATGAGCTGGCTTGACGCTACGATGGAACCTTCTTGGCTTGCTACATGATTTTCCCTGAATAAATGTGTCTCATCGTAAAACATGACTGTGCAAGCAAAGTGGTCTCGCTTTGCATGGTAGTTTAGTAGACCAACTATTTATGAGTAATCTAGGCCACCTCTCGTTCTATAGAATTCTCACGTTTTAAGTGCTTGGTGGTTTGATAAAGAATGATCCATGAATTATCGATACCTTGTTTAAATAAGTCCCATACTATGTGTACATATAAGCTGATAAAATGAATTCTTCAATATTGGAACAAACAGTTCGTGCATCGACAGATTTTATGATAGCCTAATAGTAATAATGATAACTTTATCAAACAACAATGATCGAATCTGCGAATGATAAAAATAAAACACTGCCTGAAACGACACATTGCTATGCTTTAAATACATATGCCTTCCTTTAATCCGGATTCTATCACCGCATAACTTTCGACACCAGTGGCGGCTGAGACTTGGGACCCGGGTGCAACAGGCTCGCCTCCTTATTACGTTTTGCATAAAAACAGAAGCAACAGTGGCAAAAGTATACCAACCAGGGCCGGAGGGTTGTGCTGGGCCCCGGTACTTTCTATAGCGGTGCCCCTTTTACAATTTTAACCTCCTCCCCTCGCTCATTCGCTTACACAAAATTAATAACTCTCAACAGATTAAATTTTAGCTTTTAACCGCTTATTACTAATAGTTGCTGTTATACATTACACATTGATACATGAAAATTATGGCATTTTTTGTGTAAGCCAATAGCACCTGAATAAAATCTGTCTAGTGAAATTTGCATTGAAATCCGATGTGTGGTTCTCATGATATGGTGTCACATTTTCAGCAAACCTGCCGCGAAATTGAAGCAAGCACATATGACATCATATCCTCACAGTAATGGAAAGGCTTTTGTTTTTCTTTAAACTTTACAGCATATTTTCTCCTCAACAGTCCCATAAATTAACATAATTTGATTTCATAAGTGGCATGAGAACTTTTCAAACTTTGCAATTCTCATGGGGAGGTCCAATTCCTATTAATGTCAAGGTCAACACAGAGTCTGGAAAAACAAAGGGAAAGAAAGCATTCTTTGCCAATGTGAGGAAGTGGTATAATCTTTGCTGCCCTCAAGCTCACTTTGGAACAAAAATCAACTTATTTGCTGATATATCGAGAAATACGTGTCTGATTTGAATAGAAATTTCACCACACTGTGATAGTTTGGTTCTTCTTTTACATGTGAAAATTGAAGTTTTGCTTCAACTTCCCCAGCCTTTAAAAAATAACCCTGAATACTATAAGCTGTGCAAGTTCACCATGCGCCCACCGACTGTAAAGTAGTTACAAGGTTTGTGATCGCACCTTTTCGATATGGGGAGGGAGGAGGGCGCACTGATAATAATTGCTCAAATTTAAAAACCTGGAGCGAGTCGCCTCGCAAAAGGACCAAATTTTCCTCATGGCTCTTTCATGTGTCCCAACACTTTACACACAAAAGAGTTAACTAAGTCACTTTCTAATAGAGTAAAAAGTGTGAATTCACTCCATAGAGTGTTAATTCATTCACAGGAGAGTGACATTTCACTCTTGAACGAGTGCCTCCCAGGGTCACATTTTTAAGAGTGGTCCCTGTAGGCACTTCATAAAGAGTGAAATTTTGCTCTTTTGGAGTGAATTTCACTCTTCTTCAGGTGATTTTCTGCTCTTTTGAAGTTGACTTTAAAACCTTCACTCTTCCAACGAGTGAAATGTCACTCTTTTGATTTTTTAGAGTGAATTGATCCATTTTATGTATACGGATTACAGTAATCTCAATACATGTACTTGTGGTCCCCTTTCTTTGTGAAGGTGTTCAAGAATACTTTTTCTAAAGTCCTCCCAACCCTCTGGCAAAGGGCCGTTCGGCGAAACCAAACTTTTAACTGCTTCCCGAAGAAACTATTACGTCCAGTGAAGGAAAAAAATACGTGACCAACCTTACGGCACTCAAACCATCAAGTATGGCTCCATTCTACACTGGATGAAAAGAATAGATACTACACATGATCTTAGCCAAAAGGCAGAAAAGCCAAAAGACTGAGGGAAAATGCCACAGTTTCGTGCTATACTGCAGAACTAATGATAAAAAAGATACCATTTTGGTAAACATAGAGTGACCCACATTTATCAAGGTGAAATTCAAGGTCAATGGAGGTTCACCCAATGCACCGATTAACCCCAAATGCCACTCTTCATAGATTGGGATTACATTTAGAATGCCTCTTTCACATACAAGGTACGTGTAGGCTTTCTATCCAAAAAGGGTAAGGTAAGAGGGAAAGAAAATTTAAGATTAAAGTGGTTTTCCAGAGACAAACTTCAAAATATGCAGATTGTATTTCCCATTCACAAGGTGAAAACTGCATCTCAATAGCATATAGCGCTCGGAAGATACTAATTTTCCCAAAAATATACCCCACATAGGGTAATTGTAGATATATACAGGACAAGATATTCAAACATTTAAACAATATCAAATTTCAAGAACCACTTCCGTCAGGATCTCCACTTGTAAAGAAAAACAAAGGGAAACTACTACTTGGAGTAAATGATGTGGATTTTTTTTTGTCTTTCTTACGAGACCCAAGTGAAAAGTCATTTGAATATGCCTTTACGATTTATTTAGTTAATTAAACTCTATGAAGGCGATACTAGCCTAACTTTTAATTCTCTGTGAGACGAGTTTTTTCTTTTGTACCATCTCTTTATATTTCACACTTTTGCTTTGAATTTGGTTGATTAGGATTGTAATTTTGCCCCTAAAGTCACGCTTACACTCAATTCAACCAATTCTGGATCGGATTCCGATCAGAATTTTTCCTTTTGATTAAAATCCTCACCATTCCGGGCCAAAAGAGCCAAAAATTGCCAACCAGTGTAAATGCATGATTTGAATTAGAGGTCTATGATAATGAAACGTTGACTGATTTTTTTCCGTGGCGTCACATTGTGGCACAGCTTTGTCGGACACCCGCAGTTCGATAATTTGACTTCTGTCGATGTGACGTCACGAAATTATGCATGAATTTACCCAGGTTGGCAAACTTTGTGTTCCTTCCGGCCAGAGATGGGGAAGATGTTAATGAAATTTGGCAAATATCGGGACGGAATCCTACCGAAATTCGTTGTAATGTGACCGCGGCTAAAGGCATACACAGCTTTCAATATTCCATTGCTGATGATTCAATTATGTCATTTCAAGGTATTGATCATCGGATGAATTCAAGACATTACGCCTGCTAAGTGGCGGTGCCAAAATGTCAAATTCGGGAAAGGGGCTATCTAGGAGCAACGGAAAATGTTGGGGGATACTCACAGCTGAGCGAAACCGAACGTGGAACGCGTGCTCCACCAGGTGAGGTCCAGGGGTAAAGTCCCTGCGTGGTTCAGGGGCAAAGCTCCCCTAAATTCCGAGATTTTAGTTGACCTTTGTGTGAAAATTTATTTTAGGAGGAAGATATTAATTTTTTTTTTCCTTTTTTTGATTCACTCAACCCTCAACTGACCTAACTTTAACCGTAGCGTCGCTAATCCGCCTGGTCGGTTGCTTCAAATCATGGAAGTACTACCTCCGAGGTAGTACTTCCATGTTCAAATTCACTTTTGTAGCAAATGTGACAATTTCAATCGTCAATACCTCGTGAACCGAACATGGGAGATGAAGGAAGGAAGGAAGGAAGGAAGGAAGGAAGGAAGGAAGGAAGGAAGGAAGGAAGGAAGGAAGGAAGGAAGGAAGGAAGGAAGGAAGGAAGGAAGGAAGGAAGGAAGGAAGGAAGGAAGGAAGGAAGGAAGGAAGGAAGGAAGGAAGGAAGGAAGGAAGGAAGGAAGGAAGGAAGGAAGGAAGGAAGGAAGGAAGGAAGGAAGGAAGGAAGGAAGGAAGGAAGGAAGGAAGGAAGGAAGGAAGGAAGGAAGGAAGGAAGGAAGGAAGGAAGGAAGGAAGGAAGGAAGGAAGGAAGGAAGGAAGGAAGGAAGGAAGGAAGGAAGGAAGGAAGGAAGGAAGGAAGGAAGGAAGGAAGGAAGGAAGGAAGGAAGGAAGGAAGGAAGGAAGGAAGAAGGAAGGAAGGAAGGAAGGAAGGAAGGAAGGAAGGAAGGAAGGAAGGAAGGAAGGAAGGGAGGAAGGAAGGAAGGAAGGAAGGAAGGAAGGAAGGAAGGAAGGAAGGAAGGAAGGGAGGAAGGAAGGAAGGAAGGAAGGAAGGAAGGAAGGAAGGAAGGAAGGAAGGAAGGAAGGAAGGAAGGAAGGAAGGAAGGAAGGAAGGAAGGAAGGAAGGAAGGAAGGAAGGAAGGAAGGAAGGAAGGAAGGAAGGAAGGAAGGAAGGAAGGAAGGAAGGAAGGAAGGAAGGAAGGAAGGAAGGAAGGAAGGAAGGAAGGAAGGAAGGAAGGAAGGAAGGAAGGAAGGAAGGAAGGAAGGAAGGAAGGAAGGAAGGAAGGAAGGAAGGAAGGAAGGAAGGAAGGAACTATCTGAACATCTGTAACAAATCTTTGTTCTTTTTCTAAAAGTCCCCTCGACTCTCTGGCGAAGAGCCGAGGGGCGAAAACCAAACATTTACTCCGGGAGGAGTTCTGCTCCCTTAAGGAGCTAAACGTCCCAAATGGACAATTACGCCCTCTAAAGGGCAAACATGTGTGGTCCTGCTCTAGACTGGCTGAATAGAACAGAAGCCATACCCTGGATGCAGATCTTTGTTTTAGTTTACTTAAAAGTAACAACGAAATAAAGTGGTTTAAGCAAATGTCATAGATCTCTTTAATAAATCTTATGCATATGAAGTCACAGAGCAGAAAGTACGCCCTCCCTTGTTGCAAAACAGACCAATGCAGAAAGCTAATTTGTCAACTAGTTGAATACCCTCAAAGTCTGCTACACGTGCATGGCTCATTCTTATGCGTGCGGCCACGTGTTCCATTGTTTTGTCCCATAGATGACGTCAGTGTGTCGTCAATGCATAACGTCTATTCAAAATGGCCTAGGACTACAAGATGGGGCCAAAAATGTGTGAGTATTTTGTATGACAAAATAATAAAGAAGAAATTTTTTATATTATCTTAAGACAATCTACTCTTAAAATTTGTTCAGATTTCATGAAAAAGCTCTAAAATGGGTTTTTGGAACTATTTTGGCGAGATTCGGATTAATCAAGGTGACGCCCCCCCCCCCCCCAAATGCAGACAAAATGAATAACATATTTAACAACAAAGTAGATTATAACATTGCAACATTCAACGATCTCCATTCATAATGATGCAAATTCCCCGTTTTTCAATGGCATCAGGATTCTAAAATCCTCAGCACAAGAGAACTTACCAGTCAGTATGGCGGAAAGTATACGGCAGAATTTAAAACACAGTGGAAATCCCCAACAAATATTAGAAAAAGATACAGATTCATCAGAAGAAATAGTCAAAAATTTTGTCACCAAATGTACCTCATTTAAACCTAAGTACCTTTATAAACATGGGCGGCAATCCGTCTTTGGAATTGGGAGGGGGGGGTATAGTCACTATCTAAGGGCTGGCGCGGAGCGCACAAAGAGAATTTGTGCCAAAAAACTCACCCGAGATTACAGGAAATGGCCCTTTCCGGGTTGTCTAACTTGATATTTTAGCAACGGTCAGAAGCGTATTTCATAAAACGCTGAAAAAGCCTATCTTAAAAAAGAAAAAGGGAAGGGGGTCTGATATTTCTAAAAGGGGATTAAGTGTCTGAATCGGGTGAAAAGAAAATCACTGCACAGTTGGGTAGACTTTTTTTCGGGGGGGCAAGCACCCAAATTTGCCCATTTTTTATGTAAGTTTGAACGACATTTCTCCGAGGACGTGACTTGCCACGCTGGAAGCGCGAGAAATTTCTGCCCTTATTCAGCAGAGTTTTGAAAATGTGGGGCTTCTATTGTAGAACATTTTGAATTGGGCGAAGCGTGTGGATAGATTTGCATATTTATAACAAATAGTCACAAAAATTAAGGTTTTATTGGAGGAAATTCGGAATTTGATGTAAGAAGAGTGGGAAATATCACACTGTAGTTGACTAATGTCACAAGTTGCAAAATTCGCAATTTTTTCTATTTTAGAGCCAGGGGCAATCTTCCTCTGCCCCCTGTAGCTACGCCGCTGTCACTGAGTATCATTACTGAATTTCTTTATATTGTATATCTTCCCTTACCGTATTAGTTTTTAGTTATTTCAAGGCTTGTCATTGCGTATCACAGCATTTCAAGTTTTTTTTTGTCGACAATCCTCGGGCTCTTCATAGTTGTATAATGAATAAATTTATATCTTTGTGTATACACTCTTTATAATCACGTCTCTTTTAGTATTCTTAATTAAACCCTAAATATTAAGTAATTGTTTATAATCATCAGTCATTTTCTGAATTAAAGTATTCGTAGTGATGGCCTAAATATTTAGTAATTGTTTATCGTCATAAGTCATTTTCTGAATTGAATAAATTCTATTTTTTTTTTAAATCAGACTGAGAGAAAGTGGATAAAACTGAACAGAAGGGAATAAAAATAACAATGATTTTTAACGTAAAAATCACTGTAAGAACCTTGGGAGCTTAAACTGCGGTGCAATAAAACTCATATGAAGAAGCAGAAGAAAATGTTACGACGCGTCGGGCAATTATGAAAAAAAGTATTTTGCAATTTTGATGACATTTGAATATTATTTATTCTTTCGATGCTTGTAAAAGTCACCTTATCAGAATATGAATGTAAGAAATGATACCGCATTTACCTTCTATTTCAACAGTTCAAGCAGCCTGGAAGAATAAACTTATGGATGATCACTTTCGAAGGTAATAGGCGATTGAGGATATTGGTGCATATGTGTAATATGTTCATGTTTAATCTACTCCATGGGAGGGAGTACAAAACTGTCAAGCCACATTCATACGTTCCTTTCTATTATTTTTTAGAGAAACGGTTTTATGTTACATTTTAAAGCATGGATTTTTGTAATCTTTTAGTTTGCCGTTAAATTAAATAAGTTTTCGTAACCGCATACTTAACTTTTTACACAGTTTCCGAAAAGAAGATTTGTTTTCATGGGGGTGGGGTAGTGTATACAGTATCCCCCATCCAATTTCAAAGGGGGACATATCCTCACCTCCCCCTCCCCCACCTCATGATGGCCGCCAGTGTTTATAAGTGATTTAACATAAAATTAAATTATGACTTTTGGTATCTAAGGAGCTGAATGCAATTAAGGAGAAAGGTCAAGATGGCTTTCAGTACAACAATAAATATGCATAAAATACTATGAGATATAACCATAAATATAGCTTCCAATAACATCTCTCCATTATTTATATAAAAATGAATAAAGGTTTACTCTAAGATTTTTCCTTTTGGATTAAAGGCAGTCAACTCTCCCGACAAACTACAACTTTTGTAATAGTCTTCAGTTATTTTCCAGTGGCTCAGCTCTTTCATTGACAGCTAGTTAAAAAAATGCATAGTACTGTGGCCCACATTATATGCAACATGTACTGCACTGAGAGTGTTTTGATTACACTTATGGAGCTCATGTATACTCACCCTCAAGCAATAAACTAATGAGATTGTTTATGGATGACGATGAGTTTTAGACAGTTGTGGGAGGGGCTTAAGTAAGTAGGTTAGTAGAATTGGAACTGTTTGGGGTGGAAGAATTAGGCCTTTAAGATCAACCAAGACGACGCTTAATGGCGATAATGCAATCATGTATCGACATATTGTAATAATAAGAAAAATAAATTCAGAATACTTTTGACACTGGTGAATCTATAATTTATTCACCTTCTGTTATAATCATCTAAAATTTTTGCTTAAACTTCTACTTTTAGAATAGTTCATTCACGTGGTCCTAGTTTAGGAGGATGATTACACCCTTAGGACCAATAAAACATTTTATATTTCTGTACGTTGTCACGGTGTTAAATTATGCTTCCCGGTGCGGTGAATCAAACTTCGTTTACACATTCCCAAAGTTTAAAGTTTCCAAGTATGACTGAGTAAAGAATATCCCGCCACACAGCATGCTACGCAGGTATAACCATTTTGGTTAAAGGAGTGTTTGGTGAAAAGTCCACTGAGTCAAGTGTGTGCAAGAGATGGCTTAGCTTCTTGATAGAGTTGTGAAACAGTATTCACTGGTACGTTTTTGTTTTTGTTTTTAATTGGTTTTATGTCTGTTTAGCACATAGATCTCTGCCAGTAAAAGTATAGGACTTAACCACGGACGGATTTAACATCTGTACGGTTATTAGCTCCATATACTATAAGAGTATGTTATGATATTCTATCAAGATTTGGATACGAGTGAATTCGGTTTCGGAGAGGTTTACAGCTGTTTAGTTTTACACAGTATCAGTTTAATCGGTGTTTAAATAAACTCATAGGTCCAAAGTACGAAGATTTCTGCTAGTACCGTATCTAGTTCTAAATCAGAATCGTGCGTATTGTATATACAGCCTTCTGTATGTTCGTTCGTTTTACAAAGCTGACGGTACAATTGTGTAAGTAGCCTCGTGTTAGACTAAAAATTCGTTATCTTTAGTTCTGCAATCATTTACTATTAATGAGTAACGCAGTTATTTACGTAATTTGTGTCCAGCCAAGGTCAAAGGTCACAAGAACGAAGATAAGTTTCCATCTTATGCAAGATAACTTTATTAAACTGCACGTAATCTATACACTTCAGAGTCTGGGGATGCTCACCACAAAGTCAAACTCTAAACCACGTATTACAAAATATAAGTCAATGCAAAAGCAGTCATTTGAAGCGGGTCTCAAGTCCAAGTAAAAACCCACTGTAAACAGTTCTTGGGTTTACATCTGTCAGCGTCGCTTATCTCCGCACACCCATCGCCACACCTTCAAGTAAAACACCTATCTCCTTCCCTTCGTCTGTGACTAACTATAACTGGAAATTCGAGCACATCATCGTCAAGTCACAAAGCCCGTCTCACATCAGTAACTATTATTATAACACTACAGCTGATTCAAGACGCAAACCAGACGCTTACCGACAGTTTGAAGCCGGCGATAAAGTTGGTTTTTAACTTTGTAACCAAGCATAAAGAACGGCCACCATGGAGAGAGACTCCTCGAGTATTGTGGAAGGAGCAGCCCCACAGGTAAGACAACTTTATTTTCCTTCCTTGGGCCCCCACTTCACCTCATTCCCACTGCGCACTTGAACTGTTGTCTAAAATTGCTTATTTGTGTTCTGAAACTTTAGTGTCCGCATCTAGAGCGTGGGGAAAGTTTTAGATGAACATTCCATGGTTTTCAAATTTGTTTAATGCTGCGTTGTGTCGAGATACTGTTTCATAGGACTAGAAGAGAGAGAAAAAAAACAATAAAGGGAAAGCCAAGTCCACATACTTGAATTAGTTAAATGTTCTCCTGCTCCGTGATTGGTTGTTGGAAATCGCCGCGGTGAAAATGGTTTTCTTCTTCATTTGTAAATTTTAAGAGGAGTTACTGCTTTGTCTACTTTTAATTATATTTGCAATATTTACGCACCGACATACTTGATGAAAGATGCTTGAAAATAAAGTGTAGAAAATTCGTTGTGAGAGTATCAAAATAGTTTAAGAAGACTGTTTTCGTCCTTAATTTACGTACACAATGTGAGTTTAGTAAGGGTAAAGAAGTCCCTTTAGGAGTAAAGAAAAAGGCAAACAAACGCTAAACATTCGTGCACCAACTCTTAAATTGTTAGTAGCAAGGGGACAGGAAATTCTGTCAACTTGGAATATCAAGAACCATAGGTCTATAGTACTTAGAACTGTCTGATTGAGGATAAAACAAGGGTACCTAAAGGGAAATATTGCGTTTAAAATGCTTCAACATAGCATTAAAAGTAAATAGCTCTAGTCATTTTCAAATCATTCGACCTCAAGCTTCATCTCCTCAAAATATTATGCACAAGAAGAGTTTTGGAAGGTACATCTTTTGAAATGTTGAAAGTTTGAACGTTCGGGTGGAAAATTATTCTTGAGCAACAAACGACTGCATTTCTATTTGAGGGAAACTTATTTCTTGAAAAGAAGGCTACCACACTGCTTTATTTGTGATTATTTATCACTCTTTGCCTATAAACGATAAATATTGGTTTTAAAAGGATAACATTCCCTTGTAAAACAAACGCAATATTTCCCTTTAATTAGACTCACAGAACATCGCGGTATTATTATTTCTTTCAATCTCTGCCAATCAGGCAAGTAGCAACAGAAGGGGGAGGGCTTCTCCCTCTCCATTTTTGCAATAAAAAAGATTTGCACTCAAGGGCAAAGACCCCCAAAGAACCAGCATTAATAAACCTGTAAGACTAATTCTCTCGAAGTAAACGCATCTTTGGTCATCGTTCATCTGGATACTTTGAAAGTCACCCAAAACTGAAAAAAAAATCAAGGAAGAAGGGGCACCCTTAAAGCGGTAAGAGGAACCGCTATATCTCACAATTTTCTTCTTACGGATCTTCAAACTATATTCCATAACATTTTAGGACTCCAATATTGCACAGTCAAAGTAAACCAGGAAGTATATTTTAGTAAATTTCACATTTGAGGAGAAAAAATATTTTCAAATGACTCCCAAGAGCCAATCATGGGGCAGGACAATATACTACACTTCTTTAAGCTGGTGAAATTTGTTTTGCCCTTTAATGTGTCCCAGATCGTTTACTCTTGCAAATGACATGTTTTCAGTATGGAGAACCAGCGGCGACATCACTGGTTTGTACAGTGTCTCATCATCATGTAGTTAAAAAGCGTTATTTTGTGAAATGAAACTGCATGGGTTTCAGAATAAATCGTTTCCTTTACTGCAAGATGTTTTTTAAATCACGTTTACTTCCAATATAGGTGCAAAAGTTAAAGACAACATTCAGGGCAAGGGTCATCCAATAGAGGGAAATCATTAAATGCTCATAAAATATTTTTATTGGCTTAACTTTCACACCTTTTTGGACTGAACATTGGTACTACGGGAAAATATCTTGGTGAGACATGGGAGCTGGAACACCCTGGAAGACATTGATATATATTTGGGAAGACTTTACTTGTTTCAGGAGAGGCTAGAAAAATCTCTGAAATTTCCCTAAATTCTTCTGAATCCTATCCTATTTGAAAGAGTGAACCATAATTCTTTAATAGTGCACACCAAAGGGATATGTATGACCTTCCCAGCTCCACCCTTCCCACCTTCAAAATGCAAATTCTAAAGAAGCCCTTGTTTGTAACCCTCCCCCTCCCCCTTCAAAGGGGATGTGAAACTAGGAGTATTAAATCTCCCCCTAATTTACACGCATGGGCACACTTTTCACCGACAAAACTATCTCGGATATTAACATACTCAAAGAGGATCATTCTGCTAAAGATGTTTTTATGGCCCTGAATGCTTTACATTTTCTTGCTTGCCATGTTGTACGCCGGGACGACTTAATTCATCACATCACCCCCATATGAAGGAGTGTGCTATCACAATTTGCTACAAGATACAGAAGCTTTCAAAAAAGAAACAAAGACATACGAAGAAACCTTTTTGAGTAATATCACATGATTGCGCAATTTACTGTTTTGAACGAATAAACATCAACGTTTTATATATCTCGGTTCAAGAATTTCCTATGAAGATGGGAAGTGGACTGTTTAAATTTATTTTTATATTATCTGTAAAGGGTATTTTTGAAATTTTGATTTGAGGTAGCCTATACTTAAATTTTCGTAAAAAGAAAGGTTTCCTTAACCATGTTTCGATAAAATGATAAAATGATCATTGTTACTTAGTACCGTGGTGTGTATGTAAATTACAATTATTGTATAATGGTGTGTTTAGTTTAATAAATCACTGTAAATACTTGTAAATATTGTATTCATTCCTCAAAACTCTGTAAATATTTGTTTGTGTATATGTAGGCTACTTGAAGGCTGAAATAAAACGTTCCTTCAAAAAAAAAAAAAATGTATCATGCTTGCCGGTACTATTCTTGCAAATATGCATGAACTGATGTATTAGTTGGGCGGGGACGTAACAGGTTCTCTACCAAGTAAATTTGCCCCGTCGTTCTTATTTATACTAGGCTTTCAACTGTGGAGTTCAGTTTACTATCTATGTCGATTTTGCAAATTTATCTTCCCAGCAATTTTGCTGGGAAGACAAAGTTTGCTGTAAGCTACCTGGCCAAGTTACTCTATCAGTAATACGTTAACAAAATGGCGGAATTTGTGTACACTCTGTAGTACTTTCCTTACACTATAAGTAAGAAATCAATCACCAAAATTGCACAACGAGAACTTCAACTGTTTCATCAATTGAAGCCCAAAGTTCATTTCAAATTTTATGTAACGTTCTATATTACCGAACCTGTTCACAGAGTATGTCGAAAATGCATGTGTTGTTATTTGAGCAGTCTGTCAAAGCAAGTACATCTGTGGGTTAATGGATTAAATACCCGTCAATTTAACACTGTTTATGTATTTTAAGACGATTAGTCGTTGACTACTATCCACATGTTTGCCATCAATACTTATCATAGAAGATAAAGGCTGTGATAAGGGTACTAGGATAAAGTAAGTTTGGATTGGCTCCGTGCGAAGAGACTGTCTCATAACTCAAATGAAAATTTGAAGATAAGATCGAAGATAAACACAGGAGAGATTTCTTACTATTACGACTTAGTATATTCATTTAATAACGGTACCATGCATTCCGATATTTATATAAAAGGCATCTATGACTTGGTGGTTACCCTGGGATATGACTGAGATATAAGAGCAAGCGACAGCTACTTTTGTTCAAGTGCAATCTTCCTGAGTAACTTCTCTCAGAGTAGCCCACGCACTAAGCCCCACATAAGGTAAACATCTCGGTAGAATTTGAAAGGCGGATTCTTCCTGTCAATTCTTAAACTTAAACATGACTCTCATATTTGCCTGACTTCCTTATGGCACAAGAAGCACATGCCCTGCTCCTTTCTTCTATTTCATATCGGGGCAAGAAACTTGAGTAAACCTAACACTCAACCAAGTAAACAAATCAATTAGTGCACTTAAATGACCAATCCTCTCACCCCAAACTACACTTCTTTTAGGAGGTAACAGAAACTCTCAATTGTCTCAGCTTTTTGATTGACTGCTAATTCAAACAATACAGAGTACCAAATCCTACATTACATAACATGGACTGTACTGAGAGTGTTTTGATTACTCTCAAAGAGCAGGCTATATACTCACTCTGAAGCAATATAAACTGAGATCATGTCTGGATGAGGGTGAATTTCAGACAGTTGTGGGAAGGGCTTTATTTAAAACAGTCAAGCGTGTAACACCAGACCTGTAATTTGGCAAAACACATGGTGAACTTCGTGAAGAGTAGAATATTAACACAGACACGGGAGGTTTTATTTTTTCAAAGGAACAAAATTAAAATATTCATTCTCAATAAAACTCATTTCATGACGCGTTCCCATGGCAACTACAAAGTTAGCTATTTTGAGCTCTAGTTACGATCACTCTGCCGTGTTGCAGGATGTTTACAACGAAGCATATTTTCTCATTTAGGCCAATATCCCTCGGCATTCCATCTTTCATGATTTGTGTCCCTACAACTACATGTCTACTTTGTTCCCCTAGTGCACTGCTTAAGTTACAGTGTAATCAACTTTGTAACCTAAGCGTGTAAAAATCCGATTTATAAACAATCTTTCAACCGAAAACAATGGTTTTACGCCTTAACATTCAATGTCTGCGAGGTTACTTCCTGCAACAAGCACACTGTACGACGGGCGTTTTTTAAGTTCCTAGTCAGCTAGTGCGCAAGTAGTTCGAGATCTTCATATTCTTTACCCTTCTTTGAAATTCAATGTCACCCTTTTGAGTGAACACGATTTCTTTCCAACATTTTTTGTAAGTTGATCAGTTCATTCGTTTCCATATTCTTGGGATCCCTCTGATTGTTTTAAAGTTAAAGGAAGGTGAAATTATAGGAAAATGAGCCCGATAGTCTGCTAGATAGCCCAAGTAAACAGAAGGGTTGAAGAGTTTTCCTTATTCACAAATCGCCAAATCTGACATCACTGAAAAAAAAAACGCCAAATTAGAAAAATCTCTCAGCGCATGGTAACACTTCAGGATCAACAAATTTATCACTCACAAGGGCATGAGACGTCAAAATGCGCATACTTATTTTTTGTATTTTTCCCAGTATGTTGCACTATTAATGCTTGTGTAATTGCATATTTGGCCGAAATAATGCTTTGTCAGCGTTATAACAATTTTAATTTGTTTGATTTCTCATTGAAATCGAGTAAATGTTGCTGTAATAGGAAACTTTGAAAAAAAAAAAAAAAACGCCGGAAAAATGGTTTGGCTTCCCATTTAAAAAAAAACTTCAGTCAAGTATTTTTAAAAATGTCAATTCTCCTCTTTTGGCGATAAAACGCCAAACTGGCAACCCTGGTAAAAAGAACCTACGTCAATTTGGTTCATCATTCAAATGTTATTTTTCAATATCGTTATAACCAGGAAGAGAAACTGAAAAGTCTGTATGACCTTTGACAGTGCATGCATCTTATTAATAATCACCTGGTTCAATGAAAACCTTAATCTAATGAAGTGTATAAGTATTACGTCACGCAGCGAGTACACTTCAGAACTTTTGTTTGTTAGATATTATAAGTTAAAATTATTTTTGAGCAATAAAGTATGATTATACATAACGAACATAGAAATAATCCTTTCCCTGAGCAGTAATAAAAATGGAGGAAAATACTACATTTTACTTGTAAAAATTCACTCCAGGGTAGTCAAGGTACTGAAGAAGGTAAAATATTATCCAGGGGTTCCAAATGTGTAAAAAATGTAATAAGTGAGTAACGAACGTCATAGAGAGGGGTGGGAGGATGCCACGTGACTTCCCCGCATCGTATTGACTACAAACATGTTGTACTTAGAGCTGTTCAAAACTTGAGGAATTCATCGTTTATGTTTTCGCGAAGGTGGGAGGCTACAGCTGAAACTTGTGAAAGAATTCCTCAAAAATTGATCAACATGCAACAATAATCTTCCATTTACACTTGTTTTTTTTACATTCTATTTTATGGTTGCCCCTATCGGACTGATTTTGTGAAGTACTTAAATGCAAACTTCACTGATTTTACAGTTATTCTTAATCTCTACTGATAAATTTATTTTGTGAACAGTTCATAGCACTCATTAATCAGTAATATTGAAACAGTTGAAGAAATGGAAGACATGTCCAAGTCACCACTGGGTTTCAATTTGGGAAAGAGTGAATCGCCCTCTACATTTTACTTCTGTTTTTGATATTCAGAATCAAACAAGTATTCAAGTTTTTCATTTAGTATTTGTTGTAAATAATTTTCTTAGAAAACTTTTAATGGCACCTTTGAACTAAAGGGCAAATCTCTTCATGCTACACAGCACTAGTTCTCTTCTCTATCCCTCTCCAAAATGACGAAGGAAATATTAAAGGTAAATCTCATCCCAGACAGACCCAGCTGTCCCTACTAAGTCACTTCTTGTCCCTTCCGAAACCGTCTTAAGCTGCCTTTCCATTTATCCGTTTTTTTAATCCGTCCATCCGTCATGCGTCATCCGCAAAATTCGTCTTCAGAATCAAATAATACTTTTATCCTTTCCATATGTCCGTCGTGCGTCATTATTCATCCGACATACGTCTCCAATTTAATCGCTACCTGATCCGTATTTTGAAGTTTTACAGTTTTACGTACGTCAAATAACTGTAGTAGTACGTCACAACAAAGAGGAAAATCGTATCGGTCGTGTCTTATATACAGACATATGGAAAGGGATTTGGCGTACGTTAAATGACGTATGACGTTTAACGTATGACGAAATATGGAAAGCAAGCTTTAAGCTCCTTTCGTGCAGGCGCGAACTACTTTACATATTTATCAATTGTAAGACACCCCATCTGACCAATGGCAGGTCAAATGTGGGTCATATGAGTTCAACTTGTGACACAAGGGATGTGTCAAATTTCAACAAATTTTGCCTTTGGGAACTACGTAGGTGCGTCAAATTCAACAAGAAACGTTTATAAAGGTTTATGAAATGTTAAGTCAGTTGCATGAGTACCGAGGGAGCACAAGAAACTTTGACGTTCCAAATAAACATTGACCGACCTTGCCCGGTGCGATTAGGGTGATTAGCTGCATGGTGCAACTAAGTCCTGTTTTATAAGCCAATAAAGTGATACTTAAGGTCTCACACCCCCAATAATTTCCCCATTGACTTACACACTAAATTAGCTTCCTTTCGAGGCTGCTGCAGCCTTGTCAAAGTTCACAGCTATTTCAAGAGACCCATCACTTGATAGCTGACAAGTTTGCCCATCATGGCACTACACAATTTCCATACCATGACCGTTTAGATTTTGAGCTAGAAGGACTTAAAGTTTTTGTAGGGTACACTCACCCGTAACCTCTTCACAAAAAAGGAAAATCTCCGCCATTTGACAGCAATTCTTTAAACAGTCAAAATCACCATCAATCTTACCCAAATTTTCAACATCCACACTCTGGCAAGCACTCTTTCATATTCATGGACTTTCATCACCCAGATGGCAGGTTATCTTGACAAAATTTGGTCAAAACCAGAGCTAAAAGGACTACTTCTTTGAGGGTGTGCACTTGACGCTCTAGAACACTACTCTAATGATGTAGTGAGACCTTAAAATGATACTATAACCGACTGCATGGTCATTCGACTTGCAATCGGGAGGTCGGGAGTTCGAGTCCTGGCCGGGTCATACCGAAGACTTAAAAATGGAAACTTCTGCCATTGCGCTTGGTGCTCAGCATATACAATGGAGCAAGGGCAACAAGCCAGCGAGCCATAACTGGAAAAAAGGCCGTGCGGCCGGCTCGACTTGAGCCAGTTGGTTGGAAACTGGGCTGTAAAACTTCAACTAACTATAAAGTGATACTGGAATGTTAAAACTGGCAGTCACAAGTTTCATTTTACATCTCAGCTCAGTAATGTGCTATGAATTCATTTTCCGTACTCTTTAACATGTATGTTTTTTTATTTTTTGCTTAGGGTACCCCTTAATCTACAAACTAGCAAATGTGTCATTTAAGTTTTCTTAAAGTGTAAATATTTTAATTACAAATTGTCTACTTTATCCACGAACCATTTAAACGGATGATAACACTTTACCTTTCCAAGTTAATGATCACCTTTGTTGTTTGAAATATGTCAAACACGTGATGGATCATCACAAACTTTAGTTTGATGTTTATATTTAGCAAGAAAGAAAAAGAAAAACATTCAGACAAATGACTAAATGTTAATCTCTTTCATTCCACAGGGCCGCCTGACTTTTTGGCTAGTTACCTCTACACTGGTCACATCAATGTGTGGTTCTTTTCAGTTTGGTTACCAAGTTGGGGTATTGACGGGACCGTCTTCTGTAAGTTTGCCAGTTTGAAAGTTGTCTTGGTGAAAACGGTTTATTTTCATTTCTCAAGATTTTTTAAACGAGGGTGCTGCCAACCAGCCGTGGGAAACTTGAATATATAATAAGGGCGTGCTTTATGTTTGGAATTTCGAACTATATTCTGAGAGAACAGAGACGCGCAAGACTAGTTCAAAAGATTCCATTTTTATGGGAAGAATTACCTTATATCACGTTAGGTGTGTGACGTATATTGGTAATGAAGAATACAGTTTGGAACCGCACTTTTTGTGGGCGGGCGTTTGCTAGCCTAACAAAACATATTTGTTTTAGTATGTGTTTGTATATGCAATGTCAAATAGGCCTAGAACAAAAATAAAAAAAGGAGAAAACAAAATTTTACAAGATTCAAAGGTATTAACACGGCTACCGAAAAGTAACGCCCCAAACAATTGGAAATCACAATTACCTTTTGGAAAAACATTTTCGTTCTTGATTGGTCCATAAGTCCTCGATAACCTTGTCTTTGTTAGGCTAGAAGGCCTACACAATGTTTTACTTTAACTGAATTTACTTGAATTTCCCCTCACCAATTTGGGAATTTGCTTTCCCCAATATGGGAGAATTTCTCCAACTGTTTGAAATCAAGGGCTATTTTACTGGCGCGACCGATTTGTTAGGAAAATCTACTGTAGTTGATTTTGAAAAATAAATTACAGACTGTCACTTGAGGGCAATAACTTTGTCACTGAAGGACTTTTCAAATCTTTTGATTAAAAATTACCACAAAAGTTAACGGGGTCCATTTTGTTATCTGGCGGACAGTTGACAGCTGACTTAGCATGATAAACTTCTAAACGGGTCTTACATCGTATAATATTCCCCACCAATCTGTTAACGAGCGCGTTCGATGATAGGCGAATCGATGAGTCATTTTGGGGACATTCACATGCGAATGCATCCTCACAACTTTTTCATTCTGGTTGGATAGACACATAGTTTCATGCTTAGTGTCGTACGCACGTGCTTCACAAAAATAAAGAGGGCGCCATTCACTATGTCCTGAGCTCATTTGGTGTACCCCACTCTGTGCCAAACAAATTCATGTGCCAACGAATTTCCCAACTCGCTTATTCGTTGCCACAAGGGACTGCTGGAATGCGGGATACGCAAACCTAGTTAAGTACACTCTAAAATCAAAAGAGTGAACTTATTCACTCTTTGATAGAGTGAAAAGTGTGAATTCACTCCATTAGAGTGATAATTCAATCCAAGAAGATTGAAATTCACTCCAAAAAGGGTGAAATTCAGCTAAAACGAGCGAAGTTTCATTCTTGATGGAGTGCCCACAGTGATCGCTCTTTAAAAAGGAGTGATCATTGCAGGCACCCGTGGAAGAGTGAATTTTCCCGCTACCTCTAGTGAACTTCACTCATTTTGGAGAGAATCTCACTCTTCTTGGAGTGAATTATCACTTTAATGGAGTGAATTTACACTTTTCACTCTATCAAAGAGTGACTAAGTTCACTCTTTTGATTTTAGAGTGTATCTAGTGCACTACGTTCCCCTATTTGCGTGCATTACAAGCATACAGAAGAATCCGGACAGCCAACCGATGGTCTGATTTTAGTCGGACATAACTGGGGTCCATTACCATTAGTTTTTCAATTTTCTTGCTTACCTGTCTCATGGATGGTTTTACACTAAATTGTATCTTGATTACCGGCCTCAATTTCACTGAATATGAGGGTTTAAAATTCACGCAGACAATAAGTAAGGACGATTTAAGCCTGATGGACCCCGTTACAGTCACTTAACACAAGCGCTTATCGAATTCTTCTATACACTGTAAAATGTCACTACAACTTTTCGGAACAAATGATAAAGAAAAAATAGGAAATTACAGAGAAATGCTGGTAACTATGTTTCGAAAGTAATCAGCACTTCTTCCCATCCTACGAGAAATCATGGTCTAAACGCTTTATCAGGGCAGATAATAAACGAATTTTTTTTTCACCAAAACGTTCGATACATTAATGATCAAATGCAGTAAAGTGAATTACCGGGAAGGCTAAGGCATCATACTGCAGTGGTTTTAGGCGTATTTGAACTCCCCTCCTTATTTTGAATAAATGTTTCGGACTGTCATTTTGTAATTCTGACACCGGGTTTTAAAAGAACAGGTCAAATATCCCTTACTGACCTGACCATAACCTAAAATAGTACCCATATTATGATAATCCTAACCTAAACTTTAAATGAAATTTTACACATTTTAAAGATTTTTCCGAAATTGTGGTTCCTCGTAAATACGAGAAACGAGGGATTACAAGAGCAATTTTTATCCAAGCGAATCGATCAGCTTCTTGGAAAAATTACTCTCCTACATCTAAAAAAATAATAGGTTTTAGTGATTCTTACACCGAATCGTGAAAGACCACGTCAAAACTTCATGCAAACCTAATCCTATCTCTTATCTCTAACCACGATTTTGAAACATTTTTTGGAAAATCAAATTTTCCCTAGCTTTTGAAAGATAATTACGCGAGCAGCACGATTGTTTCATGGTCTAGAAATGATAATATTCTCTCAGATTGTATTAAAAGTATAAAACCGACATTGCTTTCCCCAGTACTTTGAAACAGACCTACCGAGTTAAAACTAAAGGCACATTCTGGTGGCCTTTCAACTGGGTGTTATAAGAAAAACAAAATTTTCCTACACCATGTCCTTCAAATCCTGTCTCAATAACACTTTCCTGACTCAAGATATCTAACTTTAATGATTGGGTATTTTTGTTAAAAAATACCTCTGCTTTTCAGCAAAGCATCTGGAAGTTATGTAATGTGGGCGCATTGCCTCTAATTCCTTTTGTTTTTCTCTATAATTGAGCACCTTGTTTGCCCTTGAAATTCGATACTGTTGAAATGTTTGGATATCTTTTCCTGCAGATCCAGTATTACCCTTCACCATATGGAGAGTACAATAAACAATAATGCTTAATTTTGCCTGTAGCAGAATCAATATCATAAATAAATTGAATGCAATGTCAGATTTATGTGACACGATTACATCACAGATTACCTACGATACACCAAACCTCAAGAAAAATTGCATTAATTTGAAAATCTGTATCTTCTGAATGCTATAAGCTACTGAGATGCAGTTTTCACCTCTTGAAAGAGAAAATTTTCTGTACATTTTGAAGTTAATGAATTTTACCTCAAGAATGTGCCTTTAATGTGCACATATCTCGACTTGAACTGTGTCTCTCATCGTTCACTTCTTCATACGTCACAGCTTATGAAAGATTTCTACAACCAATCAAATTACGAAAGACGGGATGCATATCTGGGTGAAACGGCGATATTATGGTTGTGGGCAACTACGGTTTCTATATATTGTATAGGGGGAGCTATTGGGGCACTTTCGGCTGGATACCTTGCAGATATACTTGGCAGGTAAGATGAGTCCAATTATGACAATTTTAACTCTGAGGTAGGAAAAGGCCAGATAGGTTCACTATGAAGGATTTTGGTCCAAGATTTCAAAGCCACTGGCGTAACCACTACCTCTCTCATTGGACTGTAGTACCAACCTAAGGAAGGTGTCGAAGGGAGGGTCCCCTTCGATTTTAACATTCTACTTGAGTATTTTTTTTTTTGGGGGGGGGGGACTTGAGCGTATTTACATCCAGACTTGTGTCATATACGCTACACCTTTTGAAATGTTAAAATATTCTGTATATTATTAAGAAACTAGAAGAAATTGACCTCAGTGATGGGGCCGTGGTTTAGTGACCCCCACACTCGCCACTATTCAATTTCGTATGAAAGTCACCTGTTCTAAAGAATAGACTTGCATAGGGGGGGGGGGGGGGTCAGTGTCTTTTTCTTCAATATTTCTGTTTTAGGGGAAGCAGATCCTCTCGCTTTCACATGGGGACGCGTCTCCACAATGGATCATGCCGGGTCATGCCGAAGATTTTAAAAATGAACCCTGCTGTCATTGTGCTTAGTGCTCAGCATAAGTTATGCAATAAAGAAGGCAAGAATTTGTTAATCGCAACTGGAAAAATTGTCATACCCGTCCCTAGTTTGTTAGGAACCAAATCCCCCAAACCTCATCTAGCTAACTTACCCAAAATGAACCCACTAATATGTGCAGTGTTGTAATCGAGTCACTAGATGAGTGTCGCGAGTCACCAGTTTTCAAACTTTTAAGTAACTCGAGTCTAGTCATTGACTCGAATCATTGTACTATTTCAATGGGGAAATTGCTCCTCAATTCTATTGAATCACTATCCCTTTGAGAGGTAGTGACTCGAGTCGTGACTTGCTACAACACTGCCTATCAGTGGCGTAGCTACTGGGGGGGGGGGGGCAAGTTGCCCCCCCCGGAAAATTTTTTGGGGAAATTTGATGAAAATGGGGAACTTTGATGAATCTTCTTATTATTACAAAAATTTCACAAAATTTTTGTTAGAATAAGAAATTATGAGACATTTCTCATACATAATTCGTATTTTCATGCAACAAATTAACTCAGATTTCGTCAGTGTCGCATGAACCGGCCCAATTCGCGTTCCACAGAAATGTCCTCGCCGCGTAGCAGATTGAATGTTCTCTTGTGCTTGTACACGCACGGGGGTTATGATCAGTGCATTTCAGTGTACAGGAAGCTGCTATTCAGGTGATACTTTGGGAATTCAGTAAAATGATGTGAAAACTGACAAGTCACTACCGTAGACCCCCGAGGTTGTTATGTTCTTCTACAAGCTAGCAGTTGCTGTACGATTTTACTCTGCGTACATAACGATGGATGGGGCTGAAACAATCCATGCCAACGATAAACTTAAAGTTAATCTAGAAATTAGAATTAACGGGATCCGTTGGCACACTTAGATTTTGTAACTTAGCCTAATCCTTGGAGGCTTACAAGCTAGTTCGGGAAAATAGCTTTTTGCTCACTTTGAGTGTAACAATAAATGGACAATGAGTACCCTGTAGCCTTCTACACTTAACAGACTGCTTTTCTCACAGGATATCCTGTGTGATCGAGCCACTATAGGCCTCCTTAGTGGCGTGCGAAGGGGAGACCATTGGGCCATGCCCCCCTCACAGATGCCATTTTTTTTTTGTTCTTAAAAATACGTAGTCTAACTTTATTAACACAGATTTTACTTCAAAAGATAGCATATGTGGCACCAGATTGCTTAAAAGGACACCCAATTTTTCAAAAAGTTTCAAAGGGGAAGGATTGTCCCTGCAAGGTCTTTCAGTGATGCCAATTTTTTTTTAATTCCTACAAATAGACCTAGGCAAATTCTGTCAAATTCACAATTTTTACTTAAAAAGGTAGACTCTGTTTCCCACTGGTGGCATCGATAAAAAAAAGACAACATGTTTAGATTCTCTTTACAAGCATAAATACGCTATTTTGACCATCTGAGGGGTCTGATTTTTCGAAATTTCCTCTACGCTCCGCGCCAACCAATGGTGGCGCTTCGCTCGGTCTTTTGGGCAAAATTACATACTTGGGGTAAAATTAGCTCTTAACTCTCTGATCACTTTGCAGTTTGCGAACATATTTTGAAGAGAGCATTTTGCAAACGACAAAAGAAGAAAGCGACTGGCTAGGTTCTTCGTATTAGCCTGGAAAATGCTATTTCCGGCCATCTAAGGGGTCCGATTTTTCCAAATTTTCTCTACGCTTCTCGCCAACCAATGGTGGCGCTCCGCTTAGATAATCTTTATGACAAAATAACATTTTGTGGCCAAGAAAAACCACAAATACCGATCAATGCTCATTTATTTTGACTCCTGAAAGTGTGCAAATTTAATGACACGTTTTTCTTCGTAAGGTAGCATAAATGGCATAAAGAAATGCATGTCAAGACACAAAAGTTTCAGTATTACCCCCATTAACCACCACGATTCAACTTTTAACACTGTTTCTGTCAAAGTCGAAAATCTTGCACCATTTTGCATGTAGACTCCTTGAAAACGTCAAAAAATTCCCGGACACCCCTCCCCTTAGACCATACTGCATGCCCCTACCCCTTCAGAGAAATCCTGCGTACGCCACTGCGTTAGTACATACAAATAAACCAGATATTGTTTACCAAAATAATATACTTTGTTATTTCCGATTGCTCTATGTTGTACTTTAAGATTAAAATGCAGGTAATATTACAAAATGACATGGTAATGTTGTTATACTTGAAAGTTTGCATATTTTATATGAAATACATACACATTGACCGGGAAAAGTTTTGGGGAAATTTCATACCTTTGCCACCTCTGGAAAAAATCCAAGCTACGCCACTGCTGCCTATGAGAGTTACTCTTCCCGGAGGAGAACTTTGCTCCCTCTACAGTATGAAAGTTACTCTTCCCGGAGAAGGAGCTTGCTCGCTCTTAAAAGATAAATAGCACGAATGCACAGGAAATCTAAAACTAAGTGCAAGGCCGACTAAGAGCCAACCGATGGTGGCTCCCACGGTGGAGTACCAAGATGGAAGCTTCACGTGTTACCATCCAAATATTTTTTACACATCTGCATTCATTTAATAAGTAAAATTTCCAATGTTCCCTGTACAAGACAAACGTTGGTGTTTAGCCTTGGGTAGACGGGTAGACGGGTAGACGGGTTTTGAATTCGGGTATACTAACTTTTTTGCGGTATGTGAGAAAGGCTTTTTCTAAAGTCCTCCCGACCCTCTGGCAAAGGACCGTTCGGCAAAACCAAACTTGAAACTGCTTCCCGAAGAAACTGTTACGTCCACTGAAGAAAAACACTTTACGACCAACCCCAGAAAGGCTATTTTTCAAAGTCCTCCCTACCCTCCGCCAAAGGGCTCCTTTTTCGAAAGTCCTTCCGACTCTCTGGCAAAGGGCCGTTCGGCGAAACCAAACTTGAAACTGCTCCCGAAGAAGCTATACGTCCATTTAGGGACAACACTTGACCAACATCAAGGCCTTCAGACCATTTACAGTATTGGTCTCTCATGTATGGCTCCATTCTAGACTGGCTGGAAAGAACAGATACTACACATGATCTTAGCCACTAAAAGGCCAGAAGCGATCTGGTGAAAAGTCTTTGTAGACCAGAAAAGACAGTTAGGGTACTTTTTCCAAAGTCCTCCCGACCCTCTGACAAAGGGCCGTTAAAAGACAGTTAGGGTTTTTTCCTAAAAGTCCCCTCGACTCTTTGGCGAAGAGCCAAGGGGCGAAAACCAAACATTTACTCCCGGAGGAGTTCGGCTCCCTTAAGGAGCTAAACGTCCCACATGGACAAGTACCCCTCTAAAAGGCAAACATGTGTGGTCCTGCTCTAGACTGGTTGTATAGAACAGAAGCCACACCCTGGATGCAGTTTAACGTAAAGACAGTTAGGGTTATTTAATGCTGCAAGTGGGCCTATGAGTAATGTCCTTACGTTCCAGTGTTTTCCCTATATTATGTTGAAGGACAGAAGATTGTAATACCACGAACATGTTTATAAATCATACGCCTCATGAAGTCAATATGACGTGAGCATGTTCATAAAACATATACCTCATGATGTCACCGTGTTATTGTTTTTCTCCATCTGATCACCAGGAAAGGAGCTATGCTTCTTGTCAATATATTTTCCATCATGGCAGGGCTTCTAATGGGTCTCAGCTACGTTGCTAATAATTACGAGATGATTATTATCGGAAGACTTGTAATTGGCTATTACGCGGGTAAGCACATGCGCAAAGGGGAGGGGAGCCCCTCCCCCTCCCCGAACATATTGTGGTATTCTAATGTTATCGATATTTCCTTATTGATATGCGATAAACCTACTTTTATAAAAAGAATCTAGTCAATTAACTGGGGCACGATAGATAGACATAAACAGACAGGCATACAGACAGACAGGTAGATTCCACTTTATTAGGTCCAAATATGAGCAAATTCATCTCCCATAAACAAACATAAAACAACATAATAGACATAGAAGTAAAATAAAAATCAGTGTAAGTATTTCACAATGACTATCATGAGGGGTTGACGTTATGTAAAGAGATGGCCTTTGGCAAAAAATATTGGCAATTTTATTCGTTGCAGCTGCTGGAGGTCTCATTCTACCACTCCTGGCAATAACTCTGTCACGGAAATCTCCATGTAATGGATTTTTAATCTTTAATCACAGATCGAGCCAAAAACTAATCAAAATATTTGACAACATTTGTTTCAAAATTGACTAGAAATTGACTAGATATGTTTAAACTATTCGTTTTATTTATGAGTCGAATCTAGTCAAAATTTTGACAAGATTCCGGTTCTTGCCCCTGGTGATAAGATTCTATTCAAATTTGACTAGGATATTTTAGAGGGTACATTTAAAAATGTAGAAAACTTCCGACAACTGTTTATATTGTGCTTAGTAACGTATGCCTGAGTGTTAATGGTGTACCGTATTACTGTTTTCAGGACATTATACTCAGAATTACATCCGCACAACCTTGCAGTCGTGAAAAGAAATCGTGCGTAGAATCCAAACTTTAAGCATATTACGACACTTACAAACTTCACTTTAGGGACCAAAGGTTGGACTTACTTAAAGTGCATATACATTATGTAATCCCTGTTATATTTTCGTTGGTAAAGTAAAAATGGACTTTCTTGTTAAGTTCTTTTCAGATATAACCATTTTCCCTTTCAGGTGTAAGTGTTACCATCATTCCTTTGTACCTCGCTGAGATTTCTCCATCCAACCTACGAGGTGCTATAGGTACTGTCCATCAGCTCTTCATTACCGTCGGGATCCTAGTTGCTCAGGTAAGGCATTGTTCTTTTCCTTGTTCTTGTTGTTGTTGTTGTTGCTGTTGTTGTTGTTGTTGTTGTTGTTCTTCTTCTTCTTCTTCTTCTTCTTCTTCTTCTTCTTCTTCTTCTTCTTCTTCTTCTTCTTCTTCTTCTTCTTCTTCTTCTTCTTCTTCTTCTTCTTCTTCTTCTTCTTCTTCTTCTTCTTCTTCTTCTTCTTCTTCTTCTTCTTCTTCTTCTTCTTCTTCTTCTTCTTCTTCTTCTTCTTCTTCTTCTTCTTCTTCTTCTTCTTCTTCTTCTTCTTCTTCTTCTTCTTCTTCTTCTTCTTCTTCTTCTTCTTCTTCTTCTTCTTCTTCTTCTTCTTCTTCTTCTTCTTCTTCTTCTTCTTCTTCTTCTTCTTCTTCTTCTTCTTCTTCTTCTTCTTCTTCTTCTTCTTCTTCTTCTTCTTCTTCTTCTTCTTCTTCTTCTTCTTCTTCTTCTTCTTCTTCTTCTTCTTCTTCTTCTTCTTCTTCTTCTTCTTCTTCTTCTTCTTCTTCTTCTTCTTCTTCTTCTTCTTCTTCTTCTTCTTCTTCTTCTTCTTCTTCTTCTTCTTCTTCTTCTTCTTCTTCTTCTTCTTCTTCTTCTTCTTCTTCTTCTTCTTCTTCTTCTTCTTCTTCTTCTTCTTCTTCTTCTTCTTCTTCTTCTTCTTCTTCTTCTTCTTCTTCTTCTTCTTCTTCTTCTTCTTCTTCTTCTTCTTCTTCTTCTTCTTCTTCTTCTTCTTCTTCTTCTTCTTCTTCTTCTTCTTCTTCTTCTTCTTCTTCTTCTTCTTCTTCTTCTTCTTCTTCTTCTTCTTCTTCTTCTTCTTCTTCTTCTTCTTCTTCTTCTTTTTCATCATCCTCCATTTATAAGTATCGTTTTTTTTTAATAGGCACTTGGTCTCTTCGCATTCAAGTATGAGACAGGATGGCCGATCTTAATGAGCCTAACGGCGGTCCCTAGTGTTATTCAACTGTGTGTGTTGCCATTTTGCCCAGAGAGTCCCAGGTGGTTGTACATTAAGAAGGGAAGACAAACAGCTGCTAAAGAAGGTAAGCAGTCGGTATCGTCGGATGGAACGGGAGAAATTGGAAGGGGTACTGGTTGGGCTGAGTGCCACCAAGACTACCATAGTAAAGCACCAACAGTTGGAGCCGAGCGAACAAGAAAAGTTTGGCTTAACAAGCCCGCTTCCCGAATATTCTAAGCTTCACGTGCGATTATGTGCCCACTTAGAAATTTCCCCTGCGGTCCCCAAATTTTGGAGCACTTTGCAAATATTGGGGTGGCAGTCATATTATTTAGGCAACAGAAATGTGGTTTCACAATCACTTTAACCGTTCTATTTGATTACTACAATACAGGCAAAAAACCAAGTGGGAGCGTCGATCCTTTTGTGGGAGGGATTGCAACCCCTTCTTTTCAAAAAACCGTACAGAAAGTTGTATGATTTCTTTTTTAACCTGCACTGCAGGTGATTTTTGTGTTAAATTAAAAATCTTTTACGCAGCCAATGAGCGCTCTCTAAATCCTTTGAAGTGAAAAATCAAATTTTTAGAGTGATTTTTGGGACCAATATTGCAAAATTTCTGTAAATAAAAGGGTCATTCTCACTTTCTTAGAGTCCAGATTCCATTTTAATATTAAATCCGTAAATAAGGTAACACGTTTGTGCTGAAACAGTGAGTGAAAATCGTATTAAATCTCTAGGTTAAGTACTATAATTAGGTTAGCTTCAGGATTTCTTGCTGTCAGAATTCCTTTGTTCGTGACGGAATAAGTTGTGGCCAAAGGTCAATTGTCCCTTCCTCCACTTTTAAGAGGCTGTTGCTGAATTCGTTCATTTCTTCTCCTTCACCTCAGTTTTGCAAAAGCTTCGTGATGAAGACGACGTTCGCGGAGAAATGGAAGACTTAAAGCAGGAGGCAGAAGAAGAGCAAACAGCTCAAAAGTTTGGTATTTGGCCAGTTTTGACCCTACAAGATCCCGACTGGAAAAAACCACTCCTCATCTCTTTTATGCTACATTTTGGACAACAATTTTCGGGTATAAATGCGGTACGTTCATACAACATTATAATGATAAGTTGCAGAGCCAGAATGTTTGGTTGGAGATGGACAATTAAATTACACGATAGACGGTCTAGGCAGGGGTCAAAGAATGAGGTGTCCTCCCCTGTGGGAAATCTTTGAACAGATGTGATCTGGTGCAACATTTAGCACAATTTGAAGTCAGTTTTTTGTACAATTACAAAATGATTTGTTTTTGAATTTGATTGGTGGTCCTAGCTCGCTCCCTCAATAGATCTGATATGTATCAAACGTATCTGAACCGCACAAAAGTTATATGCCTGCATTTGTTGATGTAGACCATCGTCACCCGTCGTCATTTTTAAGCCTCGTCCACACCATGTGGCTCGATGCAAAGCAACTCATTGCAACGAGATTGTTCAGACGCGTTGCAAAGTGTGGAATGCTTTGCAACTATTTGCAAGCAAACGCGCAACCCAGTTTCATGCGACCGAACAAAATGTTAGGTCGCATGATACTGAAACGAACAACTGGTAGCAATGACTATTTTCTAGAATGAAGCCCGCAAATATCAGTTAGTCGAAATTAATAGAACACATTCTTGTCTTTTCAACGTAACAAATAAAGAGTATGTTAAACGTTAAAATTTTGTGTGAATCGCTTCATGGACCTGCGACTTGTTGCATAATGTGGACACTATGCTCTTAAAACTAGTTGTCGTCAGTCGCCCACCTCGACAATACAGCCTTGTTGCAATAAGTCCGGTCTCATAGTCTGGACGGGGCTTATAGTCACTAGTAGACGACTTTGCAACACGTGTAGCAAACTTGCCCTCTTCTCTGGTTGGCTGACAAGCCAGTGAAGCCACAACTGGAGTGAGCCACAACTTGAAAGAAAGCCGATTGGTTGGAAACTGGGTCGTAAAACTCTGTCTTACTAACAGACTAACTCACTGATTGGTTGACAAATCATTTGTCTGCATT
This sequence comes from Holothuria scabra, assembly GCA_037179385.1. Taxonomy (NCBI): domain Eukaryota; kingdom Metazoa; phylum Echinodermata; class Holothuroidea; order Aspidochirotida; family Holothuriidae; genus Holothuria; species Holothuria scabra. The sequence goes on along the minus strand of CM074195.1, from coordinate 9,452,936 downwards.
TATCATTGTAACTTGCAGTAATGATGACTATCCTGACGACTTAACTTCCTGTGTGGCATCACTGGAATAAGACTATTAGTTACAATGATATTTGTCTCTCTTAAATGCTGTCAATGACGTAACAAGCCGAGACCCTTTTGATGGGCTAAAATTGGTGAAATGAAAACGGAAACCCACGTGTGACTGCTGCACTGAAACACTGTTGAATTTTGCCCGTCAGTGGGCGTGGCTAAGCAAATCTCACTTCACTTCAAAGCACTCGTTGTGGACACACTCGCTGTCCCGTGACGTCATAGATATACATTGAAGGGCTGACTTTGATTTTTCCAATGCATTTCCTTACAGATTATGTTCTATGCCACAGAAATCTATGGATTAACCGGTATGGACGAAACACAGGTTGCATACTCTACAGTAGGAACTGGTGCAGTAAATGTAGTGATGACAATTATCGCTGTAAGTGTATATCTGGATCTCTTTTCAAATATAAAAGGTAGTGTGACATGTCAGAAAAAGCCCTGACTTTACTTTGCATTTAAAGAGAAATATTGCATTTGTTTTACAAGCAAATTGCTTTCATTTTAAACCCTATTTGTAGGCGAAGAGTAATAAATGATTAAAAATAAGGCAGTATGGTAGCCTTCTTTTCAAGAAGTAAGTTTTCCTCAAATAGAAATTCAGTTGAATTTTGCTCGAGAATAATTTGCTTATCCAAACTTTGTTAACATTTCAAAGATGCAACTTCCATAACTCTTCTTGAGCATAATATATTGAGGGTATGAAGCCCGAGACCGAGACCGAATGATTTGATAATGACTAGATGACTTGTTAACTTTTAATGCTATGTTGTAACATTTTAAACGCAATATTTCCTTTAAAGGGCAAGAACAGTCGGCCCAAACTTATTTGAAAGCAAGGGCTACTTCTCAAAAATTTTTTCTTATTCCGTTTTGAAGTATATCTTTTAAAATATTTTACAACTTAAATGTAGTATGTTCCAAGTAAACAAAGCAGTGATAGCATATTTCACATTTGGGGATAAGAGCCAATCAGAAAACAGTACAGTATACTACACTACTTCAAGTTGGAGGGGACTGCTCTTGCACTTTAAGATGTAAGCTCCTTAGGAGAGTCATTTGGAAAGATGTCAGTATCTTTTACCGTTTTCAAGATATACCTCATTCAAATCTGAACCTTTCTGAAGCATTTTGTTGCTAATGCCAAAATAATGCTGCGGAGAGTTGCACAGTGTTGACATTTATTTTGTTAACCGTATGTTAATTATCTCTTAATTACTCATTAGATTGTTCATGGCTTGTTACTTGATCCTGATGATTTTCAAGTCACAATTTAAACTTTCAAAAAGTAAAATCCCCCCAAAATTCTAATTTTACAATTGTCTACAAATGAAGATGGCAAAACAGAAGAAAACGTTAGCGATATATGGGATGTCCCGCCCTTGAAATCACAACATTTGTACATTACGCTCATATTTTTGCATGGTTAAGTGCAAATCAAAAAATGCACTGTACAACATATGACGGTTTTCGAATGGAATTGTCTCGGTTTTTAATGTTGTTTACATCAAATGCCCAATTCTGTCATTTTCTTTTCACCCGACGTTTTTGAATATTCAAATTTTTATATAGGAATGCCTAAGCCTACCGTAACGTATTTGTAAATTTACAAATTACATGCCACTACTGTAATGTGCTAAATTTACAGACACGGTTCTGTTAACACGTACAAATGGCAAACCATTGACGTAAACGTTTACAAGTTGACCTTGGGGTGAAATATATGGTTACGTAATTATTATTCTATTTTCACCTCCATGTAAAGGATATAATGACCGCTTAGCCTTAAGAAAGGAATTTATCGAAGGAGAAATTTTCTTAAATATTTTCTTGTTTGCATTCCAGGTGTTCATTCTTGATCTGTGGGGCCGTAGACCTCTTCTTCTGTACCCCTTTTGTGTGTTGGTTGTATCGACTGGTTTGCTAACGATGTCCTTAGCTGTGCAGGTGTGTAACTAACGCTTTGGTCAATATAACCCTAAAATGGTCATAAGGTGGAACCAGGCGCGTAGCCAGGATTGTGTCATGAGGGTTGGTGTCATGGGGGGTCGGGGACACGATATGAGGGAAAGACAGAGAGAAAAAACCGCTTTTTTAGCTGTTTTGACATTGCAAGGTTGGGTTATGGGGAGTTCTACAACCTTCTGCCATTGTCCTTGGTGCTCAGCATAAGCATTGGTGTAGAGAAAACAAGCAAGTGAGCCGCAACTGGGAAAAAAGACGTGGCTGGTTCTACTTGAACCAATCGGTTGGAACTTTGTCCTAACTAAAATTTTACTTTTAAGACATTTACTTTTTAAGAAAAATCAAAGGAATTTGACACAATGTGTCCACATTACATAACATCCTGCGATTTTATTGAAAAATGGAGGTTATTTTCAACAAAAATAACAAATGTTTAAACAGAGATATCTTGTGTTAGGAAAAGGGTATTGCAACAGGATTAAGAGGACATGGTGTGGCGTATTTTTGTCTATCTTGCAAGACCTAAATAAGTAAAAAAAACTTTTGAATATGCCTTTTAAACATTACGAAAAATAACTGGTATACACTTTCGTGTTAAAATGAGTGATCGAACCTGTCTATTGTTTTTTGTTGCAGGACAGCGCTTCGGGGTTAAAGTGGTTGTCGTTGGTCTTAATCTACATATACATCATCTCCTTTGCTATCGGACCTGGTAAGTAGTATGTGAAGGATTGGTCAGTCGATGAGTGTTGTCATTTTGATGGACGTAGCTTGCATCGCAAGCAGAACTTCCAGAGTAAACGAGTGGTTTCGCCGAACAGCTCTTCACCAGAGAGTCGAGTCGACTTTAGAAATAGTATCTGATCTTTCCAATAAGACAGTGAGTTGATAGATCTATCTGCAGCAACTACCTCAAATGAGGTAAAAAGAGATTTCCACGTTGAGTATTTCGGCCATGTTTGAGAGCAACCTCTATATGTACAGACGCCGACCCAGGCATTCCAAAAAGGGGGGAAAGGAGAAAGAGAAATGGGGCGTGAGGAAGTTGCACTGCTTATTTTCCGTATGTTTTTTATCGTTGATGTGGCGAAAAAGGGATGACTAGGGCCGTAGAAGCCCCCCTCCCCCTTGGATACGCCCCTGATGTACATTGGCTTGTGCCCAGACATGACGGACGGTTGCTAATGTCTAGTTGTGACGTCACTATGTAGAAAATGGACCCTAGCATGTTGTAATGTTGTCCGGGGGTGGGGCGTAGCTACTCTGGGAAGTAGAATAATTTTGGAAGTAAAGGTTGCTTTCACCGATCGGCTATTTGACAAAGAGTCGGGAGGGCTTTACGTACTGGCGGTAGGTGAAGGAAGCATCAGTGGCGAAAAGATGGGAGATTGTGTCCTTTCGTTGATGTAGCTCCTTCAGGGACAGAAATCTTTCGGGGTATTCATCTGGATTCGTCGCAGGCTCTTCATTAGGAAGTCTAGTATACTTTAAAAACATAACAATTGGGTTTTAGGATTACAGGGTGGAGGGTCTCAGGTCATATGGCAAGACACAAATTTACTAAAGGAACAGGGAAGAAACAGGGTCAACCGCTTTAAAAACATCTAGTCAAATGGGGTCAAAGATTCACTAGAAATAGTTAACAAATGAAACTACGATTTCATTTATGAGTCGAATCTAGTCAAAGATTTGACAAGATTCCGGTTCGTGCCCCAATTGATTAGATTCTATTCAAATTTAACTAGAAATATTTTAAAGTGTGTTCATCGAATTTGATCTAAGAACAAATTGAAATATTGGCGGCTTTGAAGTCAAAAATAGTTGGAACTTAAGGAATATCTATTTAGTTTCCGTTTCTTCTTTTCAAAATTTAGGCAAGAAAACATCACAAAATTTTTAACTGTTACTGCAACTTGCATTTTTTTAATTGCAGGACCCATTCCGTACGTCTACGTTGCTGAAATTTTTACGCAAGGTCCACGGCCCGCTGCAATGTCCATCGCTGTCCAAGTAAACTGGTACAGCAACTTCGTTGTTGGTTTGACGTTTCCGTACTTACAGGTATGTCCTGAATTCCTTTAAGGATTAATCCTTTCACCCCAAACAGTACCAATTCTCATAACCTTTTAACTAAGCCCATCCCACAATTGTCTGAAATTCACTCTTATCCAGTCACAATCTCAGTTTATTGCTTCAGGGTCAGTATATAGAAAAGCTCTATGTGTATAACCAAAACGCTCACTGTACAGTTAATGCTGTGCAATATAAGCTTTGGTAATCTGCATTGTTTGAATTAACAGTCAATCAAAAATCTGGGCCAATAGAGAGTTTTGTACCCACCTTCCTACAAGAAGTGTAGTTTGGGGTGAGAGGATTTGCCCTTTAAGTAGTCATGTAAACCCCCTGAAACGAAAAAAAGTGAGCTTGGTCACTCTCTAATAGAGTGAAAGTGTGAGTTCACTCCAGAAAAAATGAAATTCACTCTAAAGAGAGTTAAATTCCCTTCAACAGAACCGAAGTTTCTCTCTTGATGGAATACCTAAAGTGAAAGAGTGATCATAGTAGGAACTCGTTGAAAGTGAATTTTTACTCTTCCTGCAGTGGCTTCACACTTCTTGGAGTGACTTCACACTTTTCACTCTATTACAAGTCAATGTCAAATTTCAAATTATACCGTACTCAAGACCCATTTATGAAATATTAGAGTTGGGGTTGGGGGCACGAAATGAGGGTAAAATCTAAGGGGATAAAGAAAAACCCTGCTATGTTAGGTGTTTTTTGCATTGGAAGGTTGGGTCATGGGGAGAGTTTCAACCCCCCCCCCCCCGCACCACCCCCGTGGCAACACCGCTGCTATAGACGCAAACCTATATTGCATGGAGTACCGGATTTCACTTTGAAAAAACAACAAGAGGTTGACAGTGAATTACTAGACTTTTGTTTCAGCACCATCAGTTCTTATGAACTGACTACCAGAATATACAAACATTGAAGAAAGCTTTCAGGTTAAAAGAAACGTTGATTTTGTGCTATTTAAAATCTCTGAATATTTATCGTTTAAAAAATCCACACAGACGGAAGACTAGACAGAGCACTACACTCCAGCTAATTACGAAATTAGACCACGATCACAGATCATTTTTAATCGTTTTTACAATGTGGTACATAATTTAAGTTGTGAAAGAAGTTGTTTGAACAAACTCTGATTGCCGTTTTAATGATGATTCCTTTAGAGCCCCAATTCTCTCGCCCCAAACAGCACCAATTCTCCCAATCTTCTTACATAACTTAAGCCCCTCCCACAATGATCTGAAATTTACCCTCATTCAGACACAATCTCAGTTTATATTGCTTCAGGGTGATTAAAGAGAAACTCAATATGTATAATCAAAACACTTTCAGTACAGTTTATGCTGTGAGGTATAAGCTTTGGTACTCTGCACTGTTTGAACTAGCAGTCAATCAAAAAGCTGATCCAACGGAGAGTTCTGTCACCCCCATACAAGAAGTGCAGTTTGGGGTGAGAGGATTGGCCCTTTAAAGGCAAAATTAAAGCTAAGAAAAAAGTAGAGTCAAGGAAAATCATCACTCTCCTTACTACAGTTTTATTTTAGTTGGCTTAAGGTAGCTAAGGATGTGCTTAAGGTGGGGGAGCAAGTCCTTACTTGGAACCAATCCAATGTTAGGTGTTGCTTAAAGATCGGACAGTGAAAACAAGGGTTTGAACACCAGGGGCCTAGTCAGGGCTGTGTCAAGGCAGGTGGTGGCGTCATGGGGGTTAGAGCACGACATGAGGGAAAAGTTCAAGGGTAGAGAGAAACAACCGCTACTTCAGGTGTGTTTGCATTGCAAGGTTGGGTCATGGGAGGGGGGTTCTAACCCCCAACCCCTCTCCCCCATGGCTATACCACTGTTGAACACATTAGCTCACTGCATATTAACAGATTTCAATGAAGGAGCTACATCTGCCCAAATTGATTACCAATTTAGACTGTGTCGTTTCAATATGCAACGTTGACATGGGAGCTTATAGACGAATCCGGACAGCAAGTGATGGTCTGATTTCAGTCGACCATAACTGGAGTCGATCACCTTTAATTTGTTTCAATTTCTTTGCTTACCTGAATCATTGATGGATATTATCTAAATTGTATATTGATTCCTTTAATTTTACCGAATGACCTGAGGGTTTAAAAGTCAGGCAGACATTAAATGAAGACGATTTAAGGCTGATTGACCCTGCTAATGGCAGCCCTCAGCCACTAAACACTAGCGCTGATCAAATTCGTCTATGCGAATATCAGGTTTTTTCAGACGGTGAATCAAGAAGGACACTCATCACGCCAAACTAAATGTTTTTTCCTTGGGGAGAGCAAATTTCCCAATCAATGGTTATATTGATTGTAGTCAGTTTAATAGGGTAAAGAGTATGATTCATATTACATAAAATTGTAACACTCATCTGCTAATACCTCGCGGACAGGGTTGTCCTCAGACCATTTTGAAAGCCGGTTAAATTGGGATCACCGTCCTGGGAGCGGTCTAAGGGGTAGGGAGTGTCCACCTCCCCTTTGACAAATAATTGCAGAATGGAGAGTGCTTACAAAAGGAACAAGGAATATCACTCAATTCTAAAGAAATATAAGAATTTTATTCAGTCAGGGTAAGAAATTTATGCGGGCGGTGATGCTAAAACTTATGGCCAATACCGGGAGGAGCTTTTCAGAGTTGGGTAACACCACCTGGCATCGTCCGGTGTGGTTACAACCCTGCTCGGGGTAACACATTATATATTGATGTAAAATCCACCAGAATGCTAAATAACATGTCCTTTCTATAAACCAAGGTTTATTCAAAATCATAAATCAAAAGAGTGAACTTATCCACTCTTTGAGTAGAGTGAAAAGTGTGAATTCACTCCGTTATAGTGATAATTCACTTCATGAAGAGTGAAATTCCCTCTAAACGAGCGAAGTTTCACTCTTGATAGAGTGCCTGCAATGATCACTCTTTAAAAAAGAGTGATCACTGCAGGCACTCGTGGAAGAGTGAATTTTCCCTCTCCCAGTTGTGAATTTCACTCTTCTGTGAGTGAATTTACACTCTAATGGAGTGAATTCCCTTTTTACACTCTACTCAAAGAGATACCGAGAGTGACTCTCTGGGTAATAGTTCAAATTCACCAGAGTGCTAGATTTGGTCTTTCTACCAACCAAGGGTACATTTAGGCTGGAAACATTCTTCTTAGGTTACTGACGAGACTGGAGATCTCCCTGGCATGAAATATCAGAACTACCCTCCCCCATGCCCACCTGGGGCCAGCTTTAAAGGGGAAGTTTAAGCAAAAATTCAATTTTCATATGTGAAAGCAGCGCGAAATTCTTGTTAAACAGTGAGCATCGCCCCCGAAATCTACACAGTGTGGTGACAATGCCACTCAAATCGGGCATGTATTACTCGAGATATTAGTAAATAAAGTTACTAAATTTGTGTTTCAAAGCAAACTTCTTGAGACAACAGAGGTTATATCACTCCCTCACATTGACAAGGAATGCGTTGCTTCCCTTTGCCCTTTAGACTGTTGTGTTGACCTTGAAGTTAATAGAAATACGACCTCCATGTGGGGGATTGTAGAGTTCTCAAGCCATTTATGCAATCACATTTGAAAATATGGGGTTGTTGAGGAAAAATAGGCTGTAAATTGTAGAGAAAACAAAAGACTGACCATTAATGTGGGGATATGATATCACCTGTGCTTGCTTCAAGTTCACTTTTTGTTGAAAATGTGACAACTTTATTTGCTCATATCTTGCGAACCACACATCAGATTTCAATGGAAATTTAACCAATATGTTTAGAATAAGTAGCCCTTCAACATATCAAAGCTTGATATGACCTTAAACCCTTCTTTCAATGCTGACGTTATTGTTTTAATTTTAATTTTAATTCCAGGAATCGATTGGGGAGTATTCTTTCCTCATTTTTATGTGCTTCTGTTTACTAACCACCGTCTTCATATTCTTCTACGTCCCGGAGACAAAAGGAAAGAGTTTTGAGGACATCTTAAGAGAATTCAGAGGTAACTCGAGGCCAATCACAGATACAGAGATGACTGGTAAAGTTAACAACGCTTACGAGGTGTCAGGTTAAAAAAAAAAAACAGTTTTAACGTTTTCCATCCAAAAACACGCAATCTGTTTTGTTAAACTCGAGGTAAAAATTATAGTTATGTGATATCTGAATGGATTAGAGAGGAGGCAAAAGAAATCAATTTTGAAGAAAGAACGTGAATTAAAAAGAAAAGGAACAAGCAAGCTGCCACAAAATGATATGAATTTTTGTGAATTTTAGAGGGAAAATGGGGAAATAGATGTGACTTTTGAATTATTTTCCAGGGGTAACAACCGCCGATATGATTTTAAGTAGACGTATCAGCAGTACTGCAGCCAAAAGAGAGATTACGTCATGATATGGTTGCTATAGAAACCTTTAGTAGTTTTGATAAGAAGGATTCGTATCTTGAAAGCTGTCGATGAATCTAATCTAAACCCTATGTATTAAAGTCATCACCTACTCAAACGGCCACGTTTGAAGAAAGGCTGCCCTACTGAGTATAAAGAGGTTTATACGGTTGTGTCCTTAGCAGGCACACCCTGTTTTATTACCACATCAATTGCAGCGGGTAGTCTATTGTGCCCAGTTGTAAATACAAATCCCAACAAGTACTGAAACTTTAAGGCAGTCATTCGTCACCCTAAACTACAGTTTCAGTATACATATATCAAAACTCTCCATTGGTACAGCTCTTTGATTGGCATCACATTCAAACAATGCATCATAGCTAAATTACACAGCATGGGCACTGAGAGTGTCTTGATTACACATTATGGACTTGTATGGCGACTGGGACAAGCCATGAAGCAATAAACAAGGATTGTGTCTGGATAAAGATGAGTTTTAGATAAATGTGGGAGGGGCTAGAAGTAAGTAGGTTGGGAGAATTGGAACTGTTTGGGATGATGAAAATATGCCTTTAAGTATTGAATCTTTGAAGAATAATGATAAAGAATAATAATAATAATAGAACTACCTGGTATATCGTTTGAGTTTGTATTCCTGAGAGAGGGTGGGGAACTATACTATTTTCTACGAATGCTTCTGGAAAAATGCCCAGGACGTTTAAATGATGTTTCAGTAACTCACTGAATCTTCATGCATTATGCTTTACCGAATACAATGGCGTTGCTAGTGTTTGTAGTATCTTTCTGACACGAACAGTAGGCTACACAGTGAGCTACAAGTACGGGGAGATATGGTCGTAAGGGCAAAGGAGAGGGTGACACAAAGACACAATTCGAGGGCTCCACCTCAAATCAAAAGAGAAGTGTGTCTATCACGCGCCCTGTGCTTCCTTGCACAACCGCAGTTTCTCTCGGCTCGAGGAAGTCGATCGCTTTGGCTGTATTCGACTCCCTGTTCGGGAACTGAGAACACTGTTCCTGTACGAGTCGAACATGAAGAAACACGTTCGCGAACATGCTGTTGCACCCAAATCTCACACCACCTCGCCGGTGGTGCAGCGAGACACGGTATACGGCGGCACGTTAGGCCGACATGCACAGAGTGACGTATACCCATGGTAACTATCCCTCAATGGGTTCCACACTACAGAAGGGATCGCCATGTTCTCAGCATGTCCCTGAACAGTCAAGAACTGGGTGTCGATTACAGCCTTTAAGTTCCTCTCGTCGCATCATTAGGCTCAGTATCTCAAATGTTAAATTACAAATTAACCATTTAGTGACTCTTGCAGGACTTATCCCGAAAATGGCCTTTTCAAGAGATATGCATGTGTGTGGCCATGCACCACAAATTATGCGAGAACCTTATTAAGTGAAAATAAAGTAAGGCTTATAATACGATGGGAATTTTATTTGGTTTGTTTTGTTCGCAAATGAATTTTGATTGAAAGACGAAAATAGTAAAATATTTTCCACATGAAACAACAATGATTCTCATAGTCTGATGGTAGACAGCGTGACATGAAGACTATATATGTATATGTGTACATTTTTCTTTATTTTCGATGAGTAGCTTTTAGCTTTTATCGGTACGATAAGCTACACTCTAAAAATAAAAAGAGCGAAATTTCACTCGTTGGAAGAGTAGAAGCTCACTCCAAAGACAGTGAAATTCACTCCAAAAGAGTTAAGTTTCAGTTTTTTGGATGGCTGCTGGGACCACTCTTAAAAACTGTGATCCCCGGAGGGAGCAGTTTTAGAGTGATTTTTCACTCTTCTTGGGGTGTTCTTCACTATTCTTGAAGTCAATTAACAATCTGGTGGGGTTAAATTGCACTTTTCTGTCCATTACAGAGTGACTAAATTCACTCTTTTGTGTTTAGAGTTTAAGCAAAGGCTAGCACACATAGTTTTACGTACGTTTAACCACAGAGGTTAACCATTTTTAACATTTTCTTTACCTTTTAATTCTAGATTTTAAATTTTCAAGCATGTTCATAGAACAAAACCTTTAAAATGAAGTCATGTATTATCTGCTTGAATGAGATCACTTATAAGGAAATTTTCGTATTTTCAGTTACATTTCTGGCACTTGGACCGTCAAATGTTGGACAAGGCAATGTATTGTAGTAAGATCAATGAAACATGTTACGCAATGCGTGTTTATTTGGGCGGTTGGTCGGTGGGTACAACGAATTTCCCGGCATGAATTGTAAATCTTCAGTAAAATCAAACCCTCTGATTGGGTGTATTTCTTTTGTTCTTTTAAGACGGTTATCAGTATTGTTACTGTTGAATTTTTTTTTTTATTGTTTTAAGACATTCATCTTAGGCCTTCATTTTGTCTTATAGCATCATATGCTGAAAATATTAAAAAGTAGAGGAATGGTCGAGTTTCATTTGCAACGAGATATTAATGTTGACATTTATTCAATGAATTTCACAGACTGAGATTAATGTGAGCAATTTAAGATGTCATTATGGACTAACTCAAATCAATTGCTTTTGCTTTCTTCGAGCATTGGGTAATTATTGAAAAGTGTAATCATCGCCTCATTGTTGCATCGGTTTAAGAAACTTTCCTTCGTTGGGGTTGGGATAAGAGGCTTAATTAGGGTAACATTTCATACCAGTGTAATAAGAAGGGTACACGAGAGGGTAAGTCCCCATCTCTTTGGAACGTGTTGGATCCTTGTACGTCACAAGGTACAATTTGGCGCCAAATTCCACTACTTCTTGAAATAGATAATCCAAATATTTTGGCCATAGTTGAAACGATGGACAGACAGAGCGTTAGCACAAGATACCGGTAATGCTCTATCAGAACGTTTTAATCACGACGCTTCATATAAAAAGCCTATTTAAATAGTGGAATGGTCACGGACATGAATTTCTTTATTTTGTTTTAAAAGTATTTGAGAAAGTTGGACTGGTAGTCTGATAGTTGTGAAAACATGAAACTAGAGTAGGAATGAAAGGGGCTAGGAACTAAATAGTCAAACAGTCTATTGTCTGTGGTCTGTAGATAAGTGTCAATACTTTATGTATCCACGCAGATGTCGAATTGGAGTAGTAGCTACTGTAAAGCTTACTCCAAATGAGTGAAAATTTACTCCAAATGAGTGGAAATTTACTCTAAGAAGAGTTAAACTCATAACAAAAGAGGGAAGTTCCACCCTGCAGTGACCATTCTTAAAAGGTAATTACTTAAAACACTCGTTTTAAAGAGTGAATTTATACTCTTATTTTAGTGAATCCATACTCTTATTTTAGTGAATCCATACTCTTATTTTAGTGAATCCAACTCTTCTTGGAGTGAATTCCACTATTCTTAGAATGAATTAATACTCTTTTGGAGTGAATTTACACTTTTCACTCTATTAGAGAGTGACCGAGTTCACTCTTTTGTGTGCGTGGGACAACATCTGTCAATTAATTACAAAAATTTTGTTCCAAATATTATTAGCTGTGCCTGAGTGTGAATTATCAAATTTTACATTACAAAAAGCCATACTGGCGTACTCAGAAAGATCCTAGCCGACCACGAGAAGTTATTTCGACGTTACCGTCATATCGAAATAAGCTAAAAAGAAAAACTCGTGCGAAACAGTTTCAAATTTGGTCACATAATTTCGAAAATGTAAAATTAGCCTATTTGACTTCAATCTGTTGTACAGAGATGTAATGATACTTGAATTGTAAAAAGGAAATTATTTTTCGGAAAGTGCAATGTAAATATGGAAGAAATTTATAAATTTAAACTCAATTCAAAGAATATAAATTTATAGGTACCTCGTACCTGCTGCATTTTGAAAATGATCTTCCAGTGTGAATAATGTCTTCACACACAGAAATAAAGATTGTTTTCCTTGAAGAGCATTTCTTTGTTATTCATTTCTTAATTCGACATCGTTTGGGAATTCGCGAGACAATTATCTTCGAACACAAATCATAATTGTACAGACTGTAGAAAGTAACCCGCTGCCATATTTGCAAAATTTAGTCCTTATAAACGTTAATTAAGCTCACCATTAACTTAATGTCCTATTGAATTCACTCACAGACTAAATCAGGTTACTCCCTCCCACTAAAACCCCTTGTAGAAATTTTCAAACTGGACATGCTACCCCATCTGGTTTAAACTCACAGTGCAGACATTTTTAAGACTTTGCATCGCGACAATTGAATTTTTTACCTGGCAGCCTGGAGGACCTGGAGGGTAGCCGGAATTGTATATTGAGACCGAACTGGTATGCTTTTCCAAAGCGACTCTTGGCTTTGATGGAAAGGCACCTGGAATGAATATTCATAACTTTCCAATTTCATTTTGTCTCCAGTTGTAACTCTTAATTAAACATGTAAGGTCAGGCTTAAAAATCTAGATGCATATTGCCCTGGTTAAATGGTGAGCTGGATTGTAAGACAAGATAGTCAGTTTCCTTTAAACCATAGTGTTGCTCTAGCGACTCCCTGTTCAAAGGGAAACATTGCGATTGTTTTGCAAGAAAAATTCACCCTTTTAAAACTAACATTTATTGACACAGGGTGAAAGATTATGAAAAAATAAGACAGTTTGGTAACCTTCTTTTCAAGAAAAAGTTCCCACAAATAGAAATGCAGTTGTTTGTTGCTAAAAATTAATTTGTTAACCAAACTTTCAACATTTCGAATGATACAACTTCCATGGGTCTTCATGAGCATAGTATTTTGAAGAGATGTAGCTACTGCTATGGTTTATGATTAAAACTGAATTGTTGGATAGTGTCTGAGCCATTTTCTTTGTATTCTTTGTTGGACAATTTAAAACACAATATTTCTCATTAAACGTAACCTTGCCTTTTCCGACTTTCATGTTTTCCTTGCCCTTTCAAGGTACTACCCCATCCTACGAAAATATCATCAGGACCACTTTTACACTGTTTTGGGATTAAGAACTCGTGATGCCCTTAGATACTCCTTGAAGAATGAAGTTTCTCTCTTCTTGGGGTGAATTGATACCTATCACACTATTACAGAGGGATAAGTTCACCATTTTGTTTTTTAAAGTGTATGTAAACACTGAAAGCCCGGATAAAGGTATAAAAACTTTGAGCTCTGCTACATTAACTTATCTGGTGTGATGGTTTTGGTAAATCGAATGGGCATGGGTAAATAAGCTGTCAGCGCTTTTGTGCGAGATTGCTTGTAAAGAGTGAAACTTCAACATTTGTTTACTAAGAGGTCATTTCACTTGCTCAAATTAGTGTGCACCGTATGCCATTAAAAGTTTTATTAGTATAATGGGAAATGGTTTCAATTTTTTTTTTTGGGGGGGGCAGGGAGGTTGAGAAAGAGATGTAACATATTTAATCTCCAGGTGAAACATAAATCATCTATCGGTTCCTCATTAACTGACGTTCTTGATTTTGGTCAGTCCGAATGCTTTGTACATAGCATGATAAAATCAATAAAGCAAGAACTTCACATATAGCACACCACTCGTTGTATCTCCTATTGACTTACACACGCTGAATATTCGGCTCAAAGCTCCTTTTTGTAGTTTCCAAAAAGGACATGTCACCCATCTGGTCAAAGCTCACAACGTGGGCTCATGTTAGTGGCAAAGCCCGAATGCCAAAAGTTGGAGGGGGGCAAACTAAGGGCAAAGGATAACGTGGGGGAGAAGATTTTCAGGCGTAGCGCGATCTCGAGCCCAAAGGGCCCTTTCCTGGTGGGGTCTAGGGGTGATCCTGGAAGCTCTCATATTTTAACATATCTCTGCAGTGGATGAAAAATTCGGTCTCAGGAGAGGTTCATTATTTATTTAACCCAACTCTAAACTGTCCAACCTGGGGGGGGGGGGGGGGAGAAAAGTGGGGAAGTACAATTTCTAAGTGGATGCCCTCTCTTTCCCCGTAGCGCCGCCACTGACTATTGTGGCATTTTCAAATTTTTACCTAATGGCCATTTCAAGTCTAAGCTTGAGAGCCTTGAATGAAAAGTGTGTTTTTTCTTGAAATTTACTCCAGGTAGTGGCTAGCAACTCCCTGTTATAACTCCAGGGCGGCCATTATTTCATTGCAGATCGGGTAACATCACCAAAAGTGCACTAAAATGGATGAAATTGCTTTAAATTTTGCACAGTCCTTGTTGCAAGTTATTAGCTACCAACGTCAATTGAAAAAAGGATCCTATTCTATAACTTACTTAGTCAGAAACACAACATCCAAAATTTTGTAAGGCACTTCACTCGGAAATTAACATTTTTGTAGGAAGAATATTTAAATTAGTGGTCTGCTGTGAAAGCAGTTTGTCCGTTACAGTACTTAGATGAGATTTAAGGATCCACCGCAACACGAATTTGTTATACAGTGTCAGCCAACTCGATAAAAAGTTCAGTTTAAAATTAATTTACAGTAGGGTTCACGTTCAAATTTGGTTTCCCTTTAGTCGTCTCTTACGACAGACGGGAATCTACAACCCCAGCCCACAGGAGAGTAGCCTGCGTAGCGCCTCTTTGGCTGCAGCCCCTTTTAGGCTGCCGCCCCCCATATTTTTTCGTAGCTATGAGCTGGACGAAAAATTCGTCTGCTCGGCGGGCTAACAGGGGAGATGCTATAGATTGAAGGGTATTGTAGGCCTGTAAGTGAGTCCTGTATGATGCCTCTTAGTAGTTGAAGTAGCCAATAGACTTTTGAACAATTTTTCCTTCCTTTGTGTAAGTTCTTTGTCATAGCCTACCATTATTTCAGTAGGTCTACCATAATTTTTTTTTGTACGGCCTTAACTCCCTCCCGGACCTTCTCCGCCGTTCAGATTTGTGTCTGGAAGTTGGCCTGTGTGTATTACTGTATTATCTGACAGGTAATCTTTGAGATACCATCATTATGTCAGCGACTTTCAAAGAAAACGATCGGCGTCCCGTCCAGCTTTGGATAGGCTCGGTCCATTGTTGTCTTTTAGGTACGGTAGGCTGTATTTATTGTGTTTACAGAGGTACAGTTACAAATCGATTAATTGAATCAAGTGAGGCCTGACGAGTCATCGACTTCGTTGCTATGTCAATGAATGACAATAATACTGGAGAGCGTGCTCAGCTTCACAACAAGTTGTATGTTTTCCTAACTCAAATACACGTTTTAATGTATTCAGGAAATGCAACCCCTTGCTATCACGTATCATCATGTCCAAGTCGGCTGAGTGTCTACTGTAGTTCTTAGGTAGGCTATCGTAGTATAAAAGGCATACTTTGGAAAAGCTGGAAGCATTTACTTTGGACATAAATTGTGATAAACCTTTCAAATTCGGGAAACACTAACTTCAAACCTTACGATTTTCATCAGAACATCTGCTGCTATCTCAACGAAGGAAATAATGAAAAAGTGCCCGTAGTGCTCAATAACTCCGGTAAGTTAGCAAAGCTATAGACTGATAGTATACCACATTCTGAAAGACGGTAAACGTAGAAGCATAAGGTTGGTCATGGCTTGTTGGAGTCTTACCCATTGGCGTCACAAGGGGGGGGGGGGTCAGGGAGGGGCAGCTGCACTCCTTACGTTTCTAGGGGGAGCAAAATATGGGTTTGCTTGGAAAGGAGTTTTGTGGCCAAAATAGGAGATGTCAGTTATTTGAGAGAAAGTGGACTAGGAAAACATAACCGATCTCCAAAAAATCAGTTTACTTAGTCAACCTCTCTACGTCCCTTCGACAAATTGGGCGTAGAATGACATCAAACACGGGCAATTGTTCAGCATGGGGCGCAAGTTGAGTCTACTGCACCCCCTACCCCCACCTGTTGTGGCGCAACTGGTTACCCTTAAAAATACAGTCACCCCAACATGACTTACTCTGACCTGTTTCATGATTGTCTCTTGCGCTGAGAGTCATGTGACAGTATTTTTCTCGGTCCTCTTATGTGAAATTTACTCGGTGTTACTGCTTGGTTTACCTTGAATAGGCCTATGCAATATTGAAGTCCTAAAATATTATGAAAGATAATTTGATGAGAAATAAGGAAAAATGGAAGATTTAGCTCTTGCTTCAAAATAAGCCTAACTTTGGGGGACTGCTCTTTCCCTTTGAAATTCCAGCCTTCAATTCTAATTTAGCGACACCATGACCCTTTTATGGTTGTGGGGCAAAGAAAGCTATTGTTTTCAATAATCCATTTCATGGAAATAAAGGACATCAGGGGATGGGGGTGTGGTGTAACTTGCTGTTTTACATTCTACTGTATAGTGACAATTGCAAGTTGAAGTTTTTTTTCGCAAGATACTACAAAGCATGATCATCACTTAAACGTTGAGAGCATGTCGCCGATCCCAGCTTTTTGGAAGTATCATCACAATCGCACGGCCTTCTCATTTCTTTTCAATGTATCTTTCATAATATCAATGAGGACTTCAAATATGGCATATTCAGGGTAAACCAAGGAGTAAAGCTTCAAGAGTGAATTTGGCACTTTGGAGGAGAGAAATACGGTCACGTGACTCTCAGAGCCAATCCTGAAACAGGAGAATCTACTATAATTATTCAAGTTGGGGTGACTTCATATGCCCCTTTAAGTCTTCTGCATGGGTTGTCCAAGTTGTATCCAACAAAGTTAGGAAAGGCATTTTTCAAATTTTCTGCACATACCGTAAGTTCTAGAAATATGAAAAAGTTGCACAATAGTCAGTAGCGGCTTTACGTTGTTCTCGATCGACAGGGAATTTACCGTATAATTTTATTGACAGTTATTGGACAGGGGAGGACAATTGCTCGGTAAGGGTTTCTCTGTGTTACTATACCCGCACCTCCACGGAAGTCTTAAAGTTCTAATTGTGAAGCGTGTGTGACGGGAACGTGGGTGGTGTGCGAAAAGTAGAGACGAATATAGACTAAGTAAAAGTAAGGACTCGAGAAAAACTGGCCGAAAACGAACTTTACTGTATTGCGACCAAAACGAAGCTCTTCTTAACTCATAGAAAACTTATCACAGGGGGCAAGAGCAGTTTTTGCCCAAATAATGGCACAATTTATCATGTTTTGCTCATGTTTTGCCCGAATGGACCAGCTGTTTTTGCCCGAATTGGGAGGGCCAGTGCCCCCTCCTGCAACCCCCGCCTCGTACGTCTATGTCAGACCATGACGTAAACACTACATATTCAAACATAAACTTTTCATTTTGTATTCCATTTACTTCTTTCACAATTATGCCTGCTGATGAGGCGAATATACTGAATAATCTTACTGTTAAATACGTGTGTTGGCCAAAATTTTGAAGAAGATGATACAGATCTTACACCATGTCCCACAAACTAAAAAGAAAATATCGCAAAATAAAAAATACATAATTGAGTTTATAAAAAAATCCGTTAACTTTCAACACAAATGTTTTTTTACACTTTCATAGATTTTGTTTCCTTGTATGAGGAATTTGAAACAATTTGCAAAAAAATAGTAAATCTTCATCTATAAAATTTCTTAAGAATAGTTTACAATTTTAGATTACTGAACTTATCAAACTAGCAAACATGAACCATTCAGGGTTGATCCCACATTTGTAAAGAACTACAATCGTGAACAAAGACTGGTTGGGACCCCCCCCCATACCGCTCGCTCGTGCACGTTGAATATAATAAGGTTAATTTGGGAGACGCCATGCTCTTTGAGACCCACTATTGAATGGGGCGTTGGGGTGACTTTGCTTCTGAATAGAACGTGAGGGGAGGGACTGGAACTAGGAAAATAAAGTTTCCTAGGTCGGGCAAGACGTTATTACATAAAGACAGAGGATGTCCCATTAGTTTTGTCCACGATTGTAGAGGACCCTGTAGACACCGAATCAAACCCTTTCCCCACCATGGGTCTGTTAATCTGTTCAAACTTTAGCAAAACTCAATTTGCTACCAAACTACGAGCCTTCTTTTCAGTATCTACAACATTGAAATGTCACTTATTTTACTGGACAAAACAAATATAATGTTAACGAAGTTGCTCTATACGACCACCAGGGAGAAACATTTGTTTATTATCAGGTTGGGTTCTAAAATGATTTGAAATTTGAGGTGGCGTTGTAGAAAATCTCAGCCCATCTTTATTTCTTTTTTAAGTAAGTCAACGTGTTAACACTCTTTGGAGATACGCATTGTTTCATGTATTAATACCAGGCTTACAGTATAAAGTAGACTTTTAATTTTTGGTTATAGTTTACCAGTTTCCTTTTCAAAATGTTACCTTTTTATGTTTGCATTAACTTTGGCTAATAAAAAAAGACCTAATCGTCATTAAATTGCTTTAACTTCATAAACGTTAAAACCAGTCAAATTTTGGGAAATTAACCCTTTGCTGTCGGGCTCCAATCGGGGTATGTTTGTGCGCCTCGTGAGTGGGCGGAAAAGCAGACGTACTGTAGCACGCCACGCATCGGCTTCCGTAGCATATTGACCCCGTGACCTTAAACTATTGTCTCTCTCGTTGTTGTGGCCGAATTTTCGGGTAGCTACTCGCAGTGTCGAGCTCCGCGTGAAACAGTAAAGATGGGTGACATCCGCCACTCCCCGCCTGGGGTCAAATGGACCCGTAAGAGCGGCAAAGGGCTAAATCAATGGACTTCCTGGAGTTCTGTTGCAATTCGGAAAATTTATTAATCACATAAGAAGTTTGCTCGAATAAATTGTCTAACATTGTTTCGAATCCACCCAGGCGCTCGCTTATCCAAGGGATATCTCCCCGCCCTCTCGGGCCTAAGCTTTAAAATCAAAGAAAGAAAAAATAGCAAAATAATGATCAGTGAACATCTACTTACGTTTGAGGCACAAACTTACATTGCGCCATTTTGCATCTGTAGACTTGAAGAGAAATACAGTACTGCGTTTGTTTTGCAAGAAAAATTCATCCTTTTAAAACTAATATTTATTGACACAGGGTGATAGATTATCAAAAATGAGGCAGTATAGTAACCATCTTTTCAAGGGATAAGTTTCCCACAGATAGAAATTCAGTTGTTTGTTGCTCAAGAATAATTTGTTCACCCAAACTTTCAACATTTCAAATGATGCAACGATCATGACTCTTCTTGTGCATAGTATTTTGAAGAGATGTAGCTCTTCCTGGGGATGATGATTAATACTGAAATGTTGGCAGAGCTATTTTCATTGCACTCTTTGCTTTTTAAAACAATGTTTCCCTTTAAAAGCCGCTTCCCTCTTCCCTTAAATACATCCGTATTTCAGACTCCTACAACCCCTCCCTTTGCACAATCTAGGCTTCGTTCCTGAAGGCCGAAGCCATTTAAAAAAACAATCATTACTAAACCAAGATTGTTTAAAGTATATTAAAAAGTGTTGCCAATTGGCCTCTGAAGTTATATTTTCAGGCCCTATTTACCTACAGTTGCTCGGAAGCGGAGGAAAATTGGAATGATGGTGCCGCACCACCGTGAAGAAAGATTTCCAAAACCCTCCATTTAAATAAAATCATTGAAATAAATAGAAGACTGTAATCATTGCTGAAATGGGATTACAAACAATACATTGGAGAGCTCATGGCTATTGTTTATTCTTCCAGTTCCCTTTTTGCATTTCAAACTTAGTCTATTTATAAACACAAAATAAGTCGTACAAATTGCATTAATTTAAGGTTAAGAATACGGTAGCTCTTTTCTGTTGATTTCTTGGTCAACGCCACCTTCTAAAGTTACCAGAAAATTTTAACGGCAAGGAAATCTTAATCAGGTTGAGGTGGCTCCCCATTATTTTTTAAATTTATTCAACAGTAGTGTGCGCAGTTGGGTAAGGAGAGCCATGGTCCCACCTTAGGAAGAAGTCGGGGGAAGTGGGGGAGTCATCTAGCCTGGGAAATCACCCGGAGGTAGCCCGACCCAGCAAAAGAAGCACCATTTTGCTATTTATCCCTCCTCATTTAAAAACGAAAAAATCTTCGGGTATTTCACCACAGAGCTGAGAATTTCTGAAGCTAATCTTTGGCGCACTCTCAATAGAGAGTTGCAAACGCTGTGTTACTTGGCATAGAAGTCTTGACCAAAACGGATCAGTTCCAAGAACTAAGATTTAGGTTCATCCCTTTACTGTGTTTTGGGGGAACTTTGGTTAAGGGAGGGGTTTAAGTGGAGGACTGGATTGACCCCCCCTTTCTTTTCAAAAAATTTTAAATTATGGAAGTGTATACACGCAAAAACGATAGCACTTTTTTAGCAAATTTAGCAGAAAAAAATCTTCAAGTTACTCCCAAAATATCAGCACTAATACTGACAAACTGGCGAAATTTAAAACTCTCTAAATGGCACGGAGTGATCATTGGTTATTTTTAACCTTATTTCTGATGAACCACAAATCAGATGCGTGTGAGGGCACATTGTAACTTATTGCAAAAAGCTAAGTCTGCTTACGAATTGTACAATAGAGAGATTGTGGTTTCGTGTTTTGATTTTGACGTTTCATTATTCATCAGCACACATTCAGTGCAAGACTAGCAACTCCACGTTTGGAAACTGGGGATTCATTTTCCTGCGTGACTTTTTTACGTCACTACCCTCATTTTGCCTCTTTAAATCAAACTGTGCAGGCTATTTTGAGCACATGGACATGTAAAATCTGCTAATATTTAACATCAGTCATACCAATTGATAGAAACACTCAGTCGAGACACAATGCCACGTGGCAAAATACGAATCTGAATTAAACAGAAGTTCTTTAATTCAAATTTAGGAAAGAGTGATCAAGCAATGTGTGTACAAAAGTACAAAATAAGATTAGAAAATTATTTGATGATGTCACACTTTCATTTTTATTTTGTATTTTGAATTCAGTGTCATAACTTTTGGATCCCCAATCGCCAGTAGGGCCCAAGTCCCCGATAGTTACGCTCTGGGAACAAGTTTCTCCGGGATTGGAGATCCGCCTCAAGGGTCCATTTTTGGGACACAAAAGATGTGTATTATGTTTCCATTAAAGGTCATACCGTCCTTTTGCAGGTGACTCTATTAATATTTTTTTGTCAAATAAATTGGGTAAACTTATTGCATGATAGGGGCGATGCGCACTGTTAAACAAAAAATTTCCTTACTGGCTAACGATAGCCCTAATCCTAACCTAATCCCTAACACGAACAAAGAATACAATCGATACAAATACA
Source organism: Holothuria scabra (assembly GCA_037179385.1). Taxonomy (NCBI): domain Eukaryota; kingdom Metazoa; phylum Echinodermata; class Holothuroidea; order Aspidochirotida; family Holothuriidae; genus Holothuria; species Holothuria scabra. Next base: position 9,431,257 of record CM074195.1, on the reverse strand, counting down.
ACGGCCAATCAAGAAACACCTTGTTAAACAGTGCGCATCAAATGATACCACTTCAAATGAAAAAGTTTGCGACTGATTTTCTACTTATAAAGTTAAATTAGACAGATGTAAGCCAGAGGATATAGACCTGGCAATACACATATAACAGTTAATCAAACAGATATATGTAGACATGATGTGTGAAATTATACTTTCTGTCGACCACGAGCTGTACAAGCTGCAAAACGTACTTACTTGAAGCGGTAACATGCCATTCGTTTCCATTTCGTATTATATACATATTCATTACAAAAAAAAAAAAATCGATCAAACCAAGTCGTATGGAATCACGGAATCCAATGAAATCAAAACTAAGTTTGCCGAATTATTCATCAAAGCTGCCATGGTAATGGTCTCTTGGGACAACGGCAGAACGCAATCTCTGCTAACCCTTGAATGATGGGAAGGAGTTTCAGTACATATATCAAGTAGCTTAGAGATTCGCCCTAACAAACTCCGTTTTCCATTTGTTTCTACAGTACAGGAATTTCATCAATGTCTGAAATGGAGCCACTTGGAGTACAGAAGCGTCTTTCTCTTAATTTCTTCGATCCTACCCTGGCAACCAAAACCCCTCCTAAACCCGTCAAACCTAAAATTAAAAAGAAGACGTCTATTTTAGAAATAGCTCAACGAAATGCCTCGGCGGAGGATTTCAAGGCATCGGTATTTGATGGTTTAGAGACCAAGAGGCGATTACGTTCAAAGTCACGTGGCTCTTCAAAAAGTGTCCAGTTTGCTGTTTACCGACTTGATGCACCCGATTTAGCGGATAAAGTTAGTAAAGACACTGATATCGATTTGTCATATTCGGACTTAGGCTATTTGGCTCACCTTTACAACAACTCCATCAGTCGTAATATACATGACACTGACGATGTGGACTCCCCAGCAACTTCGAACGAGAAGTTCCGAAAATACGTCGGCACTCCGGGAGGCGGCTTTAGTAGAGCCCTGTATGACAGTGTCAATTATGAATTACTTAACAATTCGCCAAGAAGTAAAAGAAAGAAAAGCTTACATTCTCAAGTGGGCGATCGAAGGAAGTCATTAGCGGATAAATCCAGATCTTCGTCGGTGCATTCAAATGTGACGTCACACACTCCTAATCTTATTGTCATGAAGAAGTCACCAGCACGCCAGAGTGTGTCTTCACAGAAAGGTGTCATTAAAGAACAAAGGAACGATGGCAATAGGAAGGTTTCCAAGGCGAATCGTGACTTGAGGGACCCGTTACCAGAACTACCCAAGAACTCAGTGCAGTACATGGCGACTCCACCGTCACCCAATTTTGTGATAGCTAAACGTAAAAAATCCGGTACTTCTGGGAGAAGCTCGGTTCGATTCTCGGTTGTCGAGGACGCAATGGAACTTGCGGGACAACTGGATAAATCCAAGAATTCAAATAGAAGGAAATCGCGTCATGAAGGTCAGAAGAAACGAGACTCTCACACAGAGGCTGACTATGTACAGAACAATGGGGACAGGGATAAGAACATCGAAGCACTACGTGAGCAACTGAAGAGGTAAGCTAAGTAGCAACCGAGATAGACCCTAAAATATTGACAAACCAAAATGACAATTTTTCAACTTGGATTTTCATTTCTTAATTTCGAGCCTCATTGTAATTTAAATTACATAACAAGATAAGGCGTTTAAAAAGAGGGGGTTTTCATTAGCGACATATTTCTCAACGAGTGAACGATGTTATGATTATAACTGATACACTGTGGTGATGTTTCTTCACAATTTTAATTCGGGTCTCCCAACTTCGATACCACAATACTTACCTTCCTAGACAACTGCTAACATACATGTGTTTTAAGATATGCAGAGATATAGTCCCTGTTTAGTGTAACCAGTGCTGAATATCAAAGTTTTACAAATGAGACGATTAAAGTAACAAAACACTTAAATGTAGTAACACCAACTTGCAATGCATTAGAAGAGTGACTATGTACTGTTCCATGGTTGGTTCTTGTGGATCATGTGACCAATGTTTCCTCAATCCTCAATTATGATATTTACTAAAGGAGTGACTGAGTGGTTTGCCTTGAATACGCAATATTTAGGTCCTAAAATATTATGGAAGACACTTTTTAGAGAAATAAGAAGATACTTCTGAGATTTACTGTTGCCTGAAAATGGGCATCTTTTCTTGTCCTTTAAGTTTAAATGCAACCTAGTTTACCGTCGAGAATTTAAAAAAGGGTGGGTGTGTGTGTGTGTGGGGGGGGGGGGGGGATAGTTATCACATTTGACAGCATGATTGTGCAAAGGTTATATAAAAATTAAAGTTTCAACACGTGTCAACATTTTGCCAAACACATTTAAAGTAGAATATTGATGCTAATTGCAGTTAAACAGATTTTGCAGACTGTTGTAACTCAATGTAACTATGTAGTAACCCTTCGGTGAAAGAAGACAGCAATGTAAAAAGACTATGGTCAATTTGAACATTGATTTGGTCAATTATGCACCCACCCAAACTATGGTCAAATTATAAACAACATCTCTGGTCAAAAGGAACTAATTTATGGTCAAATATGACCATGAAATGGAAACTTTTAACCACAGGGTCATAACGAAGACTGTAAAAATGAAACCTACGGCTGTTGTTCCTGCTATCCTGCATAAGCAATGGAATTCGGAAAACAAGTTAGTGAGCCAAAAAAGACCGTGGCCGGCCCGACCTTAATCAATTGGTTAGAATTTAAGCCGTTAAACTCCATCCAACTGATCCACTTATTACATTCGTTCAGGTCCGAAGCCAAGTACCGGAGGGTGGGGGGGGGGGGGGAGGGAAGGGACGAAACGTCTGAATTTTTCGCCCTCCTAGAAAGTTTGAAGTTTGCCATGACTTCCTACATGTTTACAATTCAATTTTCAATTTGCCTTTTGTCTTTGGAGAAAAAATGTCGTTTTCAGCGCTAGAATAAGTCCAATACTGGTCTTCTTTCATTCTTTCAGGTAGCTTTCTAGGCGAGGACATCCCACCCCTTATGATGTTTTCGGTGAAATAGGGGTGGGACAACATTCCGTCATTAAAAAGCTTCTTTGGGCATAATAGCACAGCATGTAATGTTATCCGAATGTGGCACGCTTGAGTTTATAAGTTTATGTCATAAAGAAAAAATATATCTTTGAGACAAATTTAAAATTAGAACCAGAAGCTGTAAATTTTAAAAGTATCCTTCATTTTTTGCCAATGTGGGATTATGAAGCTTATGCTTACAATAAATAAGACAAGTCGGTCCAATATAGATAGGACTGCTTGTTTTTACATTACAAGTTCAATCGATTAATGAAAGACTTAACTAGTTTTTGAGAATACATTTCTGAAAGCGGGAATCGATACAACTCATCTTATACTTCAAGTAATCGATAAATTGGTTTCCATATGTTGGAAAAGACTGGATACATACCTAATCCATGTAGAACACTAATTACATACGATAAAGCTGTAACATTATTCGATGGTGGTCCTATTATCTGATTATGAAAGTGTGATGGCCAGTGGCGGCACCAGAATGTCCAAATGGGGGGTGGGGGGAGGGCAAACTTAAGGGCAAAGGACAACGTTGGAGGGCAAAAATTTTCCGGTGCATCCCAAAACCGAGCCCAAAGCGCCTGCTTTGGGGGAAAGGGTCTAGGGAGCGAAGCCCCTGGAAACTCCGAGATTTTAGCATATCTCTGGATGAAAAATTAAATCTCTGAAGAGGTATATTACTTATTTTTCGGTAAACTTAACTCCTAACTGACCTAACTTGGGAAGGGGAAGTGAGGTGCAAGGACAAAATCTGGAATGGGGAGGGATGCCCCCCTCCGTAGCGCCGCCGATGGTGATTACCTATAGATGAGATGGCATCAATTATCACGTAAATGTGAGATTGACTTCATTAGGTTCGGATTTATAAAGTTCGAATTTTTAAAATACCCGGACACCCGTACACCACTTGACTTTAATAAGGTTTAACAGAACACACTTGTACTATAAGGACATTGGGGGTTAGAGTCAGCTGCTTTAGTGCATAGAACCACTTTTTTGACAAGGTCTTGTAATACTACATACACTGTATGTACAGTATGTACATTTACAAAAAATAAAGATAAAAAACGGAATACATAAAAGGCAGAAAGGTGCTGTCAACTCAGTAACAGCACGTTTTGTGTTTTTCTTCGTACTATCTTTATTGTTCTTTGGTATTGGACCAAAATTTTGTGTAGTATAACGGACATTTTTACAGTGTAATTAATTGTATTTCGACAGCAAGGTAGCATTGTATGTAAAAGGCAAAATACCTCTGTTTTTCGTCTGTTGTATGCCTGATACAATAACACGGAAAATACGTTTAAAAGAAGGGTTTGAGGGCAAAGCAGGATTTGATATGTTAGAGGGGTACTTATTCTAGGCATTTTGGTAAAATTTGCATTGCAATCGGATGTGATATGAGCACAAAAAGTTCTCACGCTTTCAACAAAAAGTGAACTTGGAGCAAACACATATGACATCATATACCCACAGTGGTGCGCAGTCTTTTGTTTTTCTTTAAACTTTAGAGTTGATTTTCTCCTCAACAATCCAAATAGTATTAGAATGTATTTGCATAAGTGGTATAAGAACTTTACAAACTTTGCATCCCCCACAGAGAGGTCCTGTTCCAATTATCTTCGAGGTCAACACAACAGTCTGATTAAACAAAGGGAAACAAAAGATTTCTTGTCAATGTGAGGAAGTGATATAAGCTCTGCTGCCCTCAAACTCACTTTGGAACACAATCTACTGACTTCATTTATTGATATCTCGAGAAAACATGTCCGATTTGAATGGAACTTTCACCACACTGTGTAGTTTTGGTTCATTTTCATATTTGCTGTTCATTAAATCAGTGTAACCTTTGTTACTTATATTTCCCTCAGGACATTATCCACGGAACCACCAGTCTCTCAGACAACATCACCTGATTCTGATTATGTGTCACATTCATCCAACCGCCAGAGCGGACATACGTCATCATCGTCATCAGTGACGTCATCATCTTCATCCGGGGATTCAGGATCCTCTTCAAGTTCTGACAGTGAGAGTGACTCGCGTAGCTCAAGCAGTTCCGGCAGCAGCAGCGGAAGCAGCAGTAGTAGCAGGTCGGGAAGCACGTCGCGGAGTAGTTCTACAAGTAGTTCCGACTCCGAACAAAACGCGAAATCTGATCGTAGAGGAGATAAATACGCAGTGAAGGGGAAAAGGGCCCATAAAACTTATGAATCGGAAGAAGTACAAGATGGCAAAATCCTCCTTGGTGACGTTAACCATAAAGTTGAGAAAAAGTCCGTTATTTGTGTAATATTGTGAGGTCTTCAACATTTATGGACCGAACAATGCTCGTAACCTGTTTAACGGGTGCATTGTGCACGCATTTTCGTTTTGGACGAATACTCTTCGAACGAATGACCAGATTACGAAGGACCTCGCACTGGGATTATATGTAATGGACGAAAGTGACAGTTTAGTGAAGACAAAAGAATAGATACAGATTTAATCAGTTTCTGAAACTAATGAAGGATTGTTTGGTATTTTAAAGTCATGTAGAAATTAAGAAAGGTATGTTTTGCAACGAGCAGGTCTCGTTAAACCGACAACGGTGACATGGTCTGATTGAAACAGTTTTGTCACATAAAGAAAACCATATTTTCATCTTTATTATGGAAAAAGTTTGTTTTCCTAACCTTCATGAAAATTGAAAACTAAACTTATCAATAGAAAATGTTTAAGAACCTTAAGATGAGGATAGCTGATGGTTGCAAAGAGCCTCTTACCAGAAAAGAATATACAAAGATGCATACGCGAAGAAGATTAGTGAGTTAGTTATTTAAACAGAGTTTTACGGCCGAGTTTCCAACCTATTGTATCAAGTCGAGTCGGCCACGGCCTTTTTCCAGTTGTGTCTCACTGGCTTGTTTTCCCTACTCCATTGCTCATGCGGGGCATCACGCACAACGGCAGTATAGGTTCCATTTTAAATCTTTGGTTGACTCGACCTGGGAATAGCGAAGAGGAATAATCTGCTGCCTCTTACGAGTGAAATGAATTGAAGAATGACGATTGTTAAATTTGTGATGTTTTGAAATCACAAATATTGAAACGACCGAAAGATCTCAATTCACATGTTAGTTTAAACGATCGATCAGTGATCAGGACTCCGCTCTTTTGTTTCGCCATTTCGAGTTTGGTACGGTACCTCTGCTTATAATGCCTTTGAAAGAGTATGAGCATAGCGTCCTCAACAACTCAACAGCTCAGTGAAAACTACTTGTCTGTTCTGTGAAACAGGTCAGTTGTAATAGTTGTGCATTCAGCTGAATTCTTCATGCAGGGTTCAGTAGAAACTGGAATAAGCGAGTTCGCTTAATCGACTGCACACTCGCGCATTCTCTCAAACTGTCGGTATCAACGAAGAAAACCGGCACCTACAACACGCGTTTTAATTTCCCAGGTTCGCCCGAGAAATTTGTTACTTCATACTTCAATCCATCGCAATCAAAGGAAAGGCTCTTACCTGGATTGCAAATAAACTAAAGCCAAAACTGACAATTTCGGCATGAAAACCTCGATATAACCTATCAAAAAGTTGTACGAAGACGCTATTTTCGTGTAGTTAGACTTACAAGCGGCTTTATATTTCCACGGACAAATCTCATCCTCTCAACCGTTAAGGGCGTTAATCATGGGGAGGGGGAAGGTGGGGGGCAGGGTTGATTGAACACGCGTTTCATATTTTGGAAATACACCCATTGACCTGAACTTTGTACACGTAAATTTTTGACGGGAGTGACTATCTATCCCCCTTTTAGATTCGATTTGTTCGGCTTTTTGTTAAAATCTTCTCCGTCTATACAAGAATCCGGACAGCAAGTGATGGTCTGATTTCAGTCGGCCATAACTGGGGTCCATCATCTTTAAATCTTTCGATTTCCTTGCTTACCTCTATCATGAATGGTTGTACACTAATTTGTATCTTAAATTCTCCAAGTTCACTAAATATGAGGGTTTAAAATTAAACAAAAAATAATGACGGTTTTAGGCTGATGGACCCCACTAATGGCGGTATACAGTCACTAAAAAAGCGCTAATCGGATTCGTCTATAGTCGGAACGAACCAAAAATTTGTCAACCAGTGTAAATATATAATTTTCATCTGATGTGTATTGAAATAAAATGCCAATTGACTTTATCGTGACGTTACGTCGACATACATTTTTATCGGACAGCCTAGTCCGATTTAAACCGTCTGTCGCTGTGACGTTACCAAATAATTTGCATAAATTTAATTTCATAGTCCTGTCGTAAAACTGATAGTTAAGTTCAGTTTTGACTCCCTCCAACCAGAGATGGGGAAGATTTAACAGGGAGTCACAAAATCGTATCGGAATCCAAACCAAATTCGTTGCAGTGTGACCGCCTCTTTAAGATTGATGCCACTGTTACGACATTATTGCTGCTATTTTGTATATGGTAAATAAGATGATGGTAAGCAGCATTGCACCTAAAAATCTCCGTTGTATGCAAAAATATAGACATTTTGACTGCTCTATATTTCAAAATGTTCTATTTTGGGAAAATGAATAGGATTTTCTAAATTTGATATTATTAAAGTGCTAAATCTTGTCATTCTGAATATTACTTATGAGGCAATTGTCAGATTTACAGCTATTTGCAATATCATGGGTATCACGAGTGATGGTGTAACATTACACCTGTAACCTACACTCGTTCTGCTGTAGATAATTTCAGACAGTCTCTGAGATATTCTCCGTATGGAGAATGTATTTTTTGGTTTCGACTGGTCACTCCATGATGGGCCCTTTGGTCATTAACTTTGTTATCCCCCACTTACCTATTGCTAGTAGGCGCACTAACACTCGTATCAGTATTAATTTTCCCACTTTTAGCATTGCGTATTTATGAACGTTTAAATACGCGAGGATGATTAACTGTGATACATATAAGCTGTACACAAATATTATAGTTATCATAATGTTAACTGACGGACACCTTGAGTAGATGTTCTGCGTACACTCGACAAGAGAGTTCGACGAATGTGTACACTAGGCCACAGTGTATAGCAAAGCAAGCGAAGTCGGCTAGTTAACTGGTCCACCCGCAGGTGCTTCAGTCCGGCGCGCAACCGACTTCGTCGGCTGGGCAACCGATTTTAGTGGCAAGCCTATGCCAAGTGGGAGGAAAGCCGGAGTACCCGGAGAAAAAACCCACGTACATTGAGCGGGACTTGAACCAATGCACATGCGAGACACATTGGTACATAGCAGCTGGATTAGACCACTCTGTCACTCGACGACCCCCGCAGTGTATACTGTGCAATGCCTTTATCTATTAAACCAAAGTGTTCCAATTTCCTCACATTGACTTAAAATGAGGGTTTAGAATCCCATATAGACAATGCAATTAGGACCATTATGGGCTGATTGACTCCACTAATAGCCGTCTGCAATAGCTGTCTGAAATTATTGGAAGAAGGAGAGCTGACTTGCGAACACTTTGGAAATACCTGGAATGATGTAATTAATATGTATAGAGTTTGGGGGTAAGTTTTAAGTACGTTTAAGTAAAACGTCACGTTCGGAATCATTTTTATTTCAGGAATAGTTGAGGCTAGAGTTGGCTCGTGTCTTAGCCTAAGAGGTTTCTTGTGCTTTGGACTTTGTGTTACATGACTTAGAAAATGTATTGAGTACAACTAGAATTCACCATAGTCGACCAAATGTCAAATGACATCTATCCTTGCACGCTCTCAAAATTTTTCCTGAATAAAAAGAAATCGTAACAGGTAAAATTACAATAGAAATGGGAGGGGAGGGGTTAAGGGAACCCTAAAAAATCACGTCACAAGTTTTAAAAATAAAAAAAAATAACTTAATGGAATAAAAATGCATTTAATAGATGAAAAGATTGCTCCATCTCTTCCGAAGTATCTGAGATTTCCTCCCCTTCCCCTCATTGCCTTCACGGCCGGAGTAGAAATGCCCCAATCGACCTTATGCATGCATATGACGTCACAGAGCAAAAGGTACTCCATCTTTAGGGGGCAAAACAAACCAACACCGAAAAATACAGACAGCTGGTTAGTCAATCAGTGGAATAAGCAAAGTTTGTTATACATGCGGGACGAATTTCTATATGTGTGCGGCTACGTGTTTGCTTGCTTTGCCCCCATGATGACTTCAGTGTGTCGTCAATGCACAAGGTTTATTGCTTACAACGGCTACTCGTCTGATACTTAATACATATTAACCTAATATCTTGCCTTCGTGTTGATATTTCAGTTTGTTATAGCAAGCATTGAATCTAATAAAGTCCACGAGACTCTTAAAAACAAATTGTTTTCATTTCTCCCTGTTGAGTCTTCTGTATCTTGGTACTAAGCATAGCTTATACTCGAATCTGATCAGCGCTTGTGTTTAGTGACTGTATGTGGCCATTAGTGGGTTCCATATATCTTGAATCGTCTTTTTCATTGCCTAAATGAACCCCCATATTCAGTGAAATGGGAAGTAAGATACAATTTAGTGTAAAAACACCCTTGATATACAGGTAAGTAAGGAAACTGAAATATTAAAAGGTGATAGACCCCAGCTATGGCTGACTAAAATCAGACCATTACTTGTTTTCCGGATTTGTCTAACAAGGAAAATTTTCTTATTTTGGTCAAAACATATACTTTGCTCGCAAACGTCTGGCAATGCTGCTCTGTCCTCAATTAAAAGAAATCGCGTTAACTAATGCGCGCTGTTCGGTGGGTTTAATTGGGAAGTTTAAGCAAAAATTAAATTTTCATAAGTTAAAGGGGAATCAAATCTACACAGTGTAGTGAAACTTTCATTCAAATCAGGCATATATTTCTCGAGATTTTAGTAAATGGTGTCACTAGATTTGAGTTCCAAAGTGACTTTGAGGCAAGCAGAGGTTTTATCACTTCCTCACATTGACAAGGAATGTTTTATTTCCATCTGTTTTTCAGAATGTTGTTTTGACCTTCTAGTTAATAGGAATAGGATCTCCCTGTGGGGGATGCAAAGTTTGTGAAGTTTTCATGCTACTTAAACAATCACATCCTTGAATAATATGAGATTGTTGAGGAGAAAGTTTAAAGAAAAACAAAAGACTGATTAGTAATGGGAGGATATGATGTTAAACGTGCTTGCTTCAAGTTCACTTTTTGTTGCAATTGTGACAATTTTTCCTGCCCATATCTTGAGAACCACACATTAGCTTTCAATGCAAATTTCAACCTGCATAGAATAAGTGCTCCTCTGCATATCCAAACTTGATATGACCTTCAGTCATTCTTTTATTTTTCGTCCTATGGCTTATCCCTTATAGGGTTTGAGTTTTGCATTAGTACGGGTGGACCTTTCAGACTAGTCATAGGTAACCTGTCAATGTGCCATTTTATAACAGTGTTAATGCCAGAACATAATCAACATTAGGCCAAAGTCCCCATCCCCGGTGGGGGAAGCGAAACCCATACAAAGTTAAATGGTACAGACCCATAGACATGACTAATGATATAGGGGTGCAAGGGCACTGTAATTGCAACACAGCAGAAGTTTTGCTGCCATCCTTAAGGGATGATTGTCTCCCGGACGATTCATCATTTACTAAGGGTTGCTTTTGATTAGCGCACTTGATAAGACTAGATCAGATATTAGTCTTGGTCTCAGAACATAACGCTCGTTAAGAACTAATGCACACATGCGTTCTATTTGTATTCAAATTTCTGTTTGATACCAAGTCCAATGTTAGTTTTGAACAAAAAAAAAAAAAAAAAAACACCGAGTATATACAATGCAAGTAGATATTGTAGTACTCAGTATTGAATATTTAACCTAGTCAAGTACCTCAAGTCTGAAATTCCAAAGGAATATATTACAAAACATGAAAAGTGAATTCAAATGGTCCATCCCCATCTTAACATGACATTGTTGAGATATAAAGAGGTCCAGTTTATTTCCTCAGTTAAAAATCATGGTGGATTGTGCAACCAGTTAGAATTTCATTGTTGAACTCGAGTTACAACCTTTGATTTTCTTTGTTTTTCTGAAAGCTACTACTCCTTGTGCCAAAATGTGAGCGCGTTCTTTCTATTCTACAAGCCCTTCCTGAACAACATTTCATTCAAGAAAACAGAAAACGCTCAAGGTCATATAAACGAATTTTAATTTCAAAGGAAAAGAAAGCTTAAAATGCATGTTGAAAAACAAGAACGCCACAATTTGTGACTCCATGGACTATTTGCATGAATAGATCTTAATGTCAATATTTGATATCTCAACAATGTAACAAGTTATGACAAAGAGAGTTGCATTATAAGTCTCATTATATTTGAAACCTACAAGGTATAAAGTTTTTAAATTCAAGACTTGAGGTATGCTTTAAATACTGTCATTACGTTCACCAGATGAGAGAACAATATGGAAGTTCTATTGCTGAATGTTTTGACAATAACATTCTCGTAGAATTTCTTCACCTTCCTTCAGCACTGTCTGATCCAATCACATTCCTCCAGATCAACATTAATGTCACATATAGGGCTCAATAGGTTGTCTGACGGTTGAGGTGTCGACCTTAACCTGTGCACCCCTGGATCTCTGCGCCCCTATCTATAATATATTAATCCCGGGTGTCCATAGAGCCACTGAATTCAGTACACACAACCATGATGAGTTGGCAACTCCCTAGTAGATCACAGGATAGCTATGCGTAGGAATTTTTCGTTTTTTAAAGAAGAGGACTTTGCGTAGGAATTTTCCTTTTTTTTAAAGAAGAGTTTAGGGTAACAAAGTTAAGTTTTGATATGTTAGAGGGGTACTTATTCGTAGCATTTTGGTGAAAATTGCATTGAAATCCGATGTGCGGTTCTCAAGATATGAGCAAGTAAATTTGTCACATTTTCAGCAAAACGGCAGTGAACTTGAAGCAATCACATGCATATGACACCATATCCCCACATTAATGGACAGTCTTCTGTTTTTCTTTAAACTTTACATGAGAACTTTTCAAACTTTGCATTCCCCATGAGGAAGTCCTATTCCTATTAAAGTCTAGGTCAACGCAACAGTCTGAAAAACAAAGGGAAACAAAGATTTCCTTGTCAATGTGGAGAAGTGATATAATGTCTGCTGCCCTCAATCGTAGTTTGGAACACAAATCTAGTCACTGGCATTTGCTGATATCTCAAGAAATTCATGTCCGATTTGAATGGAAATTTCACCACACTGAGTACAATTAGTTCCATCGCATACATGGACAAAGTCCCAAAAGGAGGTATTGTGTCCTAAACTGTGTAGCTCTCTCGTTTCTTTTTTTTACTGACGCTTTGTAGACTGCTTCAAAGTAAGACGGAGACCCGAATTCGTGCAGTTAGGCTGGCTACAATGATAACGGCACGTTCTGTGCAAACGTTACTTACAAGCGGAATAGGGGAACGGGTTGTTGCAGCTCCATGTTATCATATACAGTGCTATGTTAATTCCCGCGTGTATCACAAAATAGTACTAAAAGAGAAACATGATCCGTCGAACCTGAAGCCTATACCTGGCTTTACAAGAGATATATATTACACGAGTTTGGGACCTCTTTTAGTCTCGCAGCCAGTGTTAGTGGTTCATGAATATTTATTCCGTCAACAAACAACGGAAGGTGTACCTTGTACCATTACGAGAGCTTATCATAACCCGTTACAAAATCAAGCTAAGTCTGATAGGGGGTTAAAGCAGCAAGTCCCTGGTTGATCTCAGGTTGAAGTTGTCATGATAAGCCATTAGTAATTTATATATATCTTGTGTACGTACGTCTAGTTGATTCCAAACAGTTTAAGTTTTAACCGTTACGGAGTGGAGTGGAGTAACTAAAAATTAAAGGACCCCAATAAAATGAAAGATCGCGAGAACATTGATGAGAAACCAGCGCAGCAGTTGGACGTAAGTTGCTATCAAATTTATTTGTAATGAATGACAAGAAGTGAAAGTCACTGTCAATGAAAGCCACGCTGACACGAGCTCTCGAAACTGCTTGTTAGACTTCATGGCCAATCGCATTCCATTTTCATCTGATCGAGAAACAACAAATATCATAAAAATATTGAGCATGTCATAAAAAATTGATTTCTTTTGTTAGAGGCTAAACTTGACAAAGCCATCCCGGTCAGTCCCAGATAAAGCACTTGGTTTTAAATTGAGTTTATTTGTACAATTTTATTTTATTTAAATTAAGATGATAAAATTTCTGGACAGACTATAAAGCTGCTTAATTGTTGACACACATTTGATCTGTAAATAAATTCGTTGACAGTTAGATGGTTTAGAATCAATTAGGAAAGAAAGAAAACAATTCATTTTCATAAGTAAAACTTGCCCACTCCTTAATTTACAAATGCTTAATAATAATATAGAAAAATTACATATATCATTGGGATCCAGGGCTTTACTAAGGGAAGAATAACTTTGTGAGGACTAAGTTTGAACCAGTGACATAACTACCCAAAACAGCCTAGGTAAACACTGAGATGGCAACCCTTTCCTTCGCATCATACAAGTAATTTAGGGATTTTTTTAGGATATACCCTCTCTGTGAAGGATGATGCAACTCAACTGTCCACATTGGCTCGAAATTGCGTTCCTTTTAACGGTATGTTATCAGAAGACACATGCGGTCCTATTGCGATGATAATGATCGGAAGAATATTATGTGCCTGATTTTTCAGCTAAAGATCGCATCCCGAACTGTGTCCATGATACGCGCCCTGTCGCCCCCATCCTAATAACGTTACTTGTTCAAACCTACAAGTGAAAAACATTTTAAACCTAATAAGGTAGGGGGTGAAGAAACTTTTAAATCAGACATTGTTGAGTCAAACTTTCTGGCATGTGACAATCCAATCGTAGGCCAATAAGGAAGAAGTAGGCCTATGTATGCAAGTTGAGGGAAGAAGGGTATGGTAAACTGGAAGAAGAGAACGATCCTCTGGATTCACGCCTCTTTTTGACTTTGTATATGACCTGTATGGCAGTGTTTTAAAGTACACAAACTTGCTGAAGCACAAACCGAAATTCAATGGAAATCAACGGATATGCCATCAGCAAGGCTAATTTGCGTTAAACCTTAAAATCCCTGTTAATTCAGCACAAAGGTTTAGGACTCTGAACTAATTCGTTGATTTTAACTGTTCGGTGACAACTTACTTGGTTTAACTAACATGTATAGTACAGGACTGCAAATAGAATTTAGAGTTAACTGATTACATTGCCGCTTAAATCATTTTGCACTTTAGCACCAGCGTTAAAATTTTTGCCAAGGAAACTTCGCCTTCTGAATTAGCCTATTTTGTTTGGGACGTCGAATGTAGGCTACAGATAGATAAGGGATAGTGGCGACCCTCAGATAACTGACCTCGCCTCTGTTGCGCTCGATCGGATGCTAATACAATCAACAATTGAACAAAACTCAGAACAAATTAAGAAAGGTTTACAAGTAAAAACATAAACAAACAATGACTACGGTACTGGAGTGGGGTGGAGTTTAGTTTCAGGGGAAAAGCCCATCCTCTTTGTAATTTTTTTTGGAAACATTTGGTGTCCCTACATGCAATTTGCTTCAACATGTGCTACAAAATCGCATCAGTGAGGGGACATGAGGAGACTACCCTCAGTAGTGCACTTCACGAGTCTTCTAAGTGCATGTGCACACTTCGTGAAGCCGCGCTTTAATTTTCAAATATTGGGACCTGAGCATACCTTTGGCAACCCTTTTCATGAAGGGTTTGAGCCCTCAAACCCGAGGGGGGGGGGGGCGGCACCCAAACCCACCCGATTCCACCAAAACTGGGTAAACCTATAATGACGGGGTTGATAACGTTACTCATTTGAGGGAGGCCGTGAAGAAACATCTCTACAATATTTGATTCACTTTCAGTGATAAAGGACACAACCATGCAGCGTTTCTTTGTCTACACAGATCGGTACAGAATGCTGTAACTCCACAGAACTGAATTCTTATATTCCAGTGCTTCACATGATAACAGATCCAGTGGATGTGTAACTATTACCTGGGAGATTTTGATAAAGTTACCGTATCGTCTTTGCAAAGTTTGAATACCGTGGTTGAACAAACTTTAACTAAAAATCGTGTTATATATACCACCACAGGTTGAAAAACAAGGTCTTATGCAGGCAAAACTATTTAAGGAGAGGGCTCGGCCCTTGAAGTTTTTTAGGTCAATTTTAGTTCATGAATGTTTACTGCATGTACGAAAGTACTGAGCGCCAACTGATTTAGATAGCTTACATACTTTATACACGACACGTCGTTAAACATAAATTATCGGTCAACTGTTAATGGGAAGGTGACATAAATCTTCGCACAGCCACAGTATTCTTCCTAATACCGCCTGTGTGCATGTACACGTTGTGTAAATTTGTATGACAAACAAGCAGGGAGCTGTCTACCCCGCGGAGCGGACTCGGTTTGTTCAGTCCCCCTTTAAGGGCTTCACAAACCACCGTCTGCCAAAACGAAGATGTCTGCGTCCAATTTTGGACGCAAATTTCATTACCATAGTATGACTTATTCATGTACTGCTTAATTTTTTATGCTACATTGTTTTCAGCGAGTGTGTGTATTCTTGTTGTTGTAAACTGAAGGACTAGATTGAAACATGATCGCCCCACAGTCTGCCACGCAGGCAAGGAGCTGCCACACCGAGTGGCAGCCAGTGTTGTAGTCGACACCGGCATATCTGAGACCGAGACCAAGACCGAGACCAGAGGATGTCGAGACCGAGACCAAGACCAGGGGTAAAATTCTAGACCGAGACCAAGACCAGGGGTAAAATTCGAGACCGAGACCGAGACCCAACGTACAGTTTGCATAGGAAAATAAACTGTCCAAAATTTTAAATACCTTTCTACCTACTTTAACCTAAGTTACTTTATGCTCTATAATGACCTGTAGCACCAAAAGTACATTATCATTGATTTTATACATGTTTTATCGTATGCATGACTGTAGGCGACGGGAGGCCGGGCCGTGACCCCCAAATGGCCAAGACCTTGCTTGCTGAGTCGGGCAGACTTCAGTGCCTCAGTGGGGCTGAAATTATGCCCTTGTTGGGGATCTGGAAAAAGCAAAAGGCCACGTCCCTTATGGTTATGGTCATATGCCAAAACAGGAAGCTTTCAGTTGTCTGACCAAACATGGAATAAATAACTTTTTAAACACTAATGCAATGAAGTTTTTTTTTTCTAATGAACCCATCATTGCCGTACGGAACTCTTCTTCACAGGGGAGGAGACTTTTTCCCGACTCCAGTTGAATCTCTGCCCCACTGAGGGACCAAAGTCGGCCCGATTCGGGAGTATAATGGCCATTTGTGGGGTGGCAGACCGCCACCCGGCCCCGTCCCGTACGGCCCAGGTAGCCCTGTTCATCAAATCAGAGCCAGTGAGTGCTACAGGTCTTAACTCTAGAATTAAGATAAATGCCCGTCCTCTTACCCTCAAACTACAATTATCTTAGTAGTCTACAGAAATTACCTATTGGCTCAGTTCTTTGATTGGCAGCAAGTTCAAGCAATGCAGAGTATTAAAGCTTACATAACACCGCTTGAACTGTACTGTGAGTGTTTTGATTTTACACATTGCTCTATTACAGTCACCATGAAGCAATGAACTGTGATTGCGACTGGAAGGGGATGAATTTAAGACAATTGTGGGATGGGCTTAAATAATAAGTTTAGGAAAATTGGTGAGAGATTTGGGCCTTGAAGCCCTTGTAGATGGAGTGTGTGGTCTCATTACATGAATACCTATTTTCCTCAATGATTAGCTTATTTTTCAAAGCAATTGGCGTTTTTGAAAAGTAAACTCAGTCTATGAGTTTATAAAGGTAAGGTTCAGTGAAGTAAGCAATTTTTTCCTGAAGTGGGAGGGGTCATACAGTGTGTTGAGTGATTGCCGGTAGGGGAGGGATCTAAGGGAAAGGGTTTCCCTTTCCTCTTTGAAAATTCTTGGCCTTTTCAAGGAGCTTTAATGCAAAATGGTGCAAGATATTTTAATTTTTCAGGAAAAGTCCCCAAAATTGAATTGTGGTGGCTAATGAGAGTAAAACTGAACATTTTGTGCATTTACATGCAATCCGATGCCATGTACGCTACCGGTAGGAATACCTATTTGAAGTAAAATTTGGTTTTGAATTTGCATACTTTTAGGAGTCAATATAAAAGAGCATCCGAGTGACTAAAAGGCACGGGAGCATGTCAGTTTTTAAGTTTTATGAACGAAAAGAGTAATTCTACCATAAATAAAATGCTATCTAAGTTGAAATCCACCGTCATTCGGTGTGGAGAGAAAAGAAAGTTTTGAAAAATCTCAGTCTTCTCCCCAGATGGTCGAAAATTGTGTTATCATGCTTTTAAAAGTGTATCTAAATAGTCTTTATTGGTATCTTTCCTTTGCAATAATTAAAAACCAGCAACTTGCTAAGAGATCAGAAATTTACCACAAAATGTACCATAACATTAGATGAAATGGTATTTAATCTTCGGGGGTGGGTGGGTCCACAACGGAACTGAAACTATGCTAATGTTTTCCTATTGCACCTCTTGTCTAAATTCAAGATCCGCTGAGTTGATGCAATTATGTATGTTAATGTCCGAACTCCCGGTTTTTCTCCTAACAACTGTTGCACGATAAATGTTAGACTATTACTCATCGTACCTGAAAATCCTCCACTCCCCTGCCCCTTTCTCGTACGTCTTTACTGGCTGAGGAACGAGCCTAAGGGATAGATTTTTCCCCCTTTGATTTCTTTTTTTTTGTAAAAGTCGATGTCTTTATATGCAATCTGGTGCCACATATGCTACCTTTTTGAGGAAGGGGGTGTGGGTGGCATGGCCCAATGCCCCTCCCTGGGTACTTCACTGGTGGGGTAAGATAAAATTTATTGATGTCCATCATACATTAACAATGGGCAAAAAGCACGCACTTAATAAACTTATCTATACATCTTGCAATGTAGGTAATATTCATTTTTTATTTTTAGACATTATTTATCTTATTTAAAAAAATAAACACAACAAATTTTTGGCCGGTCTCGAAGCGAGACCAGGACAATTTCGGAGACCGCAAGGGTCCGTGACCGAGACCGAGACCACATGATGTCGAGACCGAGACCAGGAAAACCGGTTTCGAGACCGGTCTCGAGCACTACAACACTGGTGGCAGCTAACTAAGAACAATTTAAGTAACAGTAAAGGATTGTAATTTGTACCATAAATATCCATTCGGTTAAGGGATTAATCGAATATCGACATAATTGGAAAAACATAGGAGTTGGTTCATTTTACTGCCCTGGCATTTCGTTACTCTGATTGAGACTAGTAATGTAAGTGTGTATTGAGTAGCCCAGTGTCCAGACAAGCTACCGAAAAGGGTGAGAGTCAGGGTAGGGAAGATCTCCACTAACTGACTAAAGGGGTAAAGTGCATAAGACCGCAGTGGTTTCAAACAAGGCAGTTTGGTATTCGGGGAGGGGTTTGGGCGAAAATTTTTAAAGGCGAGTCTGTTATTAAAACGTGATTGCATAAGTGGCATGAGAATTTTACAAACTTTGCATCCCCCACAGGGAGGTCATACTGATATTAACTTCAAGGTCAACACAACAGTTTGATAAAACAAAGGGAAACAAAGCATTTCTTGTCAATGTGAGGAAGTGATATAAGCTCTGCTGCCCTCAAACTCACTTTTGAACACAAATCTACAGGCTTCATTTACTGATATCTCAAGAAATACATGCCTGATTTGAATGGAACTTTCACCACACTGTGTAGATTTTATTCCTCTTTCACATATGAAAATTAAATTTTTGCTTAAACTTCCCCTTTAAGCAAGGATTCTAACAATGACTTAAAAAAGGCTATGTTCGTAGATGCAAAGACTGAATAAATATATGCATAAATACATAGGGAGAGAACACTGTGAAGTAAATATGCAAACTATATACACAGGCGTCGTTTGAGGGGGTGGGGTCTGGAAGTGAGGCACACTGTGGAAACATTACCGTACGAACGTGGTTCATTCAATTTGGGGTGTTTGTGTGCTATGACAGTAATTTTATTGATGGTACGTAAGGTTTTTTAAGCATTTCACCCTTCCCATAGGCGAAATGGGAAGTTTAAGCAAAACTTTTGACTCTCATATGTGAAAGAGTAACCAAACTTTCACACAGTGGTATAATAAAATTTCCATTCAAATCGGACATGCATTTCTTGAGATATCAGTAGATGAAGTCACTAGATTTGTGTTCCAAAGTGATTTTGAGGGCAGCAGAGCTTATCACTTCCTCATATTGACAAGGAATGCTTTGTTTTCCTTTGTTTTTAAGATTGTTGTGCAGATGACCTTAAAGTTTTAATGGGAGTAGGACCTCCCTGTGAGGAATGCAAAATTTGTTAGTTCTCATGCTACAAGTATGAAAACACGTTCCGATAATATGTGATTGGTGAGGAGAAAACAGGCTGTTAAAGTGTACCTAAAGTCAAAAAATTCAAAACTATATATTGAGGACCATGACAAATAAATTGTAACAGTTCAACTCCCATCTTCATAGGACAATCCTAAGCTGAGATATCAAATGTTGAAGTTTATTCACTTAAATTAAAATGGTACATTGCACAATAATTTGTGATGTCATTCTTGTACTACTCAAATTACAATCTTTGTATTTCTTTGTTTTTCTGGAGGTTACCGCACCTTGCACCAAGGTGTGATAACACTCTTACTCTTATGAGGTGATGTAATTAATTAAGCCCTCCATGTGCAACGTGCTATGCAAGCAAACAGGAAGTGTTCAAGATCATAAAAACATTTTTAATTATAAAGGGAAACAAAGTATGTTTTGTGAGTTGTACAACAAGAAAGTCACAAATTATTGCACAATCGACAATTTTGTTTTAAGTGAATAAACTTCAACATTTGATATCTAAGCTCAGGAATGTCATATGAAGATGAGAGTTGGACTGATTGAATTCATTTTTCATGCTCTCAAATGTACATTTTTGAATTTTTCGACTTGAGGTACACTTTAAGTGAAAAAAGCAAAACAAGAGACTGCCCTTTAAATGTGAAGATATGATATCATACGTGCTTGCTTCCAGTTTACTTTTTGTTGAAAATGTGACAACTTTACTTGCTCATATCTTGAGAACCACACATCGGATTTCAATGCAAATTTCACCAAAATGCTTAGAATAAGTACTGCTCTAACATATCAAAAGTTGATGTAGAAAAGGTGACCTCACACCTTTCTTTTAAGACGCTCTCCGTCTTGGTCCAAAAGAACCCAAACAACGGTAAAGGGTTAAATTCATACTTTTCAATCTGCATAGTATGGAAACATTTAGGAGCCATCACATTACACTACCTAAATTCTTTTACACTCACAGTGGGGAACATAACGATTTATAGCTTGTTTACTTTGAAAAACATTATTTATGTTGCAAAGCCTGCTACAAAAAAGTCATCAAGTTCAACGTTTATCTAAAAATATGTACTAGCTGGAGGTCTGTTTTGTCATTTGAATGTTCCATGACTTTTCCGTACTTTTTTCCACTGAATCCATAAATAAACTGTCATCGTACATGTTATTTAAATCAGAAACTGTTGTGCCTACATACAGCAAGCCCGCCAAATGCTTTCGTAAGTCAAGGAAACTGAAGTTTTTGAATACAGGTGTGGTAGTCTAGACGCGCCATACAGCATTACAATTTCGGTTAATTAATATTTAATATGAATATATTTAGATAGGGAACACCTGTCTATTGTCAGTACATTATTAAGAGACAAAAGGGTGAGGATTAAAACTAGATGCAATGAAAGCTGGAGAAGGAGAAGCCGAACCCTCGCGGGAGCGTATACCGACGCAAAAGGTATGTTTGTGTAAGAAGGGGTAACTTCAATAGACAGCTCACTGTAGCATATTAAAGTTTTGTAAATTTTGTATTGTTCCCGCTCTTCTGATCTTTTGCTGTTCGGGGACTCACGAGGACTTTGGACAAAACAAGGCCTATACAATATGTATATATATATATATATATATATATATATATATATATATATATATATATATATATATATATATATATATATATATATATATATATATATAGGTTGATTTCATTTATTCTTTTCACTTTATACGATGCTCGGGAAAAAGCAATCGTTTCCTATTTATTTCTAATTATTTACATATTTACTTTATATATATATATATATATATATGTGTGTGTAGGTGTGTGTGTGTGTGTG
The DNA here is from genome assembly GCA_037179385.1 of Holothuria scabra. Classification (NCBI taxonomy): domain Eukaryota; kingdom Metazoa; phylum Echinodermata; class Holothuroidea; order Aspidochirotida; family Holothuriidae; genus Holothuria; species Holothuria scabra. The sequence continues at coordinate 9,409,843 of CM074195.1, read as the reverse complement.
TGTGTGTGTGTGTGTATGCGATAAATTCTTAAGTACTGCAGGCTTGTGCAAGGAAGTAGGTATATGGGAGTGGGACAATGCGAAAAAAAAATGTCAAAGGACTATAGTTGTTACAGTTTATAATTGTTGCGTTTACCGAACATCCCTCAGGAGGGTAAACTTCCCCCACTAGGTGCATCCCTGGATGTAACAATATACATCTGAAGAAGGGGCGAATGGCACAATATGGGATGCATCCTGCAGACCAATTGAGCATGAGAGGCTGCAAGGGTGGAGTACAATGGGCAGATGGGTTTAGTCTAATAATTTGAAAAAAAAATGATATCTCAAAATCAAACGTTTATGGCACCAGAGAGTCCAAGCGTGCCAGCCCATTTTACGGTCCACATTGAACCACAGACTAGTGTTATCTCCCTGGTAGGTTGTCACGTATTTGGAAACTCCCTTGTCTTAGTGCACAGCCTGCTGTAGGTGTCCTGTTTAACGGGAGTATGTACGGTCTTAGGGAAATTCTAGGGCTATCCTCCACCCATCGTTAGTTCGTTAGAAAGATGGAGGCTAACGGCCCAGTTTCCAACCTATTTTTCCACGTCGGGCCCGCCACGGCCCTTTTTCCATTATGAGGAGCATCACGCAAAACGGCAGTGGGTTCCATTTTAGAGTCTTTGGTATGAGGACTCGACCTGGGGATAGAACCCAGGCCTTCCGCGTGTGAGGCGGATGCTCTTACCGTTAGACCAAACACGTGCCTGTAAAGAATATTTGCAACGTCTCTAGGTGTCCTCTCTCAGAAATAAGAGAAACTTATATCTTATTACCACTCCAATAACAAGTAGCGTTCAAGCAACTCTGGCTAAAAATTAAAGGGGCCATTTAGATTTACCCATAGGTCAGTTAGTCAGACGAAATTTAAAGACACTGCAACACGAAAGTGTTACAGTGTCATCTAGATCAAAAGGTAAATTTAAACACGATTTTATCTCTGTTCAAGTTCAAGTTCGGCCCCAAACACAGTTCAAATACGGTGCAAGTCCTTTTCTTAGATGTCTCATACGACAGACGGGAAATACCACGGGCATATGCTACAAAGCCTGGCCCACGGGGATGGGGGAGGGTAGAAATTCATCCAGAGGAGAGTCACCTAGAGACCCCCCTTTTCGATGCCTTTCGAAGGACTGCATGAAATGGTGCATGTTTTTCTGTCCTTGTTTTAGGGAATACTGAAAAATGTTTATCTTTTCCAAAGAGAGCAGTAATTATTCTACATATTGTTCCATCTGCGAATGACCATCGAAAGGCTATACAAACCCAATTTTTTCTTTCACTTAGAGCATACAGATCAGGACGTGGCTATTTGCAATGACAAAACGGACTTAAATTTCAATAAAATAACTCAGAACTAACCTATACGCACATATATCAATAAAATCACCCGGGGTACGTGTTTCACAAACTAACCGTTAGCTGTTGTCACAAAGACAAAAGTAAATAGTTGCACAGACTAGCCGTAGATTGCACTTCTTCTCGGTTGTACCGCAGCATTCGGTGAACATAGAAAATATATTGTGTATTATTTTCTTGCGCAAACACAACTTTGGACCCCACATGCTCTCCATTGACGACCACTTCTTAGATAAGTACACAGAGTAAAGTGTTTGTCCAACCTGGTTGCCAAATGCTTCAATATTTGGGGTCCTCCCAATCCAGAACTTGACACGATAACGGTAAAAATTAAAGAAAAAGCACATCTTTACACTGACGTAGAAAAGTATTTTTCTTTCCAAAGGGGAGCCCCGTACACGTCATTACCCAAAGAAAAAGCTGCATATACAGATTCAGCCAAGGGTGCTCCTTGGATTTGCCAACATGGAGACCATCAGGCAACCTGAGACTGGGGGACAGCTGCCCCGACAGATGAAATGGGCAGATGGGTTGCCGAAATTTTGGCAGAAGTCAAAGAATATGACCGGACGAAAGGCTCCATAAAATTGGGCTTATAGTGAAAAATCATCTTTTGTTTTCATGGGGAAAAGGAAAAAGATTTCGTTTTTCAATAAGTCTGCCGTACTTAAGAGCAAACCAAGAAATTTGATTGGGGGACTGCACGGTCTTCGCGGGGAGTTCACTCTTAATCATACCTGTCAAGGCTCCCAGGCAAAACTATTTTTTTCTTACAAAACAGCCACCATGTTTGTTACCATGGTAATGTTGAAGAAAGGATCATCTGAAATTTAGGAAAAGAGATTAAAACTTCTCAACGTTGCATCTTTTTGCTTCTCTAGAACCACAGCTACAGTATTTATGGAACCTTTGACGTTGAAATAATCTAATATGTTTGAAACAGCGGACGTCACTCTCAGCTAAACAGGGCTGAGGATAAATGCGCGCTGCAGCGCGCGAAAATTTTTGAAGTTAAAAATAGAATTGGTACAGATCTTACTTGCTTAAATCTGATAAAGAGCCAGGTGAAGTACTCTCTGTGTATATCTATGTCTTCAAGTAGTTTTTGGTTACCTCACTTTTACGTTTCATGTCACAAAAGTGGGGGAGGGGGATGTGTTAGCGTCCCCTCCTCTCAAAAAAGTGGAGGAAACATGTCTCCGCCCCCAAATCGACGCCCATGTCTGTAATAACTTCATGGTGTGGGATATATGAGGTTATTGGGCTGAAGCAATTCTTGGGCTGATAATTTTAGGACACAACAATATGCTTTTCATGCAGAATTCATGTCTTGTGGGGTCGGTTCATTCCCTCTGTCAGAACGGTGAAACAGGAAGTATGCACACAATATTCCAGGACGAATAGAAAGTGTTCTTTGTAAACTATTTTCAGGAATGTTTTTTAAAATAAAATATGCATTATATAAATTTCATAATTGCTTGTATGGACTTCACTTTACCAAAATTTCTACTTCCCATAGGCCTAAGTTTTCTCACAAGGCGTCAGTCCCAACAATAGCCTTGCCCTTCCAACTGAAAACAGCTTTTATGAATATTAATTATGTTGGCATGTAGTCAAGTTACGTCATCGAGAGAGCTGATACAGTGCTACTATTACTTTATTTTGTTTAATTTTTCTTGAATTTAGTTTTGTCGCTTCCTTTTGTTAACTTGGTGAATAACTACTAAATTCTGCGCAACGTTCCAATTTTTTATTTCTGAAGCTATCCGTATCCGCATGACGGTCATCGAGACCGGAAGAGAACGGTTCAAGAGTTTGCGCTTCTTGTTTGGCTTTCAAATTTACGTAGCTTGATGCTGCTCAGTTTCCTTTCTTGGACCACGCACAAAGGAGCAGCGTTTTCTTGATGATACTATAAGGGACAAATGTTATTTTCAAGTTTTAGCACTTGATATATAAATATATATACATAGGATATATGGTCAAAAGCTCGATTTTCAACTATCATTATTGTGTTTTATTTGTAACATTTCAACGCATGTATCTATGTATTAAAACGACTTCATGCAAGTGACGAAAATAGTAAAGGGTAATTTGGCAAAGGGTGAACTCTTTCGTCGTAATGACAAGTCACTGAATGGTATTTGTCCCGCAAAGCTGAGCGACTTCAAATGTGAGAGAAGCCTGTCGATTTTGAATTACAAAGTTTACTTCGGGTTACTTCTGGGTTATTCATCAATTTATATCATCTATGTAGTATTTTGTCTGTTGTACATGATACTGGTACATTCTGACATTTCACTGTGTTTCAGTCATAAACCCATGAAGAACTTTATGTGGGGTCGCAGTTGATTTATTCCAGAGCAAATATACGCTTTTAGCAGATGTCTGGAGGTATACAAGGGGAGTTTGAGTTGAGAAGGAGAATGTGCTTTATGTTCGACGTGGAAGGGGCTTGTGACGTCGGCAACTGTGAAATAAACTGTTATTAATTGTTATTTTAAAAATTATGTGCAATAGTATACAAAATAATGTCTGAACCTAACAATTGCATTAAATTTAGAGTTACAATGCTTAACAGTTTAGAGAGGAGACTTCTACACTTTTCTTCTATAAATTGTGTAGAGTGTATTCACGTGACGTCACAAATGGTACGCCTCGTCCAATGCCGGGCAAAAGTATAGGGTTTTTACTGTATTAGTGCAACGGTATACATGTGGGGCGTTACCTTCTTCTGAACTAGCTATATACAATATGTTGCGTACTACACTAGTGTTGCCCGCCAAAAAGAGGCGGAACTTGTGACGTCAGTGAAGTTAGTTGGAGTTTTACGGCCCAGTTTCAACCTATTGGTTCAAGCTGAGCCCGCCACGGCTTTTTCCAGTTGTAGCTCACTGGTTTATTTTCCCTACTTCATTGTTTATACGGAGCATCACGGTTGGCAACGGCAGAACGCTCCATGTTTAGAGTCTTCGGTATGACTCGACCTGGGAATCGAAACCGGACCTTCCGCGTGAGAGGCGGATGCTCTACCGTTAGATCAAACACGCAGTCAGGACGTTAGTGAAATATGAATGCCCTAGGATCCACATTTTTGTGGCCGCCCATCTTAGACTCGATGCTTTTGCGCTAGTACGCCTACGTACAAAGAAAAAATACAAGTAATTGACTTATTGATAAGGGCAACGGTCACCCTGCCATAGAATTTTGCTAAGCAAATGCTAAAATGCAGTAATTGGTTCTAATAGCAGAAAAATCCTTTTCTTCTGCGATATAGTATTTTCAAGCTTAAGTTATCAACAAATGGAATTTGAGAAACAGTTTCAATATCTTTATTGTACAAAGGAATGTATGGGTCTCATCCTCTGTGTGATAGTGTTTTAAGAATGAGGATAGCTCGTTCATAGTAATTTTCGTTTACAGCATCTCTTTAAAGTGTGACTTGAATCTAGTCTCACCGAAAGGATTTTTTGAGGACGACCGTAGGAAGTAAGCTACATAAATTCGTTCATTATTACACTACAAAACATGATTAGCAATGAAATATTTATTTTGCCACCCCTCTCTTTGCAAACACGATTAACTTCTAAAGATGTTTAACAGCTGAACACTAAATATTTTCCAATTAACTATTTATGAAAGTATAATTAAATTAATTAAGGTATAAAGACGAAACATTTAGGAATAAGACACGTGTTTTTAGCATATAAATGTGCTTAAAAAGTGGGAGTAACCCCCCGGGGCGGACGAACTTTTCTCGTCCAGCTCATCGCTACGAAAAAATCTAGGGGAGGTGGCCTAAGGGGTGGCCGACACAAAGACCCTACGTAGGCTCAAGTGGGGGCAAAATCTGTTGAATTCCTAAACACCTCTTTTGAGTGTACAGACATTATTATGATTATGGAATACACATGGCTATGTCAGTCTTTCAAAATAAGACATTGCGACTTATGGACTATATAGATGAATCCAATCAGCGCTTGTGTTTAGTGACCGTAGGCAGTCATTAATGGGGTCCATCAACCTTAAGTCGTCTTCAATTATTATCTGCATGAATTTCAAACCCACATATTCAGTGAAATTGAAGGAATCAAGATACAATTTAGTTTACAACCTTTTTATGATACAAATCAGCAAGAAAATTGAAGGATAAAAACACCCCTCTTCTGGCCGACTGAAATCAGACCATCACTTACTGTCCGGATTCGTCAATAGGTCTCTTTGTCAGATTGGGGCATTCTCATAAAAGAGATAAAATTGTTCATGTAATTTTACCATTTTGCCTATTTTGCCTGTTCTATCTATTTCATCCCCAAATCCGCGTTTTACGAGAATAAAATTTAGAGCCCCTCACAAAAATTTGTCCATCTAATGCAATTTCAAAATGAGCGGCAGGTTAATTGTCATAGCTACCTCATCTAATCGGTGGTTTGTAACTCTGTGAGTCTGCGTTCAACCGACTGCATGGTCAAGTGTTTTTGAGCATCCGATTTGCAATCAGGACGGCCTGGAGTTCGACTCCTAGCCGGGTCATACCGAGGATTTTGAATATGGAACCTACTGACATTGTTGTTGATTCTTATCACATGTATTAGTGGGAGAAACGAGCGAGCGAGCAAATACCGGAAAACAAAAAGCTTCGGTCGGTCCGCCGACCAAAAGAGAAACAGAGCCGTAAAACTCGATCTAACGTAACGCTGTGTTTGAGAACACGAATGCTTTTGAGTGGTTTTTGAATTTTTGCGAGACCTTGTTCTTGTTAGGCTGTCAAGCCTATACAATATGAGCTGTAAATTGAACCCCATTTGTGTTTCTCCCAAACAGTAGAATCTCCAGAATTGGTAATTAAATTAAGGAATTAATGGAAAATACTAATAGTAATCTTTCTCTTTCCTTTTAATTTTCAGAGGCCGATAACAGGTCCACTTGTGTTTACTGTGCTATCTCTGGTTCTTGGTTCGTCGTTTCAGTTTGGATACAACACAGGTGTTATAAATAACCCACAAAGTGTAAGTTTATTACTACATTGATCATCTCGAATTCCTGCATATCACATTATAACCCCCCCCCATATCCCATTTTAAATCCGCACATGCGTAATGTAAAATCACGCACATCCCATTTTAATCCTGTGCATCGTCAAACCCGGCGTATTCCATTTTAAGGCTTCATATCACATTGTGCACTTGTACATATCACATTGTGAATTTAAAATACAAATAATTCCATTTTAATTCCCTACGTATCTCTATGTAAATCCCTACAGATCCCATTATATTCGTACATATTCTATTCCATTTTAAAACCCTACATATTCCCAGTTAAATTTCTACATTTCACAATAAAACCTCTACATATCCCATTTTCAAACCCTGGATATCCCCTAGTGAATTTCTACATATGCTATAGACCTTGTAAATATGATGTCACAGGGCAAAAAGTACGCCCTCCTTTGGGGCAAAACAAATCAATTCCGACAAATGAAGACAGCTGATTTGTCAACCAGTCGAACACGTACATATATAGTTGGTAGGCCTACAGGTGAAGGACAAATCCTTCTGCGTTCTTCCACTTGTTCCATTTTTTTGCCCGAAACTCCGAAAGTATGATGTCAGTGTGTCTCAATGCATAAGGTCTATTGTAAAACTCTTACATATCTCATGTGAATTCCCTGTAGACATGTATATCACCGCTAAACAACGCTAAATGCTATACCCACCGTAAATATTATAAAAATTAACACTAAATGTTATACCCACCGTAAATTTGATAAAATTTAACGCTTAATGTAATAAACGACTCACCCTAAATGTTATGAAAATTAACGCTTAATGTTATACCAGCCGTAAATGTAATAAAAATCAACGCTAAATGTAATAATCCTATCGTTCGATCCTTTACAGTTTGTCTGTTATGCCATCGTCTTCGCCGGTTTTACCCGCCCACCTGCCGACTCCTTCGCCCCATTTTACTGCATATTTCGCCTTTCGGAGCGTTTTCAGCCATTTGTACAGCTTTTTGCATCAAACATGTCCTTAGCTGCCACTATGAGCAATTTTATTGAAAAAAACGCCTTTTCGTTATATACACGCGCGGTGCGGAGCCTTTCAAAAAATTCCATCGCCGGAGCTTTCTTCACACATTAAGACTTATGTGCGGTGGCCACTCCATATTCACAATCAACCATATTCATTCTTTTTTTACACAGTTCTTAGGCATACCGGTATAAGCTGACCACGCCTTCTCAACGTACCGTGGATCCAAAGCCAGGTAACACACTCAAACATGAATACACACGCGCGCACACACATGGGTACTCCCATATGTAATGTATACCCCAGCGAGAATGCATCATTAACACGGGATACAACATGAAAACATTTTACCAAAGTTCACCATTTCCTTGTATAAACCTTCAAGTAGCATTGCTGAGAACTTGAGAAATAGAATCAAGCATTGTATCCTATGCAGACAGAGGACCGCGTGTTTGGTCTAACGGTAAGAACATCTGTCTGTCTGTCTGTCTGTCTGTCTGTCTGTTACATTTAGCGTTGATTTTTATTACATTTAGGGGGAGTCCGATTTATTACACTTAGCGTTTTTTATAACAGTTACGGTTGGTATAACATTAAGCGTTAGTTTTTACAACACTTACATTGGGTATGACATTTAGCGTTGTTATAACATTTAGCCGTGATACAGACATGCTTCATTTGCATTTCAAGCACTGTCCCTGAACCAACTCGAAATAACTGGATTCCATTTGATCGTAGGCCTTTACGGACAAGTTCCACAGTGTTTAGAAAATTACTCCTAATGTTAAGCAGTTAGTGGTATCACAAGACAGTATACCAGCTTGCAAATGAGTTGGAGTCACACCTGAAAATTTTGCTTTGAAATCATGATTAACCTCCTCGCAAAATTGATTGAGTAAATGACCGAAGAAGTGTGATTTTCTATGAAAAGAGGTTTTAATCACCCAGTGTATTAATGAATTGATTATCGCAATAGTTAGTAGGAAATACTAATTAATTTGCATGAAGCCATGGAGATTGACTATTGATACCAAATAGTCCGTGTGAGCCTGTGCTGTGGCTGACTTATACACAGAAAAAAATAAGAGAGTCACTTTCCTAAAACTGAGTCAAGTTATCCCCAAAGTAACTAACTTAGTGTAAAGTAGGTCACTATGGGGACAAACTGACTCAGTTTTAGAATAGTGACTCACTTTTCAATTTTTGTGTAGACTTTCGCTTAACACTCTGTCACCCATGCTGTTTCACAGTAAGACTCCTTTAGATATTATTCTAGATAAATGAAGGAACTTTTCCCCATCTTTCACAAAAACCCATCTTTGATTCAGACACCTGTACTTACCGAGAGACTTGCCCCCACCTAAAAAAACAATAGAAATTAGGGCAAATCATGTCAATATCAACGAACCATTTATTCTGATCAAAATTCTTGCCACGGGTTTGCAAACATAAAAAACAAATCAATGCAAACATCGTTCCCCCCTTGGTAAACGTCTCCAGTCTCGGGAAAGTGGAGTTCCATTATCGTTAGTCAGAATTATTATCGAACTAAAATTCGTATGTTGTCCCTGCATAGTTTTCGGGAAAAATATTTTAAAATGCAGAATTTACCAAACCGATATTACTTAGCCAATCCTTCATGCTACATTATATTTGAAGTTTGACAACATGGATATTTTTTACCTTATTTCGGGATGGGTTAATTTATTTTCATTTCGTTCACAAAATCCTACCGGACTGAGAGCGGTATGGTGAGTTTTAAATAACCGGTATCGGATCAATATCGACCAATGTGACGAAGTGTCATCATGGATGATATTGGTAATCAATTAATATCGACTATTTAAGACGTAAGTTCAAACTAAACCTTTTTTGGCTTTTTCTCTGGAAGTTAGTAAAATTCCTAACGTGAAGGTCATGACTGTCAACGGAAAGCTCGCATATATACATGGGGAAAGGTCCCCCGAAAACTGCTTGCAAGTTGCTATTTATATGAACATTTTGAACACATTTCGCACCCAAAATCTTTTTGCATCAGCCGCTTGGATGAGTCATGGACTACCTGTATAAATGAACTCCCTAAAACGTTCTATTTGTAGCCGTATATAGGCAAACAACTTTGCTTGCTCTACAGGGTAAATTATGAAACAAGATGAGATTAGAGTAGAACAACGCACGTGATGTTGTTTTTAAAATGTAGGTTAGGGACAGTGTTTGACAGTTCCACGCACATGGCGTACAATGCACAGCTACAAAATAACCCACATCAGGCTGTCAGGAAACGCCTCCATCTCACTTTGAAAAATCATCTCGCTATTAATTATCTTCATATCATCAACGTTTCATTAATAAACAGGCCCAGCAATTCGGTTTGATAGGGATTAATTATCTGCATTAAATTCAAGGTTAAAATTACTACAAAATATGGAAATGAAACCGTCTCCCAAAGATTTATATTTCACGCACGCATATAGCCAGGAGACTATATGCAATGTTGCTTAAAAGTTGATATACAAACAACAGAATACGTGTATACGCAATGCCGTCGCTAGGGTGCTGCGTTTAGGGGTGTCACGGTCCAAAATTCCAACTTGTTGGATGTTTTTCCAGCTGAATGGAAGGAATGCCAGACTAATTTTGGGCAGTACGAACACCTTTATTCGTCTAAAAGAGATAGAAAGATAGAAAAAACATGGCCCAGAAAGCAGAAATCGGATTCTCTCTAGCTTAAATAAAGAAACACGCCAATCTACAGCACTTGATATAATAGAAAAAGTCGTAATGAGTCCAGTCGGAAAACGTGCAAGACCAAGTATGAGTTAGATGGATTTTTAGGGTTCATTTTCTAACCAATTGGTTTAAAGGGCCAATCCTCTCACCCAAAACTAAACGTCTTTTAGGGGGTACAGAAACTCTCCATTGGCCCAGCTTTTTGATTGACTGTTAATGCAAACAATGTAGACTACCGAAGCTTGTATTACACAGCATGAACTGTACGAAGAGTGTTTTGATTATACACATAGTTTTTTATACTCACCCTGAAGCAATAAAATGAGAGTGTGACTAGATAAGGATGAATTTCAGACCATTGTGGGAGGGGCTTAAGTACGAAGGTTAGGAGAATTGGTACCGGTACTGTTTGGGGTGAGAGAACTGGGCCTTTAAGTCGAGCGGGTCACGGACTTTTTCTGAATTTTGGCTCACCGGTTCGCTTTCCGTATTCCATTGCTTACGCTGAGTACCAAACACAACGGCATGAGAGGTTCTATTTTTGTCAAGTGGTACTCATATCCCTTCCAGTAGTTCAGCAGTAAGTGACAGTAACACTAAATGTGGTGACGAAATGACATTTCATTCACGAGGTTTCAGCAATTCAGCTGTGAATATTTGAAAAAGTGTGGCAGAAGGGGAGGGGTGGAGAAGGAAACTTTTAATAGAGGTAAAAGCTCCCGTGTTAAAAAGGTCAACGGGTGGAAAATATTACTAAAACGATTCGTAGCGTGCACCGCGACCCATGGGATTAACGGTTATATGATGAATAAGAATAAATTAAATATCACCTAACTGGATATCTTTTTTTTAAGGAGTCAGTTTCTACTGTTTGGTCTAATACTTCAGTTTTGAAATGTTGCAATATTCGTATCGCTCGTACAGCGTCGTTTATGCTTCAGCTTTGGGTGTATGATTCAAAAAAAGTGAAAGTCTGAGACGGTCTATGTGAATCAGTCTTACTGCACCATGCGTCGTAATTTAATGGACAATAAAGTATAAATCAAATGTAGAGGCATGTAAAATGCACGAACAGAGCAAAATGAAGGGCTATGTGTGGGATATATTGTTCTTCTGCCGGCGAGGAGTTGGCGAAAGCTAGTATTTAAGAGCGCGACCAGTCACCCCAATATTAATTTGAAACAAAAGCTAGTTCTCAATAGTATTCATCTTCCACATGCCTCTTTTGTATTTCAAGACTTAAGTAGTGTACTTCTAAAATAAGGCAATGATTATGCCTCATAAATTTCACAGTTCGGAAAGAAAAATATTGTCACATGATTCTCTATAGAGCCATTCATGGAATAGGATAGACTGTTATGAATTGGGGGAATGCTCTTTCCCCTTTAAAGTCTCGAACATGGCAAATGATTTAAGTTGTCTGAGAGATGGGCAGTCAGGCGCGTTCTCGTTGTTTTGCATTAGGGAATTACTTTGACGTACTGTCTGCTGATGTCAAGATAAGATTATATGCTGGTTCAGTTAAGGCCTAAATTTATGTGGTCACTTGGTGGAATGATTCTAGATCAAGATATCTTTTTCAAAAGTCGACATGATGGGCTCATTTTTCAATTTGTTAGATGCCGGTTTAACGACACAGCAACACGAATCTGTAGTGTCAGCTGGGGAGTTCAGTAAACTTTACAGGGGAGCAATAGTAGCCATTTGGCTCCTTGCATTCGTGTGGCACATATGCATTAGATATTTACACTACTGTGTTGTTTTTGCGTAAAAACCTTATACCGATATTTTCTTTTAATTCTCTCGCTCTTCAAAACCGGCATGCGGGAGACTTATGCGGCCATGGTGAAAAATGAGCGTGGATCCCCCTGTTTTCTCTTTAAACCATTTTTTCTCTAAAAACAATTTTTTCTCTAAAAAGGTTTTTTTCATAAAAATACGAAAAAAAAATAATATGATATTCTAAAAACATTTTTTATTTAAACGAAACAAGAAAAGACTACGGAGTCCGGGAAGTGACATGTGTGTGTCGCATTCCATTTAAACACAGTTGTTGTTTTCTAGTATTTCGTTTCGTTTCGTTTCGTTTGTTTTTCAATTGCAATTCATAAACTTACATAAAAAGAATTACAGATAAATAAATGATAGCATATCAAAAGAAAAAAGGATCCAGTTAAAGCTTAAAGTTTTTCCAGTCTGGTCCAATTCAGAGTTTTTGTTTCAAAATAGTAAAACAATACATCATGCAGTAAGTATAAGATCGGTATTGCGTAATAGCGCACAAAAGCATATACTGGGTGCAGGTTTGACGGATGTCATGGTTTTGTTGCGCTATGGGTAATTTCGGTGATTTGCTGGGTTACTTTGAAAACCAATACTACTTTTGATTTTGCCTGAAACTGGTCTTAAATGATCCTACATTACTTGGAATAATTTTATTGAATTTTCTGTGCTGTCTAAGAGACTGCAGAATTGTTCGTATTTCACAACTCTCAAGTTCGTATACGGGGCAAGTCATACCATTTAGTCCCTCTTTCGACCAGAGGGGGACATTTTTTTAATAGTGTTTCTGTTGAGACCAGCATATCTGAGACCAAGACCGAGATCAGAATCTGTCGAGACCGAGACCGACAAGGTCCGCGACCGAAACCGAGACCGAATGTACATGTTGTACAGGAAAATAAAATGTCCAAAGTTCTGAATACTTTCTTACCTAACTGTATTACGCTATGCTCTGAAAACGTCACATAGCACGAAGCGTGCATTGTCATTGTTTTATTTTATAATATAGACGAATCCGGACGGATTGTGATGGTCTGATTTTAGTCGGCCATTACTGGGGTCCATCACCTTTAATCTTTAAATTTCCTTCCTTGCCTATTCCGTGAATGTTGTACACTGAAGAGTATCTTGATTTTCTCAACTTCACTGGATATGATTATTTGAAATTCACGTAGACAGTAAATAAACACGATGAAAGGCTGATGGACCCACTAATGGCTGCCTACAGTCACAAAAAATGAGCTCTAACCGGATTCGTCAATACTAAACATAGAATTCATAACTAAACCTTATCCAAGTATTTTGCTAATGTGGTCCTCCTTACTAAGTTGGAGTCAGTCAGTGCTGCAGGCGTTTAGTGTTGTGAATTTGATGCAGCTTGATTTATGAAAGTGAGTTTGTCCAAACCACAGAGTCGCAGAACGCTATATAGTTAAAAAAAACCTGGTCCTCTCGCCTTAAACATGTTTAAATTCTCCTAACCTGCTTTCTTAAGCGACAGCCCCTCCCGCCATTGTATAAAATTCATCCTCATCCAGACACAATCTCAGTATTGCTTTAGGTGAGTAAAGACCCCAGTGTGTAATCAAAACCCTCTTAGTATTGCAATATGAGCTTCAGTACTCTGCATTTTTTGATCTAGCTGTCAATCAAAGAGATGGGCCAATCGAGACTTTCTGTAGACTACCGTTCAAAAATTGTAGTGTGTGGTGAGAGGATGATCCCTTTAATGTCAAGTTTTCCGTTGGACCAAAACAGAAACATGGACTACTCGCAACCTCTCAAAATGCATTCGAATATTGCGCTTGAGGAAGATGATTGTTGAAAGCATGTCTGCAAAGAATGTGCTCGATGTGGGACAACGTGAAAACTTTAATATGATATGGTATATTTGGTCATCCGTTTTTTTTTACGATTGAGCCAAGTTAAGAGTCGGTAGTAGTGAGATTAAGTAAAATCCATAATAGACACAAATGAACAGCACTGAGAATTTAGGGGAAATTCAACAACACACTGTGAACACGCAGTACAGTGCAGCATGACTGCCACTACTCATTACACTGAGTAACCTAATTTGTGTGATAGTCCAATGAGGTACTCAGTTACACTATCCTTATTGACCAAGTTAAAGACCAACTCAACAACTCACAGAAGAAAGTTTAACCCTGGAGTGTGTGGACCCAATACATTCATACTTTTTTCTCAATGATTGGCCATAAGGGCCCGAGACCGCGACCGAGACCACAGGGTGTCGAGACATAGACGGAGACCGGGCGGGAAAACCGGCCTCTGGACGGGTCTCGAGTTTCTACAACCCCAACCCAACGCGGATGGTTTTATTTCAAATCATCCTTTGAATTTAGAGAGTATCCTTAAAAATAAATAAAATTAAATGTCGCACAATGCTTGCAGTAGGGAAAGGTCACAAAGATTTTAGGGGAAGCACTCACAAAATCTCAAAGTGAGACTTTCTTAATTGCTGAGACAACGTTCAAGTCAAACGTTTACAAGAATAAGTAATATTGTGCTTGTTTTTCGCTCTTTCAGGTTATTGAACAGTTCCTGAACGAGACTGGAGAAAAAAGAACAGGGGAATGGATGGAAGAGACCAAGATCAAGTTTCTGTGGTCAACAGCAGTGGCCATTTTTGCTGTAGGTGGAATGATAGGTTCCCTTACTGCTGGAACATTTGCAGAAAGGTTTGGAAGGTAATGGACAATGAAATTTTACTTCTACAAGTCCTTGTTTTTAAATCAAAATATTGTTGTGTATGAATATAGGCTATAACTGTGGACTTGCTCAAATTATAAAAGGATAATGTACCTTCGGGGTTAATGATGCGCCGTCGTACATCACTTGCATTACCCCCCCCCCTCCCCGGGATATATCCCAATATATGCTCCGATATCTCTTTCTTCAGTTGTTTCAAAATCCCTACAGCCCTGCAATCCAACGTCTCTATGTTTCGACAACCCTATGTTTCGACATCTCTATATTTCGAAATATCCCTGTTTCGACGTCTCTAGGTTCTGACAAAAAATTACTTTGGCGCCGGGAATGATGTTCTTTGGGGCCATGGAAGGTGTCCTTTGGAGGTGAAAAAGTGTACTTGAGCAAAGTATGATATTGTAATTTGGCGCCGATGAAAAGGTACTGGGGACAACGTACATTATTTATCGGCGTCAAAGGAGGCTACACGTTCATATCGGACTACATTATTGGAACGGAGCCAAATTACACTTGGTTTCGGAGCCGAAGTACAATTCTGTGCCGCTACATCTAGATGTCGAAACACAGAGACGTAACCTGAAGCCGACCTTGCTAAATCCTTAATCCTGTACAAATGCACTTTCTATCGTTGTTTAACCTTTATTCATCCACATTTTAGCGTTACGTATGATCATACCTTTCATTAAAGACACAGCTAGTTGTATCATGAGTAGAACTAATAATAAGACTCCTATACAATAATCGAATTTACAATACAATTGCATCTCAATGGATATGCATCGTTAATGTTAGTTGATTAGTTGGAAGGATAACGGTGTTACGTCTCAAGTTAGCCTATGACCCTGTGGTGTCATCTAGCTTCACCCACAGCCGCTTGTCGAGTTGTGGAGAACTGATTTGCTTCCCTTACTCCATCGCAGTGCGGAACATCATGCCCATCTACAGAAGATCCCGTTAGTTAGATAGAGTTTTATGGCTCAGTTTCAACCAATTGGTTCGAGTCTAGTCGGTCACGACCTTTTTTCCAGTTGTTGCTCATCTACTTTGCATTTCTTATGCATTTCTTATGCTGAGCACCAAGTTTGGTAGAAAGTTCCGTTTTTAAGGTATTCGGTATGACCGGGCCAGAGCTCGAACTCCCACTGCAAGTCTGATGCTCTACCCACTTTGACCATGCCCTTGTCGTTATTGGATGCTTCCTAAAAAGATAAAATGTTTTTCCACATTGTTTCCCATCTTGAGAAGGATGAAGGGTCTTGTTTCTTCTCAAACTCTCTTGCCAAATTTATGTCGCTCTTTGCACCAAATAAATGTTCCATGATGACGTAATTGCAGCCATTTTTCTCTTTATACCAGGAAAGGAGCTCTGATGCTAAACAACATACTAGCAGCCTTGGGAGCCGCTCTAATGGGTTTTAGTATGTTGGCAAACTCTTATGAAATGTTGATTATTGGCAGGCTGGTAATCGGTGTCAATTGTGGTGAGTAATGTAGACAAGTTGGGAAATTTGGCGGTTTTAAATGGGTCACAAGGTCAAATGTACCACGACAAACACTTTGCCTGTGTGCGCATGTGCAGAGTATGACTGAGTTTACTCGGCGAAGTGTATGTACATAATTCCTGCCGCATTGGCTGCTGTGGTATATCAATGTGCAAATTCTAAATGGGAATAAGTGGACAACTGCCCCGAAGATAGAGGTGCAACTTCACCTTTGACTCATTCCCAAAATGCCTTGCCATTGAACTTTTCCCAACTGGCTTATAAGGGTTGTTTGAGTAGGGGCTTTTAAGTCCATTTAAGGTCATGGTCATTTTTAAATCAAAAAGTGTGTCTTCTGCTCACTTCCTAAAGCGACATCAATTGGGAAGTTGATACTGTTTTACTCCCAAATGAACTTTTCGAACAATTTTTTGCCCACAATAGCCCTTTGGAAGTTTGCAGACTTTTTTTATGTTGGATCAACTGGATGTGACTACTGCAGTGTGAAAAGCCCTTTGAGAGAAAGGGGGTGATAGACATTTAGTAAGTAGAGAAAAAAGCATATAGGCATAGGGGAAGACAAATACCAAGGGATGAAGAATAGTTCCTTTGAGAGGGATCAATACTTTTGTTGATATTTATGATGTGAAAATAGTAAAGTAATGTTGTCTCATAAAATTTTATATTCTGTTGGAGGACTGAATCATTTGTTTTATTTGCTTTATTACGAAGCAGTCGTGATAGGGGACGTAGCCGCAGGGGTCGGGGAGAACATTCCCTCAAAATGTTTCAAACAAAACGGTTTGCACTGATGGATTTTAATAATCTTATCCAAATAAATCACCAAAACTAAACCTTCTCGTATAATTTTTTTAAAACTGGAAAATCTTGCACCTTATTGTATGAACGCTAGGCTATTTGACCTTTTCGCAAGGTGTGTGTGTGTGGGGGGGGGGTATCTTTCCCTTAAGACCTCTCCAAGATACTGTCAAACTCCTGAAGTGATATGTTGCCCCAATTGATTAATCTGGCAGCGGGCCTGGAATTACAAAATTTGTGCCACAAAAACCAATGACCATGCAGTGCCATATAATCGAAATTATAGGCGTTTCTTTTCTTTTTCTTTGCTAATTAGCCAGTCTCGGTCATCTGTTATAGTCGCATTTCTTTAAATATAATAACTACAAATTATGTTACAAATAAACACTTTTCTGTGACTGTATTGAGATGAGCGCAAATAAGATGTCTTCATTTGCTTAAAAGCAGTCAATCGTCACTCCAAACTATGATAGCACCCTGATAGTTATACCGAAATTCTCAGTCGGCCCAGCTTTTTTAATTTACACAAACTTGAAAAATGAAGAGTAGCTCGAATTATACGGTAAGCACTGAGAGCGCTGTGATTTTACATTAGCATTAGCTAAAACCTTGAATACTCACCAGGATATTCCCTGACACAATAAACTAGGATCGTGTCCTGATAAGGATGAATTTATGACAGTTGTGGGAGGGGCTTGAGAAAGTAGGTTGGGAGAACTGGACATGTCTAGAGTGATGTATAACTGCCTTTAAGGGCCATTAATATGTTTATTTTGCAAAGTATTGTTTAAAAACTACAACGCATCTCTATAAAATGTTTTAGTACTTGTATATACCGTGCTCTTCCCTTTCATTCACATAGGAATAAACACAGGCATTGTTCCTATGTATCTTTCGGAGATATCCCCGGTCAACCTTAGAGGTGGCATTGGAGTAATGCATCAACTTGCTACAACTTCTGGAATTCTCATTTCACAAATATTAGGATTGCCCGTCGTCCTAGGTGAGTTCTTTAATAGTCTCAGGATACTTGGAAAGTGATGAATTCAATTCATTCAACTTCTCATCCCTTTCTCTGAGAGCGTTGTAGATAGCAGCATATGTAGAAAGAGGTCATGCACACAGACCTATCTGCTACAATTTCTTACAAGGTTGCGAATGGCCAAATCGACTCTTAAAAAAATTGAAATAAATTTTTTTTTTCAAAATTATGATTAGGGTTATGTTTTAGGTTAGGGTTACGTCAATGATATCACTTGACATGTGTCAAAGTAACAAAATATTCGAAAATTGTCATTTTAGATTTAGGAAGGTCGCTTATTTCCCATCAGCCGATTCTTCCGTTGGCATGATTTGTCCATTCCCAAAATGCCACAAAAATGTCGCTACCCGTCTTCTCCAAAGTTCTAACACACTGCCAAAAAAACGAAATCAAACGTTAACTCTTTAAGCTGCTTCTCTTCAAAGAATAGTCCAGAACCATTTTTTTTGATATGTAAAAAGGAATATGTTTGCAACATTCTGGTAAAAGTTTCATTCTGGCCGCATTTTCAGTTCTCGAGATATTAACAATTAAAGTTGACTCATGAACTTAGAGTAAGAAAGTGTGATGTCATCATGATTTCACATTGTTGGCTAATGTTTTATTTTTCTTTATTTTACATCCTATTAGTTTGACCTTGTTAAACAGTGCACATCGCCCCTTGCATTGGTTAGGAATGTTGCTTTGCCCTTAAGGCATATAAAGTTTTAAAACATTGCTAAAGAGGCACATATGGTATCAATATGTCAAAGTTTAGTTGTATAAAATGGGTGGTATAAATCATAAATGAAAACAAAACATTAGCCAACAATGTCGACCCATGCATGCCATTATGGTTGCTTGCTTCAAGTTCATTTATGAAGAAAATTTGGCGCATTCAGTTGCTATCATCTCGAGAACATGAGAAATTAATAAAAAATTTACATGAATGCTTAGCATATGTCCCTCCTTTACCTTAAAACATATCAAAAATAAATTTGGCCCGGTCTTATTCATTTAAAGAGGGGAGGCACAGAACGTTACGTGATCAGCGTATTGACTTTCAAATCCCTTTGTCATGAGTCTCAAAAGACAACATGATTTCAACAGCATCATGAGTCTCATCAGGCACCATGAGTCTCAACAGGTATCAGGAGTTGCAACAGGCATCACGAGAAACACCCGTAATGTATAATTATTACCTTCTCACAAGTCTCATTTGAATATTTAGTAAAGGCATAAATAAAGGTGATATTGCCCTATAAGAATTACATAACCAGGCAAAATTGAGGTGAATGCATCTTTACATTGATAAGCAATAGCCCCAAACGATATAACTCTAAATACATAAAAATCTACACGATAAGCATAATCTGATCTGACCCGGGTGTAGTGTTCGTAGTTTCCCATTCTTTCCAGAGCAATGCATTTTTTGTGTTTGTGTACACCAGGATGGTCATCAGTTCTACAACCCTTGATCCGTTCTTTTTAACTACTAAACTCTCCTTAAGATACAAGTGCATTATACATTCATAACATTATTATTATTTGGTCTTTGGCTGTCAGGTGAACGTGCGTTATCCTTGCATAAAGTCACTGCAATAGTTGATGTCTTCAATTAGATTAATCCATTTTGCTAGTGGATGTGCGGTTTTAATGTTTCATCTAAAAAAGAAAATTCGTTTTCTTTTTCGTCTTCTATATTAAAATGCTTCTGTGTATGTGAATGAAATAGAATAAAAAATTCTAAATCTGTGAATTAGAGCAGCATATTTCACTCCCTTGAAGGTATAATGCTTTCGCTGGATGCACTCGAAGACTGTACGTACCCTCCTGCCTCGCTTACATTAGCACCGATCATCTGGTAATACAACGTGTCAATGCACGATCCATTGTTGTTTAACCGGGGGTTTGTTATTTCGACGACTCTCTAGTTTAACCTTTCATAGGTTTGCTGTTTATATTTGCTCGAGTATAAATCCAGGCACCAACTGGGAACAAAACTTAGTCCAATTAGACACCACTGATCAATCAAACGCACTCTTATCGCATTTAAAGATATGGTCATATGAAAAGAAAAATCTGTTCGAAATTGTAATTCTTGCAAGTGGCGGTTTTCTAAAAAGTTTTACATTTTTCTAATAAAACGAGATACTTTAGGTTCCTTGATTAAGGATTACCACAGAAGATAGTTTCGGCTTCAAGATAAAGTCGGTCATTCTTCACTCAAAAGTACAATATTACCCTGGTGATACCCAAATTCTCAATTTTACCAGCACTTTGATTGACATCAAATTAAAAATAAAACAAATGCAGAGTAGCTCGTATTACTCAACATGCACGGGTTTGTTCTGATAATGTATTAGACTTAGAGTCTTTAATTTATTCTCACCATGGTAGTCCTGGAACAAATAAAAAACTAGGGTTATGTCTGGAAAAGGATGGAAAAATTTCAGACAGTTGTAGGAAGGGCTGTAAAATTAAAAAAAAAAAAAAAAAAAAAAACAGGCTAAGATAATTGGAACGCACTGTAAAGGGAGATAAATAGCTGCATTTAAATTAAGCATTCTGTCCTATAGGCCTTAATTCCATATCTTTGCTTCAGAAAAACTGTATAATATTAAAATCGTTTCCTTTTTTCTTAGGTACTGAGACATTATGGCCGTTACTTCTCGCTCTAACTGTAGTGCCGGCCGTTTATCAATTAGGTACTCTTCCATTTTGTCCCGAGAGCCCTCGGTACATGCTGATCACCCAAAATAAGGAGGATGACGCTAAAGAAGGTAAGTTTACAGACGAAGAAGGGGTTGGCAGGAGCCTAACCAATGGGGTAGTACGGGAACACCTTGCCCCCCCCCCCCGACGCCTCCCAAAAGGAAAGGGGGATCCTTAGACACAAACAGAGCACGTCAACTCAACAAAATCGGGAAACCTTTTCATCAACTCAAAAATTCGGGAAACTTCTTGAGTCTTGCCCCCGTACTGCCAGGACTAATGACGCCCCTGGTGTTGGTAAAGGGCCTGGGAAATAAAGAAAAGGATAAAACAACTTAAAGAGATTACATATGAGCATTTAGTGCGACCGTTCATAACCTTGAATAAAAAGTTTCCAAGGAACTAACGACAGAGGGAACAAGTTTGCGTTGTGCGCAACAGCACCGTGTAGATTATGATGCTTAGTTTTAGTTTTCACTTTGAAATAGCCTATCTGGTTCCAGGTATACAAAACTATTGCTTTGTGTACACCTTGATGTTTGCAACCGCTACTACGGTTAACATTCAGTTGTGCACTGAAGCTGATCAATTGTGCAATCTGCTGTGGTTCCGAAATGTAGTGTGATGAGATAAAATTTATATTTTCTAAAGTCCTCCCTACTCTCAAGCAAAGAGCTGCTCGGCGAAACCAAACTTTTTACTGCTTGTCGCGGAAACTATACGTCCACATGGAAAGACAACACTTGACCATTTACGCCACTGACCTGGCCCTCTGACCATGCTCTAGCCATTTACATCACTGATCTGGTCTTGTCTGTTAAGGAAGATAAATCTTAAATTACAGGTTTTGAGGTGAAAACCCTGAGTTAATTACAATTTTCCAAAATTGCTTATTATTAAGAGTTAGTTAGATGGAGTTTTACGGCTTATTATTAAGAGTGAAAGTTTGAGGATATTGTTTAATCTTCAACTGCCCCATGTGCACTAATCCGCCATCAAGTTAAAGTGATAATTGAGTGACAAAGTTCAAGGCCTTCAAAAAATCAAAGCACATTTTCTCTTTATTGGTGAAAATTCGATATCACTCGCAGTGTTGCATTTAGAATTTATATGACTTCTTAAAAATATTCAAACCACAGAACCGCATTGTATTGTGGGAAATCTGTGATGTCATAACGGCAGATTAATTGAACATCTTTTGTGTTTTTATTATGTCCACTCAAGCAAATAAATTAGCGGACACTTTTAAAGCGACGACCTTTGTGCTCACAAAATTTTCAGCTCAAGCTCTAACGAACATTTTTTCATGTTTCACTGGGGTGAAGTTTCGAGGTCAAATTAATTAGTTCAATTTTAAAGAACAACAAAAAATTTTGGAAATAATCTGCCGGTATTGCGTAACATTACGTAACATTGAAGCAACTGGGAGTCTGTCTTTTTTAAAACGATAACCTATCTCTTTAAACCGGAATATGTTGAGTTATGAACAAGCTATAGGCGTGGAGGCACTCTTTGCAGAGGTACTTCCATGGTGCAGGTGTGGGTTTTGAAGGGCCGTGAGATAAAAATGATTCTTTTATTTGAGACCCTCGATACTGACTCTGAAATGAGTCCTTTAAATGAGCCTATGGACTTAATTTTAATGATTGAATTTTTTCAGCTTTGGTATGGCTATGCAAAGACGATGATATAGATGACATCATCCAAGATATGAGGTCAGAACACGAGGAGGAACAAAAAGAGGAGAGAATAAGTATCCCTAAACTCTTCCAAGCAAAAGCTCTACGGATGCCTTTAATCATCAGCATCGTAATGCAACTTTCTCAACAGCTTTCCGGAATAAACGCTGTAAGTGATCAGCATATTTGACAATACTTAAAGTCTTTCTTTAAAACATTTTTTTTCACTTTTGGTTCCCCAAAACTGAAAAAAGGTTGTACAATCTACGAGATTAAACCATAAGTTATAAGTTGAAGCGATAAACCACATCTAAATAATTAGCTTATTGCTGAAAGACGAAATAATTTAATTGTGTATACTGTCAGTTTGTTATCTGGAAAGCTAAAATTGGTTTATGATAAGAAAGTTATCGAAAGAGGAGATTTACCTCTGATTGATATGTAATGATGAAATTTGTTGTATTAAAATGAGGAAGTAAGCCGACTTCCACGTGAAGACTGCTGTCTGTTTGTCTGTATGCCTATCTGCCTTTCTGCCTATCTGAATATCTGTTTGTCAATTTGCATGTCTATCTACCTGTTTGTCTCTTTGTCTATTTTCTCGTGAACTTAACCTATATCCTTGTTCAAAACTGTCTGTTTGGCAAGGAATTCTCCCTGTTTGTCTGTATGTATTTCGATCTGTCTGGTTTTAATATAAGTCAGTAGCTCTAATCACAGTCTGTTTCCGATTTGACTCAGCTGATATTCTTTTTCTCGTTAGGTGCTGTACTACTCAACATCAATTTTCATCGAGGCTAATGTGGACGAAGAAAAAAGCCCTTATGTTACTCTAAGTACTGGTGGCGTGATGGTCGTCATGACTATCGTATCTGTAAGCCATAGTAATAACACTGTTTAACAGATTTAAGGTTCTGGTTACATGAACATAACTTGGTTCATGATGCGAAGAGATTAATTGAAAACCTAAACACTAACCAGGATTCCCATCAAAATCTATTAAAATAGATTACAGTACAGGGTAATTTGCTCTTTAAATTGAAATGGAGTCACCCCAAATTGAACTAGTGCAGTTGACTATCCTGTTTAATGATTGGCTCTTTAGAGTCATGTGACAATATTTTGTCTCCTAAAATGTGAAATTTAGTTGGAGTAACTGTTTGATTTACTTTGAATATGTAAAACTGAAGTCCGAAAATATTATGAAAGATACTTTGGAGAGAAATGTGAAGATATTTGTGAGATATCGCAATTGCTTCAAAATAAGTTTGCGGGGACTGCTGTGGTCCTTTAATTACACATAGACTTACACTAAGCATGCAAATCTTGTAATGGCGAGACAGGGGCATGCCTAATGTTATCCTTTATTTTTGCAACCTTTATTTCAATGAAAGTTGTAAAATTAGTCTGATTTGAGGGTTTTATTATGTACTCTGATGAGTAACTAAGAGATATTTAATATATTGTTAACCAAGAAATGTCAAACAATCAACAAATTCTGCAGCAATCCGCGTCAGTAGTTTTGTATAGTCTAGAAATTACTGTACTCCAGAAATTTTCAAACTTTGGAGTGGCATATCTTGAACACAGTAAAAGACTTGCCTCTTCATTATTCAAACGGATTCTTCCCTGAAAAATCTTACAATTGAACAACGCAGTTTGCTGATATGTCTCCGTTTGTTGATACGTCTCCCCATACATTTAATAATCGCATATTAACTCAACATTTCCAAAGAAACACACACACACACAAATTGATGTAACTTATAGCGATATTGATTGAATCTTGATAAGAGGATTCCGTTTACACAATTTTAGTTACACAACTCGTCATTGCATTATTTCATAGCATTACTCTATTACCATTTATTTTTCAAATGAACAGTGTATTGATCTTGTGGCATCCTCCCTTTGGTAAAAATAAATGTGGGCGTAAATAGATGAAGCTGTTTGATTCCCCCAAAAATGATTAAAATTGTGATACTGCACCCATGTTTGTTTTACCACTTTGCTAATTAATTGAATAATGACGATATTTCTTCTCTCCACTGTATTGATAGTCCTACTTTTCCAGGGCATCATCGGTGGCCTACTTTGCAGGTTCAAACTTGAATTTTGTTTATTGTGGGGCACACGTGAAATATACAAACCGAGCTCAGCACATAGTGCATGGCATTCCTTTGTTTTCTTGGGATACGTGCATAAACCACGTACCATGAACCTACGTGTCTATCCAATGCGAAAGAAACTATAGGGGCCTGTTTATGGCAGATAATAATGCAATTTTTCATCAAAAAGGAAATTTATAACTAGTTCACGGTACCAAACCACACCTAGGAATTTCCCCTATGTTATGGATGGATTAAGAAAGAAAGATTTCACCAAATCTTCAGGAAAACTCAAATATCGAAACGCATAATGCAGGCGTGGGTTTGTTTAACCCGGCGGCGATTTGGAGGATATGCGCACATGCTATGGCGTTGCTTCTTGGGAAAGCAACTAGAGTACATCAAAGGGTGTGTGGGTTGTAACGGATATCTGAGTTTGTCACGAGATCTGTGCTCTCAAATGATCTATTCTTTCATTGTGTTCACTCCACGTGAAAAGCAATTAACACATGCTTAGGCTGGCCTCTTAGGTAACCCCAAATGTTATGTAACTTTTTTGTATTGTAATACATCTGTTACTGTCAATCAATTAATCAGATGTGAAAGGTGACTATATCAAGTGTGCGTGTAGTATTCTCTGTATCCTCCCTGAAATGACAACAGGTGATCAGGCAGAGAAGGAGGATAGAACAAAAGTAAGAAGGAAAGCTTCGTCATGATGTGCATAGCCCTTTATAAGAAATCCCGAAATTGCTTATTGCACCGCGGCGTTGGCAATCGATATTTATCATTGCCATGCACATATCGGCATATATTCTTCTGATTCGTATATGTTTCATTGCTCCTTCGGCAGATTCCTCTAATGGACCGTTTGGGCAGAAAAACACTTCATTTATTTGGTCTTAGTTTTATGATGTTCTGGGCCATTCTACTGACAGTGTTTTTATCTTTATCGGTAAGTACACTTTACCAAATTATTTAGAGAAAAAGAAACACATTTCAAACCAGCCCCGAAGCTGGAAAATATGCCGAAAGTGTGAGGAACGGGAGAAAACCGCATCGATAGATGGAGTGTTTCAAAGCGAGTGAGGCAAATGATGTATTTAATAGATGGCAATTTAACACTTTTTAAGAAGAAAATTTAGGCCCATAACCAGGCAACAGGACAGGAGTCTGAACGACATAGGATTGCCTTTAGTAAAATGTGATGGTTCATTTGCTACTTGAAACTTTCTGGCCCACAAAAAGGGGAAAAATGGCTGTCACCCCCTTTAATGTCAACGGACCTGTTTCGCACTCAATAGGTATAAGGTATACAAACAGCTAGGTTAAAATTAAATTTAGGTTAATTTCGATGGAGTTTAAGACCCAGGCTCCAACCAATTTGTTCATTTCGAGCCTGCCAGGGCCTTGAAATTAAGGAGAAACTGAGACGATCAAACTACCAGTCTGAGGTACAACGCTTTGCTCGAACTTGAGTAGTTTTGTCTCATTGGATAAGAACATGAATAACTTATACAACTAAACTCTTTACATGTGTCGTAAGCGAGAACATGAGTACCGGCGTAGGGTGGGATTTCAATTAAAATATGTCTTAAACCATGTACGCATATATGCGTGAGACAGCCCTTGCAACGATGGAAACGAAAAGTTTTGAAGGTAATTACTGTGTGATCACTGGAAAGTTGGGAACGCGTTCCGTCTACGTACATACTCTTCTCAAAAAAAGAAGAAGTTGGCGCTGTGTGAATACACATGTACAGAACAGAGTCCTATATTTAGATGCAACATAAATCAATTTGAATGAGTACGGTACTTTATTGTGTTCAAATTATTATTAGTAATCGTACTTCAAACGAGTTTTGAAATAAGAGCCATTTCATCCATCCTTACAGCAGTTTTTAATAAAGTCTAGGACAAACCCATTCGAACATAATATTTAAAATGCAGTGCATCAATCATATTCAGGGAAAATGTAACATCAGCAAGACGATTACTCAACGACAACGATAAAATCAAAATATTTCTGACACATGCAAATATTTACTACTTGACTTTTTTGTTTTCTCTTTGGTCTCAGTGGGAAGGATCTGCTTACGGAAGTATTGTCTGTGTGATGTTATTCACCGTCGGCTTCGCTATCGGTCCAGGTTTGTAGTAAAGGAGAATTATTTCGTAATTGATTCTGAATGCCACGGGCGTAGCCAGGATTTCATGTTAGGGGTGGATGAAATGATGAACGCTCTTCGTTCTGGAGGAGGGATCTAAGTATAGGGTTGTTATCATTCCCTTTGGAAAAAAAATGTTAGACTACGGAGGGTGGGCTAGAAGCAAAATGGTGGACTACATTCAATCTTTACCCTGCAGGGAGCTGCCACACACTAAAACGTACGGTTCAGATTGAAACGGAAAAGGATCAAATGGTCACTGAACAGAAACAGGAGAAAGTATTTGACTAAATTTGGTTTATTTTGAACCAAAAGTGGTTCATTTTGAACCGAATCTAGTTAAATATTTGAATCTAATCAGGTTCAGAGCCTATTTGATCCTTTTCCGGTTCAATTTTAACCAGACGTTCTGAAGTGCACTACTCTCTCCCTTTTTGCCTTTTTTCTCATTTTTATTTTTTCTTTCTTTTGTTCTTTCTTCTTCTTTTCTCCCCTATTTTTTTTGGGGGGGGGGACGACCTTCCCGTCGTCCCCTGATATGCCGTTGAAGACATGAAGCCTACCTGTACTCGCGCTCTCACTTTTCGTCATCTTTCATCCATGGAATCCATTTCATGTCCCACTCTGGAAGATGCTTCCTTTACACGAATGTGATGGGTAACCATCAGATTTATTGCTTCAATGAAAATTCGCTTCTTTATCCATCCAGTCGCAACATCTGCTTGTAAATGTGTAATGAAGCAATGTTGTAATCGAGTCCGGAGAGTCTGAGTCACGAGTCCGGCAATTTTCAACTTTCAAGGACCCTAGTTCGAACTCGGACTCGCGTCCTTGTACTTCCTCTGAATGCGGAAAAAATCAACCTCTCTGGCCGAGTCCTTCAAAGTCTGAAATCACAAGTACGAGTCCAGACTCGACTATAGCCGTGTAATGAAGATATAGTAACAGACAATAACCCTTTAAAAATATTCCCACAATAGTATTGTAGACTCAGTAGCTTTGCTACGAGCTAGGGGAGTGGAGCACGTGCCCCACGACAAAGCGGTGCTCCAAGTGCAATTTTTTAAAAAATTTACCCTTTTGGTATTTTAGTGTCCGACCATGAATGATTTAGGAAAGCCAAGAATTTGAAAGATTAAAGCTGATGGACCACAGTTATGGCGGACTTAATCAGACCATCATTTGGCTGCTCGGATTCTTCTAAAGAGAACGAGACTATTAAAAATTGTTGTACCAGGAAGGTTTCGAGGCTCCCCTATTCCCCTCCTCAAAAACTCCTGACTACATTTTGTGGAGACTTTGGATAGCTTACCTTGTCAGAATTTTCGGTTTCTTCCCTTTCCTTTCAGGTTCTATTCCTTGGCTGATAGTGGCGGAGCTCTTTTCTCAGGGTCCTCGACCTGCAGCCATTAGCATAGCCTTTATGGTCAACTGGGGTGCAAACTTTATCGTTGGTCTCTTGTTCCCGTTTATGCTGGTAAGTTTCAGTCTTTACAACATTTTGTAAAAGGATAATTCCGAGCAAAAATTGAATTCCCATATGTGCAAGAGCAACTAGATATACACAAATCTGGTGAAACTTCCATTCAAATCGGACATGGTTTTCTTGAGATATCAATAAATGGATTTGTGCTCCACAGTTTCATTAAGGGGAGAAAAAGTTACATCACTCCCTCGTATTGGTAAGGAATGCTTCATAAACTTGCTTCTTTTCAGTATGCTGTGTCGACCCTCAGGTAAGTAGGAAGAGGACCTCCTCATGAGGAATGCAAAGTTGATAAAGTAATTACTCCACTGATGCAATCGCATTCTGATAATATGGAAATGTTGGAAACAAAATCGTTTGTACAAGAAAAACAAAAAACTCTTAATCAGATATGATGTCACATGTTCTTACTTTATAGTTCTCTTTGGAACACAAATCTGTATACAGAAACTTCATTTGCTGATATCTCGAGAACTATATGAATGGATAGGGATCGCCACCGAATACGACCAACCCGCACACTAAGTATGAGCATAGTCACATACACCCTTCTTGAGATATCGTATTTACAAGTTTTTGACCTTTCCACCTCCAAATATGAGATTAATTACACTTACCGTTCTTGAGATAACGGGTTTACAATCAAAAGCGTCACATACATAGGCCTACACACAAACACCCACATATACACACACAAGAAATGCGTAAACTTAGTTCCCCTTCCACATATGACAGTTCCCTTTCAGTTGTAGGTGAGGAATCAAGGTATGCCAGAAGTCTGAGTCAGCATAAACCAACGTGAAAAAAAAAAGAAAGAAAATAATGACGAATTCGTATGGGACCAGGCATAAATGGGAAATACAATTGATGAATCAGTTTGGTAATTCATTGGCAAATGAACTTCTCGGGCACAGCGTGGGATACTCAAACCGAGCACAACACGTAGTGTGCGGCGATATGTTGGCGTGCGGGATGTGCATAGGTACCTCATGCAAAAAGCTGAAAAGTCAACCCAAACGAAAATAGGGACTCAGCCCTACTCTACAACACATTAAAATGCACATTTTTGAACCCAAAGGGATCTTAGACAAAGTTCACTGCACAGAACCACGCTTATGATTCCTGCTTATATTATGTTTGTATAAGGAGAGAATGATGGCACCAAATTTTCATCAAAACTCAAATTTGGGAACACGTGTTATAGGTGCGGGATTGGTTGCTACTTTTCCTTAAGTCCTCCCGACCCTCTGGCAAAGGGCCGTTCGGCGAAAACAAACTTTAACTGCTTCCCTTGGTTTTGGTGTGTTAATCCCGACAATTTTGAGGATGTGCACAGCGATGGTAAAGGAGTTATCTAGTAAAGGCAACGACAGGGCGCCCTCTCCAACAAAAGTGTGTATGTTTTCCCCCCATTTCTTGAACCATAAACTCTGGCACAATAGTAACAATTACTTTTTCTTTTGTGTTTCCAGAGCGGACTGAAGGATTATGTCTTCGTCGTCTTCATTGTTTTACTTGCATTCTTTATTCTGTTCACGTGGAAATTCCTCCCGGAAACGAAGAACAAGAGTTTCGAGGAAATAAGCGCGATGTTTAAAAGCCGTGCTTACAGCGAAGAAGCCGAAGTTGGAGACGACATGTCCCCGAAACTGTGACCATCGTTTTGCTTGGAAACCGATCCAGTACAACCTCACCAAAGGAAAACGGATCCAGTGCATGAAACTTGATAAGGGATCTTGTAGACTAGTGGTGAAGGAATGTTGTCGGCTTTTTATTACCATAGTGGGGTCACTACGGGGTCACGAGCGTATAGACAGTATCTTCGATGGGGGTTATTTGCCGTTTGTCCTGATCTGAGATGATGTAAGGGGAGGGCGATTTCTCTTCCACTTAGAGAATTTTTAATACTTAAGTACACTCAGATGCAATCTGACGCAACAGTTAGCACCATTTGAAGTCAATGGTTTGATCTGTTACAGAAAAATCATTTTCAGAATTGGGGGGTGGGCTATGATCCCGAGTCCTCCTCCGGCTAAGCGGATTTAAGCGATAGGGGTCTTGCCTAGCAACAATAACTGAAAACTTGAATAGTCGCCAGTGATAAATATCTAAAGCCGATTGTCCACTTTATGGTCCAACTTTTGTGATCTATTGCAATTCCTTCAGAAGATCCCAGTAGGGTGTTGCTTCTTGCAAGAGACCGCAAGACTTTTAAATACTTTTAATACTTTGTGAACTCTTGCGACCACGACTTCAAAAGTACGACCTACCTAATGCGAGCTCTAGCGCCAGTTTTGGCGGTCACATGCGATCACAAGGAATCGTAGGAGATCGCAACCGTTGCTAATGACATGTCCTTCGAAGGCCCTTGAGAAAACGACGTTGATAGTGTCCCATCAATTTGTCAAGGATCCTTGGGAAAAGTTTCAAACTGGCAATAATTGTGCCAAGATTTTGCAATAAGGCGAGAGTAAATAAAACCTGCGTTAAAAAACAATGATTATAAGTTCCGTTGATCATAACTATAGAAAATACGAAAAGCCCCTTTCTACTTGAAAACGATAGTTTGAAAGAAAGAAGAAGCAAGTTCTTTGTCAGGGTTCAGTGATATCTTTATCGGGATGTGAAAAGGTATATGTATGGGAAAGAAGGGATCAAGATTCGTTCGTATAGATTAAAGGTACCATTTTCTCACCTTAAACAGTTCCAATTCCCTTAACCTACTTACTTAAGTCCCTCCCACAACTGTCTAAAACTCATCTTCAACCAGAGACAACTTCAGTTAATTGTGTAGGGCCCTTTAAGTGTAACACAGTACGTGCTCACTGTAATATTGCCTGAAGTACTCTGCATTTTCTGACTTGCTGTCAACCAAAGAGCTGGGCCAATTGAGAGTTTCTGTAGAATACTGCAAAAATTGTAGTTTGGGAGAGAATTGACTGCCTTTTATTAGATTTAAAAATTCTCCTGTGGTGTAGATACAGGTTGTAAATAGTCCAGGTAGAAGTCTTGCATGGCTTTGAAATTGTATGAATATTTGTAAATTTATTACATGAAGTCATATGTGTACGCAAAATAACACAAATGTGGTAAAACAGTAAAAACAACAACGATTAGCGAAGATGTAATAAATCGAAACACTGTAAGGGGAAGTTTAAGCAAAAATTTAATTTTCATATATGAAAGAGGAACCAAATCTACACAGTGTGGTGAAAGTTCCATTCAAAATGGACATGTATTTCTCAAGATATTAGCGAATGAAGTCAGTAGATTTGTGTTCCAAAGTAAGTTTGAGGGAAAGAGAGATTATATCACTTCCTCGCATTGACAAGGAATGCTTTGTTTCCCTTTGTTTCATCAGACTCTTGTAATGACCTTAGAGTTAATAAGAAAAGGACCTTCCTGTGGGGGATGCAAAGTTTGTAAAGTTCTCATGCCACTTATGCAATCACATTTTTGTAATATGAGATTGTTGAGGAGAAAATGGACTCTAAAGTTTAAAGAAAACAAAATACTGTGTACTAATTTGGGGATATGATGTTATATGTGATTGCTTCAAGTTCACTTTTTGTGAAAATGTGAAAATTTTACGTGCTCGTATCTTGGAACCACACATAGTATTTCAATGCAAATTTCATCAAAATACTTAACATAAATAACCCTCTCACATACCAAATCCTGTTTTAAAAGGCAAAACCAGACATTCAGACAAAACAAGAGTTAAATCTTACAATATTCCTCCTATTTCTCTTTCAAATATCTTTAATCAAATTTCAGGACATAAATACATGTATTGCATTATTTTAAGGATAGGTCGTTACTCTTCATCAATCTCAAAAGTAGCCTGTTGTAAAGAAAAGTATCATGACAAGGGAATCGAAAAGTAAAACAAAAAGGAAAGAAACTGCCAAGACTAAAAGCGTATGAAAAAAATATAATACATATATATATGTAATAAGTGTGCCTTCGAATGTGCACCTAAGAGCTCGGTCATTCCAAAATTTTTATATGCACTCTTAATGCAGATACGCACTCAATATACTTTAAAGCGAAACAGCCTGTTAAGGAATGGAGTCGTGAGAATGGAAAATATACTTGGGTCATAGGTTACAAATACAATTGACGTCACAGGTCACATATACAATTGAGTATGCGCACCCAATATGCTTTAAAGCGAAGCAGCCTGATTAGGAACGGAGTTGTGATTTGTAATGGAAAATGTACTGGGGTCACAGGTTAATTAGCTAACATTTTGATCCATGTTGAACCGGATTTGGGTCAATTTGAGTCTCATTTCGGTCATTATATGAATTAAATATTTAAGTCGGTTCCCTCTTGACCCACTTCTGGATTAAATTGACCCCAGCCGTTTTACAATGTGGGCCTAATATGATAAAAATAATGTTTATGAGTGCGATGGCGTTGAGATATTTCATGAGTTGAAGGGTTGTACTTCTATTCATCTTGGCGGAGCCGAATTGAATAAATAGTTCAATATTTCTAAGACTGAAATAATTCAACGCTATTGCACGAATGAAAACATTTATTCTTTGTTTTATAAAACATTTTGTAACCATAGGCGTACGAGGCGGGGGTGCGGGGGGGGGGGGGCGGCCTCCCAATTCGGGCAAAACAGTTGGTCCATTTGGGCAAAATATATAAAAGGTGCCATTATTGGGGCAAAATTTGCTCTTGCCCTCCCCACAAAAAATATCCCCGTACGCCTATATGTTTGTAACACTAGGTGGAGGGTGGCTTTATGGCACGGCAACTGGATTCGTTTGCGTATGTCTGTCGTCTGCAACGTACTTGTATGCATAGCCTATATGCATGCATAATTCTCAACGTGATGATCGATTCGCAGCGACGTAGATCAATGTGAACTACGTACATAGGGATACGTACTTCTTAGCGTTCCATTGCACTCTGAGCCCTATTGCACTATTGGGGACTACTATTGCACTGTACACTAACGGACCGTGTGATGGGGGGGGGGGGGGGCAAGTTACAGGCATGTGATAACAAATCCTCCGATCGGATGTAGAGAAATTAAGAAAGTGTTGTAAAACCTTTCTTTATAATCTGTATGATGAAGGCCTATTGAAATAAATACATTACCGGCATGATAGACTATTGACACGGCTGTACGTCCTAGTTTGGCGGATCGGACTTAATTTTGCAGGGACTCAAGTTAAGTTTATCATGGAATGGGATCATTTGCCAAGAATGGAAATTCCTGGACTCGGAGACTGTCTGGAATTGACTAGAACTGCATTCGGACTCGAAGGCGACTAGTGGGTCCATTCATTACGAAAATTAAATGTAGTAATTTCGGTTTAGTGGCTATTGTATAATATTCACTAAAATTTTCTGAGAAGCCATTGTCCTCCTTACTCTGTTCTACTACTGTAAAACAGATAGCATCAGAGATGGTTAGTTTCATAATTTTAAAAGAAAACCTTGCCTAGCTCGTGTCCAATTTCTAAGTTTGTACTCCATATGTAATTATGGGATGGATTCGGCCTTGGCTCGGACCCAGGTCTACCTTGCTCGGTCTCGGTTGGAATTCGAATACTGGATGTACAATTGGCTAAGAATTTGAACTATTGCTGGAATCCTTATTGGCTCTGATGATTCGGAAATGGTGTACTCGCGGTTCCAGTCTAATGACTTGAACAAATTTATATAGCACACAAAATAAATTGTATCATAATAATGTATACGGTGTTGGAAATTTTAATCGAAACATTATAATCAATGCAAACAAATAAATATTTCGGAAAATGTCATAAATGCTCTTATGATGAAATCTCATTTGTTTGATGCGTAAGTTTTTACAATCCACTTCAGTTGATTTGAAAAGATGCATTTCATTCGATTTCTTGGGATTGAGATAAATTATTTCTATTACATATCGAAGAATATCATCTGTCATTTTCGTTCCATGTATCGCTTGGTAGCAATATTATAAAAAACTGACCAGCAATCGCATGTTCCTCATGAAGCTATAACTGCTGTCGGAGGAACTACTCATTTAAAGGCATGAGAGCTCAATTGATGAATTCATCTCAACTCGTACCAGTAGAGTTTGGACGGAGACAATATTCTCAGGCATATTTTAAAAGATATGCACAATTTTAATTATAATTCATGTCTTCTCAGGCAAAGCGGAAAAGCCCATAAAAAACGCTGTAGGCCTCGTTACCCCATGTGTCACGCATTACCAACTTACTAGTGGCAGGCTGTGTGACACATTCGATGTTTCGTCATATATCTGTTTAAGGAGCTCATAGAGAGACTGAAGAACCGAACTCTCTCTAAGATGTTATTGCGCACTATGAACCGGGATCTTATTTAGAAAGAACAAAAGAAGAAATTTACCTGGATCCTTTCGACGGTCCCGTGTAGTCTCCCTCTGCACAAAAGGTTCGTCGGTCGTTATTATTACAATTAACTCAGAAATTACTAAACATGAATTTTTTAGGGCGCACCCTCCCACCGTCTTTAATTTTACCAAGTAAAACATCTTGGATTAATTGTTTCCAAGCCCCTGGAAATCCTCACCATCGACCGCCCTGACATATGTTGTCAATCATTTCACATAATTAATACCAGTGGGAAATTAAGTCGGCAAGGGAGGCGATCTCTTTCAAATATAGGGAGGAGGGGCACTTTCTGCCCCCCCCAAAAAATTGGGCGTTGTAATAAGCAGAGCTTAGAACTAATATGAAATAGAGGCACCGGCAGAGAGTTATGTTTGTATTTAGTTCTGACATCGTATTTAAATCACTGTTAGCAAAATTTGAACGACATGTCATGCTCACCAGGGATAGCCTAGGGTGTCGAGGACGCTCACGGCTATGGTTGGCCACAGTGGACATGATTCCTTATTTAATGCTGACATTAAATCGAATTTATGTCCGCATTAATTCGATTTAATGTCAGCATTAAATAAGTTTCAGTATTGACCAATCACAGCACAGATTTTAATGTCGGCATTAAATGATTTAATGCCGGCATTATTTCGATCTTATGTCAACATTAATTCGATTAAATGCAGACATTGAAAGTCTGGAATAGCAGGGATCTTACACCCATTGGCAGGAACACAATTGTGAAATCTTTTGCAATTAGTCAGTTGGTTTTTCTTTTCCAAGTGTTGCCAACCCCTCCTACCTCATTTCTAAACCTGGTTCAGAGTGCTATTTTTGAGTTTATTTGGAGCGGCAATCCTGATAAAGTTAGACGCTTAACAATGATAAATCCAGTTCAAAGAGGGGGGTTAAAAATTGTTCACATTCCATCTTTTGCCGATGCACTCAAAACATCTTGGGTTAGGAGATATTGTGATCCCAATCAAACAGGGTACTGGAAGATCTTCTTTGATAACTCACTCGCGTCTTTTGGTAATGAGTTTTTATTTAAATGTAATTTTCAGGAGAATGATGTATCATCTATCTGTAATACTTTTATAAGACAAATTTGTATTGCTTGGAGTCATGTCACTTTTAAGCCACCTACTCGTAAGTTTGGGGATCAGTTGATCTGGAATAATAGTTTCATTAAAGTCGATAATGTTATATTATACCATAAAATGCTTCACCAAGCAGGTTTATCATATGTTAGACAATTGTATATGCGTAATGGTAACCGCATTTCATATGAGACTTTCATTCAGAAATATAAGGTTAGATACCCTTTTACAAAATTTTACGGAATTTGCTCTGCAATTCCTAGGTCTTGGAAGAATGAATTATTTAATGATCCCAAGGAAACAAGTGAGGATATAGATTTTAGTGAGGCGATTTTTTCGATAACCTCAGTCTCTCGTTTACTCTACCCTCACCTTGTTAATAAAATTTCTCATTTTCCAATTGCTTGTAAGAAATGGGCAGTTTCATTTGATTTTAGTGAGGATGAGTGGGCACTAATTTTTACTAGCCCCTCTCGTACTCGTCTTGAAGCTAAAGTTCATTATTTCCAGTTCAGGTTTCTCCATCGTATATTAGGTACTAATAAGTTATTGCACTTAATGCGTAAGAAAGATTCCCCTGTTTGTACATTTTGTGTTAATGAGACAGAGTCAATTGAACATCTCTTTTGGTCATGTCATGTTACCTCTTCGTTTTTGTTAGATTGCGAGCAACTTTTTTTTTGGTTCACAATTTAAGTTGTCAAGGCAAGATTATTTTTTTGGTAAACTGAATTAATGTCAAAATTGAATATTTAATGTCCACATTTATTCGATTTAATGCTGACATTAAATCGAATTAATGCCATCATTAAATCGATTTTATGCCAGCATTAAATAATTAACGCAGGCATTAAATTGATTTAATGTCAGCATTAATTCGATTTAATGTCTGCATTAATCATTTAATGCTGATATTAAATCGATTTAATGCTAGCATTAATTTTATTTAGTGTCAGCATTGATTCGATTTAATGTCTGTCATGCATAAATCATTTAATGCTTGCATTAAATAGATTTAATGCTGACATTAAATAGAATTAATGCTAGCATTAAATCGACGAATCAAGTTGCGATATTTGACCTCTGTGATGTCTAACCAATCAAGATCGGTGTTAGTAAGGGTTCTCCGGTGTGCACCTAAATCGCGCCGAAAACTCCCAAGTTCGATGTCTGTTCGTTGTTCGGAATATTGTTTTGGACCCTCAGGATATTGGGAAGGCCTAGCCCTTCATCTTCTTGAGGGTCGCCAATTTCATTGCAGCCTAGGGCTAGTACCAGGGAGTTGCAACAGACTCCCTGCGCTGCGCGCTAGTACGTAGTACTAGGAGTTGTGTGCATGTGATGGCCGGCCCGACGCGGTCGGCGTGGGAGTTTTTCGGCGCGACTCAGGTGCACACCCGAGTACCCTAACTAACAGCGATTTCGATTGGTTAGACATCACAGATGTCAAATATCGCAACGAGATCGGTCGATTTAATGCCAGCATTAAATCGATTTAATGTCAGCATTAAATCGATTTTTATTGTCAGCATTAAATAAGGAATTATGTCTACTGTGGCCAACCATACACGGCGTGCACCTGCGCTCGAAGCGTGCGAAAATTTTTCTTTTGTGAGAATTTACAACTCTTTTTGCAATACACATGGAGCTTTGAGCAGGACATTAAATGGCACAGAAAGGCTCTAATACCATAATACCAAATGGGTATTTATAGTGTTCTTACGTTTTTTCATGATAATGCCTTGAAAGATATTGGTGATACTAGTACGGTCACAAAATTATAAGTATCCCACCCATTACGTTAAGCTAGTACGCTAGTGAGCTAGTTTAGTACTCGTTTTTTTCAGGTGACGTCTCACGTTAACTTACTTTGTGTATTTCCCTAGCTTGACTGCAAAAGTTTACTGCTAGAAGTTAAAGCTAATAAAGTATATAGTTGGTTCAAATTCGACTGTTAGTCCTGCACGCAAAGAATGCCGACATTTTGCAAGAAATTTATTCGCAATTTGTAATATAGTGAAAGAGGTTATGGAAGGATACACAAGACAGGGGGGCAGGTGGCTCGATCCTTTACAGGCGGATCCAGCAACCCGAAGCTCTGCCAGAAGTGGCAGTTTTACCCAAAACATTGTCCGGAGAGAAACAAACTGGGCGCACGAAGCGATTCGAAAATTTTACTCGAGAAATACTGAAAATATTTGGCTCCTTATAACGACACAGAAGAAAGAAATTAACTTATTCCTATTATCCCCAAACCTGTCTTGAGCTCTTTTCTGTGAAGATTCTGACCCTAATATAGTACCGTATTCCAAAAATTATCCTTAGGGGCATGCAAGTTTTTTTTTTTTTTTTTTTTTTAAGGAAGAACTTTATTCCCATCTTGAAAATATATACATATGTACATATATATAAAACATAGGTTGGAAAATAAATATAATACTTACAAATATTTACGAACTAATTAATTCAACTTACAGTATCATTACATTAACATCATAATTCAATTCACTTATACATCACATTTTAAATTGGAAGGAAGAAATCTTCTTTTCTTGACTCATATACATATGTACCTACGAAAATTGGAAAATAAATAAAATGCAAGTGTTAACAGTAATTGCAAGTTTTTAATATGTTATCAACGAACTCTCTGTGCATGTTGAAAAATGTCAGTTGTCCTCAGGCTGCATCTTTTAACTTTTCATTACTGAGAAGTTAAGAAGTTTACTTTCTCCTTAAAACCACACTTGGTGTGAAAACCAAGAAGTTTTTTCTTGTAAGATGTCTAGGCACAGAGTCCGTCATGGAAATAAATTATTTTTAATACATAATTTCGGCACGCATGTTATCGCATTCGTCAATTTGTGTTAGCTTATTTCTAAAAGAAAAATATCTCCATCCACTGTCTGTAGGATTTCTGTGAGGTACTATTGCTGAAACGAATAATGGATGCATGCGTCTTCAACAATTTCAAATATTTTTGTTCCAATTTGCCAATTTTCCTGAATTAAATTCAATCTTCGCTTCTATTGTTCGTCCATTAAAATCCATCTCAATAGCATTTACAGTGTTTAACGATAGTGGATTTTACAATAGATTTCTGGTAAAATTTTGTTGCCCTTCTCGCACAGTTTACTGTTTACACTCCACGGTCTCAGTGGAGCATGGGTGAATGACGAATGTGTGAGCATTGGCATCAATTTCCGATTTCCCTCAAACCTCCAAGGCTTTGAGCTATAATCCTCTATGGGTATTCTGAGTAGTGACTTCCAAAAAGTTTATATTAATATTGTTATAGTTTATCCGCGCCTGAAGACACCGGATTTTGGGAGATAGTACCCTTCATCTACCCTGCACTTATCATTTATTCGCTTAATACTTTCTACTTTATAAGATGTGTCTCAAAAAAGAATCTTCCAAACAGCAGTAAAAAAGGAACTTTTATCTAAATTGGCTACACGCTTTTCTTCATGCTATTTCATATCAGACTCGATTTTCAATCACTTCTTCTTAGCTCCGTTGTACCTCATTCCATGTACCTTGTCCTATCTCCGCCCCCGTCGGGGAAGACGGACAATTTCCTTCGGGGAGGCCTAACAATGATCGTAAAGGACTGAAATTTCTGGGTGGATGATCATGAACTATTTTTTTCTTTGTGAACTATTTTTTTTCTTTGTAACGCTGTCTTAATGCATATCTGAATCTGTTTTCATCACTTCTTACTATCTCTGCTATTCCTCACCCCATCTTTAATCCGAAAGGTCATGCCCCCGACGCGAAAGGCTGTCCTCCCCCTGTTGTTGAGAAAATCCAATTTCGTCGGAGAGCCTTCATCTACATGCCCACGACAAGCTGATAAAAATGCGGCGGGTCTAATAAACGCCAGTCACCTGGACGATCTTCTTGATTTTGCTTACTAGAAGAACACATTCTTCAAGGAAATTCACAATTCCGAATTTTCCTTACAAAAAACGGACAAGAGGTTGTTCGTGTGAATGCAGTGCCCAATGGTGTGCCTTCTGGTTTGCCCCGACAGCAGAATTCTAGCAACCGTACGGTAATGAAAATTGACCAGGCCGTTTCAGCTACACATAATGATCAACAGTGTGAGAGTGTCTCCCACAAAGTCTGACTGAAAATTCATTTGAAGCCACCTTGTAACGTGACATATTTTCAAAATACGTTGGAAGTAGAATCATTTACATACTGGAGTTCGGGCCCTCACGAATAAAATGTGATCTATTTAGCGGGCCTTGCAATTGAATACAACGAAAATTCTTAATAGAGTAAAAACACTGAGTGTTTTCAATTCAGTTTCATAGTTTTTCCCAGAAAAGAGACAAGAACATGGCATCTAATTGTAGCAGTACCTTTTATCTGGTAATTTTCGAACCACTTAGCAGGTTGGGTCTTTTTCTTTTAAAGTGAAACTTTCATTTCAAACTAAAGCTCAAAACTCAAAATAATTGACTACTTTGTTTTTAGTTAGGGGCCCGGTAAATGCTATTTCCTGCTTTCTGGGGGTTCTCAATTTTTCAAAAATTTCTGTGCAGTGCACTTTGATAGTCTTTCAGTCAGAATCACAGTACAAAAAAGACAATTATGTTCCCTCCCAAACTGGAACGCTCCCGTTCGTCTATGTCAATATATAAAATATAAAACTTCAAAACATTGGAAGCCAAACTTTTTCCGAGGGAATATGGTGTTAATAGGGTGTTAACCTGAATGATGGCATGATGATATTCAGTAACCTCAACAAAACTACAGATCACCCCCTACTTGATTTTTGTTTTATGAAGATTAGATTCTTCCGTCAGACTCCTAAATCTGTTATAAAATTACGATTTTCCTCCAATATAAGCTTTAGATTGTTCAAAGTGGAAAAATTTTCAAATTTCGATACATACTAGGTACAATAAAAACCAAATTCAACTCTGTTAATGACCCCGACATTCTGATGGCTTGTCTTGTAATTTCTATAAAATTTTCTGGCCTTTGATTGGGCAATTAGTTGTCGATTCCCTCAATTATGGTTACAGGATTGGTAGACTGACAAAAGAACAAACCAGAGGTATCATTACGTTAATTTTGAAGCCGAAAAAAGATTCCTCTTCATTAAAGAATTATAGACCAATAACCTTACTTAATACAGACTATAAAATTGGTGCAAAGGCAATAGCTTCGAGATTAAAATTACTATTACCTTCTTTAATAGGGCCCCAACAAACTGGGTTTTTAAGTAACAGGTTTATTGGAGAAAATATACGTTTTGTTTTAGACCTTATAGATTACTGTGCAATTGAGAATATTCCTGGCTTCATCTTTCTAGCTGATTTTGAGAAAGCCTTTGACACGCTTGAGTGGAACTTTATTCACAAATGTTTTACTTATTTCAAACTTGATACTTCCTTTAGTAAGTGGGTGGAGGTCTTCTATACGGGTTCCTCCACTTGTGTTTGTAATAATGGTTTCTCTTCAGGGTTTTTTGACGTACAACGTGGTGTGAGACAGGGCTGCCCACTCAGCCCGTACATATTTATACTAGCAGCCGAAATTTTAGCCATAAAAGTAATAAATAATAATAATAATATAAAAGGTATTTCCATAGCTAATAATGAGGTTAAACTGTTACAATACGCTGACGACACTTCTTTTTTTATTGATGGTACCGAGGAGTCCCTAAAGACGATTCTCCATGTATTAAATGAATTGAAAGAGGCCTCTGGCCTCACAATTAATATTTCAAAATCTAGTCTTTTTCCACTTGGCCCTTACGTTATTCGTAATCCTGCATTTGTTAGTGACCTCGATATTATTTCTACGCACGGGCCAGTAACTGTCCTAGGTATAACTTTCACTACAAATAGAGAAGACCTTCATCGTTTAAATTATGTGCCGAAACTTTCAAGACTGAAAACTATTTTGAACGGTTGGTCCTTAAGAGACATTACACCCATTGGAAGAAACGTAATTGTAAAAACGTTTGCACTCTCCCAACTTGTTTTTCTATTTCTTGTATTACCCAGTCCACCAATACCCTTTATTAAAGAAATTGAGAGTGCAATCTTTAATTTCATTTGGTCTGGAAATCCAGACAAAATAAAACGTTCCGTAATTATGAATCCTGTTAAAGAAGGTTGGTTTAAAAGTCACTCATATTCACAGTTTTATTAATAGTCTTAAATGTACATGGGTCAAAAGGTATTGTTCTACTTCAGAGAGCCCTTGGAAATTGTTTTGGGACATATCTCTATCTGCTATAGGAAAGCAATTTTTTTCAGTGTAATTGTTCAAAAAATGATGTCGCTTGATATTCGCAATACTTTTATAAAGGAGGTCGTCACTGCGTGGTGTAGTGTTTCATTTACTGAGCCGACTGAAAATTTCGGTAATCAGATTATTTGGAATAATAGTTTTATCCGTATTAATAATTCCGTTGTTATATATCACCAGCTTTATAAGAAAAATGTGTTATATGTAACAGACCTTTTTTGATCAAGAAGGAAAACCACTAGATTTTAATAGATTCATCCACCGTTTCCAGATCGAGAGATTCCCCTTTCCCCTATTTTTGGTTTAATTCATAGTATACCACGAAGCTGGAAAATGGCTGGATTTCAGCTTGATGACCCAGAAAGTAATGATAATTTGTTAGAGAGAATATTACACGCACCACGGGTTTCACAATACATATATAATTTACAAGCTAAGCGAAATGTCACTGAACCAACAGCTGTTAAAAAATGGAAGGGACAATACGTAGATATTGGAACAAATGATTGGGAGAGTTTTTTCAACATGTCTAGAAAGGTCGCCTCTGACGTTAAGTTACAGTACTTTCAATACCGTTTTCTTCATAGGATTATCGCCACGAATAAGCTCTTGTATGCCATGGGGAAGGTGGAATGTGACCAATGTTCCTTTTGTAAAATAGAAATAGAAAGCCTTGAACACCTTTTTTGGGACTGCAGTATTACTTCAGCCTTTATTCTTGATGTTGAATTTCTTTTCTTAAGGAAACAATTCTTTTTTTCTAAGTATGATATTTTCTTTGGATTCGGGAAAGGTTCTATTCACCCATTTAATTATCT
Source organism: Holothuria scabra (assembly GCA_037179385.1). Classification (NCBI taxonomy): domain Eukaryota; kingdom Metazoa; phylum Echinodermata; class Holothuroidea; order Aspidochirotida; family Holothuriidae; genus Holothuria; species Holothuria scabra. The sequence continues at coordinate 9,367,123 of CM074195.1, read as the reverse complement.
CATTTTAAACATGAAGAATTATATTTATCATTGTAAGAGACAAGGCGAGCTGCCAAATATCGATGTATTTTTTCACAAATTTAAGTTTGCAATGAGAATTGAAAGATATAATCAACACAAAAAGTTTAGAAAGAAAAATATGGTGTCTTATGTAGAACTGAAAGAAGCTTTCAATATGTGTAATGGTTTATTTGATTTTGATAATTAGCTTTTTTGTTTAATGATATATTATTATATAAAGTATTTGATTATAAAGTATATAAACCCACATGTACATATGTAGGCATATAGGGGTCGATCGAAGTAGGAAGATGTATATAAATTTGTGTAATTTGTTTTTGTATTTCAATAATTTGCAATGAGAATTTAAAAGAATAGTTAACAAAAAGGATTAAGATAGAGCATTATGGTGTCCTACGCAGAACTGAAAGAAGTGTTTGATATGTGTAATGGTTTATTAGTATCGATAATGAGATTTTTTGATTTATGATTTCTTAAGTATGATGTTTAAAATTTAACAGGTATTAATATATGATGGAGTCGATCGTTGTAAGAAGATGCAAAATTTATGTTATCTGCGTTTGTATTATTGAGTGCGACTCGGACAGATACCTACTTGTAAATGTTTTTTTCAAATTTGAATTGATGATAACGTCATTTAATAATTGGATTACTTTAACAACTATGTATTACATTGAATTATTTCCGGAAAATATTTGAATAAATGGAGGACAAAAAAAAAAAAAAAAAAAAAAAAAAAAAAAAGACCCCGACATTCTACCTAATTTTGCTATGAAAGGGCCATCACTTAATAAAAAGCCCTATTTTCATTACAACAATGCCAAAATACCAAATTTTCTTCAATTAAATTCCAAACTTTTTCCAATAAAATGAGCTCTTAATTTTCAAATCTTTGTTCAAAAAAGGATAAATTATTCGGGCAAACTTCTAGTCTCGTGTTGAAGTCTTAGTGCATAGTCCAAGTACGATTAAATGCGTAACCCCACAAGATGTTCAGCTCTCGCCTAAATAACGTTTTTGATTTTGCTCATATAAAGGACAGATTTTTCAATAAACACCCCAACTTTTTAATGGTCCTTAAAAGCCAAATTTCTTTTAAAAATTTTAAATTTTGTAATTTGTCTTCAAAATAAACTCAAGATTTTAAAGTATTTGTTGAAGAAAAAGACAAAGATATCGCGCGCTCCGCGCGCCTCACAATCTGCTAAGTCACGTTCCACCGGGACTTACTCAAAGTCTTTGTCAAGGAATTGAAACTGTTAGGGAAATCCTGGCGCCACCCCTAAATGGGAAGCGAGAAGTGTTCTTCCCCAATGTATCGCCGGTCCTTGAGGGGAGTCCCGAGGAAAGATTGCTGTCGTACACAGAGCGCGCTGAGCGTCACTGTATGCAGAAGGGTACTAGAGAGGCGCCTGAGTTGGTTCTCTATTGTAGTTGACAGGACAACTTGGCCGGCTAGAGACCTTGAACGCTTGGCTTCAATCTTTTGTTTTGTTTTTTCCTTTTTCCTTTTCAGTAAGGCGCCACCTTTTATAAAATCTGAAAACTCAAGATTTCGGTCAGCGGGCCTCTAATGATAAGTCCATTGACTTACACACTAAATTAGGCTACTTCCGGGCCCCCGAGCTTCAAGTAGAAGGTTTCAAGTAGGACATGCCACCCCTCTGATCGAAGCTCACAATCTGGGCTTTCATGGCACTTTCAAATTTCCTTACATTTTGAGCTAGAGAGCCTTGAATGATACCTATGAATTTCCCGCCATGGTAGCTAATCAAAAACGTCATATCACAGGGAGGAGTAATACAATAAAAAAAATAATGGCACTAAGACTGATCAAATTGCTTTGAATTTTGCACAGTCTGTATTTCAGCTCATTGTCTACATAATCCAGATGCAAAAATGATAACATTTTTTAAGTAAAACAGTCAGAAACAACATCCCATAAAATTTTTAAGGCACTTTGTCTGTCAGTAAACATTTTCACAGGCACGCGTATTGGAGTTAGTGCATGGTCCGCTACCAGAAGCGCAATAAGTGGAACAGACAAAAACGCCCCTAGTGTGAATTGAAAACTTTTTAAGACGGTCTTAACAGATGCTGCTTTGACTTCTAATTTCAAACAAATACGACCTAAATGGATTTATGTGTAATGCATGTGCAGAGTAGTGTGGGTAAAGGTATAGGGTATGTGAGACAAGGGTCAGCCAGAATCAATGATAATTACGTCGGGTTGATGGTAAATTTCTAGGAAGAAAGAAGATTACAAAATTATGCTCCATTGTAGTGAAACCTATGGAAAAACAATGTCAGCCCCACTCCACAATTTGGTGTGCAGCACTTTACCCGAAATGGTTGAATATTGTAGCGAAAGTGCCCAAGAAAAACATCGTGCCGCTTTCAATTGCAGGATAACGGGCAGACGGGAGAGAGGTACATTTCATGTATGTGTCTAAATGCTTGAAATCATTTGCCAAGAGAGTGGTAGCACTGTAGCATGTTTTTGAAAAATTTTAGTGTACCTCAAATCGAATAATTGGAAATTATAATTTAAACAGCATGAAAAATGAATTTTAACAGTCAAACTCCTATCTTCGTAGGACTTTCGTGAGACGAGATATAAAATGTTGTGATTTTTCTATTGTGCGATTCACATGTACATCATTAGTCAGTCATGTAATACTCCATTCTAAACTTCATTACGAGAATAGACACTAAACTTTATGATCTCAGCCAGAAAGCCGCGAGGGTTTTTCGGCGAAATCTTAGCATCGTTGGGATAACTGTGCTGATTCTTATGTAAGCCAACTTACTTGCGCCAGAAAATGAAACTTGTCCCAGACTTTGCAGACCTGTACAAAATGGCCTGATCTATTATACAAACAGGGGTGATTATTTTGATTACAGTTATTTTAATTGTAAATGTTGTGTCGTTCTGAAAGTAACCCATTTATGATTACATTAAACAAATATTAAACAAGTTGGTAACACTTTTTGAGAACGACTTTCTCCCTATCATTACAGAAACTAGTTAACAGTGAGATATTCCCTATTAAATAATGAAACAACCTCTGTAATGCAAATCAGGAAGATCTGAGAAAAGATCCCAGAAAACGTTTCAGTAATAAAATGAAACAATCCTCGACAGATGTATAAAAGAAATATTGGGTCAAGTTAAATCAGTTACTTCGGTGTGTTTAACTGTCCTCAATGAAAATAATCCTATAGCACGTACCGAACAATAAACTTCCAGATTTCCTAAAAACCAGAAGGATTGTGACGTTTATGTGACATAAGCCTCCATTTGGAACGAAAATGGGAAATATTGAGAAGAAACATCAGTCGTAGGTGAAATCTTGTCAAGAGACATGCAAAAATAATTCAAAATTTTATCTTCAAATATTTGATAAACATAATTACATTTTACTAACACTACATCTGGTTGAAATTTGTACTTGGAAAATTCCACCCTAATGTGTGATAGATGCAGATGTCCAGGCTATATAAGACATTCTCTACCATAACCTGCGCGGCACGTTGACGCCAAACCGGACGGTAGTGTTCACACCTGGTCCTACTCTGATTGCACTGGGAGGCGAGTAGTGTTCCTCCCCAATGTATCGCCGGTCCTTGAGGGGGAGTCCCGAGGAAAGATTGCGGTCGTATACAAAGCACGCTGAGCGTCACTGTATGCAGAAGGGTACTAGAGAGGCGCCTGAGTTGGTTCTCTGTTGTAGTTGACAGGACACATAGCCGGCCAGAGACCTTGAACGCTTGGCTTCAATCTTTTGTTTTGTTTTTTCTTTTTTCTTTTCAGTAAGGCGCCACCTTTTATAAAATCTGAAAACTTAAGATTTCGGGTAGCGGGCCACTAATTATAAGTCTAATGACTTACACACTAAATTAGGCTACTTCCGGGCCCTCTTCCTCCAAGTAGAAGGTTTCAACTAGGACATGCGACCCTCTGATCGAAGCTCACAATCTGGGTTTTCATGGTACTTTCAAATTTCCTTACATGAACATTATAATTTTGAGCTAGAGAGCCTTGAATGATACCTTTGAATTTCCCGCCATGATGGCTACTCAAAAACGGCATTTCACAGAACGGAGTAATACCATACAAAATGGCACTAAAATTGATCAAATTGCTTTGAATTTTGCACAGTCTGTATTTCAGCTCATTGTCTACAAAATCCAAATGCAAAAATGATCACATTTTGTAAGTAACGCAGTGAGAAACAACATCCCATAAAATTTTTAAGGGACTTTGTCTGTCAGTAAACATTTTCACAGGCACGAGTATTGGAGTTAGTGCATGGTCCGCTACCAGAAGCGCAATAAGTGGAACAGACAAAAACGCCCCTAGTGTGAATTGAAAACTTTTTAAGACGGTCTTAACAGATGCTGCTTTGACTTCTAATTTCAAACAAATACGACCTAAATGGATTTATGTGTAATGCATGTGCAGAGTAGTGTGGGTAAAGGTATAGGGTATGTGAGACAAGGGTCAGCCAGAATCAATGATAATTACGTCGGGTTGATGGTAAATTTCTAGGAAGAAAGAAGATTACAAAATTATGCTCCATTGTAGTGAAACCTATGGAAAAACAATGTCAGCCCCACTCCACAATTTGGTGTGCAGCACTTTACCCGAAATGGTAGAATATTGAAGCGAAAGTGCACAAGAAAAACATCGTGACGCTTTCAATTGCAGGATAACGGGCAGACGAGAGAGAGGTACATTTCATGTATATGTCTAAATGCTTGAAATCATTTGCCAAGAGAGTGGTAGCACTGCAGCATGTTTTTGAAAAATTTTAGTGTACCTCAAATCGAATAATTGGAAATTATAATTTAAACAGCATGAAAAATGAATTTTAACAGTCAAACTCCTATCTTCGTAGGACTTTCGTGAGACGAGATATAAAATGTTGTGATTTTTCTATTGTGCGATTCACATGTACATCATTAGTCAGTCATGTAATACTCCATTCTAAACTTCATTACGAGAACAGACACTAAACTTTATGATCTCAGCCAGAAAGCCGCGAGGGGTTGTCGGCGAAATCTTAGCATCGTTGGGATAACTGTGCTGATTCTTATGTAAGCCAACTTACGTGCGCCACAAAATGAAACTTGTCCCAGACTTTGCAGACCTGTACAAAATGGCCTGATCTATTATACAAATAGGGGTGATTATTTTGATTACAGTTATTTTAATTGTAAATGTTGTGTCGTTCTGAAAATAACCCATTTATGATTACATTAAACAATTATTAAACAAGTTGGTAACACTTTTTGAGAACGACTTTCTCCCTATCATTACAAAAACTAGTTAACAGTGAGATATTCCCTATTAAATAATGAAACAACCTCTGTAATGCAAATCAGGAAGATCTAAGAAAAGATCCCAGAAAACGTTTCAGTAATAAAATGAAACAATCCTCGACAGATGTATAAAAGAAATATTGGGTCAAGTTACATCAGTTACCTCAGTGTGCTTAACTGTCCTCAATGAAAATAATCCTATAGCACGTGCCGAACTATAAACTTCCAGATTTCCTAAAAACCAGAAGGATTGTGACGTTTATGTGACATAAGCCTCCATCTGGAACGAAAATGGGAAATATTGAGAAGAAACATCAGTCGTAGGTGAAATCTTGTCAAGAGACATGCAAACATAATTCAAAATTTTATCTTCAAATATTTGATAAACATAATTACTTTTTACTAACACTACATCTGGTTGAAATTTGTACTTGGAAAATTCCACCCTAATGTGTGATAGGTGCAGATGTCCAGGCTATATAAGACATTCTCTACCATAACCTGCGCGGCACGTTGACGCCAAACCGGACGGTAGTGTTCACACATGGTCCTACACTGTTAAATATTTCTGTAAATTTACAGACTTTTTTTTAACTTAAACTTTTTGTATTTTACTTTTAATAGAGATTTTCTGTATCTTTACAGACACTTTGTATTGCTACAATAAAAAAAGGTTGTTTAACATGTATTTTCTGTTTATTTGAAAAACCATTTCTGTCTGCTTTTTTAACCAAATTTTACTGCTTTGTAAAACTTTTTCTGTAAATTTACAGAAATTTTAACAGTACTTTGTGTTTTTCTGATTTCACATAAATATACTGTCATTTAACAAACATTCATTTTGTTTTTAAGCTGAAAAAGAAACAAAAATAAGCCCAAACAAACAAATATGAAAGAGCCCGAAAATTTTCAATATATAACATGCATCGTTCTGCGAAGTTTCAGTTAAAAAAAAAACATTTTTGGCAAATTTATGGCCCTATTTGAAAATTAACTTACATTTATTATAAAAGCATACTTAGTTATTACGTTCTTAGTTGTAAATATCATACAACTGGTGTTTTGTCACACATTTTCAAGTAAAAAGAAATTGTAAGGCCCTAATTTCAGAGCACTGACAATTGGTATACTGATGTCAACTCATCGCCACAGGCGCTCATGCACTTGATCGGAGCAAATTAAAAACGTTTCATAAATTTACTTGAAAGAGTCTGTAAATTAACCACTTTATGACATAAATCTCATTTTGCATAAATGGGTGGAGCTTATTTTGTAGCTATTTTCCTAACAAAAGGATTGCTGTTGCTTTGAATAATATCTTCTTTGCCGTTTTTTAATCAGGAAGTGATAAACTTATTGTTTACCTTGTCTGGAAATGTTTGCAACCAATGTATTTGCATACTTTGTCATATCTTTTTTAAAAACAATTATTATATTGTACAAAAAATGTGACTTTCCAATTACAAAGTTTCTAGAGATAGCAGTCTATTTGACAACAATATGACAACAAAGCATCCTCAATGTGTTTTGATGGAAAACAATTCCTAACGATACATTGCGTTGGTAAGCAAATACCTGATCTACGTAATGGTGAAGTGTATGTTACGTAATAACATATGAAAGGTATAAAAGCGATATTATAATAAATATTAAAACGTCGGGAATGAAAACAGTAGGCTGTAAATTCACATAAAATTAAGGTAAACAAAACAGAACAATTCTGTAATTCGATTTTACAGTAGACTCTTGTAAACTAATTTACATGCAAAAACTGTAAAGAAAAAACAAACCCTTAATGTTTTTTCATGATTACAGTCTGGCTGTAAAAAAAACATTATTTGGTTGGAAAAAAATTTGCCATAAAAATTATGTAAATTTACAGAGAAATTTTTTAACAGTGTACTCTGATTGCACTGGGAGGCGAGTAGTGTTCCTCCCCAATGTATCGCCGGTCCTTGAGGGGAGTCCCGAGGAAAGATTGCGGTCGTATACAAAGCACGCTGAGCGTCACTGTATGCAGAAGGGTACTAGAGAGGCGCCTGAGTTGGTTCTCTGTTGTAGTTGACAGGACACATAGCCGGCCAGAGACCTTGAACGCTTGGCTTCAATCTTTTTTTTTTTTTTTTTTCTTTTCAGTAAGGCGCCACCTTTTATAAAATCTGAAAACTTAAGATTTCGGGTAGCGGGCCACTAATTATAAGTCTAATGACTTACACACTAAATTAGGCTACTTCCGGGCCCTCTTCCTCCAAGTAGAAGGTTTCAACTAGGACATGCGACCCTCTGATCGAAGCTCACAATCTGGGTTTTCATGGTACTTTCAAATTTCCTTACATGAACATTATAATTTTGAGCTAGAGAGCCTTGAATGATACCTTTGAATTTCCCGCCATGATAGCTACTCAAAAACGGCATTTCACAGAACGGAGTAATACCATACAAAATGGCACTAAAACTGATCAAATTGCTTTGAATTTTGCACAGTCTGTATTTTAGCTCATTGTCTACATAATCCAGATGCAAAAATGATCATATTTTTTAAGTAACACAGTAAGAAACAACATCTCATAAAATTTTTAAGGCACTTTTTCTGTCAGTAAACATTTTCACAGGCACGAGTATTGGAGTTAGTGCATGGTCTGCTACCAGAAGCACAATAAGTGGAACAGACAAAAACGCCCCTAGTGTGAATTGAAAACTTTTTAAGACGGTCTTAACATATGCTGCTTTGACTTCTAATTTCAAACAAATACGACCTAAATGGATTTATGTGTAATGCATGCGCAGAGTAGTGTGGGTTAAGGTATAGGGTATGTGAGACAAGGGTCAGCCAGAATCAATGATAATTACGTCGGGTTGATGGTAAACGTCTAGGAAGAAAGATGATAACAAAATTATGCTCCATTTTAGTGAAACCTATGGAAAAACAATGTCAGCCCCACTCCACAATTTAGTGTGCAGCACTTTACTCGAAATGGTAGAATATTGAAGCGAAAGTGCACAAGAAAAACATCGTGACGCTTTCAATTGCAGGATAACGGGGAGACGGGAGAGAGGTACATTTCATGTATATGTCTAAATGCTTTAAATCATTTGACATGAGAGTGGTAGCACTGTAGCATGTTTTTGAAAAATTTAAGTGTACCTCAAATCGAATAATTCAAAATTATAATTTAAACAGCATGAAAAATGAATTTTAACAGTCAAACTCCTATCTTCGTAGGACTTTCTTGAGCCGAGATAGAAAATGTTGTGTTTTTCTATTGTGCGATTCACATGTACATCATTAGTCAGTCATGTAATACTCCATACTAGACTTCATTACGAGAACAGACACTGAACTTTATGATCTCAGCCAAAAAGCCGCGAGGGGTTTTCGGCGAAATCTTAGCATCGTTGGGATAACTGTGCTGATCCCTATGTAAGCAAACTTACGTGCGCCACAAAGTGAAACTTGTCCCAGACTTTGCAGGCCTGTACAAAATGGCCTGATCTATTATACAAATAAGGGTGATTATTTTGATTACAGTTATTTTAATTGTAAATGTTGTGTCGTTCTGAAAATAACCCATTTAGGATTACAGTAAACATTTATTAAACAAGTCGGTAACACTTTTTGAGAACGACTTTCTCCCTATCATTACAAATACTAGTAAACAGTGAGATATTCCCTATTAAATTATGGAACAACCTCTGTAATGCAAATTAGGAAGACCTGCGAAAAGATCCCGGAAAAAGTTTCTGTAATAAAATGAAACAATCCTCGACAGATGTATAAAAGAAATATTGGGTCAAGTTACTTCAGTTACCTCAGTGTGTTTAACTGTCCTCAATGAAAATAATCCTACCGCACGTACCGAACAATAACGAGATTGTGACGTTTATGTGACATAAGCCTCCATTTGGAACGAAAATGGGAAATATTGAGAAGAAACATCAGTCGTAGGTGAAATCTTGTCAAGAGACATGCAAAAATAATTCAAAATTTTATCTTCAAATATTTGATAAACATAATTACTTTTTACTAACACTTCATCTGGCTGAAATTTGTACTTGGAAAATTCCACTTTAATGTGTGATAGATGCAGATGTCCAGGCTATATAAGACATTCTCTACTATAACCTGCGCGGCACGTTGACGCCAAACCGGACGGTAGTGTTCACACATGGTCCTACTCTGATTGCACTGGGAGGCGAGTAGTGTTCCTCCCCAATGTATCGCCGGTCCTTGAGGGGAGTCCCGAGGAAAGATTGCTGTCGTATACAAAGCACGCTGAGCGTCACTGTATGCAGAAGGGTACTAGAGAGGCGCCTGAGTTGGTTCTCTGTTGTAGTTGACAGGACACATCGCCGGCCAGAGACCTTGAACGCTTGGCTTCAATCTTTTGTTTTGTTTTTTCTTTTTTTCTTTTCAGTAAGGCGCCACCTTTTATAAAATCTGAAAACTCAAGATTTCGCGTAGCGGGCCACTTATTATAAGTCTAATGACTTACACACTAAATTAGGCTACTTCCGGGCCCTCTTCCTCCAAGTAAAAGGTGTCAACTAGGACATGCGACCCTCTGATCGAAGCTCACAATCTGGGTTTTCATGGTACTTTCAAATTTCCTTACATTTTGAGCTAGAGAGTCTTGATTGATACCTATGAGTTTCTCGCCATTGTAGCTACTCAAAAACGGCATTTCACCGAGCTGAGTATACAATTAAAAAAATAATGGCACTAAAATTGATCAAATTGCTTTGAATTTTACACAGTCTGTATTTCAACTCATTGTCTACAAAATCCAAATGCAAAAATGATCATATTTTGTAAGTAACGAAGTGAGAAACAACATTCACAAAGGCCTCTTAAAAGATAGGACAAATCAAAAGTCTTTTAATCTTTAATCGATTTGAAATAATTGATTTGAAATAATTCAAAAACATTTTCAATATTTGCTAAAGTTCTAGTTCATATGATTGAGTTGATGGCAAGATGAAATCTATAGATCTACGTGAGTAACTTTCACAGCACCAGGGTACATTAGGGTTTTCAATGACGAAAGGTAGCTTTACCATTTTTTATTTAGGCTTACTATTTTTTTAGTTAGAACATTTTCGCAGCAAACACGAAGAACGTAAATAATTACGGCGTCATGTTTAATATCACCAACAAAACAAGCAAACATTTTTAGACCGTGCAGCTAACTTACCCCATTGACCAAAAGGTACACTTTTCATGCTATTTTTTTTTTTGCTTTTTTACGAGCAAGAAAAAATTTTTTTTAAATAAATCTAATCTTTTTTTTCAGAGTGACCACTACTGTGTTAGGCACGTACCGAAAATTTGGGTCCTTTTACACATTTGTAAATATGGAGCTTGTATTGAAGAAAATAGATTAGATTCAGGGTTTCCTGTTAGGAAATTTGCATATTCGGGAGACTATCGAAGAATCTGCGTTTCCTATTAGCATATATCTGAGATAGCATGTCGACTGAAAATCGTGTTATCTAAGAAGTGCGGATTAAGGAACTCTATTAAACAATTCTCGAAACTTTGTTGCCTTTTTAGACAAAAATGAAAGCCTATATTGAAGAAAATTTTAGGGAAACTGCACTGTAGCGGGTCGGAAAAGTTTTACACTGACTGCTCTATGAGCAATCACTTATTGCTTTAAGGGTTGCAATTTAGGGCGCGTGAAGCGCGTGGAAATTTTTGCCTTTTTAGAACCAATAATTTCAAATATGGAACTTTTATTATGAAGAATTCGGAATTTTATGAAAGAATACTTGGGAAAACCGCTTTGTATTTGACTGGTGTCTCAAATAGCAATTTTTTTCACTTTTTTTGAGCAAGGGCGCAATCGCCCCTGCCTCCTGTAGCTACGCCAGTGCTCTGCAACATTGAACATTGATCAAGATTTTGGCACTTCAATAACTAAAGAATCCATCTGCACAGACTACAGAACTGACAGAGTTGAAAGGTATCTGATGACAGGTGTGTCAGAGCAATTGAGTAAGGTAGGCAAATGGTTCCCCTTCCTAGAATATGAAGTCTTGCTAGAGAGACTATCTTCAATTGGTGCGGAGCGTCCAGAAAATTTTGAAAAATCGCGACCGTTCAGACAGCCGAAAATGGCATGTCTCGGGCTTGTAAGTAGTAGCTAAGTTTTCCAATTTTTCCAGCAAATGTGAGCACCACTGTAGCAGGGACGTATTGTTGCTCTTTTGAAACAATAATATCTTGATATGAAGGTTATACTGCATTAAGCTTTGGATTCTGGGTTTCCTGTGAGGAAGTTTAAAGGGTTGGGGGATTACTGAAGAATCCACACTTCTATCAAATATTGGTGGCAAATCTGAGAATGATTGCTTTTCTAAAGTCCCCCGAGTGTCTGGCAAAGAGCATCATTCGGCGAAACCAAGCTATAAACTGCTTCCCGAAGAAGCTAGATTGCACAACGACTCAATCGTTGATGCTTCACAATGTTATCTAAGGCCTACGAACTGACACTTTACGATGACATTTCAAAAGTTTAGCCAACTATTTAGACAAAATGATTCAAAATCAAGAGCTTTCATTTGATGTAAATTTGGAATTATATGAAAGACAGAATACAAAAATGGCAATACAGCTGCCTTGTCTCTTGATGATGTAGTGTCACATATGGTAAACGTCCGATTTTGTCATTTCCAGAGCTCGGAAAAAATGCCAAACTGATTTATGTGCGAGAACAAATGCACCTCAAGTTGCATTTTTGCTCCTTTTGAACAATGAAAAAAGGGGTTTTGACCCTGGAGGGGGCGGAAGCATTCTTCCGCCCCTCATTTTTAAAGGAGAAGATACACGCTTGATGTACTTGGTCTCCTTGCATGAAGGGTCTTATATGTGGGTTGTGTTGTCCTATAATTAAGTTTCATTCTTCAGATGGTCTTTTTACTGAATGTGTTGATGACAGGATCAAAGTCAATACTCGCAGAAATGTCACCTCCTTTAATGAGGAGAGCAATAGAGGACAGTCTTTCTTCCGATAAAGTGGACCTCAGATATTATTTTTTTTACTTTATGCGACTAAATGAATGTTCAATTGTTTATTCAATCAATGCAAATATTAAAATTGGCATCGGAAATCGAAATGTTCCAAAAGCTCAAAAAACAATAAAAGTAAAGAAATATAAAACACTGAAAATAATAAAAGAACCCCCCCCCCCCAAAAAAAAAGAACAGAAAAAATCTACAATTGGGAACACAAACCTAACATAAAACAGAAATCTAACCAGAGAAGTTAAACAATTTCACGGCGGCTGGGTTAAAACTATCTGTAAAACGCCTGTTTCCTTTAAAATTGCCAAGACGACGATTAGATCATACATTTTTCTAAATGAATGTTCATATATTGACCCAAACAGTGTTCCGTGAATGCAGATCAATCTTGCTTTTGATGTTAAAGTTGGCCCACTCAAATTTCTCTTTTTTCCTTTCCCCCTATTTTTGCGTTATTTTCCCTCTGCCTTTCTTTTCTTTCCTTTCCCTCTTTTTCCTGCTCTCTTCTTCCCTCTTCTTCGTTTCTTTCTTTCCCTTTATTCCATTCCCGTCTTTTAACCCCCTGCCCGCCCCCCCGCTGGTTACGCCACTGGCCAACAGCATTTTTATCTCATCTTAACGTGTTATTGCTCAAATAAATCTTGTTAAAAAGCTGACACGCTTTAACCGTAGAGGCCAATCTTATCATAATCACATCTTTATTCTATGGACTGCTTTGCACAACAGATATGACCATCAAGCCTTTACCATTAGCTTCATATTATCTGATATGACCTGGTTTCACTTTTTCTTTCTCTTCTAACAGAACTATTGATCAAAATTATTATTTATTATTATTATTATTATTATTTTAAAAAATTCCCTAATCTACAGGCAAGTCAAAGCTACGGATGTGGAGAGGAACTGAAACTACTTTAACAAGCAAGCATTAAAATAGTTTGTGGGACAATGAGACAATTTGAGTCATCAGGAAAAGAACAAAAGAAAAAAGTGACACTTAATTTCAGTGATGTCTGATAAAATTCAAATATTTATTCATAAAATCTGGCGTTTTTGAATACAGCTGCAGAATTTAATATAAGACTACAGCCTATATAATATAAACATTTCAAATTTCAAACAAATTCTTAACACGTGTAATAGTTATAAATTATCTTAAAAGGTGAATAAATCTTCCATTTTTTATGCAAATGAGGTAGCTGTGCTCAGTTCGAATATTACATCGGCTGCCATAGCTGTTACGCACTGTATTAAAAGATAAAGTGCGACATATTACAACAATCTCTTTGATATGAAATGTTGTTTCACAAATAAAAATACAAAAGAAACAGATGCAATCACCCCTGCACAGTTTTCCAGTTATGTTGACTTGAGCTTTCGTCAAAACTTTTCTTTCATTAACACTTGGGTTACCATATTAATTTCTGAAAAGATGGACAGAGATCGCTGCACTAGGGGTCTTAGAGGGTGACATCCTTCCCCTTTTTCGGTTTTCAAGATGTTCAGATGCAAAACCGTGCAACATTTAGAGCAAAATGAGGAAAAAGCCTGTCAAATCATGAGAGAAATACATGAGATCTGGACATTGTGTGTAATTTTAAAAATTCACCAGGACGTCACCAGACGAACTAGTAAAAGGAGGAAAATCCCGACGTTTTCTAATGTTCCGTCTGCTGCTAACTTATAAAACCAACCTTGCCCACTCGTAAACAGCCATAATTGACCCAAATTGACGCCACCTCATAATTTTAGACGTAAGTCCCCACAAATAATTCCTTTGGCCAAAAATATCAAGCGAAAGTAATGCTTCCTGCAATAAAATAATTCAGGTGGCAAATAACGTATTGTGACACACAGCGAGTGCTCATAAAACTCAAGTTACCTTTGGGATAACTTTTAACCTATGACGTCACTGGAAATTACTCATCTTTGGTTTGATACATAAAAAACCGAGGATATCCATGTACTTATGTACTTTGATTTGTGGTAAAAGACATGTGAAGCAATAGCTTCATAAATAGCCTAGAAGTGATTTCATCAGAACATGGTATAAAAGTGAGAGGCGCACGTAAGCCAACCTGAGCGACCTTCCCAAGGCAATTAATTTTTAAAGTCATTAATATACATAAACTAGGTCAAGGAAATGGTAAAAAATAGTTAAAGACAACATCTGCAATAGCTCAGCTCCATGTCTAGAGCAGAGACCAGTCTGTTGTAACGGCAGGGAGTCACTGCCCTGCAAGTCTAAAAGACACTTTTTGAAGAAGCAAATACAAAGGATTGTGGGATTAGGTTTTTGTATGCATCATTTTAGTCAATGGTATTTTACTGAAGCTGCACACAAGGCACGCCAACATTCCTTCCCATAATCCATTCTAATGGCTATTTGAAAAAGGCTCTACGGAAAGGCATAAACTAAAACCCTTTTGATCAAAAGAAGTTGGACAGGGGAGAAGTAAGACAAAATTATCCATTGGTATGTGGGAAGACATTTCACAGGGAGAGGGCTGCAGCCCCCAGAACTTGCCTTGTACCCCTACTAAACTAAGACAAATACAAAATTGCGCCTTCAGACGATAGACAAACCCTCAGAATAAATTTCTTGGGGTTTTTCAAAATTAAGAAAGGGGTCCTTTAACAAAAAATTAAGAGGTATAAGCTGCAATCACATATCGATTTATATACTGGGGTGTCAGGGTCTGTTAGTTTCTGTAGCAGTTAGTAACTTAGTTTCCTCTCCTATGAAAATTAAATTTCAAGTGAGCAACATTATGTTGGAATTGTTGAAAGTTAAGAAAGGTACTGTTTCAATTGCAAAACAGACATACTCCTCAGTGAGGAATTATGAAGTTGTGATTTTGTGTATGCCTCAAATAACAAATTAAGGGCCTTTATAAATAGGCCTTGGTCTAACGTTAAGCAGGATAGGCCCCCTGATTGCAAATGGTTTACCTCTAAATGGAAAACTTCCTACAAAATATAAACAAAAAAAAGTCAAAGAAAAGATTCTGTTTGGAAAGAAGTAATTATCAAAGGTGTATCACATCATGCCCCAATTGTAAAAGAATTGGTTGGACAGAAACTAATGTTTTTAGGGGAGGAAACTAATGGATCTGGAAACTAACAGTCAGGGGGAAAGTTATCATGATGGCTGCAGCAATGCTTTTTTGGAATATCCATGGTATGGCAAATTTGACAAACAGAAACATATCAAGAGCATTAACCACTTACATTTTATTGTAAATCCTTCCAGTACCTCATCATTCAGGAAATTCTAGCACAGAACAACTGGTGAATGATTACCATGGATGCAGCAGACACTAGTGCTGGCATTTGTCTGTAAAGTTTTGCAGAAGACATTGGTACAGGCATGTACCTGTCATGTTTGAAACTGGCATTTCCCTATCATGTATGAGACAAGCACTGGTACAGGCATTTACCTGTCATGTTTGCCACAGACATTGGTTCTGGCATTTCCCTATCATATTTACAGCACACATTTTTACTGGAATTTACCTGTCATGTATGAGACAGGCACTGGTACAGGGACTTACCTGTCAATATTGCCACAGACATTGGTACTGGCATCTACCTATTACTGTATATATGAAACAGACATTGGTACAGGCATTTACCTGTCATGTTTGCAGTACACATTAGTACAGGCATTTAGGTACCATGTTTGCAACTGACGTTGTTACTGGCATTTACCTGTCAAGTAAGTTTGTAGCAGACATTGGTACTGGCAATTACCTCTCGGCACGTTTGCCACAGACATTGGGACTGACATTTTGAGACAGGCATTGATGCAGGCACTGACCTGCCAATCAAGTTTGCAGCATATATTGGTACTGGCATTAACTTGTCACACTTGCAGCAGATATTGTGAGATACTGCATTTATGTACAATAATTGAACATTACTTTGATGTTTGGAACATTACTGACTCTTTCAAAGGTACATATTCGTCTGGAAGTATTGTTCCTAGTACAGTATTTAATAATATTGCTGATAATCCCCACACCCTATGATCCCCTCCTAAATACACAGGACTTGTAAAACTATATTGAGGCCTCGCGAAAAAGGTGTAACTCCTGTTTCTGGCATCACATAGATGAGCAAGGGTCATTGTAAAGACAGCTTCCACCTGTAAAATGAAAAAAAAAAAAAAATGATTCAGCAATGAAAACTAGACTGAAGCATTGTACTCTAGTCCACGTCATGTTTAGGACAGTTTATCACCCTCTCAAGCTAAAACAACTACAAATTTGAAATAATTGACTATGTTTACCTATAGATCCAGTATAACCTAACACCACAGATAAGGTATAGCAGGAAATGTTGCTTAATATTCTCACAAGCATACATTAATTGAAAGCAAAGTCATTAATGAGCCACAATGATATCAAAGATTTCCCATAATGCACTTTATCTCAAGGAAAAGTGCATCACTTCCCTTAAAAAAACAATCTTGTGAATACTAACTGCTAAAGAGAGGCAGTTTCCACCTACTGAAAGAGAAAATTTTGCAACATATTTTGATGTCAATGAATTCTCCCTATCAAATCTGTTTTCATTCATCAATTAATCAGAAGTAAAACGATGGAGAAACTCATAACTGAATTTGTTAGTTGAATTTCGGAATGTACTAATTTATTAAAGCATAGAGACAGAATACCCTACCCTAAACCTCAGTGCATCTTTCATATCCCACTGAAGGATATCGCGTGTTTGGTCTAACAGTAAGAGCATCCGCCTCTCACACAGAAGGCCTGGGTTCTATCCCCAGGTCAAGTCATACCAAAGACCAAAAAAATGGAACCTGCTGCCCTTGTGGGTGATGCTCAGCATAAGCAATGGAGTAGGGAAAACAAGCCAGTGAGCCACAACTGGAAGAAAGGCTGTGGCTGGCTCAACTTGTGATGCTCCATATAAGCAATGGAATAAGGAAAACAAGCCATGAGCCACAACTGGAAAAAAGGCTGTGGCCAGCTCAACTTGAACCAATAGGTTGGAAACTGGGTCATAAAACTCTATCTAACTAACTAACTGAAGGATACAATTGAATTTTAAGAGCACTATACTTAACTGTCTGACCAAAATGGTTAATCACTGTACCAATTAGGGGTGCACCGGATTTGGAATTTTAAAATCCGGCCAGAACCGGATTTGCCGGATTTAAACCCAAATTCCGGCCGGATTTGCCGGATTTAGTCAAATGAAAGAACAGGAACCTACTGGTGGGTTTATACCTTAGGATACCTTAGGAGCCTCAGTGGATGCAGGTCTTTTGACCTCTATATCTGTATCATCTAAGTTCGCCACCATCAGCAAATGTAGCAGTAGTGGTCAGGAGCTGTGGTATGTCTATTTTATTTGTGAGCAGAGTTTTGGTATTTCCTCAGAAAAGGTGTTGAGTTCATGTCTAATTTGGGTTTTGTGATGTGGCATGTTTCATGAATGGCTGGGCTAATTGACTAAACGTTACTCCATACCAACCCTGAATGAGATGTCCAAGGGCTCAGTTCAGTGAGGAACAAAAGCAAGATGTATTTTGAACACTTAGCTGGCACACAACGTTGAAAACGATTTCATAAATGTCTGTCCATGCAAATTAAGGGACTAAAGTATGAAAACATTGTAGGGATCATGTATTTGTTGATGGGCAATTACATAGGTAGGAATCATCTCAGAAAGTTGTACAACTGTCAAAGGACCATAGGATGTAGGACTATGCTAAGTAACGTGAAATTTCTCGATGTACTGTAGGCCTATCAACCATTGGCATCATATTTCTTTGGTTTTTTATCCATTAATCGCAAAGCTGATTTAAAGAGTCAAGGAATCACTGACACCATTTATACTGCCACCATCACTTGTACTATTTTAGTTGATAAGTAAGGAAATTGATGTAAGGTGATTAGAAGGTTTGTTAGTAAAACAGCCAAAAGGCCCCAATAACAAAAATGCTTGATTCTCATCACCGTGGCAAGACTGATTTTGGGCACTAGTGGATATTTTTTTTTTAAATTTGATATTACCGAATTAACTGTTCTTGGTTGACCTGTAAGTCAATGCTGTCCCTCATCAGCTCCTATAATTTATGTAATTTCCCAGCTGGCCTGCAAGCAGCATCTGGCATCAGTCATTTGGCACTGGGATAGCACCTTCTAAACTAGAGGGCAATGTGATAGCTCTTCCTCTCTCAATGCGACTTGCCAGTTGAGTTTTAGTAGTTCACTTGTTCCTCGGTACTTACACACTTTGTACACCTAGTAGCTATCGCTTCATGGTGTCGGGACAAGTCCAAGCTTGTAGACGGGCAAGAGGAGAGAGGAAGAGCTACTTGTACCATGTCGCCCTCTACTTCTGGAGAGTGCTATCCTTGTGCCAAATGACTTATGCCAGAAAGTGCTTGCAGGCAAGGTGGAGAATTACATATATGTACACAGGAGGTGAGTATCTGTTTCATAGACTCTGAAACCAAGTGAGTTTTGTTGATTGCTTCTGTCAACTCCAAAATTGCATTTTGGCCAAAAAAATTTGACACCTGACATCTTTTCTGATGGCTTTTGAATCACTATAAATCCAGCAACTGACTTTTGTACAATGTACATCAACTTGAAAAGAGCACCAAAAAAGATATATCTGGATTTAACAAGCTGTGAATTGATTCATTGACACTGCTTCACAAAATATTTTTAATCACTAGGACCTTTTATGAGTAACTATACATACATTAAGTACTGAATGGGGGGTGACTAGTCCTTTATCAACTGATCACACCCTATTGCTAGATCTTAAAATAATATTGAAGTAGCAAACTCCCATCTTAGTCTTTAGCATTTAAGGACATTTTATTAAGTCCTGTAGTAAATTGTGTTGTATAGCTTACCTACGAATCTGGCAAATCCGGCCGGATGCCGGATTTGGAAAAACCTCAAAATCCGGCCGGAATTCCAGCCAGATTTGGAATCCGGTACACCCTTAGTACCAATTCAATAAAAGTTATTGATTGACCATCAGTTTTGAAATCTAAAGGAGAACTGTTTAAGACTTTTCCATTTCCTTATAATTCTGTCAAAAATTTTTGGTGGTTGAATTTTAAATCCTGTATTTCACTGTAGATTGTTATTGATAGGTTCTCTCTGTATCAACATCACCATGTTTTACTTGATACAGAAATCAATAATTACAATTGACATACTTGCAAAGAATAATCTCCTAGCTAAAGCCAGAGAAGCTAGAACACTTTCAAATTTCGAGACACTACTCGAGACCTATCTCTTCTCTGGCCTATGATTCTTTTTTTTTTTTTTTATTTTTCTTATTCTAAGCGTAAAGGGGCTTTATTGTGTTTATCACTGTATACGAACTGTGTATTGTAAGTGAAGCATTCATAACAACATGTCAGTTTAGTTTTTTCATTTTTCTGCTGTGGGTAAGGGGTCCCTGGGTAAGTGTAAAAAGTTTGGGGAAGTCAAAGTAGGTGAGAACCCACTGATCTTGGATATACCCATGGCCAACATCGTGCTTTTGATAGAAATCTGTGGCTTGACTAAACAGTCCCCCCTTCATTTTCCCAACACTGAGTAGGCCTAACATAAGAAGGTAAGATATTGCATAAATATCCTACAATCTTGAATATGTCCCAAATAAATTCCCAGAACCGTAGATTCATTACAAAGTGGAAAAATTTGTTTAATAACCAGTAAAGCTGTAGCAGTCATTGGTGTGAATACTGACAATTTACATTTATTGATGTCAAACACATGTAAGTATTTGCAAACAAATAAAAAATATTTGCAATGAAGCTCAACACAGAAAATTGTGAGCACTGTTTGTGTATTGGTATTTGCTACTTGTCACATTTTTTCTTTCTTTGGAACTCTGCAAATATTATGACTGGATGAATTTGCTAACACCATAACAGTTTGTATCATCAGGGGCTGTAGATCAGAGCTAGAAAGGGAAGGGGGGGGGGGCTAATCACCAAAGCGGCCAAATATGTTCAACAATATTGTAACAATGTTAGGTGACCCAAAATGCCTAGGGCAGAAAAAGTGAGTGGGGCTTACCTCCAGCCCACTTCTCTTCTTTGCGATCCCTGTTCATGTGCAAAATTATAGACAATCGGTTGGTTAATGTGATCTTGAATGTCACACTAGTATTAAAGCTATTTGAGAAAGTAGATTGCACGACTTCATTACAAGTATTCATATGATCAATTTCCATACCTAGGTATGAAAATTGATCTGCTTGTCCTATAGGAGAATCCAAGCAGTTTGTGGTGAAGTCAGCCAATAGCGGAGTCCATCAGCCTCAACTCATCTTAATTTTACAGTCCACTTACAATTCTAAACCATCAAATTCAGTGAAACTGAGGGTATCCAGACATATTATGGTGAACAACCAATCTTGATACAGGTATAAAGCAAAGAATTTTAAAGATTAAAGCTGATAGACCCAGTTATGCCTGTCTTAATTAGACCATCACTTGACTGTTGGGTTTTGTATATTTCAGTTGGTCCAAGCACTAATTTGTACCCACCTCATCTGGATTCATTTGCATATTCAGTGATTCAATGTCTCCAATGAAACCTACTATGGGGAAAACCAATCTTTGTGTCTGCAATGAAAGAAAATAAGAGGAGATGAGTATTCAAATTTTGAATGAACAGCCACTGGATGCAAACATTTTGTCAATACTTAAAGGCGGTCAAATCTCACACAAAACTACATTTTTTGTAGTAGCCCACATAAATTCTCAATTGGCAGCTAGTTAAAAAAATGCAGAGTGCCAAAGCTCATATACATTAACACAGCATGTTCTGTACTAACAGTGCTTTGATTACAAATCAAGGTCTTGTATACTCACCCTAAGCAATTAACTGAGACTGTGTCTGGATGAGGATGAGTTTTAGACCGTTGTGGGAGGGGCTTAAGTTAGTAGGTTAGGAGAATTGAAACTGTCTGGGGTGAGAGGATTTAGCCTTTAAATGGGCCACATTCAGTCTTGTCCAGCAAAGGACCATAGCTCCTTTGGGAGTAACATTTGTTTTTTACCCATTGGCTCTTATCCAGAAAAAGGATGGAAACTTTAATAGAAAAGTGCTGAGAAAAACTTTAGTATCTGAGTAGGGTCTATTCTCTTCAGTCAGTGTAGAATGAAAAGTGCGGAGTTGCTCTTTCGACAGAGGATGCCTTCTTGCCAAACACAATTGTGCGATTTAAACTCAAACAAAAAGACAGTAAAGTTGGTCTCAATTCATTCATTTAAGAGGGAGAACGTTTCACATTAATGAGCAACACTAGTCAAAGGAAGTACAGTCACCACCGTTGGTTTTTTAATGGAGACCAAAAGCAAGTTGTCACAGTCATGATGAGCCAAAGGTACAGTGGATGTCACATGATAGGCCAAGGGTACAGTGGATGTCACATGATGAGCCAAAGGTACAGTGGATGTCACATGATGGGCCAAGGGTACAAGATGTGGAGAGTCTGAGGGTCAGGAAGTTGTCTTATCAGTCTAACAGGCTTAATCCTCTCAACCCAAACAGTTCCTAATATACCTACCTAAATTAATTTACACCCCTCCCATGACTATCTGAAACTCATTCTAATCCAGACATGATCTCAGTTTACTGTTTTGGGGAGAGTATTCAAGACCCAACAATACATAGTCAAAACACTCTTAGAACATTAGTACAACACAGGCTCTGTAATATGAGCTACAGAAGTCAGCATTTTTTTAACTTGTTGTCAATCAAAGAGCTGTGCCAATTGAAAATTTCTGTGGACTAACACAAAAATTGTAGTTTGGGGTAAGAGGATTAAGACTTTAAAGTGCCATTAGGGTGGAGCTCCTTTTGGGTGCAAAATATGTTTTGGAGTAAAGCCCCATCCTGCTCAATGCCAGAGTGTTGAAGAGATAAAATTTTATTGTTGTAGGTCTAAACTAAAGCTATGTGATGAAACATAAAATAAAACAATTTACTTTCTTATTTATATTGTCAGATTTCAAACATCTTCCACTTTCCAGCTTATTCACAAGATAGGCCACTTGAGGTTTATGCTGACTCCCAGCATGGGTAATGTCACCTCCATGAAAAAATTAATTGTCTTGATATGCAATCAATTGCCATACAAGCTACTGTATCATTGGAAGGAACATTGTAAAGACATTTTACATATTTTAGGATATAAAAACAAATTGGCATTAGTAGAGAGAGGGGAGGGGGATTGCCCAACTGCTTCTCCCCACTGGCTATTGCATACACTTGATAATAGAAACAAGGACATTGCAGTATGTTTTCCTTACTCACCTGCCTGGCAATGAAGACCAATTAATTTGTGTATTCTGTATAAAACCTACCCTATCAATTATAGGTGGTAGTTGACCCCAAATGTCAGCACAAGATGAAGGTATTCCAAGTTCTTCCTCCATCTCTCTTAGAGCTGCCTGGATCTCATTAGCATCTTCATTGTCTATTCTACCTCCTGGAAAACTGAAAGGAGAAAAAAAAGTTAGAGATATGTGGGCTAATATTTGGAGGATTGAACGACAATGAACAATCACTAAAAACTGCACTTTATGAACAAAATAATGCTACAATCAAGACTACAATGAACCATACAAATCGTATGAGGCATGTAGAAGAAGAATATCACTCCATCACAGAGAAATTATGCACTTTTATGACCAAAACACTGTTAATACAGTAAGTTTCATGACTACACTGAGGGACATTTGACTGGATTTGGACTCTACTGTAGATTCCCACTTACCTTGTGTGAAATGATTCTCATTTCTCTATATCAAGAGCAAATACAGTACCATGTCACATTTCATAATTGTGGTTTCTCGCTAGTACTGAAGGACTGTCCATTCACAAAAAGAACTAGCATAACAAAATTTAAGTTAACAGGAATAGGACCTCCCTGTGGGGAAGCAAAATTTGTTAAGTCTTCATGCAACTTTAATATGCAAACACATTCTGGTACTGATAATATGTGATTGTTGAAGAGAAAAATAAACTGTTAATTTTAAAGAAAACAAAAGACTGTCCGTACAGTAAATGTAGGGATATGATGTCATATGTGCTTGCTTCAAGTTCCCTTTTTGTTGAAAATTTGACAACTTTACCTGCTCATATCTTGAGAACCACACACCAGATTTCAATGCGAACTTCAACAAAATAAGAATAAGTAGCCCTCTAACATATAAAAATATGATATGACCGTAAACCCTTCTTCCAAGGCCTGAGTATGAATGATTTGTATGGCAGCCAAGACCATGGCAGATGCAAATTTAAATGCAATAGTTAATTTCTCGATTCCAGAAAAGAGTAGAGCAAAATTATACTCACCTGACTTGCCCTCTGTGACTATTCAGCTTTGTTGACCTGAGTGTCAGAAGGATAGAGGGCTCACCTCCCACCAAACAGAAGGGAAGTATCACAGCAGACTTTGATGAATCATTTATCTTCACTTTGCCAGAAACTTTCCAAGACTTTTGCAGTTCACTCTTTTCATGCAACTTACCCAACCTTGCAACAATGCTATCTCGATTCTCAGAAAAATATCCAGAGGAAATAATAGGTCTTGATGGTTGTAAAACACAGAAGTTTCTTCTCTGGTCATTCTGGTGGCAAGGATTTGGACATTTGCGAATTTCAAACTGATGTAAATTACATGACTGTCCTACGGGAGGTTCATGCATGCAAATATTGCTATGTCGGTTTCTCTTTTGTAAAACTTGGGGCAAGGTACTGGAGGCAAATCTTGAGGAATAAGAGCCCCCATAAGTTTTTGAAATCATGGACTTAAGCATCCTGCAGTGAGAAACTTGAATTGCTTGCTTACAGTTGGAAAAGTGTCTTGGCAGTGTTCTGGTGGCACTGGATGGATTCATCATCACAGGTCATAGATCTAGAAGAAATTTAAAGATATGGAAAAGATTTGGCTTAAAACAAAGCTGACAAGAAAACAGAATGAGTCCTCCCCAAAATATGCCCATAGATAAATCCGATCAGGGCTTTTGTTTAGTGACTGTAGGCAGCCATTAGTGGGGTCCATTAGCCTTAAATCATCTTCATTGATTGTTTACAGGAATTTCAAACCCTCATATTTAGTGAAATTGAGGGAATCAGGATACAATTTTGTGTATATTGCCATCCATGATACTGGTAAGCAAAGAAATCGAAAGACTACGAGGAGATAGACCCCAGTTATGCCTGACTGAAATTAGACCATCACTAGACTGTTTGGATTCGCCTATAAAAACAGGATAGATTAGTTCTTCATTGAATGAAAGTACAAAGGAAACAGTGTTGAATACTGCATGAATATTTCAAAAACACAGACAAATTCATGTCTTTACCAAAGTGAGACTTGTTGAACTGGACGTCAAATTTTGTTAAATCTCCAAGATACAGTGTAGTTCTTCTTGCATTATGCTTGGTGCTCATGAAAAAGATGTGCTTGCATATTTTACACATCGACTACAGTAGGAGTCATACTGTAAGACATTTGTTTAAAGTCTTCATGGAGTACAGTGATACATATGTACAGTACACATGTAGAGTAACGACTGTCTCAGGCAGGCCTTGAGTTTTAAATTTTCCAGGTGTACCACAAATCACACTCCTCTGGAGATTAAGGAGTGTTGAAGTAGTGCTATTTTTTCAACTCCAACAGATTCATGTGACCTTCCATGCTTTATCAACAGCAGGTGTGCAAAAAATAACTCCCCTAGAAGTAATTTGAGGCAAGTGATGGTGTGTGATCACACTTGCACACCTCAAACTTCAAGACCTGCTCAGGGTACTTTCAAAATGAACTAAGAAGTGTAAAAAATGCATTTATTTATTATTTCTGCTGCAGCCAAATAAATCCAAAAAAAAAGAAAATTAAATCTTTTCCTCCAAGTATATGAAGTGTTTTTCTAGAGTCTGCTTGCAATATTCATTTGTAAAGCACAGGTTACAGTAGGTCAGATGGAGTATTGCGGCCCAGTTTCCAACCAATTTGTTCAAGTCGAGAAGGCCACAGCCTTTTTTCCAGTTGTCTTGTTTTCCTACTCCATGCATATGCTGAACACCAAGCAAAAATTGCAGTGGGTTCCGTTTTTAAAGTCTTCAGTATGACCCAGCCAGTACTAAAACTCCTTATCTCCCAACTCCAAATCTGATGCTCTAACCAGTGGACTATGCAGTTAGTCTGGACAGCACAGGAATCATGGAGTAGAAGTACTGGGGCCTATGTTGCTGCATCTCCTAGAACTGATTCTTACATGTTGTATCCCAAAATCTGTACATGTATATATTTACAGTCATGGGCTGAGTTGATAATCAGTAACATTTGTCTGCATGGCTGCTAACTGACACTAACAGTCCACAAAAACAACCTACGTGTACCTCCATAGACTGAAGATTATCACACCTGTTAGCATCTTACTGTCTCTTTCCTTCACAACTGTGTTCACATGCACACCTAGGTCCACTAAAATGTTGGACTGATGGGCATGACAGCCATGGCCCATTAGCTCCCCTACCAGATCTGCCTACAGCAAGTTGAGGGAAAACAAAAGAAAAAAAACCAATTGACAAGCCTAGACACAGAGTTAAAGATCATTCATGGCGAGTAGCCTATGGTAATAAGGGATCCGTTAGTTTCTGCCCTCAGTAGTTTCCGCTTATTACTTTCCACCCCTTAAAATATTGGGCAGAAAGCAATGTTTGAACTCACATGTGTTAAAAATAACTGTTAACTTCAAACTTCAAATCCAACAAGACAGCCATGAAATTTTTGGATACAGTAGGTCAAAAAATTTTTCAGCATCTTCCTTGAAAAGAATGAATTGTATGGCTTTTTTCTAAACGTCAAGTAGAGTCGCTGACTTGTATTTTCTTATGCATAAGTAGTCTGTGTGTTTATAAGTAGACTTATTCTGAACGTGTAAACATGGCAGAAATGAGTGTTGCATTTAGTGTTTGCACAGGTTACCTGGGTACCCGCCAGCCATCGTATTACCTGGTTCCAAATCTACTACCCAAATCTTAAAAAAAAATTGTAAACATTCTCTAAGATTGAGGATGAAGAGAGCCCCTAGAAATTATGTGTAAGTTTGAAAGTTGTCTGTATTGTTGTTTCCGGAGTTGAAAGTTTTTATCAGCATGTGGCCTGATCACGTAGTGAGGTAGTTCTCACATATCACTTATATGTATGATCTTGCACGCAAGCAAGCTACTTGATGGTGATTCAAATTCAAAATCACATCGTACTGATTCACGCAGACATATCACCCCAGCCCAGCTTGCAAAGACAGTGCCCATTACCTTCGGCATGCTAAGTAAACTGAGCCTTGCATGTATACGTATACCCCTAACCCCTATAATTAATACAGTATGCCACCTCAAATATAATCCTCGAATATTTCGGAATGGTTAAACGTGTCAGTTTTACGCAAATTAACACTTTGCTGCTATCTGTAAAGTAAAAAGACATCAATGTCATAACACCCTAAATGTTCATGAAAAAATTTTTGGAACAGGCCATTACAAAGTGAAAGCTATGTTAACCATGCCTGGATGTGAACACGAGGCTAGCTACGTAAGAACGTACACACCCAATTAGTGATAATTCCAACGCACATTATATGTGAGGGAAGTTCACAAACATGACGTCGTTTGTTTACAATCGGTAATTTTGGACATGCAAGAGAATACCATAATATACAGGGCTCTGATTGGCTGATATTTTTAAATCAGTGTTTTAAACTTTAGGAGAATCTTCAAACTCTTAGTATGCTTGCTTTTCAAGTAGGAAAGTGTTCCAAAATTCAATATCAAATTGGTATAGGCCTTGGGAAGTACTAATATTCTTACTTGACTGATTTCTGTTACATTTCTTGTACTTGTCACTTTGATTTAAAACAAAACGAGACAAAAAAACCGTCTGACAAATCAAATGTTTTTGAACTTGGGAATGTGATCACTATGCAGTACCTCTCCAATACAGCTGTAAATATTTTCATGCATGTCTTATGGAGTAGGCCTATGCCTTACAAAATGTTCATATCTTTTAGCCACCATAACACTGGGAAACCCGGGTACCTGACGGGTATGGCGATCGGGTATCTAGTTCCTACTTTTTAGTACCTGTGCAAACACTAGTCGCATTGAATAGTAAAAGACATCAATGAAGTTTGAAACTTTAAGGAAAAGTTGATGGGATCTTCATTTGACAAAAGTACCACTGATGTCACATTCCATTCCATTACTTTCTGCCCCCAAAAAGATATTTTCTGCTGAAAATAAAAGCAGGGAGCAATTTGTTTTTGAAATTTTGATTAGCAGTTTTGCTACTCATTATTCAAACTTGATTAGCAATCCCCCCAAAATGATTAGCAACTTTTTATATTGATATTTCCTAGGCGAATGTATTTTTACAGCAGCTTGTAAAAAACTACAGGATCAAAGACCGAAGGGTATGTCTGATATTTCAGGTAGTGAAACATTCGTAATGCGTCCATACGACCTGTATCACGTATATGTGCAGTATATATAACTACACTCTGGCAAAAAAAAAATCCCTTAGATGTCTCCAAGGCAATTTCTGTAAAAAAAATGCTTTGGAGACAGCAGCTGTCAACCACATTCTATGGGATTTCCTCAATTTTTTTCTTTGCTACCTTTCATTTGAAAATTTGTTTTTTTGTCAATTCAATCACCAAATAAAGCCATGAAAATAAATTGTCTACCACACTTCATTAATAGCGATGTAATTCCCTTGTTGGATTGGTTTGTACCCAATCTTAGAAAACTTAACAAAATGCATCCTCTTTATCACATTTTTTGTCCTGCCAAGAGCAATTTTAGAACAGGAGCAGTAGTAAGACATATGAAAGCGACCAATTTGAGAACAGTGCCATATTTTATTGACATTCATCAGATGCAACCATCCTTAATCTTCCTCATCATCTCTGTCCAGATTGTTCTTAGGTGGTTCTCCCTCTTCGCTGATTTCCCTCACCTAAAATTAGGCCACCACTTACTTGTAATGACATACTGACTACCAATTAGTCTACCCACACCCGTTATATTTTATGAATCCAAGCTCCATCTCCTACAATGTACAACCAAGAAGAGTAACTGCAGATGTGCAGATTCAAGCCCATCCTGTGCCTTTAGGACAGAGATTCACCCCAAAATGTTCCAAAACATTTCACCCCCTTTTACCTAATAAACTATGAAAAAAGAGGTCTGATCACCAGCTTCATTAATTTAGTAGCTTGTAAAACATATGATAATCTGAGCAAGTTTTGAGGCTTTTTAAATCCTTTCATAAGTTATTGAAAATGTGAACCTATGATCTCCTCAGTGTCCCTTAATATTTGACTTCAAGATTGAGCACTAGTACATTCTACTGTACAGGTATTTCCTTCTCAGGGTAGCCAGCCCAAAATGTAAAAGCTGATAGGCGTACAAAATTATCTAGATGATATTTGCTTCATTAAATGGTTTCACAGCATGTGTAAAATATTCAAACTAAGCCCTGCCTAATATTTTTAAAAACTTTACTTCAGCAATTTCCTTGTACAATATGTTTCCCTTCAGAGTTGCTTGCTTTGACTTCTGTGCTATCCTAACAAGGTTTCACATAAAAACTTCTGAGCCTACCCTAGTCTTAAGGGCAAACTTGCATTGATTGGCAGTTGCCAATTTGGAATGTGATGTGGCTTGGTGCTACAAGTTTCTTTGCATGCTGTAGAACCATACAGCACAGAATCATGAGCAATGCAATGTACACAAAAGCATGAAATACTGTATTTATGCAGTGATCTATAATTTTGAACCAAGTTTACGGATATAATTATTCATCCTTTTTAGGAGTTTCAAACACAGTGATTTAAGAATGCAGAGCATGTTTGACTGAGAATAATGTAAAGATTGATAGAAAGCAAAAATCTGTCGTCATTACCAGTATAATCAAGAGCAAAACCAGATGCTTTCTGTGGTTTTTGCAGTCGATGCCATGGGTTATTATTCCTATCAGGCTGTATATTTAGTAGAAGTAAATAACCCATCTCCTGCATGGAGCAGGTACGTACAGGGGCCGATTTTTTTTTGTTTTGCATGTTCAATTTGCAGGACTTCCAACACTGTTTTTATATTCCCTGAACATTATTTCTGACAGGGCTCGATTTTCATGGTTGTCTGATTGTCCCGGACGACTAAAATTTCATACGGACAACCCAAAAGTTAAAGATTGGTTGTTCGATGGACAACCATTTTTGGTTGTCAGATGGACAACCATTTTTCTCTTAGATTGAAAGAGTATAAACTGACTGATAAACTCTTTCAACTTTTTTCATCTACCATGTTTCAGACTTCAAGTGTTTCTGTCTCTCAAACATCCCTGCTTTTTATTCTTCATGACCAATAATACATGAACACAGTAACTGTTTTGTAATTGTGTGCAAAATGTTTCGGACGACCAAATTTCATTGTGGACAACCAAAACTATTGAAATAGTTGCCCAAAGGACAACCAGAAATTTTTCTGAAAATCGAGGCCTGATTTCATGCAGTGAACATTTAATATTGAATGATGTATCGCAATTATGAAATTTTTTTGCTCGTTCTTGCATTGCATATTGCGATGCAAACCCGAACAAATTGCTCCCTGAAAAGGGGCGGAAAACACCACTTGTGTGGGGCGGAAAGTCACGAGGGCGGGAACTAATGGTAACCTGGTAATTAAAGGGGCACTTTTGAAGCTGTGGGGCAGTTGTAGAGTTGCACGCTGGGCTCAGGATGCAGGTGTCTTGATTTCAGGAGGCATATGGGCAAGGACTTTGTATGGAGTAGGTCCAACCATTAAGCTAGTACACGGTATAGTACTACATTTGGGTTTCCGTACCCAGAAGTGGCATGCATTTACATGCATGAAACCCTAATCCTCAGTAAAGGACTATGAATGGACGGTGGCGTAATGGCTCTCTAGATACCATACACTGGAGTAAGGACTATGTATAGGGAGCCATATAGGGAGCTGTGTAAGGTATAGGGAGCATAATGGCTCCCTATACCATACACAGGAGTAAGGACAGTAAGGACTATGTAAAGGCCTAGGGACCCATTGCGCAACCATCCATACATAGTCCTTTACTGAGGGATGGTATAGGTAGCCATTACGCTACCGTCCATACATAGCATACAGTTCTGTGATGCATGGGATATCAGAGGACTGACCAGGGGATCGCTGTTCCACCCTCACAAAAATTGACCATAGGCCTTCAAGTTCAAGGCGACCTTGTAATTACCCTAAGACACTGCACTTAAATGTAGTAGTATTTTTTATAAAAGTCGTAAAAAAACCACAGGAATGCCCACCTGCCTCAAGCTCAAAGGTTTTACGGGAAGCTGGTCATTAAAGGTGTCCAACTCACCAAGCCAGAATTATTGTAATGGTCCTTTACTGAGGACTAATGTAACCCTAACCTATAACCCTAACTCAGTATTACTATACATACGTAACCCTAACCCTATTTACTATGCTGCTGAGTACGTTACCCTGATCCCGGAACTGTGGCCTGTGGGTACGGAAACCCAATTAGGCCTAAAGCCCACAATGTACTAATTGCCAATTGCTTTCTGTACCCGGAAAGTCCTGTACAGTTTCCACACTAACATTAGATTTAGACTAGGCCTAGAGCCTGGGCTAGGCATGATTTACATTGGCCTAACGAAACCTACAGGCTACACAGTATGCTTGTGAAACCATGAGTCCGTCAATCAATGCCTGCTGTATTTGGTGTACGTGCCCCACTTTTTGTACGCAGTGAACGACTCAACAAACTGTCGCAACAAAGTTTCGCGAAACAGGTCTGTACGTTAGAGTAACACTGACAAAAGGATTTATCGCTAACTAGCAAGCATTCATAGGCCTACATCCTAGGTAAATCGATCGCGTCAGATAAAACGGCTTATGAAACTAATATAAGTTAGTCACTTTTAGCATTAAGTGTACTTTCTTTGAAAACTGTTCTTTACTCATCACGAAAAACACGATATTTCAGATAGTCCACTTACCCACCAACTGCAAAACAAGACCTCCTCGCATTACATTACAATACTGTTGTCACTTTGATCGTATTTCAAGCCGGCGTCTTATTTGTCTCAAAATGCGGCTATTTGTCACAAAAGAAATCTTAAAGTGTGTTTCAAACATAGGAAAGAAATATAAAATATTCTGTCTTTGTTGAAAATTGACAGACTGTGTGCAACAACGTTCGATTATGTATTCTCAAGTAGGAGAACGAATACGATGAAAGCTACCTGGCAATTTCATGCCCTCCCTTCCTTCTGACCTTTGTACCTGACTGCGGAAGAAAAGAACCAATCATATACTGGCATAGAGGCGGGACAGTGGTCTAAACAATTGAAAGAAGAATATGCGTTCAGTAAATCTGTTTCGATGATTTGTAGTCGGATGAACATCGCTTTAAGTGACCACAAAAAACTTTCTCTTAGTGCACTGTGTACAAAAACGTGCTCTAGAGTTGTCTTCTAGCTCCCTGTTCAATACGTTGTCTTTATTCCACTGAGTACGCTTGAGAAGGGGTCATCACAGAAAGATCCGTAGGTCATATATTTGAAAAGTAAAAAAAAAAAAATCTCATGTCCGATGATCATGAGGGATTTTCGCTTTGATGTAATCCCACGACCTCAAAATGAAACCCCATTTAGCCCATTTTCTTTCAGTCCAGTCTTTTCCCCTAATTGCCCCAAGTTAGGTGAGATAGGAGTGAAATCAACCAAAAACCTCTCTTGAGACTGAACTCCTAACTTCGGGGCTAATTTTGCCCACAATGTCCCTCTCCAAGTATATAGCCCAGTAAGGGGTACGTCGGGATTTGTTAAGTTCTCACTAAAGATAGGACTACAAAATAGACTCTTAATTGATTTTTTTTTTTTTTTTGGGGGGGGGGGGACCACGGGAAAGACGCAAATCATGTCATGGTTTTTGTAACCTTACCATACTTTCAATACAGGAGGATCGGCTTATCCCCTTTTTACCAGTTGCGGGCACTGGGTTGCGTTTCTTACTCCACTGCTTATGCTGAGCATCACGCACAACGGCAGAAGTTTCATTTTTTTTAAGTATTTGGTATGACTCGCTTGGGAATCGAATCCGGATCTCTGGAGTGAGAGGCACATTTTCCGCCACTAAACCTAATAATAAAATGTAATTCATCTTCGTTTTTCACAACAGTTCCAAGTTGTCATTCATAGCCGTACAGAACTCTTTCTCTCAGGGGGACCGTGGGTTTTTGCCCAACTTCAGATTCCCAACCAGGGCACAAGTTTCCACCCGACTGAGGCACCGCATTCTGCCCAATTCAGCAAGGTTTTGGCCAACTGCAGCCCGCCTTACGTACCAATGGCTGATCCAGGATTTGCCAGAATGGGGGAGGTCAGGGAAAGTGTCGACAAGACTTTCTGAGCGGAGCGCCATCATCAGTTTGCGCGAAGCGAACAGGAAAATTTTGAGCCCTACAAACCCTCCAAATGGCCGGAAATGGCACTCTTCGCTTGTTCTAAGGTGCATGTACCTAGCCTTAAAATATTCATCTCATGTTTGCAATTTCCCAATTAGTGAGAAAAGGATGTGCAATAATATTCCATGCTGCTTCATCCAGTGGTTCCACTTTTCAGGGACCACAGGAGATTGGATTGGAAGGTGATGAAAGTAGGGTTATCATATATATTTTCTGGCAAGAACACGCATTGCCATTATGAGGGAGGGATCTACGTCGGGAAAGTTTCCCCTACCCTGTGGACTTTTTCTTAGGATTTTCAGCGGGGCTAAATGCAAAATGGTGCAATATTTGTTGTTTTAACCAGGGTTTCTTTGACTTGGAGTCTGGCGCCACCAGATTCTGAAGAATCGGGGGGGGGGGGGGAGGAGGGAACACATACTGCCACATGCCTATGAGTGGACACATGCTATCTACTCCGGTTTAGCCAGTAGTTTTGCTTTCGGAGCTAACTGCACTGCATTACTGCTGGCATGGAGGAGGGATGTAAGGGAGGGGTGTCCCCTCCCTTATATCCCATTGGACATTTAAGTACCCTTAGATGCAATCTGGTGCTAAATTTAACATCCTTTGAAGTCAATTTGTTGTTCCTTGTCAGGTGTGTATGGGCAATATGTGTAGGTGTATTTTTTTAGAATTTGCTTTTTGACGTGAGCCGTGGCTAGGTTTACCATACATTTTTCTGGAAAGGAGAAAACACATGAACCGCCGTCTGGGGGGTAGGTCTATTAGGACGGGTGACTTCCCTCCCCTTTGGAAATTTTTTCGGTTTTCAAGGGTGTCTATATGCAAACTAATCCAATATTTGCTGCTTTAACGAGAGTTTCCTTAAGTTAGATCCTTAAAATCCTTAAAAAATCAGTAAACTTTAAATGTAACGTAAATTCTCTCAGTGCTGAGTTCTCTGCATAGCCGAGGACTTGGGGTCACTCGTTAGGTTATAAGTTGGAACCTCGGTAAATCTGAATCTTCTCCGTTATGTTGTTGGGCACATAAGGCCGACTTTAATATTTGGAGACCTTGGCACAAATAATTTTGGGGACCAGACTATAATATTCCTCGCAACTGCAAGTGGCAAAGTCATGAAATGAGAACAAAGTTTGTGGTCACTTCTAACCACCCGATCCACTTGAAATGAATTTCATAGATAGTGGTGGATCCCGGATTTTAACTAGGGTGGGGTGCCACATCGGTTGGCGCGGTGCAAACCGTTTTTTCATAACACCCTATCTAAAACTTTATGTCACGATGTTGGGATTCCCAGAGAGGGAATAGATATAATTGGGGCGTGTCTATGCTACCGGCGATTTTGGGAAAAGTTTGCCATACCTCGTGTGGTGCGTGAAGTTCCCTTCTCGGAACAAGGGGCTGTCAGACTGTACTGTTTGGTAACGAAGGTAAAAGACAAAAGTAATAATTGTGCAATAGTGGGTAGCCCGCGCGATATGCACTTGACCGTCACTACACGTGAAGTAGCACAACTGGCAAACGTGGTATGAGGGTACGAGGGCATCTATAGTTCTTGCTTTGTGAAGTAATACGTGGCAGCATACTGTCATCATTATTCTCTATTCACAGAAGCAGCATATTACCTGGTAAGGCCAATACTACGACCAAATAATTTTTCAAAATATTGATTCAGCAAGCAAATTTAGGGAAAAACCTTCAGATCCCGTGAAAAAAAAAACATGACATCCGGACTTTTTTTGCAATTTCACAAATTCCTCCAGGTACCAGGGTAGAGCCGGATTTCTGATAACCCTAGACGAAGGAGATTGAGCCTCTCCTAGTTTATTCCACAGACTTGTGCTTGGTGAGGGGTCTGGAGGAGGATAAGTGAAGAAAACCTAGATAAGATTTTGCTTTGGAAAATTTTTGAAATAATGTTTACTGTAACTTATAAAGTAGTCAAGAAACAACACCAAGCATTACGAATACGCGCGAAGCGCGCTGAAAGTTTGCATTTCATGCCACATTTCCATGACAAACTTGCATTCTGGATCTGCATTGAGACAGTTTCAATTCCCCATCACAACCGATTTTTAAATCACTAGGCGAGTCTTCTAACTAATTATTCCTACAAAAGTTTCAACTTTGCTGCTGTTTCTCCAGGGTTGTTATCAACAGGTATAAGTATTAAGGACAAAATTGAGGAAACGTCTAAAGTACGCTAGGCATGCTAAAATTTTGATAGTTTCAGAACCATTTATCATAATTAAAATTATTCCAGTGCCTGATAAATTTTCTTCATATATTCCCCGAATTTACACAAATTTTTTTAGAGGGCTGCAGTCTGTCCCCGCATCCTACGTTTACGCTGATAAGCACTTAAGAGAGAAATTTTTAGGGTTACCAAATAAATCTTAACACTGTGCAACACTCCACATCATTTTTTCATTGGCGATGAAATATTTCAAAAACCGTGAAAATTTAGGGAGGTATGTAGGGAAGGGTACAAGATATTAAAACAATTCCTGCTGATCTTTATGGGGTATTTTATTCTTTAACTGCCAAGTGAAAACAGCTCTACTAGCTCAATGTCATCATAACATAAAGCAGACCTAAAGTCTAAAGTTACAAGTTTATTTTTGATGTTACTTCATTGATAAGATAAAAATGCTGAAATATATTAACTGACTCTAACACGTCAAATTAGTCATATTTAAATGAAATAGGGCCTTGTCACTGTTTTTCTATTTTGTTTTTCTCCTCCTCTATTTTTGACACTGGAAAAATTTTATCTTTTGGAAGGGGGCCCCCGGGCCTCCCCCCTAAATCCGTTCCTGCGTACATGATTGTCACATATACCTACACGTTTCTTAAGGCTGTTCCATTTACAGTTTGATAGTAACTAGTTATATTTATAACACAAAGAAAACGTTATTTGTTACAATTGGAAGTTACAAACATGAAAATGTAACTACTTACTTGCTTAGCAAACAAAACTGGTTGATTTTGAGCTGTCAATTATTACACAACACAGTATTTTATAGATAAAGTGAGTCATGAAATGTAAAATGAGGGTAAATGACAATTTTACTTTCAAGAATTTAATTCACAAATGCCGCTCCATGATTTTTTTTTTGTTTTCCAGATTTTTGATCTATGGACGAATCCAATCAGCGTTTGTCTTAAGTGACTGTAGGCAGCCATTAGTGGGGTCCATCAGCCTTAAACCGTCTTCATTCATTGTCTATACATGAATTTTAAAACCCTCATATTCAGTGAAATTGAGGGAATCAAGATTCGTTGTAGTGTACAACCATCCATGATACAGGTAAGTGAGGAAATCGATAGATCAAAAGGTGATATACCCCAGTTAAGACAGACTGAAACCAGACCATCACGCGTTGTCGTCTATATCTTTTTAAGTTAAAGGATCAAGCAAAGTGTAACAGTGTCTCGCATGTGAAGGAAATTTTACGGCGAGGAAATGTCGTGTCGTTACAGTGAAGTAACAGCAGAAATAATCCTCTTATTTCTCCGTTACACAATGATAGAAATATCTCATCACAAGACTCGTTACACGAATGTTACTCGTTACAGTTACGGTCTTACCTGTAACTCGTTAGCTCTCCTTCCCTACTTGTAAGTTAAATGTGTGAGCTCTTTCAAAATATGACACATGCGGAAATTAATAATGTTAAACAAATGGTGCAGATGATTACATGGATAAGAAGGAAACTCATTAGTTAATCTTTGAATGAGTACAATATCAATTTGAGATACTATTGTTTACATCACCGTGTTTACAAACATTGGCTTAACGAGAAATTTTATAACTGCATTATCAATCATACTGAGCGTACAATGTGGATGTATAGAGACGGACAAATAATGCAAAACAAATGTCTATACTGTTTTCGCATTGTTCATGGAGATAGAGAATGTAAAGACGTGATATTTGTTATTATATAACCATTGTATGATACAACTGTTAACATTATTAAAGTCACCAATAAAATAAATTTTGCAATATTTTTATGTTTTTATTCAGAACAAACAGAATAGTGGAGTGGTTATATCATTGGCCTACGACTCGCAACAGAGGGGTCTGGAGTCCGATTCTCGACCGGGGTCACTTGGGATCAAAGTCTCTTTACAATATATATATATATATATATATATATATATATATATATATATATATATATATATATATATATATATATATATATATATATATATATATATATATATATATATATATATATATATATATATATATATATATATATATATATATATATATATATATATGTGTGTATATATATGAAGCATAGAGTGCTTACCTTACTGATCTGTAAAACACTTAGATTTTGTGCGTATTTTAATAACCCGCGCACTCTTAAGCTATTTTGCGCGTTCTAGTTCTGCAGATAATACTTTCTTCTGTGGACGTCATAATGGGCGCTTAACCTCTATGACGTGTCTATAACACGCGCGTCTCATTTTCATTTTGTTATTTTATAACCGTTATGCTTCGCATTTGTAGACTGAGGAGTGTAGGCTACAAACGTAAGTCTATACGAAACAAGCTTGTATAGTGAAATGCAATAGTGTTTACTTTCTTATTATTTATATATATATATTTACTTTCTTATTATTTATATATATATATATATATATATATATATATATATATATATATATATATATATATATATATATATATATATATATATATATATATATATATATACATAAACATGACGGAGAAACTGTAAAACAACGGTGCTACAGAATTGAAAGGCTGGATCTCCGAGGAGATACAAATAGCGGAATGCTGGAATTTAGATACATAAAACAGCCAAATGGTTTGAAGTAGAGCTTTCGAGGAATACTACCTCTTTATCAATACTAGGTCAAAGAATGACAAGGAGTGAGAAATTTTGGAAACTTTTAAAGGTGTAGACAATGGTCTCACCTCTATTGACCGGGGGGTCTAATCGGATTACTCGGGTGTAACCCAACAACACTGGGAAAATCCTCTTTAAGGCAATTAGAGAAAGACGAGAGGCCTAAACGGATTATTTGGGTTTGTATCATCAGCAAGCTGGTAAGTCGCTTCTGATGTTCAAGCCGAAAGGCGATGTGGTTTTGAGATTGAGTTCCCAGAAATTTTCTTTAGCTTTTCTAGCTTTGTCGGTCCATGTATCGTTTTGACTGATAGCAATGACCCGTAAATTTTTGATAGAATGATGAGGCAAACTGAAATGGTTAGCAACAGGTTGTTCAACCTTTTTGGTTTTAATTGCTGACCTGTGCTGTGTCATTCTCATTCGAAGAGTATTTTTAGATTCCCCGACATACTGCACACCACATAAATTGCAATTTATGAGATAAACGACATTTTTGGAAGGACAATTAATTTCTTGTCTAATTTGGAAGTATATTTATATATGTATGTATATATATATATATATATATATATATATATATATATATATATATATATATATATATATATATATATATATATATATATATATATATATATAACCGTTATAGTAAAAATAAATTAGTTATGTCAACCAGGCAATGGTAAAGTGCTCCAACCCTGGGAAGGGAGCTGTAATATTGAAAAGGTTGCAATAAGTTCTTACAACATAGCTTTACAGAACTGTTTCGTAAGGGCCAATAATGTAGGTCCTCACTCCTCAGAAGCCTGAAGTAGAATGATGTCAATAACGTTAAATACGTATATGTTCGCTGCTTTTGAACGTGTCCGTTTTTAAGCACGTGTTGGTTCCGTGTTCGATGTGAACAGGCACGAACGGTGTACAGCGAGCCAAGGTACATTACCTATTAGAATAATTACACAGTAGATGCTTGTTCCTGTGTCTACAAGAGCTTACAAGTTTGTTTCTTTTATTTAGAGTTGCTAAGGAAGGTTTTAGTATAATGAAGAACTTTTCTTCCAGACAGAGATTACAAGTTTTAGATGAAGTGGAGTATGCTCGAGCTTTGTTCATTAGTTTCCATTTTACGGAGTGTTCTACATTTGTATCCTTTAGTTTCCAGATGTATTCACTGAGTGCAGTTGCGTGTCTTTTGTCTTTCTGTTTAAAGCTAGACTTGTGGGCGGTGTATCTTTACCGTCACGACCAAAATCAAAGCGGACAGTAAAGTATACGTTGCGGCTGACAAAACCAACAACTTCTACAAATTAGAACCTGAACAGTATAACAAGCTGGTACAACAAAACGTAAACAAAGCATACAAAAAAGCACCGCCCAACACACGCAATCAAATCACTGCAGCTGACAAAATTATAGCTTCAAAACTTGAAATTAGTGACAGAGTCGACATCACAAGCGAAAAACAAGCATTTATTACACTAAAAGACCACAAACCGAACTTCAACAACAAACCCACATGTAGACTAATCAACCCATCAAAATCAGAACTAGGGAAGATTAGCAAACAAATACTAGAACGGATAAATTCAGAAATCAAACAATCTACGGGTTACAACCAATGGAAGAACACAAGTGAAGTCATAGACTGGTTTAATGAAATACACGACAAACACCAACAATCGTTTATTGCTTTTGACGTTTGTGAGTTTTACCCCTCAATTACTACCGACCTCCTCAACGAGGCTTTAGACTTTGCATCAAACCACACAGACATACCATCATTCGAAAGGCACATTATCTTCCACACAAAGAAAACTATGCTGTTCAACGTTGAAACACAATGGTGCAAGCGTACCGAATCTTTATTCGATGTCACCATGGGTAGTTTCGACGGTGCTGAAACTTGTGAACTAATAGGATTGTACCTCCTATCACAACTTCAGCACATTAACATGAATGTCGGCCTATACAGAGACGACGGTTTGGCTGTTTGCAAAGCAACACCAAGGCAAACAGAAAAAATAAAGAAAGAAATATGCAAGATATTCTCAAAAAACAATCTTAAAATAGAAATTGAAGCAAACAAAAAAATAGTGAACTTCTTAGACCTTACCCTTGATCTTAGCACAAGCACATACAAGCCATACATGAAGCCCAACAACACCCCTCTCTATGTGCACAAACAGAGCAACCACCCCCCACTTATCATAAAGAACATCCCGGAAAGCATCAACAGGAGACTATCCAACATTTCTTCCGACGAAAACACATTCAACGCATCATCACCCGTATACCAGGAAGCATTACAAAGAAGTGGCTATGGGTACAACCTAAAGTACGAGACCCAACCCCCTAGCACCAGTCATCCCAAGGGAGCCCCGAAACGAAGACGAAATAGGAACATAACCTGGTTCAACCCCCCGTTTAGTGACAGTGGCAAGAAATTCTTTAACCTCTTGGACAGCTGCTTCCCACCTGGGCACACACTACATACTTTACTCAACAGGAACACGGTGAAACTGAGTTACAGCTGCATGGCAAACATAGACCAAATTATATCAGCGCACAACAAATACATACTGGCGAAACAGGAAGTACAACCAGCAACGCGAAGCAACTGCAATTGTAGAAAGCAAAGTGAGTGCCCATTGGAAGGCAACTGCCTCACGAACAACATTGTGTACCAAGCAACTGTAACACGCCACGACAACAACAACGAAGAAACATACATTGGTCTAACAGAGAACACATTCAAAACAAGATACACCGCCCACAAGTCTAGCTTTAAACAGAAAGACAAAAGACACGCAACTGCACTCAGTGAATACATCTGGAAACTAAAGGATACAAATGTAGAACACTCCGTAAAATGGAAACTAATGAACAAAGCTCGAGCATACTCCACTTCATCTAAAACTTGTAATCTCTGTCTGGAAGAAAAGTTCTTCATTATACTAAAACCTTCCTTAGCAACTCTAAATAAAAGAAACAAACTTGTAAGCTCTTGTAGACACAGGAACAAGCATCTACTGTGTAATTATTCTAATAGGTAATGTACCTTGGCTCGCTGTACACCGTTCGTGCCTGTTCACATCGAACACGGAACCAACACGTGCTTAAAAACGGACACGTTCAAAAGCAGCGAACATATACGTATTTAACGTTATTGACATCATTCTACTTCAGGCTTCTGAGGAGTGAGGACCTACATTATTGGCCCTTACGAAACAGTTCTGTAAAACTATTTTGTAATAACTTATAGCAACCTTTTCAATATATGTATATATATATATATATATATATATATATATATATATATATATATATATATATATATATATATATATATATATATATATATATATATATATATATATATATATATATATATATATATATATATATATATATATATATATATAAGGTATAAAAGTGTTGAGGCTTGGTCTTGCGTATCCTATGTTATCTCGTGTTTACAACAAGACAACATGGCATGTTTACCTCGTGTTCTATGTCTTCACGGTTCCCGAATTTGGTGTATTGGGTCGTGCTACCTTAGTTACGATGTCAAATATTTCACATATCAATTACTGTAAAATGTTAGAAAATACTTGTCATCATAAATACTGGGGATCTTGCTTGATTTAAACAAACAAGGTGTTTAAAAACGAAGAACCCTACGATTTGAGGTGAAATGAAACTTAACAATGAGTTCGATTTAACCGTGTTCCCACTTTACTCGAGCGCCAGATAACACGGTGTTACTTCGTGCGAGGTGTACACGAGACTACATTCTTGGATACTGTAAATTTCAATCACAGAATTTGGATGCGATATAGTGAGCAGAAAGAACAATAGGTTTTGGTGGTCAAATGTCATCTGGGGTCCAGGAAGTTCCGACAATAGTTGGACCCATATTTTCCTTCTTGTTCATAACAGCTGTCAGACGATAGAGCGGAAGAAGGTTCCTTCACTGATACAGTTGCAAGGAATTATAGATTCTGTTCTGATTACACCCATGACCATTATCAGGGACAGGAGTCTGGGGCAACAACCTCCCAGTTGTCCAAAAACTTGTTGAATAGGACAGATTTGTTTTATACAGTCGAGCAGAGATTATGCTCGGTGGTGGGATCTGGAGTTGGGCAAAAAGTCATCGACCACAAGCAAAAGAGTTCTCGTAGTGCTATAGGTTACACCAAATGTAAAACCAGTCGGACTGTTAGAAAAGAAGGGATGAAATCTTTCATCTTAATGAAGAAGTCTGATTCTTTTTTTACACGCAACTTTTAGAACTTCTGATTTGCTTGTATATAGTGATATTAAATTGTAGTAAAACGAGACTGTGTAGCGCTTCTAAAACTTGCCATAGCTAAAACACATCAAAGGACTTGAAACACTTACTTGTATGAAAACACAGGAACAAATGTTGCTGCGTTTGACAGAAAAATATTTTTACATTACAATTTACTTCATCGTAGGAGCACCATCAGGAGAAACTCACCTTAGGGGCGTGCCTTTGATATGCCACTTTAACAGTGTAGTATTCTGTTTTTAATTAAGACTAAATCCATAGTATTACAAATCTTATGGTGTAGACACATTTAAGCTGAAAGTTTCATAATGCATCTATTCTTAACGAACCAGTTAGGGAGTTGCTGTCAAGCTATAGCTGTCATTTAAATCGAGTTTTTCCACAGCTTTTTTGCAATCAATGTTTACTGGATTGTTTTGTCTTCTCCATTGCTTATGTGGAGCATCAATACAAAGGCAGTAAGTTTCAATTTTATATTATATGGTTTAACTCGATTCAGGAATTGTACTTTCGAGTGAGAGGCCCGTACTCCATCAATGAACCAAAAATCTGTTAAAACGCGGTGGCTTGCTGAAATTTTGATAAATATTTTGTGAACCCTAACCCTAACCCAATCCGTCCAGATCCTATATCCAAAGTGATTTCCACTCGAAAGACCCTAAAGGAAAGCCCATTCGGCATTTGCCTGCGCAGAAGACTGTGGGGCATATTCCTTGTTCCGTCATATCCCCACCAAGTCTGCCAAAGTGAACACCAAACTGATCTTTTTGATATTCATACTAGAAATATGTGGCCTCGAGACTGGATGAATGTTAGTGAATACTCACAAAAAGGCAATATCTGGTCCCATTCAAATAA
This sequence comes from Holothuria scabra, assembly GCA_037179385.1. Taxonomy (NCBI): domain Eukaryota; kingdom Metazoa; phylum Echinodermata; class Holothuroidea; order Aspidochirotida; family Holothuriidae; genus Holothuria; species Holothuria scabra. Next base: position 9,324,114 of record CM074195.1, on the reverse strand, counting down.
AGCAGTAGTCCATGCCACCTACAGAGTTGTTATGGCATCGTCAAACTGGCACATTTCCCAGTACGTAGTACCCACTGGACAGTTGGTTATGCAACGCAGTAGTGATCCGATCAGGTTAATCTACTACTTTAATTTACAACAACAAGAATACTCACACTCGCTGAAAACAATATCATAAAGAATGAGGCAAGACATGAATAAGTAATATTATGGTAATGAAGTTTGCGTCTAAAATTGGGCGCAGGCTTCTTCGTTTTGGCGGACGGTGGTTTGTGAAGCCTTAAAGGAGGAGTGAACAAACCGAGTCCACTCCGCGGGGTAATCCGGCGTTAAAATACCAATGTTTACCTCCAAATGTCATTAATGAAACCGATGAAAGTTCAAAGTCCAGGAGACCATATTGTTACAAACCAACCATCATTTACATTGTATGGACATAGTGACCCCGTGTCTTTTCCAAAAGGATGCTTAAATTCGGCCACGACATAAAGAGGAAATGAAAAATATGGTATTGTCAGTTACGTATTCACGGGTTGGGGGGGGGGGTGGATGGTGAAGGAGGGGATTGGAATATACATTTCCTTACAACTACAAAGCCGAAAGTCTAACCATCTGTTTCGGCTCAAATTGCATGTTTTTTTTTTTTTTTTTTTTTTATCTATGGAGGCTTTGCAATTAAGTCACGGATCCACCATTATGGAGGACAATCATGACAAGTACATGTGACTTTGTGCTGAATGCAGTGAGCACTGTGATTTACGTGGTGAGTACTCACTTAACTAGCAAGCGTGTCGAGTGTGGCAACTACGTACTTTCATTAACTCCAAAATGGCCGCTTGGTAGTACTACACTCTAAAATCAAAAGAGTGAACTAAGTCACTCTTTGATAGAGTGAAAAGTGTAAATTCACTCCATTAGAGTGATAATTCACCCCAAGAAGATTGAAATTCACTCCAAAAAGAGCGAAACTCCCTTAAAACGAGCAGAGTTTCACTCTTGATGGAGTGCCTTGAGTGATCGCTCTTTAAAAAAGAGTGATCATTGCAGGCACTCGTGGAAGAGTGAATTTTACCTCTTCCTGTAGTGAATTTCACTCTTTTTGGGGTGAGTTTCACTCCTCTTAGAGTGAATTATCACTCTAATAAAGTGAATTTACACTTTTCACTCTATCAAAGAGTGAATAAGTTCACTCTTTTACTTTTAGAGTGTACGACGTCATATGAAAGGTTTCTGTAATATCCTTCAGATCAACTCTCTTACTTTTCATGCCTCAATTTAATTGGAAGCCCGCTTGTTTGGTCTAACGGTAAGACTAGCATACGCTTCTCACGCGGAATGCCCGGGTTCTATTCCCCGGTCGAGACATACCAAAGACTCTAAAAATGGAACCTACTGCCGTTGTGAGTGATGCTTCGCATAAGCAATGGAGTAAAGGAAACAAGCTAACAAGCTAGTGAGCCACAAATGGAAAAAGGCTGTGACCGGCTCGACTTGAACCAATAGGTTGGAAGCTGGGCCGTAAAACTCCATTTAACTAACCATCTATGTAACTGGGGGGGGTCTTAGCGGTGATATATACCTCAGTGCAATAGTTTACCACTGTTCGATCAGGCTGGTGCTAACATGTCCCTGGTTAGATACCCTATCATACTTTCCAGCCCAAAATGAAATGGTAAACCATGGTAAAACTGTGGTAAAACTACATACTTATGATGGAAAATTATGGTACACTATGGTACATTTTGGCTGGGTTTGAATAATTATGGATACTCTCGAGGAAATATTTGAGACCAATGAACCTTTTATTAATTGGGTATGGATGACAAACTGTTCTTTTACAAGTGTTGCTTTGTTGCATAAAACATAATTTAAAACAAATATACAAATAATTATGCCTCGCGAGTGGTGCCACCTGCGTGGCAAAATCTATTTCCTCGTGGTCATGGATAATTTCTTTGCAACTGTGGACCAAAGAATAAAATAACTTACGGTACTACTGAGTACAAAGGCATTAATCTATTGGCAATCATCTTCAATATCTTATCAGACCACGTCAAAATGTAAAGTTTATTTGCTTTTATCCATGTCGTGATTACTATATTGGACTCCTATTAGATAACAGACTAACTTGACAGTCCTTGGCTTAGGAGAACAAAAACTCAAGAGCAATGAGTAAGAGAAGACTAAAATTTTAGCAAGCTAATGTCGTGGTATATTTTTTCATAAGAATTTAGCTTTTTTTCCCCAAAATGGAGGATGATATAGGACAGTTTGGAACCTTGGATTACATCGTGTTGGCGGGAATGTTGTCGGTGTCAGCGTTTATTGGTGTATACCACGCACTTGTTGGAGGCGGCCAAAAGACGGCGGATACATTCCTTTTAGCTGGTCGTAACATGAACCCGTTCCCCGTCGCGGTTTCTCTGGTAGCTAGCTTTGTCTCAGCCATAACCGTTCTCGGAACTCCAGCAGAAATTTACGTCCATGGAACTATGTTCTGGTTCTTAGCTTTTGCTTATATATTAAGTGGCATTGTCGTTTCCAGGTGTTTCATTCCTATTTTCTACGAGTATCAGATAACAAGCACAAATGAGGTAAGTAATGATATGCATAGCAATTATCCATTGACGTCACGTGACGTCAATTTGATGACAAAATAGGAGCTGACTTTGCAAGTATGCATTACAGAGGTGACCTTATGATGTCAAAGTGCAAAAAATACTGCCCTCGTAATTCTCTGTAAGGAGATTGAAATTCACTCCAAATTGAGCGAAGTTTCATTATTGATTGATTACCTATAGAGGCCTATCTTAAAAAGAGTAATCTCATGATGCACTAGTTAAAGAGTGAATTTTCATTTCGCTAGGAGTAACTTAACACTCTAATGGAGTGAATTACAGCGATCTATGAGAATAATCATTAAATACACACGTTAGGACATACTAAGTTTTCAAACACCCACGAGACTAATCGTGCTGCGTGCCATCCACATCTGGAATCGAAACTGCATTTGAAAACGTTTCCCCGAAGGGAACGGTTAGACCCACTACATGACCAAGAGGTTAGACCCTGCAACTTTTAGCCGGAGGGTCTGCCATTGTTCTGGAATTCGACTCCTGATCGGATTCCGCCAAAGACTTTAAAAATTGAGCCTCCCGTCTTTGTGCTTGGTGAGCAGCATAAGCTATCGGAGTAGGGAAAACAGACCACCGTCAAACCGCTTATTCATATGCCTTTTGTTATGTATACTTTTCTCGCATTCCGTATTTCTTCATCCCCCTTGCCATTGCTCCATAAAGGTTAGATACATTTCAATGGACTCGAGGTAAAAACACATCTCACATAAAAAATCACCGTTCCTCAAAGTTTAAAATATACAGTGTAAATCAAGTCAAGTAAAATACTCTACGTAAATAATTAAAGTACTCTCGGCTATTTTTAATTGAAAAGAAAAAAAAAAAACACGCTAATTTTGTAAACTTGGGTACAGGACATATTGCCCACGTTAAAATTTATCTCGCCTGGTTTGTGCCATCAAAACCAATTTCAATAAAACAGTGTTGGCTTTAGGCATTGATCAATAGGTGTAATTCTTCAACAAGTTAGACGTGACATTCCTGGGTACCAGTGCCAATTTAAGTCAACGAACTATAGTATACGCTAACACTAAAATACACGACCCTACACCTGTTTTGCGAAGGTCATGTCTGCACGGCTATATTCCTTTTGGGAAACCCAAAGGGCCATTTTCTCCGCTAAATTAAAACAGTGGGGGCAAAATCGCTACCTAAATCGCAACCCATAACCAGTGGTGCTACTACGCGCTACATTCAATTTTTTTGTGGTACAATCATAACGCCAGTGTGACATCAATGCTCAAGGTCTATAAGAACAAATCAACTTCTCCATTTGTTAATAGTTTCAGTGGTAGGTGCTTGTCTAGATTTAGGGACCCTTTCTTAACTGTGACGTCATAACCATTAGATCTTTTACGACGACGACGGTGGAAGCAACTCTGTCATAAACGTTAACTTAAAAACCGTGCCAATTGGAAGACTTCTGAATAGATTTTCTCAGATTTTTTCGCAAAAGAGAAATTTGTCAATTAATCATCATTGATTAAGGTTATTTCGGTTACTCAAAAGGGAACGCATTGTACTTGGAATGTGTAACTCCTCCGTTAATCAGAACTTAGTAAAGTGTACAGATATACACAAAGGTATACCTCTTTCCTGGTTTCCTATCTTCCAGAATGTTTCTTAACTATTTCTTCATTTTAAATTTCAACCTCTTTGAAACATTCACTGTTACAGTGCTCCGTTTATAAACGTATTTAGTTCAACGCCATTCTTTGTCTACAGTTTTATTCAATTTATGATCACACAGACCTGACTAGGACAAGTTTACTACCTACTCGCTATTGAATTAGCATTAATAATTCTTTTTGACACATTTATTGGGTGTAGACTTTGATATCTGTACTCTTGTTTAGCAATAGTGATTGCCTTTGCTTATCCCCTCCACGAAGAACCTCTTGTATAAAATTGGGACTACAATTGTTCATTACGCGGTGGCGACGTAACCAGGTCCCTTGCACGCGAGGTGGGAGGGTGGCTCAGTCTCTTTACTGAAAATGGTGGGTTAAACTTCTAAAGGCATGTTCAGCCTCCCAACTTTTGCAACTTTTTCCAAGAAGTGGCCACCACGAGGAGAATTTTAAGTGGGTGATGGTGAGAAAATGTAAACATGAGATAAACATTTTTAGGCTGAGTTTATTCAGCTTAGAACACCCGGAAAGTGCCACTTCCTGCCACATGTGGTGGTGGTTGGGGGGGGGGGGTAACTCAGTCAAAACTTTTCCTGTACACTCCTTGCCATTGATGGCGGAGCTCCGCTTAGATAGTCTTGCCGACACTCAGCACGTAATTTTTTTTCTCGTTCCACCTCGCCTCGAGTCCACAATTTAAAGATGTCCAGGGTTAAATGTCGGTTAAATAAATGAAACAGGTCAAAATTTTCTTTAAAACACGTTCAATAACTAGAAACTGTGGTTACGAAAATACTTACTGTCCATGATTGTTTCTGTGCCGACGTACTTTGGTGCGTGCTAAAGCTTAGAATATCGTCCTTTCACGTCTGTTGGCCCATGGAAGTACTACATCTCCGAGGTAGTACTTTCTTGGTTGGCCGATGTGACCAATGCAGTACTGTGTTGGTTGCTTGTTGTAGATATCAATCCTTCGTTACTCTCGTGAAACACATGAATGATGCAGAACTGCACTATTCTCATGTTTATCAGGCTAATTGAAGAATCACCACCTCTAGACTATTCATGCGATGCCGATGTAACGGCAGTTATCAACCGGAAGTCGCAAAGTCTACAATACTCATCGTGGCACTGCAGGTGGGGTTACTAGCTATACGTTCGGTTTACCGGGGACATGTCCTCTTTTTATTGTTTCGTGCTGGTGTCCGGGCGGTTTTACCAGCATTATGTCCAGATTTCATGTATTCTTCAATCAATTTAGAAATAACTCTGGTAAAAACAACAAATATATCTCCTCCTCGTAGACCCTTCACCATGGCCGAGATGCATGTCCTCTTTGCGAGAAAATAAAACGGCATAACGTAACCGTAAGTGCAGACAAAAAGAGCAGTATAGACTCCTATGCTAATTCTGAGAATGACCAGTCATTCTGAGAATGATAATATTAAAAAGCAGTGGTGGACCTTTGGGCGTATGTTATGCCCACGGACTCCCTATATAAACATGGACAGAGAATCATGGGAAAATCGGTCGCCATCGTTCGAACCAAAAAGACGTAGCAAGATGTCACCGACTGCTAGACTCAATTTAAGCTTTGCATAACCAGGTATAATAACTATGGTATAACTCAGACTTCCTATAAAAATTGATAGAGCAGACTGCAATTAATTAACCACCTATGCGTAGATTGTCGCTACCGTACGTGTGATTATGGCAAGATGACTGCCTGCTATGGTTTCGTGCGCAGAGAAGGATCAGTTCTTATTACTTCTTAAGATACACCTAGCGTTTGGCAAGCCTAAGTTAAGCCTTACGTAACTGCTTCCAAGAGAAAAATATAACAAGAGAGCTAACGTCAAATTCTAAGATTAAACCTAAGCCTAGATGCGTTCATAAATGCCTTGTCTGTTCTCCGGCGAACTATAAGCACTTGCGAGATACGACAGTACAGTGTGTGCCACAATGCTACAATAAAGCTCTTTAGCTTGTTACGTTCAACGACACTGTGGGCGATATAGCCTACTACAGGCACAATGCGACCGTTGTGTTTTGAGCAAGTATGCTGTATACAAATTTGACTTACTCGAGTATTCTTTTACAAAACAATAAAAAACATGAATGCCAAAATAAAACCCGCTCATTTAAGGCCATATCATAACCAAAAGTGAGCGTGAAGTCTCGTTCCCGTCTACATGACTTACTCTACAGGATGAGCTTGATTGTAAAGCAAACCACTTACTGAGAATCAAAAAACATTGAACGAAAGAACTGTCACTCGAAACGTGCCTCAATAAAATTCAATGCCAGGGAAAGGGCATCGTTCAAATACTTCCTGTTCTAAGAAGGTGGATGAAAGTTACTGTGCGAAATCTTGCTCGTAGGATGGTAATGTAGACATTTCGGGGAAATGGAAGAAGCGTTAGTGACAATATGGTGCCACCTACTTACAGGAACATCGCATTTACAATTTAACTTGAACGTGCCCTCGGTCAGTTTTTGAGTCTGAACTGCCTGACCCCGATCACAAATGGCTGTCTCCGCCTCATGGCCTTAAATATACCTTTTTGGGTGAGGGTTTTTTATTTTTTAAGGTCCCCCTTGACCCAGCTTTGACAGTATCAAAAGCAGAAGGCAAAGTCGAAAGCTGTTTACAGCTATGTTAAAGGTGATAGTGGCGGTGGTGGGTGGGGGTGTGGTTTCTTCGATTCACATAAGTAATGATGCAAACGTGTTAGCAGTTAAACACGTATTTTTCCCGCTCTTTGTAAGGAGAATTTAATTGCAAACATGTTTAGCTACTAAATACAAACCGTGTAGCAGTAACACGTATTAAAGGTGAAATTTTAAAGAATTAAACACATGTTTTCAGCATCCACACGTGTTTACAAAGTGGGGACAAGAGTTTTAAAAAAAATCGTTTCATTACAGACTGAACATCTTTTTAAAAATTTATATTTGAGAAGGAATTTTCATTTACAAATGCTGTGTTGTTTTAACAACAACAACAAACAAACATACAAACAAACAAACAAACAAACATACAAACAAACAAACAAACAAAAAACAAACAAAAACCCAAAAAACAAACAAACAAAAAACAAACAACAAACAACAAACAAACAAACCAACAAACAAACAGAAAGGTGTTTTGAGTCAGGCTGATATATTTCAAACAAGGACTATATTGGGTTGTGGAGACTAAGGGGACCCACAGGGGGCCGTGGGCAGTCACGTGTATGAAGGGGGAGAGAAAGTAGTACGAACGCAGAAGAAGGATATACAAATTTATTGGATCAATGACAAACTGTTAACACCCTGGGCCTATCGAAAAGTTACGATCAAAACGTATCAAATGTCTTACAGTGTTAAGCAGCACTGCGAATTTTTAGGGTTTTCGTAAAACGTACCGTAGTGATCGGTGCTGCGTGTCTGGCTAAAATAGATTTGTGATGTTTATACTATTATATATCCAGAGAATACTTTTTTGATTGAGCACACCCCTCTCTGGGTGTTTAAAATCATCAATATATGCGATATGGGGAGAGAGCGTTAAGTTAAAAAAAATACATAATTTAGTGGATTAATACTTGAAGAAAATTAACGCATTATTGGGGGGAAAGTCGCCTATATAGTGACGTCAAAAAATTTGAAATAGTCAAGAAACAAGTACTTGGATTTAATATTTGTTAAGCTTAATTGTAACAATTTGAAATACCTTTAAACAATTTTGTAAGGAATCGTTTTGTGCACGAAGTTTTTGATAGGGGAGCTGTTGTCTTGTCTGCACCCCTATGAAATTCTGAATTTGTAATTATGCAATTATTGTCGCCTCATAATTTGCCTAAACGAAAAATAACATGACAATCTGTCGTGAGGATAATAAGGACTTATCACATGACGAAATGGTCAAGGTAAAAATATACACTTGATTTCCTTCCGTGCCCAATTACACAATTTGATGACTGACAGAGAGTAATGGAATGCAAAGACATTTAATCCAAGTCAAGAAACACTAGCCACAGTATGCAGAGCAAGCAGAGGGGGGTTTGATTACAATCCTGCCCAAACTACCATGTAATTTTTTGCAACCTAAGTGGACTAGAAGCTCGGTGAAGTGATAATAATAGACCTCAAGCAGTGGGTTTGGACACCTGATATACCTCAGTTGAACAATAGATTACTGAGGTTAGAAAATAAACTTTTTTACTGCAATCGAAACAGCATGAATGTGAAACGCCTGACAGGCTCCGGGAGGAGGGTATAACGGAAGAATGTTTACTCTGTGAACAATGCTACAATGTATGCAAAGGGTTTCTGAAGCTTTATGTTTTAAAACTTCAGACAACCTGGAAGCGAAGTGCTATCTTAAAAATCAAATATTTGGTTACATCAAGTGCTTGGTTTTTACGATAAGCCCCATGTTATCGTCCTTTTCATTCAAGATCATGTGCTTTGATGCAATGAACTGTAGTGTTTTGTTCTGGTCTCCAGTTATACAGAAGCGAATGCATATTGAAGTGGTTAGAGCACCCGACTTGCAGCCGGGAGGTCTGGCGTCCGACTCCCGGTCGGGTCATACTGGGGACTTTAAAAATGAAACCTTCTGCCAATGTGCTTGGTGCTCGGCATAAGCAATTGAGTACTGGAAAAATGAGCCAGTGAGTCACAACTGGAAAAAGGGTGTGGTTGGCCCTAATTGACCAATTGGTCAAACACTGAGCCATGCAACCCCATCAAACTAACTGACATCTAGTTTCAGTTTCTAAACCTTACATCATTTGGGGTGTGTAAGTTGGTAGGATACACACGGAAGAATGGTGTGCATAAATTTACATATGGGCATTAGATGGTTAGAGCTGGAATTGGGGCAATTAGCCAATACCGCCAATTAAACAGAAATGGACCCAACTTAAGTGAAATGTATTGGAAATAAATAATCGTCAACATATTTTTATTTTTTTAAGGGACATAAGCCTACCTAACGGCTATGTGCACTATTTTACAAGATGTTTCTCGATTAGCTGCAGTGTCATTGTATTATATCGATTGTATTCTTTGTTAGGGGTAGGGATTTGGCCAGGAATTAACGTTATCGTTAGCCAGTTAGATCATTTCTCGTTACACAGTGAGCATCGCTCTGTATATTTAACCCAGTCTCAACAGAAATGGTAAACAACCCCAGCGATGGTGAGCTTCGAGGACGAATGCGCGATTGCAGCACCCAGACCCTATAGACACGTGGCACTTCGAGATCATTATGGCTAGCAGTGCCTCGCACTGCCCCTTATCCCATCTCTTCTTAACTTAAATGTATCAATTATCCAAAACGACATAATATGAGGGCTCTCTTTTTCATAACAAAAGGTTTAAGAGAAGTATACTACACACTTTGAATAATTGGGTGATGTCACGGATATTTCTTGCTTTAAAGTAGCAGCGCCCTCACTTTGTTGATTCTCTGATCACTAAACAGCAATACACTTTGCTGGCGTTCTCTATTCTCTATATTATTGTGTCCATGCATTAAATCGTTTACATCAGCAGCAACGCATATTTGGATGTTGCTGAAGTTTTAAAGTTACATAAATGATTTATTTTAACTTTTTATATTGCAATGGAAACTGGCTGGGGTAACCACACGCTGCAATCTGGGGTGGAAAGAATAGGATAGGGTTACTTTTTATTAATTTATTTTTGCATTGGATGTTCACAGGGGATCCACCCGTAAAAATAAAAAACGCTCTCCAGTACTGCATTTTTGCCCTAAAAGAATCAGTAAAAAAATGAATTCCCACTTTGCCGTATAAGGGTAAAAAGTACCTTTTTTATTCTTAATCTTACATTTTACTTATAGCGAAATTGAAATTCCCTTAAGTGAAATTGCGAGGTAAATGTTAAAACGGTTTGCCATACGGGTATTGTACATAGCCTTCTGGTTTGTTGCCTGGTTTGCTGTAGTCTTGGTCAAGACCCTAATACTAGTTAGAACATTTGCTACTGTTTTTTTTTGGGTACGCCGGCCTCTATTATCTTCAGTCAGAAATTATCAGTCTTGTATTAGTTATTACCACGGACTTCCTATCCATGGACAGAGAGTACTGGACATTAGATTGTTGCTACCGTACGTGTGAGAAAAAGTACACCAGGTGGCTGTCTGCTGAGCTTGGACTTGCTCAAATCAACTGGCAGATTTTGCGAGAAAGTCGAAGTATTTTTGGAATATGGCAAGGTAAGGTCAAAATTACTTCACGTATCCCAGGGGAAAATTCCAGTTGAAACCTGTTGAACAGGTTTAAACAGGTACAACAGGTTATTGGAACAAAATCAACAGGTTTTCAACAGGTACCAACTGGAACTGTTGGGTTTTTCGGTGTTACCTGTTGACGCCTGTTGACTTTCATCACTCAAACAGGTAGTTGGAACATTGCCTGTTCATACCTGTTAATACCTGTTCAAACCTGTTGGAATTTCAACAGGTTTCAACAGGAATTTCTCATGGGATTGCAGGAATATGATATTTTTTCCCCATTCAAGTTTAACTTTTGTTTAAAATATAACATAGTCGTCGTCAGAGCAGACAATTTATAACTTCACGGCGGCCATCTTGGTGGAAATTTTATGTCCTAGTCGATGGCGACGATCTACGGATAGTATACGTTACATGCTCTGCACTCTAAAAAAAGATGGGTAAAATTTTGCCTAACCCGGGCAAAATTTTACCCAACCGATGGGCTCGTATGCCACCTCCCACTTTATTGGATAAAAGCGTGCCCAACCCAGTTGGGTAAATGTTTTTCCCATGAAATGGGCAAAAATAATTTTCCAACATTTCTACCCAACGGTATTTCTACCCAACAGATGGTTAAAGAAAATTGTGTTTTGCCCAATAGATGGTGAAAAAGATTCCACATCATTACCCAACAGATGGTCAATCACAAAAGGATTTCCACAACAAATGGGTAAAATGCTAATCGAAATGTGCGCAATAAATATGTAATGCTATGGACTATTTTACCCACGAGTTGCTTACTCTGACTTTTCTACACTTCTGCTGGTTTCTGATCATTATCTGATTCAAAATGACTGGATTCTTTCTATTTGATAACTTTGTAGGACACGACAGAACACATAAAAATGACAAAACTGGTTTCTAAATTTCTTTGCTTGTATTTATAACAGAATAGCTTACTCTTTTAACAACATTATCAGCCTCCTTTTGCTTCTGTTTTGTAGAATATAGAAATATGATAGGCTTTCTTAATAAACATGTCAAAACAAACACGCAGACAGAAATAGCATTTTCCATTTACTCTTCTTTCATTTCAGATGCCATACCACCTCTTTAGAAGCGTAAGAAAAAGTGAAGCTCAAATACTTCAAGGAATGAAAAATCGACAAAACTTTTGTTGTACCATAATGTTTTATGTCGTACTAAATAATCACAATATATTACTTGAGATACCTTCACAGCTAAGAGTGGGGGCATTTACAGTATTTTACTCTGATATGTTCTCACAAGAACCCAGTTGTGCCATTTTAAAGACAATTAGCCAGTTCTTATACTTTTGTTCAATGGAAAATCATTCATTCTCAAAGTTACTTGTATCTCTTTATGAAGTAGTTCACATGCTGTATTGATTATTTTATTGCTCGAAATAGTGTCTCAAAATCTTTGAGTAGAGTGTGCATGTGCCAAAAGGGGGAGGTATCTGCCACAACATTATTACTTTCTCAACATTTGCAAACGTTTTGAGAAATACTCAAAAGATTATAAATGCTGTTCATGGGAAACAAAACCCCTCTAGATTTTCTAGATGTTGAAAAGTGCTTTAAATGCTTCACTTGTGACAACATATATAGCATGGCACATCCCTTTAATATCTTTAATCAAGGGGAAGGGGGCACTCTCATAATATCAAACCTCTGGTATTTTCATTGCTCTTTCAATATTTCCAAGAATAGAAAATATTTTCTGTTTCTTGTTTAACTTTGAAAACACCCCATTCTTCTTCTGTAGTTTCCTATATTATATTGTATATTATATTGAATAATCCTCAAAATTGAAGCATTCACTCATCTTCTCATCTCAGTCAGCTTTTGCCAGAGACTACTCAAAAAGTAGGGTTTTTGGTACCAGCATATAGCTGTGTCCTAGCATGAAATTTTAACTATGTAGTGTAGGGCACAAATGGTGTGACCATCTTATGTGATTGTTGGACCATAAGTTTTTTCTACACTCAACCCCAACATAGATGGGACGTTTCCCACAAGAAAAAATAGCTCGACTCTTCCAGCACCATGGCTCAACTCTCACCATGCCTTATGAGAGTAGGGCCATTTTTATCTTTTTACTTGTCAACATGCCTTGTTCTATTAATTAAGTCTACAGGACTGCAATAGGTAGTATTCATGCTCCAAGAAGTATGACGTTTATCCCCTTTTAAATCATCCTTGGCATGCTTCAACTTTGTGAAGAGCATCATCAAAAACAAAAACAAAAACAAAAAAAAAAAAAACAGATCAACTTTCTAACACTTCCCCAAACTCTTTGGAGGTGAGTTTGCTTCACAAAATTAGCATCCTTCTATACCTTCTTTTAGGCAAAAATAATCAATTCATTAGGTCTTCTTAATAAATATGTGAGAACAAACAAACAAACAAACAGAAACAGCTTTAAACATGAGTAAAACTTCAAACTTCTCCTTCGTTTCTGCCAATTCACTTAAAATGATCTTTAGGTGTGTGAAGACCTAAATGCTCTGAATGCACTTATGGCATGACTTTGCACATTTCCAATTTGGTAAATCTCTGATTGAAGAAACTCACATGAGCCCTTACACTGTACCTGGTATCCAATGTCCATGACAAAGCGTGCTTTAAAACAATAAGCAACTGCCTTCAGCAGTGATGGCAAAGAAATTGGCTGACGTTCAGTAATAACAAACACTTGGTGATCATTGATAAGGCCAGCTTTACCAAGACAGAGTATAAATGGATGTGGCCGATCCTTCTTCGATATGTCACAACAGAACTGCTCCACACTTGTAACATTCTAGATGAAATGAAAAAAAAAAGAAATCAAAACAGAATTCACAAAGAAAAGGGAAAACTAAAGTACTGCAGTTAAGTGAAATGCTGAGCCCAGTGCACTACCTTTAAACACACTTAGACAACATTTGTAAATGATCCTACCCACAAAGCTTTGACAATGTTACCAATAAAATTTGTTGTTGTTTTCTTTAATTCTACCTAATGCAGGACAGCCAAGTGTTGTACTATGCTTTGTATAAGCTCTATGCAGTTTAACTTCTAGTAACCTCAAATGCCCTTTCCTCTCCACCAAATACAACTTAATTCTTTCAAGTCAATGTGGAATATCTTACTTAAATACAAATATGAGATTCCCTTATTTAGTTATCTTTCTTGATGTGTTGTCTTTGCAAGCCCTTTCCATAACTCAGTAGTGTAAATAATTCTACATCTATAATTTGAAATTAAGTGTTTATTGTCTGAGCCTCTAAAACACACACATACACAATACCTTGTGCTTTCTGTAAGAATCAAGAAAATTGTAGTGTAAGATCTAGAAAGGACAAGAATTATATTTCAACACAACCTTATGCAACCATAATCTTTTAGAAAAATCTTGAATTTGCTCATCGTCTTTGAAAGGGTATAGGATATTCCAGAACTTCTATCTTTAACTTTTAGATCTTCCACGAGTTTCTGAAATGTTCTCATACTAGAATGATGTGAACTATTTTCAAAATTTTCAGAATATTCTTTCTTAAGAATTGTATATTTGAAAGCCTCCCAACTTCTGGGTCTGACTTCTAGAGCTCTAGTTGTCAAAGGAAACACAGAATCAGGGGCTTGCTGGTTGTGTGTTTTGAAGAGGAATTATTCTTTGTACAAGGGATGTTGAGTTAAGCTCAGAAGTTAAGCTAAAAGTTAGCTCAAGTTGAGCTCAGTGAAATACTTAATCTGGAAAGGTCTATAGAGGTGCCTCAAGTTCACATATCTTCAAGTGCCTACAAAGATTGTGTGAATCAAGTCTTCAAAGAAGGACTTAAAAATGAAAGAGTTTTGTGCATTTTAAAGCATAATGTAATCTCCACGGGAAATAAGTATCTATCGCAGGGAACATATCTCTTGTGGACTTTAGTTGTGTAATACCAGGGAATTTATCAACTTCTTATGAGCTCATTTACATTTGTCACCCTGCTGCTGTGCAGAAAGGAGATTAATCAGTAGCCTTCAACTTGTCACAAACACTTTGCCTTCTTACTTTTGGTTTCAGTCACTACAAAAGTGATTTTGAACACTTATCAAGTCATTTCTTTGGGGCAATTTAAAATACATTCTTCATTGCTGCAATTGGCCAGCTGCTATCCATTTTATATATTTTGCAGCTATGAAATGGTTCTTTACCAGCTATTGGCTTCACAGAACTCATGCTAAATAACTAGCTGGTGCTTTCTGAAGCTAAGAGTTCTTTGTTTGCCAAAGTAGTCTATTTTTCCTGGTATCAACAATACAACATTCCCTGCAATTATGTTGTGACGATAAAAAGTACTCACTGGTTTCAAATCTATGAATGCAGCAACAGAGTCACCCATTGTGCACAGTCCTGAGCTTTTCTTGCATCTCCCTCGGAATAGTAACGGAAGCAAATGGAAGGCTATGTTTTCCCTCTCATCTGCAACCAATATGAAGGTAATATGGATAAGATACAGCGAGAGACCTCAAGTAATTAAGATACAGCTGCTGTTAAAAAGTAAATTTAGTGCTATTGATAAGTGGATAAAGATGGGGGCACTCAAAGTAAGGAACTGCTGTTTAGCATGACAGGCATGAGGTAAAACCCCGAAATATTTTACACTATGCAAAGCAGTTTTTTCATCCCAGCCTAAACAAAATCTACTGTGATATTTCAAACTGAATAAAGGCCTTTTAAAAGCACCCAAAACTGATCAATTTTTTTGAGTCTGTCAGCCACCCCCACTTGTGAAATGAAATTGTCATTTATCAGCAAAAATGCTGGCACCAAATTTGTGGTCACTTAGAAGCATTGGGGAATGACCATCCTTGAAGTCATGAAGCACCTAGCTAGTTTTTTGTATGTTACTCATTTGAATAGAGCCCATTTGAGGCCTCTTTATTTTTCCATCTTGTGCACTTCAATAACTTAAGGGCACATGATAAGTTTCCAAAATCACAATGCAAAAATGCATTTTGGTTTAATTGATTCAAGTGCCTTCTAAATAATACCATGATGCTACATTTCTTTCAGTCACTGGACAGATGCTATCGTACAGCTGAGTATCATCAGCGTATGAATGAAAATTAACATTGTGACTACGTATAATATCTCCCATTGGTTGTGTATATATTGTGAAAAGAATTGGTCCCGTTACAGAACCTTGAGGAACTCCACAGATAAGTTGAGACTGCACAGAGAGAACATTATCAATACAAACACAGCTCGATCTGCTGTTTAAGTAGCTTCTAAACCAAATACCACTCCTCAGGAAATTAAGAAGTGTGGTAGGTATTCTGTTTTATTTCACTTTAATAGATTTAAATGAGCTCCCATCTTGATCTAGGTGTGCTAAAAATCCTCCTCCTCACAGTGATTTGAAGTGGTGGTGTGCTCTGGCATGCCTCAAAATTCAAGGCATGTGATACACACTGTCAAGTTGATTAGTTAGACTTTACATCTCAATTTGTAACCTATTGGTTTAATAAGTCGGGTTGATCACAGCCTTTTTCCCAGTTGTGGCTCACTGTCAAACAAGACCATGCTGCTTAACTAGCTGCCACAGAAAGTATGAAAGGAGATTACTGAAGAAGCTGGATATTCCCAATGACACAAGCACCAGAATATTTGATATGTACATATGTAACAGGCTTTCCTGAATAATGCTTATCATATAAGAACAAAACTAACACCTGTACAATTATCATGGGAATGAAATGAAGTGAAAATATAATCTGAGCATGATTTTCACTACTTAAGCTCACTCACCTTTGGTAAGCTTTCCCACATCCTGGTTCATGTTCAAAACTTGCTGCCATGAAGGGCACACCTCACATGCATAGGTTATCAGACTTTCAGAAATACTGTCCCATTTCTCATACAGGCTGTTGGATTTTCCTGGGTAAAGCATATCAAAGTCTTGTTCCATCTGTAAAACCATGCAGAATGGGAATATTTTGAAAAAGAATGATGACACTACATATTTTTCAAAAGAAGAGATTTTGCTTTTGTCTTCTTCCTAAGGTTTTAAGAGTACTTTCCTTTCATAACATACACGCAATTTATCACTTTACTGGACACGTCACATATACTCATATTACTATCATTGTTGGTTGAGAAGAAACAAATATATGAAATGTGATTGAAAATCATTGAACTGACATGAAGAAAATGTAATTTAAGGGAGACCACACTTTAAATGTTCTGCATCACAAATCTTGTGAGAAAAAAATCAAGTACAACTCAGTCTCTGCTAGAGAGGTATGACAGCCTTCCCCTTGATTTGATGGGAAATCCTGGTGAACGTATCTTGGCTTATCTGTGCCTTCTTTCGTGTAGGCTAGCTAATTGAATTGTTTGCTTAGTTGGTTGGTAGGCTGCTCAAGTTTCTTGCCCACTAAAAATTGAATCTGCAGTTTGCGGTTGTGGTATAGTGCACTGGTTTAGTCAGGCAAACAATGGCCTATTCAGTCGTACCCAAGTTATCCATGAAAAAGATCAACTTTTGTGATTGACAGAGAGAAGCTGGCTTTCAAAGTATAACCGAGTTCTTCAACCTTATGATGATCATTATGCATTTTTACAAAATGAGCAGTTACCATTCAACAAGACCTACCATTCCTGGAGTAAGTAACCTTGGGTAGCAATCCAAGACTTCTGCCACACCTTTCCTATCTTCTCTTATGCTTTTAGCCCTTGCAGCAAATGTCTTCTTCATATAGTCCTTTACTGTACTCAGTGGCTCACAATTGTGCCGAAGCCATTCAGTCATTGCTTTCTCCTCAGCGGGTGGTAACTGTTCTTTGCTAACTGCACACACAAAAAGAAGACAGAACCATTCATTGTTATAAAAGTTGACCAGAATCCTGCCCATTTACTTAAATTTGCAGGGGATGTGGGAGGGTGCTAAGTGGGTGGGATGGTGTGGGTAGATAAAAGGTCTAACTGCACCTTACGGAGACAGGAAAATTCCTTTTAAAAAACAGAAATCCACCACTGAGATCCTGCCTTTATACACAGACAAGTGATGATAAAGGCTTGTCCAACCATAGACAAACTGTACAATTGAAAGGCTAGGGCAGGACCCACAAGTACCCTCAGGCTATACCCAGGTCAACGAGTGACATTATGTAATATAGGTGTACTTTCTCTGTCATGGAAAGCTCTCTCAACATCACAATTTAGTCATGCATGTTGCAAATTTTATTTCTTTGTAATATTTTAAAGACACTTTCAAATACAGACAAAAGTATACGCTAAAGGTTAGTGACACCTTTTCAAGAAATGTAGTTCTCAAAAGCTTGAAGAATTTTTAACAGTCTCCTTTTTGGTTTGTTAAAATGACAGATTACTGTTATCTGTTGCTGTGAGTTGATATATTACTCAGCAAATTAATGCACTCATCATCAAAAGTTATTCACAAATTTTATACAGAATATAATTTAGCGTATGGAACAACAAAGTAACGTCTGGCAAGCCTTACTAAGGTATATATGCCACAGCAAGGGATCATAAATCGCAGAATATGACCGAGTTGGAAATAGGTTAAAAGCACATACAAAACATGACAGCTGGAGATGAAAGAGTAATTATTTTGGGGGACAAAAAGTATGTACAAGCAGGAATCGAGGAAGACAGTATTGAAGTAACTGTTTCCAGAGATAGCTAGATCAAAATCTCACTTAATAGCAAGCCAATGGAGCAGCTCATCCACTATCCCTCACACATACAGTTAGAGTAACATTTTTATATTGAACCTTAAACGGACCAAAAAACTAAAACCCTAACATGTGCTGTATACACACAGGCATAAACTGAAGGGGATCTATTATGACATAACATATTCAGCGACCTCCCCACTAGAGACATCTTAGGTCAGAGCCAAGTCACACCAAAGTTAAAACTGGCCTTCTGCATCCAGCCACCATTAGACATCTTTTTATCTTCTTTTATTTTTTTTTTTTTTTTGATGGCTAAAATACTTTAATCAGATATGACCCCCATCTGCTTGATATAAATAACAAAATGAAACAAAAAATGAAAAGTTTCTATGGGAAAGCTTTGGCTAAAATATATCCCTTCACCTTTTGTAACCCTAATTAACATTTATTACCAATTTAAAGATAGCCATGGTGACTACCTATATAATGTAATGGCCAATTCAGTAAGATTCAGACACAACCACTAGAAGTTGAACACATCATTTCACTGAACCTGTCCATGACGCAACAGGAACTAACAGTAGCTGTCACTCTAAATATGACCTTACCTAATTTAACAATGAACAGCTCAAAGAGACTGCAGACAGCAACCTGATGCTATTGTTAATTGCCATGACATGAGCTCAATTTGTTGAGCTAAATCTAATGAGGAAACATTCTCTCTTCCAGGCTTACTACCCAAATATGCCTTTACTTTTCTCAGTGTTACAAAGGTATTTGGCTTCACTAACTTGTAAAAATGGATTTCATTCTTGTAAAAATCTTTTTCCTGCTTGTTTTCTGCTTGGGATTCATTAGGGATCACTGCCTTTCTCACTTGAACCAAACTGCCCGGAGAGGACGTAAGGATGTTCACTGAAGCGTGACTCATTAGTGTTTGTGCACCTTCTGCCTGTTCACGATCGTTTCCGAATTATGCAAAGGTTGTTCTTGGTCTTGATTTAATCTGATTTGTAACACAAAAGCGTAGAGGTTGTGTGTTACCGGGCTCACCTAAAAGATCGATATTTTGCTCCATAGAGAGCCTACTTGTACTACAACACGATGAAATCAGAAGGTGTACATATAATGAAGATCACATGTCGGGGTTTTTGGTTTATACATGCCGTGCCAGGACTCGGTCATACCACGAACCGGCAAAATGACGAACGCAATGACAAAATTTCGTTGCGCATTAATGTGAAAAAGACTTTCCTTTCTTTTTACATGAAATAAAAAAGTACTCAATGCAGTTTGTTTTGTGTTTTCCCTCGTTATGTTGATGTTGGAACCAACTGTAGTAGCCTACGGTTTTGTGATATTTATTTACAGGTTTAAAATTATAGATAGATACATGCCGCAGCCTAGATTTCCCGAAATAATTTTACATCGCATGTTATAACCTTCACGCGCTAGCTCTGCTGCACGTACAACAGCAACTAGTGCATGCAATATCCAAAGCACTGTCACTCGATGTTTCTTTTAAACACGAGACAGGCTAGGCTCGTATTTTCACACAGTAAACTTGTTAGGTTAGCAACAACCAAAGCAACTTATGCAACTGAAGAAAAAAATATCGTATGGGAAAATTAAGGAAGAATAATTTTTGAAAATATTAAACAGGGCTTAGTTGGAATAATTTACACATGCATTGAAGCTATTTTATGAAATAAATGTCATCTAGATAATTTTGGTTCGTACACAGTTTTACGTCTGAGATGCTTACCCTACAGATTAAAAAACATAGATTACCGTAACTTGTAGTTCCTTTTGGAATATTTGGAAGTGAAATTTTAACGGACTGGACTATTTTTCTCCTGTTGAGAGAGATACTGAGCAAGGGTGGAGCTATTATGAGAGCCTTTCTGCTGTCGGGAAGGCACCCCCGGGCAGGGGCGAAAATCTGTGTTTGAGAGTGGGGGGGGGGGCTAAAATGCTTATGATGTGCCCATGAGTACTAAACTGTGCATGCTTGGCGGGCACCGCGAGCGCGAAGCCCCAAAGGACTCCAGGTGGGATCCAGGGGAAAAGCCCCTGTGGGGGTCCAGGGGGGCGAAGCCCCCGGAAGCTCTTGTGTTCTGGCGTTTCCAAAGCTTCAGAAAAACTGTTTTCCAATGAAAAAAAACGAAAAAAGGTGACCATATTTTTAGGTCTACTCAAATTTTTTTTTTGGGGGGGAGGGGCCAAATTACGATTTGGTCCCCCCACTTTTTCACTTGAGGGGGGGTAGGCCCCCCCTTGCCCCCCCCCGCGGGATTTGCTCCCATGCCCCCGGGGGTGGGGAAATATGAAAAATTTCATCGGGAAGCCTTACATAAGGGCGGGTCACACATCTACACCCAGTTTCAATTCGAAATCCGATCCTATTTTTTTTTTCTAAATCTCACCAAGCTTCTTTCTAATTTTTTTCTTCTTCAGACTTTGGTCTTGGCAATCCCCGGGGATCATGTCTCTATCTTTGAAAAATTCCCCATTGACTGATTTTTTTTCACTCAGTAACTTTTTGAAAAAAAATTGATTAAAATGCCCGACCCCTCCCCTTCAAATTTGAGAATAGATCACGCAACCACTGAGTTCTCTTTTGAAAGGTTTGATTTCTGATATCGTTTATGGACAATTTTGCATACAAACTTGTTGCTATAAATAACTCCAAATATCCCACACTTACGAACGTTCAGACCTAGGGACAAGAACACTCTAATATGCGACGGTATAGTACGTTTATTTAATGGAGCCCTTAAATTCAGTGACAAGAATTAAGTTATTTGTATGAGGCTTTAATTAATTATTCTTACCTCAAGATATCAGTATGAGATTTTGAACTATAACTTATAAGGTCAAAGTTTTTGGAGGAAACATTAAATCCAAATATAGTCCATGCAAAGAAAGTATGAGAACGGCGAAGATGCATGACAACCTTCAGTGAATTTAAAGCTTAACCTCTGCCTAACCTCCCTATCTCATTTTTCCATGCATCGCCTTTTAGCCTGCCCATCACACATTTCGTGGCTAACTGTAAGATGATCAAAATTTTCAACCCCGCCAGAAAATCCCTAGGCTATATCTGCATTGTTGTCCAGTACGGCGCCGTCGATCACGCGCCAAGATAAAGGTCCCAACGAGAATGGTCTTTCGATGCAAAATTGCGTCAATGTTAACATGTGGGCCCTGGTTCTGTTGCACCTGTAGATATCTGCACACACTCGCTGCATGCCTACAAGTGAGCGCCACTACGGAATGTAGTCACGTTTTTTCTTCGCTAAAATATCCAATCACAACTGCAAGACGAAATACTCACTCATTGATCACCGGCCAGCCCCCATAGCTGCGTTACCTTTTTTGGAAATGGCTAGACGTTCACAGTACGTGACGTCACTCTCATAAATTATCTCAGATTTTTAACAAGCTTTGAGAGTCGGCGCCATCTTTGCATTTACAAATTTCCAACATTTCGTACGATTTAAACTCTTACTGCATACTTTTTGCATGAGCAGACTTAATCTGCACCGATTTATAAGACCATGCCTAAAATGGAGCACGAAAAAGTTTATTTGGCTGATAATCATCACAATCATTTTTCGCCGATCGCCACGCTGGAATGGAGCCCCCTTGTACACATATGGTTTGAAATAACGGTGTTAGGCTACAGTACTAAGAGTAAGCCTACACGCGGAAGCAGTAGTACGTTCGTAAGTCGGACCACGCTACAAGTTTCTTGAGGTGGGTGTGGCTAAGAAAAGGAGGGATATAAAAAGATGATTGCAATGACAGAAAACTCACGGGGGGTTGAAGCTGCCAATAGAAATACAGCACGTCACTTTTATAATATGAAATATCCAATGGCGTCATTATCGATGTATGTAGTACCTGGAAATATTCCCTGCTAGCACGAGAGCTAAACAAGTTTTCTCGTAGTTTGGGGAACACATAGGACCTATAGTCGATTCATATAGCAGTGTTAGCGATCTCCCGCGGCGAGGTAAACAAACATGCAAAATAAAGCATTGCATATCAGATCTGCTCATCTATGAGGCCGACTTTGTAAATTCGGCAAAATGTGGTGCAGCTAAAAATTGTAAAACTAGTGTAGAATCAAGACAGTCAAAAATGGGAAGTATTAGGATATATAAGCTTATTGGCGGAGTGGCGGTTCCTTCCAGCGGCTGTTAACTATTATTCACCTTTCCAAGGTAAGAATGCTTTCAGCAATAGTCTAGGTCCCGTATTGAACAGAAAGTTCAAGCGCGAATCCAGACATTCCCAAAAAGGGTGGGGGATGACTTAAGGGAAAGAGGGGTGCAGGGCCGGAAGTGGACCCAATGCAAGTTGAAGGGGGGGGGGTCGGCCTTCTTCCTATCTGCGTGAGAAAAACCAAGCAGGAATGTTGGAAGGATTGACCCCTATATTACAATTTCGGGGTATGCTAAATTACACTTCTTCCAGGCGAAAGCCCTCCCCATCCCTTCCTCCTTCCTTCCTTATACCTTCATGTTTAGAAACTTTATTGTTATTCAAGTAGAATTATACCGGATTCCATTCATTTCGGAAAGTGGGTCCACCCTGTCTTGAAAGGAGGAAAAAATTCCTCGATCAGTATTTCTTCCCCCCCCCCCCATACCACATATTTAATGTTTTATTTCGACGCAACCTTCATCGATTGCGTGTTTTTTAGGATGAAAACAAAACAGAGCAATGAGCTATTTATAAAAAGGAACTCCAGCCATGAACGTTTGCACAATCAATGGCTTAGTTAAATGGGCGTCTGCAGAAAAAAATAAAATCAAATGATGGCCAGCCCATGCAGTGGTCAGTCTGTTATGTTTGGGATTATGAATACATTCCCTAAGTTTGGAAAGAAAAAAATCTGGAACGTTCCAAGAGCTTCTGTACATTCCGTCGAAAATATTCCTGCACGTCTGGAAATGGTATTGCTGGATTGCAAATCTTTCCCGCGACGGAACGATTATTTTCAAACTTTCGAAAAAATTGCATAATTTTAAAAAGGAAAAACATTTCCCTTGCATTTCCTTTGAAAATTACATCTGTTAGTTACTTCATGCGTCTTTTAAATACAATGTATAGGAAAAATGCGCGCCGCAATTTACTTTCGAATTTCTGTTTGCAGTTATACGAATTTATTTCATAAGTTTGGAAACAAAAATATGGAACACCCCAATAGCTTTCCTGCCTCTGGTGGCAAAATTTCCGCACTTTCGGAAAAAGGCTATATGCTTGCAGGTTTGCAATTCCTTCTTAAAACGGGAAGATTGTCGTTTACAAACATTCTAAAAAATTCGCACGGCATTTTGCTTTTTTAAATTAAAAAAAAAATCGCAAGTTAGGAAAACATGGATTTCATAATTTGGGTGACCTTTGCAATTTTAACCGCTAGCTTAAAATTTCACGCGTCTTTCAAGTAAAAAGAAAAAGGGAGAGGAAGAGAGTGCCGACGATTTCTTTTTTGAAATCTGGAACGTTCCAAGAGCTTTTGTACCTTCCGTCGGAAAATTCCTGCACTTTGGGGAATATTATTGCAGGTTTGCTTCTGTTGAAAACACTTCAGCAAATTCGGAAAAAGGTACATCCATGCGGGTTTGCAGTTTCTTCCTGATACAGGAAGATTTTCGTTAACAAAGTTCCGTTCCTTGAAAAATTCGCCCTTTTTTGTAGTAAAAAAAATCGAACGTTAAGTAAACACAAATAACATAACTTGGGTGACCTTTGTAACCTAACCCCAAGCTTGAAACTTCATGCGTTTTTATGAAAAAAAAAAGGGAAAGAGAAAGAGAGAAGACCGCGGCAAATTACTTGTCAAAATCTGGGACGTTCTAAGAGCTTTCGTACCATCCATCGGAAATATTCCCACATGTTCGGGAATGTTATTGCGAGTCTTTGAAAATCCCTCCTGTAACGGAACGTTATTTTTTAAACTTTCGAAAAAATTGTATGATTTTAAAAAAGGAAAAACTTTTATCACTTGCATTACGGTACCTTTGAAAATTACATCCGTTAGCTAAAATTTCATGAGTTTTTTTACATGCAAAGAAGGAAAAGGGATCGCCACCATTTACTTTCAAATATCTGTTTGCAGTTATGAACAATATTTCAAAAGTTTGGAAAGGAAAATATGGAACGTCACAAAAGCTTTCGTACCTTCGGGGGAAATTATTTCCACACGTTCGGAAAGAGGAGATGTGTTTGCGGGTTTGCAAAGCATTCCCGTAACAAGACGACTTTTCAAACTTGCGTAAAACTTTTTGCATGTTCCTAAAAAGGGAAACATTGATGACTTGTACAACCTTTGAATATTACATCCGTTTGCTGAAATTTAATTTTTTTTCTTTCTTTTCTCTCTATAAACAAGGAAAAATAGTGCTGCTATTTACTTTCAAATTTCGTTTTAAATTATGAATGGTCCTAAATCTCGTACGTTTGGAAAGCAAAACGTCAACGTTTTAAAATGCAGTGTGCCTAGCATGAACTCTGATTAATTAGTCCATCGTTGCTACCGTAGCAGAACAGCCCTCTTGCGAAAAAAACGCTGATCTCGTGATCATTACTAGCGATAGACTAGTAACGGTACGATTTTTCTTTTCAAAATAAAAAATTTCAACGTTAACCATAAAGGCGACTACAGTAGTACTATTCTCAGCAGTATAGCACGGTATCATCATACTCTAATCAAACTGTAAATAAACTGCACAACACACATGTAGACTATGTCTTCTCTATCGATCGAAGCTTCTAGCTTTTGCTCTCCGTATCAAAGACAGCTTACATTCCCGACAATAAGCTGGTAGTGAACTTCGCAATTCATCCTGCACTAAGCCGGTCTGTTCATGCCAGACACCCATTGTGTTGCACACAATAGCGTGCTGGCATGCCTGCTCATTTAACTTCGGAAAAAACCGTGTGACGTCAATGCACATATTCATAGCTCTCCGGAAGCGATTGTTGTCCATGCAGTTTGGGCCAAGTGAGTATGGCAGTGATCCCTTATCATCATCCTCCATCTGATCATCCCAATTAGTTGCTTGGTCATCCTTCATTGTCACATGGGGTATTTAAACCTTGAACTTGTGCATTCGAATTTGACCCCTCATTTTGTTCATAAATTTATGGATGGTTGCTCATCAGTGACAGTCTCTTTTTTTTGATGAGACTGCAAGTGCCTTTTAAAACTTGGTAATCGAAAGAAAATACTTTTGCAGTTATCTTGGAGACAAGTTATTTTCGTTTGTGATCGTGCATAAATACAATGGGCATGCTTAAGGTGGAAAAAGAAAACCTTAATGTCTCCCTTGACACCTCTAACCACCGTAAGACTTACTTTGTTTCGCCATTTCTGTAAGAACTTCAGTCTCTCACCCACTGTTGGGACAAGTTCTTTGACTGAACCTTCATCGAGAAGCTGCAGTGCATGTTTGTCTCTCCCATGGTCTGCAATTAAAGGAAAGAGAACTTTACTGTAGCACAACAAATGCTGACATTTTGCAATTAACATTTTGCATTGATCAGGTTCTTCTATGGGCTTAATGGGGATCGACAGAGGGTGGCTGGTTGTTTGAGTGGCATATCTTATATATTTTTTCTCTTTTCAGCTTCATTGGGGACAAGAGTAGGGGTTTCCAGGTAATCAGGTTTGTGGAAGGGGTTTGCAAACCCTTTCCCTCATTCCCCTGCGATGCACTCAAGTCTGAGAATAGAAAGGTACATAGTACAGTACCAATCAATTCCTTCTGACCATCCACGCATGTGTACCCATGGTACAGTTTGCAGTATGTGTGCACTTTGAAAAGCTTGACATTACAGGTCTCAAAGCTACTGTACCAAGCAAACACACATATCCGACCAATGCTTGTGAGTATCCAATGTAGTACACAGAATACATTCTCACTACTTTTTCTTTGTAGATGGTTAAAACTGAAGAAAAAAAAAAGAAAAAAAAATTCTCAAAATGGGAGAAACAAAAATATTGACTATTGCTGCAATGTTATACCCACTCTCGTCTGCTGCTATAGACAGCATGCTCCTAGCTGGTTACAAGTAGACTAATTTTGATATCCAACATTGTCGGGAGGGCTGCATTTTCGGGGAACCTGATGTTAGAACTACAAAAGCAATATTCTGTTATACCCATACAAAATACATGTAAGGATTGCTGAAAGTTGTGGAAATTGGACGAAAAATTGCGAATTAAAAGATTGCACTGGTGAAAATTTTGCACAAAAACACACACACTCAAAAAATAAAGCATGCACTACCTCCAGGTTAGAATTCAGTACCAAAAACTACTCATGTGCACATGCATTGGCTTGATCACACATTACTATTTCACAAGGTTTGAAAGTTGAGTGCGGCAGGTAACATGACAGATAGAGCATGCTTCTGTGAAATGAAGAAATGACTGGTGTGAGGCTAACTAGGAGATTTTATTGCCCAATCATCTTTTTCCAACAAACAATTCATAGGCCTATAGTGATCAAAAGAGGCAGAAATTCATCTTATTTTCAAGCTAGGTAGTGTTATTTTGTAATTTTTTTTCTGAAAAATCAGTTTTGTGGAAAGGACAAGCACACTGAAAGGAATTCTGATTAGATCCTGATTTGAAGTAAATATCTGGAATTTGGGGTTTTTCATCCTAGTCAAGCCCTATGGGGTCCGTTCGTTTCCGCCCTCAGTAGTTTCCGCCCGTTACTTTCCACCCCTAAAAATCTTGGGGCGGAAAGTAATGTTGGAACTAACATGTGATAAGAATAACTGTCAACTTCAAATTTCAAATCAAAGTACAAGGAAACAATGAAATTTATGGCTAGGCCTAAAACTTTTTGGGTATCCTCATCAAAAATCATCGAAAAGAATGAATTTTACAACCTTTTCTAAACGTCAAGTCTAGCCACGGACTTGTATTTTTTTACGTATAAGTAGTCCGCTTATTTATAGATAGACTTATGCTGAATGTGTGAACAGTTGTTCACAGCACTGAATACCATATACCTGTACGTAAGTACGTATAAGTATACTAAGGTCTACAGTGAGAATGTTGCTTGGAAAGACGTCAACATGGCTGTAATGGGTGTCGCTTGGAATAGTAAAACTTGTAAAAGACATCGATGAAGTTTGAAACTTTAAGGAAAAGTTGATGGAATCTTCATTTGACAAAAGTATCACTGATATCACATTCCATTCCATTACTTTCCGCCTCCCAAAAAGATGTTTTCTGCTAAAAATAAAGGGGGCGGAAAACACCGTTTTTGAAGGGCGGAATGTAGCGAGGGCGGAAACTAACTGTAACCAAGCCCTATACCTGTAACACTCATTGCCCCAGCCTATAGGCTACATGTGAGGAGTAAAGGTTGTGCCACAGCTAATTAACTTTGATCCTATGTTGCAAAAGAAAACTGACTAGCCTAGGCCTAGCCTTGAGCTGGAGGCGTAGTTTGTCGCCTAGCTAGAGCTAAAAGCTATAGGCTACCTTTATATTGGCCCTATGTCTGACGTTGGCCTAACCTAGGCTAGGCTTAGGCTAACCGTAATTTCTCTTGGTGGGGCCATTAAGTTAGTGTTACAATTAGGCCTAGAGCCTACCGTTAGGCTTGGGTGAAAAAGTAATGTGCGCCATTTTTTTTAGCCTTGGCGAGGCAAGGCTATGGTTTGATCACGTCCGTGGGCTTATTACGTTAGGCCTAACTTAGATTGAGTTAGCCTAGGTCTAGATAGTAGATCTGCATATAGAATGCAAGAGCCTTAGTTTAACTGTAACTTAAACTCTGGACGAAAGACTAACTTAGGCCTTACTCGTCTATCGTTAGGTAGCCCAGCCTATCCATTCTCGTAGTTATGATTCTCGAACCTCGCATATCGCATCGCATATTGAAGTTCAACTAATCAAATCTAGCTTATCCTCACCATCCTCATCTCTAAAAACGTCGATGAGATTCACCATCCCCCAACGCTGTAGTAATTCTTCTACTTCTTGGTCAGACATCATGAAATTTGCACCGTAAATTATTCTCGCAGATGGAAAGACATGTCTATGTTCTAGTCTCTCGTCGTAATTCGCGATCGCGCGCCCAACGAAGAATGTGACGTCATTGTTATAATTTTGGCGGGAAATGCAGTGCTTTACCCAATCTTGGGCAAAAGTATTGCCGCTTCAAATAACAAAGCGGGTTTTTACACAAGTCTGACCTGTAAACAACGGTTTGGTAATTTAAATGCTAATTTCCTGGTTAATAATTTACCCAGGTTGGGCAGTTTGGGCTGTGCCCAACTTTTTTTACCCAACTGTTTTTAGAGTGTGTCTATGTATATAAGTCCGTGGTTATTGCTGAAGCAAATCTCCATGCAAAATAGTCAAGTTTGTAGCCCGCCTTCAACATTGGGGAAATAATGTAATAACGTCTTGATCAAAACTAAGTTTGCTGCAAGAAACTATCTTTCCTATAATTCTGACCCTCGGGTAAGAGTTAAGATTTCTTTCATTTCTTCTTTTCTTTTCTTTTTTTGAGTGTTTAATGGGTGTTATGTTCATATTACCTTCTACTATCCACATTTGATTTTGAATGTGGGGCGACATCTTGAAACTTTTCTCCGTCATGGTAAAAAGTCTAAGAAGAGGGGATAAATGCAAAATGGTTTGGATTGGATTTGCCGACATGGGGGCCAAACAATGTACTGACTGGGGGAAAGCTACTATCAAGCTTGACAGATACAATAGGTTGCCGAAATTATGCAGAATTTAAAATATAAAGCGCAAAAAAGCGCTAGAGAATGGGGTTAATGCTGGAAAATTTCTAAGTCTTTCGTTTTCAGTAGAAAAATTGAAAATTTTGTTAACGTTTAAATGAATTTGCCCTACTTAAAAGCAAAAAAGAGATTTTATGGGGCGATTACATGGTCTTCATAAGGGAGTACATTCTTTATCTTACCCATCAAGGCTCCGAGGCTAAAGTGAAAACAGTTGTTTTTGTGTACAAATAAAGCCTATGTTTATTTGGTAAGGTTGAAGAAGGGGTTTTTCGAAATATAGGAAAAAGAGGTTAGAAATTCTGAACGTTTGATCTTCATGTTTCTCTTGTATCACAACAACAATATTTTTGGAAGCTTCAACGTTGATTTAATCCAATATGTTTGAAGTGGCGGGCAGCTCGAAAGAAGTGAAGATGAATGCGCACACAGCTCGCCAGTTTTTGAAGTTACAGAAAATGAGAAAAGTTAACAGATCTTATTGGCCCGGAACGGATAAGAGCTATGTGCGCATATCGTAGTAGGTTGCCTTACTTTGAAGTGTCATGTCACCAAGGGTGGGACAGAAATGCGTTAGCGTCTAAAAAGTAGAGGGAACATGTTCCTCGTCCCCAAACCGACCCCAAAGCTATTTCCCTATACACAGAATACTTTTGAGTAAAGGCAATTTTTATAAGCAGTAACTCAGAAGCCGTCTCTCTGCCGTCTCATATAACAATACATGCTGAGAATTGTCAAAGTAAGAGGAGCTATTAAGCTAAACTGGGAAAGCCACAGAAATGTGTCTCCCTTGACTTAATCTGTGTCAAAGAGTGAAGTTAAAGAAAAGATTGAAATGGTCGATTTACCGGCCGGTGCTGTTATGGAGAAAAACTTGCACATCAGAATCCTTTCTGTAATGTAAATGCATGCAAATGGCGCCTAGGTTTTTAATCGTTGCGAAAAGTTCTACAATTTCAAATGCTTTCCGTGAAAGTATGGAATAGATATTTTAAATGTTTTTGGTATAAAAAAATTGAAAGTTCAAATTAATGTCTTAGTTAAACAATGTGCCGTACGAAGAAAATACGTGATACAGAACCACCTTAGTTTGCCAATGGAAGAACGTATATCATCTTAATCCATCAGAATATTATAAGCTAAAAGTGATTTAACGTGAAGTAACGTTGACGACGGTATAATGGACACATAATACCAAATGGTCAAATGTGTATCAATGAAAGTTTTGGCTCTATTGGACCAGATGCATATTCAAAATCCAAACCTATACCCGTATACCTAACAGTCATCTTATTGGATTAAGATTGGACCTAGGTGGGTGAAAGCATGGCTACCGAGTTGGAGTTTAAACGATACACGAAATTCATATTTATTTATTTGAGAGGTCCGAGAAAAGCTGTCTCTCGATGTGATGTCACTGACCAACAAATGGACTCATTTGGAAGTGCATGAAGTGTACCTTCAGTCTTCGTGGTAGTTGTTAATTCAGTGAAGTTATACTGAAAGCAATGCAGAGCACAGTTGGGTGAACGTACCCCGGACATGTAAATAAACCTGTTCCTAGACTTTAACATAGTACAAGTACATTTGACCTTGAGACATGCCGATTGTACAAAAAATATCAACCGGACTATTTTTTCCCTTTCATTTTCTGTAAGGTTGTCTTCTAGTACCGGTGTAACAGAGTAGTCTCGCCGGATGAGTAAATCAGGGCGGCGATGCTGCACTGCGACCCTTGCACTGAGTAGGTTAGCCGGGCAAATGCGTTCTATGACATTATATCTTTATGGTAGTTTTACAAAATAATGCGATCGCTCGCCCGACCACATGCCTTAGGCTAGCTACCTGTACTGTACATATGTGCATTCTTAAGGCTAAAGCATTTCAAAGTGACAGCCGTAAGAGACGCCTCCGGTTTCTGAGAGCCAAATATAAAATAATTAAAAGCATTTTCTATACAACTGAATGGAAGTTGCGGGTCAGTCTCGTTCACACCATGACGATAAGCGCTGTTGTCATTTTGCCGGGTTAAAAAATCAAAATGACAAAATTCAGAAAATTGTCACTTTGCTGAGTAAGAACATCTTGTCAAAATGGCAAAATTCAGAAGAATGTCATTTTTTTCGAATTAGAACTTTTCGTCAAAATGGCAAAATTCGAAAAATTTCCATCTTGCCAAGTTACTGGATCATCTCATCCAAACGGCTATATTCAGAATAATGTCATTTTGCCGGGTACGAACTTTTCATCAAAATAGCAAAATTCAGAAAATTGTCCTCTTGTCGAGTTAGATAATCTTGTTTTAACGGTGAAATTCTATGGAAGCGTTAAGCAGATGCACGTTTACCAAATGAAGTCTAAGTTTGGAATTTGAAGCAGCATTTATTGCATATTTTGACTTTGAGGCTAAGAATGAGGAAGTACATGGAATATTGGTTTTCTGTGTTAGTAAATTGTTCATATGAATGACTCAAAACAATTTACCCTTCTGGCAGCAGATGTGACACCAACATTATTTTTTCAAGATGAATTTTTGGCGACTCATATTCAGTTCATTTATTTGCTTTTCCATAATATTATATCATGTGGAAAATGTACTGAGTTTTACTACAAGTTTACCGAAGTTTAAACACATACCAGTGCTCGACTGCCATATAGAATGATAAATTAAATATTGACTGTGTAGTATTTACTCTGCCGGCAGTAAATGCAGCACTCACATTTTAACACCGTCTTAACGCATGAGTGGGATGTAAACCAAACATACACTTGTGTCGGAAATTAACTACACTGCATGCTTATCAAACAACCCAGGTACCTATAGCCTAGGCTCCACTTACAAGAAATAACATTTATTTGCCCTCCATATTAAAAAACACAAATAAAACTACCTGATGCAGATCCCCCATAACATAGCAATGCCCCATATACCTTTTGCGGATCTCATGAAAAACATCGATTCTATATGACCCAGGAATTTGGTTTGTTGAGCTGTTGAGGTGCCATCAAGTTAAGAACTTGTTTACTTATTATCTTAACATTTTTGCAGAAAATGATGAAATGCAAAAATTTTTTCGCTTTACCTAGTAGCAAGAACAATTTCAATCTCAGTCTCGGTCTTGAACTTTGTCGGTCTCGGTCTCGACACCTTCTGATCTCGGTCTTAGATATGCTGAAAACACTGGTTCAGATACCCTTGCTTCTGAAAGGATAACTAAATCGCAGTTGTTGTTTTTGTCTTAAACCAATGTCGGATAGCATTCAAATAAAAACTTTGACAAACTTTAGATTTGTAGCTGTTGTTTTCAATTTTAAGGGCGTTTAGACTTTGCTTACATTAACGTCTCAACGACAACGAAAACAGTAATTATTGGGGTCCTTTTGAGAAGGGTAGCAGAGAATAGACAGACAGCTTAATTGTAGAGTCTGATATGTTGCTACACCTTGTACACATATCAAACTAGTAGCATAGCAAGAGGGGAAGGGGTAAAGTGCCCCTGGAAAAAAGTCTAAGGTAAAATCGACAGTAAAATGAAAGAAAGAGATTGCCCCAACCCCAGATTCGAATTTGAGGAGCTCTCTAAAGTCTGGAGGTTTTACCACCGCCCCCTATCTCAAGAGGTCAGATTGCTCCAACACACAGATATACACAAATGTTTCGTTATGAAAACATGTGTTTTTAGTTTTAATGACGCCGCACTTTATTCTACCTCTTCAAAATGTGGAAATAGGAATCTAAAGCAGATCCGTAATCCGTCATTTTTCTGCAAATTGAATGCTAAATTTATGACTTGCAATAAGTGAGTAATTCATCAATTTTGTGCAAAAATGTTAAACTGTTGAAATATTGTACCTTCTGCAAAATGTTAAGATAATTAGACTCATTTCATCATTTTGTTGCAAAATTTTAAGATAATGCTATGACTAAGTCCGTAATTTGAAGGCACCTTAACGATTTCATAGAATTTCGCCCTGAAGGTTCTAACTATATAGGCAAAATGACAATTTTTTAAATTTTGCCGTTTTGACAAGATATTTTTCTAGGCAAAATGTCATATTTTCCTGATTTTGCCATTTTGAAGAGATGTTTTATCTTTTCATAATGACAATTTTCCGAATTTCGCCCTTTTAAGTAGTTCATTAAGTCGTCAAAATGTCAATTTACCGAGACAATTCTTTTTTTTTTGAATGGCCCTTCTACGCTTCCGTTAATATATTTTTACGAGCTATCAAAGTAAGATTGAGTAAGACCAACGCACTGTGTCGGTACCGGCTAGGGCGAAAAGAAAATTAAAGTTTCACTTCTGCTATTATTTTAGGTCTACTTTGAGACATTCAAAGGATGTGAACCCCCAAGCCTCCAGCCCTCTTGACTCTCCACTAGGACTTTGCCTGTGAACCGAAAACCTTATATGGAAAATTTTATTTCAAAATTGTCTCTCTAGTCATTATTGTCACTCTACTACTATTCATTATTTTATGTCAACTTAAAGACAGTAAAAGAATGGAAAATCACATAGATTTAGGGGATTCTCCGAACCCCAACCGGGACTTTACTCCTGGACCCCTCGCGGGGGTAACCAACGCACGCGGGCGCACGATACGCATGCGCGATGCCGACAACGCGGCACAAGATAATATCACCCCTTTTTCAAGTTGTACATTTAATAACTTCGCCCTCCCCCATTTTCTCAGATGGCTACGCTTCTGAATTTTATCGAGGCTGTTTAAACATATATCAGGAAAGTTGACCAAACACTGAATTTCTTATTTGATACCTGATATGAAACGAAACAGACTCATAATAAAGTCTGGCTACAACGTGAGGTTCGCTTGTCCACTAGAAAGGTTTAACCACTACAAATAGGCACACAAAAATAAACAAAAAACAAAAAACAACAACAACAAAAAAAAAACACCGAAGAGTCGTGCAGGGCATTATGGGGATAAAAAAAAATGCATTTCCGTTTCATTGCGTACGAAGAAGTACAAGAATACGACACAAACCACTCAAATTACTACTTTCTAAAAATTAAGGAATAACACTCAATTAGCACTTGAACGTGTAAATAGCTGATTTTTTATAGTTATGGTGTAGGACTTGTTGCTTTTTTAACATATTACCACGTTATCGGTGATGCAATTAACATGTTGAGGTGTTATTGATGTGAAAACACGAATGTGATATTTCTATGCTTTAACACTACCTGACGTTAAGAACATTTTCACTTCACGCGTTAATTGCATCACCGATAACGCGTTAGTGTTTTAATGAATTAACTAGCCCTATATCTTCACTGCACTGTATAGAAACAGTACAAGCTATTATTGTGACATAGTACAGTGTTCTTAAAATTGAACGATAGACTGACTTCATTCTTATGCGAGATTACGCAATGCAAAAACTTATTAGTTTGGACACTTTAGTGCAAATAAATGGTTCATTTCATTCACTCACCCACTGAATTATTATACGATGAAAAGGAAACAAAAGGCGGCATTTCAACTGACATATATATATTCCATACGTAGTTGTAGTTATATTTCGTACGAATGAGCAAACGAAACCGTTAGGAGGGGGTTTTGGGGTTCCAACCCCTTACTAAACCGCGTTTCCCCTAGCAGCCCCCCCCCCCCAACCACTTTTGGAGACTTGGTCAAAAATGATATTCGTGCTGGCCTGTGATAATATTCAATCCGGGCTACCCGGCTGCTATGACAAAGAAACGCTTGCGTTAGATGAACTCTGAATGTCGGAATAAATTTAGGAAGACTAGGGAAAGCTCCTATCTTCAGGAATATCTGGAATTTTTGCTCGTCGGGTTTCTGGATGGATAATTTTTAGCAGATTTGGAGCGGTTGAAGTTGGCTTCCTTGGTTTGAATTACAGTCGTGCAAAAGCGTGCTCCTTTCCAGCTCTTACCATCTGGCCTGTTTCTATCTCCTGCAGGGATTTTTTTTCAGTTCCTTGGAATGCTCAAATTTGTTTCAAAATCAAACTTGGCGTGGGGGTAGAATATTTGAGTCAAAGTGGTTTGAAGAAATTTGCACTGCCAGTGCTGCTAGCAATTGGCCAGTGCAATAACCAACCCCATGATGGGTCAATACGGTCCCAAGGATCGCAACGTTACCTCTATTACCTCACATGACCTCACCTACCTCTTGGGTGGAGTGAACATACCCAGTGGAGTAAGACACTGGTGCAGGCGGCAGACTGACACCAAATTGCTGATAATCCAAATTCGGGCAGGCATTAGGGGAAATTCGGATGAGAATTTGGAGAATATTAGGACAGTCCTTTAATTTTGGAAAAAAATGCCCGAAATAGTGAAATGTTAGAGCGAAGGTTTAATAAATAGTGGGACGTTTTCAATTGCCAGATTAAAATTCAACGGACAGACAGAAGGGTGTTCAGGTGCACTGTCCAATGGTTTGCTATCTATCCTGCCCTAAGGCCAAATACGGGAAACGGTTGTGAAATTCGGGTAATTCATTTTTCCATACTTTAATGATGCAGAGTGAGAATGTCTTTCCATAAGTCTGCTGGAAAATTCATTCAAACATATCTTGTAATGTTACTTTTTTTCCAAATAGAATCATATATACAGTCAAAAGTTATGACAGGCACACAATTTCATCAATTTAATTTTAATTGAAATTAGCCAAGAATCGCAATAGCGTAAAATTTATTAGCATGTTTGCAATTTCGTTTTATAGTTTTCCCACGAAAATATGCAAGACCATTTCATCCATTGGTAGTGATACATTTCATCCGGTAACTTTTTGATGGAATGACGACTGCTTACTCCCCCTTTAAGCTTGGGAAATGTCGATTTTGACAGTCTCAGGGATCCGATTTTCAAAATTTCTTTCTTAGCAAAGTTTTAGCTTTAAGTGAATCTTTTTATTATATGGATCCTCAAAATGGCGACTGATAAGATCCCCAATAAGCGTAGGAAAAGCCATTTTTGACTGCCTTAGGAGTTCGAGCTTTTAAATTTTCTGGAAGCTCCGCGCCAACCAGTGGTGACGCTCTGCTTAGATTGTCTTACGAACAGAATTGCATTTATCTTCTGCCTCAAAACTGAAATGTTCCCCGACGTCTACGGAAATAACTTACTCAATCGTGCGCTGAAGCTACTTGCAACATACAGCAATGGAATGAACTGAGGTAATCAGTATTTCAAAAATGTGTTTGAATCTGAAAAAAATCATAAATTTTTCTCATCAGAATTAAAGACAATTATACAGGGCAAATGCCATTTCCAGCCATCTGGGAGGTGTCAAAATCCAAACTTTTCTTTGTACGCTCCACACCAACCCATTACAGCTCTACGCTTTGGTAGTTCACGCCAACCTCCCACAAAAGTATCCTCCCATCCACGAAAAAAAAAAAAAAAAAACGCCCACAGCATCTGTCATGTGATGAATGTGCATCGTATCAAATCCGCGTGTCATTTATGGACTCATCGTGCCCAGAAGCTCCCAAACATAATGAGGAAGTATCATATTGCATATTCCGAAACCGTTTTTCACCACCCCTTTAACCCCATTACCCCCCATTAAAAGGAAGTAGGGAGAACTGTTTTCTACAAGTCCCCTCGACTCTGTGGCGAAGAGCCAAGGGGCGAAAACCAAACATTTTTCTCCCGGAGGAGTTCTGCTCCCTTAAGGAGCTTAACGTCCCAAATGGACAAGTACACCCTCTAAAAGGCAAACATGTGTGGTCCTGCTCTAGACTGGATGAATAGAACAGAAGCCACACCCTGGATGCAGTTTAACGTCATGCCCAGGACAAAAAAGCTATTACATCTTCGATATAACTGTGCTCAGCTTTGGGAGAACTTTTCAGCTACCTACGCCAATACAAATATGGTCTAAGACAAACACACTTGCTTCAGTTCCGGGATCAAAGCAGTAATGCTTTTCTTCATTTCCAACACCCGAAAAGCGAACTGAAATGTACTTAAGTTGAAAACATGTATATTAGTTCGTTAGATCGGTGATTTAACGACACACCAACACGAATGTGTTATATAGCGCCAGTCAACTTGGTAACAAGTAACAAAGTTTAAATTTATTTCCCAGTTCAATTTTTGTTTCCCTTTAGTAGCCTTTACGACAGACGGGAAATACCGTGGGCATATCCTATAACCGCCAACCTACAGGTGTGAAAACATGTATGACGCAATATTATAGCTTAGTGATTCTTGTACAATTAAATGGAAGTTCTACCCTCATGCATGGAGCCAGCCATGCTTAACCTGCCTAACGTACGAACCAAACAGGGAGCCAACGTTATTAAATTTGCGTTGAAGGAAGGGTTTAAGGTCATATAAAGTTTCGTTATGTTGGAGATGTACTTTCATTCTAGTGAAATTTGCATGGAAAGCTAATATGTGGTTCTCAAGATATTAGCAACATTATCAACAAAGAGTGAACTTGAAGCAAGCAAATCTTCTTTCGGTCTCTTATTTTTCTTTAAAGTGTACAGTCATATTTTCTCCTCAACATTGTTTTTTTTGAAACTTTGCAGCCATATTTTCTCCTCAAGAATCATTTTTTTCAGAATGTGATTGCATAAGTGACATGAGAATTTTCCCACAGGGAGGTCATGTTCCTATTATCTTAAATGGCAACCCAACAGTTTGAAAAGCAAAGGGAAGCAAATCATTCCTTGTCAATTTGAGGAAGTGATTTGATCTCTGCTGCACTTTGGAATGAAATGGCACTGTCTACATTTGGTTCCCCTTTTATATATGAAAATTGAATTTTTGCTTCAATTTCCCCTTTAACATAGTTCCATGCAAGTGCTGTGTTTCAAACATCTTGCATTTACATCCTAAAAATTGTGCTGACCGTGACGGTAATATAAGTATTTTTCATCCAACAGTCTGATTGTATAAACCTCAAATGTCATATTGTCATAGCAACCTCATTTCACTCTCCGATACATTCATTCTCTTCGCTTTACTTCTATCGCTTTTCGTCGCGGCGAATATTGGATTTCTCCTTTCTCCTATAGCATGTCACACTTCTCTTCAAAATATATGCCTGCCGCGTAGATAATCAATTACCGGGGCGATCTCTCCGGCCGGTCGTATCGCTATCACTTAAAATAAGCCTGTGGAGGGTGTTTACTGCAAAGCTGATGCCTCTCTCTCTCTCTGCGTGTGTGCACAGACCCGTGCTGCAGATACTTTAGTTTAACCGTTGTGCTCCAATCGGGACATATTTGTGCGCCTCGGGAGTGGGCGGATAAGCGGACGTATTACGCCCCGCATCAGCTTCCGTAGGTTATTGACCCCGTATCCTTAAACTATTGTTCCCTCTCGTTGTTGTGGCCGAATTTTCGTGTAGCTACTCGCAGTTTCGAGCTCCGCGTGAAACAGTAAAGATGGGTGACAGCCGCGCTCCCTATATGGGTCCAAAAAGACCCAAACAGCGGTAAAGGGTTAAACCATGTGTTTTTTCACTACGGGGTAACTTCGCCGTCCGGCGAGACTACTCAGGGGGCGAGACTACTCTGCTACACCGGACCGGACGGAAGGGATGGCCATTGGCCAAAATCTTGTTAAATCGGACAGACTTTGGTGCTTCTGTCGGGCAGAGATTATGCCTTGGGTGGGTCTGGAGTCTGGCAAAAAGTTACCGATCCATGAGAGAAAGACCCGGATGGCCATGTCTGATGTCATATATTTACACAAGTCAGCATTTTTTTACTCTAGCCGACCAAGACTTAGACGTGTTCACTTAACAAAGTATCGAACAGCAATCCGATCCGATCGATATGTCGCCGCATA
Organism: Holothuria scabra; assembly: GCA_037179385.1. Lineage (NCBI taxonomy): Eukaryota > Metazoa > Echinodermata > Holothuroidea > Aspidochirotida > Holothuriidae > Holothuria > Holothuria scabra. Next base: position 9,285,336 of record CM074195.1, on the reverse strand, counting down.
TCGACGTCGGGACAATCAATAAGTAATTTTCACTCTTGTCCCTCTTCATGCAAATGTAGATTTTGGGGGCTCTTGGTTTTGGGTCCCGTAGACCATTCGTACAGTACGGGCAAGGATTACAACACAGATTGTTCAAAGGTAGATCAATCCTAACATCAGTACAACCTTAACATATTAATATATTATATTTGTTACGTCGCGCACGGGTAACGTGAGAACGTGGGATAACGAGGGGTGGGTGTTTAAATTTCGATTCTTTACTTAGTTAATGCATTTGTTAACATCTTGTGGACAAAACAAGGGAAATAAATGAAACTTTTATTAACATGCTGAAAATATATTCTTTTTGAACATATCAAACAGCAATTTGGCTCAAGACTATTCTTCTATATCCTGACATTGGAAGAAGATCGTGAGAAATTTGGCTGCTTATGTAATCTGAATAATGATCAGTCTCGGATAAACACACCGCGTTCGAAGTTGAGGTTGCAAACAATTATAAATTGCACAATCTGTGCGCATGGAGCTTCTATTTCAAACGAAAACGTGTTTGAAGAGGTGATCAATCTTTAAAACATGAGTTTGCATATATAGTCTAGATTGAAAGGGAACAAACATGAATTCGCCAACATAAAAGATTCCTAACAAAGCTACCACTTCAAGGAAGGTCAAACTTTGGTTGGACAACCTTTTTCTACAGACCCCTCTGAAACGTTCTTCCGCAAACAAGTGTGCCTACGATTCTTATCGCAAATAAAATATCCTGGAACTTTAAAGGCCCAGTTGTCTCACCCCAAAAAGTACCAATTCTTCTAGACTTCTTACTGCAGCCCCTCCCACAATTGTCTGAAATTCATCCTTATCCAGACACAATCTCAGTTTATTGCTTCAGGTTGAGTAAAGAAAAACTCAATTTACATAATGAAAACACTCTCAGTACCGTTCATGCTGTGTAATATAAGCCTTGGCACTCTGCATTGTTTGAATTAGCTGTCAATCAAAGAGCTAGGCCAATTGAGAATTTCGGTCCCCGGGTACCAAAACTGTAGTTTGTGGTGAGGGGCTTGGCCCTTTAAACATTAGTAGCCGTTATGTGATGTTTGCTCGAGAGCAAGTGATATAACGCCGGAAGTACAATGGCGCTGATAGACGTTTTTCTTATGAAGGAATATTTAGAAAAACATCACCAAATCATTTTATTTAACCGATATCTCTCGAGGATTTGCTGTCACTAATCAGTTCGGGAGAAAACCGTTTTCGTGTGAAAATGAGAATTCACCCGATCGGGAGAAAATTTGCAGCATGAATATTCATGAGCACTTATTGTGTACCTCTTTACAGTCGTCGCTTTGTTTTATAAATGTGGACCTGTTCAAATACAAAGTAATTGTTCACCACCACAAACTGAAATTTTAACTGAGAAACTTTTAAGAACGTACTAATGAGCACAATTGCAAGCACGAGTGACTTACACAACTTTCTGTAGAAATAAATTGAACAAATTTTGCGGCTGTGTCGAGTCTATAATTTAAGCTTAGGACACAGAACGTGGCAAAATTGCTCGATATCTCAAAATTTGCCCGGTGAACTATCAAACATGATCCGGCTTTTTTGTTTCCCTAGAAAACAAAGCTTCTAAATATTCCAAAAATTCTTTCCTAAGATCGATTAAATTTTCCAGGTGTTTTGAACGTTTGTTTCCGTTTAACTTGCGCGGTAGGATCGCAAAGCATCAAGGGAGAAATTCGAAAATGGCGCCACCCATGACCGTATTTCCCCCCGATCGGGTGAAAAACCATTTCCCCCCGAAAGAGGTTATCTCCCGAACTGCTAATGGTAGATTTCGACTTCTCCTCCCGTCCGAATAAAAGGAAAGTTTCCGAAACTAAACCGATTCCTAAGTTTAAGCATTTCTGCAATAGCGATTGCAATTTTCTGTGTGCTGCGACAAGCGCTGAAAGTTTGGCTTTCTTGAAACAAATATATTTTGGCCTACTAACAGTATTATGGAGCTTGTATTAGAGAGAAATTTTATGAAAGAAATTTGGAACACCGAAAATGTGTTTGAGCGGTGTTACTCAATGAAAATTTAGTGTCACAACTAACAAATTTCCAGAATTTTACATATGTAAGAGGGGAGGGAGGGGTCGTCAAAAGCCACCCTTTCTCTGCCTGTAGCTCTGCCACGTAGACATCACGTCCTTCCCGGGTACCGTATTACAGTAACTTGTTGAAAATCCGTTTTTCGGGTATGTTTACATGTTTACAACCCATATTCTACCGACGAGGGTAACATTTACTCTTCATGGTTTATGTTTGTATATCGATGTTTGAACTAGACTCTCTCATCAATAGCTTCACTAATAAATCTGAAGAAATCTTGCAAACAGATGCTTATCTCTTTTTATCTCCTATGTCCATTCACAAATGATTATGTACATAGGTAAGGTTGCATGGCTTTGTATTTTGTTCTGTGTTACTGTTTTTTTACAGTACATAGAACTGTGTTTGTCTGACGTAACAGCAGTCTATATTCCGAGATACCATAGCCTACCTCAGCAGTACTGCCCCTGCCGGATAAGGAAAAGACGTTTCATAGAGAACAAGTCTCTATTGCTAGGACCCAAGATTCTTGCAGAGAAAGATGTCCGGAGAGGAAGTTGTGGGGAAGTTTGAGGTTCTAGATTATGTGGTTCTCTCACTCTGTCTGGGGATATCTGCTGGCATTGGGGTTTACCATGCTTTCGCCGGAGGTGGACAGAAGACTGCAGAGGAGTTTCTTTTGGCTGACAGATCTATGAATCCATTCCCAGTATCAGTATCTTTGTTGGCGAGTTTTATTTCTGCAATCACGGTATTGGGAACACCAGCAGAAACCTATGTCCATGGGACTATGTATTGGTTGTTCTCCTTCGCCTATATTGGTGTTGGTATCTGGACATCTCGTGTATTCATTCCAGTTTTCTATAAATACAAGATCACAAGCGTTAATGAGGTGAGTAGATTTACCATCGTAGATCAAAGGTGTATACTGGTTTTCATCAAAACGATAAGAATGCGGTTAACGGTCCTACAGTATCGTACATCTGCGTCGACGCTGATCAAGAATGTCACAAACGCTTACTCTCATTGGATGGTGCACTTTCCGTTCTGTGATGTCGTGTTTAAATAAGTACTATTGAATCCTGAATTTTAGTGGTGACTAAACAACCACACACATACATAGTCGTAGGGGCAGGGCGGTGGTGGTGGTGGGGTGGAGGGCGGGGAGGCTGCAGCCCCTAATTGGCCATAACCTCTGTGAATCCTCCAGATTTTGGTTCCTCGGTCGGGCAGAGATTACTCCCTGTTTGGGGATATGGAGTCGCAGGGATGGCGCCAGGATTTGCCCGACAGAGGGGCTAAGCTCCCCGACAAAGGGGCCAGCATTTTAAGGCCCCGACAAAGGCGATAAATTAGTCCCGGCGGGTTCGTGGGACGTGACTTGACAGAATTCGAGGCGCGGGCAGCGCGCCGAAATTTTTGGCTTTCTTTTTGACAAATATTTAAAAATCTGGAGCTGTTTTGTAGTAAATTTAGAACTTTTGAAGGAAATTTGACTGTTGTGACCTCTTCATGAGAAAAACTAAATAAGGGGTGATATGCAGTTTTGTCATTATGCAGATTAAGGCCCTGGACTTTACTGGAAAATTTCCTCGATGAAAAATTTTGGCTTTCCATACATTTGAAGTTTTATATTTTATTTAGGGACTTAGGCGTAAGGGAGCGTTTCAGTTTGGGAGGGAGCAGAATTGACTTCTTGTCCGAAAAATGTTATCCTGCCCGAAAGACTAACTTAAAGCCCACATAACTTTTTTAAAAATTGAGAACCCCAGGCAGCCGGAAATGACATTTCCAGACTTGTAACCAGAGACAAAGTAGTCATTATTTTGAGCTTTCTGTCGCAGCTTTTCACTTCATAATATTGCCTCCAAACGAAGAATAATTTGCAAGCATGCATGGTTCTGTTAAGTAATATGTTCGACCAAAAAACTTAAAAAGTGGAGCACCACCTTCAGTTGGCACAGAGCGTACAGAAAATTTTGAAAAATCTAACCCATCAGACCGCCGGAAATGTCATTTCCCAGACTTGTACCTAGAAATGAAGCAGTCGTTACTTTGAGCTTTCCTTTGAAATGAAAGTTTCACTTGAAAAGAAAAAAATCCCAGCTTGCTATTTTATCAGAAAGTGACCAGCTAAAAGGTACTGCTACAGTAAGATGAATGGGTCTTGTCTTTTTTCGGGGAAACTGTGCAACCGAGTTAAAAAAAACTGTTTAAGAAGCTTTTGAAATTCTACGTTGTACTCAATTGCAAGGTCTACTAAATTGATGTATTTTCTATGTGACAACACGAACTCCTGGCTCTAGATTATTTTACTTTCAACGTCTTTGAAAATAAGTCACGTAACAAGGTGGCTTCAAATGAATTTCCAGCCAGACGTTTGGGGAGACATTCTCACACTACGTTACTGTCTATCATTTGTGTAACTGAAAAAAGCCTGGCCGATTTTCATCACCGTTGCTCCGTTGAATTCGAGTGTCGGGACAAGACAAATGGCAAATCATTGGACACGCACCTGAACAACCTCTCGTCAGTTTTTGTAAGGAAAATTGGAAATTGTGTGAGAGTTTCCTTGAAGAATATTGTCTTCTAGTAAGTAAAATCAAGAAGACCGTCTGGGACTAAAGTTTATCGGGTTTACGTCTTTTATAATGGGCCACGACGGTGAAGGTCTTCCGACGAAATTGGATCTTCTCAGGGGGAGAGCAGCTTTCCCCAACGGGTGAATAACCCCTTGTCCCATGAACTGGTGCCAACCTTCGAAACGTCTGGAGGGGGAACGTCCAGCTTTCTGATCTACTATGGAAGACCTTACGCACACGAAATAAAGATGGGACAGGATACATGGAATGAGGGATAGCAGAGCTAGGAAGAAGTGATTAAAACCGATTCAGATATTTATTAAAATAACGTTACAAAAGGAAATTTTTTTCAAGATCACCTATTCAGTAACTTCAGTCCTTTTAGTTTTTTTATTATTTTTTTTAACATAATTTTTAGGGCTCCCCGACAAAACCATCCACCTTCCCGACGTGGGGGGGGGGGCAGTGTTCTCGGACGGGGGACATAGTCCCCCGGCCCCCCGCTGGCGCCACCCTTGTGGAGTCGGCAAAAAGTCACCTCCTCCTGAGAGAAAGAGTCCGTTATGGCCGTCGTGGCTCACTGGCTTGTTTTCCTTAGTCCGTTGTTTTTGGGGAGCATCACGCGCATCGGCAGTGGGTTCCATTTCCCCCAGATCACCATGTTAAAGTGACTTTTGGAAAGGTGGTATGATACTCTCTTTGAACGGCACAATAGATCATGGCACACCATATAAAACTTTTGGCAGCACTGGGAGATCGTACTGCATGAGGTTTAATATGTGTCCTCATCACGTTCAAAAGAAACAGCAGAGAGATACTGAACAGGTCGACATGTCGTTCGTGATGCAAAGGTAGACTGAAGGCTTTACGGTTTTCCCATTTAGCTATGCATAACAAAAGTTGCTTGCGACATTTTTGGAATTAATGTTGAAACAATACAAAATTAATGATAAGCGGCATGTAATTTTGAACATCTCGCCTTGCAAAAAGTGGGGGTATACATATAAACCAGAATTACTTAACCATGGCGTACCATTTTGAAAAAGAAGTTACCAGGCCCGCAAGTACGGGCGGTGCGGATATCTGCGCATCCACCTGGGTGATAAAGACCTATCATATAGATCACTGGATTTTGTTTGCACTTAATGTTCTTTTGGCAGGTCTAGAACAAGGAGGAAAGCAGGTCAAGGTCCATGAGAATAAGGGGTTCGACAGTGCCTTTGCAAATGACTCTCTGACTATTTCTGATGTTCTCGATGTATAAAATTACTTTTAGTTTTTTAATGCGCAACAGATTATTTAGTTTACTCAACACATCTGCAAGGTAAACCACATTATGTTTTATGCCTATGTAGATTAAGTACACAGAAAACGACATATCTATAGGAACGAATGGATCTAAGATACATCAACCATCATCAATCAATTTTGGTGTTAAGCTCTCAATACTTATATCTTATCAGACCAGGTCAACATGCTAATTTTGTTTGATTAAGTCGATTCGTTGGTTGCTGCCTCAGACCTAATCCATAATCTTATTAACCTTAAAGTTCCAATTGTGTTCGAACAGTAGTAAAGGGAACGCTGGCAATTCAGGCTGTTGAAAATTTTTAGATAGGAATAATAATAAAAAAAAACCCTTTTAGAAATGGCAGATGATGTCGGAAAGTTTGGCACCTGGGATTATGTCGTTCTGGTAGGAATGCTGTCGATATCGGCTTTAATCGGTGTATATCACGCCTTTGTCGGAGGTGGCCAAAAGACGGCGGATACGTTTCTTCTAGCTGATCGTAACATGAACCCATTCCCCGTTGCAGTTTCTCTTGTAGCGAGCTTCATATCAGCCATAACCGTTCTCGGAACTCCAGCAGAAGTTTACGTCCACGGAACTATGTTCTGGTTGTTCGGGTTTGCTTACATTTTCAGTGGCATATTTGTTTCCAGGTGTTTCATTCCTATTTTCTACGAATACGAAATAACAAGCACAAACGAGGTAAGATATAAAAGACAGTTGGACGTAACTAGCCAATGGCATCCCTGTCATAAACATCTTTTTTAAACTTTAGGAGACGATTTCTCGGTAATGGTACCGAATCTCCAATCGTTACAATGTACTTGAGCTGGCAAAGTTTGCAAGGGGAGATATGGGGTCATTACAAATATTGTCATTGAACACAGAGCTTTGTAGTTGTTGTTTTAAGAAGAACCAATCCTTAAAAGTACTCCTCAATCGAACACTGTAGTTTAATACCTTAGCGGGAAGGGATCAATGAGTGATTCTGAAATGCTGCCGTATCAAGAGGTATTTCCTTAAAATTAGCGGGTAGTGATTGTCTCTACTTGCGTATGTTTTGGCAGTCGTGCATTATGACTTATGTCGTTATTTGTGTTGGGCAGTGATGCCCATATTAACCGACAAAGCTCCTGATACGCACTGTTTTTATCATCAGCATGATATTTAGGAAAGAACTGTGGCCTTTACGTACCGTTTCCACACACCACCCCCTGAAATGTATGCCCTTTTCCCCTTTCAATCTTCTTTCAAGTTTCCGTAGGAATTCTTTTTTGAACTCGACAAAAAAAAAAAAAAAAAACATATTTTTTCAAACAATCTCAATATTAAAATGAATTTTCCAAATCCATGTCTTCTCACCTTTTGTTTTATCAAATATGTTTGTTTTCTCTGAGATTCATGTCGCCAATACCCAGAGAATGTTCTGATTTTAACAATAACTAGTGAGTTTTTTCACATGTGAGACAAGAAGTTTGTCCCAATTGCAACATGGAGTCAGTCTTAGTCTTAAATAGAATGCCATTTTTCAAACTAGTCCCCTGCACTCCTTTTTTTCCAACACAGATATTAAGCGATATTTTCTTTCAACATTAGTGGAGACAAAATTGAAGCTTCTTCTAATATAAAACACCTCTAAAATGTCTCCATATTCTAGTAAAACAAATAAAAACGAGGTTTTGGAACGTAAGGTTAATATGTTCTCTAAAACGCCAATTATTTCTTTTAGAAGAGTGAAAGAATTCATTTTCCTTAACACAACCATATCAAATAAAATGTTCTCGCTATCTAAATTAAGACCTTTCGGTTCAACGAGATATCTTGTTAAGGAAGGATTTGATACGTTCACTAAATTATAAATACGCTCAAACTAACTTTTATGGGTTTTAATTAAAACCAAGACCTCCATCAAGTTGTTTATCAGTTCACATTGTAAACTGATAAAGATGGTTTTAAAATTAAGTTGCGTGATAGAATTAATATTTGGCGCTGGATACTTCATCAATAAATAAAAGAGAAATATACAATAAACGACAGACTTTTGACCTTTGACAGTGGTCACTATTAAAACGAGAGATTTAGATTTTTAATAAGGAGATTTCAGTATATATCAATTGATTAATGGTCTTCTTATGCATTATTAAGGGAAAGGACGTCTCTAGGTTGCAAAGGATATTCGAATATCCCTATCAAAAATTTTCAGAATGGTTGAAAAGCTCTACATATATAACACAACGAAACTACAGTTGCAAACAAGGGAAGTTCCTTCCCACTATCTGATCGAACTAAAAAACCCCACACACGATCAATTTTTCATCATTTATTTGATGTCATTTGTTTGGTATTATCGAACAATTGAGGAAAGAGATCGCGCGCGTGTGTGAAGGGCTTTAACGGCGAATTAATTGAATAAACTTTAATGAAACAACTATTGAAGGATCAATAGTTGCTTTGATATTTATTGACGGCTTGTAAATTTTTTCAACCACTTCCTCCTCTTTTTTCGGTCCACCAGGACAAGAACTAAATTTCGATAGATCCTTTTATTTCAAAGATTTTATCAGTATAAAAATTTAGACTAAACTTGAAAAAACATTAATGGTGTGTGAGAAAATTCAATTAATTGACATTAGCTAAATGACATCATTTAATTGAATAAAACATTGATCGAGTGTATGGGACTTAAAAATGCAGTTCTCTGTACATTGAAGACAAATGAATGGGGCCATGGTTTAGAATTTTCATATACGCTATGAATTCAGTAACCCTGCATTTCTATACACTTTAACTTTACGTCATTGCAGACAAGCATATTGGAAAGTTAGTAGACGATTGTAAACAGAGAAAATTGGAAATATGTGAAAGTGGTTCGAGAGGCCATTCTGATTGCATCAAAAAGATGTCGTATGAAAGAATGAAACAAATATCTGGCAACTTTGGCATTATGAATTCTACCTTAATACCTTCTAAGTGACAAATAATTTGCAATTCGCATTTCTGATGTTTGAAAGAGGGGTTTGAAAAAGGAGGATCGAAACTATAATTCACTGTTTGTTTTCCAGAAGTATGATAAAAAGTAGAGTACCAGTAGTGGTTAAAATCAAACATTACATAAGGTGTAACATATTCAATTGTCTCGTCCGAGTTCATACGTTAACGGCATAAATAGCATACCAATCTAATGATTAACTCAGATCAGATTTTGTGATAAAATGTACAAAGCAGACCCTAGTTCAATTCCACTTAAACAACAATGAAATACGCATATATCTCTCTTGAATGATCCAGTAAAACTGATTGTTGTAGGAGAATGATTTGTTGCAACCTGAATTAAAATGTAGTGTACTTTGTACTACTACAAAGCCCATTGAGGAGGTACCAGAAATGTGTACCTGATGCTTTTATTCTGTGAATAAGTGTCAGTTCTGGAAACTGGCTTGAATTCTTCAAGCGCATACAGTTTTTCCTATTGCTAAAATATTCTCCATTAAACCTCACTCCAAACGCTGGTCTTTGGTCAGAACCCCTGACCTAGATATTTAACAACGTCTATTAAAACACCAACAGGTAGCACGATAGTAGTAGTTCAATACTACACATCCCTTCACTGGATGAGATAGTATGCTTTATGCACGATTTCGGCTGATAAAGTCTTGTACTGTTTACACAAGGCTGATCGAAATATCAGATATGGATGGTGAGACCAGAGCCTGTTTATTTACACTTAGCATACACATGTCAACTGTTCTAGTATATTCGAGTTGTCCACATGAAGTGTTCACATCATTCAAAAAGCTATTGAACATATTCATCGAAAGCATTTACAAGCAAGTACATTTGACTGCCAAAATGTCACAGCATTGCGAAAGTGATAGATCAAACTTTTAGCAAGGAGGTATCACCACCATGACAAAACCAATTTAGTATGTTGGATTTGAGGCGATCGCTGGGAAAGAAAGTGATGAATAAGAAAAATTTAGTATTAACTGTTTCGGAGAAATGGTAATACTGACTATCGACTATTTCATATCACATAAGAATAAGTGTCATGCAAACCTTGAACAGTGATAATTGCAAAACCATACCTGTTTTAAAGAGTAACTTCTTGACGTAAACGTTACTATTGTAGCTAAAATATTGCAGGATTATGTTAATCTAGGTAACAAGATTTTGGATGCCGAAATGTATGGCTTGTCTTGTTTCAATTTTATTATACATTTCTAATAAAAACAATGAAGTGAATGAAAAAAAAAAAACCAGAACGTCTAGGTAAATTAATTGACCTTAGAACATTTCGTTTAATAAAATTCATAGAAACAAATGCTAGGATAAGTTGTTTCAGATGAGATATAACGATGCACCAACACGAATGTGTTATAAAGTGTCAGTAAGTTTATATAAAGCAAATCAAATGGAACAAGTACTTTTACCCTTAAGACTAAGGAAGATAAGTTACGGAAGAAATAATGTGGAAAGTATTTTCCAGAATATACGGATGCAAAGTAACAATAAGTATAGGAGCCAGCACTACACGTTTCCTGGACTGTAAAGGGGTATGGTATTGGAGGAGGTCACAAACCTGATAAATTCCCTCTGTACAGGGGTAATATTGAAAAGATTAGTCCAAATGCGTTTAACTCTCATGAAAATAATTTTGTAAAGTAATTTTGCATTAATGTTCCTGTATGATTTCTTGAAAAAAAATGACTTTACACTTGCTAAATATTTCCTAAATGAGTGGGAGTATATCAGTAATATATTACTTATTATAAGTAGCACATTGGCGTTGAACGTTACAATGCGCTAAAAATGGCAAGACAAATCATCTGCAGGAAGTCCATGAACACTTTTGTCGCTAGGCGCCAGGCAACGTTAGTTGTGTTAACTACTGTTACAAGTGAACCAGACTGACTTAATGCATGGCTTTGGCAAGTATCGGTATGAAATCGAATCGATATACCAAGAAGCATAACCGGATGTGACATAAAAAAGCTGAGAGTCCGAGAGTCATTTTGGTGGCTACCGTAATCCTTTGTATAATTTCTTGCATAAAGGCATAAAACGCAGAATTGAAAGAAAATGCTCCTAAGCCCAGATCAACACCTACGTTTATCGCCAACTATCCTCTTTTTGTGTCGAATAGTGAGCACTGTTTTTTGTTTTTCATTTTGTAGGCACGCTCTAAGCTAGTTCCCGGATGAATGTCGAATTATAACGTAACTCACATTTACCAAAACGTGAATTTCCACAATAGTGCGTATCCAATCATGCATGAGTCCTCTCGTGAAGGTTTGCAATTTCCATAGTTTCGCCCAAGATTATTCGTCATTCATAGTTTGAGTGTTATGGAGCATCAAAGTTTTTTAACAAGCTAAAAAGAAATTGTTTTGAGAAGTTTCAAAGTTTTACTTAGAACAACGTGAGGTAATATAAATTGTTTGTGAGTTGCAGCTCACGTTTTGCTTTTCGAATACTTTGGCAATTGTTTTAGGAATCTGCCACATTAAAGAAATTAGGTTTCTAAGTAGTGTGCTTTACTGTTTTGACCCTTAGATAAATTATATTTGTATTTGTAAAGAGGGTTTTCTGTTATTGGGTTAAAGGTCCCATCTGCACCCAAAACAAGCGAAGAGGAGCTTAACTGTGGAATTCAGCAGTTGATTGCATAGCAAGGAGTTGCCTCTATTGTAGTGTTTTTTGCATAGTCCTTTGAAAGTGTAAAAGAAAGGTCTTGTGATTTAATATTGAGGGTGCCACTGACTTGGTTCATGAAAAGGCGAGCAATTACAGCAGTCCATCAGTCTCCACTTTTGTAATTATTTCGATGACCAGTAACACAGATACTGTATGATGTAAACAACTCAAAACCTCATAGTAATCAAAACCACGTTTTGAATTTCATATGGCTATTCTTGTTACAGATAGATGACAGTGTTTCCCTTGACGCGTTGTATTTGTCAAGAGTATATATATGATACAGTATGGTTATAGTTTGACTGAGTTCGCAGTCTTTTATTCTCCTGAAAAAATTCTTTAATAAATTTGAAGTAATAAACTACCTATGACATTTATTAGTGAACAGATTTAATTCTGGAATTAATTTTGACGTTACTAGAAAACTAATATGTTAGCACATTCGACGGTGGGGTCGTAACGGAGTTGCAAAATTGTGTATATATAAAAATATATATTTCTATTTTATTATGGGATAAAGGTTTTGTGAAAGGAAGGATGACTTAATAACTACTCCGTAAAACGCCGAGTGTATATAAGTATGTTACGTTACTCCACTTCAAAGGTATCATATTTTTGGAAGGTTGCATGGACAAAGGACATAGATATTGCATCCCTCCCGATCATAACAACTGTTTCAAGTGGTTCTAATGCAAACAGATGTAGGAGCCCATAAAAAAGTGAACATGTTCCTGGAGACCATCTAGAAACCAATTTTTCGATTTTTTAACAATGGATTATATTGTTCCACGTTCTTCACTATTTGCCAAAACCACCGAACCTGTAAACATAAAACGAATTTGCCAAGCTCTTTCAAAGTCATTTATGGCTTTTTTATTGCTATAACATACGGCACGTCGCAGGTAAAACAATTTACTATGACCTTACCAAAGTCATGATTTTGATTATATTTGGACCATGAAAGATTTGTACAGAAAATTCACAGAACTTAGTAAGGAAGAACGCAGAAACGTTTTTGTACTTTGAGAACTACATTTATTTGTCTCCCTTATGGTACAGTATGAACTCTTAAGTAGCTAACAATTAGTGACCCCAACAAATCAGTGTAAAATAAAAAATGTTGCAAACTATGCTTACTCGTGGGATAATTTGAACCGACACGTTAGGTAAGATGATCCACCGCAGGTTAGTTACACCAGTATGTTGTGCATATAATCACTGAATGCAAAAGATAGAACGACGTGACAAAGTCTTCTGTTAAGGAGTGACTCCATTCAATAAAAAATAGGAAGGAGGATCTACCCAAACTTTGGGTTTGGAAGTCTTTAAAACAACATGCATAAACGTTTTAGAGCAACTACCTCCACAGAACCACACGATATGAACAAACTAGTGAAATAATAGCACTTTTAAATGGTAGGAGAATAAAGTATACCCGGTCAACCCATTTGGTCGGCTCCGCAACGGATAGCCGTAGGCCACTAAGGCGGTCCGACAGAGAAGTGTTAAGTGGGTCTCCGGCGGTCCGGAGACGGTGATGCACTTGATTGGCTGAAACATTTCACCTAGTATACAGTTTTGGGGCTAACCAGGATGTAGCCAGCGGACCTCCGATGGCCTTGAAAAAAAAAAAAAAACTTCACAAAAACTCAGTAAGGTTTGATCATTTAGCCATCCATAGTATGTGCTGCAAGTATCGTGCACGTCACAGAAAAGGTTCTTCTACAGCGTCATTTCCAGTACGTAGCAGCATTGCAGTTTTTATACTCCTCGTCAGGGTGACATTACAAGTGACTCAACCTAGCCTGGGGCTCAACTTACCCCAGTCTCCGCTTTTGAAAGAAAGAAAATAAATGTAAAGATACAGGAAATAATTTTGGAAGAAACGATTCACACTCACAAAAGGAGATTTGTCCTTGCCTATGAAGGACGACCGCTAAATGACTCATAACTGTAAAAAAATGTTTGATTGACTGAAGTTAATTACGTAAGTCCTTGCGACTGTTTACATTAACAGATGTCCCCAGTGCTGCTGTACGTTTTGTTTTCGTTACTTCGTTACCCTGTAATGGGACCAAAAATTCAAAAAATAGAAAGTAAGACAAAGAAAGGCTTCAGGTTCTAGTTTCTTAACTTAATGTATTATGTAACCTTGGCTTTTAAAAGGCTAACTAGGTGAATGTAGTCGCTTGAACATGTGAAATGGATATTTTTACAACTTTTCTTAAAACTCAATAAGCCACGGATGCAATAGCAGCACCAGGGACATGGGGGTGGGGGGGGGGGCACGGGGGGCACGCCCCTCCCCTGAAAAATCATGTGCCCCCCAAAATGAGATTTGAGATTTATAAGAAACGATATGCCTCCTTTAGTCAGAGTGTGACTATGAAAATATTTAAGATTGAATTCTTCTTTTAACAAGAAAAGGCAGTAATTTTCATACTTTTCAACTAACATAATCTCAAAAACACGTGGAAAATGCCATTTTCGGCTGTCTGAGGGGTTGACTTTTCAAAAATTTCTGCACACTTCCAACTTCGCTAACTGAAGGCGGCGCATAGCTCAGGTAACCGTTCCAGCAGGATTATACAGGCATTTTTTCCTTAAGAGGTTCACATCTAACTGCTTTCTCTTTCTCTTTCGAATTCAGCTCTCCTTCTTCTAAATATCAGCCGGATCCGCTCTTGAAAGTTGTTTCACTAGTTTTGTTTTTGTTTTTCTAATAAATTCTTAATTGAAGTTGCACTGGAAGTTTTTTTTTTTTTTTGAGACCAGTGTAAAGACAACAAAATAACCGTTAATAACGACCTGAATACCTAACAAACCCTTTAAAACCCAGGAGCTTCCGGGGGCGAAGCCCCCTGGACCCCACCCGAGACACATTGAACTACCCATCAAATACTTTTCTCGATAGTTCATCTCGCCCTTTTTCAAAATGTCAGCCGGATCTGCTCTTAATAGTTGAATCACTTTTTTACCAAAAGTCTTACTGGAAGTTACCTTTTAGAAGTTACCTTTTAGAACACTTAAATAGCGACTTTAAATAATACCTCACAAACACGCTAAAACCCAGGAGCTTCCGGGGGCTTCGCCCCTGGACCTCCACCGAGACACAAATTGAACTGCCCATCAATTCTTTTCTCAACCCGCCCTTTTTCAAAATGTCGGCCGGATCTGCACTTGGTAGTTGAATCACTTTTTTACCAAAACTTCTTACTGGAAGTTACTCTGGAGGTATTTTTGCGAACAGTGTTAAGTCAATAGAAGAACACTTAAATAGCGACTTTAGTGCCTCACAAACACGCTAAAACCCAGGAGCTTCCGGGACCTTCGCCCCCTGGACCCCCACCGGGGCTTTGCCCTTGGACCCCACCAGGGGCCCCAAGGCGGGCCCCTGGACCCACTCGCTGAGCCTCGCGCTTCGCGCTCGGTGGCGTACGGCGCCATGTGTGGAGTTTAGCAGTGCCCCCCTGCAATATTGTTGTGCTACCCCAGTGCCTCCCCAGAATGAAAAGTCTGGTGACGCCACTGGTCTGATGGCAAGACATAACCACTGTCTGCAGCTTCGGTATATAAAGATCAAATTAAGAGCGCAATCTTAGTGTTTTCTGTTTTCTCAAGGAAAATAATCCAGAGCAAGCTATGTTTTATTGATAACACACATGGCTACTACAAAGTCATTGCCTTAACTCTTGGGTAAGAGTATATTTGCCCTTCAGGGCTTTTGATAGCTTCTAATTTGGGGGATTATCTTTTACGAGAGTCAAACTTGGTAAACTTCATTGACCTTATTGCCGTATAGAAAACTAGTTTAGCCAATTGGTTTTTACTTGAGCGAGATCTTTGAACCCAATCACACGATCGCCTTGATTGGGAAGCCAAAACAACTGTTATCTTGACCCTTTTCTGCTAGGTATGTAATCACCTCTGTACACAGTAAACAATATGCCACTGACAAGTTTTGCCGCTTTCAAATTTCCAACAACTTTCTAGACTTAATAAAATACTGCAAGTGAGACGTTCCATTGAAGTTTGTAACAATTCACGTTGAATCTTTACAAGATGTCTCCATCTTACTAACAAACCGGAAAACTTTCAGCTAATGTGGACAACTTAATGTTGATGCTGCACATCGTAACAGAAAACTTCAGTGAGGAGGGGTTTTGCAATATGTCGACTACGATTTCAGTATGGGAATGCACTTCACTGGCAATTGCTAGGAATTTAAAACGAAATTGATAATTCTGAAATTACACTTCCATTTACGTTGCCCTTATAAAGAGAGTATGCATAGGTTGAAGATCTGTCATTGTAACCCTTCTAGATGTTTTACTTTCTTATTTGAAATTTTGCCATGTCATTCTGCAAGTTTTCCTTCACTAATCACAAATTTATTGAATCAATAAGGCCGTGAAGCTGGTGCTTAGCAAACCAAACCACCCTTTTTGAAAACAGAGAGTTAAGACAGACTGGGAGGACTAGGCAGCAAATATCACTTTCAGCAGAGCTTAACAGACTGTTTGCTAAAGTACTTCTACTATTTGGAAGGGAATATAGCCTCTCGAAATATACTTTCCAAAAGGTTGAATCTCTTTATGTAGGTCGGGAGTTAGATTCCTGGCTGGGTAATCCCGAAGACTTTAAAACTTGAACCTACTGCCATTGTGCTTGGTGTTCAGCTAAATTAACAATGGAATGCGGAACACAGGCCAGTGAGCCATAACTGTAAAAAAAGGTATTGGCCGGCTCGTCTGTAACCAATTGGTTGGGAACTGGGCTGTATAGTCCCGTCAAGATAACTAACTAGGGATATGACTTCCGTCTCATAGCATCCAATCACTTAAAAGTGCATAAAGGGTTTTCTGTAATTCGATGATGGTAGGGATGAATTTCGTAATTGGACCAAAGACTTTATCAAATCTAGCTTTTACAAAATTGGCCCTTTTCGATTCTCGACCATACTAGTGTGAACCAAGATCCCTTCTTGGCTATTGCAATTGTTATTGAGTGCCATCTCTTCTGGCGCAATGTGAAGGGCAGAAGCAGTCACCCCAAATGGAAGTGTAGTAGACTGTCCTGTTTCATGATTGGCTGTTGAGAGTCATGTGACAACAATTTTTCCCTTCAAACGTGAAATTTTCTAGGAGTGACTACTTGGTTTACCTTGAACATGCAATATTGAAGTTATAAGTTATATTATATGGTGGAGGATATTTTGAAGAGAAATAACAGGAAAATTGTGATATTTAGCTGCTGCTTCGAAATAAGTTTGGGGGACTGCTCTTGACGTTTAAACAGCTCAATTTGTGCAAAATACATTCGGTTATAGCTCTCCATTTCCAGCAAAGATCTATTTTTTATTATTTTAGTAACATGCCCCACCATATCTCCTGCATGCGTTCAAGTTCGCATTAGTTCATAATTGTTGCGCGAAAAATTTCAACGTCCGTGACTGGTCAATTATATTTGTTTACCCAAAATTTTATTTGTAGGTCTTGACGATGCATCCGTGCAAAAGAGTAGGCCTACTACTTATTCTTTCTGAAGGGAATGGAACGTTGTTTAATAAAAACGTTTATAAACGGGAGCATTTGAGTGAATTAGAAAATGTTACTCGGGATATTGGCATTGGTGTTTTCTTGTAAATCTCATCATTGGAAACGGTAAGAGACTTGTTGGGTGATGGTGCTCTGTCTGAAAGGTGACCAACATATTTCTGACAAGACAAAGTAAAAAAAACAAAAAAACAAAACAAAACAAAAAAAAAAAAAAAAAACTTGAAGCTCAGACAAATTGAGGCATAATGAAACGTTCATGTATACTTTTGGAAACATTGTTCTCCCCTGTCTGATTAAATTTTAAGCGTCACGGAGGATATACAACAAACTACATGTGTATTTGAAATAGTCAAACTTCTGAACAGATTAATAGATTTGCTGTACAAGATGCACCAAAATACACAAAATGTTAGCTAACAGGTCAGTCAAGTATGTGTTAATTGCTTGTCATGCAGTCTGAGCACAACAAAAGCGTAGATCACCTTAGGGTAATTATCTCGTTCCAAACTAAGACTGTAAGATGTCAGTTACACCCCACCCCGTCTTTGATCTACTGCGGCGTCCATGTTGCATTCTCAATAAGAAACTACTGTGTATTTAAGTAACCTCTTTTAAATCTTGTATACAATTGACCCTACGCTTGGTAAACTAACGTACATAAGTTTCAGTGTCGTTATCTTACAGCAAGTATAATGTTTTAGTCGAGGGACGAGGCTGAACTACGTCATCGCTAATTATAAATCCTCATGATAAGGATACTGTGTTGGATCGACATCTTCGAAACTCCTTCGTTTGTGTCGAAGCTGAAAAAAACTCAAAAGTTCAAATCCTAGTCACTTTGAGGCTATGTTCATCGAATAAAAAAGATAATGATTGGGATGGGGTAGATTACCTGTTTTGATGAGGAAATCGTTGTCTTCCCTTTGGAAAATTAAGATATTTAGACTTCCTTAGATGATGCGTTATGTCATATTTTTAATTAGATTGTTCACTGGAGTAGTCGCCGCATATTTTTCAAAGTAGTCACGATACAAAGGAATAGTGAGTGTCGAAAATTCGAAGGTTCTTTTCCGTTCCAGTCTTTCGATCTATTAGGATGTCCACGCTTACGTCACTTGTTGGCATTGGTTGACAAAGAGCATGCGCACGAACACTCGAGTGCACGTTGGGTGTTGCTCGTGGAGATTCTTCAGTGGTTGCACGCAGAAAGGAGATGAATTGAAATCTATTTTTCATGTGACGGCAGTACCATTCCTTTTGACGCCCAGTTGTGGTGGCATTTGTTTGTTAACACTGGATAAGTTTGTATTACGAGTTTGACCGTTGTCCTTTAGAAGGTCTTTACCATATTCTTCTTTAAAAAGCAATTAATAAAGAATACATTCATGAATGTTTGTGATATCAACCTTTGGGGTATTAAAATTGAGTCTTTCGAGATCTGGCCAATGGTAAATGTCAATAAAAATGTCGCACACCAAACCTATTTATAGGAAAAACCAGTAATTGCAATTGGGAAAGAGTGTGGTCTACTGCCTTGTAGGAGAGCAATTCCTTACACATTCCTTGCGGATTTACATCCATACCACGTGGTCCATTCTTGAGTCAAAGAACGACTTAGAGAAGAAATGTTCACTAATCATATGGATTAATAAATGTTAAAAAAAAACCTAAAAGTTTTCAGTGTCTTGACGTGGGCGACAATTGCACAAAACGAAGTCATAGATGAACTCTTTGGCTTATTAGAAAGATTTACAATGAAATCGTTAATTTATACACATAAAAGAAAACTTATGGATATAAACATGATTGCCTTTTACGTTCTTATTGTAACCATTGGTACTTTTGGATTCACTTAATTAACTCTGTTGCTCACAATGTATTTTTAATTTTTTTAGTACTTGGAGAGACGGTTTAACAAGTACGTACGTTACGTTGGAACATTCTTGTTTTTCCTTCAAATGGTAAGTACGTTAAAGTTTTATTACAAAAATAGGCAAACACATGCTTACAAAAGTCATACTTACCACCAGACCATCTTGTAGCTAATAAGGTTGTGAATGGTTGCAAACGTGTCAGAAGATTATTGTTACAAAATCACAATGTTAGCCTTTTTAGATACTAAAGAACACTGCAAGTGTTTGCAAAAATGTCTTACTTTGTGGTATCCAAAACTCAAATCAGCCGTCTTCAGCGTATTCAGAACATTGCAGCAAGATTAATAACTAGGATTCCATCATCTTCTCATATAACTCCAGTACTGAGAGAACTGCATTGGCCTCTAACTGAAACGTGATTTGCTTCAAATTATTACTCTATGTATATAAAACTTTAAGCTTTTGGGAACCTGTGTATTTGCATGAACTTTTGACTTCATATCTTCCGGACCGTCAAGGTCTTAGAAGTTCATCCCAAAGTCTTCTTAAGAAGCACGCCGCTTAAAATAAGTGGGGAGGTAGGTCTTTTTATTTTCTCCGCACCCAAACTGTGGAACTATCTTTTTTTGTATTCTTTCTGCAACCTCTTTGAATATCTTTAAAGAAAAACTTAAGACTCACCTGTTCTTAGACTTATGATTGTTCTGGTTTTACTGTGACATCGCCATGAGCGTCACTCTCCTTGACGGATATCCGCGCTTTACTAAATTGTCATTATTATTATTTCTAAAAACTAAACGCTATCATGCCAGTTATTTCTTTTTATATTTTGAGCTCGAAATGGTCAAAGCAACAGTCGCTGATTTCAGTGATCAAAAGTGGAAATCTCTTCCTGCCTTCATTTAATACGCATTAAGAGTTGTTGTTAGTCTCAGTAGAATTAGAATTATTTAAAATACTGCTATTCACCATTGTCTCACGTTTGTGTGCAAAAGTTGGCAACAAAAACCATGATATGTTACGGTGTTCCGTAACAATCTTGCACAAAGTTAAATCGCCGCTTCAAATTTCAGTTTTGGTTTCGAGGGCGTATGAAAGTTGCGTGCCTTAACAAAAAGTACCCTCTTCTTTCTCTAAATGTGAATAAGAGCGGAAAGGAAAACATGATGAAAATATTTGACAGATCAGGATGTGTCCTGATAAATTTTGTACAGGGTTGGATATGAAGTAAACATGAATTTATTATTCTTCACAGATTCTATACCTGGGGATTGTTATTTATGCACCAGCACTGGCCTTAAATGCAGGTAATAATGATTTTTAGAGGCCGATATATTCTACGATTAACGTTTTTGAAGGTCTTAATAAAGTTATCACCGTTATCGATAAAGGTCGCCTTAAAGAGTGGGAAAAACAAACCTGCTTGAGGATGGATGATTTAATCTATGAGTGTAAAAAATGAAATGCAGATCAAATTAATCATCACCCAACATATTTTAGAAGTTTTTTACCCTACTTACTTTTAACTTCTCTCACAAATTAGTCCATTGCGCACTAACTTGTGATTTTCTTGTTAACCAACTCACATAACCTGCTTTTTTCCCCTTAAAATTATTTTTTTAATACCTTTAACATTGCATGTTTGCTTGCGTGTTTTACAGAAAAGGCTTAATTGATTACATCACCCCATATGAGTAAGAGTGTTGTGACACCTTTGTATAAGGTGCAGTAACTTTCAAAAACAATGGAAAACCAAGATTGTAATTGAATAGAACAACGATGACAGCACACGTTATTGCGTAATGTAACATTTTAGTTTGAGTGAATGAACTGTAAAATTTTATAGCTCGGCTCAAGGGTGTCCTTTGAAGACGGAATTTGGGCTCTTTTATTTCGTTTAAATGCTGTTTCATATACACTTTTCATTCTTTGATTTGAGACACACTTCAAAGGTTCCTCACTCCAACGCTTTTCCTGGTAATGTAGGACCCTAATAAAATAGGACTTGAACATAAAGATACATTATAACAACGTTTGCATCATGATATCTATTGTCTTACTTAATTTCTGCCAGTCACTGGACTTAATCTTTGGGGATCAGTTCTGGCTATTGGACTCGTGTGTACATTCTACACGACCATTGTAAGTATGACCTCTAGATACTGCAACTTAAACCACATTCCCTAAGTCTTCAGACATTATATTAAATTGACTACAACCTTATTATTAAAGGCTCATGAAATACCTTACACCCCTGCTTGGGTGTTGATGCTTGACTAGTGGTAGTTCTTTGTTTACTCAAATTTGCACAAATTGCTCCCACAATTTTGTTGGGAGCATTGCTAAGGTAATACTTGACATTTAGCTAAGGAAAGTTTTATGTTTACAGATTGAAGCGTAAAATACTTGTCGACAGAGGACATTGCCCAAGTAACAGTTTCTAGAATTAAGAAATTTATAATTTCTTTAATTTATAATAATAAAAAATATTTTGGGGGCATTTATTACATTATGACTCTTTTGAAAAAATATTAATTATTGAGTACTATTGCAACAAACGTCAGCTGCAACTGTGTCTTTATATATTTTCCAGCGATGTTACTCTTATCAATTGTTTGTCTGGTATGGGGATGTGACAGATTTGATGTTTCTAGGAAGGTATTGGTAGGTGAGATATAGCAGACAGGTGGCAGGGTCTTTTCTCGTCGCTTACCTGCTAGTTAACATCCTTCCATATGTAATAAAATTAAATCTCTTCTCTCAACAGCTCAAAGACTGTTTTTGTTAAACCACACAGGGCATTTTTGTAACTTCTTGTGACACTTGATGTCTCTGACTCCCAAATGTTTCTCGGATTGTTGCTTTTTTAATTTGTGTTGAACTTATATGAACTTATATGTGTGTAATAAAAGGCTGACAATGGGTTTTAGGTCTAAATATCTGACGCTTTATGAAGGAAGAGTTAGACACGCACTGAAAAAGGACTGAAGAGGCAAATATACTAAAGGTTGCCTGTAGGCCAAAACACGTAAATTCGTCTTGCTTCAAGTGCAACTTGGAACTTTCTAGAAGGGTTTTCCGTCTCTTGACTCTCTTTACTACGGGTATCTGCACTTCTTCTTTGCATTCCTCTTTGCAAAGCGCTCATATAACATAAGAAGTTGTTTAAGTAGATAGCACATCAACGTCATGCTATCATTCGTGATCACTCTAAAAAAAAAATAGGTAGGATGTTCACCAACCGCTGGTCAGGTATGTAACAAAACTGAAATTGGGTAATTTTTTCCAATAATTAGTCAGTCAGGTAGGGGATTTTACCAAAAAAAGTCGTTTCTAACACATGAATAACCCGTTAATTCAACAATTTGGACACGTTTAACCAATTAGAGTATTGTCACTTATGAAAACAGTTTTCTGATTATTATACCCAATTGTTTTAGAGTGTATATCTTACCATATAAAAGGGTATATAATACATCTATAATTTATCTTCCACTGGTTTGTCCATCTTCTGTAGGGTGGAATGAAAGCTGTGCTATGGACTGATGTGTTCCAGGTCGCCGTTATGTTTGCAGGTTTTTTTGCTGTTATCATACAAGGGAGCATAAACGAGGGAGGTTTGGATAAAGTCTGGCAGAAAGCCCAAGCCGGGGGCAGAATAGACTTCTGGGAGTAAGTAAATACTTTCTTTTGTGGATCAGACATCCCATTATTCCAACCCGTGCTGTAAATAGTCGTATGATTTCCGCTTTAGAACCTGCCTATGTTGTATTAACCATTTTTAATACGCCCACATTTTAACATATAACTAACACTTTAAACGTAAGACGAAAAGAAAGTGAAGTATTAATTAACACTAGTAAGTGTTCTAGAAGAACAGTTAAAGGAAAACAACAAACAACGAGCGAGTCTTTAACATCAAAAATGCCTTAAAGTAGACATTAATTTCACACCGTTATATACGATAATCAAGGCACAAATGGAGATCCGTAGTCGTATGACTTTTATTGAACCCACTTTTTACCAGTAGCATCTACCCTTTTCTATACAATTCATTATAAAGCGCCAGGAAGCAAATACCAAAATACGTGTTCGGCAGTAAACACTTTTTAAACTTCAGTTATAATCGACTCCTTCCTGTTTTAAACCTGATTTGAGAATAGTAGAAAACTTGTTTTAGCAAGCAGTTTGATAAGATGTTGGTAGATGTAAACGTTGAACTTTTATTAACTCATCATGTCCACAGACTGAAAAGAAATTGTTATGTCGAACATGAGTAACTGACTATTTGTAGTTCCTTTACCCTTCTAAAGGTTTTCTTTGTCTCTTTTTTGTAAAGGACAACACTTTATTATTTTCTGTATAAAAAACAAGCGTTTGCTATACTTAGGTTACTAGCAATGACTTTTTCTTCGAATCCTTCTGAATATCAAGTTTCCGACTGAATCCCACCATACGCCACACATTTTGGTCAATTGTTATCGGTGGAACATTTACGTGGGGGTCGACATATGGAGTCAACCAATCTCAGGTGCAGCGGTATTTATCAGTTGGGACTCAGAAAAGAGCAAACTGGTGAGTGATTTCTTATATACCTTATTGAAAACCAAAATAGGCTTTAAGAATTGACGTCATTTCAAAGGGAAAACAATGAAGTACACTGATCCAAAAGGAAGACTCTGAGCCCATTTCCCCATTTCCTACTTCTACACAAATGAGCTGTATGCATATTTGCTGTAACAAGTTATACGCCTAATTCCCCGAAGAGGGTTCTGTGCTGTGATGTCACAGGTATAGGTGTGTACTATTGTCATATTAAGCCTATTTAACCTTGGTATGCATCGATCAATCTAATCAGAATAATATGGAGTTATGTTTTTCTTTTTTGTGAACATAACATTCTCAAAGTCGACGAGGATTTCTTTTGACTTCCACCAAATATATTACGCTACCCATTTATCTTCCTAGGAATGCTTCTTTTGCTCTTGATGAAGGTAGACGTCATTAAGGTCACCAGGTATGGAAGCCCGAAAAGGGTGTAAGGTCGACATTTTAAGATGGGAATGATGGTTATTCGTCTGACTAAGTCCATCTCAGATGACCAATCGTCAGAATACAAAACTTTGTACACTGCTTTGAAACGAGATCTCTTAATCAGTTTTGTGCTTTGTTTTTTCTCCTATTTGAGGTACATTTTGATAAAGAAATGATCTACTTGTTTTGAAGGTCATACGTCGTTTGATATTAATGATGGTAGAACAAGGAAAATTTTGTGTAAAGTCAGAGATCCTGAAATCTTATCTAACTGCAAAAGTCTGTGCGTTACACCTAAAATCGCCCCTTTTATTTTCATTGGAAAGTTAATCATTTGAGGTAACCTTGGAGAAATTAAGTAATCGCTAACTTGCTAATTTATGCACTTTATTGTTTAGAGGGATATCACATACAGAAATTGATTCTAGGTATCTTGAGAAGAATGTAAAGCATTTCCCCGCACTTGTCGCCTCCAAGTCTTGCATGTGTCCCTCAATTTTTCATGTGTAATGCAGGAAAAGTGAGTGTTTTGTCGCTAAAACTTTGAGATTCTTCCCCTGCACTTTTCGCCTTGGCCTTTGTCTTTGTTGTCAAGATACAAAACAAGAAAACCTGACACGTGTTACATTTGAGCGGTGTTTATCCACTATTTGCATCGCATAATTATATCATAAATGCTTTGTGCAAATGTCCTACAGATATCTCCGGGAAGATACATTTCAGGAACGGGGATTTCAATGCTTAACATAATAGTCTTTCCGTAAGTGATCCCTAATACCCCAATTTGCTACAGTGACTGCACATTGTTGTCAAGATACAAAGGAAGAAAACGTGACATGTGTTACATTTGAGCGGTGTTTATCCACTATTTGCATCGCATAATTTATCATAAATGCTTTGTGCAAATGTCCTACAGATATCTCAGGAAAGATACATTTCAGGAACGGGGATTTCAATGCCTAACATCATAGTCTTTCCGTGAGTGATCCCTAATACCCCCAATTTGCTACAGTGACTGCACACTCATCTGATAATTACTCAAGAACAAACTAAAAGACATGTTATTTGCATTAGATTATATTATATTAACAGGGCTCTCGGGATGGCTATCTGTGGAATGATACTGGTTGTCAGTACAGCATGTTTGGCAGGTGTTGTAATGTACGCTAATTATCAGGAGTGCGATCCATACACGGCTGGTTATGTGAGCCAAACTGATCAGGTAAGATGTTCGTATGTCTTTATGTTGATACCATCAAAGACATTGGTAATGGAAAATACTGCCATTTTGCTGAGTTCTCAGCAGAAGTAACGGGTAGGGTAAACAAGCTAGTGAGCCACAACTGAAACATGTAAGCCATACTTGACCCGATTTGACACAATTGGTTGGAAACTGAGGCGTTAAATCCATCTAACTAATAGCAAATACACATGGATAGAAAGATTAGCTGTTAATATAATGTATCATCAGGTATCATGTCACTAAATAATTTCCTTTTGAACTTTATTGACTTGTGAGTGTTTCAGCGTGCTTTGTGCAGAAAATGAGGTTTTCTCAGTTTTCTTTTTGGGATTTGTGTCCACACTAAATAAATTAAAGCCCAGGGTATTGTGGAACCTTTAAAAATGCATGTGACGTTTTTCGTTAAGACACATGGTAAAAGAAAAAAACAACTTTCGAAAATCCTTTAACTCTATTGCCATAAGACGGAGACTAATGCAAGATTTAAATAGCGCTTAAATCAGCCTGAATACTCTTTTCCTGAAGTAAGGTTAGCATATTCAACAAATATCCCTCAAATACCAGCTGTTCGTATTGGTTGAAGATTTCGCCACTTGTACACATTACTATGTTCACGTGGCAAAATATGGCTTTGAAAAAAAAAACAAAAAAAAAAAAAAAACAGACTCAATTGTGAAGAAACTGAGGGAATTATTCTCCTAATAAATTGAATGAATTAATTTAAAAAAGTGATTCTGCAATGAGAAGGAACATTTTGAATAAGAATTGTGAATGATTAAAAATGTACAGGAATCTTTAAGTTTGGACAATCTATGACAGTAAAGGAAAGTTAAGCCAATCACACAACAGATACAAAACATTTTCACCAGAAAAATCCTGCCAGTGATACGTCATTACTGAAAAATATATTTCTTTGAAAAGTTTTGATACGAAGGCAACCAGAGTTACACGAGGTGATAAGTTGCCGGTTCATCATCTTTAATCAAATCTATGCAGACCATTTGCTACTTTCGGAAAAAAGTGTTTAATTTCATGTTAGAGTTCTGACGATTCCCAACTCGAAGTTTCCTGTACCCCTTATGTACTCCGTACATCTCCTGTGGGCATGTCTTCGTTAAATGTCTATCTTGAGTTTGGGATTGAGTTTGAGATTATCAATGAAACACGTAGTCATAGCACTGAATGCAGTGCAGAACACATGGGTAACGATGAGCCTTAAACAGTAGACTTGACCTATATGAAAGCCTAAAGACGACTTAAACGATCGTGCGATTTGTTGACAAATCAGCTGTATGCATTTGTTGGTGTTGTTTCATTATCCCTTAAATGTGACGCAAGCGTGTCGTCAATGGATGAAGACTATAGAAACAAAGTAGGACATACAGAACCTTGTTTTCTAATAACTTTTCATCATCGTCTGGGATAGGTGGCTTCTTACACTAATATGATTCAAATTCATTTTGTTCCGACGTCTCTATATTCTCACAATTACACATTGGCATAAGTGTTAAGATAAAAACTATCTATATTTATTCAAATCTAATATTTATCTTATCACTGACCTCAAATAGGTTTCTTGTAGGAATGCAGAGACATCAGGAAAAATATGTCCGAACATATGTCATAGCACAGGCTCCCAGAAACGTGTATGACGAGACCAAGGGAATTTAAACTAAACCTTAAGTCATTTACCGTATTTCAAAACTTCATAGGCTAATGACAAGGGGAAAAGTGAACATAAATTTTCCAACTCATATTTACATGGTCTGTTTATGAAAAAGTAAAGTACACTTAAAAAGTAGCCATTTTAACTGTCTCCAATATAAGGTTATCCTCTATTTTTGTTCAACAGCTAATGCCTTACTTTGTGTTGGATCTATTCGGCGCATATCCCGGTCTTCCAGGTCTTTTTACGTCGTCTGTGTTTAGTGCCGCACTAAGGTAATGTCATTTGACCACACTTGCATCTTATTTCATGTTTGTAATTGTCTTCGTAAGCTACACATGGTCTTGCATAATTGTGCTTAAATTTCATATTTCATATATATGTATATATATATATATACATATACCAAATATATTTCGAAGTTTACAGCCCCCTGCAAGTTTCTTCAGCAAGAATCAATGAAAAAATTAATGAACTTATTTTATCTGTGGTTCTCGCTGAAGGAAGTCCTAGGTGAAAATTTCAAACTATATCTGGTATATTTAATATTCTTAAAATGAACCAGTTATGCTCTTTATTGCAAATTTGTCTGTACTTAATTTTTCCTTCTGTGTACACTTGGAAGTTTCGTTTATATATATTTATATCATTATCCATTGATTGACTTTTTTAACATGTTGGTTCTAAAATTTAGGATACCCAAGTGGCGACGTTAAATCAAGAACCGGGAGAGTGGTCGATAGTGTTGCTGGCTATCCTAGGGGAGCGAAAACCCAAACGAATAACTCGTGTTTTGATGGGTCTAAAGCCACCAAAAAAGCTTTAAATTACATCAACATCCTAGATGTGACTTTTGGTACTCTTAATTTTTTTACTTTCGAACGAGAATGGTCGAGAGATGTTTAACTACATTTGAGTAATTTTAAGAACAGTTTTGTAACAACCAGCATAAAAAATCAACTATGTTAATAAAGAAAACGACGTATGAAACATTCAACTTTAGCTGCAGTGTTCTATGTGCTAATTTTTTGTTTTTCTTAAAGCACCGTGTCGTCTGGACTGAATTCTTTGGCGGCTGTGACAGGGGAGGATATTCTTAAAGCTATTAAGCCGGACATCAGTGAATCACGTTACGCCTTTGCAACTAAATGTTTTGGTGAGTGACAGAATTTATTAACTGTTGACTAGAGTTTAGGAACATTGATAGATTTTGGTAAATGTTAAAAAATCCTTTAAATAATTCAATTTTCGTTTTCCAAATATTGATTACGTTTCAAAGTTTGAGGAATGCTAAAAATATTGAAATAAAACATAAGATATGAGAAAATGTTTTCAATCAAATGTATATATTCAATTGGTTGAAAAAATCATGGAAACGATGAAACAAAATTTTAAGCTATAATGTGCCGCCTATCACTAAGATTTAATGGACGTTACCAAGAGCCTTATCGAGGTATCCATCTTTTTGGTTGTTTTGCTCTATCTTCCTGATTACTCTATATACGGGAACAATGAAAGTAAAATTTAAGGGTGCATGGGATTATTATACCTGTGGCTGGCTACGTTCTTTTGTGCCAACAGCAACTTGGGTTTTAATTGTGTCGCCATACTGGTATGTTTCTTTTTGTCATAATTTGAACAAATGTTTACCTGTAGCAATGAAAAAGACAGTGCGTTAATGGGACAGAGTGATTGCCACAGACCATTCCGAATTATAATATCAAAACCAGCAGCTTGCATGGAATGATGTTGCCAATTCTGGCAAAGTGTGAGTCATAGGTTTCTATCCCGTACATTATATCAATTCCTCGCTCAATGTCATCCATACACTAAATAGAAAGCTGGACAAGGTGCTCGTTTCTGTAAAAACTGATTTCGATTTCTTTCAGCGTGTTTCTATGGAGCAGTCTGTATTCTTATGACCGTTGTTGCATCACAACTCGGTGGAGTTCTTCAGGTTAGTAGAAACGTAGTACATGACTTAAAATGAGACCAATCGCATCATAAAAATGCAATACAAATTATGTCGGATTCTGAATACGTTACTGCTCACCCGTGCTGTCTTAACTTCGATCGCAAACTGATTTGCTATACTGACAACAATGCCACATCAACAACTGCTTATTAACAACGTTCACTCAATCGACGGTGGATTAAAACAGTTTGCAATCGACGTTACGACAAGGGTATTGGTAATCTGTGAAGTCATCGGTCTTAGCTTTTTATGTTTTTTTTTTCACAAGACGACATTAGATATTAAGCATTAAAATGTGACTTATTGTGGACAATTGAAGAGAAGTATACTGCACGAAACAAAATTCAATCTGTTCTTTCTCCTTCTGCATAAAACATTTAACCCACGCAGTAGTGATGCCGCTGTTGATTTTATGCATAAAGAGGAAGGTGTTTATCACATTTCAATGTTAGTATCAGATATGATCAATATTTACAAAAGATAGGGAAGTACATTAGTGTCTATGAGTCATGACGCTTGATTTTTTATTGTTATGTCACACCTTTGGGACTTTTTTGAAAAAGTAAATATGACATTTTTTATGTAATGATTAGACGACGGAGTTATAAAATGAGTAATGTCTACATTTGACGAGGAAAAAAACACCTGTTATAAAGACTTCGAGAAAAATAAGTAAAGTGTAGTGTGCCATTCATCGCTGTTAAAATGTAAAAGAACTGTTAACTGGCAAAATTTCTATAGTATTATAATGATGATGAAGTACAAAAAGGGACTGAAAACTAATCCCCAGGGACACAATAGAGAGGTATAGGCCTATTTCAAACACTTCTATGTTTATCCTGCCCGTTAATAC
Source organism: Holothuria scabra (assembly GCA_037179385.1). Lineage (NCBI taxonomy): Eukaryota > Metazoa > Echinodermata > Holothuroidea > Aspidochirotida > Holothuriidae > Holothuria > Holothuria scabra. The sequence goes on along the minus strand of CM074195.1, from coordinate 9,255,463 downwards.
GATGATATGAATTGTCAAAATTGGTACGGATCACCAGTTCTCCAAAAGTTATACTTTTGTGTTTGAGGGACCGGATTAAAAGACGGCACGCATATATCCGTCATATTCCCGTCGATATTTGGAGAAAGTTCACCCACATGTAGGGTAATTAGAAGCGAAGAGATTGACGAGAATGAAAGGCCTTCGGATATAAGATTTGGACAACCAAGTAATGTAAACTCCAACATGCTTGCTCCTGGTTAGGACTAGTGGTACAGGTATTACTGGTTTTGAGATTCTACGGTGTCTCAGGGGTTTCCCGTACCCTTTGTGTAATAGTTTGTGCATCACGCCATTGTGCGTGATGCTCCGCATAGACAATGGAGTAGGGATTACAAGCCAGTGAGCCACAACTGAAAGGGACCGTGGCCGGCACGACCTGAAGCAGTAGGTTGGAAAATGGACAATAAAACTCCATCTAAATTATATACTAACTAACTGTGCATGATAAGGAGTGGCATTTGAATAACTAAGGTTAAAAGATTTTCCTAGAGCCCTCCCGACCCTGTAACAAAGAGCCGTTCGGCGAAACTAAAACATTCACTGCTTCTCGAAGAAGCCATTACGCCCACTGAAGGACAATACGTGACCAACCTCAAGGACGTCAGACCATTTACATAATTGGGGTGTCATGTAGGGCTGAGAAACGAGCGGCGGTGAAAAGCTTGTGAGCGGTACAAAGTGCATTTTCTGTAAAAGTACTTTTTCGTTCAAGTAAGCAGCTAAAAGAAAAGAAAATATGACCCAAGAAGAGAAACGATTTAGCGTATTGAAGAAAGTGCAAAACTACGACTAATATTTCATACTAAGAAACGCAATAATAAAAATTTACCGCATATTGCCGGTTTGTCTTGAAACAGGACTTTTTGGTTGAAGTGCAGATTTTGCAAAGCAGGAAATTTTTTTAATATGAATTTTGTGTGTCATGATCTGGTAGGTACCATCATAATCCTGACAATAATTTGTGACACCAACGTCAATGGGACCACTGTAGAATTCTAGTTAAACAACAGACAGATTTGACCAATTAAATCTATTGCGACAGAGGAATAATTTTAAATTTTCAATTGTAGTAAGGCGATAAATCACTTTTTTATTTTTTAAGAGTTTTTTGAGATAACTACTAAATGATAAGTACTATGTAATGAAGTATATGCATTTAGATGACCGAATGCATGATCAAATGGTTAGAACATCAGACTTTCAGTCGGGAGGTTGGAAGTTCAAGTCATGGCCGGATCATACCGAAGACTCTATAAACGGAACCTCCTGCCATTGTGCTTGGTGCTCAGTATAACCAGTGGAGTAGGGAAAACAAGCCAGTGAGCTACAACTGGTCGAAAGGCCGTAGCCGTCTCAATTTGAACCAGTTGGTTGAAAACTGGGCCGTAAAGCTCCCACTAACTAACTACCTAACTGATCAGCCAGCACTTAATGTAAAGAAATTTAAAAAAAAGGAAAATGAAACAGATCCTAAGTGAACTTAGTTCCAATAAGTTATTAAATACCTTTATACCACGCCATTCTACTATGTTATTATTGTTTCGCATTGTACTTACTTCCATAACAAAGCGTTATCATAGTACAATTCAATACTTTGGACTCGAACTGAGTATCGTTGTATCAAAAACAGACTCTATGTCACAACTAGAAGTATGCATTTCTTTGACCAATGTAGAAAGTCCAGTTTCTTTCGTCCACTAGCCCTGTTATACTGCCCACCACCTTGATAATGAGTAAAATTAGCCGTTTAGCCAGCCTTAATATCTTTTAACACAGACCACTCAATACAAGTAAATATTCAGAAATACATGTAACACAAACATAAGAGTACACTGTTGAAAATGGCTGTAAACTTACGGTACTGTAACAACAAAAAGAAATTACATGTGAATCCTTGCTGCATATACAGCAGGGACTCTTATGTATTTCTTTGTTTTAGTGTAATTTCACAAGCGTATTTAAAAGTGTAAAGATGAAAAGTTAAAAGGTGTTATTAAGTGAACCGGAAAATTTGCAGCCATGGGGGTGGGGGAAGTCCATCTCTTCATTCCCTTTGTCAAACTGTATATTAAAAAGCTTGAAATTTAAATCCTTAACCCATTCCTCCTTTATAAGGTGTGGAATGTCGTAGCCGTTTAAGTGAATTATTTATCAAATAAATACCAAATTTAAGCCTAGTGGACCTCAGCAAATTCCAAACTTAATTTGGCTGTCGGATTCGTCTACGTACAGCCATTAAGGAACCAGTTTCGGAATGGAAATTGGTAGAAAACAAAAAGATTAAAGAAAACTATCATAACTTACCTATCGAGGGATATTAAACTAACAGTGTAACAAAGAAAAACACTATGTCAGTCATATGTACCGATGGCTGGTTAGCTGGTTAGCTGGTTTATTTAATCCTTTTCGCAGCATGCTGCAGGTCGGAAGGCAATCCTGTTCCAGGGGTGTGACTGATCGAGAACTTATGTCAAATGAGATTAAGAGTCCCTGGAAAAAGGTTTTATACCTTTGCATCAGCCCCATTAATTGATTTGTATTTAAATAAATTAGGAATATCAGAGGAATAACAGCATCGATCAATTTAAGAGAACGAGAACAGCCTGAAGAGCGTGATCCAAATGTAGTGGGTCATAATTCCTGACCTTGTGACCTTTTGCCACCTCATTGGCAGTACGACTATGAAGATTATGCATATGTCTGATCTAATGAAACATCTCTTAGAAGAAAACTTTCATGACCTTAGAACACGTGAATTACAATCGATTATCTTTGCTCTCCACCTCATAACCATAGCCAACAATGGCTTTTCTTATCAAGCACCAATCTTACCCCCTTTAACTCATCTTTTCTGAGTTTGCTTTGGTAAAACACAAAAACGATTTTAATGACCACCTCTTTATTATAACAGACTCTGGTGATAATTACCACCGTCTGAAACTTAGTCGATCGTTTCTTAAACAGTCTTGTAGGTTATTAAGTTCAAAGATGAAGATTTGACCATGCATGTATTCAATAAGCTTTAGATATTCATTGTAAAAATAAGATATTTTCATTTGGGTTTATGGATAGAATGTTCTGAAAAGCTGACCATTTCAGATCTGTGAAAGAAGCTTTTCCAGAAGTTTTATTTGTTTGCGCTGAGTGTTCATTCATCATCCATCATACATAAAACAATATTCTGGAACATAAGTCATCTTCAGTTTTATGTTTATGTAAAGACATAAACCTTACCCTCATGGATAAACGATTGAATGACGGCAACACCCATTACCTTTATATTAAGAGAAAGACAACACTAAAAAGTATGTGTGCATTGCTTGTTTATTGCTTTCAGTATCAGGGTATGTACTTTAATCTTTCCACAGACAGACTTCATGCGTTCTTAAATTGTGGTACATGTTAACAGTCTCCTGGAATTATCATAAATTATCTAATCTTATCCTATCTTATCTCACACAGGCAGCTCTATCAATATTTGGTATAGTTGGCGGGCCTCTACTAGGATTGTTTAGTTTGGGAATATTCTTCCCGTGTGCAAATTCAAAGGTAAGTTGAACAATTCAATGAGAGATTACAAAGACACTCAGTGGCAAATAGTGTACTGCATAGGAATGATACTCTGAATTTTGAGAATCTGAAAATAAACAGCCTGGGATGGAAATCCCTACCTTAGCCCTAACCTTGTTCCGAATTAGGACTCATCCCCTGCCTATAAACTGTTTCAAGGCCATGAACTTGAAGAGGATTGATAATCAGGTCGCCTAATCAATTAAAATTTCTCCATGTTTCGAAATGCAGACTTTATACATACCGCTCTACTCACAAAACTAAGAAAACGTTAGCCATGTCAAATGCAGTTTGCAGTAATCAAGCGTGACAAAATGTTCCCCCTTAAAATGTCTACATGAGTCCCGAATTTGGCCTATTACACAGTTTTTGATGGGTTAGTGGTAAAATTCTATACATAGTAATTTGATCCAGCTACAGAAAACTCTAAAAATTAACAGGTTTATTTATCCAAACCATGTTGGTGTAGGGGCGCAACATCTCATAAACTGGGTATTTTTACCTGCCCTAAAACGGTATATAAACCCGAAAGTGGTGTATAAGTACACAAATTATCACTCAAAAGTTCATATCTAGACAAAGAGGGATGTTTCTGTGATGATTTGTGTACAACGTACCACATGTGGATTTACATACAATTTTTTTCAGGGGAAAATACCCAATTGAGAGGGTAAATGTAACACCCATACACTGTTAAAAATTTCTGTAAATTTACAGACTTTTTTTAACTTAAACTTTTTGTATTTTACTTTTAATAGAGATTTTCTGTATCTTTACAGACACTTTGTATTTCTACAATAAAAAAAGGTTGTTTAACATGTATTTTCTGTTTATTTGAAAAACCATTTCTGTCTGCTTTTTTAACCAAATTTTACTGCTTTGTAAAACTTTTTCTGTAAATTTACAGAAATTTTAACAGTATTTTGTATTTTTCTGATTTCACATAAATATACTGTCATTTAACAAACATTCATTTTGTTTTTAAGCTGAAAAAGAAACAAAAATAAGCCCAAACAAACAAACAAATAAGAAATAGCCCGAAAATTTTCAATATATAACATGCATCGTTCTGCGAAGTTTCAGTTAAAAAAGAAAATATTTTCGGCAAATTTATGGCCCTATTTGGAAATTAACTTACATTTATTATACTGACAATTGTTATACTGATGTCAACTCATCGCCACAGGCGTTCATGCACTTGATCGAATTAAAAACGTTTCACAAATTTACTTGAAAGAGTCTGTAAATTTACCACTTTATGACGTATATCTCATTTTGCATAAATGGGTGGAGCTTATTTTGTAGGCATTTTCCTAACAAAAGGATTGCTGTTGCTTTGAATAATATCTTTTTTTGCGTTTTTTAATCAGGAAGTGATAAACTTATTGTTTACTTTGTCTGGAAATGTTTGCAACCAATGTATTTGCATTCTTTGTCATATTTATTTTAAAAACAATTATTATATTGTATAAAAAATGTGACTTTCCAATTACAAAGTTCCTATAGCAGTCTACTTGACAACAATATGATAACAAAGCATCCTCATTGTGTTTTGATTGAAAACAACTTCGTAACGACACATTACGTTGATAAGCAAATACCTGATCTACGTAATGGTGAAGTGTATGTTACGTAATAACATATGATAGGAAACAAAGCGATATTATAATAAATATTAAAACGCCGAGAATGAAAACAGTAGGCTATAAATTCACATAAAATGAAGGTAAAAAAAAAACAGAACAATTCTGTAATTCGATTTTACAGTAGACATTTGTAAACTAATTTACATGCAAAAACTGTAAAGAAAAAACAAACACTTAATGTTTTTTCATGATTACAGTCTGGCTGTAAAAAAAAACATTATTTGGTTGGAAAAAAATTTGCCATAAAAATTATGTAAATTTACAGAGAAATTTTTAACAGTGTACAGTAATACGCTTTTGTGGGTAAAAAGTTTTTCTCTTAGGAGTGTATGCAGCTTCAGAGGAAGTCGCGTTTACATCCTGGACCAAAACACCTTTTCAGTTATTTGCAACCTTAGTAGAATAAAAGCTTGATAAAGGGATACAATTAAACCTTTGATGGGTATGTGTGTGTGTGTGTGGGGGGATGACAGCTTAAAACTGCACTGAGAAACCAGAAGAGTAAGGCTTGAAAATCAAAATTTTAAAAAGCTACAACTCAACATGAGAGAGAAAATGTTTGTTTTTAGGCGTTTTACTGTCTCTGCTAGAAATAACGTAATCGTAGAGAAGAAAGCTGTTCTGTTTGGTCGATCACCCAGTCTACTCGAAAGGTCCTCCGTTCGGTTTCCTAGACTGAATAAAACCAACGGCTTTCATACTTGCTATCTACTGCCGTTGTGCACGATGTTCACCATATGCAATAGCAACGGAATGGGGAAAACAATCCACAATCGCCGTGAAAGCAAACGAAACAAAATCCCTCCGTAGCAGATGTTTCATTGCCTTTTATCGATCTCACATGGTAGCCGCTCTCACCCTTTCACTCACCTCAATGTTGGTTGAGAAAAACTGAACAGTCCAGAGTGAAACAACATTGAAACAGGGGAAAGGGGTTTGTTTCGTCTACTTTTGGCGGCGATTTGCAGTTTGCCACGACTGAAAAAAATGCCCTGGGCGTCCCAAAATTTAACCAGAAAGTTCTACGCTGAAACATAAATGAACAAAAACAAGTTCTATTTTCAAAATGGAGTTTGTGATTAAATCTGGACAGCTCCTTTGGCAGACTTTTTGCATACACTGACATAATTGAAGCCCTTTGCGATATCCTTATACTCTATTCCGATGAAAAAGGGAGCAACTAGCCTACTTGTCACACATTAGGCGCGTAGCCAGGATTGTGTCATGGCAGGGTTTTGGTGTCTGCCAGTGGGAGGGGGTTGGGGACATGACATGAGGAAAAAGTCAAAAGACAAAGAGAAAAACCGCTATTTTAGATGTTTTTTGCATTGCAAGGTTGGGTCATGGGTTTGAGTTCAAACCCCCAAAACCACCCCCGTGACTTTGCCACTGTTACACATGCGACAAGCAGTCAGGGAATATTTAAAAATGACGTTCTCTCAGACTCGCACAAGGACAGACACCTTGATTGTCACAGGTACGACAAGTAGTTGGGATGGACGGACTAACTGCTTGTCGCACATGTGACAAAAAGTCACGAGTTATTGCCGCAAGTGCCCTTCTGTGTGGGTATTGTCGATATGATTCCAGAAGGAAACAAACATATTTGGTGGGAATGGTAAAAAGAGGTGGATTCCAGAAATCCATTTTGAAATTGGAGCTTGTTACAATCAATACAATCAATTCAAGCTTCCACTTCAAAAGAAAACAATGGAGATATTGGGATAGAAAATACCAATGGATTCCAGATTCATTCATAATTAGCACCAATACACCGTATAAACCATAATCTATCCCCTCTCATACATTCCTATCAAGCCCCACCTCATAAAAATGTGTCAATTGAAACATTAGGTAATAAATCTGTATAATTATGTTATGTTCATTTCTTTGCAGGGTGCAGCTGGGGGTACCTTAATTGCTTTAGGTTTGGCGTTTTGGGTCGGTGTAGGGGCGCAGATCTATCCACCGGATTCGAATCCTCCACCGCTTGATACGAGTGGCTGTACAAATTACACGGCCCCTACGCCTGGTCCTACGGAGGCTGATCCGTAAGTATGCTTATTAATACCGGAATTGCAGTAGTTGAACAAAAATCTACGACCTGATGACGTATAGGGTTAGTTAATGCATGTATGGGAGAATTTCAAATTGCTTTCCTTCACTTTGATGTTGAGAGTGAAAGAAATTGAAATTGAATTTTCTTACAAGGATACAACTGAGGAAACAGTGGTTCTGAAATTTAAATATTACTAGAGATAAAATTGTGACTACTTAAAAAGTAAAGAGGCTCAATTGGTAATTATTTGTCATGGCATTCCTTTGACAGGAAGGATGCATGCATGTGAACATAATTTGCCATCGAACTTTACATAGTCAATTTTCATATCCCAACTGTTCAGAAGAGGTTCAGAGGGTAGGCTCATTACATGCTTGTTAAACGTGTGCAAGGTGAAAGATACACGAGTTTAGTATACAACTGTAGTTTTTCGTAAGGGTGAAAGGTCTTATTGTGCAGATTGTGGAGATTATGTGCAAGGGTTGTGCTGGGGAATCACACAGACTTAGTTGAAGAACTTGCCTCAATCATGTTCTACTTCATAACAAGTGCTTAGTACTAGGCAGCAATAATATGGTATATTAAATTGCCAACCATCATTTACGCAGTAATGACCTTATACACGTAGGCTGACTTATCTCAAGGAGCGCAGTTACTAGAGATGTTTAGTTAAAAAGTTGGATGTGTTCCTTTGGGGAAACTCAATATGTACCTGCCGCTTCCATTTTCTTTCAGGCCATCGATTTCTAAGTTTTATGCCCTGTCATACTCATGGTACAGTCTGTTCGCATGGCTTGTGACCATTTTGTTTGGCCTCCTAATCAGCTTCGCAACAGGTAAGTTTCCATAGACCTTGCGCATTGACGCCTTTTTGACGTCATCCTTTGAGCAAAACAATGGAACACTTGACCACACGCAGAGAAATTCGCTCTCCACCTGTAGCAGACTTGGCGCGTATTCGACTGGTTGACAAATCAGCTGTCTGCATTAGAATGTGTTGGTTTGTTTTGCCCCAAAGGAGGGCGTACTTCCCGCTTTGTGCTATCATATGCACATAAGGTCTTATAGGCCTTACATGTTGGTAATACATTCGTGTTAACGTTACACCCTTCCTGAACGGGCTGATTCACACTGTTTAACAAGGTGTTTCTTGATTTCCGGTTTCCATTGTATTGAATCGATTGTATTCTTTGTTAGGGGTAGGGATTAGGTTTGGAATTAAGGCTATCGTTACCCAGCCTCAGGAAATATCTTATTAAACAGTGCGCATCTCTCAAAGCCACTGAACGGATGCAATCCCTCAGACTTGTACTTCCAATCGAGACGAAAAGAGGACATTAATCCGAAATGATACTTATTTCAATGTGTTCACATTACTAAGTGTCCAAAGCGTTTCTACGAAGAGCTCATTGATGGAAAGAAACATTTATGTAGAGCTGATTCTTGAAAAACCTATAATCAACCCTTACATTTCCATTCAGCTAGGAGTATGATCATGTCTCGAACCCTTTCGCTTCATGGTAATTTTTGTAAATCCAAGTTACCAATGTGGTGTCAAGGATCTACTGTTAGTGGCAACTTCTGAGTAAATTGTAAAATACACAAAGATAGCCTATCAATCTGACAGTTTTTTCTCAAATGGACTAAAAGTAATGTTGTTAGCACCTTATCCATCTGTAGGTGTTTTTCGAAGTCGAAACACACACTCTAACACTTACACGGCAAAACGTCAGGCTAAAATTTCCTCTTTATATAAAGTTCTGTTTATCGTGTCGCTATATGTTTGTATATCATGTGCGGTTATGTAATGGTACGATGTAAATCAGTCCTTTTAACTAGACAACACATACTTGCAGGCAAGTACAAATCGAAACCTCTGAAGATGGTACGAAACAAAGATGAAACGTCCATATACGCTGCCTGATTTAAAATTGAAAACTGAGTGAGATGCAATAAGTTGCAAATTGCTTGCCAAGCTCACTTCTTGATAGCAAAAAATATTCTGATGCCAAATTTTTATACTCAACCTGTGAAAGAAGCGTATCTTCCACGCAGTCAACAGAAAGCCGTGACACGGTTCTAGCGCATATGTGACCATTAGAGCATGCGCAGTCAAAGCCGAGACTGCTAGAGTGAATTTATGTGAAAGATTTGCGTGTTAAACAAGCGGACATATTCAAAAGAGTTGTCCTTGCTTCAAAAGCAGCCTTAGACTGCGCAGCGGCGTTCAAGTCAGTACGTCAGCGTAACAGTCGGTCAATCATTCGACCACAGTGTACTTAACGGCAAGGTACTGAAGTCGGACGGTATTGAAGTACAGGTAAGCAGTATACGTTTTGTTTGCGTTCCCGTTCCATACGTGTACGTCCATAATGAACGTATGTGCTTGATGACGGATGGATTTTGAAAAATTCTGCAATTCGCGTGCGAAGCACTTCGCTTGGCCAATAATTTAATGTTGTACATGTGCGCAGGAGAACCTATATCGAACCTTGCAAGCAGGCGAAAATTTTTTTTTCATGCGTAGCGGTTCATTATGACAATACGTTCATGCGGAATTCGTGTGCACGAGAAGGTATACCGAGTATATAAGCAGTCAAAAAAGCACGTGACAAGTAGAGCAATCCCTACAATCGAAGCTGTAGGCTTCGATTAATAAGAACCAACGTCAACGTTTATAAACTGACTATGGTCTAAGCACCGTTTTTCAGATGATACGGCAAAACAACCTTTGGAAAAGGTTGGGGCAGTCGTACATTGAACACACACTGTTGGCTTAGGCGAAGGACTAAAATTAAAATGATGAGAACTAACACAATGAAGTATGCAATTCTTATAGAGAGATGAATCCGAACAGTCAAGTGATGGTCTGATTAAGTAGAACATGACTGGGGTCAATCACCCTTAATCTTTGAAATGCTTTACGTACCTGTTTCATGGATTCCTGAACACTAGATTACCTTTTGATTACACTTTAATTTCACTGAAAATGAGGTTTCAGAATTGTGGATAGACAGTGAAATAACACTCGGATTCGTCTATAAGTAGGCATAAAGAGTTGGATGTATTTAATCTAGATGTTTCGAATTGAGGTTTAGAAAATTCAAACGTAATTTCACTTCAAAATTAACAAATGAAGTCAAAGTACCAACCAGTTTTAATTCAATCGGTTCGTGGAACATTTACTGTAGGCAACAACAGTGAATGCAACTTCTAACGTCCAAAACATCCTAAACCTTAAAATGAACACTGTTTCTTAAGTAGCTGTGGATCGATTTGTAACTGTGTGCAATACTTTAGTGGAAAATAACGCGGTACATCGACCATTGTTCAATTGCAAGGTCACTGCCACTCTTTGTATTGAATGATCATGTTATCTGCTTGTCGTAGGTCATCAAGATCCTAAGGATGCTGACAGGACTGTCCAAAGATCTATCGGGGATGCCTTTTGTTGTTGTTTATCCCGGGAAGTGAAGGACGCTTGTCTGTGTGGTGTACCTTCTGCTGTGGACGACGAATATGAAATCAAGGTATGTGAATTCATTACCTAAGAATGGTCATCTATAAATGTCTAAGAGGACTCTCTCGGTTGGTATACGAAAATTCACGATTTTACACACCTATTGAGATTTACTCACTTCTTAATGGCAAAGAGATTCTGCACATGTGCAGTACTACTGAAATGACAAGAGTAGAGTAATTAATGATTTATACCATTCATGACATATTTTTGACGGCACAACTTTTTCCGTTTTTTAGTGACCATATGAAACTTCTGTCAAAAATACTATCTCAGTTATTCGTTAGTCCCGCCAATAATATATATGAGCAATGAAACTAATCAGAAACATCGCTTTGTAATTACATCCTTTCCAATGGTCTAGAAATGATCTATATCAACTCTCTAAGTAGCTTTGAAAGCTTCATTAAAATCATTTTGAATTGTGGTCAAAATATGTAAGACTCATAGATAAAACCGACGAGAACTTTCTGAACTCAAAAGTCATTGCATTAATTTTTTCTAGCCCAGGATATGTTATTCGGTAAAACCATTTGACATTTAATAGGTAGGGTTGGTTGTGATTTTGTTCATGTGAAGCTTCATAGGAGACATGTTCAACCCGAACGATTTTACAGACACTTCAATGTGGTAACGTAGATGGAAATACTGACGTCGGTAGTGTTCTTGTGGTCTTTTGGTTCTTTCTAAATTTAACCAAAGTAGACGTTATGCATTTGATATCACACGACAAAGAGTGATTCCTTCAAATAGAGGCAAGCGGGTATTATTATTAGTAATGTTCATCAATAAATAAAGATTACTGATTTTTAAACCCTTCTACCTTGTTCAAGCATCGTGCTTTTAAACTTGCCTCCAAAATGACATTATATGACGTCAATTCGTAATGTTTATTTCACGAAAATCAGTGACATGTCAAAATATCCAGAAGGAACTGCTCCCTTCATTGTTAAGTTTGACTCTTCGTTTCTAGTCGTCAGATGAAAATTTTGAGTATTACCATAGTGGTTATCTATTACAATGAAATAAACTCATTTGAAAAGTAAAATCGACAAAACTGTAATTTCTAGTAGGTTTTCAGTAACGCGTAATGTAATTTTTAAGCGTCGATGAATAGTTCTTCCGTAGAGTAAAATCAGAATTTTTTAAAGGTTAAAGATAAGACGTATTTTTCTTGAAATTCCATAGCTAAATTAGTCAGTTAGTTTAATAGACTTTAACGGCCCAGTTTCCAACCTATTGGTTCAAGTCGATCCGGCCACCGCCTCTTTTTCAGTTGTGGCTCCCTGGCTTGTTTTCCCTAATCCTTTGCTTATGCGGAGCATCAGTGCACAACGGCAGTAGGTTCCACTTTTAGACTCTTTAGTATGACCCGACCTGGGAATTGAACCAGGACTTTCCGAGTGAGAGGCAGGTGCTCTTACCATTAGACAAAACACGCGGTCTTTCCGGGACTAAGGCAAAACTTAACAAATTAATATGCTTCCACTCATCAGATATTGACTGGGTGGCTAAAGCCTCCCAGAAAACCCATCTAAGACTCCATTTTCTGAAAAACAGATAAACGTGTACAGAAAATGTTATATTCTCACCTTGATTTCTGTTCTAGACTCTACCTGGTGATGAACTTAAAGTTGTCGGTGAATATGAACGAAAGGATGACATCTACAAATCAAAAGAGCTGAACGGAGCAGTAGCATACGTAAACGGAAACGTGAATTTATCTGATGAACTCACCAGTCTGTAGAAATGAATATGCTGTGACCCCATTTAGAAACTTATGCACCTATCTATAACTTACATATTGAATTACCTATTGTACGTTTTGATACAGTATTACACCGCTACATAGGCAATAGACTCATTCATGTTTACAAACAAACGGTGTCACGACTACTTGGTAACATAGTTGATGATGTGCACCTACGTTTTCGCCACAATGAAATGTACATTCTCGTTCGTCTACAACAGCGAGATCTCTGCAAAACCTGCATGTATATGTTCCTGTCATTGCTCTCAGCCAAGCAGTGCCAGCCCTGTGACACAGGAGCGTCGATCCTGGGGGCTTGCAATCGCCCTAACAATGGAAATATTGAGTTCAAACACATCGTTTTTTCCCCCAACAATTCAGGCACATTTACAAACAGAACAGGCAGAATAAGAAAAACATAACATTGTAGTATACAGATGACAGGGGATCGAGAAAACGAAATTCTACGTTATTTTAAAGTAGTAATCTACGGCATTTATAATGCGCCATCTATCTATGTTGTGTGCATATGCGGAACAATGCAAGTGTGTAGGCTATGCATGTTTGTTTGTGTGTGTGTAGGTGTACGTTCCCGTTCGTGTGGGTTGATTGCTTATTGACGTTGAAAAATTTTGCCCCCTTATCCACAAACCAGATCTTCGACCCAGCCGTGACGTGACCGTGAATGAGTTTATTACTATTAATAGAAGTGGCTTTGGAAGATACTGGACGGGATTTTTGGCACATTGCATAGAAATGAAGTTTCAGTGTATTGATGGTGACAATTTCGTCTATCAATGAGCTGTAGACAGATATTATTAATAAAAGAATAATTCAAGTGCAAGTATATGTGTGATATGTAAAAGAAAGACGTAGGCTATCCCAAGCATTCTGTGAAATTTCATACATTCCAAAGTTACAGGTTTTAGTTATTAAATCAATTGAAATTGACAATGTTTCTGCAAAAAGGGAACTTGAAGCAAGGGGCCAATATTTTGTTTTTCCTTAAAAAATATATTAAAGATTTTAAGAAACAAAAGAAGTAATACATTGCTACCATAAAAGAATTCGGAGCTAAAGGAGAGTGAAATCATTTTGCAACTTTAAAAAGAAATAGTATCTTTTAAAATGGGACTGAATATGAAAAAGACAAAACAAAACAAAGAACAAAATTGTGAACCCATAATATGACACCTAACGACTTCAAGTTACTCTTTGTGCAAAAATGTGTCAACTTCGTATTGCTGATATCTCTATAAACAGATTCAATTGCACTAAAACTGCTGTTTAATATCAAACAAAAATTCCTTACTAGAATTTTCGTTTGAAAAGACACCCGAATCATATGTTTCTGGTCTGCTCACAGCCATGAATAAAAAATATTTTCAGTGAAAAGTATCGTGTGTGAAAATGAAAACTGTGTAAGAGTTAGTGGCCAAAATCTTAAAATTGACGGAGCTGGCAAACTATTGTCAAACTGTAATGTGGGGGCACACATTTTGGGATACAGTGCCAAACCGAGCCGAAGGCACCCTTTCCCGAGCGTTGGGGTCCCTGGGCGAAATCCCCCTGAAGCTGTGAGGTTTTAGCATATTTCCGGATGCAAAATGAAGTCTCTGGAGAAGTTTGTCATTAATATTTTCTTTTTGATCCAACCTCTAACTGATCTTACGAGGGGAGGAAATGGTGGGGGCAAGGACAATATCTGGGACGTAAATGCTCCCTCTTAGGGCACCACTGGTCATGCTCCTCCGTAGGGCCCCACCGGTAAGGTAACAACCCTCATAATTGCAAATTTGCAGGTATGAATGACTTAAAACCAAGGCAATCTTTGATAAATGTAAATTTGAAACATCACAGAAATGATTTAATGTATCTGTAAATAACACTAAAATAATAATAAATAACACTTTGGTTGTCTTTGGGTGCTAAGTGGAAATATAGAAATATTTTATTAAAACAAGAGTGCTGATGACTTCAATGTAATTTTAATTTTTGTCGCACAAAATTGTAACAGTGGCAAAAATAGTTTAGAGAAAAAGAAAATGCTTCTAGCTCACAAAGCTGAAATGAAGTAGTGGTCAATTACAATAACCTTCGTTGTTTTGGTTAGTTACATTGAATTTATATTCACAGGCATGATTCAATCGTTGGTGCATTTAAAAACACTAATATTAGAATGTGCATTTAGTCCTACTTTGATGGAAAATAATATGTAAGGTGACTTTTCACTCATTCAGAGCTAGTAAAACCTGAAGGTACAGAATATTTTACCAAGAACAGGTCAAAGTCATTGGAGTCACCAGGGGTCAAGGTCTCAAAAATGTAAATTCAATATCTTAAGTTATGTAACTTGGGTAGATTTTATATTAGGGAAGCAAATGCATAATAATGTGGACTATAACTGCCATGTCTCAAATACAAATGCATAATTTTCCTAACAGTAGTATTAAACTGAAAATCAAAAGGGTGAACTTATTCACTATGTAATGAAATTTAACTTCTGATGTAGTGTCTTGAATGATCACACTTTTGAAGAACAGTTATCATTGCAGGCACCCGTGTGAAAATAAATATTCGAGCATCAAAACTATATTTCATGATCTCCTGAATTGATATTTGGGAATGGAGATGCTGTAAGACATTATTTTCCTTGGCTGAAAATTTATTTCGTTTTTGTTTATTTCTCTTAGTTTACTCGGTCTTGGAGAGCACTGTAAACACAAATTAGTCAAACAGAGCTTGAATCGATCAATCACGTTAATCAATAATATTGACTAATATTTCAAGTTGACTAATATTTGACCCGGTTAAATTAGTCCTTAACAAAAATTAGACCTTTAATAAGCTTTGACTGATATTCTTTAGTCCACTACTTCGAAATTAGTAACATATCATCAAAATTAGTCAAATATGAGTAACTTACGTGGTTACTCAATTCAGACACTACTTGATAATTTGTGTTTACAGTGGGAATGTAACTCCATAGCAACGTGTATAACATAAGTTCCTCCTACGACATCAGAATTCTGAATCTATGTCTGAACACCTCATTACAATGAACTAATAAACTTTTTGTACACGAATTGCTTATGGAGAGGTCAATGTTTTCTGGTCCTCGTTTTGTTTACATGCTGTTGTCTATTTCTGCTCACTCCATCAAATTTTTGACTTTGTTGGCTTTCATTAGAATTGCATACTTATAGTAAATAAGTGTAAGGTTAAAAGTAAAACATTTCAGAATCACAAACAAGAGAGACTTTTAACTAAGTGAACCTTGATTTTAACAGTTTTAAGTTTTCGAATAAAGATTAAAAGGGAAAAAGCAAGGTCGGAACGAAGTAGTACAAATCATCCTCGATTGTTAGAATGAAGCTACTAACAATAAATATTATTATATAAATATTATTAATGAACTGTTGAAAATTAAAATATTCTTCTGACATAATGATATTTCAGTAACCGTTTTATCTTTCTTTTCCTAACTGTACAGTCTTAGTGTTTGTTCTTTCATTTGAAGAGCGTTTCTTGTTAAACAATGCGCACCGCCCCCATTTATTACTATGAACAAGGGCGGAAGAAGGCAGGAGAGGACGAACTCAGAGGATTGTAATAGCCTTGTTGCAAATACGTTGTGAGGGATGACGTTCCTCCTCTCTTTGTGAAATGTGTAATCAAGTGGGGCCCCATGTGTTGTCTAATGCTACGTATAATGTTTGAATTTGTACTAAAAGTCTGTCATACTTCCTTATTAGTTTAGTGATCTTCCTAGCCTTTAACGTTTGGAGACGACTGAGAAAATTTGCACTGTGTCGTACAAGCTGTAATA
Organism: Holothuria scabra; assembly: GCA_037179385.1. Lineage (NCBI taxonomy): Eukaryota > Metazoa > Echinodermata > Holothuroidea > Aspidochirotida > Holothuriidae > Holothuria > Holothuria scabra. The sequence goes on along the minus strand of CM074195.1, from coordinate 9,239,047 downwards.
AGCAATTTGGATATCTTACCAAAGGGTAGGATGTTAAGTAAGTGTTAGAAATCTTTGCTTTGACTTTTGCCAGCAGCAAAATAGCCACACGGAAATAAGATGTCATCAGTTCTAGCAAGACCTAGAATTATACCTTATTGGAGAATGAAGAAGTGCCGAGTAACCTCCAAAATGCGAACATTGTGCTCTGCGCAATGCTTGTAAGATGACATTTGTTTAGGCCACACTACTCTCTCCATATAGTCTAATTGGACGGTAATCTTTCCCATTCTACTGTAATCAACTGCTGATTTATTTCTGGACATGGAAATCTACTTGGCTGACACTTATCGAAAGCAGGTCTTTTGCAAAGTGTTTAACAGCGAACATTATTTTCCGTTCCGTTCTGAGTAGATAGGCAAGTGAAATTACTCTGAGAACAACACACTCTTCTTCATTTATAAGAGTTCCAATGTGCATGTCTTAGTAAGCCTTCGATTACGTGCGTTACGGTTGTAGCATTAGGAAAATTGAACGTTAACTGCTCGCTAATATATTCTTAATATATCTCTGATTGATGAAATGATATTTTTGTCCCTTAGAAACTAGATAACCGGAAACTTATTTCTACGCCCCACCAAGAACTGCTGGTTTAAAAAAAGTTCTTGGTGAGAGCCCTAAAGGTATTTCAAGAGGAGATCTACTTGATATGTTTTCCTTTTATAATACTCATTTGAATTGAGCTTTCCAAATTTAAAGTGATTGCAAAAGTCCACTGATCTATTTGCTGTGAAGAAGGCCATTCCCATGGAATCTTTTTTGAATTCTGGTTCATTGCAAATATATTTTGACTTATTTTGTACCATTTCTATCAGTTGCGCCACGAACAACTTCATGAAATTATATACTTTAAGACAGTACATATGACATTCAAGTTTTGTAGCTCACAAAATACACATTGCAGTCAATCGTTTAAAAACAAATTCCAGACTTTTTTATTTGAGTGACTGACATCTTTAAAAGATAGGAAATAAACATGATACTAACTTTGCCCTTTTCATGTACATTTAGTTTAGTGATGCTACTAACTTATACTTCATTAGTTCTATTATGTAACTTCTCAGTAATATAGCAACATGTTCATAGACATATGTGTATGCTTATTTGTGAGAGTTTGTGACATATTTTACAGCGAGCTGTAAATACTAGTTCCCTGATCTTACTGAACATTTCCTCAGTACACGTCAGAATAGTAACGAGTGTATTGTAAGTAATGGTAAACAAAGAAACACTCAACACGGCTCTAAACGGGTTCCCTTGAAGGTGAATGTTATTTCATGACAGACGTCGAGTTTACTTGCTGGTAGTGTGGGTTGGGAAATGAACTGTTGAAAATGATATTCCACACAAAGAAAACTATGCTGTTCAGAGTTGAAACACCATGGTGTAAGCGTACCGAATATTTATTCGATGTCACCATGGGTAGTTTCGACGGTGTTGAAACTTGTGAACTAATAGGATTGTACCTCCTATCACAACTTAAGCACATTAACATGAAAGTCGGCCTATACAGAGACGACGGTTTGTCCTGATCATGTACATATTCAAACTGATGCTTAATCTCGGACAAAACAGAAGGGGCAGCTGCAGTAGAGGGCTTACAGGCTATTTGTCAAATCCTTAACATTTATACTTACTGGAGCGAACGTGTTAAGACGATAAATCCATTTATGAAGTAGAACTAAAATGGAGTTACAACTCCCACAAGCTAAGACTTACTACAGAGGGAATGCAGGAAAATCTTTGTTTGACTGTGAAGCTATTGCCTTTTGGCCTGAGATGTCGACAAAAGTGTGTTTGTCAACAACTGGGTACGTTTTACACCACCGGACGGTTACAGGGAAAGGTACCACGGGTGTCATTGAAGGGAGTTTGTGGGTGGGGAGCCCGAACCAAATGGTTTGCTTTTTCTCAACTCTTAAAGCAGGTATAGGGGGTTCTGTGAAAACATCACGGGCTGAAGGGTCCGGTCGGAGTTGCAACATTTTTTAAATAGCGTGTATAACAGGACGGACTGACGGGTGATATGAAATAACCAAAGGAATACATAGATTGGTCCCAGATTTGCTCTTTTGCGCCAAGGCTTCCTCTGTGGTACTTCTTTGAATTTTGCGTAGGGCATTAGAGAGAAAGTGTTGTAGTGTTGTAGCAAAAACATTCGATCATGAATTTATATACCGATCCAAGATAGAGTATAGACCCTCATCAAAGAAGGAACTTTATTTTTAAAGAAAATACCAGAGAGTGAAATTGAACCGCTTTATATATACATCTTGAGAGTCTGCAAAAGCCTTTTAAAACACGGCTCAACGGAACTGATTCGTAAGGGGCAATAACAGGGGCGCCGGAAGCTACTTAAGATTGGTACGTCAGAAAAATTCAACACGAGGGAAAATAAATATTGCCGCTTAGTGGCAATGCGAGGTCGCAGCCCTCGCATATCGGCGCGGGGACTGGGCCCGCTCAAGGGCCCCTAGTGGGGTCAAGGCTCCTGAAATTTTGATGTTTGTAAGCTTTTTTCTCTTTCTCTTTTTGGTCATAATTCCAATATTTTTCAATGTTCCTAATAACTCCCCGTCGAAAATGAAGAGCCCTAATAACAGTCAAATGGTGAAGTGACAAATAGAGACAGACTGACAAAGGCTTCTCTCTACTGAACGGTTGGGAATGACTCCATCCATGGGAAAAAACACGGTCCACCGTAAAGCTCCTCAATAAACATTAATGACAACATGATTTCATACAGCCAAATACAACCAAAACGCAAAAATACTTTGGAACTCACATTTTTCATGTGTGTAAGGCCCAGTTTCCAACATAATGGTTCAAGTCGAGCAGGCCACGGCCTTTTTTTCCAGTTGTGGCTCACTGGCTTGATTTCCCTACTGCATTGCTTATGCGGTGCATTACCCAGGACGGCAGTGGTTCCTTTTTAGAGTCTTTGGTATGACTAGACCTGGGAAGAGAAGCAGGGGGCTTTCGCGAGAGAGGAAAATAATGGTCTTACCGTAAGACCAAACAGGCGTATATAAGCCTGTATAATTTGAATGGAAGTAACAATTGTCTTCACTTAATCCAGTAACAAAGCTTGGTTTTAGGTTAAACTATGCTGTTTTACTGGAACAAACTATTGTAGATTTTGAAATTTTTTGGGGGGATTTCTATGCCACTTAATCGTTTTACTCAGTCACAGATACAGGCAACCCAAAAAACGCCTTGTAAGAGGGGGACACCTTCATTAGCACCACGGTCTAATGGAAGGATATGCAAAAAAAAAAAAAAAATATCTGCTTTAGGATCTGCTATAAAAAATAAATAATGGATGACTTAAATTTTAAGATTATGCATTTTATTGCAGGCCTACGACATAAGGGTCTCAGAGGTAACTGGAATTAAAATGGAAATTTTGGGCTTTCATTGAGTGTTTTGCATAGGAAGATAAAAAATGAAGTAAAATGAAGTGATTTAAGTTGGCATGGGTTATTTTATTGTACATGGGTCTGTCGAAAATGGAAAAATTTCCGATTTTACCCATTTTCACCAAACAATTAAGATTTCGAAGCTTGTACTCAAGAAAAAAACTGTTCCCATCTTGAAAGCATTATGGCCCCAAAATTTGTCAATAGCTGTTAATATTAGCTCTATTTTGCAAAGTAAAAGTGCCTATGTCGTCCATTTGGCCCCTGTTAGCTGGAATTGTAGGGACCATCCTTTCTTAAGTACTATTATTTTTTATTACTAGTGTTTTGTGAAACTGTCATGGCATCCATACGGTACCAGCTTTGCTCTCAACATTGTAAATTTTGGGTTCACTTAGCGTCTTCCTAAGGGACGAATATCCCAAAATATGTTTTTTGAAGCTTCGACATATTATTGATTGTAGTAGATTAACTGTTATGAATAGTTCCCAAACGTGTACTTGAGGATGATTTTTGGGGTCCATCAAGGCCTACAAGTTCTAATTTTTTGTCAGTTGCTTAAAAAGAAAGGATTTCAAGGCCATGTAAGTTTTTCTAGATTTCAAAAGAGCTAAGTATGTAATGTTTCCAAACATACACTAGTCATCGATCATCGGCGCAGCTACTAGCAATTAATCAAAGTTCCGTCCCTGAGAATCAACAAGAAAACTTAACCAGCAAAAACGACCCCAGTATGAAAGTATGGAAAGAGTTAAGAATGCATTATAATGGTATGCGATGACTTCCGGAATACTTCAGGTTCTGTGTATGTACTTACAATTTTATGATCATGTTTATTTTATTGATATTTTATTTTCAAATCGAAACGTTACGGTAGCGGCTTCTGAAAGATCCGGAACACCTGTCGTTTGTGAAACCAGATCACCAACTTGAAGTGACATCGCAGTGTTGTTTTCCTAAATTTTATTTACATATTTCCAAACCTTTTCCAATAGAAGCATTTTCAAACATTTGTTTAACAAAGGCACCAATGTGTCCGAATCTTTTGAAATGTCGTCGGAAAGTCTGAAGATAAAATTATGTGAACAATAAGCCAGTTCAGAGTTGTAACTGCCTATGGCAGGTCATAGGGGTATATAGCAAATTGAACATGTTGTTCTCACTCTAAAAATGTTGTGTAGAATTTACACACGATTGTGTGACTAGTCAACCAATCAACAAATGTGTAGAAAGTACACATAGTTGTGTAAAAAATTTACACAACATGTATATAAATTACATAGTTTTGTGTAAATTCTACACAACATTTTTTAGAGTGCGCCGCGGCAATGGGCACTGCCATGGTGAAGAAGCAAAGAAGCTTCACTTCATCAAAAAATATTGCTAAGGAGATAAAAATATGGGTCGCAGAGTTTACTGGGATTGAAAATTAAAGTTCCTCTTTTAGTTTTTTTTTTTTTTTTACCGAAAACCTGGATTTAAAATTTCGTTTCGATCGCTATGTAAGTACGAAACTCAGCGCATGCTAGCTGGCACCGTATAGCAAGGCCTCCGCGTACGCGAAGGAAGTCGGTTACGAAAATTGACTATGCAATAGAAGCCTTTCAATCCCCTCCCGTAGATAACTTACAAATTTGACATCTTAGAATCACCCTAATTAACCAATTATTTGTGTTGAATCGAAAAATACCAAAACACAAACGGTGTGATTATCAACAAAATCAAATGGAACTTCAATGCGAGTGTATACTGCGTTGACCGTCATGACTGCCTAGCCGTGGACACGTAGTTCCTACCGCGGTACGTGTTTCGGTAAAGCCTACAATCAATTTGTCCGTGATGCGTGATCCGTGTCCGCGTCCGTGCATGCGTCAAGTGAACATCCATTCATACTTGTCCGTGACCACCCACGTTGCTAGCAGAAAGCTCTTTTCTGCTGCCCCTCTTTTACTTACACCACCATTACTTGCCTACGCGCTCTCGAAATTTTGAGCTAGAAAGGCTTGTATAAGTGGTTCCTGTTTTTTGCTTCAAGTCATTTAAAATGCCGTTTGGCATTGCGGAAGGAAATGTTGCAAAAAGTGCTTGAAATACCTTCAATTATCTTTATTTTTGCAGAATGAGTACTTCAATTACTTTCCTACCACACAGAGATCCCAAATTGAAAGGAAATTCTCTGCATATCACTTTGTCTATGTACGTTACATACCCCCATGGCACAAAAAAAATTGAATACCCGATTGTAAAGCACGGCTACTGGTCGAGCGGAAAAAGCTGTAAGCGATCACCGTACCTTGTGGTCGCAGTGAATGGCGGCTAGTCGCTACTTGCGGAAAAGCCTGGCACACTTTCACTTGTGATCCCGTGAAATTTTCGGCGTGTACCAGTATTGCAAATATTGCGAGATAGGTATATATATTTCTGCCGGAGGAAATCCGTATAACTGCAGCAATTATTTTTACAATGGCCAATTTCTTATTCGTGGGGCTGCCCGCAGGAGTATTGAATGGTGTATCTATACCGTAGTAACGTGTAACACTGGCAGTGTCACTTGCCTTGGCCACACTATATATAACGACTTTGAATTGCATTCCGATCTGATTCTTTCGGGTTTTGGTGAAAATCTTCTTAAGCTATGGTCGGAAAGAGCCAAACATTGGCCAACCCGTGGAAATATATATGAGCTGTACCCCAGGACTATGACAATTAAATGCATGCTAATTATTTTGATACTTTATATGGATAGATAGATTTTATTGGACTAAGCTGCCCTTTAAAAACGTTTGTTGGTTTGATAAAAAAATCAGAGCGGAACCAGACTAGAATTTATTGTAGTGTACCTTGGACTTTACTGTGGTCATTAATTGGAATGGTGGGGAATAGCTATTATATAGTATTGCGATAAACGTAAAGTGCTTTGTAACCGGCACCTTTACACAGTGCTAAGGAGGAAGCAATAAATTATCAGCATATGACAGGACTATTCTGTGTCTTTCAAGAAGTGTTAGGTTCGACGAATATCGGTATGCATGACTGCGCATTGACACAATTTTATACATATATCACCTAGCAACGTTTAAAACCAATTGACACAAAGAAAGACAACCTGTGCAAGGTAAGAAAATGAATGCTTTTACTAACATATGGGACAGCCTATAGACGAATCCGATAAGCGCTTGTTTTTCGTGACTGTAGCAGCCATTCATATTCAATAAAGTTGAGAAAATCAAGATACACTTCAGTGTACAACCATCCATGGAACAGGTAAGGAAGGAAATTTAAAGATTAAAGGGGATGGACCCCAGTAATGGCCGACTAAAATCAGACCACCACAATCTGTCCGTATTCGTCTATTGGCCGGGTCTATTTAAAACTTATCGCAGTGAACACGTTAGTACACAGTGTTCTTAGAATGAAATATTGGGTATTCCTTATCGTTGTTTAAATAGACTTTAAAAGTGGGAGAATGCTGTTCTCTGTTGAGTTAGGGTCAGCGTTAGCGGATAGGATCTGCCTTCATCTATCCGGACTTTTGAAATGCCTGCGGAAAGCCTAGTTGTACTCCTTAACAATTTTCGAATATTTTAGGACTAAATTGTTAAAATATGTGAGCAAATTGTAAGAAAATGACTATAAGTAGGTTATTGAGAGGAAACGAACACATTTTTCATTGACAGGGGTCACAGTAGCCCACTTCTCTTTTTCGATGACAATGATCTGGAATATGACATGTTGCGGTAGGCTGATTCAAATAACAAATTGCGCCTGCAATCTTCAGTGTTTCATGGTTACTACGAAATGATCACGAAACTTCTGATGATTTCGAGGATCGATGTTGTGATCTAACTACTTTTGATAACCAAAACTTCGAACGAACCGTAATAAGCGTTGGAAACCCGAGCTTTATCGTGCCACTTTTTATATCAGTTCATCACGTTCAACGCACGAACACCAAACACAAAGTCAACAGAAAAGTCTTTCAAAGGAAAGTTGAACTACCACTGACGCTGTACGTAAAACAACAACCATTGTACCTTTCTATTATATGTTGCAAAAGTTAGCTGTGAAGTCCTTTGACGATTTTCGTTGAACCATTAAGAAAATAGTTTAGACTTCTTTTTTATTCAAGCGTCATTTTGATTTTGTTGCAGGTATTATGGCGTCCTGTAACATGAAGCTTACCAATCAACAGTGGAGAGCCCTACTTTTAAGATGTTTGTACTATTTTTTCCTTGATGGAACTCTCAAAGCATATGGAGTTATTCTGGAGCAGCTTGTTCAAGAACTGGCCTCCCCGTACTACATTGTAGGCTTGTCGTTCACACTACAAATAGGGATAGGCTACCTAATTTGTAAGTTGCTTCCAAAAAATCAAGCTACTGCAAATGCAATCGTTTTACTGTTAGGATGAGTTCGTGGCGATTTCTGGGGTTTGGGGTTCAGTTTGAGGCACGGCAGTCCACCACCTTGAGTATTTTTCTAGGTTTTATTGTAGCCCCAAGACTCCAGAGCTCAAATTGGACTAATGGAAATTGTCATGCAGAAATGCACTAGTATTATCAAAAATGTTTCCTGTTAAACTTATTTCGGAGCTCATCGGGTAGGATGAAATTCGTTATCCATGTCCAACAGTTCTGAAAGATCAGTTGTTTATAACTAAATTATTAGCTAAATTATTTTACTTACCCGTAGTTTACTCAACAAAAATAACAATCGCAGTAGTTGTTGTTCAAGCAATCACGTTGCACCAAATAACACGTAAGGACTCTTGGACATTTAAACGGAATTCAAAATAATACGTAAAGACTCTTGGACATTTAAACGGAATTCAACAACTTTTAACTGTGTGATAGTTAGGCTAATTCACTTTGTGGATTCTGATTGACCACAATTCACGCTGACTTAATATGGTTTTTAAGCATGTCATGTGGTGATATGAAACGTTTTATATATAACCCCACAGGAAGCGTTTTTAAAGGGAAATATTGCGTTTGTTTATCCAGCAAAATAGATAGATTATCAAATATAAGACACTATCGTAGCCTTCTTTTCACGAAATTGAAAAAAGTTTCCCACAGACAGAAATTCAGCTGCTTGTTGCTCAAGAATAATTTGTTCACCCAACCTTTCAACATTTCAAATGATGCAACGTCTATGGCTGTTCTTGGGCATAGTGTTTTGAAGAGATGTAGCTGTGGCTGGGGTTTATGATAAAGATTGAATTGTTGTATAGTGTCTTGCCCTTTTCTTTGTACTCTTTGTTAGAGCATTTTAAACACAATATTTCCTTTTTCACGTTTGTGTTAGCGGTGAAATACCGGTGGCTAATACAGGAATACCAGCAATTATTCAGAAATCATTGCAAATATAACTCTTTTGGAGGGTGTCGAGGGTATGTGGTTGCTATGCAACATGTCTGCATAAGACAACACACTAGCAACACCATTAGTACTTGCTTTTAAAGTCAATTATGATCTTTTACTTGCACACTTCACAACGGCGGTATTTGTGCATTCATTATGGATACCATTTTGTCACACTGTTACCACACTGTTACTACACTACACTGTTAACGTAACGGTCCAATGTTCCAGGCAGTGTTACAGTGAGACCAGGGAGTTGTCAGGACAACTCCCTGGTGAGACCAGGATAGGTGCGGTTAACGTTAGTCACCGAAACAGACTAGAGTATGCCTGTAGCCTAACGAAGCAGTTATCAGTGACCCCACGTAATGTTATGATCAGTAGAAGAGCCCAATACATTTAAGGCGCATTCAGTAACGTCTGGCTGTCTAAGGGCGGGGTTTGGATTTTTCAAAGTTTGGTATAAGTGTTCGCCAAGCCAATTAATAGTGGAGCTCCGCTTAGGCCGTGTTTCGGGTTAGTCAATTTTTCGGAATTCCAAGACCCGCACTTGCACATCCACCAGTGTAACGATAGTCTTGGTCAAGACGTTTTTACACGTTATTTCTCACCAAAATTCAAAATAGAGGGCGGGCTTTAACTTGAGTACTTGCAGGGAGATTTGCTTCCGTAATAACGTCTTGGAGATATTGGCAAATGAGGGTCGTTTCCATATGTTAACTAGACAGGTTATAAACATGGATATTCATCACCTCACCAAACTCTGTCGGAAAATTCCCTATGATTGGCCTTGAGCCAAGGTACCGTGCTCATTTTGAGGCTCGGATTTGCGACATAATAATTAGTTTTTCAGTCTTGGAAATGAACAGACGAAATAGTACCACCTGCAGTTTTGTGATATCACACTTCGAAAAGGTTAGCTATCCTTTGAAGAGATATTTCTCCGTTTGGAATAAGTGTGTACAGGGCCGTCACCAGCTTTTTTCAAAGGGGGGGGGGGTGCGTTTTGAAACTAGAGCATGTGGATGAGGAAATTGTTGTGGACGAGGCCACGAAGTAGCAGAAGGGGCCCCTCTTACATGGTTGGGAGCTTTGAAATTTTTCAACTTAAAATGGCACAATCTGGTACATACCAAGAGTCTAAATTCAGGCGTAGGATCAACTGTTTCTGGGAGGGTGATTGATAAGACATATGAATGGTTAACTCACAAATAAATTTGACCCCTAACACAATTGCAACTGTATTAAGTATGAAACACTCACAGTTCAAAATTTAGTCGGTCCTAATTTGGTTCACTCCTCCAGTAATGAGTCTGTCCACGATTATGAACCAATGTCCTGACGAGGAATATAAACTTTAAACTGTTTTACACTAACACACAACTTGGATGAAATGACTGATTCCTGTAAAAAGAAATACTGGTACCTGGGCTAGACTATAACTAGGCCACGGTGTTGTTCTGCTAAATTTGCGAAGGATTCGGTAGCTTGTTAGGTAGTTAGGTAGAGTTTAACGGCCCAGTTCCAACCTATTGGTTCAAGTCGAGCCGGCCACCGCCTTTTTCTAGTTGTGGCCGCCTGGATTGTTTCCCCTACTCCATTGCTTATGCTGAGAATCACGTACAACGGCAGTAGGTTCCTTTTTTGAGTCTTTGGTATGACTCGCAGTGGCGTGGTCCAGGATGGAATTTCCGGGGGGGGGGGGGACTGGTACCTCCAAGGGTCAGGGGCGGCAAGACTATCTACGCGGAGGGCCACCAGCAGTTGGCGCGGAGCGAGCAAGAAAATTTTGGGTTTTACAAACCCTCCAGATGGCTGGAAACGGCACTTCTTACATGTTTTAAGCCGGTTGCGCCCAACCTTGAAACACGAATCTCATGTCTGCCACTTCTCAAATAGTGTGAATGAAAAATTAATTTATGAAAAATGATAATACATACACTTTTTGGGGACCCAAAATCTGGGTATTTCTGATCATGGCCTGGAGGATGAGACTGAAGGGAACCGGTATCTTCCTTTCTCTTGTGAAAAATTTTGATATTCAGAAGAATTTTAGATCGCAAATGCGGCAATATTTGAACAGATTTCAGCTTCTAACGGGAAACCAAAATTATTTGTGTCCCCCTCTGAGAAACTTTTTTGCATTATATTTGCTCCATGCAAAATGGTGCTATGTTTCGCAAAACTTTGAACTGATTATTGCCTACGTTTTTGAATTTCCTATTTGGGGAACATGAAAATTTTCAAAATCCTCATTTTTATTCTTTGTAGAGATTTTACACGTGACATACATACTACCAAAGAAACAATGTTTTCCGGTTTTCAGTGGTGTTGAAATGGAAAATGGTGCAGTATATGTTCAGTCATCGGTACATTATCTAGTCATAATTAAAATATCTCAAAATTAAAATCTCTCAACAAATTTAAACCGCAAATCCGAAGTAAGGATCATGGGGGAAACACATGAAATGCGGACCTTGTAGACATTTTACAAATCCGCCCGGACGCCAGTGCCAACTAGTAACTGAAAAGAGGACTTCTTGAAGAAATCGTTCTGCAGTAGCACTTGTCATGGGGAGGAGTGAGGCACGACATAGGCCTACTTGTTAGGGATGGATGGGAAAAATTATTCGAAGGCACCCTTACCCTTAAAGGGCCAATCCTCTCACCTCAAACCACAATTTTGGTAGGGTGTACTGGAATTCTCCATTGGCTCAGCTCCTTGATTGACATCTAATTCAAACAATGCAGAGAACCAAAGCTTTTATTACACAGCATGAACTGTACTGAGAGTGTTTTGTTTATAAACATTTACTTTTTTTTCCTTGAAGGAAAAACTTTATTAAAACTTTATTAAACTTTATTTATTTACTTTTTTTGAAGGAAATACTTCTTTTTTTTTTTTTGAAGGAACGCTTTATTTCAACCTTCAAATACAAATAAGCAAACAAGTATGTACAGAATTTGAAGGAAATACTTCAAAGTGTTTTCCGTTCAAACACTTTATTTTTTCTCAATTACTTCTCCAGGAGGCAAAAAACCTTGGGGACCTGAAGAAAATCGGGGGGGGGGGGGCTAGCCCACGCCACTGGTAACTCGACCTGGGAAGCGAACCCGGGCTTTCCGCGTGAGAGGCGGATACTCTTTTTTTTTTCTCTTTTATTGGGAGGCGAGCCCACTGGCTCACCTATTGTACAACACAAAGGCGGATACTCTTACCGTTAGACCAGGCTGATAACTCCCTGGTTAGACCAAGCACGCGGTCAGAAGGATTCGGAAGCGTAAAACGCCAACCCGTACTGCCACGAACTGACTATAACTGAGGCGAACTAAAACTGTGCTATGGCCTGCGATACTTCGAACTCGAAGCCTAGGCTGGGAGGAAGGTTGAGCGGAAATGACTGACGGAACTGCAGCCATGGATTTACAGACGCGAATAGTGATAGATCTCTCGAAGATACTTGTGAGATCGACGACGAGCTGAAACTTCGCCACGTGATAGTCTAGAAGTATTGAAACGTAGGAAAAACTTCCGTTTGGTCGTTCCATGCACAATTCCGACCGCATTAAAAAAAAAATCTCCACACCCGGCGGCGACGCCCCCCTTTTTTTGGCCTCCTTTTTTTTGGCGGGCAGGTCTGGAGGGGGGTGCGTTCGCACCCTCCGCACCCCCCTGGTGACGGCCCTGATTGTAGCTTTAGCCTATATCTTGATCACAGTGTGCGAAGGCTAGTCAGTCATTGTACTTGGCTGCATTCATATGTCAGTAGCGACGTTACTTCATTAAAGACTGGTGTAAGTGTAAAGTGTCCCATCCTAGTTCAATACACCATTAGCATACTATGTATTAAGAATGAGTGAGAAAGCCAAAATTTATGCTTCATAGTCGTAGACTTAGTGCTGCACAGGATGACATCCACTGGCAGGGTTGTTTAAAGGAAAGGAAAGGATTTTGCCGATGATAACCGAAGCCTCGAATGGTGACTTAACTCAAGCTATGCCCAGGGAAATACCCATATTGTAACATGATTATAGTATGAAATCAGTGGGGGGGGGGGGGCAGATGAAATTCCCAGGGTTCAATTTTCCCAAGATTCGTTGATTCATGTTTTGTTTGGTTTACGATAAAAAAGGGTTTCTTAATTCATAGGGTTCCCAGTCGAGCATCTCAGTGTAAGACCCAGTCAGAGTTTAATCTGTCAGTTGGGTCGGGGATCAGGGGGAACCTAGAAGGAGGGTGAATTCACCCTTTTCCTATTCATAAGAAATAACATAACATAACAGGTTAAAAGGCAAAGGAGTTGGTTTAAGTCCCATAAGTAAGTTGGATTTTTACGGTCCATGTTCCAATCAATTACTATTAGTTCAAGTACAGTCAAACCGGCCCTGGCTTTTTTTATTGCACTTTGTAGTCCTTAATTTAATATCAAGCAGCTATACCCAGTGACTATCTAAACTAGTTTAATATATCCATCACAGACGATATGGCAATGGAACTTGTCCAATATTTGTTAATGAAGAAAAAATTATCAGTATTTTGGTTTAAGGGACACCTATATGTTCGTCGTTACATGAATAAATAGCCTTAAGTTAACCCTTCAAGTAATTATACACCTTTAATAGGCTAGGGACTTGAAATAAGCCTTTGCCCCCAGAACCAACCTATAACTTTGGCTGCCAACTTGCAAAGGGCAGCATCAATTCAGACTTGGCTCTGGGCTTGGTTAATAAAAATAAAAAGTATATCCAGATTATTGTAAACCTACTGCATATCTGTACATATTGTACAGTGTATAGGCTACGTATCACCTGTCAAATGTTTAGACAATAACTTCTCACATTTTCTCGCTTTGTCACAACAGCAATCTGTAAGCCATTGGACACACAAAGTAGTACTAGCTTCTGTGTACAGAAATGAACGCCGAATTAGGACAACAGGCACTAGAGTATGGCACGCCAAAAGGCTCACCAAATATGAAGATGTTCTAAAAATATACGTTCATGTACTAAAATTACACGTTCATGTACTAAAATTACACGTTCATGTACCAAACATATACGATGATGTACTAACTTCATATGATCATGATGTAAATTTACACCATCATGTACTAAAACCATAAGTTCATCATGTTAAATGTTACGTTGTACATGTAAAATCACACGTTGTACATCTTAAAACACACGTTGTACATGTAAAAACGTAAGATCATCATGTTATTATTGTCTCTTCCGCACGCCATACAGAGTGAGCCTTTCGGCGTACCAGAAGTCCGCCAAAAGGCTCACCGAATTTGATGTAGTAAAAGTACACGTTCATGTACTAACTGCTTACGATCATGTACAAATTTCATACGTTCATGTACTGATTTCATACGTTCATGTACTGATTTCATACGATCATGTACTAAATGTCAGTACATGATCGTAAGAAATCAGTGCATGATCGTATGAAATCAGTAAAGGAACGTAAGCAAACAGTACATGAACGTATGAAATCTGTACATGATCGTAAGCAGTTGGTACATGAACGTGTACTTTTACTACATCAAATTCGGTGAGCCTTTTGGCGGACTTCTGGCACGCCGAAAGGCTCACTCTGTATGGCGTGCGGAAGAGACAATAATAACATGATGATCTTACGTTTTTACATGTACAACGTGTGTTTTAAGATGTACAACGTGTGCTTTTACATGTACAACGTAACATTTAACATGATGAACTTATGGTTTTAGTACATGATGGTGTAAATTTACATCATGATCATATGAAGTTAGTACATCATCGTATATGTTTGGTACATGAACGTGTAATTTTAGTACATGAACGTGTATTTTTAGAACATCATCATATTTGGTGAGCCTTTTGGCGTGCCATACTAGAGAAGTATAATTGTTCCCCCACACAGGTGGCTCTAGTCCTTTGGGTGCATGTAGAGACGAACTTGGACAATCAAGTGATGGTCTAATTAGTCGAACATTGGTTATGGTGCATTACCTTTAGTCTCTCAAATTCCTTGCTAACCTGTATCATGGGTGTTTTTACACTAAATTATTTCTTGATTCCATCAATTTCACTGAATATGAGGGTTTGAAACTCATGTAGATTAAATGAAAACGATTTAAGGCTGATGGACCTCATTAGTGGCTGCATACAGTCACTTTACACAAGCACCTATCGGATTTGTCCATATGGTAGGCCTGTCTGTAGACTTATTCTAATTGATTCCAACCAAAAAAGTGCGTGCAACTTTTGCACAAAGTGGTACCTCATGGAGTTTATTATCCAGCAAGATGTGTGTACCGTACAACTTCATCGAGAAAGAGCAGGTGAAGTGCTGTAATTCAGAACTCACACTTTGAGCACAAGTAAAAGAAGTTGGTAAAATGACTGATATACAAATCATTGACCAGAATGAAGTTGAAAGTTGAAGTACATACCTCAACAGGTATGAGAAATGTCAACGAGAACATTGTAAGAAAAGTATTGCCAGCGGAGATGCTTCCACTTTCTCAACAAACTGAAAAGTATGTGTAGCTGTAGTAATGTGCACTTAACTGTAAAGTAAAAATTTGATATGGTCATGTAGCTATGTTATACTAGTGTAATATCTCAATGAATTGGAAAGTTGTTGTGAAGTCTACTGTATTTCTGGAGACAAAACTTTAATGTTTTTAATTTTATTGAGCTGGTAATTGAACGCCCTGATATCCTGAATGGAATTATGATGTGTATACTTGGAGCTTATACACTGGCTTGGAGCTGTTACTTGATTGGCTGAGAAAGTGCAAACCCTTAGCAGCATGCCTTTGAGTTTGCAAAAGTCAAGCCATATGAAGTGGGATAGGAACACTGGTGCACTGATCTTGAAGTATATATACAATTCCCTGGCATAAATTAAAATTACTGGTTTTGGAATATATGTATACAGTTGTAAGTTATTGCAACATAACCATTTTTGGACAGATGCATTTAGTTATCTTGTTCATTTTTATGTTACTGAAGAAAATTTCTTGCATTGGGAGATCAACATCTTTATAATATGATATGAATTAAACGAACTTACTCTACACTGAAACCTGGCTTAGTAAGCTTAGTAAAAGATACCCAACGGTATAAGAATACCGTCAATGATGATCATATAGTGGGTTACAAGTGTCAGAGACATTGTGGGAAAACTTTGCTTGACCACCTTTGATGATTTTACATTTAAACTGGATTTTCTCAATTTGTGTGCACTACTGTAGAGTGGTATGTGTACTAAATGCATTGCAACTACACTATAGGCTTATAATTTTTCTATAAAATACGTTTGATTGTTCAAATGTTGTGTTATTCAGAAAAGTCACAGTTTTCTTTCTATATATTCCCGATTGGCACAGTCTGCTCCACATTTTCTTCTTTGTTTTTCTATTTCATGGTTCCTGCAGGTGATAAGTTTTGATCAACAGCCGGAACATTTTTTCTTTTTCTTTTTTCTTTTGTGAGGGTTCATATCATATGGCAATCTTTTTAACATAGCCTAATCTGGTTGGTGAGAAATTTGCGCGAGAAAGAAATTCAACTGAAATAAAATCAATGTGTTTGTCACACGGTATCCCCAAGTCCACTCATATCTGTAGAAGCTACTGAGATGGTTTGATTCAATCGTTCACTTTTAGACCTACAACAGCAAGAACAGCGGCAAAGAAATCATTGCAAGGGTGAATTTAGAAGTATATGTGTGATATACAGTTGTACTTTGTTTCTTAGCTTCCCCCACCCTATTCTTTAAAACTGCACCTGCCTTTAGTTAGCCGTCAAAAGAGTAGTATACCACATTCCATTCAAAGTGAGATTGCTCCAGGTCATATATTGACACTGCAGCTGCCAGTGTTTGTGTGATGATGAACAATTGCTAGTGCAAGGGACAAAACAGGTGGTTTCCATTGCAATTTGCTACCCAAATCTCCAGTTGCTAATAAATCGGACTTTCAAAAGATGCAGTAATTGGTAATACTAATGATTCATGAAAGAATTGCATGCTGACTTTTTGCCTGTCATTACACTAACAACACTATTTCATCCCTTGAACTTCAAACTTTACTGTATGATGCAGCCAGTGGAAGTGGAGCAATTCAGCAATATCCATAATGTTTCAATGCAGTCAAAACCACTGGCCAAAAATGTACTTCAGCTACCATTCAGACTGCATTTAGAACCATACAAACTTCTGTCATATGTAATGAAGGCTGGGATTAAAGCCCCTGCAAAATTTCTCACCATGTGATATAAGTAACTACCATGATACTCTTCGGAATGTTTCACCCCTGATTTTTTTTTTGCACCATAGATCCATAATAAACAGTCAAACGTTCGTTGTTGCATTATATTACTGTGCTGTATATGTATATTACTGTTACTGTATATATTACACACTGTAAGCAACGAAATTTAGTCGTTGCAGAGGCCAGTCGATATAGTTGGTTCCCTTCATTTTTGATGGGGAAATGCTCAGAAAATAAAGGGAAATTTAATACTTCCTTGCCAAAGTCTCGAAGACCCTAATACAGAGCTGAGAATTTCGGAAGGTAATAAAGGGCGTACTCAAAAACAGTAGTAAATGTTGTATAGTTTTATCAAGTAGTATTAGGGTCTTGACCAAGACTAGTGTAACGATTATTTCGAGGCTGATTTCATAGATACTGTAATATTCTCCACTTAAAGTACTTATAATCCCTTCACAAAATGCGTTGTTCTGATGCTATTTTCTTCAGTTTACAAAACTTTGTAGTGAACACACTTACCACGTTCAACCATATTTGTTTAGATACTTTCCAAACAGTTAAACGATGGTTATCTGCAAAGTACTAAACTGTAGGCGCGGTACTGTCGTAGTGCATACGCTGTAGTTATTAGTTGAATTACTGTGGTTGTATTATACATAGGACGTATGGTACAACAGAACCAGTTCATAAAGAGAATGTGTTCCTGAATAAAACTCTTTCAGGTAGAAGTAGCCATTTTGTTGTTCACCCGGAAACATAAAACTTAACTAGATAGGTCGTTTGTGCAAGCGGATACATATCGAAGCCACAGTGTCTGAAAATGGTATGAGGAGAAGCTTGAATTCAAGCAGTAGGTAGGTAAACATTTTTCAGGGGTGGGGGAAGCGAACACTAATTTTTTTTTTTTTTTGAAGTGTAAACAACATTCCGATAGGTACTTCTCACAGTGCGAAGCGCGCCGAAATTTTTGCCCTTTTAAAACAAATGTTTGAAAATATGGAGCTTGAATTGCAGAAAATTTTGGATCCTGGGATTCTTGTATAAGAAACTTTGTAAAGTTTGGTACTTAATAGTTCGGGAACTACCAAAGAATCTGTATTTCTTATTGGCAAATCTGGGATCCCACGATGACAACAGATCGTTGTTGATACACAAAGTTGTCTACGGCCTACAAATTGAGTCTCTCCGACGGCATTAAAAAATCAACAGTTTATATTGGAGAAGTTATGAAATTTGTTCTTTAGCTGCAAATTTCAATTGATGATCTGATCTGGAGATTTTGTCTTTTCAAGTGCTCGGAGAAATTTACCACGCTGATTTTTTCAGCAAACTCTCCTTCATTAGGAACAACAAATTGTGGAGAGTTTTGTACTTGTGAAACAAATAATTACAAACATGGAGCTTATATTCGCGAGAATTTGGAATTTAATGGAAGAAGAGTTTAAGAAAACCAAGCTGAAGTTGACTGGTGTCAAAAAAAATTTATTTTTTATTCTGTTTGTAGAGTCAGAAGCAACCCATGCCCCTTGTAGCAAAGTCACTGAATACAAGGTTGGATCAACAAATTGTGGTCGAGTTATAAAGTTATTTAAATACATTCTAACTGTAAACTCGTTCAAAAAGCCTAAATCTTTGTTGAGACCCCTTTAAGGGAAAAATTGGTTTAATCTCCGTAGCATTTCGTTTATTATCGTTCCTGACGTGATATTTGCTTATTTATATAATCATACATACTATATTTTTTTCTTTCCCGCTGTTCTTGCTGTTGTATGTATTCTCTTATCTTCCAGCTCCTCTCGCAAGTGCTCTCGTCAATGAATTCGGTGGTCGTTCAGTAGGCATCTTAGGAAGCATTTTCGTAGCCGGTGGTCACTTGTTTTTAGCATTTGTGTCGACCGTATCAGTTTGGGGATTGATTGCATCCATCGTATTATCAGGTACAACGTTCTTCATATTTGCGTCTTGCCTGAACCGTAATATTTAGTCACCTCATCTTAATAAAACGCATGATATATTGCATAAGCAATCGATTTATGCTAAGTTTCTTTTAAAATCTACCAAGCACAGGTTCAGGCTTTGGCTTGCTGAACATAGTGACGGTCGTACCTCTAAAAGAACAATTCATGGACTCGTATCGGCATGCATTTTCTGTGACCCTCTTGGCGTCCAGCGTAGGTGTTGCCGTGTTACCACTACTCTTAGACAAGCTCCTCAGAACCTTTAAGAGATTGGAGGCGATGGTTATCTTCGGATCTTTGTCTTGGACCTTAGTGTCCATCGGTATTTTTATTCCAGTTCTCCCGGTGAGCGAATATGATCCGACTTCACATGTAGAAAATGGTCGCATCGAAGTTATTGAATCGGAGCAAACTCCGTTGAATTCCAAACACACAATTCCTGAGGGCAGAACAAGCAATAAGGAAGGACGAACTGGATGCAGTGACATGGACAGTAAAAAACAAATTGAGGAAAAGGAGAACCTCATTCCGGATGAGGAGAATATACTGTCAAGATTACAGTCCTTGTTACACCATCATCTAGATATTTTATATCTGGGTTGTATTTATGGCATCTACATTGCAAATTTTTGCAGTTGGTCAATTTTCCTTGTTCCATATGGAGAATTTCTGGGACTTGAACCTAAAAAGGCAGTGTGGTTGTCTACTATTGGTGGTGTCGCAGCCTTCCTCGGTCGGTTGTTTTCTGCTCTACTGAACTACTGCGAAAATGTTAATATGAAACTATTGTTGGGTAGCTTTGCTCTCATGGTGGCCATCAGCTATACCATCAGTCTCATAGTGAAAAGTTTTCCAATTTTATTAATGGTGGCCTTCTTCAGTGGATTTGGTCTTGCAATTCAGGGCAACCTTTGTACGTCGAATCTTCCGATGTGGGTATGTGATGATCATTTTAAGAGTGCAATCATCTTTCTCTACACTGTTGGAGGATTTATGGCTGAATTTGGAGGCATCGCATCAGGTAAGCACTTTTGTCGCACGTTCATAAAAAATTTAAGTGTTGTTTTATCTCTTGAGTAATAGAATTACTCAGTGAACCATTAAGTCAGAATGCTTCAGCTCATTTAGGGTCCAAGGTAGCAAACCGATATAAGTTCCATGACAGATACAACAAGGTTGTCCCGTATTTTCCAAAATACCAATTGTTTTCGTTGGTCCCAGGACTATCCCGCATGTTATGGGATAAACCATTCGACCCTAATTAATCTGGGGTACAAAGTCATATTGGTTCTCATAAAAGTCCCGTACGGGAATTTTTCTGGATAATGCTTGTTTGTATCTGACAGAAGGGTAGTCAGAACTTAGTGTCTTATACTACGTTTTAACAGACGTCATTGCTTGCCTTGCGGTTCATCCTAACTTTATCTATATAAGATCTCGATATATGTGCATTTCGATGACCCATCTGCGTATAGGCTAAAGAGACACGTTAAAGCCATCTATTTATTTATCATTTACATTCTATCATAATGTGATTTCACATCGTTGGTATTTTAGATCACATTACGAGACCTACTATGTTTATTTTGTTTCGTCCATGCCTTGTCACTTATTTCTTTTTATTTTGTAACCTTATATTGATGGGGAAGTAGATAATGTCCCAATCTCCAACTCATTCTTAGAGCTTAGTCAGCTTCTTCCCAAAAGTTCAAAGCCCCCCAAATTCCTTTCTTCTGCATGCTGTTATGTTGTTTTTCCAAAAACAACACAGACACCCCGTCACATTAAGAGCGTTGTGGGTTGAAACTTGTATACGATTTTTTCATGATCTGTTCCACGTGCAATCTAAACTTTCGTTGTGTTCACATTACGTGGAAAGCAATTAAAAGGAAACATCAAGTCGAAAATTTCAAATGAATTCCAACATTCCAAATCCCATCATGGTAGGACATTCCAAGGTTGAGATATAAAGTGTTGAAATTTATTTAGTCCATTTGAATGGTAAATTGCGCAAGCATTTGTGATGTAATTGTTGTACGACTCAAGTTACAGTCTTTGTATATCTTTATTTTTCTAAAAGTTGCTGCACCTTGCACCAGGATGTGATTCCATGATTACTATCATGGGATGATGTAATTAAGCCGTCTCTGTGCAATATACCATGCAAGCAAACAGGGATCGTTCAAAGCAGGGGTGGCGCCAGGATTTCCCCTACGGGGGGGGGGTCAAGCTCATGACATGGGCCAGTATTTCAAGGCCCGACAAAGTCTTTCAATTAGTCCCGGTGTGACGCGTCTTGGCAGATTTTGGGGCTTTCTTATTAAAAAATACTTTAAAATCTGGAGTCTATTTTGAAGAAAATTTTTTAAATTTTTGAAAGAAATTTGGCTGTTGTAAGGACCGTTAAAATTTTTGGGTTTATATTGAAGAATATGTCCTTCATAAGCATTGGCGGAGCTAGGGATTTCGGTCAGAGGGGCAAAAATGGTCTCCAGGGGCGCTTCAAATGAGTTATTTTTTTTATATTAAAACATGGTTAAATGTTTTACCAATGGGCCTTGCAGAGGAAAACTCTAGAGAGGGTGGGGACAAAATTCTTTTAGGGGGAAAGCTCCGTGCCACCATGATTTGGTGCGGAGCGCAAGAAAATTTTGGCCCAAAATGCCTCTCATATCGATGGAAATGGCATTTCTAAAGCCTATTAACCGCATACAAACAGGGAAAACACTGAGTGAACTGTTAAGAAATATTGATGTTAATTTTTCGTCGTCCTTTTCTTAAAGCTTTCTTCGTTTTCTCAGGTTTTTTATTTTCCAGGAGAGGGCAAGTTCTCCCCCTTGCCTCTACCTGCGGACGTCCATGTTTCTATTCTTCTCTTTCACATTCTAGTACGAAGGCGGTCATTACATTTTGTGTTGTTGTCAGGTCTCGTTTTAAGATTTTAATGTAATAATGGGCCACTTTGTGAAGATAACGAATAAACCTGCCATAGCCAAATAGCAGACAATCTTACAGGGAAAAGTTATGGAAATTAATCATCGTTAGGTGTACAGTTTTGGTATCTGGAAATCAAGATGTGTACTCGAAGGAACATTAATTGACGTAATTTACATCATGTGACCACTATGAGAAAGCCATTTTTAAAATACACTGCAAGAAATAGCCGAGACAAAAGGTCTTCTTGGCTCTCTAGATGCCGAATTCATAATATAAAAAAGTAGCCTTCATCTATAAGCTTATAAGATGCAATTTTTTGAGATCACGAAAGTACAGAAATGAACATTTCCATGGGATTATCGTGCAGTGTCAGAAATAGCCATTTATGATGAGAATGGTCACTTGAAGAAAAGCAAAATGAAAACTGCTAATGAAAACTCTTTAACCATTTACACTTTGATAACAGCCTTGTTTTATTTAATCCTGAATGTTCTGTACAAATGATTTTGAAAAATGTTGTGGAAACTATTTTGGTATCTTTATAAACTCTTTTTTGTCTATGTTGATTATTATCGCCGACAACAAGAGGGATATTTGCGCTACAATTATTGTTGCGCACTGTGTAACATCTTTTATTGGCCGGGAGGGTAATTTTGTGTCAGTCTGTATATTTGATAAGTTTATAATCACGCTGGATGTGGAAGCAATTAATTTAGCACAGCAACAACATTCATTATGGCTTCATTATGGCTTTTAAAACATGAAGATACGGTTCGGCAAAACCTATCGATACATGACAGAAGATGACCCTTTTCATCAGAATAAAGTGAAGAAAGTACAGTTACTGGTGACTGTCTGAGCATTTTCTTATCCGGGCCTTAAAACAACGCTATCACTGTAAATTATATCTTTTGCTGATAATGGTGCAAGTTTGATGTATGTTGAAAACGTAAAAGGGGCGCCGACAGACGATTTTGGTCCGTCGAGGGGGGGGGGGGGGCGACCGTCTTCTCTGACCATATTGCAGCTCTGCCACTGTTCATAATGGCAAAATACAAGAGGTTATGTAGGCGACAGCTGAAATTCTTTGGGGGTTACGCATTTAATCGTACTTGACCTACGTACTAAGGCTTCAAGACGAGACTAGAGGTTTACCCGGAGAGTTTTTCACTTTTTAAACGAAGATTTGAAAATAAAAAGATTATTATAATGGAGAAATTTTGGAATTAAATGAAAGAAAATTGCTCTTTTTGATAATATTATAGTAATATGCCTTTCAAGAGCGAAATAAGGTAGAATTTGGGCTTGATTAGAGTTGGCTTTTGTTACTTTTGTGCGGAGTATCCATCAAAACTGGAAAAGTTGGCCAATTTAACAATCTGAAGCTTATATTGGAGAAAAAGTTTAATTTTATGACAGATTTTGGGGTTTCATGGAAGAATCTGATCTTCTCACAAGAAAATAAAGTGAGGGGTGATTTGTATTTTTGAGGGGGGGGGGGGATACTGAATATCATCATGCAGATTAAGGCCCTCGGACCATATTGGAAACTTTTCCCGGGGAAGAAGTTTGGCTTCCCGTATATTTAATGTTAACATTTAATATTAATACATTGACATAGACATGCGGGACTGCTTTACTTTGGGAGGGACAGAACTGTTTCTGTCCAAAAAATGTAATCCTTCCCGAAAGACTATCTATACAGGCGGGTGAGGAAATTTTTGAAAAATTGAGAACCCTCAGAGAACAGGAAGTTGCATTTCCGGGGCTGGTAACTAAAAACAAAGCAGTTATTATTTTGACCTTTCTTTCGCAATAAAATTTTCACTTCAAGATACTGCCCCAAATCAAAGACTAATTTGAAAGCATGCATTGTAATCTGTTCGACCAAAACACTATCCAAGCGGAGCGCCACCGTCAGTTGGCGCGGAGCGTACAGAAAATTGTTTAGAAAAACTAAGCTCTCAAACAGCCGGAAGAGGCATTTCCCAGACTTGTAACTAGAAGCAGTCGTTATATTTAGCTTTCATTTGATATGAAAGTTTCACTTCAATAGAAAAACCCAACTTGCTAAGTGATCAGAAAATTATCAGATAAAATGTACTGCTACAATTATATGTAATGTTTTTGTCTCTTGTCGGGTGAAAACTGTGCAACGGAATTGAAAACATACCAGTTTTTTTACTCTATTAAGAATTTTTGTTTTATTCAATTGCAAGGTTCACTAAATAGATGAGATTTCCTACGTGACTACCCGAACTCCAGACTAAAAATGATTTTACTTCCAACGTATTTGAAAATATGCCAAGTTACAAGGTGGCTTTAAATGAATTTGTGGACAGGCTATTTGGGAGACATTCTCACACTATATCATTATGTGTAGCTGACAACGGCCTCGCCAATTTCCATTACCTTTGCTAGAACTCGGATGAGAGGGGAAGGCCAAATTTCAGACCATTGGGCACTGCAAGCACATAAACAACCTCTACTCCGTTTTTGCTAGGAAAATTCGAAATTGTGAGTTCCTTGAAGAATATTGTCTTTTAAAAAGCAAAATCAACAAGATCGCTCGGGTGACTGAAGTTTGTCAGGCACGCATCTTTTATCGTGGGCCTGTAAATGAAGGCTCCACCGTGCGATGAAGTTGGATATTTTTTCAACAGTAGGAGTGGGTGCAGCCTTCCCCCACGGGGCATGACCTTGCGGAAATGGAATGAGGGACAGCAGAGCTAGGAAGAAGTGATTAAAACCGATTCACATAAACATTATCAAAAAGCGTTACAAAAGAAAAAAACTGGTTCACAAGAGAAAAAGAACCGTTCGTGATCATCCATCCAGTAACTTCAGTCCTTTACCTTTATCTTTAGGCCTCCTCAAAGGATATTGTCGTCCTTCCCCCACGTGAGAGGAGGTAGGACAAGGTACATAGAACAAGGTATAACAGAGCTACAGAGAAGTGTTTGAAAATCGATTTCAATATGTATTAAAATAGCATTTCAAAACAAAAATATGTTCAAGATCACCCATCCACTAACTTCAGTCCTTGCAGGATTTTTTTGTTAAAATTTTTATTATTTTTAGGGCTTCCCGACGAAACCGCCTACCTTCCTCGATGGGGGGGGGGGAGGGGAGGGGTAGGTGCAGTGTTCACCGAGGGGGGTGGCCCCTCGGTCCCCCGCTGGAGCCACCCCTGTTTCAAGGCGATGAAAGTATTTTTAATCTCAAGGTAAGCAAAACAGGTGTGATTTGTACAACAAGAAAGTCACAAAATTATTGCTCAATTGATATACTTTGTTTTATGTAAATACATTACAACATTTTGTATCTCAACAATGCAATGAGCCAGTGCAATGCGAGTTGAATAAATAAGGTTGATTTTGCAACATGTAAAATATACATTTTTCAAATTTCAGACCAAGGTACACTTTAACAAATACTTTGACCGGAATGTTAGCTAACGCCAATATTACATAACTTGTGGTTAATTTGTATAGTTATTAATGTCAACAGATTAATTAGGTGTGGAATCTGACTATATTAAGTGTGCTTGTGTGTGTGTGTGTGTGTGTGTGTGTGTGTGTGTTTATTGAGCTTTATTTTCTCTCTGAGGTGATAAGATGTATTCATTTAGAAAAGGACGATGTTTCAAAAAGTTGAAAGGAAAGTTTCTTCATGGATATTGTTGACATATTTTCAGGCAGAACACTTGTGTGTTTAAACAAACTTAATCGGGGTAAGACAAAGAAACGAAATGTTTAAGTTTTTGTTTAACAACGTCTCTTTCAGGTGGTGTTATCGATTTAACTGGCTCTCATCATAGTGCGTTTACTATGGCAACTGCACTTAGTTTGCTACAGTTCTTCCTGTCGGTTATTTGGTCAACAACTTCGTGTAAGACAAAGACTGACTATTGACAGAGGCGGATCCAGTTTTTCTCTAGGAAAGCAGGAGGGGTTTGACGGTGGCTTCTGGAAGAGTAATGGCCGTCCCGATGAAAGATATAAAGGAGACACCCTCTCCTTTTTGGAAAAATTTGAACTAAGGATTGGCCATTTCTTCAACCTAGTCATGCAAACGTTAATATTCAATGTCTTTTTTATTTTAATTATTAATTTTTTGGTAAAGAATACAAAACCAAAGCTCTGTTTCAAAACCTTATCATCCATGTCGAGATTTCTTAATTTGGAGGGCAAAATTTGCGAAAATATTGCCATTTGGGCCATTAGTGTGACCAAAGTCTTGAGGAGCTAAGGCATTGAAATGTCCTCCACGACAAAAAATATTGCACTCAGCAGGACTTGGTGCACATTTAAAATAGTGCTGTCATTCCAATGTGCGAGATAAAAAATAATAATGATTTTGATAGGGTTTAATTACAGCCAATCTACATTACATACCTTGAATGAGGTGGTGGATAACACTGGAAACTTGGTCAGTTAGGGAGATAACCCCCTTTTTTTTGGGGGGGGGGGGGAATGAGGTTTCCTCAGATCGGGGAAAATGTACCTGTCTCCGGATAGTGCGAATATTTATGAGTACTCAGTATCCACCCTTCACAGTCATAGATTTATTTATTAAATGTGTGTGTCTGTGTTTTTTTTCTGTTTAACATAGTTTAGACACAAAGGGAAAAATAACAAAGGACGTTCAACAATATATTTACAAACAAAAATGATTTGGCACACCTTTATAAGGCAAAAACTGCACAAAATTTGCGACTGTCTCGAGTTAATAAATGACGGAAGCTTGGAAAAAAGAACATAGCAAAGTTGCTTGTTATCTCAAAATCAGTAATGAACAACCAAACATAGCAAAACTTTTTCCCCGATCAGCAGGGATTTTTAAACTGCCTGGAATTTCTCTTTCCTAAAATCAATGAAAATTGTAAGGTTGTTTCGACCGTTATCTCCGTTGAAATTGCACGGTAAAAGAGCTATTCATAGTGGGATATATTTGAAAATGGCGCCACCCATGGCAAAATATTCCCCCGATCGGGAGAAAATTGGTTTCCCCCGAAAGCGGCTAACCCCCGAATTGTTGGATATATTCTCTTTGGCTGTAGCGATGCTCTGGAAAGGATACTGTTTGACAGTATATGCTTTCGATGCTTTCTCTTCCATATCGTTTGTGTGCATGAATTTACTTAAACTTCACAGCGTTCTACAGACTGAGGCATATCCAGGAAATTTCAAAAAACATTTTGAGTGATTTCGTTCCTGGGAAGAAGGTTTTAAGAGTGAGGAAATTATTTCTTCCTTTTTCTTCCTTTTGAAAATTTGGGATTAAAAAAGTGGGCTGGGATGCACAATGACGAGTGCAGTATACTATCTTTTTTAAGAATACCTCTTCAAGCTTCTGTAACAATAATTTTTCACTCAATTATTTTAGCATAACAAGACTATAACTGCGTGGTCTACTTCGAATATGTATGAAATACAATGTTAAGTAATGCAGTGTAGTATTCAAGTCCTAAAATGTTATTAAAATACCTCGATGAGAAATACGATTCAATCTGTGAGACTTCATTTTTGCTTCAAATCAGTCTGTCGTGCCTGTTTTGTTTTTCCTTTTTAACTATTCAGGTGATGTGGTCCTTTTTCAATATCATGTAATTTGTGAATGCAAAAAGAAAATGTATATTCGTGACCGACTAACAACCGGGGCTAGTTTTGCCGGGGCAAATTTAGCTCGTTAGACTGGTGTTAATAGTTCCCTCCAATTTTTCATTATGGAAAATGTTTTTCTAACCCGGCATTTTCGTGCAACGGAGGATTTTTCGAAATGGATATTTTCGCGATGTTACAGGAAGGGGCTCCTTACAATGACCCATTAAGATGTTTTGTGTGTAAAAACATCGGATAGATAGACAGAGAGAAAGACACATCGGCAATCAACAGGGACTACCTAAGTCTTTGGTGAAAGGGGGAACAGCGGTTCATCGTCCTAATTGCTGACCACGGTCCTGGAGGAGAGAAATAGGTTTAGTGGGTGCCCTGTGAGCTTACGCGAAAATGTCGCTTAATTGTTTGTTGTTTTTTATTCTAGAGCTACCCTCTAAAAAGTGATTACCCAACCTGGGCAAAAAATTACCCAACCGTTGGTTCCGTATTCCCTCTGATCGGAATTGGGTAAAAAATGCCCCACTCAGAGGGTTAAGCGTTTTACTCATAAGCTGGGCAAAAGAAATTACCCAGCCATTTCACCCAACTACTTTTGCCCAACAAATGGTTAAAATTTGTACCAACACGTTTGTCTAACAGCTGTACTGTCGGGTGCTTGTTTGGATTTCAATATAACCTAATATATAGTTATATGATTTGGATAAGACGGGGATTTAACAAAGTACCCTAACACGTACACCGTTTTTCCTCCAAGAGTGGTTTCCCCTCGACTCTCTGGCGAAGAACCAAGGGGCGAAAAGCAAATATTTATTCCCGGAGGAGTTATGCTCTCTTAAGGAGTTAAACGTCCCAAATGGGCAAGTACGCGCTCAAAGGGGCAAACGCGTGGTCCTGCTCTAGACTGGCTGAATAGAACAGTCATCCAAGAGTGATATTTTTTCCAAAGTCCTCCCGACCCACTGGCAAAGGGTCGTTCGGCGAAACCAAACTTGATATACGTCTACTTAAGAACAACACTTGACCAACCTCAAGGCCTTCAGACCATTTACGTTACTGGTCTGCCAGTGGTTCTTTTTAAAACGTACATAGAAACAGGCACGTATGAACAAATAGACCTAACTCAACCCTGCCGGAGGAAAACACAAATGCTAACCATCAACTATCCACACACTGTCACAAAGGGGAACGACACACCACCCCACCCCAATACCTGAACAACCCGTCAACTCATCCACACCCGTTACCAGCAACAACCTTTTCTAAAAGTCCCCTCGACTCTCTGGCGAAGAGCCACGGGGCGAAAACCAAAAATTTACTCCCGGAGGAGTTCTGCTCCCTCAAGGAGCTAAACGTCCCAAATGGACAAGTACGCCCTCCAAAGGGCAAACAGGTGTGGCCCTGCTCTAGACTGGCTGAATAGAACAGAAGCCACACCCTGGATGCAGTTTAACGTCATGCCCAGGACCCCAGCAACAACCACCTTTTTTCTAAAAGTCCCCTCGACTCTCTGGCGAAGAGTCAAGGGGGCGAAAACCAAACATTTACTCCCGGAGGAGTTCTGCTCCCTTAACGAGCTATACGTCCCAAAAGGGCAAGTACGCCCTCTAAAAGGGCAAACATGTGTGGTCCTGCTCTAGACTGGCTGAATAGAACAGAAGCCACACCCTGGATGCAGCAACAACCACCGCGTCACATCAAACCCCAAACAACAAAAACCAAGAACACCACGCCCGAAGGCCACAAACTTTGTATTTCTTCTCCCTTGATGACGTAGTAGTGAAAACTTTGTTTTTCTATAACCGCCATTTCTCTTTCAGTAATATCGTCTAGATTTTTACTGCTATTCTACCGTTGGCCTTTTATTTACCAACTACAACCTTATTCAACCATGAGATCTTCTAATTAACCACTTTTATTACATTAATTATCAGCAAAACTCAACTGATCTTTATCTATTCATCTGTTTGGTCAATTACATTTTAACCCAACTGTTGGGTACTTTGAAACTTGCCCAACATCTTTTAACAACACCTGGATTTTACCCAATCTTAATTTGCCCAACAATATGGATACAGTTGTTTACCCATTTGTTAGGCAATAATTTGCCCATGTTGGGCATTTTGTATTTTGCCCAACGCTTTTTACCCAACAGTTTTTGGAGTGTATGCCCTTAACCTTCGATTTATCAATGTATTATAATCCATTGTTTGACGAAAAACGAAATATGATGTGCAAACCTGCCGGAGAAACCAATTTGGGTGCAAATGATTTTAGAAGTCTTATCCTGCTGCCCTTACGAAAATGTTGCTTAAAAAAGAGGAGCCTAGGTGGGAAATGGAGGTAGACTTTGAAGGTTTGTCGTAAAGATTCCTCTGCTGTGGTTGTTCCCTGATTTTTTTTGTAATGCTGATTCCCCTTTCCAATGGCTGAGTGGTTGTTTAATTGTAAATCATTTTACACTCGTCTTTTCAGGCAATTGAGGTGTCAATTCTCGCTCAAAATTACCAATACTTCAGAAAATTGCAAAAAAAGATTTTCTGCTTCTCTAAATTTTCTTTCCCTGAGATCTACGAAATGGCAGAAAAAAATCATCAAAATTTGACCTCTGTAAAATGGGTACAATACAAAATGGTCACCTAATAGTAATAGCTTTATGTTACTCTGAATTAGGAACTAAATAAATTTTAAAAATTGAGTACTTTCTATCCACACAGTGACCGACCTTCTCAAGATACACTACGACAGTGTCCGTTCAGTGAGGTGTAACGGTGTAACGGATAGGCTAGGGCAGTGACGGAGCGTCCATATGGTTAGGGGTATCACAACCAGTCACTGCCTGTACCTTGCCTTGCCTTTCAGAGATTTTTAACATCATGCTGTAAATGACCTCCTCTCCAAAATTCCCTAGTTTCGCCATTGGGATAGGGTTAGTTTCAGGGGCTATTGGTAATTTACGAGTGAGGGTTAGGGATAGGGTCAGGGTTAGGGATAAGGGGTGAAATTAGGGAGCAGTGTGGATTTACTTAACCCTAATGCATAAACCTATCCAATATTCAGTGATGTTAATAAAATCTCATTGATTGGAAGGGGAACCAGGGGTAAGAAATGTTAGAAGGCAAAAATATCCGGACACAGGGAAAACCGAACGCTTATCGCGTTCCCATGTTGGTATAGACAAGGGCAAAGCTCTAGTGGGTTTCAGGGGTTACTTGAGAAAGTTAAGTCGCCTATTCAAGTTTAACCTTTGTTTAAAATATTAGAGAGTTGTTGTCAAATCTTACCAATGATAGCTTTGCGGCGGCAATTTTAGAGAGCCTTTTTTGCCCAAGGTGGTGGCGACAATCTACGGATAGGATGTGGGCGTATCATGCGATACCCATGTGTATAGGAAGTCCGAGGATTTACCTAACATTTTGCGGCAACCTTTCGGTTCAATAGTTGCTTATGATATTTATCCGCTTCAATTTTCGAAATGCAGTTGGCTAATGGACCAGCAGTTGATAACGATTGGTCAGTGTGAGACCTGTGTAGACGGTGCCTCGTTCTCTCTTTACAACCAGTACAGCGAGCACAAATTTTGGGAAAGAACCAAAATCAACATCCATAAATTCCTGTCATAAACTTAATAATGTGCTGGGTATGAATTTTATCGAAGGTTGATTCCAATGACCAAATTATGTCGATTCCATTTGTTCTGTTCATAAAACGGTGCAGTTTCGTCCAAAGCAAACTCTGACATTGTTTGCAGCTTGGGCTTCGGCTACAATGTTGGAAATTGATTCTACTAGGGCTTCAAGTAAATTGGATCTTTTATCTCATTTATCATTTTAATTTCCTCCAGATAACTGCGCACATCAATTAAAAAAAGAATCTTTGCGATGTTTTAACCTTTTGTAGGTTTTTTTAGACAATGATTATTTCGGACGTTTTTAAAAATACGTGAAGTTCTCCGACTGAACGTGACATAAGATAGTGGCACTGCCTACCCTTTTCACCGGCACTCTCATGGTAGCAATGGATGTAGGTGTTAGAAGGCTTTCTTGGATGTACACCGTTAAAAAATTTCTCTGTAAATTTGCATAATTTTTATGGCAAATTTTTTTCCAACCAAATAATGTTTTTTCTACAGCCAGACTGTAATCGTGAAAAAACATCAAGGGTTTGTTTTTTCTTTACAGTTTTTGCATGTGAATTAGTTTACAAAAGTCTACTGTAAAATCGAATTGCTGAATTGTTCTGTTTTGTTTACCTTAATTTTATGTGAATTTACAGCCTACTGTTTTCATTCCCGACGTTTTAATATTTATTATAATATCGCTTTTTTACCTTTCATATGTTATTACGTAAAATACACTTCACCATTACGTAGATCAGGTATCTGCTTATCAACGTAATGTGTCGTTACGAAGTTGTTTTTAATCAAAACACATTGAGGATGCTTATATTTGTCAAGTAGACTGCTATCTCTAGGAACTTTGTAATTGGAAAGTCACATTTTTTGTACAATATAATAATTGTTTTTTAAAATAAATATGACAAAGAATGCAAATACATTGGTTGCAAACATTTCCAGACAAGGTAAACAATAAGTTTATCACTTCCTGATTAAAAACGCCAAAGGAGATATTATTCAAAGCAACAACAATCCTTTTGTTAGGAAAATGCCTACAAAATAAGCTCCACCCATTTATGCAAAATGATTTACGTCATAAAGTGGTAAATTTACAGACTCTTTCAAGTAAATATGTGAAACGTTTTTAATTTTCTCCGATCAAGTGCATGAGCGCCTGTGGAGGTGATTTGACATCAGTATACCAATTGTCAGTGCTCTGAAATTAGGGCCTTACAATTTCTTTTTACTTAAAAATGTGTGACAAAAAAAAAAAACAGTTGTATGATATTTATAACTAAGAACGTAATAACTAAGTATGCTTTTATAATAAATGTAAGTTAATTTTCAAATAGGGCCATAAATTTGCCAAAAATGTTTTTTTTAACTGAAACTTCGCAGAACGATGCATGTTATATATTGAAAATTTTTTGGCTATTTCTTATTTGCTTGTTTGGACTTATTTTTGTTTCTTTTTCAGCTTAAAAACAAAATGAATGTTTGTTAAATGACAGTATATTTATGTGAAATCAGAAAAATACAAAATACTGTTAAAATTTCTAAAAATTTGCAGAAAAAGTTTTACAAAGCAGTAAAATTTGGTTAAAAAAGCAGACAGATATGGTTGTTCAAATAAACAGTAAATACATGTTAAACAACCTTTTTTTTATTGTAGCAATACAAAGTGTATGTAAAGATACAGAAAATCTCTATTAAAAGTAAAATACAAAACGTTTAAGTCAAAAAAGTCGGTAAATTTACAGAAATTTTTAACAGTGTAGGAAGAGAAACGACACCCAAACTATTTCAAGCTCACTCCAATTTAGTGTCAATTTTATGATATTCTATCATTTTATTAAAATGGCGGTTGGCAGCCTTTTGGAATTTTCTTTTCAAACCACCTTTTCCCCTGTCTGATTTTGACAGAATTTTTCTGTTATTTTCTACATTCAAACGGATGGAAAACGACTGAAGGATGTTATATTTTTTTAGATCGAAACGTTAAGTTGACCCATATAGTGCGTACACCACTATACTTCTGCTAGGATTCGCTAAGCCAAGCTCTCTAAAAGTAGGCAGCATTTCAAAACTCAATGTTGCCAACGAACTGTCAAGACCACGGGGGAAAGAACAATATAAGGCGCAAAATGCCCACAAAAACTTTACCTTTCCAATAAGAAAAAACATGTTCGTAGCTAATGGCGGAAAAGACTTTAGATTAGGGAAATTTGGGATGTTTAATAGGTCAATTTGAAAATTTTGGGGACCATTAGTTTTCTTTGTATTCAGGAAACGTGATATTTTTATTGACGACAAAGCATGGTTGAGGTTACAGATATCTTCTTTGGCGTACAATGAGGCTCTCGTACAAAATCTGACTATTTTCTACAACCCATTGCCAATTTTAGGCACGTATTCAAAAATCGGTAGCTGTTCCGGAGAATATTTCTGAAAGAACTTTAAATATAACGTAGGGGAAATTGGCATTGTGTTGATATTTGGCAGATATTGGAACGGCAGAAAATTTAAATATGGTGGGTTTCTTTGCAACAAAAACTCGAAAAGATGAAGGGTCATTTGACGACCTTAGATCATAAATGCGGCAATAGAAAGGAGGGACGATGGTCATCTAATATGGGGACAATGTCCACACTTTCATTCAAACTCGTTGGTACATATTTATTTATTAGCTGCGAATTGTTCTGCTAATGTGTGTCACCTTAGCTTCACTAACAAAGGCCTTAACCGTCATATTTGCGGGTATCTCCCTTTTTTCTTGCCATTACTGTACCCCTCACCTTTAACCACTACGCCACACAAACTTCTCGTCTCTGTGTTTTTGCGCCGTTTTTTAATTTTCCTTTTTTGCTCTTCTGTTTTTTCAGCATCTTCAATCGTTTTACCAAAATTTCGGCGGGGACTCTTCTCGCTACCCCCACTGGTCAAGCCATTGACAGCTAGCCAGTCAGAGAGACAGATATATAGATTATATATGGTCGATTATTTGAAAGAACTAGAAAAATTAATTTAGTTGCCAGCTGTCCAAATATCAAACACGGTTAGAACGCATAACATACATTCAGGAAAGTTTTTCCAGTGTCTTGAAATTTTATTCAGTTGACTGATAGAGATAAAGATCTGTTTTATCTCATTTCCAAACGTAAAATGGTTTGTGCAACAAGGTAACTTGATAAAGTTTTGATTATTGTCTCAATAGTGCCTTTTAAAAACTTGACAGCGCAGTAAAATCTGTCGTTTTACCGTCATGCATGTGAGTTCAATTCTGTTACTTCACAAAAATAAAAGAGACAAGAAAGAAAAAAGGCCCAATCCCACAATTCAACAAAAATAAGTCCCCGTGATGTCAAGCTTGAGAATGTCAAAATCTCGACAAAAATGTAAGTATAAAATATTCTTTTGGAATCATGAACATTACAGAGACCCCCAAAGGCACGTGATGAAAAGCATGTGTAGGGGACCAAAGTACAATTTTCACAAATTGTTCAACTAAAAATACTCGATTTAGGTATTTGCGTGATTAACTAACAACAGAACCATGGCAAAAAGGGCAAAGTCCGCTGGTTAACTGGTCCACCCAAAGGTGCTTCAGTCCGGCGCGCAACCGAGATAAAGGGTAAAATATTATTTACATATTCACTTCTAGAAAGGTAAAAAAATACAAGTGATTACACTAAAGGTCCACCAAAGTTATCACGGACAGTTATCACTGACTTATAAGTTTTTCACTACATTAAATTGAGAATAAACGGAAATCGATTACATAATAGTACAAAAGTATACAACATTTCCTTCAGTTTAGTTTGATATCCTCATACTGGAAAGAAATATTTGGTTGTTGGCATAATCGAGAAAATGTGTACAACTGCTGGCATGATTGAGCAATGTACACAGTCATGATATATATTTAAAAAAAAATAAGTGATACAAATGTTTTCAGTTGTAGCTCACTGGCTTGTTTTGCCTACTCCATTGCTTATGCGGAGCATCACGCACAATGGCAGTATGTACCATTTTTAGAGTCTTCGGTATGAGACGACCTAGGACTGGCAAGTTGGCATACGTACCATAGCCTGCACATCCAGCATGCAGCTTTTTTGGTCGCGCATACAACTTTGCACAGACTAATAAACACGGCGGTCCATTTAGCGGCGCTGAAAGCGAATTTTTTTCTGCAGTGCAATAAAAAAGTAAGGCGCGTTATCACTGTGTATGCAATTCCAACTAGTGACACATACTTTATTCATAGTGAAAATGCAAACACCGAATAATATCCCTGCATGACAGGTCTATACTGCGTGCAAACAAACCGTTAACCTCCCGGGTGCCCTGTCTCGTCGAAAAATGGAACGGCTGTAATAGTAAGTATCCATTCAGTCCGCCCCCCAAACAAAACAAAAAAAAAAAAAAAATCAAAGTATGGGCTGAAATTTTATTGCTATGGAAGAATTTAACTTGAACAACATGCAAACAACTTGAGCAACCTAGCGGTACCGCACATATCTTATCATGCCACTGTGTCATCTGTAACAGTGAATTTATATCAGAAAGTCCACCATTTTGCATCTTAGCCCTCTCAGATAAGCAAAAAATTTTCCCTCAAAATCCCTTCCCCAGGACGGCGATCACTAATCTGTCAATTGTGCCCCCAAAAGGCCGCCCCTAGCTACATCCTTGGATGAGCATAGAATAATTCAGGGAAAGGCAAACTTTTACGCTGTATTGTCATCAATGTAGGTTTAACTAAAGGTAATGTTTGATGTCGTCTTTAATTTATGAAAGAATATAAAACTCCTTTTTGCATGTAACATTACTAGAGAATTACTTGTCCAGGTTAATTTCAAGAAATATCATAACGTGTGAGTATTTAACGTTCTCTAGAACTGTGGTTATTTGCATAATGGGGAGGGGGGGGGTAAAGGCGTGACAGTCCCTTCGAAGAAAGACCGCAAAGCCATCTATTTTCCCAAAATGAGTTTGGTGGTCAAGGGAAGAGACCTTGTAAAGAGAGTGTGGAGTCAGTATTTCCCCTGACCAGAACCCCACCTCATCATCTGTTATCTTCCCCGTGATGAAAAAAACTCGTCACAGTATAGTACAGGACAAATCTCCAGGTTTGAGGTACCAACCTCCAGGGTTTGTTACGAAAATCTCAAGGTTTGCTATTTTGGAGGTTGGCATGTCTGTGAGACCCATATTTTAAGGCTGGATACATGCAACATAGAACACGCGGGAAGTGCCGTTTCCGGCCACCTGGGGGGTCTGTAAAGTCAAAAATTTTCTTGTACGCTCCGCGCCATTATATAGTGGCGCTCCGCTTAGATAGTCCTGCTGGCACTCAGCCCCCAATATTTTTTCCGTTCCGCCGCGCCTGCGGGCGACAACCTCTTTCGGGGAAAATCAATTTTCACCCGATCGGGGGAATATTTTGCCATGGGTGGAGCCATTTTCAAATATGTCCAAAGATGCATTGCGATCCTACAGCGCAATTTCAACGGAGGTAACGTTCAAAACAGCCTTGCAATTTTTTTCGATATTGCGAAAGAGAAATTCGGGAAACTCTGTTGATAGGGTAATAAAAAAGCTTCGTCACGTTTGGTTGTTCAACACGCCGATTTTGAGAAACCGGGTAATTTTGCTACGTTTTTTTTCCTAAGCTTAAATTATAGACTCCACGCAGCCGCAAGGTTTTTACACCGTTTTTCTCACTGAAAGGTGTGCAAGTGGGTCGTGCCAACACATATGTTTGTAAATACGTAGTTGAAGGTTCATGGTAATTTCGTTTTTTTACATCTTAACTATTACCTCACAACTGAATATACACACATTTATTAACAAGTCGACGACTGTGAAGAGGAAGACACTAAAAGCTCATAAATATGCATACCGTTGAGGTAGGCAAATTTCCCCCAATTGGGGCAATACTCATTTTCCCCCGAAAGCGGTTATCTCCCGAACTGTTAAAGAACAACTGAAATTTAATCGTAGATTTCTTTAATTCATTGGCCATGTGATTATGAAAACGAGTGTGGAAAATATATGTGGTACATTGAAGAAAACCAAAATAAAATTAACCATTTCCTCTGACCATTAATTTTGGTTTGTTTTGGTTGCTTGGCAACATATTGTTCTGAATTTTGTTTCTTATGTATTTTAATTTCACAACCATATCTAAGGAAGTGGAATGGGTTTGTTCTTTATAGGGCGTACTTGTCCATTTGGGACGTTTAGCTCCTTAAGGGAGCAGAACTCCTCCGGGAGTAAATGTTTGGTTTTAGCCCCTTGGCTCTTCGCCAGAGAGTCGAGGGGACTTTTAGAAAAAAGAAGCGGAATGGGTGCAAGACCTATGGATTTTTTAAATTAGATGGAGTTTAATTGCTCAAGTTCTAACCAATTGGTTTAACTCGAGCCGGCTTTTTTTTTCCGTTCGTAGCTCACCCGCTTGTTTTCCCTTTTTCACTGCCTATGCTTAGCACCAAAACAATGGCAGTAGGTTCAATTTTTAAAATCTTCGGTAGTACCTGAACTTCAGATCTCCCGACTGCAAATCTGATGTTATAACCACTTGACAATTGCAGTCGGCTACAAGACCTATGGAAGTGTTTCACTGGCGCGAGGCGTTCTCACGTCTTTTTGGTTGTTGGACATTTTGCCCGTCAACCTTACATTGTCTACGATTATTTAATGTGCGTGTCTGCCTGAAATAACCGACATCCTTAATCACCTGGCGTACAATTCATCAGAGTTATGCTGCTATAGGCTCAAACCAGGGAGCAACTCCCTGCTCAAACTGTCATCGATGATGTAGAAAATATTCGCGGGGTTCCTCATTCTGCTGCAGCGGATGGGTGGTGTCCCAGGAAGTCTGAAAATAGTCAAAACTTAAAACGATTCAAAACTAAGAAAAAATGAACTTGACATTGATTAGAAATACTACGTATTGGAAGTTGTGCTCACTGATTCTTTTACACTATCTCATTTAGGGTAAATCTAGTGTCTAATCTATATTTGAAGTGACAAAAATCAATCGAGAAGGAGTCAACCTTACTCTTACATAGTAAATATTCAGAATAAATGTAAAATTAGTCCCTAATTTTATTGATATTGATTTTTTTTTAGTAGTGCTTTGAAAATTGCCATTTTGAAGTTTATTTTCACATTTTCCACATTTTCTCAGGGAAATTATTCATTTGGTAGATTTGCTTTACATATTTTCTTGTCCGATTGGAATGATTGAAGGTGTCGAGGTATCTTCAAAAATATAAGAAATATTAAACAAATAAATAGAAATGAAAAGGTCGCGACTATATATAGCCAGCATACTAACTGCGGTAAACACCTATATTTTAGTCTAGTTGAGCTGTTGTAGTCATGGAACTTCAATTGTGCGGGGTTGTATTTCAAAGATACATGTATTTCAGAGAAACATGTACTTGGAAAAAATAATAATAACATTACAGCTTTTGTTTTACGTGTGATAGATCGCGAAGAGGGGTACACGATAAATTTCAAATTAGAAGTACGAATGCATTCTTTTGTTAATAGTGTAAATCCGATTAATATAAAGGCAGTTAATTCTCACTTCAAGCTGCAACTTTTGTGGTTGTCTACAGGAATCCCCAATCTACACAGCTCCTTGATTAGGAGCAATTTCAAATCATGCAGAGAACAGTAGCTGATATTTCACAGCATGCACTGTACTGCGAGTGTGCTGTTCACGCGTTTGAGTCTTGAATACTCACCTTAAAACAGTAACCTGAGAAGAGTTAGGAAGAGGATGAATTTTAGACATTTGTGGGAGGTGTGTAGGAAGTAGGTTAGAAAATATGGAACTATTTTGGGTGATGAATAGCAGCTGCCTTTGAAATATACTCTAGTTATACTTGTCTTATCGGCCCATTCTTGAAACAATATTTTCGGCCGTATTATTTCAATATCGCATTTTTATGGGAGTTTAGTCAGCTTGAAATAAAAACTGCCCCTTAATTCACGAAACCCTTTTTCATTGATATAATTCCTTCGCTTCGTATTTCTCTGAAATTTTAATGCCTTGATCAAGAATTAAATCTGCATTGAGTGTGATCTTTTAAAGGGGTCGGCAGCCCCTTTTTTCCGGTGTAAATGTTGCAATGCATGCTGGCCCCCAGAACGCCATGGTATCCGCAGAGAAGGCCGAGAACCACAATCTCCGACAATTCGCTTCTCGCTTCAGTTTTCCTTTTTCGTATTTTCAGAAAATACT
Organism: Holothuria scabra; assembly: GCA_037179385.1. NCBI lineage: Eukaryota > Metazoa > Echinodermata > Holothuroidea > Aspidochirotida > Holothuriidae > Holothuria > Holothuria scabra. The sequence goes on along the minus strand of CM074195.1, from coordinate 9,199,573 downwards.
TTCCTCGCCCCATCTCCTGCACATGAATGTTGCTCAAACGTGTTTCAATAAATATCGTTGAAAGTGCTTCAAGCTTTACTAAGGGTTTCAAACTGGCAAAACACGCTTTGCACCGAACTCTAATGCGCGGCTTTTTTTTCTAGTAGTTACAAATCACTTAGGCCAAGAAAATATACGCCTGGACCAACGAATGGACCTCGGTCACCGCCTGTCAACCCCTGATGTTTATGCGAACACACGTGTGTCGTTTTCAATGGAAACATGCCATCCATCTACACATTTATCTACTAAGCAAAAGCTGGAAAGAAGATGAAACTGTACAAAAGAAGATGAATTATTACTTTGTTCACAATTGGCTCTTTTCCTCGAAATACTACAGTTCGAATGTTGTGTGCTGGAAACAAATGTTACTTATTAATCATTCTGTCCTTCACAAGATTTCGTTCTTTTTGAAAAAGTAGAAAGCGTCTCCAAACACTTGCTTAAAATATCTAAGTAACATCACTTTCTTCATTCCAGAAATATAATCTTTATTTCAGAAATATAGTCTGTATTTCAGATTCTATTATTTTACAAAAAGCTCTAAATGATCCGTCAAGGACATCCGGTAATAGGGTCACACTGTTCTCCTGTGCACGTGGTACATCTCTGTTTGCAGTCGGCTCCATAAAAACCAGAGGAGCAGCCTGTTGGATTGGAAATAGGAAGAATTTGTTTCATAATGTCAAATATTTTGTTGTCAAATATAACTTCGATTTTAAACCATTAACGTTTCTTTGCAGTCTTGAAATCATTTGTTGCTTGAGTAAATTAATTGCCTTGTTTTATTATGAATGTTTCAGTTGTCATAAAAATCCTGAACAAAGAGCTCAGGAACGAATCTGATGAGGATCGTTTTTGTTGGTTTAACTGGGTACTACGTAGGGAGAACTCCGACTATTTATTTATTATAAATAAATAACTAGTAACGTATCAATATGAAGGTAAAATTTGTAAACATCAATACACATAAGAACGTATAACTTTATAATGCACTTGTTTTAATCTAAGATTGATGACTTTGTGGTTTTTGTTAACTAGGTACACCGAATTAAATCACTACGAAAGGAAAGTGCTAAGCTTAATTGTTTCTGACCCTTACCTCTAATATAATTATGGGCCTTCACTACATAACTTGCCAAACTAAAAGTCAATCAAAATGTGAAGCAATTGGTTTTCATCGTCAGGGCATCATTTTTATTACCACGCTATCCCATATGAATTCCTTCAAAGCGGGATGGAATATTACATATAAGGAAGACATAAAACTTATTAACAGTTTTTTACAGTAACCCTACACCTTTTTATGATAAGGTAGCTAAGTAAACTTATCTTTATCCGTCTTGAATTTCGGAGTTTACTTGTTTAAGTATACTCATTAGTATTTTGACATATGTATTTTTATTACACATTTAATAGCACAAGCCCCAAAAGATACCTGTTCTACAGTTTAAACCCATCCAACCGCATCCACAAGAACATCCATAAAGTCCTCCATAACAGAACATCATACCCTGACAATTTTCTCTAGATGCGACATCGGGGTGCAAGGCGGAACAAAGAAAACGTTTGTTTGCTCCAAAGGTACCGCTTATATTTTGTTCTGCAAAAACAAAGACGTCTGTGTAAATTGACCAATGACTTGGTAATGTGATGGCTTTCACCTGGGGTTGGGAATGCGAAGTGTTGAAGGGAGTGGCCTATAGAGGAGCCTACAAGCGTACATATGTTAGGCAACACTTAAAAGAAAATCAAACAACTCTTAAAATTCCAGATGTGGAATATTTTCAAGGAACGCCACTACACTAAACGACCTGGTTAGGGGAAACAGGTATACCGCCAATACAATTGGGCGAAAAGAAAGCAACAACAACATGTACATAAGCATATATTTCTCTTTCGTCGATTCTCCACATCTAACATATAGGTGCATTATTTCATTGTTTATCAGAGTGAATTAAAGTTGACCATGAACTTTGTGTAAATAACAGGATTCGCATATACAATATGTATTTTTATATAAAAGGGAGTGAAAACGTTAATGCGAAAGTTTCCCCTCAATGTAGGTTTCCCGTGCGATTGTTCCACTAACGTGAAAATTAGGTGAAGAAACCAGTGCAGTATTGAATAGTTGCAGGAAGACGTTAGACCTATATTTAACGTATATAATTCCCACCTTCATGGGATATTGTTATATCTGCTTGTACATAGGGCGAAAAATAGTAAAATACATAAGAAAAAGAATTCGTCCTAGCGTCTAAACATATAACTAACGTTATTTCAATGGCCAGCCATCTGTTCGTGTTAACAGATAGGTGTCCGTAAAGTTGACATTTTTGAAGTCATTATATCTAGTTTGTAAATCTTAGAGGGGGCCTTGTCCCTTTACGTTGTTCTGTAGAAAAAGTGTGTGGAAACGCTAAGGCGAAACTAATATTTTGCCCGAATTTAATAAATATTTACTTACAATTTATCATTTTATTTTAAAACTTACTTATTTCACACAAAGCCCCAGTAAAACAAGGAGGACATGAGCAAGTACCGTCTAGCTCACATACGCCACCATTACGACAGTCAGGACATGGCATTGTACAAGCCGCAGAATTGTCTTTATAGATACCGGCGGGACAATCTGAAATATTTTAGCAGAAATGGAACACATAGTATTGGTTATTGCAAAAGCTTTCAATAATAATTGCTCCCATTTAAGAGCACCTATTAAAAGACAGATACTTATCATTTAAGTAATTTTAGTATAATTTCAGTTAGGAAAAATCCAAATTGTCACTTGATGAATGCTCTCAGATTGAAAACATGATCAGGTCAAAAAGAAAGAAATTGAATTTTTCTGTCGAGTAGTCTACAGTGGGGCTCAACCACATTCAAAAACTTCCATTTTTACCATTGGTGCTTTTCGGATTCTGACTACTACCAATAAAATATTATTCTAAATAAGAAAAATGTTGATATTGTTTTTCCTTTATTGCGCAGGAAAAATCCACAGTTAATAGTTTTTTTTTTTGGTACTGTAACGTTGTTTCAAGTTTTAGACTGAAAGTGGAACTCGCGCAGCACGGTTTTGACGTTTTCTTTCCGAAGGAATACTTTTTCAGGTCATTAATTGAACATCATCGTCTTGTTTACCACTCCAAATGTTTTCGTTTTCAGAAAAAAGGAATTTAAGAAGAACCAAATTTGACCACATTTCTACAAAATTTCAAACATATACTGCAGGTTTAAAAGCGCATATAAGAGAGGAGGGAAAGATAATTTATATAACAGGTATAATTACAATCTCGTTTTATTTTTGCCTCTTTAATCGAGTAGACTGGTAGACTGGTTCCATATACAATTGATTCACATTCAATTTTCTTCGATACTATTGATAATTAGCCCAAATGGCCCAAAATCTTCGATACTTTGTTGGTTTATTTTGGGTAGATGAGCACTGTTTAACAAGGTGTTTCTTGATCGGTTGTTGCCATTGTGTTGTATCGATTGCATTTTTTTTTTTTGTTAGGGTTAAGGACTAGGTTACGGATTATGCTATCGTTAGCCAGTAAGGAAACCTTTTGTTAAACAGTGCGCATCGCCCCTTTATTTTGGATCCTGTTTACTGATGAGATTTCAATCGGTACTGTTTGTGTCCATGGTCTCATTTTTCCAGTGTTTCAAGACTAATTGAATACCCTACCAACTTGTCCAGCTGGGCCCATTCGTGTTTGGACTCCAGCTTGTAATTTGGTAATAAGCCCTTTCATGATTACAACTGCGCATGACAGAACAAAGGTCATCCGGTATCACTCGCTCATTCGTATCACTGTGTGTACGTACATTTTGCAATAGTAGGCTACACAAGATTACACTTGACTTGTAGGATTTGGGTTAAAAGATTAAAATTCAGGTTAGAGGGCCTACTACTACTGCGTAAGATTTAGGAATGAATTTTGCTTTGGGTCTATGGTTATAAAAAAAAAACCTAGAGTTACCTTGGCCTATGATTTTCGTCTATTACAATCGATCTTATGCGCGCTGTCTCCATTGAACACGCATGTGCTAACACGGTATAACGGTTAGTGAAACATTACTATAGCACTTGAACGTGTGAAGTTACACTCCAAATCACAGTCTTGGGCTGAGGTAAGCTACAACTGAGCCTGGGCGAAGCAAGTCCTGGATAGATATACTGTGAGATATTTTTCTGAAGGTAAAAAGCCGAGACTTAACTTTTTAGGCCTAGGCTATAGCAGTAGCAGTAAGGCGACCTGTACATACAACGTACGATCTTCTACGAACTTATAGAACGAAGCCTACTTTAGTCCTTTGTATCATGTAGCATGGTAATAAAACTTCAAGCGTAGAAATAACCCCCTGATACTCATCCTAGCTCTTGTAGCTTAGGTATTTTTTTCACGAAATTTGGTAAACCAGCCTACAGTTGGTTCATTCCTTGACTAGGCCTAGCTTACGGTATTTAGCCTAGCAGAGAGCTTGAGAACTGTCAGTTCGTACTTCCACGGGAACGGACAATTTTTTTGAGATTTTGCACATTCAAAAACTTTAAACTCAGCCAGTATCTAAGGAAAATTTATGAGTGATACTTTAAAACATCTTTCGGGCGATACTAAACGTTTTGTCCATTTAGAGATGTGATTTTTCGAAGCTACTTTTGGTTCATGCCCGTGTTGTTTATTGTAGGCATGCATACGTAACGATGGTATGCACAGGCGACGGCCTGCGACTAGCGTTGTTATGTGTTGCTATCCCGAATGACCTTTGACCCGGGAGGCCGATTTGTAATCATGAAAGGGCTTATTGGGGGGGGGGGGGCGCTTGGAAACACCTGGCAAACAGGGATCGGTTCTAGCTAGGGCCCATCAAGCAGATTACCAGGATTCTACTCCCAACTGAACATGTTGGCAGGGTCATAGATGGGTCATATTTACGTCGTACCGTATTTCAAGGTATATTTAAGATAATTTATTTTGATAGCGTTATCATCAGCAACATAATATGCACCTTCTTCAGTGGGAAATAAGTTGAATAGTAACAAATAATCAATCTTGATAAACGGTTCCTTTCGTATAGATTGATTTGAAAAGATATTGCTATCAAAAGGACGAACCTACCGCCTTTGTGGTTGGTGCTCAACATAAGAGACTGAGTAGGGGAATTACAGGTCTACTATAATGAGTCACAACTGGATAGAGGCCTGAATTAGAGATTTTAGAAACATTAAAATCATCCTTAAAAAGGTTGCATTCGAAAAAGTTCAGTCGGCTACTCTTTTAACTTTTTGCAACAATACTTTTACATATTTTCCTATACACAATTGCACTTTATTTTTATAGGTATACTGGTCACACTACTCGTAGATATCCAACGGAATGTTATGGTCAGTGATTAGAACACTACGTGAACTCGGGAATTTTTGTCTTCGTGTAAATAACCTTTCTAACTTCTCAATATCTTGCCTACACACAACCTTATGTACATCACCCTACATATCAGCACAGGAGCACTCCAGTGGGGGCACTGCTGTAGTATTGAGAGCTTCTATGTGTATATGCGCATTATAAAATGAACGTACATATACTTTATCCTCAAAAATGAATAGAATGCAACAGACCATCAAAGAGCAGACCTTGCGTGTACCACACATCGCCGTCATTTTGGAGGAATAAGAATGAAGCATGAGTTCGCACTCCTGAACTTTGTAATGATCTTTCATGGAGTGGTGTGCCACACTAAGTAGAACTCGACTCAGGTGTATGGAAGAATTACGCGCATCCGATTAGTTGGCCAATCAGTCGGGATCTGGAAAATAAATCCATTGGTTCTGCCATATATACGATAATATCTTACCTGAAACGATCACTTCTACAATAGCGAACCAGCCTTTGTCTCGTCTGTTTCTATTATTTCTTCTAAACATAGTAAATATTCCATCCGCAAGAGCCCTGGTATTAACTCTGTAGGTCTCTCCTTTGTTCGATAATACTTGTTCATCCCTTTTCCATCTAATATCGGTGGGACAATTGTCGCCGCCAACGCTCAACTCTAGAGCACTACTGAGAAGCGAGTTGTCATTGACATTTGGATAGACTGTTGTCGTGCACTCGCATAAACTCAAACAAGCTATTACAGAGAAAAAGAGAAGTTCAGTTCATATTAAATGTTAAAAACTGGTATAATGATGATGATGATGATGACGATGAAGACGACGACGATCACAACAATAATAACATTAATAACAACAATAATAATAATAATAACAATAATAATAATAATAATAATAAGAAGAAGAAGAAGAAGAAGAAGAAGAAGAAGAAGAAGAAGAAGAAGAAGAAGAAGAAGAAGAAGAAGAAGAAGAAGAAGAAGAAGAAGAAGAAGAAGAAGAAGAAGAAGAAGAAGAAGAAGAAGAAGAAGAAGAAGAAAGAAGAAGAAGAAGAAGAAGAAGAAGAAGAAGAAGAAGAAGAAGAAGAAGAAGAAGAAGAAGAAGAAGAAGAAGAAGAAGAAGAAGAAGAAGAAGAAGAAGAAGAAGAAGAAGAAGAAGAAGAAGAAGAAGAAGAAGAAGAAGAAGAAGAAGAAGAAGAAGAAGAAGAAGAAGAAGAAGAAGAAGAAGAAGAAGAAGAAGAAGAAGAAGAAGAAGAAGAAGAAGAAGAAGAAGAAGAAGAAGAAGAAGAAGAAGAAGAAGAAGAAGAAGAAGAAGAAGAAGAAGAAGAAGAAGAAGAAGAAGAAGAAGAAGAAGAAGAAGAAGAAGAAGAAGAAGAAGAAGAAGAAGAAGAAGAAGAAGAAGAAGAAGAAGAAGAAGAAGAAGAAGAAGAAGAAGAAGAAGAAGAAGAAGAAGAAGAAAGAAGAAGAAGAAAGAAGAAAACACTTCCAATTCTTTCCCAGATAGTTAAAACTTCGTGTTCATCATGGAATACGACACCACCTTATGGCTATCTCTTTAACCCCATTAGATGGTGTCCACCATTTTCAAAGCCTAATACAACAGAGTTTTCGTTTTAGCTACATCAAAATCTGGAAACAGATTTGAAAACCGCTGCCTACTGCTATGGCAAACAAATCACATTTCCTGAATAAACAATGTTATACTCACTGCTTTTGACTCTGATAAACGCGTTAATAACTTCGTTGGATCCAAAAGTAAAGGTAAAGTAACCTAAGCGTCTTTGCGGCATCCAGTTTGAAAGTGGAAGTGTGATAGTCTGTCCATACTGAGTTCCATCAATAACCAAATTAGCTTGTGTAAACTTTGGTTGTGGGGACCCTTCTTTGGTCCAAGTCACGGCTTGGTTTGAGCCAGAAAAGGCAAATACGTGTACATCCTTGGTAAAATATTTGCTTATCTCGGGAAAGTCAAAGATTACAATGTTGTCAACGGTATCTATAGTGGAAAAACACCAATAATCATATCAACAGAGTTGTTATCGAAAGCCGATAGAGATTCATTCTGAATTGAGACGAACAGACCTTCCAAGAAAAAAAAATCATTTGTAAACTTTGTCTTTGTTCAATTTTCTTGTAATTTATTCCCAGTAGTTAATAAAAGTGTCCCATATTGTGTAATGGCTAAGGAAGGGCTGTAGGATTTCGTTCACTGCTTTATGTTACCAGAAAGAAGATGTAGTGGTATGTTTTTTCAAGAACGAGGTATGAAAAATAATGCCTTCTTGAAATATTAAAATGAACTCTTGCCTTGGCATTTAAAATAAAACACCTGCAATAATTGCGTGTATTAAAAACGTCGAATAGAAATAATGGAAAGGCTCAGTAAACTGCTGGCTGAAATTTGCAAAGAACCACAGGGTGAGAAACGTGGAATGTACGTAGTTTAAGAGCAATAGCAGACACTCCAAACCCATATTGAAACAACATCTACGCGTTACAATTTTCTTCTGATTTGTCTTTATTTTCATTGTAGAATAGGCTGTCACTCTTAACAAATTTCACATTTTAGGAAGGAAAAGGAAAAAACGTTTGTCCCACAGCCCCGGAGTTCGCATAATCAATTTCTCATTTACAGGTCCATGGTTGTGAAACCTTCATCCATACACCAAAAATTGAATAAAAGCACTTCTGTATATCATGGAAAATGAATTCTGTTTTCAAATTAAGCAACACATCACTGAGAAACATAGACAATCCCGCGATATCCATTGTTCTGAGCTTATTACGGGATAGCTCACGTTTCAAATGACCGTAATGGACCAATGAGAGTTGAAAACTATAACTTAGCATGAATAAGAATTTCAAAAATGTCTTCAGCAGTAAACGTCTCGTTCTGTCTAGTTAAAGCCTCTCAAGTTCAAAATAAAAAAAGGAAAAACAATGAAAAAATGAAATTATGTCTTTCTTTAAAGTAATATTTCGAAATATAAGGTAAATCGAATGGGGAAAGACAATTTTCCTACAATGTTTCCACATTAGTCTACTACGGCATTTTCATCATTTTTCAAAATGTAAAGCGAAATAGTTGAAGTACTGTAAAGTAAAAATCGAAGTCTAAAAGAACGCACAACCACTTTAAAAGTGCTTTCTATGTACCAATGATTTCTAGTAATTGCTCAATTTGAAATTAATCAGCTCATTTGAGAGCTTTGGCTTTTAGAGGAATTCCGAACACTTTCTCTTTGAACGAATGCACACAAACCACAACAAGAAGACCCTATGCATAGACGCCATACTGAAATCATGTGTGGATTAGCCAATGCGCATGTGAAAGTGGACAGTAGTATCTGGCTCATGTTTGTTGTAGAAATATGCGGGCATTCGATTGGTGGACAAATCATCTGTCCGCTTTTGTGAGTGCACTTTTCCATGGTTCATGTGTTCTTTCAAAGGTGGGCGTTCTTTTTACAGAGTGATATCATATGCATAGGTATGGTTTAATCTCTCAAAAACCGTTATATCTCACCATCATCTTGTATCCACACAGTTGCCCTGGTCACAGTTCCCTCTGTCAGTATCATTGATGATGAAACAGAAAGAAAGACGTCAAAACTTTCAATAGACTCTGTCTCCGAATCATCGGTAATTGGAATCTCAAATAAAACAGTCGACGTTAATGGTTGTTGGCTTTGAACAAAATTTACCGTGGTTATTTGGGTGAAATCACCTGCGACAGTCGAATCGAATGTGTATGCGAGATCTAAAATAAAAAAAATGCCGGGTACTTTATGAACGTACGATATTTATTTTAAAAGATAGGATATTAATCCCCAAGCTACATTGAATAAGATAATGTTTAACGATTCAATGAACAACCTGTGCGTTCTAAGCCGTGAAGTAAAAAAGGGGTTAAGCTCAGTTTTTTAGACTAAACGATACTTCCGTCCTCGTTACTATCACTGTGGGCTAGGGGACGCAGCAGCTATGCAGGGCATATTCGTCTGGTTAATTGCTCCACCTTAAGGTGCTTCGATGTGACGCGTGGAAAATATATAGCCAATATGCAGGAAAGTATGGAAAAGAAGACTCTGCTACTAGACTACTGGTTGAAAAGACTTCAAGGTTTAAATTTTTTACAAAAAGGCCACCTCGACTTCGGGTGTCCGTAACCAGCGACTATCAAGTGATGTCGTTTTTCACCGAGCATGTGCAGCTTTGATATTGTGTACACACAATAACTTCACACTGAAAATGTAAAATTTTAGGCACTTTTGAGGTCGTTTGCAATATACATAGTTCATTTAGTTGGATGAAAAGACACACTTGACTTGTAAGGACAACATTCCTTGTGACGCACTTGTTCGAAATTAGTCCTTCATATATATTTTTTTTTGGGGGGGGGGGGCAAGAGCAGGGACCCTGGAACCGTGGATCTGCATCTGCACTAGCATCTCACATAAAGCAAATCCCTCCCACAGATGTTAATGTTGAAGGGCCTGACAGTAAGTAGTCCTCCTGCCTACAAAAACGATACTAAAATAGGTTTTTCCGGTCATAATTAAACGCAAATTTATCCTGCTAACAAAATAATGCGAGGAACGCATACATATTGCGACGTTCAGTCTGTAAAAGATATTCCAGGCTATGCCCAGCAAACATTGAACTCATGACGTCTGCGCAGGAAAATATTAAAAAATGCCCGGTGAAAAACTGGACGATGTTGCAAGAGTTTGGATGGATGCATTCATCTCTCAATTTCGTCCAAAAACTTTTGGAAGATGTTTGGTAGAAAAATGTTCGAACTGTTGTAAACATTGAAAAATCTTTTAAAAGCAGCATGTTCCCTAGGATATTAGTAAAAACTGACAAAATGGTAAAGAACCTAACGCTTAACGGATAGACGCGACTGATGAACTTTCCAAAATAGACTCGGGGAAAACCCAGCCCCAAAAGGAGATCAAAATTATTAAAAATGTTCAGAGCGGTACAAAAGTTTATCCTTTTTGCAGGGCTATCTCACCGAGTAAGTCTGCAAAAATTTAAAGTGTACCGCAAGTCAAGAAATTCAAAAATAAAGCAGATTGAAAAAATGAATTCCAACAGTCCATCTCCCGCAAGGGACATTTTTGAGCCGAGGTATTAAATGTTGAAATTTATTCAGGTCAGGTCAGGTCAGGTTAGGTCAGGTTAGGTAAGGTCAGATTTGATGGAGTTTCGCGCCCCTGTTTCTAACCAATTTGAGTAAGTCGAGCCGGTCACGGCCTTTTTCCAATTTCGACTTACTGGCTTGTTTTCCCTATAACATTGCTTATCCTGAGCACCAAGCACAATGGCAGTGGGCTCCGTTTTTTAAAGTCTTCGGTATGACAAGGCCAGGATACGAACGCCCAGACTTTCGACTGCAAGTCACGTTGAATAGTCATGGTATAGTCTACCAACAACAGCCATGAAATCTGAGTCAGTCAGGATACTTTTGAAAGCAAACTTGACAAACTCTGGAAGGATTCGGGTAATATTTGTTTATGGTAATCCTTTTCACCAATGATTTCCAAGTTGGTTTGTTACGTTGTGCCAAATTTTGCCATAATGTCAGATAAATCCACTAAGTCTGGTAGTATCAATTGAATGAAATTCCAAACACAAGTGAAACTTATTCCCGAATGCAATTTATTGCCGAAATGAAATAAAATCGTGTGAACAAGGGCATGACGTAAAACAGTGATTCTCAACCTGGTGTCCGCGGACCCCTGGGGTCCTTGAAGCTTGTTTGGGGGTCCGCGAAGGGCAGAGTTCTTAGAAGGGCTTAGGAAAAAATGGTTAAGAAAAAACTAGGGGTCCGCAAACGCTAAAGAGCTTTGAAATTCAAACCGTAGGCATAATAGAAAATTATAAATCATACAGTAACCCGCCCGAATACCTAAACTAGTACGGCTCGTGGTAGAATAAATTTTCCGAGTCAGCAGTAGATATAGTCCCCTGTGATTCAAAGCTAGCAATTTGCGGAAACAAGTTGTGGTACTACGGACCAATCTTATTCGAGTTTTGAACCTCGTATGTAGCTTTAAAACAAATTGCAGAGCTTCTGTTGTAACGGTGGCAGGTTGATCCGACCCGTAGAGTTTAACACTGCTCTAACTACACTGCGGTAAGATAATAAACAAGTTATAAGAATAGTAAAGAGAGATCTTGTCATAGAAATAAATTTCATATGACTATTATTAAGACTCAGGGGTGGCGCCAGGATTTGCCCGACAGGGGGACCAGAATTTCAAGACCCCGAAAAGGTGATGTTATGTCCCGGTGGGACATGACTTGGTAGAATTTGAAGCGCGCGTAGCGCGCCGAAATTTTGAACTTTTTTTAACAGATAGTAAATCTGGATTTTTTCAAAGAAATTTGGCTTTTGTTAGTATCATGAAAAATTTTGGGTCTCTATTGGAGAACTTGTTCTTCACATGGCAAAAAAAGAAACGTTAAATAGGCGACAGCTGAAATTCTTTTGAGGTTACTCATTAAAACTAGACGAGACCACAAGCTTGCCAGGAATTTTTCCCTTTTTGAATGAAGATTTGAAAAGTAAGGACTTATTAAATTGGAGAAATTTTGGAATTTAATGAAAGAAAATTTGTTTTTTTTTTGTTAAGGTTACAAAGAATATTTGGCTTTTCTAAGTTATGTGCCTTTCAAGGGCAAAATTAAGCAGTATCCTGGGTGATTAACAGAGTTGGCTTTGGTTATTTATTGTATGGAGTATCCATCGAAATGGCAATTTTGCCACTTTTAACAATATGAAGCTTACATTGGGGAAAAATTGTAAAGCTTATGACAGATTGGGCGTTTTATGGAAGAATCTTACCTTCTCATGAGAAAAAATCAAATAGGGGGTGATCTGTAATTTTGTTGAGGTTACTGAATATCATCATGCAGTTTCAGGCCCTCAGACCATGTTGGGACATTCTCCCGAGTAAAAAGTTTGACTTCGGATATATTCGAAGTTTCATATTTTATGTTATTGTCATAGGCGTACGGGAGCGTTTCAGTTTGGGAGGGAGCAAAATTGTTTTTTGTCCGAAAAGTGTAATCCTCGAAACACCATCTAGGTAGAGCGCACAGAGATTTTTGAAAAATTGAGAACCCCCAGTCAGCATGAAATGGCATTTCCGTGGCATATGTTACGTTACAAGGTACCTTCAAATTAATATTTCAGTCAGACTTACGGGGAGACATTCTCACACTACTGTCTGTCAGTAAGGGTAACTGAAAACGGGTTGGTCGATTTTTATTACCGTTGCTAGAATTCGGCTGTCGGGGCAGGCCAAATGGCAGACCATCGGGCACTTCATACACATGATCAACCTCTCGTCTGTTTTTGTGAAGAAAATTCGGAATTGTGAGTTTCCTTGAAGAATATGGTCTTCTAGTGAGCAAAATCAAGAACTTTCGGGTGACTGAAGTTTATCAGACCCGCATCTTTTATCAGTTTACTGTAGGCATGAAGATGAAGGTTCCGGAAAGGCCGGCAGTCTTGCCCGACGGGGGCATGACCTTGCGGATTGAAGATGGGATGAGGGATGGCAGAGCTAGTAAGAATTGATTGGAACAGATTCAGATAGGCATTAAAATACCGTTACAAAAGAATAGACTAGCGCAAAAAAAAAAAAAAAAACAGTTCATAATCATCCATCCAGTAACTTTAAGTCCTTTACGTTCATTTTTAGGCCTCCCCGAAGTAAATTGCCGTTCTTCCCCGACGGGGAAGGACGGGGAAGGAGATAGGACACGCGTACATGGAATGTGATATAACGGAGCAAAGAAGAAGTGATTAAAAATCGATTCCGATATGTTTTAAAATATCATTCAAAACAACAAAATATGTTCACCCATCCAGTAATTTCAGTCCTAGTAGGTTTTTTTTTCATTACTTTTTTTTTTAATATTTTAGGCCTCCCCGACGAAACCGCCGACCTTCCCCGACGGGGGGCCAGTGTTCCCCGACGGAGGGCCATGGCCCCCTGCCCCCCCCTCCTGTTAAGACTCACAGTACCTGTAAATACGTTTTCTGTTCAGTTTCATTACCGACATAATGCAAAAGCAAGCAAAGTAGAACTAAGTTTACCCATTTCTCATTATTATTTTTTGTTTCGTTTGGTGGTTTTTTAAGTTCTATGTACGTAAAGGACACATAAAAATTCATTTTTCGCACCCAAACATAATACATTTCTGAATATCGTCAGAGCGCCTAGTGTGATCTGCAGGATGATATTCAGTTACCCCAGCAAACAACAAGCCGCCTCGGCGACCTTTTTGATTTTTGTTTGAAGGGGTGAGATTCTTCAATAAAAACCCCCACATCTGTCATAAAAGTGCCATTTTTTCTTTTGTATAAGCTACAGAATTAGAAATATTTGCTAAAAATGGCAAAACGATTTCTAATTTATTTTCTAATGACGGTGGATAATCTGTTCAATGAAAACCCAAATCAACTTAGATAACCCCTACATTCTACTTAAGTTTGCTCTTGAGAAGCATATCAGTTAGTTAAAATCCCAATTTGACCAATTTGGGCAAATTTATTGTCTTACCCCGGGGACACAAACCCTAGCTACGCTACTGATAATGGGTAAGTCGTAACTCAGTCAAAGGATTTTCTTTTCCCCTACGGGAGTCCCTCAAAAAATATGGAACAGCCTAAGGGGTCCGTGGATGAAAAAAGGTTGAGTACCTAGGACGTAGAAGACCACTTACCTATGGTACCAGTTTCAGGAATTGCTTGACGTACGTTCAAATATATGAATTCTATAGTTCCAGTAAAAGTTGCGTCACTTTCGAACACCGTGTAGAGTGAGCTAGTAAACTGCACAGGTAAAAGTTCTGTATCTAGATAAGTAGAGGGGAAAGTTTAAGTATATGTTAATTATATATAGATATATATTTGGTCGATTACTGCGTAAAATAAAATATTGAAATAGTAAAGAGTGTTATAATTTATGAGAAAGCTGCGCAATGTTTCGGGCAGTTCCCTTCATCAAGCAGCAAAGCATAACGTTGATATTTTGTATGTATTGCTTTGGGGTTTTCCACCTGATGAAGTGTTTATGCCGGAAACGTCGTGGAGTTTCTACAAACTTTTAAGCCCCCTCTACTTCCCTTTTTCGACCTTTAAGGTGAAACGAGATTATTTCTTCCACCCTTAGGCAAAAATGTAATAACTCTTAGTGCTGAAAACCAACTGATCATGAGGCTAGGTACTCTCGCTCCACACGGCCTTAACGTTAGAATTGACCTTTTGTAATATTCACCCCTTTTTTGAGCCAGTTTTTACTCCTTTTACACTTACCCGTTCGTGCTCATTTTTTACTGTGTAGGTCTAATTATTATTTTTTTCCGGACCTAGTTTTTGTCTACTTTTTTCCCTTTTTTTCCGACCATGTTCGATTCATCCAAGACGCTCTTTTTCTCTTTTTTGACTTTTGTTTCATCCTTCGCACTCATGTTTTCTGACAGTTACTTTCGTCCGGTTCTGTTTTTACAGCGATCGCTTCGGATTGGATGTTTGTCGTATCCAGTTGTTACTGTTGGTTGTTCAGTTTGGTTTTTGCCACCTGATGAAGGGTTTATACCCGAAACGTCGTGGAGTTTTCCGCAAACTTTTAAGCACTTTTTACTTTTTTACTACCCCTTTTCGACCTACACATTTCAACAGTGCTCCGCAGCATTTCGACCTTATATATATATATATAGAAACAATTTCTTAAGTTTCTATATTTAGAGGTCGCAATGTCACATCTACACTTCCTTTTCTATATATATATATATATAAATATGTATATATATATATATATATATATATATATATATATATATATATATATATATATATATATATATATATATATATATATATATATATATATATATATATATATATATATATATATATATATATATATATATATATATATATATATATATATATATATATATAAGGAAAAATTGTAAACAGAGTGTGCATATAGATCCAACGAATGATTTATTGAAACAGAAATTTTCGCCGCCTCCTGGCGGCTTTGTCAACTGTGTTATGGAAATCAACCGTTACATACAAACAAGAAAGAGTTGAATGCGTACAGTACCGCGTAATATTAAAATAAGTTTGAAAAGTAGCGGGCACACAGGTGACGACTTGAGGTTTACCATTGCCCTCGGTAGGTTCCGATGCAGTGAAGACCGTAAGCGCCACGAACTCAAACTAATTTTACGTCTTAATAGCCACAGGCAAGGTCTTAATAGAGATTTTTCTTATTTATCAGGATACAGTTTCTTCAAGTAATTCAGTAATTCTGTTTCCTTCTTTTATACAACTGTGCTACCTTGTCATTTACTCCCGCTTCTTCAGTTTTTTACTATTTAATATAGCATCTCACATTCTGTAAAGTTACGCCAATTATTTTATTTTATTTTTTATTTATTTATTTATTTATTTATTTATTATTTTTTATTTATTATTTTATTTATTTATTTATTTATTAATTTATTTATTTATTTATTTTTTATTAAACTCGGATGCTTTGTTATTTAATATTACTTGTAATGTAAAATTTAGTGTTTTATTTTTTAAGTAGATATGAACAGTTTTTATTTGTCAGTAAGACAGTTTTATTATTTGAAAATATCTCACGCACTCGCATCTTGTCGCTTTGATAAACTGTTTAGTTACCATGGAGTTTTGAATATGTACATACGCTTCCATTCAAACAACGAAATGAGGTACGCACACTACAATTTTAGATTGTCTCGTCACTTTACATTATTTTGGCTAATCAAGCTTGCCATGGTTATGATGTTCGCGCTTTGTATTAATTACTATGTGAGAACGTGCGTTCTTTGTAACTACGTACTTTCCGATCATCATCATTATGACGTCACTTTACAACTTTTCAAACTTATTTTAATATTACGCGGTACTGTACGCATTCAACTCTTTCTTGTTTGTATGTAACGGTTGATTTCCATAACACAGTTGACAAAGCCGCCAGGAGGCGGCGAAAATTTCTGTTTCAATAAATCATTCGTTGGATCTATATGCACACTCTGTTTTCCATTTTTCCTTATTTATTACGTCCAACACACGGAATTAATTAATGCTATATATATATATATATATATATATATATATATATATATATATATATATATATATATATATATATAGATGAATGAGAGGCTTGGATAACAACGATATTCCGGTGTATGCCCAGGATCCAGAGGATTCTCAGAATTCTAGTTAAAAATTATTTAAAATTGAAAATGAAAGTTAAAACTAGAATTGCAACTGCACATACAATGATAAAAAGACACCGTGATTCGAGAAGCTTTCGGCTATTTTATTCAGCCTTCCTCGGCTCGAATGAAGCGAAATAAAATGCGTTCAAATAAAATTACTACCAGACCAGCAAACGAACAAAGGCTAAAAGCAACCCACACAACCTTAGCCCTGTTAAGAATAAAGCTTAAAATCACTGGAGAATAAACAACAAAAAGTAAAAAGAGAAAAAAATGATAAGAAGCTTAAAACCAGCTGTAAAATTGCAGCACAGGAGCAGTGAGAATCCTCCAGAAAGGTAAAAACTGATGGAAGATAAAAGGGGCCTGAAAGGAGTGTTAGGCAAGAACTTTAAACATGGAAACCACTGGGAAAAATTGAATCTGGGCTTTACCGTAGGTAGCTGATTCTTTTAGATGAGTTAAATTCCTTTCTTTTATTGAGACCCAATGGAAATAAGGTATTCAATTGGGCAAGCCAATAACCCTCTCTTTTGGTGAGGACGGTATCAATATTAGACTTACTGTAAGTCTGTTCAATAATTATAAACTTAATGTCCGACAGCTGATGGGGGAAGCATTATAATGGACTGCTAATTCACATCTAGCCCGATTATTTAGAAGATCGGATTTGTGATTTCTAAACCTTACTTTAAATTCCGTAGAGGTAGACCCAACATATTGCAAATTTCATTTAAAACAAGTTGCTACATAAATTACGCAAGCACTTGTACAGGAAACAAAACTCTTAATAGCGTAAGTTTTTTAGTGACACAACTATGAAAGGTAGAACTTTGCGTGAGAAAGTTGGTGCAAAGGTCACATTTCTTCCGTTCACATTTAAAACACCCCATATATATATATATATATATATATATATATATATATATATATATATATATATATATATATATATATATATATATATATATATATATATATACATATATATATATATATATATATATATATATATAATACAAAAAACGTTGCGTAACATTTGGAGTTAGGTAACAGGCAAGTGAAGCATGTGTTAATTGCTTCCCACGCAGCGTGAAAACAGTGAGAGCATTACCCTTTTAAGGGCACAGATCATGTAACAAACTCAGGTGCCAGTTACACCCCACACCGCCTTTGATCTACTGGGGATTCTATGTTGCATCATCAAGAAGCTATGTCACGACATGATATTCCTGTATAAAAAGATGTGTTTAAAAGCAAGGAAAGACTACCTTTTCCTCCTAAAACATTCTTACCCTATGGTCGACTTTTCAACAACTCACCCCCTAAGTGCTGAATTAGAGAAGTACTATATAAATATAATGTATATATCATTATCGAAATCTATCAGTGGCGCAGCCCCGGGGGGGGGGGCTGGGGGCCTAGGGCCCCTCAGATTTTCTTCAGCCCCCCCCCCCCCAGATTATTTGCGTCCTGATAAAGTAATTGAGAAAAAATTAAAATGTTTGAACGGAAATAAAATTTGAAGTATTTCTTTCAAAAAGAGTACATAAATAAAATGTGTAACAATTAAGAGAACATGCATGAATTTATGTAAAACACATTTTGTGCGCACGTATGAAATCAGGTAATAACTTCATAATACCTACTTTCGCTAATTTAGATAACGTATATAAGCTGCACTGTCGTTAATTGCAGTTCACTTCGAAAATGAAACGAACGTCTCGACGACAAACTCGAATGTGACTTTTTTAGGTTAAGACCCTTTCTGCCTTTCGTATGGCTGGTTGATTTACTGAAAACAAGGCAGCATTTTTACACAACCATTCCTATACTTTATCATACACAAAATATGCAATAAGCGTAAGGTACTACCTTCTAATAATTCTTCCCTTCCACCCTAAGTTAACAGGTAGGTCTATGTTGTGCCTCACTCCTGCCTATGACAAGTGCCACTGTAGAACGATTTTTTCGACAAATCCTCTTTTTACTAACTGGCACTGGCGTCAGGGCGGTTTTTTAAAATGTCCACAAGGTCGGGATTTCGTATGTTCCTGGCACAGGGGCCCTACTTCTGCTTTGCGGTTTAATATTTTGAGAGATTTACACGTAGTATTTTAATTTTGACTACGTAATGTACCGATGATTGAACAAATACGTACTGCACCATTTTGCATCTGAAAACCAGAAAACATTGTTTTTTGGTAGTATGTATGTAAAATTTCTACAACTTAGACTAAAAATTAGTATTTTGAAATCTTTCATGCGCTCGAAAAAGGAAAATCCTAAAATGCAGGTCTATAATCAGTTCAAAATTTTGCCAAACATGGCACCATTTTGCATGTAAAAGAAAAAATGCAAAGAAAATTTCTCAGAGGAGGGCACAACTACTTTTGATTTTCCTATTAAAGCTGAAATCCATTCAAATATTGCCGCATTTGTGATCTACGTCCTCCTGACGTTTACAATTTTTCCAAGGGAAAGGGAGATACCGGTTCCCTTTAGTCTCATCCCCCAGGTCACAGATCAGAAATGCCCAGTTTTGGCGTTCCTAAAAATGTTTGTATTACCAATTTTCATAGATTAATTTTTATTCTCATTTTTGGAGAAGTGGCAGACATGAGATTCGTATTTCAAGGCTGGGTACCTGCAGCTTAAAACGTGTGGGAAGTGACTTTTCCGGCCATTTGGAGGGCCTGCAAATCCCAAAATTTTCTTGTACGCTTCGCGCCAACCGATGGTGGGGCTCCGCTTAGATAGTCTTGCCACGCCTAACCCTCGGAGGTGCCAGCCCCCCTCCCACTTGTTACCTAGGCCCCTAAAAATTCAATCCTGGCTGCGCCACTGAATTCGATATATGGCCAAGACGTTCAGTCGAGAAGAACAGTAAAGTACACAAAATATATTCTCCTTTAACGAGGGGATGTAGTAGTCATTTCAATCAGCGCCAATGCCGTGGTATCTATTATGTGCGAGAAAAAGAAGGAGTACTTGTTTCACAATTTCTTCCTAACGCTTTACTATGCTTATAACTACAAGATAGACGAGTTTATGTATATAGATGAATAAAGCGTCAATAACAACTGATTCTAGTTGCCGCGGAACACGCACGGCCCTGGCATTCAAAATGACTATTTATTACCAGAGTACCAAGCAAGATGCTAATGTGCTTGCAGTAAATCAACTCTAATGAATTTTGCAAAGGAGCAATGACAATTAACATTTCTATCCGATTTTCATTTATACTCGCATTCGCTCGAATGTCAGAGGTACGCTCATGTTTAAGAAACTACAGAGTACGGTATGAGACAAACGTGTCCAACCCCCCAATTAATTTTAATGAAGTAGAAATATTACTCCGGAGGCTTTCTGTAAATAGTTCAGCGAATATCAGTGTTAAGATAAAGGAAGCGTCCCGATCTGCTATTTGCGATATTGCAGACGACTTGACTTCATTTTTTTTCCTCACGCCTGTCAGGCCTATTGGGTTCAAAGAACAACAGAGTAGGGGATAGTGTTGCCAACTAGTAGGGCCCAATAGAAAACACACACACACACACACACACACACACACAAAAACTGCCTATATCTTCACCTACAACTTTTTCATGCTAGCAGCCCTCCGATCAGTCCTTACCTGGTGTGTCGCCTATTTGAATCGATGTAGTTTCACCATCAGCAGCGTCAGGAGCACCACCACCGGATATTGTCCCAGCTTTGAGAACGATGTCTTCATTATCTTCCTTAATCATATCGTCAATCGTGGTGACCGTTATAGTACAGGATCTGCCCATGGCTGCAATGGTGCAGGGATAGCTTGGTAATAAGACGAAGTCGTAGTCAGGCCCTTCGAAGGCAGTAGAGGTTGAGTCGACTGCCAGATCTGGAATTTATAATGCGTCGTTCGTTTTCTCAAAAAAATTACTGAAATTTGTTTAAGTAAATTTTAAAATATGAAGTTTGTTATGGGAAAGATTCAGAATTTTTGGAAAGAAAGTTTGGGAAAACCGCACTGCACTTCACCGGTGCTACTTCATGATCTGGTTTCATGTAGGAAAAATATCCGATTTTTTCATATTTTAGAGGAAGGGAAGTGACAGCTTTCCCTATGCTTCCACATTAGATAAACTTCTTTTTAAAAGATTTGTAGAAAAACTACATTTTACTTTAGTACGAGCGGCTATTATATCTATTAATGACCACTTGATATAATTTCAACGTAACACCACACTTTTTGTTGGAACTGCTGTTAGAGCAAGTTCATTATCAGCTCTCTTTTAACAGTGACCACCATTTCTAGCACTATGCCAGGAAAAGATCCTATCTTAGACGCTCTACGGTTTAAAAAGCTTTTTCTAAAGTTTTGTAGATCCTCTTGCGAAAAACAGATCGGCAAAAACAATGTTAACTCTCAAAAGACAAGCTTTTAAATCCTACCGTCCTAGTTTGATAATAAAAAATACTGTAACAGATAAAAACATATAAAAATGCCAACAATGCTGTGACAGTAAATTTACCTCGATGTCAAACTGTCAGAGCAGAACGGTCGAAGCAAGGAGCCGGAATAGTCCCAAATGTTCCTCCCTTGGTTACTGGCCTGGTATACGGTATTACTTACGAACAATTACTACACATCCATTCTGATACGATACACTAAGGCTTTCAATGTACGGTATCCCTTCAAGAAGGAGGTATGTGTAATTTGGAAACTCACAACAACGGGTAGAGCCTTCCTTCTATTACCCTGTTGGGGATTTTGACAGGCTTCATTGACCTTTTTGATATTCTTAAAGGGCCAAACCTCTCATCCCAAACTTTAATTTTGGTACCGGGGTACCGAAATTCTCAATTGGCTCAGCTCTTTGACTGATAGCTAATTCAAACAATGCAGAGTGCCAAAGCTTATATAACACAGCATGAACTGTACTGAGAGTGTTTTGGTTACATAAATTGAGTTTTTCTCTACTCACCCTGAAGCAATAAAGTAGTATATGGATGAAGATGAAATTCAGACAATTGTGGGAGGGGCTTCAGTAAGAAGGTTAGGAGAATTGGCACTGTTTGGAGTGAGAGAACTGGGCCTTTAAATACGACCAGCCATCGTCCAATTTAAGCTTTTCGCAACAACAATTCCTATTCGATTCAGTGTGTATAATTTAAATCTTAATACAAGCGTGAAAGGGATAAGCTAACAATGCTCACCAATCGTAGTCTCATCTAAAAGGGGGTTCATAGCGGTACACACTACCTCGAAAGGGTCCCCTTCCGTTATCGGTGATGCTGTGTTCAGCGACAATAGTATTGGTATAGCTGCAGACAAATAAGCGAAAGATAATTTAAAAGAAAGGTTCAAGGTCGTATTAAAATTGATATGAACCTATCTGAAACATTCTGGAAAAGTGCATTGTACTCTAATGTGAAGTTTAAAGTTTATGAACAAGTAAGTTTATCAAGCTTTCAGGGAAGTAAGACCTTAGCACAAGCACAAAGGACATCTCATCGCAAAATTGATGAGCAGTCTTTTGTTTTAACTTTAAATTTCCAATTTCTCCTCTAAAATGACATAATGTCAGTCTATACCATTGAGTTAGAAGCATGAAAACTCATAGAGTCTATATTCCCGACGGGGTGGTCCTATCTCTATAAACTTCAAGGTTAACACAACTGACTGAAAAAAACAGGTCAAGACGACAACATCAACGACAAGAATTTTTTCCGAAAGATCATTAAATCGAATCATCTGAACATAAGGGCTATTCCCTTTTTTATATAAACGATTTAATGACATATCATGCAAATCGATGATTAGATCGTTTAAAGGCCATACAATAAACTCATCTTCTTCTGAAGGAAGTTTGCCGTAGTCAGAGCTAGTCTTATTAAAGTGGGTCTATGTGTTTCAAGAAATTGAAAGACCTAGGGTTTTTTTTGTTACTCATGGTTGAAATCGTTCATACTTTGAATACACATGACAGCAAAGGGGGAAAGGCGGCAAAATACTGAAAAGTTTGCAGTCTTTGGAAAGAGCTCTCTTAGTTTATGCTACTCAAACCAAGCCTACTTGAGTAGGCTACCTGAGGATTATTACAGAAACCATCCCCTTGAAATTTGGACAAGCTTATCCTGTCCTGTGACTGCCTTTTGTAGTCTGCGGTTTTCTATTGTTGTCAAATTGGCTAAGTCGTTCAGTGGCGGCGGAACCGGGGGGGGGGGCTTTGCGGGCTTAGCCCCCCCCCCCCAATGAAAAAAGTGGAGGGGCTAAAGGCAAGTTTAACCCTGCCGGCGCCCTTTTTAGGTTTTTAACATACTTAACTCTTGCACCATTTTTGGAAAAGGCATAATTTAATAGCGTTGTTTAAAGGCCCAGATAACAAAATGCCCAAACAGCCACCAGTATCTGCACTTTTATTCTGATGAAAAGGGTCATCTTCTGTAATATAGGGATAGGTTTTTGCCGAGACGTATCTTCATGCTTTATACGCACTAATGAATGCTGTCGCTGTGCTAAGTTCATTGCTTCCACGCCAAGCCTGATTTATAAGCTAACAAAATACACAGAATGACATTAAATTAACCCTCCCTGTCAATAACAGATGTTGCAAAGGGCGCAACAATAATTGAAGCGCAAATAGACCTCTTGTTGTCGGGGATATTTGTCAACATAGACAATAAAAAGAGTTTATAAAGGTACCAAAATAGCTTCCACAACATTTTTAAAAATCATTTGAAGAGAACATTCAGGTTAAAATAAAATAAAAATGTCATCATAGTGGTAATGGTTTAAGAGTTTTAATGAGCAGTTTCCATTTTGTTTTACTTCAAGTGACCATTCCCATGATAAATGGCAATTGTTTGGTGTTTTCTGACACTGCACGATAATCCCATGAAAATGCCTATTTCTTTACCTACGTGACGACTCAACTTGAAGCCAGAAAATTGCATCTAATAAGCCTAGGTTTAGGCTACTTTTATTTAGTATGAATTCGGTTTCTAGAGAGCCAAGCAGACCTTTTGTCTTGGATATTTCTTGCAATGTACTTAATAAATGGCTATTTCAGGGAGGTCACAGGATGTAAAATACGTCAAGTAATGTTTCGTCGTGCAATTATCTTGATTTTCAGATACCAAAAATGTACACCTTACGGTGATTAATTTCCATAACTTTTTCCTCGTGTAAGATTTGCTTGCTATTAGGCTCTAACGGGTTTAATCTTTATCTTCACAAAGTAGCCCATTATAACATTAGAATCTTAAATCGAGACCTGACAATAACACACAAAATAAAATGACGCCTTTATACTGGAATGTGAAAGACAGGGATAGAAACATGGGCGTCCGTAGGATAGGGGGGCAAGGGGGCACTTGCCCTTCCCTGGAAAATAAAAAAAAAACTGAAAAAACGAAAAAACATAAAGAAAAAGACGAAGAAAAATTAACATCAACATTTCTTAATAGTTCACTCAGTGTTTTCCCTATTTATATGCGGTAAACAGGCCTTAGAAATGACATTTCCAGCGATCTGGGAGACATTGTGGGATAAAATTTTCTTGCGCTCCGCGCCAACTCATTGTGGCGCCGAGCTTTCCCCCTTATAGCATTTTGCCTGAAAGAATTTTGTCCCCCCTGGAATTTTCTTCTGCGGAGGCCCACGGAGAGACAATTTAAACATGTTTTAATGGAAAAACTTGCGGAGAAGAAATGTGCAAATTAGTCTTCTACAAGGTGTGGAAAATCAAATGGAAAGTCTGAAAAGCTGTGGCCCCGATCGTGCTGAGGTTAAGGGTGTTTACTCCTTCGAAACGCCCCTGCAAACCATTTTCGCCCCTCTGACTGAAATCCCTAGCTCCGCCACTGGATTTGAGATCGGTTTAGATTAGGTTGGTGGTATCCGTGGGAGGAACCACGGGAGGGGGGGGGGTGTTTTGGGAACAAATTGTATGATCTAGGGGAAATATAATTGAGTAATTGACATGTATGAGTGGACAAATGTAACAAGGGGTGCAGAAAGTGAATAACACGGCAAACAGAGTGAATGAAAGAGGATGCATAATTGATTATTGTTCTTGTATCATCTCAATTTATCTGATATGTATTACCAGTTTGCTTAGGCTGAATTTTTTTCTTTTTAGTTGAGAAATTGCTAACATGAGACCCATATTTTAAGGCTGGATACATGCAACATAGAACACGCGGGAAGTGCCGTTTCCGGCCACCTGGGGGGTCTGTAAAGTCAAAAATTTTCTTGTACGCTCCGCGCCAACTGATGGTGGCGCTCCGCTTAGATAGTCCTGCTTGCACTCAGCCCCTCCAATATTTTTTCTGTTCCGCCGCGCCTGAAGTTATCACGCAATCGGTCAAGTCATGACGTCCACTTTCAAGGGGCAGACTTCTCTAATGTATTCAATATGTCATACGAGCTGTATCCCGAAGTGCAAGTAAGTGCATAGGATTTAATTAATAGGGAGAAAATTACGGTTATCGGGCCTTCACGCCTTCGGATGGAAAATGAGAGACTATATAGGTTGAAAACCAACCGAGTAGGCCACACTCGGCTAACTTTCTAAGTTAAAACGAAAGTTTACTCACGTGTCAGTTCCTTGTAAAATAGTATTGTTTAGTGTATTTGAACGTGTCCTTCCCTACCAGGGAGTTGTCACCATTTTGAACACTTAACGGTATGTCACAAGATTACGGTAAACTCGAAAACCTGCACATTTAACGATACTTCAAATGTTGAAACGATAGTCCAAGTCGTACATTTTAATCAAACTGTTTCCTGAGTGAGGAATTTGAATCGTCCACACTGACACTGAGGTTTTCGTGTAACTAGAGTGTGTAACGAAAGTACCCAAGCTCAGATAGCACGTGAATGTTATAACGATAGACAGCCGTGTGGATTGATAGAACACATTTGAAAAACTTTGTTTTTCTTTTAGAATTTCCTTCACTATGTTTTCGGATAAGACCCAACGAAGGTCCAGTTGTAGAAGCGAGCAAAGACGTTAGCATACCTAGGCGAGTAAGTGCGGTGGCATTATCATATTACAACTCTTAGTGTAGTGCTCGCTTTGTATTTGTGTTGTTTTGGTTCATTAAATATTCATTAATGAGTGCACTCTTATTGGCTGAGGTGGGATAAAAGGGAATAGGTTCAAGTTTGCAACCTATCATTATTGAGTTTTATACATTTGTCGTTATTTATTTAAATCAAACAAAACTTGGCAGAATTTTTCACATTGAGGATTGCTTATTCGTCTTCATTAATCGAATGGTATTTTTTCAGAAATTGACACAGATGACCACATCTATCTCTCAATAATTGTGACACCTGAGAATCCCGGTCAAAGTAAGGTAACTGTGTGCCAGGTTGACAAAAGTGGCAAAAAGAACAGAATGTTACACATACCAATTGATGTTATTGAAATTATTCCACGAGCTGAGACATTTTCTATGTATATACATACATTCCCTGCTTAACCTTTGCTTGTCACGTATGTCATGGATAAAACGCTTCTCTCACGTTGCCAGATATGCAACATGTGGTAATGCAGGAAAAAGCATGTTTCTTTGAAAAAGGTGGACACACTCGTATCAAAGATGCACATTTTCATGCAAAAATTGAATGGTTATATGAAAAGTGATATTGAAACGTTTGCTATACATTTTTGGTAAGGTAATTATGTGCGAGAGAGTATGACTTACGATTAGTACATGTTACTCCTCTGTACCCACTCACGCACTCGCAGTCACATTCACCTCCGTTTACACATCTTGGTATGCATCCTGAAAAACGTAAATGTATAACATATTATTAGCTTACTCGTATCAGAAATGTAGTCAAAATTACCACCAGACGACTTTCACTCAAAACACATCGACCTATGCTTATTACGTAACTGCACAGAAACGTTTATTAAAATCTTATTAAAACTGAAACCGACATGAGTGTAAACATCGGAGTCAATCCAGTACGTCCTTACCTCTACAACGCTCTTGCGTATAGTCTACAGGCGGGGATAAAAGGAAAGGGGGGGGGGGGCTTTTACGGTCTCAGCCCCCCCCTTTTTAGCCACATCAACAAAATAAAACATACGGGAAGTTAGCAGCGCAACTCCCCCACACCCCTGTTTTCGCCTAGGTCCAGCACCCCCCCCCCTCCTTTCGGAATGCCTGGATCCGCGCCTGAGTATATTATTCCTTTCTTGCAGTTAAACCGTGCAACTTCATTCAATGACTCATTCATCGATAAAATGGTCTTGGTTACCAATCAGATTGTATTGCCGTGAGTAATTAGAAAGCAGTACATGTGGATTAGAACTTCAAGTTGCAAACATTTTAAAATTGGGTTAAAAAAAATGAACAAAGGTAAGAAATTTTAAGACAAAATGTCCAAGGAGAAAAATTGTTATCTTTTACAAAAGTCAATTTTTGGAAAATTGTGATCTAAAATGTGACTATGTCTTAATGATTTTCACATCAGGTCTCAGACTTTATTATTTGACACCAGACCTTAAATTCCTTAACAAACTGTCCATTGCCTCAACAAGGAATTATTATGTCCATCCCTGGTTCATGGGGGTTACCTATAATTTGTCTTAAATTTCAGGCATGTTTCAGCTGTTATTTGTTGTTGAAGGGGAACCAGGTGTTCGGTCAGCTTTTAAACTTTTCTTTACAAGCGCGCCCTGCTCAAATAGAAATGCATGCTGATACCAGGGAGTTGCTGCTTCTTTTACGTCACTGCTTAATAAAGGTCAACATTTTCTTCCTCTGAATCTTTACATTTCTTGAGGAGAGAGATTACTTTAGTAATGCTTACCAATCATCAGTAGCGGATTTTTTTAATGAGAGAGTCGACTGACTGCTTAATTAGAATGATTTCTGCCATAAATTTAATTTTATTAGTATTTTTCAGCTTCAAGCTGAAAGGAATTCAAATAAGGTCACGAGCTAGGTGGGTCGAGGATGGGGAGAAGAACAGTAGGTACTTTCTTAATTTGGAGAAAAGGCACAAAGCCCAAAACACTATTAACTATATTGTTCAAGATGATGGTACTCATATTAACTCCAATGAAGCGATTTTAAGTGAGTTACATAAATTCTACAGTAATTTATACTCGTCAAGAAATTCTAACTTATTGAACAGTTTTGATGATTTTAACTTTGATCGTATATTATCTGATGATGAATCTGTCTCTTGTAATGGTCCGTTAACTGTAGAAGAATGTCGCAATGCTCTAGATAGTATGGCCAATGACAAATCCCCCGGTACTGATGGCCTTACTGCAAATTTTTATAAATTCTTTTGGGATTTATTAGGACCTGTGGTTGTAGATTCTTTTAATTATGGTTTTACCAAAGGGACATTATCCCCCGAACAATGCCGAGGTATAATCAATGTAATTCCCAAGCCCAACAAAGATTCTTCGTTAATAAAAAACTTGAGGCCCATTACACTTCTCAATACCGATTACAAAATCGCAGCCAAGGCCATTGCTAACAGATTAAAGCTTGTTCTGCCACAAATTATTGGCCATAACCAAACAGGGTTTTTGAAAAATAGGTTCATTGGCGAGAATATAAGATTTACTTTAGATTTGATTGATTACTGTAAGGATTTCGATATTTCTGGTTTCATCATGTTTGTTGATTTCGAAAAGGCGTTTGACACCCTTGAGTGGAAATTTTTACATCATTGTTTAAAGAATCTAAATTTTGGTGAAAACTTCATTAACTGGATTCATACTTTTCAGACTAATAGCTCAGCGTGTGTAATTAATAATGGATACTCGTCTAATTATATTAAGTTAATGAGAGGTGTAAGACAAGGATGTCCTTTGAGTCCGTATTTATTTATAATTGCAGTTGAATTCTTGGCTCAACAAATTAATTCCAATAATATTATTAAAGGCCAGCAAATTTTAAATAAAGAAATTAAAATAATTCAGTATGCGGACGACACTACTATTTATTTAAATAACAACCCAAATTCTATCCGAGAGGTTCTTCGTGTCATGAATGATTTTGGGAATGCTTCTGGGTTAAAAATCAATTTTAATAAAACTATCCTCTTCCCCTTGGCCCTTACACCCACTCGAAACCATATTTTGTCAATGAATTCCCTATCACTTGGTCAAAAGGCCCAGTAACCCTGTTGGGAATCTCATTTACTTGTAATAAGGAAGATCTCTTCCAATTGAATTTTCCCCCAAAGTTGTCTCGACTTAAACGATCATTAAATTTATGGAAGCATAGAGATGTTACTCCAGTTGGTAGAAATATTTTATTCAAAACATTTGCAATTTCGCAAATTATTTTTTTGTTCCTGATCCTCCCAAATCCTCCCAGTAGTTTTATTTTAGAATTGAATTCAATTTTATTCAATTTCATTTGGAATGATAAGCCTGACAAGGTAAAACGCCAGAC
Organism: Holothuria scabra; assembly: GCA_037179385.1. Lineage (NCBI taxonomy): Eukaryota > Metazoa > Echinodermata > Holothuroidea > Aspidochirotida > Holothuriidae > Holothuria > Holothuria scabra. The sequence continues at coordinate 9,170,428 of CM074195.1, read as the reverse complement.
AATTATTAGCCCTATCCATTTAGGGGGTTTAAAGGTAATTCATTTGGAGAGCTTTATACACAGCCTTAAGATTACTTGGATTAAAAGATATTTAAGCGATAATAATGGTGCATGGAAGATTTTCTGGATTATTACTTGAATGATTTTGGAAAAAGAATTTCTGTTTCAATGTAATTTTAGTAAACACGATGTTCCCAATATCAATAATTTGTTTGTAAAAGATATTTGTAAAGCTTGGTCAATGTTTAATTTTAAAGAACCATCTAGCAAGTTTGAAAACGAGATAATTTGGAATAACTCCAATATAAAAGTTGGTAATAACACCGTGTTTTATCAGTTTATGCACTCTAAGGGAATCGATCATGTTTATAATTTTTTAAATAATGATAATAAGCCAATGCATTATAATGAATTTGTGGAAGTCCATAATCTTGGCAATTTTCCTTTTATCATGTATAATGGGATAATTTCAGCCATTCCATCTTTGTGGAAACAAAACTTGCATAAAACAGACTATTCTTTTAATCATAATGAGGATTTACTTAATAAGTTGGTTTTCAGAAAAGTGTCTCACAATGGGCATATGGTTGTATAGTCAAAGAAATTTTTAGCCCTCCAACAGCTTTACAGAAATGGGATTATAACTTCGATCAGGGTAAATGGTCAACTATTTTTTCTAATGTCTGGTTTTCGGTGAGGGACGTTAAATTACAGTACTTTCAATTTCGTTTTTTACATAGAATTTTGGGAATCAATAGTCGTTTAAATCTAATGAATCGAACTGTAAGTCCGTTGTGCTCTTTTGTAAAATTCATGAGGAGACTTTCGATCATTTATTTTGGAGTTGTCATTTTGTTTCCGCCTTTTTGCTGGATGCTGAGAGTCTGTTTCTTGGCAGATGTTTTGTTTTTCGAAGGAAGATGTCTTCTTTGGTTTCAACCAGTTGCTAAAGCATCCCTACAACTTCTTAATTTATAATTTGAAGTATTTCATTTTTCATTGTAAGCAAAATAATAAACTGCCAACGTTATACGAATTTGAGCATAAATTTAAATTTGCTTTGGAGGTCGAAAAGCATATTTCAATGAGAAATTTCAGTAAAAGATACTTCACTTATTATGAATTAAAGGATACATTTTTTAATATCTAGATGAAATCCATGTATTAAGTATGTGCTGAAAGATTTTCTTTTTATGTTTAAGATAATGGAAGTTTTTGTTTTGTATAATAGTTTTTCTTTACATGCAAAATGAGCAAAAGTTGAAATAAATTATGGATGGAAAAAAAAAAAAAAAAAAAAAGTATTTTTCCAATTGTATTTTGGAAAAATCCTGCTATTCTAAGGGAGTGTAGAATGAATCTACATGTCACTAATGAAATCAGTGATAAAGCAAAGCGTTTAACAATGTTTATCTCTCATGCACATGACAATAAAGTGGTATGTTTCATCAGACAAGCAAAATACTTTAAAAGCTATTGCGATCTCAAATATGAATCTTACAGCAGTGTATCGTATTCTTGGTCAGATATTTCACCATCGTCTTTGAAGACCCCCAAATTCAATTTTTTCAGTTTTTTACGTTCATAGAATTATAGGTTGTAACGAATTTTTATTCAAAATTAAAAAAAGGGAAGATTCTCTTCTCTGTACCTTGTGTGTGGATCCCCCTTATCTTTAGACCACTTTTCCGGACCTATAATATTACGACATATTTTTGGAAAAATATTTCATTAAAAGTGTTTAAAGAGGGATCTTGGCTTAAATCAAGATCAAGTAAATTTTGGTTTAGATCGTGAAGCAAGTTTTGAACGGAACATTTTTTGGCAAACAAAAGCTCAAGGCAATGACTGCTTAGGTTCTACTTACAAGCCTGTGGAATGCCATTTCTGGCTTTCCGAAGGTTCTCGATTCTCAAAATGTTCTGTACGCTCCGCGCCAACGGATTGTGGAGCTCCGATTAGATATTCGTTCAGGCAGAAGATCGACCGTCAGCCCTCCCCCTAACGAAAAATCCTAGATCCGCCCATAGACCATTTTCCAAATAGCGTTTACAAAGGATTGTGGGAAAGAGGTTTGGTGCGCGTCGTTTTTCGCCACATTGACAAAAACGACGCGCACCAAAAGTTTACCCCACAGTTCATTGTAATTGCTATTTGGAAAGAGGTCTATGCTTACAAAATTTTCACAAAATACTTTGATATGACTCATGATGTAACCTTCAAAACAAGACCTTAATTACGAAAAAGGAAACACGGGACATAAGGTTACCTAAAATACCTTTGCTGGAACTGTGAAGAAACTTTGTGAAGACGATTCTGATATAGTTGGTGAATATTATGATGCTGATTGAGTCTGCTCTGCTTATTTTTCGCATAAAATGGAGGAAGGGGAGTTACAAGGCAGAGGTCGCGGAGCCAATTTTGAAGTACGGGGGCTAATCATCGACGCGGCCCAATATGTCCAATAACATAAATGCAGTTAAAGGCGGCTCAAAATGCAGTTTAAGGCGGCCCAAAATGCCAACAGCAAAAAAGTGCGGGGGCTAAAGCCCCATAGCCCCCCATCTCCGCGGTCCCTACAAGGTATGTTGTGAGGAAGACCTTAAGATGTGGATTCCATTTTATACATTTACATTTATTACATTATTTGTCGTGATAATGATAAACACTAAGTTTGCCCCTAACTTATACTTAAAAAATAACTGATATAAATACAAATCACCATGATTTTTATTAAAAACTCAAACTTAGTATTGAGACATCATTTCTGGGTGGGCGGAAGTTTCGATTCTTAGTGGATGAAAAGACTTATTACAATTTTTAATTTGAAAAGTTCCATTCAATGCAGATGAAAGTACTCACGATTATCTATTACTCGAACTTCAAAGGAAGCCCCCCTTCCACCTTCTGCATCTGTGGTAGTCGTGATAATACCGACAGTTACCCTGCTTGAAAGTGCAACAATTTCATTATCAATCAAAGGAAGACTAGCCGTTCCTGATCCGTCGTTGTAATCGAATGATGGTGTGGTTCCCGTTAATCGAAGAATTCGGCCTATGTTATTTCCAGGTGCGACATATACGGAATCTCTCCCACCAACATCGAAGTCTTTGAAAATTACCAATAAATTTGAATTCGTGGGACCTGTTATTATCCATTTGCAGTTATCCCCATCAGTGTAAGCACCTGGAGTATTATATCCTAGTGTTGCCAGAAAGATGTGTGAACCAGCTTCTGTAAAATCTAGATCGGTTTGTGTATCACATGCCTGTTCCTGTGGCATACCTGTTATAACCACAAGACCGTCTGTTGTAGCTGTTCATGAAAGAGTAGTTGTAAGTTATTGTAGATGTTACGACCAAATATCAACCGACATTAGAATTTTAACAGTGTCTAATTGAATCAATATTTGGGATTTTTTTGACACATAGCACAGTCGGAATCTGAGAAGTATACCTTGCTTTGTATGGAAATCTACCACCCGTTGTTCATGTTTATCGGCAATACCAATGTTATGAAAGCCGGACGTTTAACAAGAGGTTCATTGTTCCCGACCATCAATGTTCCCCGTTTTCGTATTATTTCAATGGTTGGAAATGATTACAAGATTCTTTATTCCCAGGGTTCAATGTTACAAGCAAGGTGTTCAATATTCCCGGCTTGGGAACAAAGAAGTCCGGGAACATTGACATAGCCCTGCCATTGATACCCAAAAGCAATGGATACTCAATGGCATAGTGTATTGATTAGATTATGAAACCTTTTCATCGATGAAGGTATGCAAACATATAGAGCTACAAAAATCGGTCAAGTTTAACCAAGGAAGTCATTCGCATAATGTAAATACAGTAGATATCAGACGCACAGATGATCTCACAAGTCATCAGATCATAACTCAATGACAAAGCAAACTCAAACTAGGTTTTTTATGTGCAGGGAATTGTTGTCGAAGGCCGCAGTGTGGGCTGTGACAAAGAAAGTAGAAGTTTGGGGGAATTGAACAGGAGAGCTCGTGTCAACATGTAGAACAAAAGTAAAATTCCAAAAAGGAGAAAAATACTGCAAGAAAGGACCACTGCCACAAATCAGTGGGTTATCACGCAATGAAGTGAAGTTGTTCCGACGACAACAACTTCTTTCTCGATGGCTCAGAGCAATCGCTTGCAGAGGTTCTCCGTATTTTAAGTCTTTATAAGGTTTCTTCTGGACTAACTATAAACCTTTAAAAATTTAATTTATTTCCTTTATGACCTTTTGTATCTCAGTTACCTCATTTCGCTATTAGTTATGGCATTAATGTTTCCTCTGGACCTTTACAGATGCTAGGCTTTACCTTCACTTCGAACAGATTTGATCGCCTAAACTACCTTCCAAAGCTCTCAAGATTAAAAGAAAATTTAAGGCTTTGACTTTCTAGGGATTAAACCCCAATAGAACCCAGATAACGTTAAACGTTCTGTAATGGTTAGCTCGGTAAGAGACGGGGGACTTAAGGTTACACATGTATATTCCAACTTTCATTAATATTCTTGAGTGTAGTTGGGTGAAAAGAAATTGCAGTATGGAAGATTCTCCTTGGAAAGTTTTCTTTGATACTTCTTTGAGACCCCAAATACTAAGAACTTACTTATTCAAGGAGTTATTAAGGCATGGTGTGAATTGTCGAATCGTTGTCCTACGGAGAATTTCGATAATCAAATTATATGTAATAATTCTATTATACGTATTGATAACCAAACCTTTATGTATAATGATTTATTTCATAAAAGCCTATGTAGTACGGCAGCTACTACAGCTGCAGCTAGCTGAGAAGCGGATAAGGACCTTCGTGTAGCCCGTGGGGCGGACGAAATTTTTTTCGTCCAGCTCATCGCTACGAAAAAACCACCGTCCGCCGGCGTTGAAGATCATATCTGTTCAACTGCATAGAAAACTTACGAAAATTTTATTACCATACACGAAGAACAATTGGACGTTTTAAACTATAATACGAATATTCGCATTCATTCAACATCTCTGTCAATACGAAGAATCTGCACTTGCAATTGCGAACAAGGTATCGAAACATACTCGACAGTTTCTTTTCAAAATTCGTATCGAATATACTTTCAAATTTCTGGCATTCTATTTAATAGAAGCCCACAGCTTCGATTGTAGGGATTGCTCTACTTGTCACGTGCTTTTTCGACTGCTTATGCGACTCGGTATACCTTCTCGTGCACACAAATTCCGCATGAACGTATTGCCATAACGAACCGCTACGCACGAGAAAGAGTTTCGCCTGCTTGCAAGGTTCGATATAGGATATAGGTTCTCCTGTACAACATTAAATTATTGGCCAAGCGAACTGCTACGCACGCGAATTGCAGAATTTTTCAAAATCCATCCGTAATCAAGCATATACGATCATTATGGACGTACACGTATAGGAATGGGAACGCAAACAAAACGTATACTGCTTACCTGTACTTCAATACCGTCTGACTTCAGTGCCTTGCCGTTAAGTACACTGTGGTCGAATGATTGACCGACTGTTTTTTTGTTTTCATTTGATCCTCCCTTGCGGGAACTCGGCAACGCCCCATGAAGGGGTATTAGCGCCAAGCTGGCAACGCCAGTCTCGTGAGACAAACTCACAGTTTAACGCCTATGATTAAGGGATAGCAGATTTAACTACAACCCAGAAAACTAGACGACAATTTGATGTCGGAGCTGGGACTTGAACTCACGACCTCATGACTGGAAGACGCAGTTCATTACCACTGTACCACTTAGCTCCTTGACTGTTACGCTGACGTACTGGTTCCGCAAGCAACCTAAACAGGGTAACCCTTGTGATGAACGGCAACTTCATTTTGCTGATGGTGCTATGAATAAACCAAATGCCTCGACAGACGGGTTACTCTAAGTATATCTTTTATTTTCGTGACACCATACCTCGCTACCAAGCGCAAATACATTGACAGTCTTAGCTGCGACACTAGCTGCGTTGCATGCACTGCATTGACAATGTGACAGGGTATAAATACATAGGCCTAGGTCTAGGCCTGGTCAGAACAGTGAGATTAGCCAAAGGTAATGCAAACGTAATCAAACGTTTCTCGTTCAGCATTTAACTTACTTCGTATTTTTCCAGTAGTAATATAATAGGTTGTACATTATATAGTACTTAGTTAATACACTCTAAAAAATATTTGAACGATTTTGTTTAAAAATTAGGATACTCACGAAAATGAGTATTTCTACTCGAAATAAGTGAGTACTTCAACTCAATTTGTGTAAAATTTTGCACAAATTCAGCAATTTGTGTAAAATTTTGCACAAATTCAGTTGAAGTACTCACTTATTTCGAGTAGAAATACTCATCTTCGTGAGTATCCTAATTTTTAAACAAAATCGTTTAAATATTTTTTAGAGTGTAGTGGCAGAAAAAATAAACTTCACAACCTGAATGGAATACGGCAATATGTACAGGCTTAATAACACAAGACTCCCATAACTCAATGGCTTCGCTATGTACTTGCCTGCAGGTTCGGGCATGTCTAGTTAAATATCTGTTTTCTATCAAGGGTTTTAAGTTAACTGACGACAAGCAGTTAGTTACAAGCTGAAGCCTTTTAAATATGACTCGCATTCGAATGCTTACAACCGTTAAAAATGTTCACAACGAGTAACGTTAGGGCAGACTACCAAACGGCGCCTAAGGCGCCGCGGGAGCGCAAAGCGCTCCCCATAACGACGTGGGGTTCAGGGGTCCGCCTCAGCGCCCCCGGTGGGGTCCAGGGGCAGGGCCCAGGTGGGGGTCCAGGGGCGAAGTTCCCTGAAGCTCCTGGGTATTAATAAAATTGTAGGCATTAAAATGATGCATTTTACCTCCAACTTAAAATTACATAAGATAGGCTCTTAACAGAACACAAATATCACAATTTGACTTTCTTCAATTATATTCTTACTCCGTATGATTAAAGTTGGCCTGAATCGATAATGCAGAGGGTACGGGGAGGGAGAATGGACTACTTAAAATTGAAGTTCTTCAGGGGCTCCCTCCTGTGTGCCCCAGATCTTCTTTTCAGAAAGCTATGGGGATTTCCATATAATGTGACTTTGGCTCTTGTATACTGGATGGGGCGCGCGAAGCACCCCGAAAAAATTAACTTTTAAGACATCTTAGTAATGAAACTGAATGAAAATTAGCGAAAGGATGGGCCCTTTTTAACCTTAGCTGAATAACAATGCCCCCTAAAGACATTCTTACTGAAGTTTAAACATACTCTGGTTTTCTATTAAAGTCTTTTCCAGGTGACTTTCACAGAGCCGTTACCTGCAAAGGGGCGCGCGGAGCGCGCCGAAAGAATGAACTTTTACCTCATCTCAATAGTGAAATTGAAATAAATTAGACAAAGCGTGGTCCCTTTTCACTACAGCTGAATAGAGGTGAACCCTGAGGATAGGATGTTTTTACTGAGCAAAACCGTGCCTTTGGTTTCCTATAGAATCCCTTTCGTGAGATTTTTATAGAGTCCTTATCTGTGATGGGAGGCGCAAAACACGCCAAAAAAAAATGACTAGTTTTGAGACATCTCAAAAGAGAAATATATGGGAATAAGAGGAAGTGTGGGCCTCTTTTCACTTTAGTCGAAAAAGTGTGGAGCTCCAGATTAGTCAGAGTCAGATTGGTCAGAGAAGGTGGCCAGAAGATGACCGCCTCCCTGCCTCCCTCTTTCACTTTTTGCGGTAGAGCTTTAGCTGTGTACGGGCTGAGCACTGGTGATAAGTTTCAGTGACAATGGAAGAGGTCTTCTACAAGAAGTAACCTCGAATCCTGACATATTTAAAACGGGTGCACGCGAAGCATGTCGAAAAAAGGAGCGTTGAGACATTTATTGAAAGAATATTGTTTAATTTAGTTTACAATGTGGTATATGACCTGTTTAAACATTATACAACTTAATTAAGTATCACTCGCGTAGCTATGTCAGTTCCAGTTTGTATTTTTGTAGCAAAAGCAACCGGACTAAGACGTAAAAAAACTAATAGAACTTGCCCCCCCCCCGTGCCCCCGTAATCCCGCCTATGGTTGTAGAGCTCACTGTTCTAACGTTATTGCTCAATGCTACACTAGACAAAGGTTACAGTAGGGTATCTAATTCGTAGTTTCATATAGGCTTTTGAATATTCAATACAATTTCCTTTTTAGAATCGTAATAGCCATATTCATCTTAAGATTTAGGTCAATTGCCATTGTCCAATATGAAGTTAATTAATATTAATTATATTCTTGATTTGTGGTCTGAACGGAATTTTGACTATCGCCGGCAGGCTCTGAGGGGAGGTAGCCTTAGGGGCCGGCCGACGCAGAGGCGCTACGCAGGCTACTTTTGTGTGGCTGTTGCATTGAAGCACTGTTGGGGTTTGCCCGGCAATGGGCGTGGCTTTGGCGTAACGTGAAAGCACTCTATATAGTTTTCTTCTTTTTGTAAAACATCCATGTGACAAAATCTTTCATAAAATACATTCCCTTCACCTATCCTTCTTCCTGCGAGGAATCTAAGAATGCTCTAGCGTTTTTACATAAATTCACTTGAAAACATAAGATGCTAATTGTTGTGTTCATGATGTTTTGGGAAAAATACAGGGGTGGACTGAAAGTATTTTGTGAGAATCCTAATCAGGAAATATTTTGGTCAAAGAAGAAAAAAATTTACATAGTGCTTCAATCGCCGCCGCAGGATCTGACCAAAGTCAACCAACAAAAGCAAACAAGTAAATAACATGATCATGATGAAAGTTTGCTTCTTACTTTTGGAAACATTGTCCTTTTCTGCCACATAACATCGCCTCAGGGAGGAAATGACACCCACTGCACATACAAGATATGGTCAGATTTTACGTTTGATTAGTCGATTGACATTACCAGATATACCGAACTACACAAAAATTACATAGATTTTGGTGTTAGCTAACAGGCTTGCCAAAAATGTGTTAATTGCCTTCACGTAAATGTGAACAAAATGAGACGATAGTTTAACTGAAGGCACTGCAGATCATGTAACAAACTCAGATACCAAATACACCGCATGCCGCCTATAATTTGGTACTTACTAGGGCATCTGAGTTGCATTCTTAAGAAGCAACAGGACAACATGGTTAGCGTGGACTGTATTCCATTATTTTGTTTTCTTTGACTAGAGAGATTCGCTGTCTCCATTATTTTTTTTTTTTGACTAGAGAGATTCGCTGTCTCCATTATTTTTTTTTTTTGACTAGAGAGATTCGCTGTCCCTTTTTCAGAAGAAAATCCTACACACCATTGCAACCGCCCCTGAATTCGATGATTCGATGATATCCCCCGTTAACATAGTAGGTTGCCAAGCATTATATTTGAAACGAGCAATAACTCAAAGAGAATTCACAAAAGCACAAACCAAGGTCAAATCCTTCATTTACTTCAGGTTATACACGGTACACTAATTCTCTAACGATTCCCTCCATTGATAAAAAACCAATTGTTCTATAAGGAAGAAAAAATGATGATAAAATACCCTTGACCTCATTATGAAAGGTTGTCAGTTTTACCTGCTTCACACTCTGTTGTTACTGAAGACGGTACTGCTGTACAAACACAAAAGTCACATGCGGTTGTTGCCTGATATTCTGCAAAATAACGAAAGAGGACAAAGCGAAAGCGAGTTAACGGAAACTTTTTTCTTTCTTTTCTCGTTAGCATGAAAGCACTATTATTTGACCCCAAAAGATCGAACGATTGTATTATCAGACCAACAGTGACGTAGCTACGGGGGGGGGGGGCTTGGGAGGGGGTCGAGCCTCCACTGAATTGCCGCCCCCAGCAGTCCCCGTCCCCCCCACTGGCGACCTGTCCAAAAATTATATTCATGCTGGCCGATGATTCAGTCCGGGCCACCCGGCTACTATGACATAGATACACTGTAGATAGATCCACGCTGCAGGGTATTCTGCAATTGTGGGCCACTCTAAATTTCGGGATAAATTCAGGTAGACTATGATAAACTTTATGTCTTCGGAATCTATTGACTTTTCACTCGTCGGGTTTCTGGGTGGATAATTTTCTAGCAGATTTGGAGTGGCTGAAATTGGCTACCTTGGTTTGGATTAGTAAAGTGCGCTCCAAGCATCTGGTCTGTTTTTTTCAAAAGTTTAATTCACACATAGTCGGAAGTTCGGACAGTCACACAATTTTATCAATTTATATTCATTTTAGTCTAGAGTCGCAATAGAGTAAAATTCATTAGCATGTTTTCAATTTCGTTTTGTAGTTTTTCCCCGAAAACATGCGGGATCATTTCATCGATTGGTATTGATACATTTTGTCTGGAAATTTTCTGATCAAATAGCGATTGCTTAGATCCCCCTATAAGTCTAGCAAATGTCTTCTTCGACTGTCTAAGGGGTCAGGGTTTTCAAAACTTTCTGTTCGCATCTCGCCAACCAGTGGTAGAGTTCCGCGTAGATAGTATCCATAACAGAATTTTAGTTTCAAGTGAACATTTTTTGCAAACGGAACCTCGAAATAGCGACTGCTTAGACCCCCTGTACAGCTGTAAGCATAGTAAATGACATTTTTGACAGTCTGCATGAAGGGTCAGGGTTTACAGAATTTCCTGTACGTTCCGCCCAAACTTGTGGTGGTGCTCCACTTAGACCGTTTCATAGCAGAATTTAAGTTTCAAGTGAGCATTTTTTGCTAAAGGAAACTCAAAATAGCGACTGCTTAGATCCCCATATAAGCCTGGGAAATGCCATTTTCAACTGCATGTCTGAGGGGTCGGATATTTCAGAATCTTTTCTACGCTTCCCTCCAACTAATAGCGGCGCTCGGCTTAGTCTTTCTGGTTGAATTTTTTAATTTGGAGTGAACGTTTATCTGCAATTGAAACTTAAAATAGCGACTGCATGCTTGGATCGCCTTTATAAGCCTGGGAAATATCATTTTCGACTGTCTGAGAGGTTCGAATTTTCAAATTTTCTGAACTCTCCGCTCCAACCAGTGGTGGCGCTTCGCTTTGTCTGTCTTACAGGTAGAATTAACTTTTTCGGGCAAAAATCTTCCGCCCCCAAACTGAAATGCTCCCCCACGCCTCTGGAAAAACCTAACTCAGGCGTGTACTGGAACGGCTGCTGGCAACATACAGCAGGATTCCGGATTTGCAATCCTCGGATACACTGTTCAGTGGAGTAATGAACCGAGCTCATCAGTATCTCAAAAGTGTGTTTGAATCCGAGTAAAGTCACCAATTTTTCGTACCAGAATTAACGACAATTAAACCTGGTACATGCCATTTCCAGCCATCTGGGAGGTGTTAAAATCCAAAATTTTCTTTGTACGCTCCGCGCCAACTAATGGTGGCGCTACACTTAGATAGTAAACTGCAGCTCCCCCTAGAAAAGTGTCCAGCCCCCATAGACCCCCCCCCCCCCCCCACGAAAACATCCTTGCTAAGCCACTGCGGACAAACTGCATTGTAAAATGGATACTACATCGAAGTTGTAACACCTCCCTAATCGAACATGCAGTCACGAGGTCAGGAGTTTGATTCATCACCGGGTCATACCTAAGACGTTTGATAAGCAATGGAGTAGGGAAATGAGCCACTTAGCAACGAAAAGATATAAAAGCCGTGGCCTCCCCGACCAATTGGTTGGAAATCGAGCCGTAAAACCCCGTGAAACTGACTGACTGACTGACTGATTGACTGACTGACCTGGTTGGCTGGCTGAGTGACTAACTGGCTGACTAATTGGCTGACTGTCTACTCACGGACCGACTGACTGACTGACTGATTGACTGAATAACTGATTGTGACTGACCAACTAATAGCTAGCCAACTAATTAATAAGCTAACAAGGTAATTGGCTGACTGACAGATTCACGGACTGACTGACTGACTGACTGATTGACTGAATAACTGACTGTGACTGACCAACTAAATAAATTGTACCTAGCCACCTAATTATTTAACTAACAAGGTAATTGGCTGACTGACTATTTGGAAGGAGAATTCCAAGTGTTGACGTTCATCGACATTCCCTGGAATTTTTTCAGTCTAACGAGGGGAGGGGGGTAATATTTAAAGAGATAGCCACAAAAACTGACCTGGTGTTTTACGGAAAACTTTGCTAAAATACTTCGAAAGTTGCTGGAAAAATAACTTTTACAAGATACAGTTAAGCACTTTCAACAAAATGTAACTGTGGAGAAAAGCGCGAGTAACACACAAAATGTTTTGTAATTTAGGAGAAAAACTCCAGATCTGAAATGAAAAAAGAAAAAAAAAACCATGATGAAAATTTCCTTCTTAATTTTTGAAACATGGATATCCTCTGCATGGCTACATCTTATCTCCTTCGTGAGGAAATGAAGCCCACTGCATACACACTTAATATAGTTTGATTTCACATCTTATTTATTGATTGACAGGTACTTGGTATACCAATATTCACAAATGTGTATCCAATATACACAAAATGTGTATATTGTGCAAAGCTTAGTTGGTTGCTAAATTTTATGCTAACTAGAGTTAGTTAGATTGAGTTTTACGGTCCAGTCTCCAACCTTTTGGTTCAAGTAGAGCCAGTTGTGGCTCATTTGTTTTTTCCTACTCCATTACTTATGCGGAGCATCACGGACACCTAACCAGAGGTGATCTTGGGCACCCATAAGGGGCATGCATTACGTTGAGTAATCCCTATCCCAGGGGAGACGTCTAAAGGGAGGGGGTTGAAAAATTTTTGGTCTTCTCAAGGAGTCTAGATGCACAACGGTGCGACATTTTTTGCTTTGACATAAACAGTCTTTAAAGTTGGATTGTGATACAGTGGGAGTAATGCTGCACTTTAAAAAAAAAAAAAAAAGAAATAAAATAGGTCTCTTAGCATGCAGTTTGATACTCGTTAAAGAAAAATTAGTTTTCAAATAAGAGCATCAGTTATCGCCGGCCTTGGAGAATCTAACGGAATGGGGTTAAAAAGTTTGATTCCTTACATGCCAGTTGGTGTCACATATGCTACCTCTTAAAGTAAAAGTGGAGTGTTACATAATTTGTGTATTTTAGGACCTTAATAAATAAATGATTTCAGTGTGGTGGAATGAAGACACAACCCCCATTGCCATATATATGGGAGTAACTCCTGCCCTTTGAAAAATTTGGAGAAATTGTCCTTCGAGAAAAAGCTCTGTCATGCAATGTGGTGCCATATTTGCTATCTTTTGAAGTTAAATTTGCATTTGCTTAATGTTTTGTTTTACTTTTCTGTTGGGGGTATGAGCAATATGAGGGGCCTTGGTCTAATGCTCCTATTTTTTTTTAACTGGCAGACTTTCACCGTAAAATGACAAGAAAAAGAGAGTTGAGACAGAAAGTTAGTCTCATTGATATTTTTACTGGTAAAGAAATGATCCAGAAACTAATGTAGGGGGCGCAGTTGTCATATCTATGACAGGGCATACACTATAGTCTCTGACCTAGTACTTAATATGCGAAGTTTTTGTTATGGGGGCTAGCTGCAGCGCCTGATCGTTAGCACGTGCACTGTTAAAAATTTCTGTAAATTTACAGACTTTTATTAACCTTTTAACCCACAATTTTTTTTATTTTACTTGTAATAGAGATTTTCTGTATCTATACAGACACTTTGTATTGCTACAATAAAAAAAGGTTGTTTTACATGTATTTTCTGTTTACTTTTTAAACCAAATTTTACTGCTTTGTAAACGTTTTCTGTAAATTTACAGAAACTTTAACAGTATTTTGTATTTTTCTGATTTCACATAAATGTACTGTCAACAAACAAACCTTCATTTTGTTTTTAAGCTGAAAAAGAAACAAAAACAAGCCCAAACAAACAAATAAGAAATAGCCAGAAAATTTTCAATATATAACATGCATCGTTCTTGCGAAGTTTCAGTTTAAAAAAATATTTTTGGCAAATTTATGGCCCTATTTGAAAATTTACTTACATTTATTATAAAAGGATACTTAGTTATTATGTTCTTAGGTATAAATATCATACAACTGGTGTTTTGTCACACGTTTTTAAGTAAAAAGAAATTGCAAGGCCCTAATTTCAAAGCACTGGCAATTGGTATACTGATGTCAACTCAGCGCACAAGCGCTCATGCACTCGATCGGAGCAAATTAAAAACGTTTCACAAATTTACTTGAAAGAGTCTGCAAATTTACCACTTAATGAAGTAAATCTCATTTTGCATAAATGGGTGAAGCTTATTTTGTAGGCATTTTCCTAACAAAATGATTGCTGTTGCTTGAATAATATCTTCTTTGGCATTTTTTAATCAGGAAGTGATAAACTTATTGTTTACCTTGTCTGAAAATGCTTCTTACCAATGTATTTGCATTTTTGTCATATTTATTGTAAAAACAATTATTATATTGTACAAAAAATGTATGTGACTTTCCAATAATATAGTTCCTAGAGATAGCAGTCTACTTGACAACAATATGACAACAAAGCATCCTCAATGTGTTTTGATTAAAAACAACTTCGCTTCTCGGCCTTTTGGCTAAGATCATGTGTAGTATCTGTTCTTTTCATCCAGTCAAGAATGGAGACATGCATGGCGGACCAGTAATGTAAATGGTCTGAAGGCCTTGAGGTTGGTCAAGTGTTGTCCTTATGTGGACGTATAGCTTCTTCGGGAAGCAGTATCAAGTTTGGTTTCGCCGAACGGCCCTTTGCCAGAGGGTCGGGAGGACTTTGGAAAAAGTACTTCGTAACAACACATTACGTTGATATGCAAATACCTGATCTATGTAATGGTGAAGTGCATGTAACGTAATAACATATGAAAGGTAAAAGAGCAGTACTATAATAAATATTAAAACGTCGGGAATGAAAACAGTAGGCTGTAGATTCACATAAAATTAAGGTAAGCAAAACAGAACAATTCTGTAATTCGATTTTACAGTAGACTTTTGTAAACTAATTTACATGCAAAAACTGTAAAGAAAAAAACAAACCCTTAATGTTTTTTCATCATTACAGTCTGACTGTAATTATTTGGTTGGAAAAATATTTGCCATATAAATTATGTAAATTTACAGAATTTTTTTTAACAGTGTGGATCTAGCAGCTAAGGAAGTTACCTCCCATTTTGAGACTTTTGCGGTTTTCAAGCGAGCATAGGGGCAACAAACCAACTAAATCCTGGTTGACAACTAACTAGAGCTTTTCTTAGCAGGGTATAGTAAATAAGATAATAAAGTTAACCACAGAGCAGGCAACTAGCCACTTAGCAGCTTATTTGCTAAGGCCTAGTTTGCTGCTTGTTATGCAGGCTTATATGAATATCCGAACAGGGAGATGTGATAATTGAGTCTCCCATTCAACTGGGAATTTCTTTAAACCCGATGCCAACTTTTTGCTGTTTTTGAAGATTTTGGTAGCCTAACTTGATGTTAACAACATAAATGAAAAGGGTTTACATTCTTTGTTATGTCTTCAAGTGAACATTGCACCATTTTGCAATAATCAGATAGCTTCCATCAACGAACAGATGAGCTTACTTTCACCCAAGTTTGGTTGTTATACCATCTCCTAAAATGTTGATAAAGAACTACATATTGGTTCACCAATTGGATCAATATCCCAAGCTGTAAGAACTATTCTAAGAAACACATCTTCAATGGTAATTGTAACCCCCATGCATCACGTCAGTCAGAGGGCAGATTTTCTGGATCTTTAAGTTTTGTTTAGAGGCACGTTTAAATCGACGGGACCATCTGGAAAAGACACTAAGGTCCCGAGGAGGAAATTCACCCGCTCGAGTAGCGTTGAATATCGTCCTCTTGATCCCTGCTATTTAGGTATTGTTTCAAAATATAGTTGAATCCGAATTAGCGCTTGGGCTTAGTGACTGTAGGCAGCCATAAGTGGGGTCCATCAGCCTTTAATCGTCTTCATTTATTGTCTACATGAATTTAAAGCCCTCATACTTAGGGAATCAAGATACAACTTAATGTGCAAACTTGAACATCTATGGTAAATGTAAGCGAGTAAATTGAAAGATTAAAAGGTGATAGACACCAGTTGTGGCCGACTAAAATCAGACTATAACTTGCTGTCCGGATTCGTCTATTGACAACACTTTTTTCCATATTTGATTTAAAGGCCCAGTTCTATCACTCCAAACACTACCGACTAATTCTCCTAAATTCATCCTTATCCAGTCACTATCTCAGCAATATCAGTTTATTGCTTCAGGGTGCAGGGCCGTAACCTGCGGAGGGGGGGGGGGGCAAGGGGGACAACTGCCCCCTTGAGATTTCCAAATCGTACATACACCACGTGCTAACTGATGGTGGCGTTCTACACAGGCAAAGTTGAAACTGCTCCCTAGAGAATTTGCTCAGGCTACGGTCTTGGGGTGAATATAGAAAAGCTCTATGTGTATTATCAAAACACTCAGTAAAGTTTCATGCTGTGTAATGTAAGCTTTGGTATACTGCATTGTTTAAATTAACAGTCAATCAAAAAGCTAGGTCAATGGAGAGTTTCTGTACCCCCATACAAGAAGTGTAGTTTGGAGTGAGAGGATTTTCCCTTTAATATCCTGTTCTTCAGTTCTACTAGTTGACATGTAATTGCTATGTTATACCGTAGTGAGGATTGCAAACAAAGACAAAAATAATCTTAGGGATAAAGTTGTTGTTCTTTTGTCGAACCACATTGTGTGTTTGAGTCTTGAAGAAAGTCGTTATTGTATCTTAGTTTGAAATCGCAATTTATAGGGAGAGAATGCAAATAAAAAGAAAAATCGAGAAGTGTTTATTTTCAAGACATGGACGATTTTGACAGCAAGGAAGTACCTCTGTGTGCAACTCATGAGGAGTTTTTCATATCATAGTTATAATTTCAAATAATGTCATATTCAGTTAAACTGCAGTGCTTTAAAATTTGGGAAGTATAGTTGGTGTCGGTGAAAGGAAAGAACGTCGTTCTGTTTAATTGCCTACAGACAAATGCTATAGGAAATTCATTAAAACTGTTGAAACAAAAAAAGGACTAACATGAATCCATATTTTTTCAAAATACTTACCTGGAGCTGTTGACAAAAGAAGCAACATACCGGGGTCTTCAAGGGTCTGAGTATCCACAAATGCAATCTGCATGTAACGGGTCCTGCTCTCAAAGCTTTTTTGATCTAGAATTCTGCCATCTACAGCAGTTGCTGTTTCCACTCTTAGAATACAAGGTGGTGTCGGAGTCATATCAAACAGGCTTGTAGTGTCAAAAATGATCACATTGTCTTCAATCACTCTCAAATCTTGGTAAATATAGTCAACCACGATTTGTGTTCCAGCAGGGCTTTCTACATTTGTGTAACAGGAAACTCCCATTGGATAATTGTCGGCAAAATTGGGTGTTGCAAGAGCCGCTTTGGGATAATTCTCCGTCAAAGTTATCGTGTTTGGGGATGAGATGTCACCGCAAACGGTTGCTTGGTCTGTTTGTGGAAAAAGGAAAAAGAGGCGTTATTTTTTGACATCAGTGGCATATCCATTGAAATAACCATTTTAATTTAGTAGGTAATGACCTAACAACAAAATAGTTTTACTGTTATAGGTCACCAAATACTAAAACGAATTGGATTCCAATCCAATTTAGGTGACATTTTTTAAGATCTTATCATTGTCTGATCAAAAGGATCCATAAATTTACAAATTTGCCAACAAACAACAGTGTAAATAAACAAATTGTACTAGAGGTCCACCAAAAAGAAGTGTTAACTGATTTATCGTGACGTCATGCCGACAGAAAGCTTTTTATCGGACATATATATTCCAATAAAATCTGTGTTTTGCTTTACGTCACAAACTCATTAGTGTAAATTTTATTTCTTAGTCCTGAAGTATAAATCAAATATTTGAGCAGGTTAGAAAACTTGGGGTTCTTGGTGACCAAAGATTGAGAAGTTTTTAATAAAAAATCACAAAAATCGGATCGGAATTCGGTACGAATACGTCTGGACGTTGTAGTGTGACTGCGGCTTTACACCGAGCAACAACTGGAAAAGGTTCTTGGGGCCTCTAAATTAAACAAGAGAGTTTCAAGAGTTTGTAGCCACTTTCTTATTTCACCAGACTATCATGGGCTGAACCGTGAAACTTTTCGAACTATCTAGGTAACTAACCAACTAACGTTTTGAAATGTACAGTACAACTAGTATGCTTATCTTCCTGCCAATATGTCTACTCACTATATCCAAATCGGATTTTTGTATGCATTCCATAGACTTCCATGGCAAAAGTGTAGGTGAAAATCACAAAGCTCTGCCGGTCCACTTATGAATTTGAGGTGCAACATCACATGGGTCCGATTTGTGTTGTTTCAAATGGGGTCCCAAACATGAGAATGTTACCTAGGTGTTGCTGAATTTTAGAGAATGCACATTGTACATTCTCCTTCAATTTGGGTCCTGAAAAACGAACCGTACTTTCTTTTTAAAGCCTACAGGCATACGGCACTCTTCGAAATCTAGAAACTTTTTTTCAACTCTCAGACTCCTTAATGAGGAGTCCCACCATTTGATCCCTGCATCATCAAATAACCAACTACATGTGGTCTCAGAGTAAATACATGAAAATGCCGAGCAGTCTTCCCCGCCGACCTCCGGGGGGGGGGGGGGCATGTCCTCCTCGATAGAAACACTTTTGATAACGAAACAACTTGAAATGTAAGCTTTCCTTTGGACACACTCTTAGCATAGTCGCGGGGTGGCGGCTCCAAAATAATCAAACAGCTGAGTTTGGTAATATGAAATTGAATAATATAATCAAACCGTAAAATTTGTAAACTAGAGTCTGTTGGGAAAGCTTTCAAGAGATCGAACAAGAAACCATGTGCAATTGAACAAGGAGTTACAAAGAATGCGGTTTTCTTCATAGGCGAATCCGGCAGTCAAGCAATGGTGAGATATTGCTGGGCTCGTCAGCTCTTATTTTACTTTCCATATTTATTGCCAATACTACATGTGGCTACAGATAACCCCAAACCCATAATACACAGATAAATTTCAGGTCTTGAACTATTTATGGTACATGTTGATGAAAGGAATGGGAAAATTGATCAAACAATTGGCAACAAGAATATTGGATAAATCTCAAGATGACTTAGTAATTAAAAGACTTGTGTTTAACACGTTTAGGAGCAGAAAGAACGGTTGTCAACGTGCCTATTTGTTACACTTGATTGTACTGATGTCAAAAGGAATGAAATGTTGGTCGCATTTATATGAATGAATTGAAAGTTTTAAAAGTATAGGCTCAACTTTTACACGGGGCTTGAAAAATCCCAAACCGAGAGCTAAGTTAGTTACTTAGTTAATTAGATGAGGTTTTCCGGCTGTTACAAACCAGTTGATTTTAGGCAACAGCTAATTTTCAGTTGTGGTTCACTAGTGACCCGTTTGTTAAATTTCATTGCTAATGTGAGCATCAAGTACATTGAGAGAAGACTGAATTTTTAAGGACTTCGGGACGACCCGGTCAGGAGTCGAACTCCAGACCTCGCGACTGCAAGTCGCATACTCTAACCACTCGAACAATTAACTGAACTGCGAACACTAAGAAGCAATATCAAGTGAAAATAAAAAGGACTAACGTCTTAGTCTTTAAATCAAGTCTCATACGTCCACATATTGGCAGTTGCAATGCATTTGTACATTAATGTATTAATCGAATATCTAAAGTTACAGCATATTCAAATGGGAGAGTTCACTATATTTACACTGTTTAATTTTTACAAGTTAATTGTAAGCTTATCAAGTTTTTGTTTATTACGTTTTTATCAAGTTATACGTTTCATGCACCCATCAATAAGCTAGTTCGGTAATTTCTTTTGGTTGCTATGAACATGCGTACTTCCAACAATTTGTTGAGATAAACAAACCAGTCCCGCACCGGCAACACATATGCCAAAATTTGAGTTAACATGCAAAAATTGGTAAAATAATTGTCTCTTAATCCATCTATAGCCTAAGGAAAGATCTCAAGGAGATTTTGTATAGTCGATTGTGTCTACATTGTTTTTTGGCTGGAAAAAAATTGCATTTTAATGGGCCGTAAAGTAGACTAGGACTGAGACCCCTATTTTCGTTTGAGTTGGCAGGACATTTAGGTCATTTTCCGACCAACTGGTTCAAGTCGAGCCACGGCCTTTTTCAGTTGTAACTCACCCCTTTGTAATACAATTTACTCACATTTTCGATTTGTCACAATCTGATTTTAAAGTGAAACAGAGCAGGTTACGTGAATTGAGCAACAAGAAAGCCATAAGTTATTGCGCAATGGACTAATTTTTCAGGTGACTAACTAGGCTCATCTCCTGGGAGTTGGACTGTTAAAATTAATTTTCATGATGCTTCATATTTTTTTTTGGCTTGAAGCACACTTTAATTACACCCAGAGGCCTGGAACATTTATCACTATTTGGGGTCAATGTTTGTTTTATTACAAAATAAGGTTTTCATATTTCGAATGGGGACCACGGGGATCTGAACCTCTGGCCAAGCCAATTCTCCCTGCACAAACTTATCTCATAACTTAAACCTGATTTCACAATTACCCTTAGATCAAAAACCCAATTTAGTCTAATTAATTAAACTCATTTTGCATTCTTCGAAGCAAAGAAACTTATTCTGAATGCAAGAACGTAAGGCTGAGTGGGTGAGAAATAGCAGTAGTAATAATAATTGTTAGTCCGCGGTGTGGTAACGGCAGACTCGTGCAGTCACTCAACTCCAAACTACAATTTTTGTAGTAGTTCACAGAAATTCACAACTGACACAGCTCTTTGATTGACAGCAAATTCATAACTTTCAAAGTGCTCTAGCTCATATTCCAGAGCATATTGTTCTGCACTGACCCGCTGACAGTGTTTTTATTAAACACTGGGGTCTTACTTACTCACACTACAGCAATGAACTTAGATTGTGTCTATATGAGGATGAGTTTTAAACAGTTGTGGCCCCGGGGGTTTAAGTACATTATAGGAGAATTGGAACTGATTGTGGTGAGAGGGTTGACCTTAAAGGGACATATATTGTTGTGAGGCATTAACTGGTTTCAATTGAAGGAAGATAAAATCTGCTACACTTTAAGTGTTGCCGTACGGTTCCGTTCCGAACGGTACACTTTCACAATAGAACGGTTTTCGAAAAAATATACATGGTGGTAATTCCATTCCATCCCAAATTTTTCTGTTTTGAATTTTATTTTTATTGATGAACTATTTGAAGCAATGCCTGCTGAACCTTACGGGTGGTCATCAGGACAAGGAAGACACCGAGAATAGTAAACAATATCCCTTTGGCTAAATTTGTAAAATGTCGCTAATTTACTGAAGAAGGTGGACAGAGTTGAGTTCATTCGATAAATTATAAAATTTGATGATTTAGTATATACCTAGCCTGCGTAGCAGACTCTGTAGTAGCAGAAAGATGACGCACTCTTAAAATCATAAAATGTTCATTCTTTCTTTCAGTTACATCTTCCTTCACTACCTGATTACTTCTTATCGCTTTAAAGAAGAAATGAAGCTCACTACGTGCACACTCCATATAGTCACGCTTCACATCTGATTACTTGATTGACAGTATAGCAAATATATTAAAATACACAAAAGGTTGTGTAACGTTTGGGACTAGCTACCAGGCCAGTCAGGCATGTGTTTTCACGGAAGCATAGCTCATTTGAGGGCACAGATCATGTAAAAAACCCAGATACCAGTTACACCCACACCGCCTTTGATCAACTGAGGTGTCTATGTTGCATTTTCAAGAAGCAACGTCACGGCATGCGCATTTTGAGGGATGAATTAGTAAACACGAGTTGGTCATGTGGTGCAAGAAAAAAGTATGAATAGTGCATTTTCGTTCATAAAACTGATAGGCCTACAACGAAAGGCGAACAACTTAATTAGCTTTTGTACGTGGAAAATGTGTATCACGCCGTACGTTCGATGCACATAATATAATACCTATTACGTTGGATATAATTCAGTATCTACATTTTTGTCATGACGTCACTTTTGGTGGTCGTAGAGAGATTCGATAGAAAGTTGGCAGGCTATTTTATACCGTAGGTATACCATGTAGCGTAGTTGGAAACGTCGACTGCTCAGTAGTAAAGCCGTTGAAAGACTCATAGTATAATTTACAGTAGCGAAAGTAAGGCTTTTGACTTTTGAATGTAGTAGTCGAAACGCAAACACAACAGGCTGCTTACAGCAGGGTAGTACATACCAAGTTAAAGGCAAAAACGAAAAGCTAGACAGTATCTTTTCGTACATGTTCCATTTTGCAGCAGACACTACAGAGCGTACTACTGATGGTCTGCTCATGAGATGAATAAGTCCTAAAGTTTGCAAACCGTGATTACTCAAATATAGTCTACTTTAATCCCCTGCTTTCTCCCATCAGGGAACAACAACTTAGATTGTTTGCCTCCGAACAGAACAATTGAATTATGTTATCTTTGCTTATGCTTGAGTGTCTAGCTCCAGCTGCGTTAATCAATTGATACTAATCGAAGGGTTCCCGTCCAAATGCCTTATTAGCCTCGTACTATGTGATTACCAGTGTTCTTAAGCAATTGTCTTGGTAATGACTCAGTTACTGAATGAGTATTATGGGTAGCAGCGCTTAACACCCTCTTTGACAACTTTATTATAATGAAAACAGTGCAAATATTTCTTTCACGTACAACACTACACTTCTTCAACTTTTGTTTCCGGAGGTGAACAAACTGCTGTCGTTGAATGTCGTAAGCCTATATACTCTACTGTAACAATGTTGTAACCATTGCTTTGGGCGGTCAATTCTCACCCCAAACTACATTTTTTGTACTAAGTCTAAATAAATTCTCGATCGGTTGTGATTGAATGTCATGGGCATATATGATTTAACTATTTTGTAAATATTGCTTTGCTTTTTAAGACAGAAAGATTTCGCCCCCAATATACAATATTTTGTAGATTTCTACAAAAAATCACAATGGGTTGTCATTGAATGCCACACGCCTTTATACTTTGAAAATTTTGAAAGCATTTCTTTATTTTTAAAGGCAGTCAGTTCGAAGCACAGTTTTGTAGTTGTCTACAGAAGTTCTAAATTGCCACAGGTCTTTGACTGACAGTAAATTAAACGGATGCGGCTTACTGTAACTAATTATGAAACATGTCCTGAGCTGTGAGTGTTCTGATTACACAGAGATGGAGAAGACGAGTTTTACATAAATGTGGGTGGGATTAAGTTAAGTAACTAGGTTAGGATAATTGGAACTGTCTGTGGTATGAGAATTTGACCTTAAGGTTGCAAAATCGTTTAAAACGGCTCATTGAGTTGAATCGTGAATTCAACAATTTTCCCAAACCTGCTAAACTTTCTCCACATACTAATGAAAAATGGTTTAACTTAGACAACCTCCATATCCTACTTACAAATAACTGTTTAATGAGTGAGTATTCAACAGATCAATTCGATTTTTAAAAATGTGTGACCAGACACATTTTCAATTTATGCACAAAACCGTTACAAGTCAAGAACACCACAAAATTCAAAACTTTTTTTTTAACTTTTGGATACTGGATATGACACTTGACTCATTATGCTAACTGTAAGCATTGTAATGTGGTAGAGATCCTTTATCACTCCCTTTAATCTATTGATATCAACTCAATGAGCCGCTTTAACAGTATTTGAAAACGCCCTCACACAAGACGCTTTGTTGCGATAGCCCGATCGGTTCCGAGCTTCGAAAAGTTTAATAAAAACAAAAAATAATTTTAAAGATCTCGTTAGGTATTTCCTTATACTTTGAAAGGGAAATATTGTGTTTGAAATGCTCCAACAAAGGGTACAAAGAAATCCCAGCAATAGGCTGATCACTTCAAAATACTATGCGTAAGAAGAGCCATGGACATTGAATCATTTGAAATGTTGAAAGTTTTGATGAATAAACTATTCTTGAGCAACAAACAACTAAATTTCTAACGGTGGGAAACTTATTTCTTGAAAAGAAGGCTACCATAATGCCTAATTTTTCATAATCTTTCACCCTGTGTCAATAAATATCAGTTTTAAAAGTATGCTTTTTTTCAAAACCAATGCAATATTTACCTTTAACCCTTTACCGTTACGCTCCGATCGGGGCATATTTGCGCGCCTCGGGAGTGGGCGGAAAGGCGGACGTAGCACGCCCCGCACAGCTTCCGTAGGCCATTGACCCCGAGACCTTAAACTATTGTCTCTCTAGTTGTTGTGGCCGAATTTTCGGGTAGCTACTCGCAGTCTCGAGCTCCGCGTGGCACATTAAAGATGGGTGACAGCCGAGCTCTCTGCATGGTTCCAAAAGGACCCAAACAACGGTAAAGGGTTAAAGAAGTAATGTCATATTTGGGTGAACTGTGTTCGGTGTAATCTCCCTCGAATGAATGCCAAAGCAAGAGAGAATTTAACAGTTGAGAAAACTCAAAGTTGATTGCTTCTAAAAACGTTCTCCTGCAAGCTTACCTCTGGCATAAAGGACAACCCTTAGTGTAAATCCTGCCCCAGAGAAGGCCGTGGACGATGGTCGGGTGAAAGATATCTCCACCGCATCTGCTGATCCATCTGCAGTCATTATCGCAGGGACCGATGAACCATAGGGTGTATTGTACATATCGTCAAGAGAACCAGAAAACTCCATCGTTTGAACAGCACTTCGCCCTGATGTGATGACTAGTGTGTCCGCTGCATCCGCTACACCAAGGTATACCGCATTTACCGTTATCCCGGGAGAAACGGAACCGGGTATGTTCACCATTTCTACACTCCATATGCATGAATCCTGTACGTAGTTTTCAGGAATTATTATTTGAACTTCTTGACAGGCCGTTCCCGTGAGATAGTTTGTCCAGTCTATTGAAATAGTTTCTGTACCGCCACTGCATGAACCCCAATTTGTATATGGTCCCGGACCTGTTCGAAAAAATACCCATGACTCGTAAATAACTTCAAGATATCACTTTCATTACTGAAATTTTTCCCAAGGCAAGTGCCATCTATAAGAGGTGGAAAGTATTTGCTAACATCTCTCCCTGCTTTATAAAATATATGGAAGATTCCACAACGCAGGCGGTTCACCCCATAAGTGATACGGGAGGGGAGGGGCATACCCTAGTAAAATGCTCCCGCGTCTTGCCCCTAAATTAAAATTCGAAGAAGGTTAAAATAGATTTTGGGAAAAATATGCGTAAGCCCAGGAAAAAAATTAACAAATACCCTTTCAAAGAATGGAGTTTCAGTACCTGCTTTGGCTGACAGAAACATAGTTACGAGACCAAGTTACAGAGACAAACAACAAGTTACTGAAATAAAAATTTAGCCAATTTTTAAGTCCCTCATTTGGTAGAGTTTTTGAACAAGCAAGAATTTGCTAATCCTGTTTCTGATTCTGAAGAAGTTCAAAGTTTGGCATATTTATATACAGAAAGCGCATTGAAATTCCGGATCATCGAATTGCCAATAAACAGCCTGGGGAAATCACCACCCAGTGATGATAATGTTTCAAGCTGAACTTACTAACATTTTATATGGTAGGACCTTGTTTAGCAGCAGCATCGAGCATATAGTGGTGATATGTTCATTTTCGAGAACAAATTTTACCCGTTTGAAATTCTTTAGCTACCTCTCTAGAGAGTTGTATTTCCAGAGTGGAAGTGTAAATTCCTACATCTGATCTCTAGTGCAAAATAAAAAAATAGATTGACTAAAATTCAAGAGGTCAGGGGAGACTGGAGAGAAACATTTTCGGCAATTTGGATGGTGATGGTATTTTCAGCAGTTATATATTCTCTGTACTCTACGCGCCAAGTGATAGTTAAGCTCCACTAAGACAGTGTTGTTACTGCTTGCCCCACTACTTAGATACGTTGCCGCCCCTCAGTCCCACCAAAAAAAAGAAAAGAAAGTCTGGTCACGTCACTGTTCGCCCCATTCAGACAGAGAAATCAATTTTATGTTAATAATACAATGTCAAATATTTTACGACTACATTAAGTATCTCACATATGTACCAAGGAGTAAACTTTATAAAATTGAGAAACTCCTGAACTTACATTGAGCAACGACATTCCGTCTTACACATACCAATAACACAAAACAAAAGGTTTGGAATAGGATTAATAATTTCTTCATGATTGGCACAGAAGTCCACAAAACGCCTAAATAGTGCTAGAGATATCGCCGTTCCTTTTGCCGTAATTTTAAAGCTTCTCCGACGACTGAGGTGTAAGTCCTTTTCAGAGTCCGTCGAAGCAACCCAAACTAATAAAATGTGATTCAGCTTAATGTGGGTGTTATATCAAAAAGAAAAAAAAAGAAAGAGAAAAAGCTAGTCGTTACGACTGGGTGGTTTTTCTTTCTTTCGCCAAACAAGATCGCGACCAGCAAACACCAAGAAGGTGTGACATAGAGGGTTAATTTAAACAGTATTTCTTCAGCACATCAATCACGTTGGGAAAGGGTTACAAAAGAGTGGAATAGATCGTTGACATAGGAAAATGGGATTCCTTGCAACGTCGGAATTGTTTTCTAGAAAAAAGTTGATGAATAGAATGAGGGAAATTATTCCAATCATTCCAAGAAAGTCAATACATAATTTGAGAGTATTACACTAACTTTAACTCAGATCTGAGTTGGATATCAAATGAAAGATTGTGGTGAATTGTTGTATACCGGTACCGCGTCCACATGAAGAAATTCACAATCCAACGATCAGATTTCTAGGTCATGCGAAGTGTTTAATTATTTTAGAAATTTGACAAAATACTTCACCCCGCCTTAACGCTATTTCACGTAACCTGGGTGATGTTCATTACGTAAAGTCAACAACGTCTTTAAGAAACCTGTTTGACCTTGGTTTATTCTTGGTCAAGACGTCAATAGATTTCCACTTCTGATATTTTAAAAATTGAGGCTCCTTCTCAAGAACACTGTGACCCCGATGTTTTGTTCTTGCAAGTTACTGCATACAGTTAATCAGATATCGAAATGAGGGCGTGCTGTATGCATGCGACTTTACAACTGAAGTCACTGGAAACTACGTCAGGCGTACGGGAGTAATTTTCCATGGGGGGCAAGAGCATTTTTCCCGAATAATGTCACCGATTATCATTTTTTGCCCATATTTTGCCCGAATGGACCAACTGCTTTTTCCCGAATTGGGAGGGCAAGTGCCCCGCGGCACCCACGCCTGGTACGCCTGACTTCCATCATTTTAGCACACATCTTTTTAAAGTGTAAATGATCTGAATTTTGGTATAGAGTGTTTTCACGGACGTCACAACCCCTTCCTATTTGAAGGACAAAGTTTAGTGTAGTACAAAACTAGTGCAGTTACCTGGAAAAAAAACTGACGACCTACGTTTGACGTAACATTTGGGGTTAGCTATAATAGACCGGTCCAGCAAGTGTTAATTGCTTTCAGGCAGTGTGAACACAATGAAAGCATAGCTCATATGAGGACGCAGGTCATACAACGCACTTATGTACTGTACCCAAAACCGCCTTCAATCTACTGGGGTGTCTATTTTGCTTTGTCAAGAAACAACGTTACGGACGCATTAAGCTTAAGTAAAGGACAAGGGTTGCTTGGATCACGAATATTTGGCCTGTACTTTGATACTCCTGTGTCAGAAAAACAAAAACGGTCGAAAAGCTGTTATATCAGAATTAGAGTTGTGACCTATTTTCAGAAAGCTGATTCGTGCATCGAAAAACCCCTTATTTGTCCTGGAAAAAAAATTACCCAAACAGGACTGCCGTTTTGTGACCGTTTAAACAAGGATCTTAACTCTTTTTTTTGGAAAAAGTACGGGTATTAGAACCCACTGCCATTGTCCTTCGTGCTGCGCATAAGCAATGAATCAGGGAAAACAGTGGCCAGTGGGCCACAATTGTAAAAAGGCCGTGGCTTAAACCAATTGCGTGGAGACTGCGCCTTAAAATTCCATCTAACTAAATAACAAAGTTGACAAAGTATTAGCTCCATGTTTCGACTTGCATTATAGTGTGCTCAACAATGACATCAGGGAGCAAGTCAAAGCTATCTCCTAGTCAATTCCTGTAGTGAGTTTTCAACTCGGAATAATCCTCTGTAAAAGAAAAACAGTCGCTGTCTTATCAAGTTTTACTGAAAGGATCTGACCCTTTTTTCGCAAATGCATCAAATGTATTACCTCCCCCCCCCCCAATGAATACCTTTACCTGGACTTATATCCTGTCGAATGCCATCAATGCAAAATACAATGACTTCTTGGACATAAAATCAACTATCTGTGGCTTTTTCCTTTTTATTGCCTGCACTAATTTTCCGAACCAAAAAAGATAAGCTTTTGCCATCTGGATAAAATTGGGCCAGGTTATTGTTGAGACCTTTGAAAAGTTCCTAATCAGACTGCCCTTGATAAGCCCTAATCAACAGCCTTAAGAAATGAGAACCTGAATTTTAAAAAGACGGACCAAACAGCCATCAATTTGATAAGCACAAATGGAATGATTACGTAATCATACTATTGGACAAGTCAAGCATACTAACGGAGTAATCCAGTAATCCAGTCACAGGGCAGTGAATATATGACTGCAAATACCAAGCAGACCAAACAAGGACTTTCCTCCGTTTGTGTTCGTTTCTGAGCACGTTAAAAGCTCACAAACATATTCTTGGTCAGAAACAGAACAGTTTTGGGTTTCAGTGACAGAGAAAAAAGTGAAACTTCGTTGAACGTTCAAATCAAGAGCTCAACATGAAGACTATTCTCCTCCTGTCTTTCCTAGCTTTGCTAGTTACTTTTGACGGCTGCCGTGCCGAGACCGATATGGATGAGTCGGCCTTGCTACGCTCCCTATATTCAAGAATGGATGACTTGAGCAAAAACGAAGAAGTGTCTCTGTCTAGGCGTCAGAACAACAACAACAACAATAATAATAACAACAACAACAACAATAATAATAATAACAACAACAATAACGCCGGCACCACGTTCTCTGCTGATGTAAGTTAATTTGCTATAATTTTATTTTTTCTAATATTTAACCTTGGAGGGCATGCGCCACTTACTAAATTTTAATGGCAAAGATGGAAAATTGCCTGCCTAAAGAGCCAAACCTCTCACCCCAAACTACACTTTAGATACGGGAGTACGGAAATTTTCAATTGGCTCAGCTTTTTGATGGACAGCTAATTCAAACAATGTAAAGTACCAAAGCTTATATGACACTCTTTTCTATACTCACCTTAAAGCAATACACTGAGTTTGTATCTAGATGAGGATGGATTTCAAACAATCGTGGGAGGGGCTACTGTAAGAAAAATAGGAGAATTGGTACTGTTTGGGGTGAGAGAACTGGGCCTTTAAGTATTTGCATTCTAATAGGCATGTGTTAAGGCCATGGTAAATACCAGTTCGCCCCCAAACTTTAACCAGTTCGCCCCCTCAGACATGCCAGTTCGCCCCCAACGACCTACCGGTTCGCCCCCTAGTCTTTCTGAAGCAGGTCCCTTTACAACAACTGAACAAGCGAATGTTTTAGAACAAAAGATGTCAATGAAGTCAAGTTTCTTATTTGTCTTTCAGGATGAGATTGAGTTCATTTTTAAAGGTGAAACAAGTTGTTCATTTGTACTAACTCACGTAGGCTACGCGCAATTGCTGAGTGTTAATTGTGTTGATAGTACTGATGTAACGTTACACTTTCTATCTGCGTTCTCGCGTTACTACATCGTTCATGTGCTTCTTTGTGTAAACATTCGCTTATCATATGTTGTGGTTGTTTTGTTTGGATCTATTTATAATTTCCAATAAATGGCGCAAAAATCGAAAATGGTTTAAAAAAAAAAAATAGCTTACTTGCTTGTGAAATTAATTCTGGACGTGCAAGAGAATACTAGGTCAACTTAACATTTGACTGGTTGGTGCATCAGATAGCGCACCGCCTACCCGTACTTGACTTGGTTTTTGTCACATTCTTGCCAACTTTGAAAATTACTGTTATGACAACTACAAAACTGCATTTAGAGTCAGTTTATTCGATGTCATACTCATAAGTATTTGGGGGCGAAACGACCTCCTCTTTGGGGGCGAAACGACTTCCACTACGGGGCGAACTGGCAAGAGGGCGAACTGGTTGGGGGCGAACTGGCAAGGGGGCGAAACGACCGGTAACCTATGTGGGCTACAAAGAGACTGCCCTTTACTAGCCCGATTTTAATCAGTTTTTCCCCTCACAATATTGAAAAGATATTTTGTGCGTTTTCCCCTCACAATATTGAAAAGATATTTTGTGCGTTTAGCAGGATGGGCTTTGTTTTGAATCAGGGAAATTACGAACCGAAAAATTTTACAGTGGATTGAGGACCGCAGGTACGTGATTTGAGTTGCCACCTGGCTTCACCAGTGGCAATGAACAAGAATGTGCGTATCTTAACCTTGGAATTGATGTTCAAGGTACATTTTGAAATGTTCCACCGACTGTTGTAGAAATAGGAAGGAAAAAAATGGTTCGCACTATTACCTCACAGGACTTCACTTAGCTCTTCGGTGGAGTGGACATTCTCAATGGTGTACGAGACGGAGCAGGGGGAAGACTGCCCCCAAATTTCCGCAAAATGTAAATTCGGGCAGGAATTAGGGAAAAAATTTGGACAGCCCTTAAAATTTTAAAAAAATGGGGTGGTTTTTCAGAAAATGCCTATATGTGGCCAAACCTGAAAAAAGATATGCCCGAAAAAGGAAAGGAACGTTATACAGTCGCAATAAAATTTTCTTGAAAAGCCAAGTCAAAGTTTTAAAAATTCGCTACACATTTTGGCAGAGCAAAAAAGGTATTATTCGTGACTTTTACTTCACAGAATAATCACAACACAATGTCCGAAATTGTCGAATATCCAAATTCTTCAAGCATTTTCCCGAAAACGGAAATGTATAATAGTAAGGGCAACATAGTTACGGAAAATCAAACAGATAAAAAAATCGCAACAGATTTGGGAAGCCTGTGGATTAAAAGAAACAATCTTTCTTGAGAATCTTATGTAACACAATACCCGAAATGGCCGATAATTTTAAGAGCTTCAAATCTTTGCCGAAACAGAAAATGCCATATTTAAAGTAAAATTTTCATGGAAAATAACAAAGATCTGCGACCCATTTGGGTAGATTGTGAGAAAAGGTTTTCATCATCCCCACAGTTTTACTTTAGTCTTGCAAAATTTGCCCCAAATGGTCAAATATTCTGGCAAAGGTTAAAAAATGCTGGGACGTTTTCAATTGCCAAATTTATTCCACAGACAGATAGGAGGGTGTTCAGGTGCCCAAAAGTTCGCCATCTGTCCTACCCTGTAGCCAAATACGGACAATGGTTATGAAAATCGGGTTATTTGTTTTTCGATACTTTAATGATGCAGTGTGAGACTGTCTTCCCATAAGTCTGCTTGAAAATGCTTTTAAACACACCTTGTAATGTTACATTTTTTCAAAAGAAAATCATATGCTGTATAGTCGGAAGTTCGGCAGTCACACAATTTTTGAATTAAGCCAAGATTCACAATAGAGTAAAATTTATTAGCATGTTTTCAATTCCGTTTTATGGTTTCCCACCGAAAATGTGATTGACCATTTCATCTATCGGCAGTGAAACATTTCATCTCGTAATTTTCTGATCAATTAGCGACTGCTTAGATCCCCGTATAAGCCTGGGAAATGGCAGTTTCGGCTGTCTCAGGTGTCCGATTTTTCAAAGTTTTCTGTTCGCGCCGCACCAACTAGTGATGGCGCCGCGCGTAGAAAGTCTTCCGAGCAGAATTTTAGTTTCATGTGAACAGTTTTTGAAAACGAAACCCTGAAATAGCGACTGCTTAGACCCTCTATAAGCATAGGAAATGATATTTTTCACTTTCTGAAGGGTCAGATTTTTCCAAATTTCCTGTACGTTTCGCCCCATCTTATGGTGGTTCACCACTTAGACCGCTTCATTGCAGAATTTAAGTGGACATTTTTTGCAAAAGGAAACCGAAAAAGCGACTGCTTATACCCCCCTTTAATTCCGGGAAGTGCCATTTCCAGCTGTCTGAGGGGTCGGATACTTCAAAAATTTTCTGTACGCTTCGCGCCAACCAGTGGTGACGCTCCGCTTAGTCCTTTTTTCTGAATTTTTCTGATCCCCTGGGAAATGTCATTTTCGACTGTCTAAGAGGTACAATTTTCAAATTTTCTGGACGCCCCGCGCCAACCAGTGGTGACGCTCCGCTTTGACTGTCTTACGGGCAGAATTACATTTTTCGTGCAAAAATCGTCTGCCCCTAAACTAAAAATGATGCCCTACGTCTATGGAAATATATTGCTAGGAGTGCACTGGAACAGCTGCATGCAACATTCAGCAGGATTCCGGTTTTGCAGTCCTAGCATGCACAGTCCAGTGCAGTAATGAACTGATCTAATCAGTTTTTAAAAAGTGTGTTTGAATCATAGAAAAATCACGAATTTTTTTTCACCAGAATTAAGGACAATTAAACCTGGCAAATGCCATTCCCAGCCGTTTGGGAGGAGCTAAAATCCAAAATTTTCTTTTCCCCGCCATGATGATGATGGTGCTACACTTAGATAGGAAACACCAGCCCCCTACAAAAGTGTCCAGCCTCCCATAGCCCCCCCCCCCCCACGAAAAAGTCCTAGCTACGCCAGTGACTCTCACGGAATGGTCCATCACAACATTTTTTCCGAAATGGTATACTTGGAGGAAAGTTGTCAAAGGATTAACTTGGTTTGTTTCGATCGACAGATTACACGGGCATATGGGGCGGTGTACACTGTGGAGTATTGGCGCCCCTACGGATTGATCGAGACGGAAGGGTGCCCCGAATTATAGCTTGGCCGCAAACATCAATTAACTTCAAAGTAAAAGAAAATATACTGCCCTTCAGTTATAAATTGACCAGCAAATATAATTTTTTTCAACTTTAATGAATTGAAACGGCACTTATTTGCAGAGAAACTGTGAGGTATGAATGAACAGAAAAACTATAAGCTTGAAAATGTCATTTCCGGTGATCTGGGAGTTTTTTTCGGCCAAAAGATATAATCATAATAAAAAAATCGGCTTTAACTGGGTTTACGTACCAGATAACGTACACAGTTACAAGGTGAAGCTAGGTTACATACGCAAGTAGGGTTAGGGTTACGTACTGCACTAGTAGTACCGCACCGCAGTAATACCGTGTTAGGGTTAGGGATAGGTATATTCATGCATGTGCAAACCTATGAACAGGTATACTACTTCCGGGTACGGAAACCCAACTAGTACCAACAATCCATTGCAACCTTGACCAGGGGTTTTTCACGATAGACAACGCCCTGACCTAAAATAGTGGTACACTTAGGTTTGTTTAGGTACTTCCATGAAAATTATTATGAAAATATCGAAAATCTATCGTCAAACACATAGGGCCTGCTGGTAATCGAGGCTCGCCGCCCCATAGAATCCCCCCCCCCTCCCCTCTGCCGTGCAATGAAGACAGGGTGATCATCTCATGTTTGACCCTAAGAGATAGTAACAACTAAGGACGCTGGTAAATCGTGATGTTCATTAGGGGGTCATGGAGAATTCTTCAGTTGAATTTATTTTTTTCATCATTAAACATGAAAAAGAATGTCGCAAAATGATAATGGATGGTGCTGTAGATAGGCTATACTGCTTTTCCGTTTCAATGGGGGAGAGGACTTTCAATTCATTATAATGAATACACACGACGGTTAACACTCACATTTTGTAGTTCATATTAAAACAAAAGTAATTTCAAATGCGCCCTTGGTCAACTTTTTCGCCAAATTAATGTGATAGTAAGTTGACCTTCAAAATACGCACGCTATTCTTGAAGTGCTGGACGGAACAGCTTCCATCATGAAAACGCATTTTGTGACAGTTATTTTAAAACTTTTGAGTATGCATGTAGCTTGAATGAATGTAACAATTTTGAAGCTTACAGAATCCCTTTCTTTCTTATTCTTCTTTAAGGACCTGCTGAATTTGATCATCCGTATGCTGAATATCATGGACCGATTGAGCGAAAATGCCTGTTGCAATGCCTAAATGTGGTCACTCACTTTTTCTATGGTACGGTCATCACCACAACTATAATCTTGTCGTGAACTTTTTGGCGTTCAACACTGTAACTTACTAAACAACACTACACTACTAGTGATGCAACAACATCCATGCAAAAAGCCTACAGTAGGGGACTTAATAAAAGCGATCATCTCTCATTGGTTTCGCAAAACTTGTATTTATCAAAGCAGCACAAACGTCATATTTCCTAGATCATGTAACTACCACTTCTACCACGACAAACTAATTCTGTGTGAAGTTTTCTACAACCAAGGACTCTGACCAACAAGGTTATCAAACCAACTTAGTCTTCCCGGAACGTTGCGTAATCGCTCTATGGTTCACACTTCACAGCGGGAAAGGGCTGGAATATGTATTAATTATCAAGAATTGTATAAAATAAACAACGATGGAAATATTAGTAGTTTTAGACTGAAAATATTAGTAGTTTTAGACTGAAGACTAAAGAGGTGGATGGCATTTGACTGTTTTGACTTTTCTTCAATATTTCATTGCTGTAAAATATTTCAGCAGGAGCTTTGTGTTCAAGTGATTACTCTGCTATTTTTCTATTTTGTAATAAAATTCACCAGCAAGAAAGCCAAGCAATATTTCTATCGTTCTTTGCAAGCTTGCTTCCTCAGTAATGTAACTAATGTATAATTCCTGTTAATATCACAAAATTCCTCCCCCACAGTGCCCACACTTTTGGTGATCTGTGAATAAAGGGCGAGGCACTACCGAAAAACTACATCCAAGTTTTGTGAGATGTCTTCTGTTACAATTGATCAGGATTCAAAACTACTGTAATGGTGTCTTTCAATTCGTTCGTGGCAAGCCTTTCGGCCATATACTACACCTATTTACTTTGCAAATCATCAACATTTGAGAGTGCTCCTTGCTTGCGCTTGCAGTCTTATTATTGATGGATTTGATAGCGCCTCAAACATGATCACTTTCATTGCTCTTTGGCCTGCATTGAGTAAGTCGCCTGTTCGTGTGAATAGGCCATGGTTATGCAGGGTCACAACATTTAAGAATGTAAACTGAAGAAGAGGGAATCTATTTAGTTCGTACTTTCTTCCCCTATTCATTCCGTTGGCTAAAGGTAGTGCGACATTTCAGCAAACTGGCCTAGCGTTATGGAGTGACCTTTTCTAAGGAAAAATCCGTTGGAATTTTTTCAATATCCTTTACGGTGCTCAAGATATACAGTACCTCTTCAAAGTTTGAGTGTTTCTAAAACAACCTGTTGCTTATGCAAAAGCAATGATGTGGAGTGCTGCAAAGTGTTGACATTCCTTCTGTTTACCCCTTAAAGTGTACGTCAGGTCAAAAAATTCAAAAATACATATCAACACCATGAAAAAAAAAGAATTCTTACAGTCAAATTCCCATCCTAACAGGACATTCCTGAGCTGAAATACAAAATGTTTAAGTTTATTCACTCAAATTAAAATGGTATATTTGGCAATAATTTGTGATGTCATTGTTGTACTACACAACTACAATCTTCGTATTTCTTTTTTTTTCTGAACGTTGCTGCACCTTGTATCATGGTGCAATAGGAATCCCACTCTTATGGGGTGATGTAATTAATTAATTCCTCCCTGTGGAACATACTATGCAAGCAAACAGGAAGAGTTCAAGGTTATAAAAACATTTTTAATTTTAAAGGGAAAGAAAGCAGGTAACGTGAGTTGTACAACAAGAAAGTCACAAATTATTGTGCAATGGATTAATTTGTTTTAAGTGAATAAATTTCAACATTTTATATCTCAGCTCAGGAATGTCCTATGAAGATGGGAGTTGGAATTCATTTTTCATTTTTCAGTTTTTTTACTTGAGGTATACTTTAGTCATCCATCAGATAGTTTATGGTTTGGTAATTAAGGCTGATCATTTTCAAGGAGATAATTTAAACTTCCACAATAAATCCCTTATGACATACTAATGCTATAAATGTCCTTGAAATGAAGATTGTAAAATCAAAGGATTACAGTTTATGGCATTCGGGCCATGACATCACAAACATTGCATATTGGGCTCATGTTTTTTTTAAAGATTTAGCGCAAATTAGAAATTGGTCTGTAAAATGGTCAATTTTTGACAGATTCTGATGGAAATTGTGGCTACTTTCATGGTTTCATGGTTTTTAATGCTTTTTACATTTAATACCCAATTACGTCATTTTCATTTCACACTATCTTTAAGACACACATCTAGTTATTACAAGTATCACTTCCTCCCTCTGTCTGCAGAGGTATGATGAGGTCACCGTTCGAAAAAAAAGTAGCGATATATTTTATGGTTTGAATAAAAAATATTCTTTCGTGTTACCCTATGCACCGATTCCCTGGCCTCGTCGACTTTTGATTTTCTCCCGGTAGGTTGATAAGAGGTTTTGACAGAGTAATGAATCTTTTTTACCTATGTTAATCACAAATGGTTCCCAAAACAGAAGATTTTCAAATCATTCACAAACTTGGCAAAATTTACGCGTTTATACCACTTGTAACTTAATACTTAACTCCAGATCGACGGAAGTCAGTGCACTCTAAAAACACTGCTGGCAAGTTGATCAGTTGGTCAACTTTGACCAAAACTATGGTCAAGTTGCTGAACTTAAATATGGTGAATGGTCGAATGTGACCATTAATTGGAAACGTTTGGTCATGGTTTTGGTCATCAATCATAGCTTGAGTCGGTGCGTAAAGTGTGCACAGAGGAGCTGCTCTGGTAGGTGGAAGTAGTTCAGTAACCAAAACCGAGTTATGGAAGCTTCGACATTTTTTTCACTGTAACTCCAAATACTCAAGCATTTTGGATCTAGGCCCCTGCCCTCAGTACCTTACCAGGATGGTAAAAATGTTTAGGTCAGACATCATCTTCTCACTCTGAAAATATATTTATCTAACATATTTAGAACTATTACAACCTTTCTTTTTTTTAAAGTTTGACGTAAGCATTTTGTGATTATTCGGGTGAAATTTGGTTGCAAAGCTGAAAGTCAATGTAGCCAACAACACCGACTTAGCGGGCGCAAAGAAGATTAAAAGCTAGTGCACAAATCAGATGTCTGCATTTGTTGGTGGGGGTTTCAAAGAAAAAGGTTGGCCAATAGACAGTATGCACTGACGTCACAATGATGTACTTTTGGAGAAAAACAAAAAGCACGTAACCGCGCAGTATGGAACTTTGAATATAATTTCACAATGCAAAAGGTACGCCCTCCTTTAGAGGATTTACAAACCAATATCAACACATGTGCTGCGATCGGTGCGTTCGCTTCTCAGTGACGTCATACGCAAAAAGTATAGAGCAACCTATGCGTACTTGCAAGTTAATAGCATTTGAACATCTTGCACTTTATTTTAAATTTAACCAGGTCTTCGAGACAAAGTCCCGTTTAACTAGAGGATTTTAGACTATTATTTTGTAGAGAGGGAGTGATGTTTTATCTTCCGAACAAGTACTACCCTTCTAATAGTTCACGGGGACGCGAGATGCAATAACTTCTAGGAAAACTTCAAACGTTGCCTATATAAGTTACGTGTAAAGTAAAACAACCTAACGTCATAACTTAACCTTATATTCATGAAAATTACGGAATGATTGTAAAACAAGTTTAAAATATAAACTCCTCCATCCATTGTCGAAAAGAACGAGAAAAGTATCATCTTGCGTAAATGTATGATTTGTAACATGAAAACTTTTCCTAACGTCAACTTGACGTACAGCTTTTATCGGACTACGTGAATCAAATAAAAGCTGTCCTTGTATGTGACGTCACGGAAGAATGAGCATAACTTTGATGTTCGAAAGTCCTACTTTACAAAACATTCCTACAGATTTTTGTTTTTCTTCCTCCAAAGATGAAGATTTTATGTGAAACCCGCGAAAATCGGAGCGTTATCCGATATATATTCATCCCGAAGCAATAAACTGAGATTGGGCGTGGATGAGGAGAAGTTTTAAGCAATAGTTCTGGCAGGGGCTTAACTAGATAGGTTAGGAGAATTGGAACTAATTGAGAACACAGGATTAGGCCTAAATTCCTCCCAAATGTCATGCATTTCCTATCAAAGAACCCTTACTACTGAGAGTGACGGTCCGTCCGATTAATTACTTCCGAAGACGAATGACGGTAAATCCTGCAAATTGACAAACCAGCAATTTGGAAATAGGCCGAACCCTATTCCGAAACAGCAGCTTTCGACCCTTTTTGATTACCTGCGTAGCAGGCTCTACGGAATACTCCTTGTTCAGTCATATCCTCTAGGGGCTGACAAAAACTGAGTTTGCTCCGCCGGGTACCCTTCGGCATTTTGAAACAATGTTACCAAATTTTCAAATTCTGTTTTGCCCTTAATCATCATATAAACAGACGTTCGTCCTCCACCCCTTCGCTTTCCGATGTTCAGGTGAAATTGCCGAAAATGATTGTTTGGAGTACAGTTAGTAAAAAATTATTTGTCATTTGAGGGGTGAGACAAAATAGAGCTCATACTGAGGTTCAGTTAGTTAGAAGAGATTTCAGGGCTCAGTTTCTAACCAATTGGGGGTA
The DNA here is from genome assembly GCA_037179385.1 of Holothuria scabra. Classification (NCBI taxonomy): domain Eukaryota; kingdom Metazoa; phylum Echinodermata; class Holothuroidea; order Aspidochirotida; family Holothuriidae; genus Holothuria; species Holothuria scabra. Next base: position 9,131,666 of record CM074195.1, on the reverse strand, counting down.
AATAGGGTTAGTCGGGCCGGCCACGGCCTTTTTTACAGTTGACTTTTACTGAGGGAGACTGACTACTATCTCCGAGATAACATATATGTGTATAACGCATCAACCTTGTGTGTTCGATTATATTAAGGCTACCCTTAAAAAGATACAACTTGATAGTGACGAACTTCTAGGCTATGCAACACACATGGAAAGGAACCCACAGGAAGCACGTGTATGCCAGTAAACAAACTATGGAAGAAAAAATGGACGGGGTTCCTTAAAGTTGAGAGCAAAATTGGCCAAACCAACGGGACAACTAGTTTTTGTAAAGGAGTTTATACAATAACGAACCGACTAAGGCTCCTTGAAAAGGTGAAAAATCGAGCGACGTGTGTGTGAGTAGTGTGTGGGTATGTATGTGTGTGTGTGTGTGTGCGTGTGGGTGGGAGTGTGTGTGTGTGTGTGTGTGAGAGAGTTTGAGGTCCAAAATGCACACAGTACAAAAAGTGGCAGAATGCACTCTTAAAAATGGCCCAAAGCGGCTGTTCATTCACATATTGGAAAAAAGTCCAAGGGAAAGATTAAAGAAAAATTCTGGTAAAAAGTTTCCAGAACTTTTCTGTAATTTTTGTCGCGAGTTCATTTTCTTCTGTAAATCTGACGTAATTTTTACTGTGTATGAACATACGTACACATGCATCAGGGAGGTGTGATAAGACCTCCCTGCATGCATTGACGCCTTCTTACCTGCCGGTCTGCCCGCGCCTCCGCATTAGTGGGTGTGCCCTTCTAAATACCTATATAAGTAGGTCTCATCCGACCCGAGTGCATGCCTACCTAATACATACATAATGTAAGGCGCTCGTGAGGTTGTAATATCCCCTCATCACCAACTCCACAGGCTTCCACATGATATTCCCTGTGTATAGATTTCAATTAGAAGAACGGGCAGTTAACTCTCACCCCACGGTGAAATTTTTGTGCTTATCCCTCCCCCCACCCCACAACATCAACAAGGGCGATCAAGGGATCTGTTGGCGATGGTTGTAATTATAGACAGTAGTGATACAATGTGATAGTCACTGTTTGCTAGCCTCACATGATACGTCAAGCCTACCGAAGATAGCTTATGATAGTGGCGTCGATGTGACTCATGGCGTGCCCGCGAAAAAATAACCTCTTCTTGTATGAATTTCATTCATTCATTTATTTCGTCCGTACAAATGTAAACAGAAATACAAAACGGGCAGGGCACTATAGAAAAAATGATTTAAGAGCTAGTGTCCATGAAAGAGACTATACAACAAAGAGAATAACAACAAAGAGAGAGAGAGAGAAAAGAACAAAGAAACAATAAATGCAACTAAGAAAGAAACAAAGAACAGAAGAAATGGACACTTAGTAAGTGTACTGATCGAATAGAATGCCAAAGTTTATAAAAACCTCCTTTTGCAATAAGCATGGAGCTTTGAACAGGAAATTGATTGGCAGAGTCACTCTGCAACCATGTCATTGACATTGAAATTGGTTATTATAAGTGTTGGCTTTGAATGATTTTTCGCGATAAAAAGAAACGGTAAATTTGTGGTTCGAGTACGAGTCCAAAATCAAGTAACCCAGTCATAAAGTTTAACATGTTACGGTCTAGAACTCAAAGAGGTTGCTGCCTGAAACCTCGAGCGTTGATGTTCAGACACTTAAGTTTGAGCGTGTCCTTAGCTTTGACAGGAGCAGGCCGGGTCGACTTGAACCGATAGGTTGGAAACTGCCGAAAACTCCACCTAACTCACTAATACAGGAACAGTTCACTGCTAAAGGTTAACTTAAGCATACAGTCGGTTCAACTTCGACTGTGATTTCTGCACGCCAAAAATATCCCCACGTTTTGCAAGAAATTTGAGTAAAATTCACTAGCAGTTGGCTCACCAAGGGGTCATGAAAGGATTGACACGACAGGGAGAGGGGAACACCTTACCCAGCACCCTGAATCCTAGGCAAAAGTGACGATTTTCCGAAAGAATTTCAGGAAAAACAGCTTGGACGGGTGAGGAGGATCAAAATGGTCTTTTGCTCAAGAAAAACTGAAAATATTGGACTCCTGTTAAGAAAATGGAAGAATCTTTTCATCTGTCTCGAGTTTTCTCTTGTGCAGATGCTAACCCTATTACGTAATTGTTCACAAAATTATCCTGAAGGGCATGTAAGTCAGTGAATTTTCTGCACATTTCACTTACCCTGAAACTTTTGAGTTTGATGATTAAGAAAAGATCATTCAGCTTTAGAAGTTTGCTTTCCCATAAAAAGGTGATTGTGGTGAAAAAATAGGCACCGGCGTTAGGGACTAGATAATCTCCTTTGACCACCCTGACTTTATTACCGAGACTCTTTACTTTCTTTTTAATGCAATTTTGTGTCTGACTAAAGAATCTTCCAAACAGCAACAAAGAGAGAACTTCTGTTTATCGATCTTGTTTCGGTAGAATAACTACAGCTGGGCTGTTTGTTTGCCTGTGTAGCAGGCTGTACGACATATTCCTTGTTCAGTCATATTTGAAACAGAGGAGCTGAAAACCAGAGTCCGCTCCGCGGGTAGCTCTTTGTATGAAATTATAGTTTTATTGAATCAACATATCTAAAACTCAAATTTAGCAGTTGAAACAAAATGTAATTGTGGAGAAACAAGCGCTACGCGACGGAAAGTTGCATGTTGCAATACAAGAACAAACTGCTCCAAAAATTAACTAAACGACTCTCATCGACCGCACTGTATATTGTCAAGTCTATTAATTATAAAAAAAAATCGGCTGCACATATCTTTTCTTCATGTCTCAAATATTGTGGGAGGGGGGGGGGATTTGATAAGAAGTTCCCTAAAAATTACTGGGGGCATGTCCCCCGTCCCCCACCCCCGTGATCGCCGCCCATGCTGTCTAAAACTCTTTCCCATCCAGACACCATCTCAGCTTATTGGTTCATGGTGTGTATTAGATTCCAAAAATGAGCAATCAGAACACTTTCAGTTCATGCTATGTAATATTAGCTATAACACTCTGCATTTTTTTTAATTTGTTGTCCATGAAAGGAACTGCGCCACGAGAACTACTGTAGACTACTTATAATGTATCTTGGGTGAGAATTGACTGCATGGAGGCACGTGCCTCCTGGAAAACGTTGGGCCGTCCGTGTGCTTCCCAAATGGTATTGAGGAGGATTCAACAGTATGTATTTTGTTTTCAAAGTGTGACCGCCAGATTTCGTATTATTTGTTCTCCTTTGGACAAGGAAAGGCAGAAATAGCTTACTTTTTCAAATGAAAACAAAAATGCCCAAAATACATGTGAAACGTCATTTTCAGCTGTCTGAGGGTTTACGTTTTTTCAGGGAGTTGTAACAACTCCCTGGCTTTTTTCAAAATTTTCACTACTCTGTGCGCCAATTGAGAAAGACGTTCAGGCAATGTAGCCGTTCAGACATGATAGCATTACATTTTCCCTTAGAAAATTACACTTAACTTCTCATCAATTGCTTTCCCTGTAGTTCAGCCCCCCCCCCCACCCCTTATTAAAATATCAACCGTATCTGATCCTTATTATCGGTGTTTTTGTTACCAATAAAATCTTAGTTCAAGCCACCCAACTTATTGTCAGACCAGTTTTTGGTCAATAGAATTACGGTTCATTGATGGTTTTAATGAGTTAAAAACCAAGACCTTCTGGGGATTCGCACCTGGACCTCCACGAGGTACTTCCGGTGCAATGAGTGCCTCTAGCGGTGCCCTCCAAAATCCTTTTGCCATTTTAATTCTTTTCATCGATGAAAATTCTGGCGACGCCACTACCAATGGACAATAATTGACCTTATAATGTCCTTGTTCAATCCTCTCGGATTCGCGGTCTTTATCGTTCTAGGTTGTCTGAAAAACACGTATAAGCTTAATGCACATGATCTTAGCAAAACAACTTTCAAGATCTTTAGATTAGTTCACATTGGTTAACAGCGTTGCTAAAGATGTTTAGAATTAAAATAAGTACGCGAGGTCACAATAGAAGCTTGTTCAATGTTTTACAACAGCATACATGAAAAATAGTCGCGAGGTTACAAACATCTGATGTCGATAAGAACCAACCTCTCCCTGCGTTTTTATGGATACTAGTTTTTATCTGCAACAGATTACTATCGATTGGCTTCTAGCAGGAAGACCTTCACACTGTGGTTATTTTATACAGTCCCCATTATTAGAGCTAAACCTTCATACCGTGCACCAATGTATTAACAAAATGGTTTAATCTTTCATGATGGCCAATTTGGCCATCTCCTTGAGAACCTAAAATCTGCGACAAAATGATGGGACAAAGCAAACAAAACAAGCATTAAAGGCAAGGTCGGATCAGGGACCCTGACAACTCCCTGGTCGGCGGAGAGGTTCTACGCATCCGGTTTAATCTAGGTATCTTCAGACATTTTCCAGTTATGGGCAACTGGATTGTGATCCCTGTTCCATTCCTTATGCGGAGCATCAGGAACAACGGCAGTAAGTTCAAAGTTAAGTTGGCTGTTAGAAGTTAGTTCATTAGTCGTGCGTTCTTGATTTGTAAAGAAGTACTTACGTTTTTTTGGTTTTTTCTGCCTTCTGGCATGAAATGATTTTAGCTTTTTATTCGTTCCTTACAGTATAGATTCCCACAATGTCAGCTACAATGATTAATCTTTCACTGTTTTATTTTAGCTGCCGAAAAAGTAATTCGGCTATTAAAATTGTCCTGCAGTTTTTCACATGTACTTTTCTTCTCCTTGTCAGGTTATCGAAAAGTACACCGATTTACTTCTTCCATAGTATTCCTTTCCTTGTATTCAGCTCTGTTACAAGCATTGAACAGTCAATTAATTTGACAGAAAAGTATCTGTCCTGTCAGTTATCGACGGTAATTACATCGCAGTTCTTTTGTCATTTTCACAAAATTCATATGCCTATTTTTCTACAACTCGTTTGAAAACGTTTGCAGATGATTAATTAAATTGAAAGAAGAGTAAGTTTCATTTTTAAAGTCTTTGGTATGATTTGGCCTGGGAACCGGAGCGCGGACCCTTAAAGTGAAAGTAGGATCTCTACCAACTAGACCACACATTCGGTCCAAACAATGAATGGACCATTACACTCTAAAAAATGTTGTGTAGAATTTACACAACGTTGTGTGACTAGTCCACCAATCAACAAATGTGTAGAAAGTACACATGGTTCTGTAAAAAATTTACACAACATGTGTAAAATTTACACAACACTGTGTAATTTATACACATGTTGTGTAAATTTATTACACAACCATGTGTACTTTCTACGCATTTGTTAATTGGTGGACTAGTCACAGAACGTTGTGTAAATTCTACACAACATCTTTTAGAGAGTATTTTACCGTTCTCCCCACCATATTCCATGTTGTAGAGGTCCAAATTGAAGCTGTTCTGAAACTTTAAAGGTGAAATGTTGCGTTCATTTTTAGGAAGAAATCACATTTTTTATCTCATACTTATAGACACTGGACAGAACAAATGATGATTCAAAACAGGACAGAACAGTACAGTACAGTCCAGACTACTTTTCAAGAAACAGGTCTCTAACAAATACAAATTCTGTAACTTTTTGCCCAAAAATAATTTCTTCATCGAAATTTAAAAAAAAAATGTAAATGATGTTCCATTACTGAGGACACAAAGCTATGGCTTGTGTTTATTGGTGATAAGGAATAGCGTTCAATAAAGATTGTGGTGATATGTAACTAATGATGTAAGTGCAATTTAGACACTTTTCCATTCAATATGATATTACTCCCAACTTATCAATCCGATGTTTGCTATTTCCACTAGTTACTCACCATTCTCTTTGATTATTTGTTGAGCATTGTAAACTTCTCTGTGTCTTGTTATGTTTCTCATTCAATCTTAAAGGGCCAAACCTCTCACCCCAAACTACAATTTGGGTACCCGGGTACCAAAATTCTCAATTGGCTCAGCTCTTTGATTGACAGCTAATTCAAACAATGCAGAGTGCCAAAACTTATATTACACAGCATAAACGATACTGAGAGTGTTTTGATTACATAAATTGAGTTTTTCTATACTCATCCTGAAGCAATAAACTGAGATTGTGTCTGGATGAGGATGAATTTCAGACCATTGTGGGATGGGCTTCAGTATGAACGTTAGGAGAATTGGTACTGGGGTAAGAAAACTGGGCCTTAAAACTACAAATGGAAAGCAACATCGTGTAATCTGTTTGAGCTTTTTCATCTAAAGCGGCGGTCTTAATACAACGAATTAGGATAATCAGATTCGGATCCGATTTTTGTGGGTTTTCGAAAAAGTCTGCTCCATCCCTGGTTGGAAAAAGCCAAAAAATATGCCAACCTGTGTAAATATATGAGTTGTAACACAGGATTATGAAAGTTAAATTTATGCTAATTATTCCGTGACGACACATCGATAGACAGATTTATCAATAAAAAATAAAAGGCTGTGTGACGTCACGAAAAAAAAACTCAGTGGGCGTTTGATTTTTTGAGACATCATATGCAAGTCATATGATTACTCTGGTTGACAAATTGTGGCTCTTTCTGTCCGGAGATAGAGAAGATTTTAAGAAAGACCTGAAAAATCGGATCGGAATCCGATCCGGCGAAGTCGTTGTAATATGTCTGTGGCTTAAGGCGTTCGACTCCCTGGTGGATGGTGCTTGCAGTCTGGGCCAAATGTCCTGGTGAATTACCCTTAAGTTCTTTAGGTAGATGAAGTTTTACGGCTAAGTTACTAAGCAATAAGCGAGTTCGGTAATTCGTTTTCGTTGCTATGCATGCGCCAATCCTTCTAATCGCCGCGGGCGGCGAAGGGGTTGAGCCTCAATTTTCTTCCGTAGGCATTTTTGGCCACCCTTTATTGCTTTTATATTGTTGAATATATTGGTTCGCTCTAATGATTAGCCCCCCCCCCCATTCCAAAATTCGCTGCGTGTTCCTTTTATTCATTTTTTCTTAACCTAGCCATTATTGTTGCAATAATTATAAATATTTGTTTATGTATATACATGATGATGTTATGTAATATACATGATGATGTTATGTAATATACTACGCAAGATGGAAGAAATAAACTGAAACTGAAACAAACTCAAAACATAATGTGGAATCATAAGTGGGGATCGGTGCAGTTAGCTGTGTCTAAATTGCCTAGAAATATGCATTTTAAAGGGCACTGAGAGCAATCACCCCAACTTGAAGAAGAGTAGTAGACTTCTTGTTCCATGATGGGCTGTTGAGAGTCACGTGATAACAATTCTTCTCTTCAAATGTGAAATGTACTAAATGAAAGTGCTTGTTTTAAAATGAGCATACAATTTATTGAAGTTAAAAACTATGATGAAAGATACTTTGAAAATAAGTTTGGGGGACTGCTCTTCACCTGTAAAATATGGCTGGGTTCTTATGTTCGTTCGGGTTGGTTAGTCAAATTTGTGCAATAGTGGTGTATACACGCACGGTACTGTACGAAAACAATGGAGCGCCTTACACTTTGTGCTGAGCTCGACTTGTGTATCTTACACTGATGCCCAACGATTCCATGCGCGCACGAATTGACGAACTATCCCATTGGTTTAAATCTGGTCGGGCACCGCCCCTTCTCCTTTTTGTATACATGCGTGTGTATGAGTGTGTATTTTTAATCACGTTTCTGTAACTCTTTTATTATTTATTTTACTCTCTGCTCATTATCTCCCTGGTATGGTGTTTCTCTTTGTAGGAGATAGGAGGTTGGATATAATTGGCGGGTGGGGGGGGGGGTGGGGTGTGTGACTGGAGACCAACTTAAGTGGATCCTTTCACGAAAACTTCAAGAACTTTGTGGGTTTTCGCAAAAGTCTTCTCCATCCCTGGTTGGAAAAAGCCAAAAAAAATATGCCACCCTGTGTAAATATATGAGTTGTAACACAGGATTATGAAAGTTAAATTTATGCTAATTATTCCGTGACGACACATCGATAGACAGATTTATCAATAAAAAATAAAAGGCGGTGTGACCTCACGAAAAAACTCAGTTGGCGTTTGATTTTTTGAGAGTTGGGGGGTGTGACTGGAGACCAACTTAAGTGGATCCTTTAACGAAAACTTCAAGACAAACTTAGACAAACTTCAAGATGACACTGACGGACGCAAGTCGTGAAACTGAGGGCAATGGTTGTGTGGTCTCTTCCATCCCCTTCCCCAGGAATAAAACCTCTCTGCCTATATGGTTTGGGTTTCCTTCATACGTACTTGTGAACCTAAAAACCAAAACTATGAGCACAGATTATGTAGTTACGTCATCACATGATTCTCGTGTGATAATACTGTTTCAAAGTGGAATTCCCCTCGTTTTGTAAGACTAGTGGTATCTCTTCTTGGCAATTTGAACGAAGCGTGACGAACACACCCAACTAACACCTCGGACCGGTAACTTGCATAGTTTTGGGCAATGATAAATATATTCAAAAGCAGCGTTTGAGCTTACAATAACTGTAAATGAGGACACATTTGTGCAAGCACAGAGGTGTTATTAAAGGTCTATGTTAAACAGTTATGGTGAGATTGTATTTTTGTAATCGAGATAGGTGTCATATAGAAGCTGACAACTCCTGTTTGATATTGATAAATACCAATCTATTAAAGCTCAAGGGACATTCCAAAATATGTTTAGGTAGGAAGCTTGCATAGTGGCTTCTTGGTTTGGCATGTTTTTTTTTTCTTTTTTGGGGGGGGGGGGGTGGTGAGATCGTATTTTTTTAATCGAGACAGGTGTCATATAGAAGCTGACAACTCCAGTTCGAATATTGATGAATGACAATCTATTGAAACTCAAGGGACATTCCAAAATATGTTTAGGTAGGAAGCTTTCATAGTGGCTCCTTGGTTTGGCATGTTTTTTTTTTTTTTTTCTTTAGGGGGGGGGTGAGATCGTATTTTTTATAATCAAGGCAGGTGTCATATAGAAGCTGACAACTCCTGTTTGATATTGATGTATACCAATCTATTAAAACTCAAGGAAAATTCCAAAATATGTTTAGGTGGGAAGCTTTCATAGTGGCTTCTTGGTTTGGCATGTTTTTTTTTGGGGGGGGGGTGGGGGTGGGGGGATGGGGGTGGGTAAGGACATGTACATTTAAAGGGAAATGCAATTCCCCAACTTGAATATGTATAGAAGACTAGGCCCTATATCCTGTTTAAGGAATGGCTATTGAGAGTCACGTGACAATATTTCTCCCCAATTGCAAGAAAAACTGGCAGTCACTTCTATATTAACCTGGATAAGTAATTTTTGGGACACACTCTTAAAACACTTTGGTCAACTATGCACTGCCTCAAACTAATGTTCAAAAATTTACCAATTAATGATTAGATTTGACTATAAATTAGTAAATCTGGACCAAAGTTGAGGTCAATAGTTTGACCATAGATTGGATCGGTGCATAATTGATTACATAAGTGGTTAATTTGACTATAGTTTTTCAAGAGTGATGTGCATGTTCAAGTCTTGAAATATCATTAAAGATACTTTCAAGAGAGATTAGAAGAAAAATATGAGATCATAGATATGTTCAAATATTCCGAGAACTGGGGAATTTCGTTCTGTATATTACCACACGTGCTTTGCTCCTGAAATCCTCCAGTGGACCTAAGACGGTCTTTTGGACCTCATCCAAAAATATTGAGGTATGTATCTCTGTCCCACCCGTAGGCTGTGGTCCTAAACTGTCTTCTAAGCTTCTATGATCCTCGGCTTAAAAGGCAATTACACCTATACTTGTCCCTTTCTACTCTTTTAATGAAGTGTTATTGGGCATCTGACATTACCAAGTGCCAACTTGCGTCTTTCACTTTTTAACAAAACACCTGTTTTCATCCGGATTCTGTTGGCAAAGCCTCTTCAAGGTTCGTGATAATACAGACTTCACAATCTGCACAATTTGTTTTCAGTTTGATTCTTCTTCACAACAAATTCATCATACGGCTTTATAATCCGACGTCCATCCCGTTAAGTTGTGGGGGGGATTGAGACTTAAAACGTACTCAAGAGGTAAAATTAAGTTCAGTTCACCTATCATTGTTACAGTACCGATTAAGTAGAATTCTGTTAATACATACAACTCCTCAACCGTGAAATCTACCCTCATTTTTTTGCCCTCTTCTGCTGGACCATTAGAGAGGATCGGGGAGTTGGTTGTTATTCAACTAAAAGCTCCCTGCTAAGGAATAGGAAAACTAGAAGGAGAGTCATCTTCGTATCTTTACTTGATAAGAACCTCTCAAAAGGGCTGATATTTAAAGCGCGTAGAAAGCAGTCCTCGAAGCTTATTGTCAAAGGTTTCTAAAGCCATACTCATGACTTAATTCACTAAGCAAAGTGAATTTCATAGTGTTTTGTTTAAATAAAAAGAGAATATTAATTCTGATTCAAGGAGTTTTTCTACACGAATTCAATAAATATGAAACAACTATATTGTGCCATGATGATTGATACGAGCCAATTCCGAATAAAGATTCCTTGCAGGTTACTCTCTAAATTCAAAAAAAAAATATATACAAAACAAGTCCTATAGTTTCAAAAATAAATCTAATCGTTCGGAATTAGTGACCAATCAAACGTCCAATTGGTCACTCATTCTAACCTTTTACATTTAAATGCCAATATTCTAAATCCAACGATTTAAGAGAGTTTTTCAAATGAGAGGGGAGGGGTGCATTGTCCCTATAGACGAATCCAGGACAGCAAGTGATGGTCTGATTTCAGTGCACCATAACTCGGGTCTATAACCTTTTAGTCTTCAATTTCCTTGCTAACTTGTATCATGGATGGTTGTACACTAAAATGTATCTTCATCCCTTCAATTTAACTGAATATGAAGGTTTGAAATTCATGTAGACAGTACATGGTTGCACGGTTGTACAATTGCTTATTTGTTGTGGAGCTGTATGTTCAGCCCACGGACTTCCTATATACATGGACAGAGCATGTAACGCGTACGTTACATTCCGTAGATAATTGTCGTCACAGACTGGGACCAAAAAGACGCACCAAGATGACAGCCACGAAGTTATAATTTGTATGATTTGACCACCACGCTGTTAAATTTTAAACAAAAGTTAAAAATGAACGAGGAGCAATATCATTTTCCTGAAATACACAGACCGCGGAGACGGGGGGCTTCAGCCCTCGCAGTTTTTGTGCTGTGGGCATTTTGGGCCGCCTCAAACTGCATTTATTTTATTGGACATATTGGGCCGCTTCGATGATTAGGCTAGCCCCCGCACCGCGGCCTCTGAAATACCTGTAGAGATTCTGATCTTACCTTGTATTATTTCAAAAAAAAAAAAATCAAGTTTCTTGCTAAAGCTCTCATTTACTTGAGTCAGTCTAAACTTCACACAGAACCATAGCTGACAGCCATCTTGCTACGCCCATAATCAAACGTACGGCAGCGACAATCTAACGTGCAGTATATGCAGATATGTAAAGGAAGTCCGTGTCCATGTAAAGGAAGTCCGTGGTTCAGTCCCTGTACTGTGCACTGTCCTGGCATTTGGTGTTCAATTACTGTCTAAACCAGTGAAAATGTGCACATCCTTTGTACCTTTTTAAATTGTTTTACCTCAGAAATATTTCGGGGTACTTCAAAAGCAGTACCGAGGATTTTTTTTTTATAATATACTTCAAGAAAATATCAGAGTTCGGTAATTCGGTTGCCGCGTAGATTAGTGGGGCATAGCGTGGGATACGATTTACAAACCGAGCTCAGCACGTCAGTACGTTCATACAGCACTAAGGGTATAGTCAACGGAACGAAAATAGGGGTTTTAGTCCTACTTAACTGCAGATTCAAACGCAAGTTTTTACAAAAAAGACAACTTAGTCACAATCCACTGCGCCTGTGCACTAAGCAACACTTTAGACCCCTCCTTATGTTATGGATGAATTAAGAAAGAATGATTTCACGAAATTTTCATGTTTACTAAAAGTTTGGAATACCGTCATGTTGTAGGTGCGGGATCCGTTTGTTTATCCCGACGATTTGGAGGATGTGCGCATGTGCATAGCCACCAAAACGAATTACCGAAGTTGCTTTTATAAGACATCTTTCACCTTGACATGTTCAATCAATTTAACTTTTGTTTTAACTGCAACGTAAGGCATCGTTCCCCCTTGCCCCCACCCCACCCCCAGCAAAATATTGGAACAGAGAGCCTGTACAGAATCCTCGAAACAAACTTAAGTCCTGTTAAATGCAGTTTTGTTAATCTTCCATAGGGGAGCATAAAGAAAACAAATCCCTCTGCTAGATTGAAAATCGCTTGCACTTATCAGACGTGGATATTGAAATTTTGGGGGAACTAAGAGATAATGGGTGGTGGGGGAGGGTTTAGTCTAGATTCTCTGCCCGAAAAACTATCCAATCAGAGCGCGAATTACGTAAGTTCCATGGAGTGTATACAGGCAGTCGAAATGGTATTTCCCACACTCGTAAGTAGAATCTAAGCAGTTGTCATGTTAAGCTGGCAATAAGGCTTTAACTTCAATAAAATGAGCAAATTGGAAAGACATCAGAAAGTACCAGTTTCAGTGTTATATTAGGCTATTTAAGTAAGCTAATCATTGCGAGATGAGCTTGATTGCATAATCTACAAACTATTTTACTAAATTGCAATTAGATTTTAAAGAATTCAGTTTGATAACTTATGAAAATCCATTCCTTGGTGCACTTCTTTATGCATTCAAAAAGCAGTATCTATTTCGCCATCCTTCTCTTCAAAGCATCTTGTTCCTTTCAAGTAACTTTTATTCTCATGATCTTCTCTCCTCTCTCTTTATCCTTTTCTTCCTCCCTCTATTGTCTTTTTTCGTTGTTTCATCCAGTTCCCTGTTTCATCTTTCACTGTTTAATTGGTTCCGGTTTTGCCCTGATTTTTCTCCTGGGCAGTTTGTCCACTTCTCCCCCTCTGACTAACACAACTATCTGAGTACTGAGCCACAAGGGTTGATAGAACGGACTTTCATTTCGGGTCTCTGGTCGGGGGGGGGGGGGGGATCACATGTCGAGCAGCTTTGCCTCCACACTGTAAACAACCTTTCACCCTTGTTACGTCACTGCACACACCGTAGGATTTACACTCGCTGCTTTTTGCTTATATCTAACTTTTACTATTTAGCACTGACCACCACTCCATTAAATTATAAAGCGTTAATGGTATTACCGTACTTCATAATTAATGAAATGAATCTGCATCCTGGCAAAAAAACTTTTCAAGTATACTTCATTTTCAGCAAGGGTGATTTGCGACAATTTTGGAGAAACTAGGACCTTATACCAGCGCACATGGCTCCATAATGTCTGTCTCGTGTGACGGAAGGGGTTGTCCTACTCGGTGGGGTCAAGGAAACCTTGGTAAGCTCAGGAATATGAACCTTTGACCGTCAAAACATGGGTTTTTTAAGGATGATTATCAAAATAATAAATGCACCCTTCAAGTGTTGGGCTACCACGAAACTTAGACCGAAAGTAGGGGTTTGAGGGAGGGGAAAGTGGGTGTTAAGGTCCAAAATTATGACCGGACGTTTTTTTTTCAAATGGGAGGAGGTGCCGTCAGGCCAGTTTCAGTCTGTTTGGATGCCCATATAAATACAAAACAAAAAACAAAACGAAAGAAATAACAAAAAAAAAAAAAAAAAAAAATAAGAAAAGCACACAAAGAAAGTGGACTCCATGCAATTGAACCAAATTTCTCGTTTCCACCTGCAAGTTCTTTTTTCACAACCACTGGATTTCCTTTTTCGTGTGTTTCCTCATTATATCTTTTTATTTTTTTCACCACAAGGCAAGCGGGGCTACAATATAAGTATAATTAAAGGAAAAGACAGTTTGAGTGATTGATATCCTGGGAGAGTGATCTAAGGGGAGGGGTGTCCAAATTTGAAAAAGGCTTGCATTTTGAAAAAGACTGGAATGAAAATTGTGCTACATTAGGCACCTTTTGAAACATACTTCAGTTTCTCTCTTTTATTGTTTCATTTTTTATTATAATTTTTGCTTTATCATTTAAATATTCAAATACAGAGTACGACTTATTAAAAGGAATTATTGTACTTGAAGGAGAAATGCAGTCAACCCAACTAGAAGTGCACAAAACTGTCCTGTTTTATGATTGGCTCTTGAGAAACATGTGACAGTATTTTCTCCTCAAATGTAACATTTACCAGGAGGTAGTTACTGCTTGGATTTACATGGACATGTAATTTTAAGAACTTAATTTAAACATTGTCCCCTCCAGGCCTCCACTCAAAAAAGTGGGGGACATGTCCCCCTGACCCCCCCCCCCCCCAAATCAACGCCCACGCATTGCACCGAAAAAAACAGTAGCACAAGGTAATTCTGAACTTGCTTATTAGGACAATGTAAAATTCACTCCAGAGCACACACTCTAAAAACATTTGGGTTAAGAAGGGACTTAACTGACATTTTGGACGACATTGTAACCCCTATTGGATTAAAGTTAACGTTATTTTGGTCACGACTATTTTCGTCGGTTCCTTTCTGACTCGTGTAACAAATTAACCCAAGCGGTTTTTCAATACAGTGGTTACATGCATAGTGTTTTTATCGACATTCAACTCTGTTTGGATTGACTCGTACTTAAATATGATTGGCACTGTCACTTAAAAAAGATAGGGATAACATTCACTTGGTAACAGTGTAATTGCGATGTAAATCCTTGGCCGACATATGCTAGCATAATTATACTTAATGAACGGAAGAGTATGAAAACATGAATGAGATATGATGTCGCCGAATCCACATTTCAATTTTTAGATCCAGTTGGTTTCTACAATTTTTTTTTTATTTCAAGACAAAAATATTTTGCATGTTGACATTTTTGAACATTTGTGAACATCACTGTTATCACGGGCCGCGACTGAGCCTCGATTGTGGGGAAACATAACCGCATTTTCAAAAGAATAGCTAATGTGCGAGACATTAAAGTCAATAAGTGATCTCGCAAATATTGGGGGACATTTCCTCCTGTCCCGCGAGATCACCACCTATGAATATGTATATCCCATACTACGTTTGTAAGTTGCCTTCACTGACGTATTAAGTCCTGCCCTCTCTTGCCAGACAAAAGCTATTGCAGTGAAAATAGCTAGCTGGAGAAGCAGCTGACCACGATGATGACTGTTTTTTTTTTTTGTTGCAGTGGGCGTGGCTATCCAATTATGACGTCATGTGAAAGAAGAGTCAAACGGCAACATTACCTTACATCATTCCAATGTCTTCTCACCTTTAAATAAAGTAATACATAATATTCAACAGTCCCTAAACTGGGTGAGCGATATTTTTTCCACAAATTTTGAAAACCCCAACAGGAAATAATATGATTTTGTCGACTTTCATGGATTATTTTAGCAATTACCGAACTGCCGAATGGCAATATTTCTTCAAGGCTCTTTGTATCTCTGGTACACGTAATACATTGAGACGCAGTAGTAAAATAATTGTATTGTGTCAGCATATCATTGAACAGGATACTGATTTTTTTTCCGCGTCAGGTTGATTTTCGCCATGAACAGAGATATGTACTACCTTTTATATAAACCATTGTTTTTCAGCTTCGCCATATTCTGGATGATCACATAAAGTCTTTCCTCATTATTGAGAGTAACAGTCTAATATCGTTTCTATTTGTGTCAAGATGATGTCGGAAAAGATGTCAAATGCTTCCTGTTGAAAAAGAAAGACAAAATCTTTTAATCTGTGTAGTTTATACTTTGTCTCAATCTTTATTGAGATAAAGGGATATATACATATATATATATATATATATATATATATATATATATATATATATATATATATATATATATATATATATATATATATATATATATATATGCCAGCCTTAAATTATTACCATAAAACCTAGTTTTTTTAAATCGTCTTCAATTCTCTTACTTTTAACATAAAATTGAAATTACTTCATGTAGGACAATTCCTATTTGAAGAAATGTAAAGATGAGGATGAAGAATTACATCTGTGTAGGCCTCTTAGTGTCTACATACTTCCTTTATGCATGAATTCAAAATACTTCCATCAAGTTAACTAAATTTGTTATAAGTGCTCCATTCTCCCAAAATTTCATATCTTAATAATTTTACATTCGGTTTTGTAAAACGCTTTCCACCAAGATACCTAATTACCTCACCCAAATACACTGTAAAAAATGTCTGTAATGTTACAGAATTTTTGTACAATTACAGAGGAAAAAATAAAGAAATACAAAAAGAATACATAAAAAGTGCTGTCAATGAGTTGACAGCACTTTTTTACAGTGTATAACCCATTCATAACTGTAACGCCTCTCAGGGTCAATCACTGTAGTAGGCTTCAGAGTAAAGGCTGTTGCGGGCGCTGACATGTCAAAAATAATTGGAAGTTTAGATTGTACTTTTCACCAAAATACCAAACTGCGTCACACAAACATTAAACCTGATTCACAGTAACACATCTCAGGGACAATTGTTTCCAGTGGGCTTTTCAGTGGATAGGCTGTTGCCGGGAGTTGGAGTGTCAAAAAAATTGTACTGGTGAATGTGTTAGAAGTTTGCCTTTGATCGCAAATCACAATGGCGAATCCACAAATTTGTGAATAGGTGTTGTTATATTCAGAAGTTGACTCTTAAGCTGAATGTGTCGAGGGGAGGGGGAAGGGGGGGGGGGTTGACACGGTGTCAGAAGAAGTGTCCACCCCTTTTTCGGATTTGTGTTTCATTATGTGTGCTTAGACACGAATCTCGCTCAGATTTTCGAACCCGAAGTAATCCCACAAATTGGACAGATGTACGGACTTTTCATACAAATGAAACAGTTTTTTTTTTCCTCTGGACATTTTTATCTCAGGTCTACATCTCCTGAAATTTACTACTGAGTTCTAGATGTAGCTTCATTGACACTAAACAACAACATTTTCACCATTTCCACGCATCGCTTGCAAATAACCATCTTGGTGAAGGGGATTCCACCTGTAGGCTGGTGGGTGCAGAATATGCTCACTGTATTTTCCGCCTTTCATTTAAAACGGCTGAAGGGGTGGACTTGAACCGTTTTATTTCTAGAAGAAACTATTTACTACAAATTGTTGGTGGTGTGTCGTTTAATTCCATCTAACTGACTAATCAATTATCCGGTGAAGGCGAATATTATGTTCACTTTCTTGGCCATTACTGTGAAGTAAGCCAATGTCTCTGTTAACATCGTTTTCGGAGAGAGTAGTGAATATGCCTCACACATGAAAGAAAAACTTGAAAGTTGACAATGGTTTTCATTAGATATTTCATTCTCTTTGCTTTGCCTTGGTGCGCAGACAGTGTGAAAGCACCCACACTGGTCACGGTTCCCTTTGTGCAATTAAAGTAGTTCAGATTTTGGAGAGTCGGCCAACCAGTGGCTGGGGACTCAGTCCCAATAGAAAAAGAATAAAGGCTTGTTAACCCCCAATATTTGCTCGATTCATTTGATATGCGTGACCATTTTTGTTTTGAAAAATGTTGAAAACTTCCAGAAAGCAAATCCATTTTCAAGGCTGGATACAGCAACACAAGGGGAACGACGTTTTCGGCTATTGGGGGTGCTGTGTAAATCCTAAGTTTTTCTTGAAGCTCTGCACCAAGTAATGGAGGCGCTCTGCTCTCTGTAAATAGTCTTGCTGGCATTCATCCGGCAAACCTTCAACTTTTGTGACAGATCTTTCAGTGTCGCCGGTCCAAAATTATGGAACAGCCTCCCGGAGAATGTGAGGGACTGTTCATCTATCGACTCTTACAAATCTAAACTTAAAACGCATCTGTTTACTAGAACTTTCAATTGACTGAACTTTCTTTTGTTAGTTTGTGGTTTTGTTCTTTACTCGTGCTTGTTCTGGTTGTGAAGTGTCAGTGAATGTTTTATTGAGTAGTACTGAGCGCTATATTAAATGAAATTAACTTAAACTTAACAGGGACGGAAAGGGAAGGCTCCGTTTGCAGCTCTTGTTGACAACACACGTCAAATGCAGTTCTTGATAGTACCAGACGGAGGAAAAATTCAAAAATATATTTTAAACAGCATGAAAAATGAATTCTAACAGTCCAACTTCCATCTTCATATGCCATTCTTGAGCCAAGATACTAAATGTTGAAGTATGTTCACTCAAATTAAAATGTTCCAGTGCGCAATAATTTATGACATGTCATTGTTGTACTTGTCTGCTAAAATTACAGTTTTTTTATTTTTTTGTTTTTCTGAAATTTACTGCAATTTGAACCAAAGTGTTATAGCAATCCTACTCTTATGGGGGTCGTGTAATAATTCATCCCTTTCTGCGTCATACATACTATGCAAGCAAACAGAAAGTGTTAAAGGTCATATAAACATTTTTAATTTTAAAGGGATGCAAAGCAGTTCATGTAAGTTGTACAACAAAAACGTTGCAAATTATTGCGCAATGGGCTTAATAATTTTAGGTGCATAAATTTCAAAAATTTATAAGACAGGAGTTGGACTGTTAGAATCCATTTTCATGCTCTTTAATATATGACTTTTTTAGTTGAGGTTCACTTTAAAAATAAAATTGACTACGAAGGCAAACTGCTCCCAGCTAGGCAAGGTGAAAAAGGGGTAATAATTACACTAAGTGTTAAGATTGAAAATATCAGCTTTAAAACAACGTGATACTATATGCAGAACAAATTTCAAATTGAAGGGGAAATTTCAGTTTTCAATGTTTTCTATGGGCCAACATATTTTATTAGCCAATAATGATACTTCTGAATGCCCGAGAAGTGTCCCGATACATCAAAATGAGAGTTTATCCTTTGGTATAACGTTTGGAAATCCTAGCTTCCAAGTGAAAATAAGTTGCGCATTTCTAGGCTGCTTTCCGATTGAAGGCATCACATTTCAAAATAGTGGACAGATGATATAGGTAGGTAGGGTCATAGTCCTGACGCACTTAAAATCACAATCAGAGTAAAGTTATTTTTACATTTTCCACAACTCTGTCATCTGCAACACTTTTGTGCATTGACTTAAAACTAACGAAAAATGATCCATGACAGTGGTCTATGTCGTGATTGGTTACAGTGTATTAAGGGTGTCTGGTCCAAGTTGCATCTTTGTGACTATTTTTACACCACAAATATTCCGAAATTTGCATTTACATGTGTTACAAATTAAACATTTTTTCTAACTTGCAAGACTAATAAAAGGTTCTAATATATTCTGTTGAAGAATTTGTTAAGAGAGTACTGTAAAAACGAGTTGCTGGATCTGAAGTTTATTATTCTATTTTTCACTTATTCTTTTTTAACTCTTATTGGCCCCTTTAAAGAACCCTTTTAAGAACACAGAAAAAGCCTCCGGGCATCGTTATTTAACATCAGTGCATGCCCAATGGCAATGCCAGGGAGGATTTTAATGAGAAGTTACACATTTGAGTTCTGAAAAGCCATGAATGCTAAACCTAAAAAAAAATGACCCAAAATTATGGTTAAAGTCAGTAATCCGTAAACCCATATTGCAATTTTGTAGCTTTGGTCTGCATAAAATTCATACTTGGCTCAGCTATTTCATTGACATCAAATTAAAAAAATGTAGAGAAGCTCATATCACATATTATGTCCTGAGAGTGTTTTGGTTACAAGGCCTAGAATGTTAACCAGGGTGTGCTTTGGAGAGGCAAACTATAGGATAGTATACTGTATCTATGTAGGAAGCCCAGGTCACACTACTGCGATATCGGATTACTACCCGATTTATGTGGGTTTTAGTTAAAATATCCCCCACCCATTGTGGAAAGAACCAACAAATTTGCCATCTTGTATAAATATATGATTCGTATGAGAGGACCACGGAGAGGGAATATAAACTAGTTATTTCGTGACGTCGCATTGACAAACAGCTCTTATAGGACTACGCGTATCCGATAAAAGCTGTCTGCGGATGTGACGTCAGGGAATAATTGGTATAACTTAGAATTTCGTAGTCAGGCGATACGATTCATATTTCTACACAGGTTGGCAAATTTTTGTTTCTTTTCGATCAAAGATGGAGGAGGATTAATTGAAACTCACAAAAATCGAAGCGAAATCCGATCCGATATCGCTGTTGTGTGACCTGGTCTTAAGGAAAAAGTTTAAATAGATGTAGGAGGAACTAGGAGGGAAATAGGTTAGGAGAAGGGAAACTCCATGGGTTGTTATAGTTTGTTTGTTTTCATTTGATTGGACCCATGCGGAGAGCTCGGCTGTCACACATCTTTACTGTTTCACGCGGAGCTCGAAACTGCGAGTAGCTACCCGAAAATTCGGCCACAACAGCGAGAAAGACAATAGTTTAAGGTCACGGGGTCAATGGCCTACGGAAGCCCACTCCCGAGGCGCGCGAATATGCCCCGATCGCAGCACAACGGTAAAGGGTTAAGATAAAATATCTGCACCACTCGGCTAAAGGTTTACGTGCACACACGCAGAGACAGTGGCATCAGCTTTGCAGTAAACACACTCCACAGGCTTATTTTAACCCTTTACCGTTGTTTGGGTCCTTTTGGACCCATGCGGAGAGCTCGGCTGTCACACATCTTTACTGTTTCACGCGGAGCTCGAAACTGCGAGTAGCTACCCGAAAATTCGGCCACAACAGCGAGAGAGACAATAGTTTAAGGTCACGGGGTCAATGGCCTACGGAAGCCCACTCCCGAGGCGGGCTGCCCGAGGCGCGCGAATATGCCCCGATCGCAGCACGACGATAAAGGGTTAGCGCCAAGCTGGCAGTCTAAGGCAGATTAACTACAACCCAGAAAACTAGACGACAATTTTGATGTCAGAGCTGGGACTTGAACTCACGACCTCATGACTGGAAGACGCAGTTCGTTACCACTGTACCACTTGCTCCGGGGTACCACTTGCTCCGGGTTGATGAATGACTGCCTTTAATAGGCTACTGAGAATTAAGATTAATTTTAAAGTGAAATTATGGTGTATAATTTTTGTAAGCCAACCTCAAAATGAGGTGAACAGACATGACTACTGACCTGCTATACCCACAGTATTCAATTGAGGGTATTCAGTCTATTCGGTATCTCCTTTCAGCCTTCTGTTCACCTTAGTTTGGGGTACCTGGATATGGGTATCTCCCGAAAGTTAGATACGATTTAATGATTCTTATGTCACTTTCGAGAACTGATAACCAACATCCAACATGCCCAGTTGTGCCCCGACTGGGCTAGAGCTGGGATACCGACAAACTGGACCATGAAAAGCTGGTACCCATTCGTGTTTGTCAGGTATTCCTTCACGGGACCCAACTGAGCTAGCCTTTAACAGCTGAAGCCTCAGCTTAAGCCCAGCTGGAGCCCAGCTAGGTCTTGGCTGGGCTTCAGCTGGGCTTAATGTGGGAAAGACAAGCTCAGTTGTGCCCGCGTGGAAACATCTGTCAAAGGCAAATGGGTCCCAGCTGGGACCAGCCAAGTAAGTAGCCCAGTTGGAGCCCAGTAGGGGCCCAAATGGGACTCTTAACTTTAAAATTAGTACCGCTGTTTTTGAATTTTGGAAAAGTTGCAAATTTTCTTTCCATGTACACTTACTTTATCTAATGGTCCACCAACGATAATGGTTGAGCTACCCCCTTCTGTTTCCTCCGATCCATCATCTGGACCACTAATTGTGTCCCCGCCGTTTCCACCACTTCCACCACCGCCGTCTCCTTCGGTTGGCCTGGGCTTTGGACGGGGTGGTCTTAAATTCCAGTCATATCTTTCTTCTAAAACAACGTCATCCACAAAACCTTCGCCATGTTCTTGCGCCAAAGCAAGTAGACAAAACACCAAAATGCATGCCAATCTTTGAGTTCGAAAGTTTGACATCCTCCAGGAAAATGATGTAATTGTTAATCTCTACATTTACGACAACGACCATTTATTCCAGTCATGACAGTTTGACACCGTCCAGTCAGTTCAAGACGAACAACTTAGTTTATATTCGACATAACCATGAAATCGCGCGCAACACTTTTTCATAACAACTGTCGTGCAATACTAGCACACTGCAGGGCTGGATGAGCCTCAGTCGGTCGACCTGTAGAAACGAGCAATACCATTAAATAGCTGCTTAGCTGATTGATGTAAAGAAGTCACGACTAAGAGGATGAAAGTTTAGTCAAGCCTTCAGCTGAATTCCAAACAAACGGGCATAATTTTTAATGTGCAACCAAGCGATTCTTTTTTTCTAGACAGCCCTAATGACCACAGAAGAAGGATTCAAATCTGTCTACTTTAGGAGGTCACCCTTTCTCATCATCCATGTTGTTTATACGGCCCAGTATAACTTTGTTAAAATAGTTTAGTACAATCCATGTAAAGTCTGGTAAGAATCAGCGCCCTCAATTGCAACTCTAGGGAGGATGTTTAATGCAAACGATTAAGCGGTTCGAGCCGGCTCAAATGGCTCAGCCAGTGATCGATCTTTCGGAAAAGTTCTCTTAACGTCATCAACACGTCACAACTTGAGCCGGCCAAAACGATCAGCCCTCCGAGGTGGTCTAGTTGAGTCGTCACTGTGACGCATTTTACGTCAGATATCGCCCAGTCAAGAGACAGTTGAGCCGGCTCGGCAGCTAAATTGAACGCACTTACAGGATTGCACGTCTGGCACTTCATGATTATAATTTTTCAATGCAAGGAAGAGCCTATATGCGGTTTCAATCAAAATATCAGTTGACCAGATTTGACTTGTGCAGACTGTATTGAGGGCGTACTTTCAAATTCAATTTTGTATCATCAAATTCAAGCTGCGCTTACCCCAATCATGCCTGCTTCCCACTACTGCATGACAATTAGTTAAACGACGGAGTTGCTTAAAGGGCAAGAACAGTCGTTCCAGTCTGATACAGAAACAACATTAAATATTATTCTACTTATTTTCGTTATTTTGAATGTGGAGTTTTGAAAGCCACGCTTTTTACAAATGGCATTCTCCTTCCAACAAATTTTTATTTACAGTGTGAACACTCCTGTTCAAAGATGATATTTCATTACCAGTACTAGACTAAGGAAATTAAAAGTTATACATCATCACATGGCTTGATATCTCCACCAGATTTGTGTTCGTTGTGGTCAAAATTGTAATTCTATGATGGGCTCAGATAGGGAAACGTTTTAACCTCCACATGATGAAACGATCCCTCTTACTTTTTGTTACACTTTCTTTCTCTGCCTGATTACCTCTTATCGCCTTAGGGAGGAAATGAAGCTCACTATACCCACACTTAAGATAGTCACATTTCACGTCTGATTAATCGATTGACAGTAACAGATATAATAAAATACACGAAAAGTTACGTAACACTTGAGGTTAGCTAACATGTCAATCAAGCATGTGTTAATTGCCTTTCACGTAGTGTGAATACAATGAAAGCTTAGCTCATTTTAGGGCACAGATCATGTGACAAACTCAGATATCAGTTACACCCCACACCGCCTTTGATGCACTGGGGTGTCTATGTTGCTTTCTCAAGAGGAGACGTCACAGCATGAAAGTCTGTTTGCAAACACAGTATCATCGTCGCTAACAGACCCACCGAGTGCCCTTTAGGCTAGCTCGGATGCCCGGGGGTTTTCCCCTCTTGAGATCGCATAGTAGTTACCCCACTTGTATGGAGGGTTTATGAGATCATAAAAAGTTGTGTAGATGCATGAAAATCCTATTCCTCTCGTGAGAGGTTCTATGGTTTTATAAATGTCCAGCATTAGGTGAAAATGTAAAAAGGAACACTGAAACGAGACTTGGGCAAAATTGACCATTAACAGCCTAAAAGAAAAAGGATTCAAGGGCCCACCCAATGTTTGGTCAAGTGAATCTTTGATCTTGTGACCCTTCGGTCCAGTGAATGTTACTTTAGTCTACCTTTGGTGTAGCGAACATTCGATCTAGTCAACCATTCTTTCAGTAAACCTTCGATCTAGGGAACTATCAACTTAGTAAGCCTTCTGAATTTTAGTGTTCTTCGAGCTGATGAACCTTCGGTCTAGTGACCCTTCGATCTGGAGGACAATGCTCGATAAAACCCGGCAACCTTCTCTGATGTCAATACATACCACCAGCAAACTGCCCGCCCAATCCCTGGGAACAAGCAATGCTACCACACTTTGGCACAAGGTGTAGTAACTTTTAGAAAACAAAGAAAAACAAAGATTGTAATTTGAGTTGTTCAACGATGAAATAAATTATTGCACAATGTACCATTTTGAGTGAACGAGAGAATAAACTTGAGTGGATAAACTTCAACATTTTATATCTCGGCTTGAGAATGTCTTTTGAAGATGTGAACTGAACTGTTAGAATTCATTTTCACGCTGTTCAACCTATGTTTTTTTTTGTCTTGATGTGCACTTTAAGTCTTGCTGGCACTGAGCCTCCACTATATTTTTTCTTTCTGAAGTACCTACTCTAGGAATATGTTGAAGTCTCTGTGAGTAACTATTTTGGACTGTACGCTGGACCCGAATGAATCGAACTGAATGGGGTAAAATGTTGTAGCCTTAAAATATTCCATATGTAGGTAACATTGGACATACCGTGTGTGGATGCAATTTGCCTTCACTTAGTTAAAGTCTAAGTTCTTTAAATTTGTACAATATAATGACCGAAGGAGGTTGTGACCGGTACTGGGACAGGTATTATCCACCTTAAAACTGTCAAATTCGGGCGAAATTGAAAACTAATAAAATTTGTAACAAATTAAATTTCCCATTCACTCCTTAGCTCCTAGAGATATCCATTAACGTTATCCTTATATTCCGCCATCAGTACTTGTTACATAAATATTAATTACACGTAGATTTCGTGTTCAATAAGACTTCATTATAGGTTTACGAATTTATTATTAGTACATTTAGTAAGCGTGTGCCTACGGTACTTTTCACCCTGTTTTCCGTTTCCTTGTTAGGCCTGACTCCCAAATAAGACTAATTTTCGTCCGCGTCAAATGTGCACCCACAAAAGTAACACTTTAGTTTGGTTAAGAAAATATTGACAAATTAGCTGTTATATTCGAGTAAACAACTCCATCTCAAGGAGAAAAACTTTATGTGTAGATTTGGAAACAGTTTTGTGGATTAATGTGAAATAGACTGCAGTTTGTAGAATTTATTTCAAAAGTAACATTTTCGGTGTAATGAGGTAGGGTGGGGGGGGGGGGGGGTTAAGGTTGCGGTATGACCGTGTCAAAGTTTCAACTCCTAGCTTTAAATATAAATGAATATACTGGCCCATTTTGCAGTGCTGCGGTGGCCAAATCCACAGCTTACATGTATGTCAAAATAGATGTGGCTTTTGGCAATTCTGCGGAAAAATGTGTTGAATAATTTAACTATACCTTTACAAATATTGCTAACGCGATGGACGTAACAAACGACCCAGAATAGTCAATTTTACATTCCGAACAACAAGTCGGCGACGAGCATTTTGGAAGGCCATTTGTAGCTTTCAAAACCATAGGCAATTCAAAATATCTTTAAATATTTGCTCTTCTTGCCTGGCTGAACAAATAGTTGGAGTCGTGCTTCAACAACCCTAAAATGACGGTGTGAAATATACTTTCACACATTTAGAAGTAGAGTTCGACTCCTGACCGAATCATAGACTGTTAAACTTGAAACTATACTGCCATTGTGCTTGGTGTTCAGGATAAAAAATGAGCAATGGAGTAGGGAAAAACAAGCATTGAAAAAATTCCAGCTATTAAATAGTAAAAAAAATGAATTGGCGCGTTCGTGGCAACTCCCTCACATGGGTGAATCATGGTTGTCCCAAAATTTGCGGAAATAACAAACAAGAAAACTGAAATGAGAGGGGGTAAGTTTAAGTCTTTACAGAGCTAAGACGTTGGTGGTTAATGGAAATTCCAATATATATGTCAGCCTGTCAAGTGTAACAACCATTTTTATTGTTATTCAAGAGAATCTGGAAACTTTGAATTTTCTTTGAAGAACAACTTTATTTCATTAATTTTTGGGGAGACTCGGTTACTGGTAAGGTGGCTTAGGAAGTCGGGACCGAACCCAGGGCGGAAAGGTATCTCATACCCTCAAAGAGTGAACGATGAGAACCACGGCAGCTTTAAATGAAAAAAAGCCCTGTATTGCTTAGTCTTTTAATTTTAAACAGAGAATAAGAGAGGAAATGGATCATGCTTTTAAAGATAAACTATTTTTATTTTTATTCACCAAACAATTTCCTTCCATATCAGTAATGGTTTAAGCTAATGTAGAAACCTTATCAAAAATTACCATACACGCATTTAACAGTTATCAATATATCCACCAGTTATGGTTCTTATTTTGCTTGTGACCTATTTTCAAGGGCGAAACGTCCAATTACAATTTAAGGTCAATCAGAAGTTTACAGAGCGGAGATTTTCGACTTTTGTCCCCGGACATCGTTTTCCCTTTCTGAACTGATTGTTTGTTAGCATAACGAAACGTTGAAAAGGTTGTTTTAGGTTAGAAGAAATGGTTAGTTTGGGTGACCTTCTATAACACGAGAATCTCTAAATATATATTAGGTAAACAAATTCCACACATACAAGACTGGATAGCGTCCACTACACTGAAACCAAACACGACTCACTCTAGCTCTGGAATCACTATGTATTCTACGATTATTTTTTTCGTGTTTCTAAGGTTGATGCAACTGTCTTTCATTGAAGGAGGAGCTTGTAAGTAAAGTCATTTTGTAAAAAAAAAAATCATATATATAGCTGAGCCAAAGTCCAACTGACTTGCTTAACAACTACTCATATACCCGGCATGCTGGAAGAGGTTGCATTGTCATCTAAATGTCAACAGAAATGCAAGCAAGTACTATTTAAAATTGTTGCAAATAGAAAGAAATGACACTTACTTTGTAGATTGCGTTACTTTGCAAATTTTCTCGGGACTTCGAAAACACGTTTATTGGCTCCAAGGCCATCTGCAAAAGAAAATTATTTACAGCATTGCTTTTCCTTAAAAAATAACTTGTAACAGTAACCACTGTAGATTTTCCTTCCTAAGAGCAATCTATTTAAATTTTTACAAGTTCTTGCCTTTCGAGTACTAAGCCTTTGATACTAAATCCACTTTATTCTTCCTCCATTTTTTTCAAATTTAGTTAAGCATGAATTGTTTTTCAAAAACATGACTCATCTTACAAACAGAGATGACTTCAAAAATTTAAAGAACGTAGGTGAGGAATGCACAATCCTCTAACCTACTTCTCAGTGGCGAAGCTAGGGATTTCGGTCAGAGTGGGCGAAAAGGGTCTGCAGCGGCGCTTCGGATGAGTAAATACCCTGAACCTTCCCACGATCGAAGCCAAGGCTTTTAAGACTTTCCATTTGATTTTCGGCACCTGGTAGAAAAATACTTTGCCATTTCTCCTCAGCAAGTTTTCTATTAAAACATGTTTAAATTTCCTATCCGTGGGTCTCCGCAATAGAAAATTCGTGGGGGCCAAAATTATTTAGGGAGAAAAGCTGGTGGCGGGGAGGGCAAGAAAATTTTGGCCCAAAATGCCTCTCTCAGATCGCTGAAAATGGCATTTCTAAAGCCAATTTACCACATATAAATAGGGGAAACAATGAGTGAACTTTTGAGAAAAGCTGATGTTATTTTTTCTTCGTCTTTTTATGTTTTCTTCGTTTTTCAGGTTTTTTATTTTCCAGGGGAGGGCATACCCCCCCTTTTCCCCTACCTGCGGACCCCCATGATTCTGTCCCTTTCTTTCACATTCTAGTATGAAGGCGGTCATTATATTTTGTGTTATTGTCAGGTCTTGACTTAAGAATTTTAATTTAATAATGGGCTACCTTGTGAAGAAAAAATTAAACCTGCTAGAGCCAAAAAGAAAGCAATCTTACAGGGAGGAGAGTTATGGAAAGTTATCACCGTTAGGTGTAGATTTTTGGTATCTGGAAATCAAGATAAGTACACGCAGAGACATTTATTGACGTAATTTACATCATGTGACCACTCTGAGTTAGTAATTAACTAAGTTCATTGCAAGAAACAGCCCAAAAAAAGGGTCTGCTTGGCTCTCTTGACATACCGTATTCATAACAAATAAAAGTAGCCTAAACCTAGGCTTATTAGATGCAATTTTCTGGCTTTGGAGACCACGAAAGTACGGAAATAAGCATTTTCATAGGATTATCGTGCTGTGTCAGAAATAGCCCTTTATCACGAGAATGGTTACTTGAAGAATAGCAAAATGAAAACGGTTCATTAAAACTCTTAAACCATTACCGCTATGATAACAATTGTATTTTATTTTATCCTGAATGTTCTCTTCAATTGTTTCATTTTATCCTGAATGTTCTCTTCAAATGATTTTGAAAAATGTTGTGGAAGCTATTTTGGTATCTTTGTAAACTCTTTTCATTGTCTATGCTGAAAATTAACCCCGACAACAGGAGGGACAATTGTGCAGCAATTATTATTGCGCCCTTTGCAACATCTTTTATTGGTCAGGAAGGTGAATTCAATGTCAGAGTGTGTATTTTGTAAGCTTATAATCACGCTTGATGTTGGAGCAATTAAACACAGCGACAACACTCATTAGAGCGTATAGAGCATGAAGATACGTTTCGGCAAAACCTATCCCTATATTATAGAAGATGACCCTTTTCATCATGATAAAGCGCAGATAGAACATTTACTCGCCTTTTGAGCATTTTGTTATCTGGGCCTTTTAACAACGCTATTAAGTTTTTCTTTTGCCAATAATGGCGCAAGAGTAAAATATGTTAAAAACCTAAATAGCCTGAGGGCATTGACAGACGATTTTAGTCCGTCTGGGGGGGGGGGGGGGGGGGACGACCGCCCATTGACCAAATGGCAGCTCCGCCAGTGCTACTTCTAGAGCAAGATTGCTTAAATGTTCGGTTCAAACTAAGTAGGAGCGCACTCACTGTGTAGATTTCTGTGAAAGATCTGCATTCATTTTCTTCTTGTCTTCTTCAAAGAATTGACAGTTGTATGTAGGTTTATCAAAACGTAAACTAATTAAATTAGAAAACACATTTTAAATTACATGGAAGTATAAAAACGTTAATCAGCTTTAGTTTGGTTATCTTGTAACTTCTGAACTTTCTCCTATTTTTACTTTACGACCACGAAGTTAATCAGTACCACGTATGGTAATTTAAGAACTTGGTGGTCCAATTGGAAAGTCGAAGCACAATGATCCTGTGCATTAGCGTGAGCAATGGGGGAGGGGGAGAGGAGGCGAGGGGGCAGGGCCACTGGAAGTAGTTGTGGGAAAAATAATCAGCAGCTGGAAAGCTGAACTCGGGGTCACCAAAGTATATTAAGCTTTAATGATGCCTCACAATTTTGAATTTTAGCCAATTGTGGAAATGTACACTTGGAAAAAGAATAGTTGTTTTATTCAGTATACTTTTTATGACGAACTAAAAAGGTATAACACTTACCAGACTAACTGTTCAAGTTATCATATCACCAATTTCAGGCCTATTTGTAGGCTAAAAGGCGCAAGAATCAACGGGAGATTTTAGGTCACCTTTTCTGAACGTTGGCGAATGGTCACAAATTTGTCCCGAAATCATCCCTAAGCTGCCAATTACCACACGATCAAATTTGATCACGAAATATACTTTCCTCACATACTTTCGATGATAATTTTCTCAGTGTTCCTGAAGACGATCACCCCACTTTGTTTATGCTACGAATCTGTTTGCAGTTCGCCTGTTTCAGTCAGCCATCTTGAAACGAAATGCATAATGGTACCTTGCATACTGCAGCACTGCAGCGCTGCCAAAGTTCACCC
Organism: Holothuria scabra; assembly: GCA_037179385.1. NCBI lineage: Eukaryota > Metazoa > Echinodermata > Holothuroidea > Aspidochirotida > Holothuriidae > Holothuria > Holothuria scabra. The sequence continues at coordinate 9,101,758 of CM074195.1, read as the reverse complement.
CTGACAATCACTTCAAAGTTCAAACTAAAACGAGTTTCTTTTGCTTATTTAACTTTCTATTTTTCTTACATTGCCAAGAAATGCTCAATTACGTAAGACCTTGAATAAGAATTATTGAAATTTTAGCCGGTGTCCGTTTTTGCTCTGGGTAGGCTAGCGCAGTGCGGTCTCACAGAATGCATTTCACCGCGAGTGTTGAGGGTGTAAAGATTGCGCAATAGTTACAAATGTGAGGTCTGCTTCCCAACTGCAAGCCGGGTAAATCTTTCGAGAGTGGTCTTAGTTTCACCGTGCAACATGAGTGCATTTCCTATCGACCGACATGCGTGTTAGAATATGGTTAAGATGATGTTTCAAAGTAGAATCATTTCGCATCTCAGTCCTTTAGACCGTGGGACAGAGTCCAAAATTCTTTCATTCCGTTGCAAGCATCTGGGGTCTACACCAAATGTCCCTGAAAATGTTCTTTAAAATATTTAAATTGATGAATGGGTGATTCCCAATCGTAATTATTGAACATTATTGAGAAAAGGATTAAAATTCAATCACATTTTTCGCCAAAAGAAACGAAAGTGTTTCGTTTACAAAACACTAATGACGTAGCTACTGACCAATCACAGATCTCCATTCAGGTACCTGGCAAAGTATCATGTCGTTCTTCTTCTTCTTCTTCTTCTTCTTCTTCTTCTTCTTCTTCTTCTTCTTCTTCTTCTTCTTCTTCTTCTTCTTCTTCTTCTTCTTCTTCTTCTTCTTCTTCTTCTTCTTCTTCTTCTTCTTCTTCTTCTTCTTCTTCTTCTCCTTCTTCTTCTTCTTCTTCTTCTTCTTCTTCTTCTTCTTCTTCTCCTTCTTCTTCTTCTTCTTCTTCTTCTTCTTCTTCTTCTTCTTCTTCTTCTTCTTCTTCTTCTTCTTCTTCTTCTTCTTCTTCTTCTTCTTCTTCTTCTTCTTCTTCTTCTTCTTCTTCTTCTTCTTCTTCTTCTTCTTCTTCTTCTTCTTCTTCTTCTTCTTCTTCTTCTTCTTCTTCTTCTTCTTCTTCTTCTTCTTCTTCTTCTTCTTCTTCTTCTTCTTCTTCTTCTTCTTCTTCTTCTTCTTCTTCTTCTTCTTCTTCTTCTTCTTCTTCTTCTTCTTCTTCTTCTTCTTCTTCTTCTTCTTCTTCTTCTTCTTCTTCTTCTTCTTCTTCTTCTTCTTCTTCTTCTTCTTCTTCTTCTTCTTCTTCTTCTTCTTCTTCTTCTTCTTCTTCTTCTTCTTCTTCTTCTTCTTCTTCTTCTTCTTCTTCTTCTTCTTCTTCTTCTTCTTCTTCTTCTTCTTCTTCTTCTTCTTCTTCTTCTTCTTCTTCTTCTTCTTCTTCTTCTTCTTCTTCTTCTTCTTCTTCTTCTTCTTCTTCTTCTTCTTCTTCTTCTTCTTCTTCTTCTTCTTCTTCTTCTTCTTCTTCTTCTTCTTCTTCTTCTTCTTCTTCTTCTTCTTCTTCTTCTTCTTCTTCTTCTTCTTCTTCTTCTTCTTCTTCTTCTTCTTCTTCTTCTTCTTCTTCTTCTTCTTCTTCTTCTTCTTCTTCTTCTTCTTCTTCTTCTTCTTCTTCTTCTTCTTCTTCTTCTTCTTCTTCTTCTTCTTCTTCTTCTTCTTCTTCTTCTTCTTCTTCTTCTTCTTCTTCTTCTTCTTCTTCTTCTTCTTCTTCTTCTTCTTCTTCTTCTTCTTCTTCTTCTTCAAGACGGGGAGACATCCAAAAGGACATTTATACACCGCGTACGTGCCGTGTGATCAGTCAGGCCCTCAAAGAGTTCGTACTGAAATCCACTGGCTTTGGGTGACTTATGGCCCCCGCAATAAGACTCTCTGGGAGGTTATTCCAATCCCGAGTATTAGGGACAAAACTGTACTTAAAACAATTAGTCCTAGCAGAGGGGGGAGAAAGTGCAAAGCATGCATGTTACGAGAACAACGCGTAGGTTTACACAGATTAGACAGAGGGATGTTAGCTTGGCCGTAAATACCTTTGGCAAAAATTATCAGTCGGAACGTCTCCGGCGGTCAGACAAAGTATCTAGACCTAGATCTTTGAGGAGTGCGGTCATAGAGCCAACTTCTCGGGAGTACTCGCTGGAAATAAACCTGGCAGATCTTTTTTGTACTCCCTCCAATCTATCTTGGAGAGAAATCTGATGTGGATCCCAAACGGAACAAGCATACTCCAACAAGGGCCTTAGTTAACCTTTATAGGCCGCCAATTTGACATCTTTGGAACAAATGAGAGGTTCCTGCGTAATAGGCCTAAGATCTTATTTCCCTTACTACAAACAAGTTGGATATGTTTGCCCCAGCTGAGATTCTTAGTGATAGTCTCCCCCAGATACTTAATTGAATCAACCCTCGTCAGATTAGCCCCATTAAGAGTATAATTATAGATTATTGGGTTATTCTTCCTAGTAACAGACATAACATTACACTTAGCCGGGTGGAATCTCATACCCCAAGTTTTGGCCCACTGGCCCAAGTTTATAATGTCCTTCTGTAACTCACTGCAGTCACTGGGATTATTGATGACCCTATAGCAAACACAGTAATCATCAAACAACCTAACTTCGGAAGAAGCAGCACTAACAATATCATTAAAATAAGACAAGAAAAGTACTGGTCCAATGACAGACCCTTGAGGAACACCGGAAAGGACTGGAGCAGAAGCAGACCTAGTACCATTAACAAAAAATGATTGTGAACGGTCAGAAAGAAAGTTATCAATCCAATTTATGACTTGCCTAGACACCCCCAAGGAGAATAACTTCGTCTTAAGTAGTTCATGAGGAACTGTATCAAAAGCCTTCTCAAAGTCCAGGATGAAGACATCAACTTGTTTATTTTTATCTAAGGCGGAGGTCCAATCGTCCACAACGGACAGAAACTGTGTATCACAACTATGATTTTTAATGTCTTGTTTCTAATTGTCTTGTTTCTAATGGTCTTATTTCTAATTATCTTGTTAACAAACAAGACAATCTTAATATCAAAACATAAACGATTCAGGTGCTCAATTAATTCATTGTCTGGGAAACTCTTCATGGGATCTGTTATCATTCACAAGAATGACGGAATCTCAACATTTATCCTGTACCAAAGAACTCTTTGAATTGTTTGCTAGCAAGAGAGATTTTGTGTACGCATTTAGATGATGGGAGACGGTGAACTGAACCAATGTGAATTTCCAAGCACGATTCCCTATTGTTAGTGTTAGGCCTACTCTTGGTTACCACAACTTGAGAAGTCGAGCGATTTACCGACGTGTATTAGGATGATCAGAGCAAGAACCAAGGTACAGAATACAGGTAAGGGCCAAATTAAATTACTGTATAACATAAATCATGAAAACTTGGTTGAATTACCAGTTTCGATGGTCGTAAGACAGTGAAACTGTGCAAACCTAAGCACGTTACAACACAGAATTGCCATAGACCTCAGACAGAATCATAGGCCTGGTGTATAATCCCTTTCTAATCGTTTTTATTTAGGTTTAACGTTATCCTTACTTATTAGCAAATAAGTGTGTGTATACAAACAGCATCAATAACCGTTCGAAGGCAGTCTCAATGCACAATTGAAGTTAATAAATCACTAGCAACTAACAAATAGCCCCTACTAGGACTACACTAATGTTACAAGTACCCAGTACTATAGTTAGAAACAGGATGGTAATCTGTGTCATATACATGTGTGATGATTGAAAATGGAATAAGCTAGGCATGAGATTTTAAATTCATGCTCACAGTTAGGAACTGATGGACTGATTGATTACCAGGAGTTACTGTGCTTGTCGAAGAGCTCAATTTTTAATGGGCCATAGTAAAGTAAGTGTTGGGGGGGGGGGGGTATTCTAAAACCTGTGATAACTTCACGGCAGTGATGCATTAAATTTACCATCATGGCTCAACATCACGTCACGTCCTGGAATTGGGTCCTGCTGTACTTTTTCAATTTTGTGTATAAGTTCTTAATGTTAGGTGCACACTCATGGATCAGTCTAGACTGTAAATTAATCCATCGAACTTTACCTTAAATTTTGCCGTCACAGGCTCCATCCAGTGGCTCCATCAAACCAATAACTTGACGTCAGAGTATAATTTGCAGCATAGATGCAAGGATGATATTTCATTTATAAACAAAGGTCCCAACCTCCTTATCCGCACACTGTTAGATTTGCTGTGGCAGCATGCATTCATTTTTAAAAGGCGTATCTTTACGCACACAATACATTTCTCGGTGTATACTGTGAAGATCAAAGTAATCGACGCAAACTTCGGCATGTTTGGAAAACAAACGCACTAGTTGATTTTCCATTGCCAGTGCGTTAAAATGTAAATGCATGCAAGTTTTGAAATCAGTAACATTTTGAGCTTTAAAAGGAGAAAGGATTACTGCAAGGCCATCTCAGTAGGCTTCCAGTCTACGGTTGTAGGCCAATGTGTTGTCAAAGTTATCATGGTACCGTCACTGATTTCGGTCATCATCATAGATTTTAACCTTGGTCACATACGTCACATCACTGAGTCATCACATATTCCAGACGATCCCATTTAAAATTGCCACAATGTTGCTTTATAATATCAGATAGCTTAGCCACTTAGCCATATATATGTTTTGCTTTCTACTTCATATTTCAGTCTTTTTGAAAGAAGGGCTAGAAAGGCATGATGGGATGGCAACCTCAGATGAGAACCCAGCAATTACTTGTCTGGTAAGTTTTATTTTAAAGTTGGTGCAAAATGACAAATTACCAAGGACTCTACTTCATTGACCATATCCATAAACTGTTATACGCAGAAGTGGTGGCAGTGTATCCTGTAGCTGAGGGGATGTCTTTCATTCACTTGATGTTGTTGATAGTATGACTCGGCTTAAGTTTTTCACTGCTGTGATGAATTAATTCATTTACAGTATGAACGGAAATGTTCAGTCTTTGCCAGTGATGCTGCAGGAGTCGGGTTTCGAGCAACAAACAGCTACCAAAGACTTGCTTTGCCTTTGGGCTAGTCGGTTTCAATTTGCAGGGTGCAGATTGCTAGAGAATTGGTTGAAATTTACCACAACAGTCACATGCAACCGTATCAAAAAAATTTTAGGCTGAAAGGCACAGTATGTTTCTGGAGGTCATATAACAGACTTCCTAATGTGGGTCAAGGTCAGTTTCAATATGCTCGTTTAACTTGGATTCTCGACCATTCAGATTGCCAAGTCAAAAACACTCCAAAATTATATTTTAATTGTGATCTGCCAGTGATTATTTTTTTATTGCAATTTCTTTAGTTGAGTAAATTGCCAACACAGAAACCATCACTGCATCAAATTTGTGTTTATGATTATATGTTGCAATGTTTGGCTGAATGATGTATTAGTGTCCAAGTATAATGTCATGGCAAGGCCCGTGATATCTCGGTGGCCAATGAGATCTTTTAAATAACAGATAATAATAGTTTTTGTTGAAGATCAAAGGGGGAGGGGGCATCTCTCTCTTTAGACCCCTCCAATGAAAGTTGTAGGTTCTGGCAGTGAAATTACAGTACTGTAACACAGGAATTTGAATTTTAAATTATTCACAACTTGATGTGTACAGAAAGTGAACAAAGAGATACAATGAGGTTCAAGCATTTACCTCAGTTTTATTTTTTTTCTTCATTTTTTCAGAACCCACAGACACAGAACCAAAGCTGACACAGTCCGAACAACAACTTTGGAGTTATTGGGGTTTTCATCTGCAATGTAATTTGTCTCCTGCAATCTGCATCATATGTCGAACAGATACAACAACAGTGCTTACTGGAGTATTTTCAGTAAAGCTGCAAAAAAAAAAAAAAAAAAATCATTAGTGTTCTCCCAAAACTTGCTTTTGTACCCATATTTGCTTGAACTGATTTTTCCAACTGCAAAGACAGGCCTTGATAATACTGTAATCGGTTAGGTAAATGAAATGAAGACATTCCTGGATGTGATTCCGTGGTAAATTAAAAGGAAATTTATCACTGAAATCACATAGATACTCTGTAACTTGCTGTTTAAAAACTGTAATGTTAATCAGAATTGTAGTGGAAGTGTTTACCAGAGATTTTTATAACCTGTTACATGTTCCTTTCTTTGCATGTTCCTTTTTTTCTTTCAAAATCAATGAATTATTTCACCTCGAAGCCAAGGGATAAGAATTGATATTAGTAAAGGAATTCCAAAAGAAAATGTGGCTTTGCCTTCTACAGGATCAAGAAAAATGAAATGAGGTTTTTAAGCTTACAGTATTGTACTTCCAACTTTTTGTGGATAGTATTTTCAAAAACAGTGTGTATTTAGCTCTTAGCTCAACCCACAAAGTGAGGGTAGAACTTACGTTATAGTGTAGAGGGCAAAATGTCTGTCCCACTGAAAATGTCTGTCTCACTTTTCGAAAGGTTTGAACCACTGTAATTGCCAGTGGATTTTCTGAAATTTTCTGTGCATGTGCTATTTTAGGATGACAACAGGTTTCCTTCCTATCTACATGATAGACCAAAGAAAATTGGTACTGTTGTGCCATTTTGATCATTTTTCACGGTTTATTAGCCTCAAGGCAAGTCTGCAAAGCAAGTTCCCAATCAAGGCAATTTTATGTGTATAGGCTTATTCTAACAGTTGCCTGTGTCCATGAGTTCACAGTCACCGATTTTTAATTTAACACTTGTGTAGAAAGCACTACATAAATGGAATGTATTAATACAGGTGGAGAATTTCAGTATTCCAAAAAACTAATAAGCTTTTTCTTGTTAATCATTTGCATTGGTGAACTAGAAATCAAAAGCTGTGATGCACATTGCTTGACCCCCAGTCACTCATGGAATGTTTGTTAATTTATCTGATATGACAAACCAAGTTGCAAGTGTTCCACAGTTGTTGCTGCATCCTCATCCTTCATGAATGAATCCAGATTCCAGACATTATCATTGTATCTGTACCTACTGCCCACTCTCCTAAGTGGTGGTGCAAAGGATATCAAAAGTGTTTGGGGGGGGGGGGGCAAAAGAGAATGTTTGGAGCATAAAATTTCCATGCAGAAACTGAGCGAAAAGGGCTATATCTGCGGGACAGGTAAAGTGCCTGTTTCAGGTCCCCTGTCGGGTCCAGGGTGCAAAGGCCTTGGATGCCAGACCCATAGCCCCCTTAAAATTCTTCACCCCTAAAAACTTGGAAGTGTGCCAATGAATTAATACATCTGTGCAAATGTGCCCCCCCCCCTTTAATATGTTGCCTCTGGAAAGGTTTTAGCCCACTTTCAATGCCTTGTCTAGCTATGGACATGTTGGAGGCTTAGGTTTTAGCACATCTCTGGGTGAAAATTGTAGTCTCATGTTAAGTGTATTTAGTTTGGGAGATGATTGGGGGACGAATGATTTAATATGGGGGAGGGGCATGACTGCCCATGCCTCCGGCACCTCAAATGCTGCTTTCGCGTTGACCCGTCACCTCCATATACAGTATTGATTAATTTGATTTAGGGTAGCAATACTGTGTGTTGATTCATTTACTTCCATGAACATGAATTGTTACACCAACCTGGTGTAAAAAGGAAGCTGAAGTAGAGAGGGAACAAGGTTTGAGTAGTTGCTTACCTGAGTGGGGTCTAAGGAAAGGGTTTTGACTGTTCACTTTGGAAATATTTGCTTTTGGAAGTGTGCTGGACCTAAGATACATTATGGTACTTCATATGTGACACATTGTGAAGCATATATAAATTACACATGACAGCGAATGGGGGAGGGGGTCTGCGCCCCTTTCCTGCATCTGCCACTCTCATGTGATATCCAAATAAAACAACCCAGCCTGAGAACTGAAGAATAACCAGGCAAGCCCAACTAGTATTTACTACGGTCAACCCAAGAAGTTTTACCGTTTGTTATTATACGCTATGGGTCCCTATGGCGTGGGGTGGGGGTGGCGTGGGGTCTTGTGATTAAGGTCAAGATGTCTGAGTGAGCAACTTGCCACCAAATACTCAACTGAACTTGTCATGGAGAGATATGATGGTTTATCTGCATTTAAAACTGCATTATTGTTGTCTTTAAATCATTTGGACAGCGCCCTCTATTCAATTATCCTCTTATATCTTTGCCCCACATGACATCTGTTGGGGAAAAGTATGCAAATGAAGAGGACTATCTTGGTGATCCCATATCTACAAAACCCAATTTTTTATTCTACTTTGAACACAGGAGAAATTGTTTTGTTTTGTACACGAGTATATATGGGAATGTGTCGGCCATTTTGTCTCATTAATCATTAATGTGCAGTTTTTGAACGTGGGAATCATTCTTTTCACTATATTTGATCAATTTTCTCCCACTTGGTCACAATTTTGCGTAGTCCCCTTGATGTTGCCACGAAAGTCAAGATTTAAAGCCTTTTTTGAACTCTGTCCCATGGTCTATTCTAGGACACCAACCCACCCCCACACCATGACACAATCCTGGCTACGCACCTGATGAGCTGACTACAGGTGAACTATTAGATCAACTGGCTGTAACTAGGCGAGTAAGATTTTCAACTAGGTTTTAACTAGAATCCAACAGTATTCAGTTAAACCCAGTTTAACTGGAATTTGAATGAGTAAGTCATATAGGTAGTTTTTAGCTCATGTAAGGAACGAGTTTATACTGAACTAGTCGACTGCAAATTCCTTCAAATCATACAGTTCTCAAGCCGCAAAATTCACTTGTGAGCTAGACTTAGCTAAACTGGAATAAACTGGAAAACCAACTTAAACTTTTAACGTTTTAAACAATTTTTCTACCTATCCTAATATATTGCCGTCTTCAAGTGTATGAACATAACACATGCTGCGTTGGCTCGTTTTGCGTTACTCTCTCGCATTGCCAATTGAATTATTACATATTAAAGGGACTCTATCGCGTACTTTTGAGACGACAGACATAAAACCATTTCATATTAAGGAATGCCGCCCTCAGATAGATTGTAAACAAAGGGTTTAAAAGTTTTGTGACCCAGGTCATAACTTGTGTAACGAAGACGCATGCTTACTTGCGACTAATACAGTCCGTATACGTCTAGACGTAGAGATTGGGAAGATCAAACGAAGTTGCCGAAGATTTGCTTGCGGAACTAACATATAATAACCAGCATGGATCACAGTATTCTCCTATGTTATCCCCCTGCTTGCTTATGCAAAAGTACTTGTCAGAGGAGAACCGGGAGGAGTGCTTGCCCTTGTCGAATGGCGTATCTGCCTTGTTCTCCGGTATGCAGGTGTTGAAATGGACCAACAGTAACACGGCAATGCATGAATATGGAGCCCCAGGTAGGTGAGTACTGCCTAGCCTCGGCTAGGACTAAGTTAGGCTAGGAGTCTAAACACGTAACTTGACAGATGACCGTGCAAAAAGGAAGCCTAACGTCAGATGCAATATATGCGATTTTGATTTTGAACATCTGGGCTAGCATAGCTAGGCCATGGGCTAATCATTGTCTGAATGTGCGGATCCAGACTAAGGTAATTATGTAGCAAGTTGTAAGGGTATATCTGTAGTCAGACATAACTCATCATCAATTGGACTAGTCTGTATCATGGACAAAACCAAGATTTCCCAGTGAACTCAAAGGGGGTTGGGGTGGGGGAGGGGGTATTATTGCTAGGTGAGGCAGAATTCTTGGGTAGACTAGTCCACTGTGAATCGGTCTGGAACAGGGTGGTTCAACAGGGGGAGAGGGGACTCCAGCCCCATAAAATTTCCCCACTTAATCCCCACCCCAATTGGGCATAATGTGTTTAGTGGGTAGTTGTGAAGACATACATATGATCAGAAAATACTTTTAATGGGGCTCTACCCCCCCCCCCCAAAAAAAAAAAAAAAAAAAAAAAATGGATCCTGGTAGGACAGCATCTGGTCTGGAATGTTGAGGTTGTATGTTGGACATGTCTGTTGTACAACCAGGATTTCTGGTGTACAAATTCTGATTTCAGGCAATCCCCAACACAAATCACCACCCAATATTGGCATACCATACAAGAATCTGAGCTGGCATACTGGGATATTTCAGGTCAGAAGAAGGGGACATATTTTTCCAAGGTATTGCAAAATTGCTCAAGTGACAGGATAGAAGCTTGGTTAATTGAACTCAAAAAGCAGACCAGGCAGGCACCCTTAATTAGGATGAGTCGCAAGCACAAGGGTTAGGACACCCTGGCTTATATATCCCTGCCCCCTAACTTTAAATGTGGTAATTCACATGTATGTATATGACACAAGGTGAACATTCTGATCCAGTACGTGGCATGGGTTTATAGTTCTCAAGTACGAGGTTTTACAGCCTATTACTTCCCAACCAATTGGCTTAAATCAAGCTGGCCAGGGCCTTTTACCAGTTGAAGCTCATTTTCCTTACTCCATTGCATATGTGGAGCATCACACACAATGGCAGTGGGTTCAATAATTAAAGTCTGGTATGATTCCATCTAGGAATCAAACCTGGGCCTCCCTCATGGGAGGCGGATGCTCTACCTCTAGACCAAACACGCTGTTCTGATCGAGTGGGAGGGACCCAAACAAATATGTTACTGTAGGCGGGGACTGAAAAGGCATGTTACAAGAGATATTGGCCAGCATGAAAAATAACTGAGAAATAGTGTTGAAAACTGATTTTGTATCTAATTATACATATTTGTTTGTTTCTACACAGCATTCTGATGATTCTGACTTTGATGATGATGCACCTGTCCCTGTACCCTTGCATGGTGCTGGCCAGAATGTGCCTGCTGGATGTGGGAAAGAGAAAGTCAAGGTGAGGTTTTGCTTAGCTGTAATTCCTTGCAGGAGTACAAAATTACCATAGACTGACTTGTATAATTCAGTAGAAACAACATACAGGCACTGATACCTATCCAGTCCTCATTCAGCTATGGTTGAAAGTTAAAATGACCCACCCCCTTTGTACAACAAATGTATGCTCCCCTTTGGGCAGACTTGTAATATTTTTTTTTTTTTTGAGGAATTGTCAGGCCAAGGTGCTGATTTCTCTGGAAGCTGTTTATTCATTGACTTTAAATTGGGTTCTGAACTAAACATATATGTTGCATTCAGACATACTTAATAAAAATTGTGAATAATAAATGATGAGCTATATTACTCTTCCACAGGCATTCTTGCAAGGTCTGGACAGAATGGCATTGGAGAAAATAACATCAACACTGTTGCTGCAAAACCCTGGAGCATAAAAGGATTATGTTGTGACAGCAGGACAGGATGACCCAGAGGCAAACACTGATGAAAGTGGGCATTCACCTGACTGGTGTGTGTGTGGACACTGTAGAGGGCAGCCTCAGCATATTGAGAGGAAGTGCTGCAGCATGAGAGATGGTTGCCTATCTAGAAGCAGGCTATTTTCTGCAGTTTGCTTGGATGGACATGTTCTGGAGGTTGCAATGCCTGCAACAGAGGACATCCTAGCTGATCCTCCTGTCAGGAGCAATGCAAACTTCAGCCACTATGCATATAAACAGTTTACTTACCTGCAGCATGGGTGCCTGGGAGCTGGCCGAAGGAGTGTAATTCCAACATGTTGTGTGTGGGCCATTTGCATTAATTTTCCTGCTCCTGATGGACACTACAAAGGCTTTCAAATTGGTGATGGTGTCCTCATAGACTAAATGTTGGTCAAGTGTAAATTTATTTAAAGAGAGATTGCAGTCATTAAAAATGAATTGCATAGTAGACTATCCTATTCCCTAAATGGCTCCAGAGAATATGTGACTGTGTTTTTCTGGTGTAACCTAATTGCAAAATTTAACAGGAGCAAAGTTCTATTTGATGTACCTACAGTAAATGCAGTATTTATGTCCTGTATATCATGAAATATAAATATACAGCTACTGACAACCTTGATCAGTATGACATGGTTACCATGGTTATATGTCTATTGTAAATTCTCCATAAAACTAAAAATGAATGAAACGAAAATTAATATAGATTCTGTTCAACCAAATTAGGCATGTTATACCTCATGTATGGTGCTGCCTCATGATACATACCATGCTTGGTATGTACACCTGCCCATAGTCAATATGGGGATGTGTATGAAACCCTCTCTTGTCTCCACATTGGTCCATGATATTGTGGGGTATGAAGAACTAAATTACTAGACATGTATAGTTTTGTCCCCCAGTGAACACACAAGAATGAAGTTAATTGCTGTAGCTCATACAGTAAGTATGTATTAAGAAACCAGGATTGGAAATGGGGAGAGGAGGCTGTAGCACAACTCAAAAAATGATAGTATGCCCTCTCAAAAATATCCATGTAAACAACTTCTTGCATTTATTTATGGTAGGTAACTCCCTTTCAAGAGCACACAGCTTTGTTCTATATCAGGTTGCAAGATATTTAAAGTTGCAATTTCCCTGAAGGATATAGACTCACTACATTGCAGATCAATTCTTTCCAAAGCTCATTTTTGGCACACTTCAGCATGTAGCCGTGGTTTTCATCACAGAACATTGGAAAAGTCTGGAACATTTTACTAGTTTGGGCAGTCTGTTAATTTTGGTTGAATGGTCTGGAAAAATTGCCATTGGGTTTGGAAAATTGAGAACTTTACACTTGCTCTGCTATATATCATGCTGCTTGGCACATGTCTATGCAGTTTGTAAATGCTGGAAAAGTTAAAAATATTATGTACCTGTACCTGCAGCCTTCATGAGTTAATGAACACATACACTGAATAAATATACTTTACTATTAGAATGTTAAAAAAACATAACAAACAAGTGCAAATTTTCTTTTTTCAAAATATTTCTATTTTCTTGCATCTTGAAAATAGATGACTTGGTATACTAAAAACATCTTTAATTTCATTGTTTCAAAAGTGTGGAGTCCAAGTTCATGCAACTTAAGTACCTATTTGGCAATTTAACACAGGATACTTGTAACTCTGCCAAGAGAGCAGTCAGGCAATCAATTATTCCTAGTCCTCTACCTCTATCTTCTTCAGCTAGTGAAGCTGTCACTGTAATTTACTTTCTTTAAAAGTGCCAGTCTCAAACTGGAACCACTTATCTATCCACAGACGGGTCTGTGGGATGCATCTATTTCTCGAAACTTTTGTTGTGTCCTGCCTTAAGTATTGAGCACCTACTGAATTCACATAATACTCTGGACTTGAGGATGATAGCTTCTTTGCCAAAAGTGCATTACATGCTAGCATCATTTTACATCCACAAGCTTATTATAAAGAATATGTTAATATATGCCCCAATTGTACAATCACACAAAATGTTAAGCAGTCCTGTTTCAACTGACTTGGTAGTTTGTCAGCCAAGTAAAAACTCACAAGCTTTTGGAGAACTGTTAAAAGCTTCTCACTGGACTACAGCCCCATCCCTTCAGTAATAAAATGTAGTCCAAGGCAGGTGCCTACAATAGAATCTGAGAGGGTATGCTTCACATTCGTACAGAGGCTATGAAGCCATTGCAACTTCTTTGTACCATGTAAAAATGAAACAGCGGAATGAATAATCACATTTTCATTTTAAATTTCTTAAAATGGATGTGTACAGTAAAAACTGCAGAGCACTGTTTAATTGTATGTAACCTTTGTGGGCTGCAGTTAAAATCGATACTGTAGTCTATAGTGCTATAGGGTACTACGTATGATACTAGGTTTCACAAAGTAATACTTTTTTCAAGTGAACAAAGTCATAATAAAAGTTGGATCTCTTCATCAAATGATTTCAAGGACCATTGTGAGCAACTTGCAAATAATCCATAGCTTAAATCTACATAAGAAATAAGACAGTAGCCATGACCTGTAATTTCCAGCTTCAGAAACAAACCCCAACTGATTTAGGGAAAGGTCAGTGACACTGCACCTCTGCATAGCTGCTAACCCTTCTGTAGATCCCAAATGAGTATTCTGCACCAAAAAGTTTCACATGTATGGGTAAAATTACTGCAGTCTACTGCCAGCAGCTTTGTGCATTAGATGAAGAGTAACTACTACAGTTAATAGACCTTTATTTGGTCAAGTGGAAATTCATATTTTCAAGCAAAATTTTGCATTCCAGTAATTACAATAATTTTCTGTATGAAATGTGGAAAATCTGTTCTGGTTGGCAGCTCCATCTCTGTAGACTAACTAAACGAGAATTCAAAAATTCATTTTGGTTTTAAATGATAAAATAATTTTCATACAATGCCATGGTTTCTATTAATTCTGATATCCAGGTTTTGTATCTTTGAGATATTGTACGAACAAGTTTTTAATAGTTTGACAAATGGTGACTGCAGATGACTGTTGACCTTCACCAAAAAACAGTGGGAACCATCATCCAACCATAACACATCTGCATGAGTATGAAATTTATCCAAACATCCTACCTTGAGAAAACATGTTGTCAGTATTTTCAGAGTTTGATCCACAGTGACCTCAAATGTCCCTTGGCCTTCATCAAAAACAATAGATTTCTCCTTCTGACCACAAAACATTTAAATCCAGAGTATGAACTTTATTCAAGTTGACTAACTTGAGATATCGGGTTCACAAGTTTTTCATAGTTTGACCATGGTGACACCAGATGACCTTTGACCTCCACAAAATAAGTAAGGTCCCCCTCTCAATAAGGGACATCTATGGACCAAGTTTGAGAACTGTCACATATCACCTTCAAAATTGAGTTATGTTGTGAATGAGTAAAAAAGTGTCACAAACACACACACCCCATGACGCTAGAAACGAATAGCAAGTTTTAGCCATCTCTAGTTGACCGCTCTTAATCAAGAGTCTATCAGAGAACTTCCTGTTCAGGTGTCTTGAGATCAACTAAGGTAAAGGGGTTGAACCCTTTTAAAGACTGTTTGGTCAATGGAGCAAGTTTGTTTCTAAAAACGATTAACTGATGCAATTATAGGGATAAGCTTCACCCGGGAAAAAGCCCTTTTCTTGGGTAATATTGGCTAAAATGTCCTATTCAATTCTAGCAGCATGCACATACAAACACACACCATCATAAATGCATGTTTCACTTATTGAAACCAAGAATTCGCTATAATAAATAGATTATGAGATTAAGCAATTCCAAGTTCTCAAGAGTGAAAGGGGAAAAATACAGATACCAGGCAAAAGAGTGGTTAAGGTGAATATGCATTGTAATTTAAAGGCTTTGAGTTGCAGATTTATGAACAGTCTGACCTCAAAAGGGTCTTCTACTCAATACGTGTCACCCATATGATAAGTAGGAACTTCATCAGTGTTTCCCTTCTAACCAAAAGATATTGCAATTACAGTATCAATTGGGAATCCACATCCTTAGTATTAGATCCCTTGAAGTTATCCTTTTTGATGTAATGAGCCCACATATTTTTCACATACAGTATGGCTTCTGGGGATCCAAACTACCCTCTACAGAACCATACTGTACTTACTATCTCTGAACACAATGCATCAACATGCTATGATATGGCCTCTTGTGACTTCAAGAGACCTTTGGCTTTTGAGGATGGTTGAAAATCTGTAGTGCTACATTTAGATAATAGTAAACTGAGGTTTGAAATTTAAAATTTTAATACAGATTTGTTCAGCATGAATTTACACATAGAATCTTATTATTTTATATCTCATATATCTTGTCTGGCATGGTGCAGTATTCAAAAGAGGGCTGTAAAACTGACACTTTCTGATCACTTTATGATGTGAGACCAGCAAACAAAATTGTTTCATTTCTACACATATGCTCATTAAATTTCAAATAGAAATAATGGTGAAAACTCTAATGAAGGATCTTCTTACATAAAAGAGATGTGAATGAACTTAAATGCACTAGGGTTAAGATCATTTTATCATAATAGACTTCTGATTCCTCTCCCAAGCTAAAATTGCTCCTAAAATGCACTGAACCACTTTTAAGCTGTGACTTGGTAATAAAAGGTTGTACTTAGCTGTCAGGGCAGAATTGTCACCCACTATAGACAATGAGTTTTGTACACAATATGGCTGATCCAAATACTAAGAATGAGAAGAACCCCTATTTCCCACTTTAGATCTATGAGTCTCACCTACACACACATACAGACACAAACCATCGACATTTGCAGTGGTCATGAGTGTCACCAAATTATAACCCGTAGAAAGAGATACCTACTGTAGCTATCAGGCAATCAGGGTAATTCATTATCTTCAGTTTAGATTTAATGCAGTTAAAAATTACATGGAACTTGTTGAACATTTGAATTTTCAACCACAAAATTACAAACAAGGTGCTACACATTCATTCATACTGTACTGTACATCTATAAACAAACACAAATATCCAAATGGAAAAGATTCATGACTTATTTGGCATGTGAATCAATACTTTCCAGTGCATTTATTCAGCTTGGGTTATTAAATTAACTCTTTTGCTGTTTCATTAGGTCTTCTGTTGATGGTCTTGGGAGCATTGAAATGCGGGGATGAATTCTCCTCGGGTCACCTTGCTCAAAAGATACATGCTGATCCATGGGTCCCCTTTTCTTGAATTTCTGCATAAAAACCATCTTCATCTTCTCTGGGATATACCCATATGTTTTTGGTTCCATAACTGGCTGAACTGAAAGCTGTTCAGACATTTTACTGTACTTACAATGATACCTAGGAGATCCATCCGAAGTTGTGGCTTGTGCCCTGTTGATGTGATAGTTATGATCAATCATTGCCAGCTGCATTCTGATTTTATATCCAATATAGCTGTATGCGTGGCGCTTTGGGTTATTATAGTTATTATAGTAATGCATTTTCTTTAGGAATTCCTTGGATGTCAGTTCCCTTGCTAGTGTTTTATGTGGCACTGAGCCTTTTTCCAACCATCTTCTTTCCCTCTCTCTTTGTCACACAAACTGTCATGTTTACACTGCCCTAGGCAACCATCAGTGCCAAAAACCCATTCATGTTCATCAGTGATATGTTGAAGTACACCGAGGAAGCATGCTTTCAAAGCTGTTGGATCACCATTGCAATTCTGTGAGGAGTACCAAAAGTGGTTCCTGAGTGATGGTATCCAGTTTTGTAAAACTCTGTTTTCCCCTTTCTTTGAAACTTTGCCAATTTTTTTGGCAATACTTTTTTTCAAAAGCCAGCTTCTCCATGTTTGGACTTTTTCCTGCAACCTCCCTAACATCAACAACCTCAGCATGAAGCACCCTCTTGCTCTTCTCATCTAAGAAAACGTAACTGCAGTACTGTGCACTGTGTCCTGGTGAGTCACACCTTCCGTCTCCAGCCAAAACAACCCCATTTTTACCATATAAGTCAAGAACTTCACTCTGCATTCTACTCCAAAAGTCCCTCACTACTGGAGCAACAAAGAGTTGTCAACTCTGTAGAAGGTATCTTTACCAATGTGCTTCAGACCCATGCTTATGCAGAAGTGAGTAGTTTTCATAAAGTTGTTCCCTGATATTACTATCCCTGCTGCCATCAGCAGATTTCAGCAAACATTTCCTCATACCTAGGCTGAGAGAACCAGGAACCAGGGTGATGTCCAACACAGCAAAACTGCGATATCTTGAAAGCAGAGCCAATAAAAGTTGTTTTATAACAGAGATGCCTGTTGCAGGCATATGTCACCATGAATTTGTTTCAGCAGTTCAATAACTTTTGAAGTCCATACAATACCTTTGTCTTCTTCAATAATTGTCTTTGCTACAAAGTGTTGGTGTTCAGATGATATTTCGAAGTCCCCTTCTTCATCCTCCTGATTCTCAGTGTCATCATTGGTGGTCTCTGTGCTTCCATATACCTCTTCATCCACAGATAGATTGGATTCCAACTGATCACTGTAAGACAATTAAGATGTGTAAAGATGCATCAATTTTCTCATTGAACAGGAAGGGCTGATACATAGCTTTAACTCATTTCATGGAAATTCATGTATAAAAGCTTGTATGTAAACTCTCAACGATAGTTAAAAAGTAGCTGCAATGCTACCTATAGTGCAGTGTATCACTACACAAATGTTGAGCTGCAGTAAAGAATACCAGACTTTTAAACCAGTTGGTTAGAAGCTGTGAGCTAAAACCTTATTTAGAGCAAATCTAAACCTGAATCCATGCATTTTGGCATATTTTCATGTTGATATTGAAATGGAATTTTCCCTTCAGTCTACATGAGACTGGATGCACACTACAAAGATTAAAAACAACATATCAGACTACATGCTATGGGAATGAGTATGCCTGGAGAATAAATATAGGTGGTTATGAACAATATTATGGGGCACTAAGCTATGTACTGTAGGAAAAGATTCCATGTAAGATATGTCCATAAGACAATACCTTACATGCAACTTTCAGTCATAATCAAGTGATAATATTTTTTTACCATGCAAGATAACAACTATTATTATTTCTGCATTTCATTCAGTGTCAATCACTACATACTGAAATTATTTTGGGGGGATAAGGTAATCGTGATTCACTGCTAAACGGATCGCAAACTTTTGAGGTTAAACGTTTAGTTATTTTGCTAAACGTTCACAGCCCTATACCCTTATATGAAGTGTACAAAACTGACAATGCATGAAACAAAATCCTATAATAGGGCAGAGATTTAACACACATTAAGGAGCCTGTAACTTACTTAATTCAATTCTCACTTGTAACATTATTCATGGTATCAAAACTTTAAATTTGTCCAAGCTATGCATATAAACATTGCTACTTACAGGCATATTGTAATTACAAAATGACACCATCATGCACTTGTTACATACCAGGTAATGTGGCTGCAGCTGAGATGATGAAATGCTTCCTCACAATCACCCAATTGATCTTCCTCATCATCACTATCCAGTTCATTGCCTAAATTGTCACTCAGTGGATGTTGCCCTGGCTGCTTCAATACTGTAATTACCAAAATAGCAGAACACTGTTATAGTCCAAAGGTACAGGAAGAACAGCTTTTTTCATTGAGTGGGAGATAGATGTGGCTATGTACATGACAAGGAGTCAATTACAAAACTGTGCTTTCGATGGCCTGTGGTATGGCATTAGCTAGAGGGGGTCAAGGGGTTGACACTTGCTTTAATTCTAGAGTGCCTCATATGTATGACACATTTTAAGTTTGCATATTTGGACACCAGCAAACAGACAAAAACCCCAGCCTGGGGGAAGAAAAACAAGTTAACAAAGACAAGTAAATGGGGATCATTACAGATCTGATTCAGCATGTCCTGTAGTATCAGTACAATAACTTTTATTTCGGGGTCACTAGTGTGGGCACGAAATAAGTTGACTATATTTTGTCACATTTGATGTACATCCAAATAGAATAAAATTGAAAATTTTAAGATCCTCTAATCAAGCAGGACATGTGGACTCCCTGATCTGCAATTCTGACCTTGGTACATGATACATTTATGCTAATGGCTGCAGGTTTAGTCAAGTGGTAGAGCCTCCGCTTACACGGAGGGTGGGGTGGGGGCGGGCATTTGATTCCTTTGTCAAGTTTATAACAAAAACTTTCAAAATAGAACCCATTGCCATTGTGTGTGATGCTCTGCATACGCAATTAGTACGCAAAATCAATCCAGAGCCCACAAGTGGAAAAAAGGTCTGCATTCTGCTGGTAAGATACATCACTTAAGGAACAAAACCCTATCTAACAAACTATAACTACTGTAACAACAGAATGGCAACTTATGCCATCTATCTATTCTACCTGCCATAGAATTTGCACGCACAGATCACACAAGTTCATGAAATATCAGGCAGTTATCATGAACTATTTAAACTGTAAGTCTATAATCATAAGGGTAGGAAGCAATTTGAAAGTGTGAAGGGGGAGGGAGGTGGAACTGTGCATCTCACCCTACCCCTTTGACCAAAACATACATCTTTGATGCTACATTTGTGGATTTTTTTCCACCATTTTAAAAAAAAATTGTATGCCATAACTTATTTTTCCAAATAACTTCACATCGAAATCTTTGCTTCTGCCAACCATGGTACACCACACAACAACTTCAGGACAACTGTGCCCCCAGAAAGGAATATTGATATCATTTCTTCACTTCAAAAACTTAAAACTTCAGTTACACAGCCCTCTGCATTTCAAGGTGTGAGGATCACATTTACATTTTCTTCTAGTGTGAAAAAGAGGGGGAGGGGTAGCAAAAACACACCTCTGCCCCTCTTGTGAGTGTTCCCCCCTCTCTGACACTCACCCACACCCACCCCTCCCCCACACTAACCCACCCCACTATGCTTCCATGAAAGTGTCATTTTTACACATTTCTCATTTCAGTGTTACCCACATTGATATTAAATTTCAATCAGTTTTAAAATTTTGAGGGTAGGATAAGCAATATATCCTTAAAAGGAATAGGAAAAAGTGGATGATGGTGCACTCTTGAATAGGGCTCCTGCCATTGTTTTTTTCTTACTACCTTTTATACATGTATGCAAAGAAACAAAATTGCAGGAACTTCATAATACACTTTTGAAAATTTGCTTGTATTTGATAATCCACTGTGAATAATGAGAACTTTACTTTTTACAATGGGATTGCTGATATGAAAAATTTAAGACCATCAATAATGCAAGGACTGAGATAAAACAAATTTTACACAGGAGAGTATAATTTACAGTATCTTACCTAAACTGTCAATATCATTTTCTGTTTGAGAGGCAACTGGCCGAGTATGTACCCCCTTTTTTTTATGTTGCTGAAGACCTGAACATCTAATTCATAGGAAGAAAAAAGGAAAGCCTTGTGGTTTCTTTGTATTTAATTAGCTCACAGTTGTCAAACCAAGAGGTAGATCTACAGTATCTCCTCCAGCCAATGTTACAATTCAAGAATAACCCAGCAAGCCTACAGATAACACTTAATTACAACAATCACACTGCAACCACAAAACAAATTTTCGGGAGTAACATCACCTTGTGGAATACTGTAATGGATTAATTTTTTCAGCAAAATAGGCCTACTTGTGAATTCTTTGGGATATTTCAGGGCTGACAGAAGCTGTGGGGGCTGCAGCCACCCAATTATTTTGCCATGCAGTTTTTGAAAAGTAGACCTGATTAATACTGTATGTGTAGGACTATTCAAAATTGTGAAAAGGGCATAAATACTGTAGTACGTAATGATATCACCCATATCACTCAGGGCTCGATTTTCATGGTTGTTCGATTGTCTGGGACAACTAAAATTTCATATGGGCAACCAAAAGTTATAGGTTGGTTGTCCAATGGACAACCATTTTTCTCTAGGACTGAAAACCAGTACTGCTGACTGACCAACTCTTTTGACTTTTTGCATTGCACCATATTTCAGAGTTCAAGTGTTTCTGTCTCTCAAACATCACAGCTTTTTATTCTTTAAGACTATAAGTACATGAATGCAATTAGTGTTTTGGGGGGTCAACCAAATTTTACTTGTGGACAGATGAAATTAGTGAAATGGTTGCCTGAAGGACAACCATAAATTTTTTTGAAAATTGAGGCCTGTCACTGGTGTTTATTACGTATCTTAAAACCTGTACTGCTGTCAGTGGTCATCTACTAATGTAAAGTGTGACACCCACAAACTTTGAACATGGTATTTTACATACTGCAGTCACTGTATGTTTTTATTGTTGTGGGCATACTGTAGACTGATGGAATTTTGTATTGTACAGAACAATTTACACAAAGCAAAACAATGTTTTTACCATGATACAATGCTACGATTTCCACATGTAGTCCCACAAGAAAAGTGACTACCACGTTGATGTTTGCGCTATCTCTTTAACTTTTCTCATGGATCTTTGTACCTGAATGGGCGGATACAGAGCAGATATCTAAAAAGTTTGATAATTGAGGAATTACTGATGTTGCAGATGAGGCCATTGATAGGCATGTGAAAGTTGAAGTCCCATGCAGCACACCGCTGCTTCATGTATCCTGACACAGATGTACAGTAACATTCCTAGGCCTACATGTATGGCGGTAGCACAGGCATGTCTATCAGGGCTTTTAAAACACTGCCTACATAGAGCCCAACAGTGATTAGCACCCCAAGTGTATAACAATTTCAGGGGGGAACAGTCCCCTTCCCTCCCTCCCCCTCCACATTTGTAGGCTACAACCCTGACATGTAAATTTGCTCTGCAATCTGCAGAGTTGAGCTGGGTTTTAAGGATTAAGAAGAGCTAGACCAATGATTTATATGACTGTAACAAAAAAAAAAAAAAAAAAAAGATAAAAGATATGGGCCAAAACGACAAAACAGGCAAACAGACAAAGATAAGAACACGAAAGACAGAAGGGAGTTACAGTACAGTACGTGGTACCAGGGGCAACCCAAAGAGCTAAAGAAAAGCTTCCATTGGGGTCCCTAAAGATGGATCAAGAAAATACAAAAACAGAAATAATGAGATGAAAAAGTGTTGATACATAGGCTAACATAGCCTACAATCATCGACAAAAGTACATAGGACGAACCAGCTCCCCTAATCAGTGTTGAAGTTTCAGGTAGCCTTGGGCTGCCGCAACATCAAATGGAGAGTGGGGAATGGTGATCAGTTCAATGTTTGTTTTGCTTGTTTTGTCCCATCATTTTTGTTGAGGAATGTAGGCCTGTGTCCAAAAATAGCTCACTGCTAATGCAGCACACAACACATGCATATGCCAGACATTCATGTAGGCTAAAAGTATGGTATCCAGTCCAAACGCCCGACACCAAAACGTCCCTGCCTCTTTGCTACCAAAATGTCCCCGCCTTTTTGCTACCAAAACGTCCCCGTGGCATTTCACATGGTATACGAAAACGTCCCTGTATATAGAATTTGAATGTCCAATCGAAATTGCAAGCTTTTAAAGTAATGCAGAAACATGAGATGAATTAGACAAAAATATAGGTGAGAGTATGGATTTGGAATTTGTCTTTTCAAGTGTGAAAACTGCTTAGATGAATTATATTGTGTTTGATCTGTGTTTAAAGAAACTGAGAATTGAGATGAGTCTATTGTTAAATATGGGATGGTTACATGTATATACTGTTATGGGAAAATGTAGCAAAGGCTAGAATATTGACATACCTTTTGACAAGATTTCTATTCTCCTATTTATTGAGAAAATAGAGAAAAAACAATTATATACCTAGCCCTACTTAACAAATAAACATATTTAAATCAATTGCGCCCAACAGGTATGTAGGCCTTGGCCTAAGCAACCCTTGTTCTAGACGTTACGGGTATGAACATTTCACAATGCATAATATACATGCAAGTTTTTATAAAATTTACAAACAACTTGAATCGTTTCAACTAAACTACACAACTCTGAAGTTCATTTTACAATATACAACAGGAAGGGTTTGACAAGGGGATGTTTTGGTCCCACGGACATTTTGGTTTGGGGATGTTTCGACTGGTAAGCAAAAGTATACTGTTACTAGACCTGGGGTTCTCAAGTGTTTTTGACCGAGGGCCACTTTTGTGTGAGTTTGTACTATAGTAGTAGGCCCAGGCAAAATTGGTGGTAATACCATACAAATACCATATACAGTAAAAATGGGCTCCTCAAATCTTCCCTGGGCTTGTATTGGCATGCATAGTCATCGCAGACAGCATATGGCCCCCAGAGCTGCCACTTGAGAACCCCTGCCTTAGGCCTAAATATCAAAATTTGGTACTATAAATCTCTTCTCGGCCTCAGACAGCTGTATAATGAATAACATATCTTTGAGCAGATAAGTAAACTGTGATTTGGCACAGGCTACCGTGTCTGGGGCCCCTTAGGCCCTATACGACCAGTACGACTGTACGATGTTGTAGGCCTATAGGCTATGTTATAGGCTACGTGTGGTGTATACAACATTATAATGGGCGCCTGTACAGTAGTAATTGTTAGTGTTACATCGTTACACGCAGCGTTAGGCCTATGTATTTGCAGACAAGCTTTCATGGGATTTAGGCTAGGGGCCCAAACATGGTCTGATCAGAAAAGCTATTAATCAGCACACTTTACCTTTTGCTATGGTCTGCAAGCAGATCTTCTACGAAATCAGCGTTGCTGAAATCTTTTGAAAACACGTCTACATTCGTTGCATGATGTTCCCGCCGTAATTGCCAATTAACGTAACACCACTTCAAAAAACCTAGGCCTAGGCCTAGGCCTAACGTTACGGCTCATCCTTCTGCTGGCGTCGTTCACGGTCGCTGCTCTTTTTGTCAGGCCCATAAAGCAAGGGACGACCTCCACTCGGGCCTACTTACGTCCCAGGATACGCTCGTTTTCTGTTTCTGTTGTGTTCCATGTTTTCACTTGTTCAAGAATCCTGCCTTTTGGCAGTAAATGTTCTAGGGTCGAATAATTTCAACGAGCGCACAGCATCGTTGCAATGCAGCACTGTTGCAATGCAGCACTGTATCATATAGTGTTTCTACAAATCAATTACCAATTTCTCCAAAAGTAGTCTCAAAATTTCCAAGAATCCTGATAAATGAGATAAACCTTATTGAATATGTACAAATAATGGCAAAAGTGATTCGAACGAAACGTTTCCCTTAATCGTTGCCATTTTTTGAAATTTACGGTACTCTAAGTAGATTTCAAAAAGTGGAAATACTGGTAGTTTATCCGGATCCAGGCCGCGCCTGCAGTTTACTGTGTGTATTCGTATCAGGTGGTTGTCAAAAAGGTCACGTGAGTTTACGGTGACACCGGAAACCTTTAAAATTAAAGCGCCCTCAACTCATATGTCTACGCGATAGAGTCCCTTTAAGAGAATTTGGTCTATTTTAAGGTGCAATTGTACAATTTGTTTGTGAGGAGCAAATTAAATTATTTGTAAAATTGGTTTCGGTTGGCTGACTGAGTTGATATCCTGTGTTGCAAAGAAAATAGAGGCACAATGAAACCGGTAAGACCATTTGTATTTCGGTTTTTATTATTAACTACTGGGAAATACGCCATTCACCAAGCTAATTTTGCCAGAGAAGTCGACTTTTGAAGTGATGCAAGGCACAATACAAATCTCTTGAACGCGTACAAAACGCAGTAGTGCGTCGCAGGGTCACCGGGTCTACAATAGTTGTTACTTTGTAGTTCAGCAGACATAACGGTGGACTCTACTTTTAAAACTTATTTTACGAGATTATATTATACACGAGCAATGACTTATTGTTTAGACCTTTAAGTATTTCTATATATGGAATCTAAAACAGGGGGTAACTATAGCAATTCCCAGACAAAACATATGTTACAATGATAGTCTTTTTCCTAATTACAGTACAGGTTACTGAATTTTGGTTGACATTTACACGAATGATACAGCTATTCTTTAGTCGCGGTCAAACTAAAACGGATTCAAATACGATTCGAATCCACTTTGTGTAAGTTGTTATTAAATTCTTTCCAACCAATCTTTGCCATCCAGTGGAAATATGTATGGTTCACATCAGAGATCTATTTGAAAATTCGTAAAATTTTCTGGACGTCACATCTGCATGCAGCTTTTATCGGATACGTGTAGTCCGATAAAACTTTCGTTCGTTGTGACGTTACGAAATAATTACAATAAATTAATTTTCCTGCCAGAGGACAAGGCATGAAGAGAAGGGGCAGAAAATGTTTCACTTCTCAGCTAAAAATTTCCTTTGGAACCCTTTCGGGTAAAACCTTTTGAGTTCAAAAGTTTTCAAATCGCAGCGAACTACACTAGTTTTTGTCCGTCGTAAGGGGCGGGATTGTGACGTAAGTGAAAGCTCTTTATAAATTGTTGATTAGTAACGCCCACTGCCGGGCAAAAAATGGACATTTATCACGTCGGTCGTAAAATACTACTCAGCTAACTGTACGTACTACACTTTAGTTTTTGCTCTCCATTCAAGGTAGGGACTTTTGATGTTTTAAAACCATTTTATAAATGCTTTTAAACGATTCTCATTTCAAAATGGCTACCAAATGCACAGCCTTAGTCTTTTTTTTTTGCTAAATATGAAGTTTTCGTTTCTGTTTTTCCTACGTTACACCTACCATGCGATGAATCTAATTCACTCACCGCATGGAGAAATTCAAAAGGCAATGGAAACTGAGCTTAAATGCGGCCAACTCTAAAACCAAACTGCAATTTTTGTAAATTGGCACATCTCTTTGATTGACAGCAAGTTAAAAAATGCAGAGTGCTGTAGCTCATGTTTCACAGCATGTGTACTGAGTGTGTTTTGATTACATAATGGGTTTCGTATACTCACCCTGAAGCAATGAAGTCCAGGTTGAGTCTGGATGCGGATGAGTTTTAGAAAGCTGTGGGAGGAGCTTAAAGGTCGAGAGCAGTTGCCTCATACTTATTTTGGAGCAACCGCTAATGTGACAGATTTGATCTTTTTTCTCTTCAAAGTATCTTCCATCATACTTTAGGACTTCAGTTAGGCATATGTATGGCCATATCCACCAAGCAGTTACTTTTAGTAACATTATGAAACGTTCCCTATTACTTTTTGTTACACCCTTCTTCTCTGCCTGGTTAACTCTTATCGCTTCAGGAAGGAAAAGAAGCCCATTACATGCAGACTTGATTAGTCCAAGTTTCTGCTTATTGATTGACAGTAAAGGACATATTTCAATACACAAAAAGTTACGTTACATTTGGGGTTAGCTAACAGGTCAGTCAGCCTGTGTTTGTTGCTTTCCACGCAGTGTGAACACAATGAAAGCATAGCTCATTTGAGGCCATAGATCATGTAACAAACTCAGATATTAGTTACACCGCCTTTGATGTACTGGGGTGTCTATGTTGCTTTGTCAAGAAGCGACGTCACACCATAAATCTGACATTTGAAGAGAAAAAAGTGTTGTCACATGACTCCCAAAAGCCATTCATAATACAGAACCGTCTATTACACTGCTTCAAGTTCGGGCGAGTTCTCTTGTCCTTTACGTGAGCAGGCTAGGAGAATAGACCAGTTTGAAGTTTCTTCATGGAGCAGTATTGCGCAATAGGTCAAAGGTCAAGAGGTAAAACTGTAATTTGTGTTTAAGCTGATGGCGAAATGTAAACACAGGAAAAACCAATATGCAATTTGTGGCCGGTGCAGTCGCACAAATGTTTTGTTAATAACTGACCTGAGCAGAAAGTTCACGAACGCATGCGCAAATATAAATTTCGAAATCGTCTGTTGGAACTGTTCGGGATGGTTGTTATGGCTTGTGTTAGTTCGTCATTTTTCCTTCATTTTGGACCAGGGAATTTTGAACTCTGTAGGCTTTGAATTTATTTTAAAGTATCATATTAGCTTGGTTTTATTTTGCCCCGACATAGTATTTATCTTCAACATGACCTTTCACTTTTCAGGTCCAACTGAAAATCCATATGATATCACAGAATGCACTAGTACTTCCGTGTCACTGGACTGGTCTACCCCATCCAGCGCCTGTCAAGAAATCGTCATTAACGTCGATAGCTATGACGCAAGTACGGATTGTAATTGGGAGTTTACTATGACCACTCCCCCTGCATCGCCAGCAATAAGTGTAGTTATTGACCCCGATGGTGCTTCCCATGCGGCAGATTTGCTGTCTGTGTTTTTTAATGGAGATGCAACAGCATTATTCATGGGGAGTTATGATGACTGGTGTACACCCACCACCGAAGCGCCCATACAAAGTATGAGTGGTGCTACAAGTGTAAGGGTCAATTTTGTTGGATCTGCGCCAGCTGACGGAAATAGTTTTACGGTGCGAATCATATTTTTTGAGAACGGTAAGTGAATTTTACAAAATAAATGGAATTTTTTCATATGGATAATACCCCTGGTAAGAAGATGGTCCGAAAATACAAAATTCGACTCAGATTATTCTAGACTTCTGATATTTTAAAATGCGAGGGACTGCATTAAAGGGATTTTCCGGAAACCAAAAAAAAAAATGAATGAAAAATATAACGTATTGTTGTTTTCTCTCAACAGGTGCAAACTGTATTTCAGATCCAAAGGTACTAATTTTAAGAAATGCAATGTTTTTTGAAATTAAGTGAATTTTGGGAAATTTGTGATGCTATCGCGGCACATTAATTTGACATTGCAGTCATTTTTTTTAACATTGTTTCCCCTACAACAAGCACACAGCTTGCTATTTTCTGCATTATCATTTAGGTTAATGATAGACCTACAGGTAAAAAAATTTAACTTTCCAACGGTATCGATTTCCAAGGAAAAGACGGGACATCGAATTGTGGACTAAAATAAGAAGAATCTGACACAGTGTGTCCTTATCACATTGCTTTCTCTGGCTTTGTTGAAAAATTTGAAGTATTTTCTATGAAACGTAACTTGAAAGTGGGGTATCTTGAGTTAGGAAAAGGGTATTGCAACGGGGTTAAAAAGGGAGAGTCTGGGAATTTTTTTCTGTCAAAGGAATTAATTCAAGGAATGTACACAAGCTTGTAGTTTATACCGAGAGATCCATGAGCACAATATATTGGGTTTGCTATAGATGAATCGGAACAATTAGCTACATCTGCCATTTGTGGGGTCCAGCAACCTTAATACGTCTTATCTTTGTTGCATACATGCTACTTTTAAACCTATTATTCAACAAAAATTAGGTAATGAAGAGGTATTTTAGTGTACATCCATCCATGATACAGGTAAGCAAAAAAAAAAAAAAAAAAAATGAAAGATTAAAGCAGATGGGCCCCAGTTACGTCGGACTAAATAAGACCATCACTTCACTGTTCGTATTCGTCTATTAGCAAAATGGAAAAAATAAATGTATATTGGCGTAAATGTTGAAAATAAGTATACAACATTCAGTCACCGTTGTTATAATATTTTTTCACTTAAGCAGAAAGACAATAGCGATGAAAAGAAAACATTCATTCATCATGGTTGTGAATGAAAGAAACAATAGCATGCTCCCCACTCCTTCGTCGGGAAATTTTTCCACGTTGTAAAGGTAAACACATAAGGAAACGTTGCTGTTTCCGACGGCATTTACTCTGCTTGATGTTTTACATAACTTTGATGGCGGAGGGAGCTAAATAACATAAAAACGCGTTTGAAGTTTCTAAATGTTTTTCCCAGAATTTCCAGTCCTCTGTTTTGGTTCTACCTCCCTTTCCTCAAATCCTCGTTATTTTTCGGAACTTTGGTTGCTCCAACGAACCCTTTAAAATGGGGAAATGCAGTCCTCGTGAAAAATCTTTTCCAAGCCCACTTAAATACATGTAACACATAAGTCATCGGTCTACTTTTCGAAAAATTTTCTTGTGCCAATATTTTCTTGTCAAGAGATGCTTTCCATATCAATTGGTTGTTCATGCAAGCATTGAGGTTGTCATTTGATGACAGTTTGATATGTAAGTGAAACGTGATCTTACCCTTCAGTGAATTATGGGTAGTTTGATCCCAAATAAACACTTACTGTATGTTCTAATTGACCGAAGACTTTAAAAATGGAATCAATGGTATTGTGCTTGGTGCTCATCTTAAGCAATTGAGTATTGAAAACAAGCTGAGATCCACAAACGGGAGGAAGGCCCTGAACCAGTTTGCTTTAACCAGTTTGTTAGAAACTTAGCCGTAAAATGCAATCTGAACTAAGGTAACATCTTGTGTGGCTTCTATTGTACCGCAATCGCCATTCGAACCATTTACAATTCTCTTTCAATCCCCAATCTACGTGGGGAGTCAGTGTCATGGCTAAGCTGGTAGGGCCTTCAACTCTCACTCGGAAGATCACGGGTTCGAATCAAAGGCCGGATTGAACCTAGGGAAGTAGATATACTGTAGCTCGTGGATTGGGGTAATAAAAATGTCCAACAGCCGGAAACTAAGATTGGAATTACAGGACTTGTCTACAAGGAATCCACCTACACGAACGAAAGAGCACACCCACTATACACACACAGGCAAACACGCATATATACTCACATCGACCCGCATATACGCAAAATATAGATAAATAAAACATTAAATACAGTACTATTGGTTTCAAATAGGTTCAAGAGGACGATTTCTAAAAACCCCAAAGTCATCTGGCCACCACAATGTTTTATTTTGTTTATTCTGCTTGATACTTTTTAATCTGCCCGAGTTATAGAGGTGGATGCACATGATGAAACGTTTCTTCTCACTTTTTGTTACATCTTTCTTCTCTTCCTGCTTCAAGGAGGAAATAAAGCTCACTAAACTCATGGTTGATATAGTCAGGTTTCACATTTGATTAATTAATGACAGTAACAGATTTCTTAAAATACACGAAAAGATACGTAACATGTGAGGCTAGCTATCAGGCCAGTCAAGCATGTGTTGGTTGCTTTTCACGAACTGTGAACACAATGAAAGCATAGCTCATTGAAAGCAGAGAACATGTAACAAATTCAGAAACCAGTTACACCCCACACCGCCTTTGATTTACTTGGGTGTCTATGTTGCGGCATGCAAAAAGATATTATTCCCCCAGTATTTCCAGTGGTGGGTTGATTTCCCCCCTGCCCCCTCCCTAGGATTGACGCCCCCCCCTCCCGGTTGAACCTGCTGCTGTTGTGCATGCTGCTACATAAAAGCAATTCAGTAGGGATAACAATCAAGTGCCCTTTAACTGGACAAAAGCCGTGATTGCCGCTTGATTGACAGAAGGCATAAGTTGAAGCGTTAATACTTACTAATCTATACTACTACTACTACTACTACTACTACTACTACTACTACTACTACTACTACTACTACTACTACTACTACTACTACTACTACTACTACTACTACTACTACTACTACTACTACTACTACTACTACTACTACTACTACTACTACTACTACTACTACTACTACTACTACTACTACTACTAATCTATTTGGAGTAATGAATCAGTGTTGGAGTATCGTAATTGGCAACCACATCTTTTCCTTAAAAACTGATTTAAGTATGACGGGTTTCAGCATTTTTAATGTAAACCATTGGTCTTCAACGGTTTTAGACTTTTGACGCTCTGAAGTAACGATGGATTTAGTAAGTGACTCTCGAATGGACTTAATAATATCGAAAGCGAATCGTTACCTTAAGTTGCCTTGGAGCTTCCAAAAGTCTGTAAGGACTAAAACCGACGTAACACTGCAACTCATAAGGATCGGATTTCGATCCAATTTTTGTGATTTTTATTGGATATCTGATTGGAAAGAACCCGAGATTTTCCAACGTGTGCAAATATATGGTTTGCGTACTGAAAACATTGGATAAATCGGGACCCGAACCACCGGAAATGGCATTGCATGCTTGTAAGTGCAATTGAAGCGTTCTTCATTTTAAGCTTTCGTATGCAATAAAGTTCTTACGTCAATAAAAAAGATGGCCAGATTGCAAATGAGATTGCAAAATTTTATGATTATAGGTCTATCAGAAAAACTGTAAAGCTACCACTAGTTGGTATGCGAGGCCGTGCCGTAAGTTAAGACCAAGAACGGGCCTTTGTTTAAGAGTGAGAGTCGCTGGGAGGCAACTGACGCCGGAGCGCTGTCACTGGTTCGCGCGGAGCCTCCCGCCAGGGGAAATTTTTTGTCAAAAAAGTCTCTAGATTGCTGGAAATGACACTTTCAGCCGTTACCGTATGTCCATATCGCCATTTTCAGATGTTCCATGCTCCTGGAACTGAAAGGCTAGAGAAACGATGTTGAAACTAGCTAATCATAAAAAGGGGATATGATATTCTCTTAGGACTCTGCAACAGGTGATGGCTGTCCATATGAAAGTGTTGGGAGAACAAACAGATTGTATTGAGTGAGTTATTGAATGCACGCATGCGAGTGTAATCACTTAGGTGCTGAAATTTTGTCAAAAAAAAAAAAAAACATTTCCTGTAATATATCAAGAATGGAGGGGAAATTGTCACTGATGAGCAAGAAATCCACATTTGCATCACAAAGCGTTTGCGTTATTAATGGACGTTTTTCAGTAGATACAAATATGTGACTCTCGAGTTGCATTTGTGAGAATTTCCCATGCCGTGGCGTTGCTTCTTGAGAAAACAATATATAGACATCCAGTAGATCAAAGGCAGTGTAGGGTGTAACCGAGTTTGTATAAATGACCTCTGTTACAACCGATAATGTAAAAATTAACAGATAATGTAAAACAAAATTACCGATAATGTAAAAACAACCAATAATGTAAAAAAAATTACCGATAATGTAAAAAAATCTATGAACCGATAATGTAAAAAAATTAACCGATTATGTAGCAAAATCTTTAAACCAATAATGTTAAAAAAATTACCGATAATTTAAAAACTGTTCTAACGAGGGTTTCATATGGTCCTATCAATAGGTATGTACGTGTGAGAGATTATGTAGGTAGGCAAATAAGCTGGCAGAAGGCAGGCGGACAGGGCGGGAAAGCAAATAGATAGAAATAGGTTTGTGAGTGCGTACGTGTGCGTGCGTATGTGCGCATGTAACCCTGTGTGAATTTATCGGCCTATGTAATTGACTATGTTGTGTCTGAGTGTAGCCTTAACCTTAATCACGGTAGCAGCAAAGACTTTTTATTGGAGGTAGCCAACTACGGGGCCTGATTCACCGTCAGGGTGAATTTTCGAATATTTAAGTACCTTAAGATGTAATCTGGTGTTAATATCATTCGCATCATTAGCATCGTTTGAAGTCATTCTTTCTGCACCATTACAAAATATTTTTTCCAGATTTCGATTGGGTGCATTATCCCCTGGCCTCCCTCTGGTTATGTCAATGGCCTACACATGGTTTATGAATTCTCACGTGTCGCTCAAGAAAATGCAGCCCGGAAGAAACGCCAAGAAATCAATGTCTGACCAGAAAGCAGCTTACTGGTCTGATCGGAGAGATAGCTCAGTATATGATCTCGGGGTACACGCTATTTAATATCACACCTGTCAAATTCAAAACAAAAGGTCACCAAAGTCATCTATCACACCAGTTTGCCCCAGTTGTCATTTACATGTGCGTGTCAATGTGTGTGTATCATTTGCATGTAAGAGAATGTATGCATTTTCCATTTAGTTATACATTGTTCTTGTCACGCCACTTTCTTGTCCCCTTCATAACGCCACGACTGCTCGACTGCTCCAAATTTAATGAACCCAATCATAAACTACGTATAGGCCATTGTTGTACCTACAGGGACGCCAGGGGGTCATATCCTCTATCGAATTCTGAAAAAATTGTAATAGCACAAAAAGAAAGATTTTAATGATACTAATGATGCAGATGATAGCAGCACCAGTTTACATCTTAGGGAATTTTAATTTTCCAAAATTAGTTAACTGTAGTTGGCCATCCCCAATAAAAATATCCTGGTTACTCCCACGATGAAAGCTTCCGTCAGACACAGCATAGTCAATTATATAGATCAATAAATTAGCACAAGTTACATGCTCACATACGCACGTACACATGCGCCCACCCACGAACCTACCTGTCCCCCCGCCCCCCGCCCATATGCCGCCTTTTAGCTTACCTGCCGACCTATATATATATATAAACAAGCTCGCACACAGACACACCTGTACGTAGGACCATATGAAACTCTATTTAAAACAGTTTTTACATTATCGGTAATTTTTTTTACATTATCGGCTCAAAGATTTTTTTACATTATCGGTAAATTTTTTTTTTACATTATCGGTTCAAAGATTTTTTTACATTATCGGTAATTTTTTTTTACATTATGGGTTGTTTTTACATTATCGGTTAATTTTTTTTTTACATTATCGGTCGTTTTTACATTATCGCTTAATTTTTACTTTATCGGTTGTAACAACCTCTGCCCTAAAATGGGCTATGCTTTCACTTGTGTGAAAAGCAATTTACAAGTGGCTGACTGGCCTGTTAGCTAAACCCGAATTTTACGTAACTTTTTGGGCATTTTTATATAACTGTCACTTCCAATCAATAAATCAGATGTGGAACGTGACTATATCATGTGTGCTTGTAGTTAGCTTCATTTCCTCCCTGACACGATTGGAGTAATAAGGCAGAGAAGGAGTGTGTAACAAAAAGTGAGAAGGAAAGTTTCATCATGCCCAGTAATCGAACTAGTAAACCATTCAGAAGTGTTAACTTTACTTTTCAATAGCAATTAAATTCGCACAGAACCCCGACATGTTAAGGGTTTTAAACTGTGTAAATGTACAAACATGTGGAAACAAAATGCTATGATCCCGTTGACAAAACCTGGGGGGGGGGGGGGGGGCACCAATGGGCATGGTGCTTCTCCTTTAAATTGCAAATGCATTGGAACTAAGGTTACATCGAACATTTGTTGTTATATGTCAGCAGTTCATATCTTCCTTTGCTTATATTTCAGATTTGTGCGGTACCGTAAATTCGCCCCACTTAATAACGCTGGATGCCTCTTGCCCAGTTTCTGCCCTGTCCACTTTGAACTTCCCCACCAAATACGATGTAACAACCTGCTACACGAAATTACAAAGTCCTGAGGGCACGGAGGTTCTGGTTGACTATAAGCAGTTCAACACCTTCTTTAAACAAGATCCACTTCGGATATTTGATGAAAATCAATCACCACCAGCGTTACTTCGAAATTACTTTACCTCATCAATAACTAAATCAGTCTCAGAATTTGGTACAGGAAGTAACAAAATTCAGATTGTTTTCGATCCTCGTCCCAATGCTGAGGCCAGGCAAGGAATCCTCGCGGTCTTCAAGTTTCAAGGTAAAAACTTTCACCTTTTTAAAGGCTCAGTTCTCTCACCCCAAACAGTATCAATTCTCCAAACCTTCCTACTGGAGCCCCTCCCACAATTGTATGAAATTCATCTTCATCCAGATACAATCTCAGTTTATTGCTTCAAGGTGAGTATAGAAAAACTCCATTTATATAATGAAAACAATCTCGGTACC
This sequence comes from Holothuria scabra, assembly GCA_037179385.1. Lineage (NCBI taxonomy): Eukaryota > Metazoa > Echinodermata > Holothuroidea > Aspidochirotida > Holothuriidae > Holothuria > Holothuria scabra. The sequence continues at coordinate 9,066,897 of CM074195.1, read as the reverse complement.
GCTCATGCTGTGTAATATAAGTTTTGGTACTCTGTATCGTTTGAATTAGCTGTCAATCAAAGAGCTGAGCCAATTGAGAATTTCGGTACCCGGTACCAAAATTGTAGTTTGGGGTGAGAGGTTTGGCCCTTTAAGGACTGTTGCTCTCAGGGTAGAAAAACTCAACCCATTTTACTAATCAGACCAATCAGCTTACGCTGGCTCGGAGTTGCTTGATGGGTTTAGACATTGGGCAATGTGTCTAGTATGGATGTCAAGACCGGTACCGATTGATCAATATTAAAAAAAAAAACCGAAACGACCGTCGTATCTTTGCCCATACTATTTCAAACTCCCAAAATCCATCATAAAACACATACCGGAAGCAAATGAAAAGAAGTTCGAAGCCTTTCCTGTCTTCTTACGACGTAATCGTCAACAGCGCAACTCCAATATACGAAGTACTGTCGACAGATGGGTGTAAGGTTAAAGAAATGTAGAAAAATGGGGGGATTCTCAGGCAAGCATCCCCCTCCAGAAACGTAAAACTATTGAGAAGTAACCACCGAACCGATCAAAACTTGAAATCAAAAAGGCTGAGAAGTGTTTCATGAAGGGGAATTGCTTGTCTTCTATATTTGCATAAATGCTACAGTAAACTAAGGATGCACATCGACATCATACTCAGTGTAGCGGGTAGCAAGCTTAGTGGACATAAGAAATCTTTCAAACATATTGAAAGACTCAATTTGTCTCTCTCCGGTATTTCCTTTGAGAAACCATTCCTTCTTTGAAAAGGGTCTATACACAAAGAAAGATCGGTATAATATATAAATATATATATATATATATATATATTTATTTATTTATATATATATATATATACACATTTATATGCCACGCATATATATGTATATGCGTATGTATATATATATTTAATATTTCCATTCCAGTTTAATTTATTTGTACGACTCTCCTCCAACTAGCTTATGATTCAAGTGAAACATTGCCTCCGAGCAGCTTTTGCAATGATGAAGGAACACCCATGAAAGAATGTTCTTGTCCACACGAGCCTGGCCAGCCGACATGTGATGCAAAATCTACTGGTAATAAATCAGTCCTTTTGTTATGTATTCAGATTGGATGATAGACCTTTAATATTGTGTGTAAGTGCACGGTGCTTGGTGTTTATCTTTACCAAAGTTTTCAAAGATTATCATCCCCATCATGAATTAGTATTGTTTTAACAAGGTTTTGAGCTTTTAGAGTTTGAAGAACTGTAACCTCTAACATTCACCATCAACAACAGAAACGCTTAAATTACAAAAATAATAGGGGAAAGTTAAGCGACTGAGACGACAAAAGTATGACAAAATTACACACACACATATGAGAGGTGTCCGTCTTTGTTATCTTCAGTCGTGATATTTACGAGCTACTAGTACCACTCACAAACAAATTAACAAAGGTATCTAGACACTCACGTTCCCACGAATACACATTGCAGGGTGGATGTGGCAGAAGCAACTTCTGTATTCCAAAATGATTAATCTATTGAGTAAACAACAGGTTAATTGTGATGTATGTAGAGATTGTTGATTGCCTTAAGAGAAGGTCGCTTATCATCGTTTGGCAGATATTGTAAAATATCCCATAAGTAAAACATAGTTTGAACATGGTCTCAGTAGAATATAAGGTATGGAAAACCATTACAAAAACTAATAGTGTGATTCCAAAATGTGAGTTTAGCAGTTTTCTTTCAGATCTTAATGATATTGTTGGAGTTCCGGAAGAAATATGTAATCCTGCCGGCGGCGAATTCGGTTTTCAAGCGGATATTGATTTTACCGCCGCTGGCTCTGTCGTCTATCTTGCAACCCCCGGGTTTACTGACATGATTACGAGTCTTGTAAGTAGGACTTGCAGGTGGAGGATCGTAGGTCCAGAAGATACAAATCTTCTCTTTCAACTTGTTGGCTTTAATGGCGGAGGAACTGATGATTTTACTCTAGATGTTGACGGCTTAGGTACAATCTTCCGTTTTTCTGGATGTCAACAGGATTTTGATCTGCCAATAAGCATCAATGGAGAGCAATCTACTATTGACATACGGAAGCCAATTCTTTTACCACTAAACCTAGCGACTGCTATGTTCACTTCCGGAACTACTGGATATGGCATTTCCTTTGCATTGCGTGTAGTGGATACTCGTAAGTTTGAAACGCACCCTTTTGATTGTAAGAACAGATCACCGAATAGAATGATTTGTCTAAAAAGGCTTATTGACAATGATCTGTATAAAATGTATTCCCAGAAAAATATTCGGTAAATTTTTTTTTTTTTTCAAAATTTACATGATTTAATCCTAAGACCAGTTAAAAAATGGTGTAGGTGGTAATTGGGTAGTCTCGCCAACTGGTAGCCTTATTATAATGTATAACCTAATGAATGTTCCTACTTATTTTCTTTCATAAAGGCAATCGTTTTAGTTTATTAATTACTTTAGTTTCCTGTTTGGGGAATTTCCAGGACAGGGAAATAGTATGCACTTACACACTGTATATGCTTGCTAACCTAACACCGATCATTATTTACAACTATGAGAACAAACAATAAGGTATGGTTTCTCAGAAAAAGGCTTCGTAAAGCGTGCGTTCGTATGCTTTGAAAATACACCTAACCAACATAAAGTTAATTTTGTTATAAAATTTGGACTGCAAGAACTGAATTTCCATCAGTCGATCCGCCACAAATGACGATGAGGAGTAAATGTTCAAAAAGGCGAAAATCATGACTCAAATTTACCTCAAAGGGGCACAACTGACTCCTCAAGAGTGAATATCCCAAACTAATTTAAAATAATACATCCTTCACAACGTCACCTTAAAAGAAGGATTCAAGGTCTTATCGAGTTTTAATATCATGTTAGAGGGGTACTTATTCTAAACATTTTGGTGAGATTTGCATTGGAATCCGTTGTGTTGTTCTGAAGTGAAGTTGTCACATTTTCAGCAAACAGTGAACTTGAAGCGAGCACATATGAAATTACATCGCCATATTAATGAACAGTCTTTTGCTTTTTCTTAAAACTCTCAAGTCCTTTATTTCCTTATTAGTCTCATATTATGAAATTGTGATTGCATAAGTGGCATGAGAACTTTTCAAACTTTGCGATCCCATGGGAGAGTCCTTTTCCTATTAACGTCAGGGTCAACAGAACTGCTTGGAAAAATAAAAAGGGAATCAAAGCATTCTTTGCAAATGTGAGGGATGAATAAAATCTCTTCTGCCCTCAAGCTCATTATGGAACACAAAACTGGTAACTTAATTTGTTGATATCTCGAGAAATACATGTCCAATTTTAATTGGAAATCACACTGTGTACATTTGGTCCTTCTTTCACTTGTGAAGATTAATTTATTGCTTAAAATTCCACTCTAACATTGTTTGTACTCAAAATTGTAATGAAGACAGAAATTTATTATTTTCCAGGTTGCCAGGAAACGTGTATTAATGGAGGAGAGTGTATTGATTTGTGCGACTGCAGCTTGGGCTACCTTCCACCGACATGCACTGGTGAGGAATAATTTTTGAGCGTTATAAGAGATGACGAAGAATTGACAAAAGTATGTCAATATTTATTTGCCACATTTACCTAATGTTCTTTTGTCACTCGTGGTTGAAGGTCAAAAAAAAAAAAAAAAAAACCATGTTGCATCCAAGATGTTGATTTCGCATGTGCTTTTGAACCATGGACTTCCCATACAACGTCCTATGCCTAGATTGTCGCTACCGTCCCTGTGAGTACCGTATAGGCGTAACAAGATGACTGCCTGCTGTGGTATTGTGTGTGAAAGTTTGGTATGGTATTGTGTGTAAAAGTTTTGAACTTGCTCAAATGGTTCAAATCAACAGATTTTGAAAGAAACTTGATGAAATAATGGAAGAAAAGGTCAGAATCACAAACATATGTTGTTCTCCATTCAAGTATGAATATTGTTTGAAATATTAAAGAGTCGTAGTCATATCACACAAATTATAGTTGTAGTAACTCAGCTATCGCGAATTTAATTCCAGGTATCTCTCATGTTATTTTAGATGTCTTAAATTTACACTCTTAAGAGGAGAGTCTGAACTAAGTCACCCCCTCCCAAATATAGTGAGAAGTGTGAATATACCTTATCAGAATATTAATTCACTCCAAAAATAGTGAAACTCACTCTAGGAAGTTTTAAAACTCAATCTTTATAGAGTGCCTACAGGGATCACTGCTTTTTAAGAGTGGTCCTTGTAGACACTCTATCAAGAGTGGAACGATGCTCTTTTGGAATGAATGTCATTCTTAATGAAATGAATTTTTGCTCTTTATGAGTGAATGTTATAATTTTCACCCTCTAAACTAGTGAAACTCCATCTCCACTCCTTCTGTTTTTAGAGGGTAAGACATTCCGAATATTCTGTTTTAGATATTTCGAAATAAATTTTCGATATCTTAAATTTAATTTCAAAATTAGTAAAATAGTGCAGCAAAAGTTTGGATACCCCAAAGTAATTTGAGAAAAGCCAACCGGAAATTCCTAATCATATGTTACAACCGGCTCTCATTCGCTTGCCGTAATGCATATGAGAAATCGTTCCTTTGTTCTGTTACGTCATATGAACATGGTATAAAGACTGAAGTCATATTAAGAGGAAAAGAGTTGAAGAAACGACCTTTTTACAATGGAATCGAAAATTCACGTACTCAATTGGTTGACAGATCATGTGTATGAATTTGATGGTGTCGATTTGTTTATGTTTTGTTTTGTTTTGTTTTGTTTTCTCATTTAAAGTGATCTCTCACAATCAAAACTATACGGTTTAAGGAATGAAGAAGGACAATATACAGTTACACATTTTCAAAATATTGTTGATTTCAATACACAATCTTCCGCACTTTAAAAATGAAAAGAGTGAATTTTCACTCGTTAGAAGCAAGCAGAGTAACAAATTTCACTCTAAAAGAGCAGCAACTCACCCAAAAAGAGTGAAATTCACTCCAAACGAGCAAAGTTTCTTTCTTAAAAGAAGGGTTTAAGGTCACCACAGGATTTGGTATATCAGAGGAGTACTTATTCTAAGCATTTTGGTGAAATTTGCATTGATGTCCGCTGTGTAGTTCTCAAGATATGAGTACGTACACTTTCCACATTTTCAACAAAAATTGAACTTGAAGTATGCACATATGACATCATATCCCCACATTAGTGCACATTCTTTTGTTTTTCTTTAAACTTTAGAGTTGATTTTCTCCTCAAAAAACCCACATTATTAAAATGTGATTGCCTAAGTGGCATGAGAACTTTACTAACTTTGCAACCCCCACAGGGAGGTCCTATTACAGTTAACGTCAAGGTCAACACAACAGTCTGATAAAACAAAGGGAAACAAAGCATTCCTTGTCAATGTGAGGGAGTGATTTAAGTTCTGCTGCCCTCAAACTCTCTTTGGAACACAAATCTAATGACTTCATTTACTGATATCTCGAGAACTGCATGCCAGGATTGAATGGAACTTTCACCACGCTATGTAGTTTTGGTTCCTCTTTCACATATGAAAATTAAAATTTTGCTTAAACCTTCCCTTTAATTGAGTGGAGACAGGGTTTTCGCAAAAAGGTGATCGCTGACGGCGCTATAATTAAAGCGATTGGATTTCACTCTAGACTTCTAATTCACTCTAATATTCCTGGAGTAAATAACACTATAATGGAGGGGAATCACATTCTATTAAAGAGTAATTTAGTATATATATATTATTATATATAAATATATATATATATATATATATATATATATATACATATATATATATACATATATATACACACATATATATATATATATACACATATATACATATATATATATATATATATATATATATATATATATATATATATATATATATATATATATATATATATATATATATGTATATATATATATTTGAGTTTTTACAGTCTTAAATCAAGAGAGTGAACATGGTCACTCTTGGACAGAATGAAAAGTGTGAATTCACTCCATTCGTGTGTTAAGTCACTTCCAGAAGAGTAAAATTTACTCGAAGAAGAATGATTCATTGCAAAAGAGGGAAAATTCACTCTTCCACGAGTGAATGCAATAATCTTTTTTTCTATAGATTGATCACTGTAGACACTCCGTCAAGAGTGAAACCTTGCTCGTATGAAAGGAGTTCCACTCTTTTGGGGGTAAATTTTACTCGTTTTGGAATGAATTATCACTCAATTAGGGTGAATACACGCTTTTCACCCTGCCAAAGAGTGACTAAATTCACTCTTTTGATTTTAGAGTGAAAAGTACGTCGTTTCACTTTCCCATGATTTTGCCATGAAAAAGCTACATTCATCAAAAACTATGAAACCATGAACTGAGATTTAATAGATTTAATCAATTTCGTTTTTCGTTTTATACATACAGAGGTAACCCTCGGTATACACAACGTTAGTCCAATTTTCCTCACAGAAGGTGCTTATATTATAATTGAATGTAGGGCTAATGGCGCCTTGCAAGCAACGACAAGGATTGGTAAGATAAATGACGTTTCGTTTAATTAAAAGACATATGAACTTCAAATCTTCTTTAGGTTGAGAACGGAATATAAAAGAAAGACTAAGAAGAGGAAGTAATTGACTTAAAACCATCAACACATAATCTTTTAGTTCTTAGTTGCAAAATATTTTCAATTTCTCTAAAGATAAACGGTTTTTATGTGATGCAGTTCCTTCTTATTTTGCACCTACCCTGAGATTCTTGAGGGTGCTAGCTGGATGGGCAGTCTAAATACATGAAAGAGTATGCAATTTGCATACGTTTTACCTGAACATGAAGTGCCAACATCGGCCCAGAACCATCCCATATATGGGCCATGGGTCATACGGGTTATGGCATTTGACCTCTCAATATGAATCTCTTACGAATCGTAGATGAAGGACCCATTTGCTAGCCAATGTATGGCTCCTATTGATTACCTGTGCAGATTATACCTAGAAAATATAATGAACTTCGATTCGGGGGAGAAGAGGAACTACGTTATTCACTTTTTGAGAAGTCACCCATTGACTTTAAATTTTACACTGTAATTTTTCAACGTAAGTGGCCAAGTCCCACCAGCTTCGAGTGGAGACCGACGCCAATGGCGTATATTAATTATTATAGTTGACATATTTATAGAATCTGATTGCATGGACATAATTACCTAAAAAACAACATTTTTCCGATCTTCATAAAACATTTGGAACTTGTTTAACCAGTGAACATTTGCTATCACATCCCATTTAGAACCATTTCGTAGAAATTTATCATTTATGTTGTGAGGGTTTTGTAGGTAAATCTGTTACACTCAGCAAATGGATATCCGCGTTCCAAATGATCACTTTAATATTTAACTTTTTTTGGCGTGGTATGCAGCGGCGGAGATTTCATGTCAGTGGTAGCATGGGGTTTTTTCAACCAGTAACGATGGTCTATCAAAATGCATATACATATTTTTGCATTGCATAGTAATATGTATTAAATCGTAGCGTAGCTACGACGGTATCATCGGAAGGGTTTGGGAGTACGACATATAAGAAGTTCTAAGGGGATGGAGAAAAACGGCTTTTTTAGGTCTCCAGGTTAAAAATGGTTCAATGTTTGTGTGGCCACAAATGTAACAAGTTTATAGTGATCTTTTGTTTGTTTTATTTCAATTGTTATTTTCAAGGTTGGGTCAAAGGGGTTTCAACCCCCCCCCCCCCCGTGATTACGCTACAGTATATAGTGAATTTAAAGGTAAAAACTGATCACTTTGGGCATTCTTATTAAGCATGTTGGGCAGGGGACACAGACTGCGGTCCAAAATCGAAAGTTCTAGCTGATTTAGCATGGTAGTTGTCTACGAAACTCAGAAAAAATATTCAGGGGAGGACGTGAAACCTTCCCATCACCCATATTTGTCGTTTCTCATGGTTTTACATGTGCCTCAACAAACACTAACAACACTGAAACATTAGGAAAACAATTGTTTTAGAACGCTGTTAACCAAATACCGGCTGAATCAGGCATTTTGACGGGGACTTAGACTTAGCATCAGTCAGTTGGGAAGGTGATACGTGCATTTTTGTTTTCGCAGAACTTGAACCGGCTTTTAGCAATACAGCTTTCGAGGGAATTGACTTTGATTTCATCGACGAACGGCCTTGTATAATTCCTGCTGGTCAGTCTTCGGGCACGGTCAGCATCCAAACTATTAACGATAATCATATCGATGACTTCGAATTTGCTCAATTCAACGTTGCTGCTGTGACAGGTGATGTTACACCGGACGTGGATGTCTTCCCCAACAGCATTACATTTGTAATATTGGACGGCCCCAGTAAGTTTTTTCTTATGCACGGGTCATACTACGGCGATTCCTAAGTGGCTTACTTCCGATATTTTGAATTTTGATAGAAATTTCATTCGTCAAAATATAAATAAATTTTCTAATTACAGTAGGAGTTAGTTGGAGTGTTGCCAAAACACTGCAAAATGTAATAATTTGGTGCAGTGGCGTTAAAAGACCGCATTTACCAGGACACAAACATCGGATTCGTTTTCGAAAACATTATCTAAATGTTAAAGAGTAAACTAAGTCATTTTATCTTGAAGTGAAAACTGTGAATGCAATCATTTAAAGTGTTAATTCACTCCTAGAATAGTGAAATTCACTCAGAGAAGAATGAAAAATCATTCCTAACGAGTACCTACAGTCACCGCTCTTTTCAAGAGTGATCAGAGTCCTGTAAACATTCGCCATTAAGAGAGAACCTTAGTTTTATTCGAGTGAATTTCACTCTTCTTGGGGTAAACTTCACTCTTCGTGGAGTGAATTTACACTCTTATGGAGTGAATTCACAGTTTTCACTTATTAGAGAGTGACTAACTTCACTTTTTTACAAGTAGAAAGTCTATCACTCAGTTATTAGTTAAATAATGAAGACTGAACAGTGTCACGTGGGACAAATTAGGACCAGTTTTCGATTAAAGGTGATCACCTTGGAAAAAAATTATTAATATGGAAAAACTTTAGAAATAAAATATTAATATGGAAAAACTATTGGCACGACTTCGGATATCGGATTGGATTTGGGACTGAAAGTCGTTGAAGTGTGGCCGGACCTTTTGTGTGATGGTTATACCATGTGTCTTTTTGTTGCGTGAAGAAAAATAGACAATGGTGCATTCAAATTTTTACCCGATTTTCATTGTAAGCTCTCTACCTGTGTTCCCACCTCTGAAAACTAAATTATAGTTGGGTTCTTCGTTTATTCATGTGCTTGGTTAATGAGCCATCATCAAACCGGTACTCAAACTCACATGCCACACAGGGGTGATACTAGCAATGGGAGAAAAGCGAGTGGCCCATGCCCCCAAGACTCATACTCCGTCGGGGGAAGATACAATTTTCTTCATCCATACGATAAGAATGTAAGCTCGATAAAGTTCAGTCTTCCCACCCCTCCCCCAAATATCTTCTTGATTTTGAATATGGTTGTCTTGAGACAACCATATTTTTCAAAGAAACATTCAAAATTCGAAACTTTCGTTACAAAAATCAGTTTTTTTTTTAAATATAATCTCCAGGTTTTTAATATTGTGAAAGGAAAGTAAAAAAAATCCGTTTTCACAGTGCAACAAGACGTGAGACCCCAACCAAATTCAGTCTTAATGTTGCGCAGGAAACTTTGCAGATTGATCTACAATAAAGGCCTCAATTTTCCGACTCTCCTCGACAACGAAAGTACAAATTTTGGTTGTATAGTTTTTCCACGAAAACATGCAAGACCATTTTATCCAATGGAAGTGTTACATTTTATTTGATAAATTTCTGATCACTTAGGAAGTTGCTATTTTGTTTCATTTGGACTGAAAATGTTATTGTCAGCGAAAACTCAAATGAAGACTTCTTCGTTCCAGAGGTGGCGCCAGGATTTCCTCGTCAGGGCAGGGAGCAAAGTTCCCGGCAAGGGAATGAAAGTGGAGTGAAAAGCTCAAAGAACGAGTACCTCGCTTCGTTCCTAGTAACAAGCCTGGGAAATGCCATTTTCGGCTGTCTGAATGGTCAAATTTTTCAAAATTTTTGTACACTTCGCAGGAAACAATGCCTGCGCTCCTCTTCAAAGCATTTGAATCAAACAGTTTACTGAACAGGACATTTCAGGCTTGCACAGGTTTTCCCGTTTTGTACCACTATTGGGAATTACTTCTTACCACTTTGCAAATATATTGCAAGAACACAGGTAGAGAGCTTACAATGAAAATCGGGTAAAAATTTGAATGCACCATTGCCTATTTTTCTTCAAGCAACAAAAAGACACATGGTATAACCATCACACAAGTTTTAAATTTTACTGAAAACGAAAACTTACAATAGCGACTGCTTAGATCCCACTTACATGCCTGGCACATGCCTTTTCCGGCTATATGAGGCGTAACGATTTTTCAAAATTTCCCATGGGCTCCGCGCCAACCAATAGTAGCGCTCCGTTTAGATACCGTAGTTTTTCGGGAAGGGTTTCCTTTTTAGGTCTCTCCCATAACATTCCTTTGATATATAAGCTCCAGATTTTCGAATATTATAAAAAGGAAGCCAAAATTTTTTGGGAAATTTACCAGTCCCGCCCGAGAGTCTTATCTTGCTTAATTATATTCAGTGCAATCCAAACAAACTACAAGTCGCCCTACCATTTACTTGATCATTGTTATAAAACGGTCAGATGTTTCATTACCATCCCCAAAATCTATCATAAAATTACAATTCCTTCTCCAATATAAGCTTCAGATTTTAAAATAATTACTCCTTACAATGAAAAACCTCAAGCAGCCAACCTTAATCACCCCGAAATCCTACTTAGTTTCACTCTTAAAAGGCAATTTGAAACACTTCATACAACCCTCAAATTTTTCAGTCCCGAAGAGCCACATTTTTTCATTAAATTAAAAAAATGCTCCAAATGTAAGCTCTTCTTTATCAAATCTTTCTTCAAGGTAAGAAGTTATCGGACAAGTTTAAGTTACAGTTTCGTTAAAAGCATAGTACGTAGCCCTAACATGCGTAACCGCAAATGTATTTCAGCCGCCCAACGTTTTGGATTTTGAGTATATAAGGGGCATTGTTTTCTTTGACAAACGATCCGATCATTCTTTTGGTATTTACAAACGCTCAAAATTTCGACCCGCTACGCGCATTGCCTCAAATTCCAAAAGTCACGTCCCAACCTTTGTCGGGGCTTTGACATGCCGGCCCCCTTGTCGAGGAGCTTTGCCCCCTTTTTTCTAAAAGTCCCCACGACTCTCTGGCGAAGAGCCAAGGGGCGAAAACGAAACGATTACTCCCGGAGGAGTTCTGCTCCCTTAAGGAGCTTAACGTCCCAAATGGACAAGTACGCCCTCCAAAGGGCAAACACTGAGTGGTCCTGCTCTAGACTGGCTGAATAGAACAGAAGCCACAACCTGGATGCAGTTTAACGTCATGCCCAGGAGCTTTGCCCCCTTGTCGAGCAAATCATGGTTCCTACCTTGACTTAATATATATTACTACGCCTGCGTACGGTTTTTATATTTATTCCGAAGATAAACACAGTCAAGCACAGATTGCCACCAAATTTCCATTAGATCTGAAATTCCTACAGGAACTGGAGAGGAGTTTTTAAAGTGGAATAACGAGATCTCTGACAACCCCCAACGGCAAAGAACAAGCTTTGCTCCATGTTGTTCACACAAAAACATTACAAGGAGAAAACTTGCTGGCGGAAAAGAACTATTAAAAGGGTATAAAACAAAACAATTAAAAACAACAAAACTTACTCAAGACTGTAGAATATGCAATTCCTTCCCTGTGTAGGCAGTCACTGGCACTTCATGAGTATTCATTTATCAGCTGCTTTCGAGATCGCATAGACCACACCGTCAAAATGTTGGTAGATGCGCACTGTTTAACAAAGTGTTTCTTGATTGGCCGATGCAATTGTAGTGCATCGATTGTATTCTTTGTCAGGATCAGGGATTAGGACTATCCTTAGCCAGTAAGGAAATTTTTGCTAAACAGTGTGCATCGCCCCCAAAATGTAGCCAGTGTATACTGATACTGTACGTACGCAATCGCGTACTATATTTTCATTACACTAGTCAACGACGAAGTAAAGGCTAGGATGTGCTCGCTGTTTGAAAAATGTAGGCCCTATGGCTATTGGGCCTTACTGTACATGGCCACACCTTTAGTCTAAGCCTACTGTATGCTGTCTCGCTGTGTCAGACAACGTTCTCCCCCTATTCCACTATTCCAATGAATATGTAGCAACGATTTGTGACGTGTACATTCGGTGGCTTATGGGGAATATTTTTCATGTCTTCCATTCCATAACGTGAGCTTGCATAAAATTTGCTCGAATTGGTAAAATATTCGGAGAAGATTGAAAGAAGGTCTGGGATGTAACTTTCCAATTGCCGATTTAGACGGAAGGATGAAGGGGGGGGGGGGGGTGTTCAGGTACATGCCCAATAGTTTACCAACTATAGACGGATCCGAGCAGCGCTTGTGTTTAGTTACTGAGGTCATAAGTGGGGTCCATCGGCCTTGAATCGTCTTCATTTATTGTCTACATGAATTTAAAACCTTCATATTCAGTGCAATTGAGAGAATCAAGATACAATTCAGTATACAACCATCCATGGTACAGGTAATAAAGGAAATCGAAAGATTAAAAGGTGATGGACTCCAGTTATGGCCGACTGTAAGCAGACCATCACTCGCTGTCCGTATTCGTCTATATCTTGCCCAAACAGCCGAACTGCAACGGCAATGATCATCGACTAAAATATTTTTAATTACACTAAATAATACCCAGGAGCAAGAGAATGCCTTCCCATTTGTCTCCCTGGAAATTCATTTGAACACTCCCTTGTAACGTGACATATGTTTAAAGGGCGTTAGAAATAAACTTAATTATAGTCGTGAATTCTGGCAGTCGCATAGAAAATTTCATTAATTCAGTGCACCCTGCAATTGAAGTCAGCCAAGTGTCGCGACAGAGAGTTAGAAAATTTTCAATTCCGTATCATTCGAAACGGTAGGGTACATTATATCTGGCAATTTTCTAATCACTTAGCAAGTTTCTGTCTTTTCTATTGCAATGAAAATTTTATTGCAGCAAAAGCTCAAATAGCGACTGTTTTATTTCTCTCACAATCGATTTTTCAACATTTAATGTAGGCTCTTCGCCAGCTACTGCCATTTGTTATATTTTTTTGCCTGATGGCAGAATGGTATGTTTCTTATACCTCTTCGACGTGAAATAGGGAATCAATGAAACTGAAACTACAGGTGGCGCTCAGCTTAGATATCCTTTCAGATTACTTAATAATACAATGCAGGCTAATTTACGTCATTTCTCTTTTCTTTGTCATTGTATAAGGAAATATTATTCATTATGAACAAAAAAATTTGAAGTGTATTGGAAAATTTTAATATTTATGTTATTCAAGATAATTGTTAGTATAAAAAATATGTTATTTTAGATAATTGTATAGATCACTCGACAATTTACTGGTTTCTTACTTTGATAAATTCTATTGCAAACGAATTTCAAAATTAGTGGATGCTGGGATCTACGATCAGGCCCAGAATATGTCATTTCAGGCTACCTGAGTGTTTCTGGAGTTTTTTCAAAATTTTCAAAAAATTTTAAGCTCAGAGCTCCGCGTAGTCTTTCGGGCAAGAGTAGCCTAAACGTTTCGGGTAAAAAATCTAAGTTTTTTCCAAACTGAAGTGGTTATATACTCATGTTTATGTGAAAAAAGAAGAGATTTTCTTGCGCAGTTTTACAGTTTTGAACATTTTTTTTGCACGTATAATAGTACACCTATTGGAAAGTAAATTTGTTATAAACTTAAGCTTATGTGAAAAAAGAAGAGAATTTTCTTGCGCAGTTTTACAGTTTTAAACATTTTATTGTACACGTTTAATAGTACACCTATTGGAAAGTACATGTGTTAATGACACACTGATTACTAATTTAACTGATATTTCACACATGAAAACTGGATCTTCTTCCAACCAGGGAACTGCTACTATGTGCGGTAATTCAAGAGTAAAGTTTTCCTATTTAGATAAAGACCCTATTGAAAGGAGCATTAATAGCGCTATTCATCAATTGTCGCTGTGCAACTAGAGTTGACACCGCTAGCAGACTTTGCTGCCTGTGAGATCTTTCAACCATAGGCAGGAGAGTCATGCTTGTGTGTGCGCGCGTGTGTGTGTGGTTAGTTAGGTAATTAGATGGAGCTTTGCTGCCCGGTTTCTAACCAATGGTGTGAGTGTTTGCGTGTGGATGCGCGCGCGCTTGCGTGTGTGCAAGTACGTGGCCAAGAGTTAGTTGTTGGAGGGAAGCTATAGAAATTTCTGTACTCAGCAAAGAGAAAGTAACGACTGCCTAAGTATGTAAGTGTACTATTTAATATCCCGAACATTTCACCCAGCCAGGGGAGCTATATCACTTCCAAAAGATATAGTTGTACGACAATTCTTGCGTAGGTGTATGTCGTGTGTTTCAAGGGCTGAAATTCATCATTACAAATCACCTTGAACGTTTATACCTGCAAGTGCATGGGTAACAAGTTTGGTAATGAGTCGGGTACACTCTCTCGGGCATTATCGGCTCCTCTAAAAAGAAACCGTCCAGAATACATGATACAACAACGTTTTGTGTAGTTTGTTAAATGGTTAGATATAACGCGACTTTGGAAAACTCTGAAACCTTTGTATTACCAGAGATTTATCATGTATATATTTTTAGATAAGTCTTGAAACGCTTGAAAGTCAGTGATTTTATAGTTTTTGAACGTTCAAAAATTAGTGTAAGAGAAGTTCCAAAGTGAACAAATTAAAGATTCATGCCGTGACTCGTCTGGACCCCTGAGGTATTTAACTTCTTCAGCGAAGGATATAAGTCCTTCCGACGCGCGTTCAAGTAATCTAACTTAATAACCATCGTATCAGTAACCTTAATTAACTCATAAATCTTCATTGAGATTATAGAATAACTGTCGAGTAAAAACATGATGGAAAAATTACAAAAAGTGATATTATCAAAATAAATTTTCAATAAAAAAGAAGACTGAAAAAAACACATATTCGGGAATAATTGTATTGTGCGTCAACTATTTCCAAGTTCTCACACATAAACACCAAATGTGTCGCAAAGAAAGATGGCATCATTGCACTTAGTTAGTTAGATGGAGTTTCATGACCCAGTGTCCAACCTATTGGTTCAAGTAGCGCCAGGCTTTCTTCCATTTGTTGCTCACTGGCATCATTGCAAAACTATAATTTATAGCTCGTGCAACATCAGTTGAAAACGTCAAAGTTGTTTTATTCTTTTTGTCAGATTCAAACACTCCTTCAATTGTGGATATCGATTTTAAATCACCGAAGCTATTCATCACTGAGGGAGGAATGCCAACGTCGACTGCAACCCTAACTTTAGTATACACTCAGAATGGCAGACCAGCTCCAATTGAAGAAGACGGATCCATCGGTAAGCTGCATTATTGAATGTTCGAATCAAAAGTTAGACTAGGATGGTCTAGAAATTGAATTAAGACTTTAATGACCACCAGCAACAATTCTAATGGACATGATGAAATGTCCACTTGATCTCCTTACTCATGCATTGACATAAATTCTTAAAAAAAAAAAACAACATAGACACCCCAGTAGATCAAAGGCGGTGTGGGGTGTATCTGAGTTTTTGTTGCATGATCTGTGCCCTCAAATGAGCTATGCTTGCATTGTGGTCACACTGCAGAAAAGCATTAACCACATGCTTGACTGGCCTGTAAGCTAATCCCAAATGTTATGTAACTTTTTGTGTATTTTATTATTTCTGTTACTATCAAACATATAATCCGATGGCAAACCTGACCATATCCAGTGTGCGTATAGTGAGCTTTATTTTCTCGATGAAGCGATAAGGGATAATCAGGCAGAAAAGGAGGATACAAAAAGTATTTGAAGGAGAGTTTTATCATGATTTCAGTGCCCAGTTGGCATACAGATTGTGATGATAGTCAGACAAAAACATGATCCCATGTAAATGCATTTGATCCAGTTCCAAAATTCCTACACTTTGAAAAGCAAAAGATTGAACACCTAGTCACTGCTTATTTGAGTGAAAAATGTGAAATTACTTTATTGGAATGCAAATTGAAATCACTCCGGAAAATAGAGATATTCAAGCCATGAAGAGTGAAATTCGCTCAAAGAAGAGTGAAAACTCAGTTTTTAGCGAGTGCCTGCAGAGATCATTCTTACTTTAAGACAATCCTGTAGGCACTTCATCAAGCTTGAAACTTTAACCTTTTGGAGGGAATTCCATTTTATTAGACTTAATTTCCTCTCTTTTGTAGTGTGCGTTGAAAAGAAATTCACGCTTTCATGTTTAGAGTGAAGCTTTAGCATGGAGAGCATTCAAAGGGATTATTGTTAACAATAATTCAGTACCTCCTTGTTATTGTTTTCTACCTGAATTGATTAAAACTTTGTAGTAGACAGGGATTTGTAAGGGAAGGTAAATTAACACCTTCGCCTCCTTTGAAATATGTGCATACGACTTTAGAGTTTCACATTGACTAATCCCTGAAATTCCCTTTAAACCCAGAGGGACTAGGATTTAAAAATCATTAAGTTCGTCATCTGCAACATCATTCTTTACTGGGACTTACTTTGTCACTCTTCAACGATAGCAAAACTTCGACTTGTCTGGCCAGGTCCAACGTTTGAAAAGGGTAGATTGCATCTTCTCATTACTCTGTAAGCAAATAAACCACACTTTTTGTTATTCTAGGAACGATCCGAGGACGTTTGAAAAATCCCGACATCAAGAAAAATAATACTGAATTTGGTTTTTAAAAAGTACGTATGGAGAAATTAGAATAATGGATTTAATGCAACTTAAAAGTGGATGAACAGTCGCTTTGATGAAAGAAAACATCGGAAAGCATTTACATATATCGACTGCACATACATCGTCCATAAAACATCTTCATAGTGGACTTGTTACGAAAAAACTGCACTTTGAAAGAGAAAGATCATTAAGTTAACTGGAACTGTTTGGGGTCACGGTGAGAGGAATGGGCTTTTAAGTAGACCGTATTCAGACCGTATTCGTATGAAAAGTTATGGAAATCAAAAAAACGAGTGGAACATATAATAACTTCATCAGATGGACAAGTCCTTTATAGTTTAGAAACCATACTTAGTCCCCCTAAACCTCTGCTTTCTCCCATCAGCAATCAGGTGGAATTTTGCTTAGACAGCAGAACAATTGATATCCTTATCTTTGCTTTTGCTTGGTTCAATTCCAACTGTATTTGGTCATTGACACTACTTTAGGTTCCCTGTCGAAATGCCTGATTCCCCGGTATGTGGTCAACAGAGTTGTTAAGCAACTGTGGTCGTTAATGTTGTTCAATGCGAACAGGAACTTGCCTTGAAAAAACTCCCCAATCTTTTAATAACCTTCACATGGGAGTTGTAATAAAAATGCGAAAGACCAAAATATTTATCAGCAATGCTTCTTAAAGCCTGATGAAAACATCCGTCTTACTTTTTGAAACATTCTCATATCTCCTCAGAAAGGAAATGAGGCTCATTGCATACACGTTTTACAGTCAGATTTAACACCTGCTAACCTGATTGAGTGTGCTATGTATACCAAAGTACACGTAAACGAACGTTCAGTGCTACCTAACGAGTTAGCCAAGTATGTTGTTTTGCTCCTCACGCATTGTTAATACAATGGAAGCAGAGATTACCAGGGAGCACAAATCCATCTAACAAACCCAGGTACCAATAACGGTACACCTTATATCGCCTCTGATCTACGGGAAGGGGGGGGGGGGTCTGTGGTGCATGAATAAGAATAAAAACGACAGCATGAACTCATTGCAACCTTAATCGGAAAGGCTGAAGCACAAATTTCATTAAATGAATATCCAGCACACCCACCATTCTCTAGAAACCGTGGAACCAATTTTGAACTGCGGAGACTAAAGCCACCTCAGACCACGCCCCCACGTTTCCAATGTCTCGATGTCCTTAACAGACTTCCATTCCGGTACTGGATGATCCAAATTTGAAACACAAGATTGAGAAAGATGCATACAGATTTGGTAAAGCTATACTTATTTTTCTAGTACGATAAACCAACTTCCCTCATGCAAGTAACCTGACTATAAAGCCGTCTGCAAAAACATTTTTAATGATACAAAAAGGATAGATGGTTCATTGTCGACGAGTCACTTCCTTGTCATTCTATTTTGACCAGACATTGCCGTTACACAGCAAACTGCCACCGCTGCAGATTACAATTGGGCTGGTACGCCTATAATCTACACCGCTAGTTCGAATGGTGTGGCGACTTTGGAACAAACTTTCGAGATTGAAATCATATCCGATGAAAATGCAGAATCAATCGAATACTTCTTGGTGACATTATCATCTTTAACTTCTTCAACTGGTGGAGCACAACTTGGAAGTACAGTACAGACTGTATCAGTCTTCATCATTGACGATGGTAAGGATTAATGTACGTTTGGGATATGTTTGGTGGGTTTCGGGTATATGCAATATATCATACGAAAATGAAATTTTCACTTTGACCGATTTTTGTTCTAAATTTTTTGATTCCGATATAAGGGTTTACAATTTCATTGCGACGATAAAACTTAGATGATTTAGAGTCAACTTGATAGACATCAATGGTAATTCTTACTAGCTGCTCGAATTCGTCTATAAAGATGTTGATTTAGAAGAAACTTAAAGGTTTAATGACTGCTCTCCCTGTTTTTGTCATGCCGTATGAAGAAATATCATTACTTTTGGTGGAAGAAAAAACAAGTTAACTTCAAAGGATGAAACAATTAAATTTTCTGTGTATTCCAAAATAAGTAGCTTGCTCACCATGATGTACCGGTCTCTCGTCAAATGTACTTTTGAATTCATTTTTGACCAATTGAACAATTTGTTGATATTCAACAGCATTACATGCATAGACGCTTAACCAAACTTCAAAAAACACTTAGCCACGGCATACAGAGCGAGCCAGGTGTAACTTTGATAACATCCCTGTCCAATCCACCGCCAACTTTTGGATACTGTGATATTACTAATTTTAGGGGATGGTGTTGGAAAAAAATTGGTGACCTCACTCAGACGATAGAAAAATGAGGCTTAAAAAATACTCTTAAATGGATTTAGCTTGCTTTCCTGCCAAGGAACTGGAGTCTTATACGAATTGCAGCATTTTTGTCAGCTTTGCCATTCATTTAAAGCCATTTAAGTTGTAAAATATTGACAATGTCTTCCAATTTCACAAATTGTGCGCTTGATGTCGATAGATGGGAAGCCATACAGTAAACTATTTGGAGTTTTTTTTACCTGTAACATTATTTGGATTATGGTTCAGTACAAGTATTTATATCAATATTGTGAAAACTGTTGGGCTTGACATTCGTTCCTCAAAAAATCATTTTATCAAATAAGAAATAATTGTTATTTTTTTCTAAAGTCCTTCCGACTCTCTGGCAAAGAGCCACTTGGCTAAACCAAACTATATACTGCTTCCGGAAGAATCTATTACCTCCACTGAAGTACAACGCATAGACCTATTTCCAAATAGCAATTACAATAAATTGTGGGATACTTTTTGGGTGTACGTCAATTTTCACCACATTAAAATGCCATTGACAAAAATGACAAACACCAAAACTCTATCCCACAATCCTTTGTAATTCCTATTTGGAAATGAGGTCTATGGCCAATCTCACGGCACTCAAACCATTTACATCATTGGTCCGTTACGTATGGTTCCGTCATGTATGACTCCATTCTGGACTGGATGAAAAGATACTAGACATGATCTTAGCCAAAAGGCCTAGGGGCGAATTATTGTCATTGAATTAGCTCCAGATGAAAACAATTAATACGCAGTATCATCCAGCATGTTTGTCATTATAAATGTGACTTCAAATGGATAAAATGAAGGCATAAACAAACCGAAGGATATCTAACACTAAAAGGACTACTTACATTTGATTTAAAGTATATTAAAGACGGATTTAGCATTTGCCACCACGCATGTTGGTTTTGTTGCACTCAGTCCAGGACGCAGGTTGTGTCATACAGTAGCCAGAACTCTCTCAATCAAACCGTTCTTGAATATTGAATAGAACTGTACATGAACTATTCAGTGACTTATGTTCATTCTTGCTTTTGGATAATTTTGAAAAAAAAAATCGTCCAAAAATATGTGTATTTGTCTTCGATATTAAAACTGTCGAAGACAGTTACACATATTGGTATTGCTGCTTGGACTATTTCATCGTAGAACTGTAACCACATAAAGCTGCCTGGCAACTGAGACCGAAAAAATGCCAGTCTCAAGGGGACAGCCGGAAATTTAAAATACATTTGTAAGACGACACTGAAACAAGCATTGTGAACCTTCCATCCAGTGGCGAAGCTCCTTGGATGGGGAGGGCAAGTTGCCCCCCCCCCCCTTTGGAAAATATTTTGGGGAAATTTGTGGAATTTGGGGAAATTTCAAGTTGAAGAAATAATACTTCCTTTTCCTATTTCTTTAAATAATCGTGAAACATTTCTCATGCATAACTCGAATTTCCATGCAACGTATTTCCCCAGATCTCATCTGTGTCACTGCAGCATGAAGCGCGCTTGACTCGCATCCCGCAGAAATGCCCTCTTTACAGCAGCTTGAATGTTCTCTGGTACACATGCAGGGTATTTTGATCAGTTTAGCGTATACTGCGCAACACTGACAGGTTATAAGATCGGAGCATAGCATACCATCATCGAGCTAGTTCCCTACGTATTGTTGAGCTTATGTTATGTTAATCAACTTGATGCACTATTGGATAATTCGTTGCTAATAAATAGTAACATAATCATAGCCTCGTGAACGGAATATTCCCTCATTTAATTATCACAATTTCCGTTGTTTTCGTTCCACAACCATTATATTTATATTCTATATAATGCTGTCAGCAATACATACCGGTAGGCTTAAGAGTTTCCAATTTTTCCTTTTTATATATATTGTGAACGAATTGTCTCCTTAGAAGTTTTCAGGACAAGAAAAATAGGACATTCTAAGCACGCAGTAATGACTCGAGGCACAGGAGGTGTCATTTCCTGCAATCTATTGGTGTTTTTAGCGAAATTTCCCCTGTCGGGACCCTCCGCGCGAACCGATGGTCGCGCTCCGCGTATCACTCTCACCCGTCACTAAAGTTGATAACGTCCTGGGTTATGTTAGGTAAGGCGAGATTTAACAGCCCAGTTTCAAACCTCTTGGTTGACAGCGCCCTAGGTTAAGTTTAAGCATTAATGGCCTCTCATCCTATAGGCTAGAACCGGGCATGTTATAGACTGATCTTACTCTCTGTTTAACCATGGATGGAGCTAAAAACAATAGCTTACCGTTGTCAAGACATAATAACCATGCAAACCTCGAAAAACGTACGATGTTTACCTTATTTTTAAAGGACTGGTTCGGGAAATTAATCTATTTAATCTGTTCGGAAAATTAATCTAGTTAATCACTGGGGATAGGGGTGACAACGGGCCCATGATGACATTGTCTTAATCCAATGTATATAGTAGGCAGCTTCAGGATCGTGTAGGCCATGTATTAATTTAGGTTACATTACATGACGTCATGATAATCTTGTTATTATCATAAATTTACGTATTTTGTATGGAATACATGCACCTTGACCTTGAAAATATACTGAAACTGAAAGTTTTGGGGAAATTTTCGAGCTTTGCCCCCCTGAAAAATATCCTAGATACGTCACTGCTTCAATCCTTTTTCAAATCCCGCCCTCTTGTTCTTCAAATGGGAGATAAGAATGTTTGGACCATGGAGGTACCTGTCCAAAAGGTCACGTCGTATAAGTTCCATGATTCACTGTGCATCGAGAGAAGAAGCATACTTTCCTGATTTTGTTTTCTTTTTGTTTACATATATGTTCAGATCAAGAAGACTTTCTTCTTGTCGTGGATCAACCCTACCTAGCTAATAAGAATACCAACCAACCGCTTCGATTGTTTGCTTTCACAAATCAGAACTCACCTCTTCCATCCCTTGATTGGACGAAGAATTTCTTTGACGGGAAGCCAGATTGCACTCAGAGTAAACTTAAAATTGGTGGACAAATATGCGGATATGAGTTAAAGATTCTGGGAACAAACAAGTTCCCTGCGAGGAGACTTGGTCATTACCCTGTTTGCTACAACTTCGACGGTGGGAGTCAATCTATCGGGGCATCTGTTGTTCTTCGAAGCGGTATATTGTTCTAACTCGTTTTTAATTCCACTGCTTATGGTGTCGGGGTATCTCAAATCTGATATTCATATCAAGGTCCATGTGGTACATAAGTTTCAAAGTTAATCGAATTGCAAGCCTAACCTTTGCTGAGATAAGAAGGGTTACCAATTCGACAAGATTAACCCCAATAGTGGTTTTCAGATAAAATCGTTATGAAAAAAACGAAAAGGCAGTTTGGTGGAGCGGTAGGTCATAACAAAACAATAAAACTATTATCCGATCTCATCTATAGTGTACACAGAACGTATCGATACTAAGATGAATGGTCTGATGATCTTTTCGTAATTAAACCTGACTTAGGCCTAACGTTTTAGTTTTAATTTCACAGATTGTTACACGCTAAACAATCGTCATACAATAACAGTCTATCCGGATCAGTCTAACCCCGCTCTCCTTGATGAGGAATTACAACTTACCGTTAGGAGAAAAGAGAACTGTGCACCGTGTTCAAAAATGATATGGAAGAAAAACGGGAAACTGATTCCTAACAGAGGATCACTGTATACAACATCCTCAGTCAAAGAAGCCGAAGGTGTCTTCCAAGTGTTTCGACCATACCGTGCTAAAAGTGGTTGGTTTGCTATGGTCGAAGTTATTGTTTCAGGTAAGAGGCTTGGAGTATGACATTTTACAACTTACATGGATACAAAAGGTTACTACGTCCATGCAACTTCCTTGTTTTTCCTTTTTTCTGAATATAAATTTTTTGGGTAGACACATAAGTGGCGTATGCAGCAATTGTTAAATGGAATGCCAAAATGGCGAATGTCTTCGACTAACGTAGGCAGGGGTATTCGGGGCCTTTGTGAAGTTTTCGTTTGTGATACGCAAAATGGTGTCTCCTAATGGCCAGTATGAAAGCATTGTACAAAGTTAACTTGGGATATCGGGTACTACACTGTCTTACAGTTGGTGAGAATTTCAAAATTAAAGATTCCAATGAGATCCAATTGCGGATTGGTAACACTTGAATATTTGCTGTCCCGGGGAATGAGTCTAAGGGGAGGGGGGTGTCCCTCTAAGGTGAAAATGTTTTGTTCTTTTAGGAGTGCGTTGAGTAAACATTTCGAAGCATATTTAAACGCGCATGATGATAAGCATGGCCCCCTGCTGCTCGTTCAGACTGGGTTAGCTTATATCCGAGTGAATTTATCGACTTTATCCAAAGATAGGGTATGGCCTGACGGCACCCCATTGCTAAGACTACTTTACAAAAATTAGTTGCAAATTATAGTTTGCGATCTGATTTTAAATGTTTCTCGGTTACTTTTCAGATTTTCGATAGCATTTGTCACAGATACAGCATTGCTCTTTGGTACTAAAAGTGATAACCTATTTTATGCGAATCCCTTTCCTTTGAATATGTTATGCAAATACACAATATAAAACGAAAATAAAAAAAAAAATTGTAAAAATGAAGAACTGAAATCTTATTTTTTTATCTTAACAACTAGATGACTAAGAAAGATACGTATGAAGCAAAAAAAAACTTTTTTTAATGCTTCCCATCCTGTATGCATGGTATAACATTTCCTCTGTCTTAACGTTTGACAAGCGAGTTCAGTAATACGCGTTTGGGGGCTACAAACATGCACAAACCCTTTAAACCATTAAATAAACTAGCCCTGCAGTTACAAAATGTATGAAAAATAAATGAGTTTTCATGAAAATTTGGTGATATCATCCTTTCTAAATTCATTCATAACATAAAAAGTACTCTGAGCGCTTTATGCTGTATGCAAGTGTTACAGGAAAACAATCGAACGTAATTTTTCTTCTCGGTTTGTGTATCTTACGCTGTGCCCCATAATTCCGTGCGCCGACGAATTATCACACTCACTTATTGCCCGAGCTAAAATAATGGGAATCGATTCTATCGTTGTAATTACCCAAACATACTCAACCTAGCCTCTCCGTTAACAGTTACGTGTAAAATGTACACAAACTAACACCAAGGATTTACACCACTTCCACGCTATGCAATAGACATTCCAATTAGCACGGTTTCGTACAATTTGACTTCAACATAGCATATACCAGCTTCTATCATTCCTTTGATCGTGGTGTTATAGTATTTGGTAATATATTTCTCTAGGCTGTAGGTTTATCCATGGAATGAATTAAAATAGAAGACTATTGAAAACTAATGTACATATATCAGACGATGTGATGATAAGGTTTGGTAGCATTGAGTGAGAGGATCTGATGTAATAGCTTCCTATGTGTTTACTACTTTTTCGTTAAGGTCTGTAGACTACCAACATTTCGGGAAAAATGCGTCGATCCATGTTTTCGATACAACTGGACTCAGAAATTATGCCCCTATGGACACTAGAAACACGAGTTATACGCCACACTTTAGCATTGGCAAATACGTAACAATCAAGTAAATAAAATGATCAGCACTTATCACTGGGTGCTGTACATAAAATAGGAAGTTTAAAGATATTTTCCTATTCACTGTACTAGTAAGTTAGTTAGATGGAGTGAAAAACACTTATCACTGAGATTACATAAAATAAGAAATTTTAAGCCATTTAATATTCATTGTTATAAACAAGCCGGCTTTGTGTATACTCAGGTCCTTTTATCCTGATATTTTATTTTTATCCTTGTTGGAGCTCTAAAACACTTATTGTTTTTTGTTCTACATTTGTCTTAACTGATCGGAATTTGTGTTGATGATTATGGTTTTTGTTTCATATGGGAAGGCGACGGCAAAAGGGGCAAAAAAGACTACAATGAAAGGATAATATTAAAAACTCATAAAGAGAAATCCACCCCTGCCCCACCCTTAAAAATAAAAAAGATGACACAGAAAAAGTATCCAAACATAAAATAGAACGACAATGCAAAATGTTAAAAAAAAAAAGATCACGGTAATCCCTACCCAAAAGCAGAATAAAATTAAAAAAGGGAGCAATATAGCCATAGTAAAACACTCAAATCAATCCCTAACAAGGACAAAAAAAAAGGAGCAGGCGAAAATGAAAAATATAAAAAGCTAAATAAAGTGCAATAAAGACAAACAAATAAAACTAAAAATGTAACAGGCAAAAATAAAAAAGATATTTCACTTATATTTTCAAAAGTCACTTGCAAATCAGAAAAAAATGGTAACGAACGCAAATCACTGCAACCTTGTAAAAAAAGAAAAGAAGAAGAAGTTAAAGTATTATCGCATTGCTCAACGTCCCAATCTTTGAATTTGCGTATATTCCTTTCGAAAGAAAGACAAAGGCGATGAGTTAGTCCCGGTAGGACGTGATTTGGCAGAATTTGAAGCGCGCGTACGCCCAAATTTTTTACTTTCTTTTTAACAAATACTAAAAAAATCTGGAGTTTATTTTGAAGAAAATATTTAAAATTTTTTTAAACCATTCTGACTTTTGTAAGGACCATTAAAAAGTTGGGGTTCTTATTGACGAATCTTTCCTTCATATGGGCAAATCAAAAACGTTTTGTCCGCGACAGCTGAAATTCTGTTGGGGTTATGCATGTAACCTTTCCAGGTTAACGTACTAAGGTTTCAAGACGAAGCTAAAAGTTTTCCCGAAAGGTTTTTCTCTGAGCGAAGATTTGAAAATTAAGAGACTATTTCATTGCAGAAATTTTGGGATTTAATATGAGTAAATTTGTTTTTGGCAAGGTTAAAATGAAAAATTTGGATTCTTTATTAAGTGGTATGCCTTTCAAGAGCAAAATAGGTAGAGTGTCGGGGTAATTTAAGTTAAAGCGTTGGCTTTGGTTATTTGTTGTACCGAGTATCCATCGAAATTGGAAAATTTTGCCACTCTTATTAACAATCTGAAGCTTATATTGGGGAGAAGTCGTATTTTTATGACAGATTTGGGGGTTTTTAATGGAAGAATCTGACCTTCATATAAGAAAAATCAAGTAGGGGGTGATGTCTAGTTTTGTTGGGGTTACTGAATATCATCCGGCAGATTAACACCCTCGGACCATATCTGAAAATTTCCCACCGAAAAAGTTGGGCTTCCAATATATTTGAAGTTTTTTATTTTATATATTGAAATAAGCGTACTTAAGCGTTTCGTTTTGTGAGGGGCAGAAATTATTCCCTAAAAATATAATCCTGACCGAAAGAGCACACAGATATTTTCGAAAAATTGAGAACCCCCAGACAGCAGGAAAAAACATTTCCCGGGCTGGTAACTAGAAACAAAGTAGTCATTAATTTGAGCTTTCTTCCGCAATAAAATTTTCACTTACACGGTAAAACTGCCCCAAAACGAATAATAATATGCAAACATGCATTGTTCTGTTAAGTAATCTGGTCGGCCAAAATACTAAGCGGAGCGCCACCGTTAATTGGCGCGGAACGTGCAGAAAATTGTTAAAAAATATCTAATCCCTCAGACAGCTGGAAATGGCTTTTCCCAGATTTGTAACAGAGAGGTGTTAACACCTCCCTGCTTGTAACTAGCAGTGTTGTAGTGCTCGAAACCGGTCTCGGTCTCGAGACTGGTTTTTCCTGGTCTCGGTCTCGGTCTCGACACCCTGTGGTCTCGGACTCGGTCTCGGATCCTTGCGGTCGCTGAAATTGTCCTGGTCTCGCTTCGAGACCGGCCAAAAATGTGTTGTTCTATTTTTTGTTTGAATAAGATAAATAATGATTAAAAAATAAAACTTGAAGTGTTACATACATTGTATGATGCATAGGTAACTTCACTTATGTATTAATTCATTTTTAAGTGAGTGTTTTTGTCCATTGTTATTTTATGATGGACATCAATACCCAGGGAGGGGGAATTGGGCCATGCCACCCCACCCCTTCCTCACAGAAGGTAGCATTTGTGGCATCAGATTGCATGTAAGGACACCAACTTTTACAAAACAATCCAATGGGGAAGGGGCCATCCCGTAGGCTGGTTCCACAGCCTGAAAAGACGTACGAGAAAGGGGTAGGGGAGTGGAGGATGTTCAGGTGACCTGAGCAATAGTTTTACATTTATCATGCAAAAGGTGTTATGAGTAAAATCACTTATAGTCAGGAGATCTTAAATTTAGCCAAGTGTTGCAATAGGGAAACATTAGCAAATTTTCAAATTGTAGTTTCCCCCCTGAAGATTAAATACCATTTCTTCTAATGTCATGGCACGTTTTGTGATAAACTTCTGATCTCTAAGCATGTTGCTGGTTTCTAATTATTGCCAAGGAAAGCTAAAAATAAAGACTATTTAAATCCACTTTTAAAAGCGAGATAACACAATTTTCGGTCATCTGAGGAGTACAAATTTTTCAAAATTTTCTTTTCTCTCCACACCATCTGATGGTGGCGCTTAACTGAGATAGTATTGTATTTATGGTAGAATTGCTTTTTTCGTGCATAAAAATAAAACGCTGACATGCTCCCGTGCCCTTAAGCCCATCTCTGAGGCTCTTTCATTTTGACTCCTAAAAGTATGCAAATTTAAAAACAAATTTTACATCGAATAGGCACCGGTAGCGTACATGGTATCTGATTGCATGTAAAGACACAAAATGTTCAGTTTTACGCCATTAACCACCACAATCCAACTTTCAGGACTTTTCCTGTAAAAAGTCTTGCACCATTTTGCATTTAAGCTCCTTGAAAAGGCCAAGAATTTTCAAAGGGGAAAGGGAAACCCTCTCCCTTAGACCCCTGCCCCTACCATCACTCACTCAACATACTGCATGCCCCCCTTCAGAGAAAAATTGCTTACTTTACTGAACCTCACCTTGACCTTACCTTTAAAAACTCATAGACTGAGTTTACTTTTCAAAAATGCCAATTGCTTTGAAAAATAGGCTAATCATTGAGGAAAAAAGTATTCATGTAATGAGTCCCCACACTTTATCCAAAAAGGCCTAAATCTTTCACCAATTCTCCCAAATTTCTTATTAATGCCCTCCCACAATTGTCTCAAAATCATCTTCTTCCAGTTGCAATCTCATTTCATTGCTTTAGGGTGACTATAAAAGAGTAATGTGTATAAATCAAAACACTCACAGTACAGTTCATGCTGTGTAGTATAAGCTTTTATACTCTGCGTTGTTGGAATTGGCTGCCAATTAAAGAACTTAGCCAACAGGTAATTTTTGTAGATTGCAATGATAATTGTATTTTGGGGTGAGAGTGCAGTCTTTTTATCTTTATTCTGTGAGTTAAGACCTGTAGCACTCACTGACTCTGATTTGGTGAGCAGGGCCACCTGGACCGTACTGGACGGGGGCCGGGGGGGGGGTCTGCCACGGTCCCCACAAATGGCCATTACCTTCCCGAATCGGGCGGACTTTGGTTCATCAGTGGGGCAGAGATTATGCTCTAGTTAGACACCTGGAGTCGGGAAAAGTCACCTCCCCCTGTGAGAAAGAGTTCTGTAAGGCAATGATGGCCACATTAGCAATTGGCAAAAAAAAAACTTGGATTAGTGTTTAAAAGTTATTTATTCGATGTTTGGTCAAGCAACTGGAAGCTCCCTGTTTTGGCACATGACCATGACCATAAGGGACTCTTTTTCTCAAGGCCAGTGACTTTTTGCACTTTCCAGATCCCCAACAAGGGCATAATTTCTGCCCCACTGAGGCACTGCCCGATTCCACAAACAAGGTTTTGGCCTCTTGGGGGTCACGGCAACCGCCCTCCCGTACAGCCATGTATATGATAAAACATGTACAAAATCAATGATGATACACTTTTGGTGCTACATGTCATTTTAGAGCATAAAGTAACTAAGGTTACAGAAGGTAAAAAGGTATTCAAAATTTTGGACAGTTTATTTTCCTGTGCAACATGTACAGTCGGTCTCGGTATCTATCTCGGTCTCGGACCTTGTCGGTCTCGGTCACGGTCTCGAATTTTATCCCTGGTCTCGGTCTCGACACCCTCTGATGTCGGTCTTGTTCTCGGTCTCGGATATGCCGGTCTCGACTTCAACACTGGTAATTAGAAATGAAGCCATCCTTATTTTGAGCTTTTCTTTGAAATGAACGATTCACTTCAATAGAAAAAAGCCCAAACTTGCTATAGGTGTTTAGAAAATTATCAGACAAAAGGTACTGCTATCTACAATAAGATGTAATGGCCTTGTCCCTTTTTGGTGGAAAACTATGCAACAGAATTGAAAACATAGTAATGTGTTTGACTCTACTAGGAATCTTAATTGTGCAATATCCACTAAATAGATGAAATTTTCTACGTGACTGCCCAAACTCCAGAATGTAAATGATTTTACTTCCAACGTATTTCAAAATATGACACGTTACAAGGTGGCTTTAAATGAATTTTTCAGACAGACTTATGGGGAGACATTCTTACGCTTTTGTTTATCATTTTGTGTAACTCAAAAGGGCCTGGCCGATTGTCATCACCGTTGCTTGAATTCGGCTGTCGGTTAGTTAGCTAGATAGACTTTTACGGCCCAGTTTCCAACCTGTCGGGGCAGGCCAGATGGCAGACCCACGGGCACTGCATGCACATTAACACCTACTCGCCCGTTTGTACGGAAAATTCGGAATTGTGAGTTTCTCAGAAGAATATGGTGTTCAAGTAAACAAAATCAAGAAGATCGTCCTGGTGACTGAGGTTATCAGGCCCACATCTTTTATCGGCCTGTAGATGATGGCTCCCCGACGAAATTTTATTTTCTCAACAACGAGGGAGGACAGTCTTCCCCGACAGGGGCATGATCTTGCGGGCACGGATTTAAGATGGGATGAGGGATAGTAGAGCTACTAAGAAGTAATTAAAACAGATTCAGATATGCATTAAAATAGCGTTACCAAAGAAAAAAGGTGATAACGAAAAAAAAACAGTTCATAATAATAATACCTCGGATTTATAGAGCGCACATTTCCATAGTGATCAAGGCGCTGTACAAAAATCTTTCACAATCTGTTCATTCCAAAACTCCTTCTCATACACCTGGGGACCATACAAACATACATCTAGTAACTTCAGTCCCTTACGTTTTTCACAGTTTTTAGGCCTCCCGAACAAATGCTGTCCTTTCCCGACGTAGGATGAGATAGGACAAGGTACATGGATGAGATAGGACAAGATGTATGGAATGAGGTATAACAGAGCTAAGAAGTGATTGAAAATCGATTCCATGCATTACAAAACAAAACAAAATGTCCAAAATCACCCACCTAGTAACTTCAGTCCTTGTAGATTTGGTTTTTATTATTTTTTTTTATTTTTGGGCCTCCCCGACGAAATCGGAGACCTTCCCCGACGAGGGGGGGGGGGGCGGCAGTGTTCCTCGACGGGGTGGGGGCATGGCTCCTCCCGCTGGCGCCACCCCTGCAGACAGCGTCTGTTCTATCATACGGCCTGGCACAAGAAAGTGGTCGCTGTGTGTATGTTCACGGCATCATACACTGTGTGCGATTTTCGAAAAAAAAAAGGAGGCGCGACTTGGAATAGGTGAAAGTGTGGGACAACCAGTTACATCTGATTCTATTACCAGCATCAATTTAGAGCTGGAGAACGTTTCGCATAAATGCGATTCGAACATTGACGAAAGAAGAGGAAATAAATCCAGCTGATTTCGACGAGCCTTGAATGTTTAATATGTGGAAGGATGTGCTGTACTATCACAACATTTTACCAGACAGCGTTCATTGTCGAGCCGTAGAGAACTCTAATGGACATATGACACATGGCCTTGTGCCAGGACGCCCTCAGTAGAGTTTTCGGAGCATAATCTCCTTGGCGCGTTTTTTTTTTTTGGGGGGGGGGGGGGAGGTGGGCAAGTTGTCGTTTTGGTTCCAATCGATTACACTCTAAAGGTAGTTTTATTGTGCATTATATTATTTCATTTTTTAATTTTTCAATTCGTTGGTCGTTTACGGAATTCAGATGATTAATACTTTTTCTTTGTCGTTTTTTCATTTTTTTTTCGTATTTTTATCGTCGTCTTTTGAGTGTCTTTAATGAAACTGAAATAAGTTTTTACATGCTTTTGATTTCGTCTTCAATATTTATTTAATTCTTTTGTGGTTCTTGAAACTTATTTTAATTTTAATACTTTTTCATTGTCGTCTTCGTAATTTTTTTTTTAATTTCTTTGGCGTTTTTAAAAGCAGTTTAAAATATTTTTTATCTTCAATTGTTTTTTCTTTCACATATATTTTTTAAACTGTGTCCCCTTTTAAGATATGTCCAAGTTTCTTTCCATTGTCATTTTTACCTTTTTAATATCTTGTGTTCTTTATGGAGAACTTATTTTATTCTTTTAGTATTTTGTATTTCTTATTTTTCAGGTTTAATCTTCATTTGTGTTTTCGATTTGTAGAATTTATTTATTATATTTGAGTTTTTATATTTTTTATTGTCTTTTTGCCTTTCTGGTTGCCCGTACGTCATTCGACAATGTTCTACATTTCCCTTTTTTCATTTAAGAATGTCCGAGGGGAATGTACAAGGATGACAGTGGAGTCTGTAATAAGCCATGTCCTTCTTGTCAAAACGGGGGCGTCTGCGAATTAGATGGAATTTGTAAATGCCCACCATGCTTTTTTGGAACGAGTTGCCAACATTGTAAGTTACTTCCTGTAAAAGATTCTAGCATTATTTAAATTTCACATTTAAAAATAGTAAGGCAGCACACATACATTCTACGAAGTCCATTTTTACGGTTCTTTTAATTCTCAAACTTTTGTTACTTATGTGGAGACAGGGACGTAGCCTGGACAAAAATTTTGAGAGCCATCTGAAACACTGCATAGTAGCGCCACCATCACTGAGAGCTTAGTGTAGTTACGATTGGAAAATCTCAGCAACCGCCCCTCCCTTTTTGTACCGTAATCTATGGCTCTGGCTTTGGTGCTCACTATAAAGCTGAATGCCAACTGAACAGTTAAATTATAAATACTTCTTCCAGTACAACTATTTGGAGTCTCATTAGTAAGCTGTCAGTAACGTATCAAAAAAGGGGCAACTTTCCTAATTGTTTATTTGTTACGAGATAGGTAGTGAATGTTATTTACATTGATGTTTTCTGCCAATTTAGATCAGTGTGAAGAAGGATCATTTGGCACTAACAAGCGTATTCAGTGTTCTCAGCTGCATCCATCCTATGCTGGCAAGAAAAGCTGTAAGGGTCTTCTGTTTTGCTACGGGGGACTGTATGGGTGCAAATGCGGATGTGGCTGGCGTGGTCCTAACTGTGATCAAGGTATTATTTCCATTACGATATAAATCAACATCGTTAATATAATAAGTAATAGTATATGAACTGGATCTCGACATTAGTACACCAACAACACCAACAACAATCATACGACATCGTAAAATATGCCATGCTACAGACAACCCAAGAAAAAGTCATACTTTCAGTAGTGGGAGTATCAACATATTTACATATTTGTGCTTACTTAAAGGCCTAATTCTCTCACTCCAATCATTACCAATTCTCCTAACCTTAGTATTTTAGCCCCTCCCACAACTGTCTGGAGTTCATCTAGACCCAATATCAGTGTATTGCTTCAGGGGGAGTATAAAAAAGCACAATGGGTATATATAGACAAAAAACTCCCAGGGCAGTTTATGCTATGGATTTTAAACTTTGGAAAGGCTCTGCATTGTTTGCAACTATCTGCCAATCAAAGAACTGATTCAATAGAAATTTTTCTGGGCTTCTGCAAAATTTGTTGTTTATAGTGAGGGGAAAAGGTTTAAAGCTGGTGCCTTATGATCAACAGCATGCAAAGAGACAATTGTTTTTTTTTTTAATTTTACTTTGTTACTGTATGGTGCGAAACAGCCTTTTTTTTTCATTGTTTTGATAAATCTCAAACAAAGGTGACGTTGGAAGTGCAGCTGTACCATGCTTATTTGGCCCTCAGCTAAAATATGGAAGAAGTCCTATGGAAAGGTTTTGAAATATGAGTTTCAATTTAAGAAGTTTAAAGCCTACAATTGTAGTATGGGTCATTAAAAATTGGTAGCCTAGAATCACAAATGGACAACAAGTAGCATAAGGACTAATGAAAAAGTGCTTTGGTAATTATTTGTTATTGTTGACGGTTCAGCGGAAAAAGGATCAATTTACTAAACAAGTTACAATATCCTATTAGCCTATATTCTTTCATCCTTCATGCTACATATGCATTTCAAATGTCGAACATTTCAGCACAGGGGCGTCTATTCTGGGGTCACAGGACAATTACCACCCCAGTGAAGATATTGGGGGGAAAATATCATTTTGCCCCATTTTTCAGGCAGATTAAAAAAAAGTTGTAAGCAGAATAAACATAATAGTTCGTTGTTGTATACACATGACTCTAAGGCTTCCAGGTAAAGTATCAGTGTGAGCATGTATGTTTGCGTGTGTGTGTATGTGTATGTGTGCCTGTGTATATAGGTGGCTTACTTGTAAACACGATCCAGGGATATAACATCTGTTAAATTTTTTTCCCCTTTCTCCTGTTTCACCATTGTTTCCCAAGTAAGCTCAAAGATGGACGTATACACATTAATGGTTTTAATTGTAATGTTCATGGAAATGATGCTTATAGGTGCAACATGATTCCATACAAACAAAACGAATGCAGGATATTAAATACCACATAAATTTCCTCCCCCATTTTAGCTTGCCCGAAAGGAAGATTTGGTGCTAACTGTGAACTCATTTGCCATTGCGCTGATAAACATGACTGCGACAGCGTATCTGGTGCCTGTCAAAAAGGATGTGCTGATGGTTTCGGCGGATTCAATTGCCAAGAAAGACGTTAGGCGCAACTAATCCTTTGAAATATTTTAAACGTTATGGTTTGTCTTACTTTCAGCTGTTTGATGCAAAATGTCCATATATTAGGCAATTAATGAATATGTAACATGCAGTAACTGTAATCTAACCCAATTATTCTACAAATTCTTCTGAATGCATAAAAAGGTGTTACAAAATGGTAAAGATGCTTCATTTTAAATATTTGTTCGGACAAAGGAAAATGTGGAAGGATATATTGTATTGGTGTATTTAAACTTTTCTAGACGTTGAAGATGTGTTTTATTTGCTCATAAAACTTTGTGAATGTATCGTATTCATTTATTCATTGAAATACTATGTAAGCAAGTGACAACTGAGGAGATCAGTGAAAGTAAGAACTATGCCTTATCAAATTTGTAATTTCCATTCATCTTGAAACTCTACGCGACATAAGATTAAGTTTGAAATATGTTGGTTGTTTTGTTCCTTGTCATTTTGTTTTTAATTTTGAGGAAACAAACGCTATTTTTTGAAAGATGAAAATGGTTTTTATCATTTTTGCTTTATTTAATTTTGCATACAAATAAAATGGAAGAAAAAATGTCTAGACATTAATTGCTTCCCTTATTCGGAGCATTTGTTTCGACCACTGTGTACTATTGATGGTAACGGATGATCTGTTGATAATGCATTAACGTGCAAATATATCAAACGAGAAGCATTTATTTCGTTCACATGTCCCCATGTCTAATTATGCAAATTGAAGGTTCTTGTAGGCATTCAGCTCCTTCCCACACAACCAAACGGTACTAAAAAGTGTCATAACGGTGACAACTTATGCAATCTGTAAAGAGCGAGGTGTCAACACTCTGTGACTTGTCGCATATGGTAGAAGGAATCGTACAGAAAGCGAGGTGTAGAACTTGTCATATTTTATTACCCTGTTTAGCAGTGACAGAGTGTCCATTAAGTCAGGATGTGGTCCCCGACAGACTCACATTAGTAAAGGGCCTTTACGGCCTTTTCCCCTTTTCAGCCTTTTTCTCCAAATCTTAATTCCGCTTTTACGTTTTCGATGGACTTTTCCTTCGTAAGCCATGTATCAATCATGACTATTGCCATTGACTATTGGCATTTAATAGAATGCAATGTAGACAAACTGGGTTCATGAACAATGTATACTTGATGAACACTTTTAACGGTGAAATCATTCATTAAAGCATTGACGTAGTATTCGATGGTGTGGAGGTGGGTTAATTTCCCCATGATTGCTACATCTTCTGTTTGAATAATCTTTATTCATAAATCTTCCAAACCGTGCTAGGGATAGGCTCTGCAAAGTTCGATCGGCAGATCCGCAGGGGTTTCAATCCAGTACCCTAACATTATGGAAGTTGAAGATTCGTTCATTGGTGTCTAAACACTACACTTTGAACAATGGCTCTAAATTTAAAGAACAAAAAAAGAAATAAATGAATATAATAGACAATTTTTGGCACATATTTGACAGAATTTTTCCTTTATCTTTTTGCTATTCTTCGTGTTTTGTTTTGTGCATTTACAGCTCTTTGTAAAAATGTATATTAGTTTGGGTTTGGTTATGAGACTGGTTGGTGGTGGTCAAAGGGTCTTTGTCATATAAACAACATTTAAAGAGCAATAAACAGGAGAAAGTGCATTCCTAGGTTGGTCAATTTAATTATGGAAACTGCTTGTTCACAGAAAAAATGACAGGTGAGTCAGTCTAACAGTGGAGCCAACTTTTTCGGAAGAGCCCCACCACTCCTGGAGTTATGACTGCAAGGAATGTTTGGCAGGAGTAAGGTGCACTGGAACTGTACCGGAAAGGTTTCTTAGGGAGGTTTTTCAAAAATATAGTGGAAGGAGAACCAACGAAAACAGGTTTATCGTGAACGAAAACGGTTAGTCCTTTTGAAAGACTATGGAAAATCAAAACTTTGATAATAGTTGTGGCAATCAAAGGAAGCAGGTCCAATATTTACCGCAATTGGAAATTCTAATTTTTTTTCTCTCTCTTTCCTTTTGTTAACTCTGTTTTTGTTTTTGTTCGGAGGGCTCTTTCACAAGCTCTGTGGAGCTTTTCTGAGTTTCCTCCTGAGTTTCTCTTTAGCTTTGTTTCGTTGTCTTATTTTTTGAATTGTGTTGTAAATCCAGAGAATGACTCAAATAAATATTGTCGAACACGAACACAATTTGTTTGGAAGGAGCGTGATCAAGAAAATTGCAGAATAGCTTAAATTGGAAGATGCATATTTTGGACAGTGATATGCATTCTTCACTTTAACCGAATTAAACTTGAGGACCAGTTTACCTTTTATCTGGGTACAGTGGCGGAGCTGCCATATGGTCAGGGGCGGTCGCCCCCCCCCCCCATGGACTAAAATCGTCTATCGGCGCCCTTTTTGGTTTTTAAAATACTTTACTCTTGCACCATTATTGGCAAAAGACATTATTTAATAGCTTTGTTTTAAGTCCTAGGTAACAAAATGCTCAAACAGCCACCAGTAACTGTACTATCTGCACTTTATTCTGATGAAAAGGGTCATCTTCTGTAATATAGGGATAGGTTTTTCCGAAACGTATTTTCATGCTTTATACGCACTTATCAATGTTGTCACTGTGCTTAGCTAATTGCTTGCACACCAAGCATGATTATAAGCTTACAAAGTACACAGACTGAAATTGAATTCACCCTCCCGGCCAATAAAGATATTGTAAAGGGCGCAAGAACAATTGTAGCGGAAATAGCCCTTTTGTTGTAGAGGATAATTGCCAACATAGACAATAGACAGAAAGAGTTTATAAAGACTCGGATACCAAAATAGCTTCTGCAACATTTTTCAAAATCATTTTGAGAGAGCATTCAGGTTAAAATAAAATAAAAGTGTTATTTTAGTGGTTATGGTTCAAGAGTTTTAATAAGCAGTTTCCATTTTGCTTTTCTTCAAGTGACCATTCTCATGATGAATAGCTATTTCTGACACTGCAGATACTGCCATGAAAATGCTTCTTTCTGTACTTTCGTGGTCTCAAAAACCAGAAAAAATTTCACCTAATAAGCCTAGGTGTAGGCTACTTTTATTTATTATGAATTCGGTATCTAGAGAGCCAAGCAGACCTTTTGTCTTGGCAATGTACTTAATTATTGGCTATTTCATAGTGGTCACGTAATGTAAATTACGTCAATTAATGTTTCTTCGTGTACTTATCTTGATTTCCGAGTCCATATGCCAAAAATGTACACCTAATGGTGGTAAATTTCCATACCTTTTTCCCCTCTAAGATTGCTTGCTCTTTAGCTCTATCAGTTTAATCTTTATTTTTACAAAGTAGTCCATTATTACATTAACATCTGAAATCGAGCCCCGACAATAACCTGAAAACACAAAATATAATGACCGCCTTCATACTAGAATGTGAAAGAGAGGGATGGAAACGTGCGTCCGCAGGAAAGGCAAGGAGGAACTTTATTTTGTTTATTTTGTTTGATAAACCTGGTTTATCAATTCATTAATTTTGTATTTTCGAATTATGGATTATTGGACGCTGATAAATCTGGTTTATAGACGCCAAATGTACTATAATTTGATAACCATGTTACTTTATCAAAAATAATAATAATAAAAATAAAAAAATAACTTATTGGTTGATTCGACGCCATGCAGCACAGTCCACCACCAACAGCAAATGGACTCCTATGGCAATCCAAATGCCAAATAATGCGATTAACGTCGGACTCGAATATCAATTTGAAAATCTAAGTTTGTCGGTCATGGAAAGACCGATAAGCCAGGTTTCTCCAATAATCGGTTAATTTGGCGTCAAATAACGGCAAGCTAAATACCCAATAATTCGATACACTTGGTTTACGGTTGATAAACTACGTTAATCAACTAATAAACCAGGTATATCTGCGTCAAATGTGAAATATTTAAAAAAAAAACTTGGTTTATCGAATTGATTAACCCGATGTCTTCGATTTTTGTCACCACTGATGTCATTTGGGATTAATAACAACGTGCCAGTGACTTCACCGCAGATCTTCGTGTGGGCGTCTACAGTTGGGTGCTCAGCACGTGGGTGCAATCAACTGTCCGATTTTTGGACAATCAGATGTCTGCATTTCTTGATGTTGGTTGGTTGTTCAACTTTTTGCGTTGAACTCGACTCGACTCGAACTCGACTCGAACCAATTGGTTGGAAACTGGACCATAGAACTCCAATAACTAGGTTATGATAAACCTATGGGAAAAGATGGTCACATTTTCAATAGTATAAAACAGCGAGGATTAACATGGCGTTCGGTTTTTTTTTAAAAAGGATCGTGGCTATGTGCGCACTTTTTCACTGTTGATAAGCAAAGGTGTTTTTAACACAAAAAGCAGTCATTTAAATGATATACCTTAAAAAAGGGGCATTGCTCCAGATTTTGAAGGACATTATTTGAAATATATTTTTCTTTCATACGAGGCCTATTTTTACTGAATATGCCTTTCTGCCGTATTGGACCGTAACAACAATACCTCGGTAGGTCGCTATCCTTTGAATTATCGTTTTAATTATCGCTTTATGTAAAGTATATGCTAACAAAGACCAACTACGGCAACTTACAATAAACAGTCTGTTTAAGGATACTTTCAGTCCCTAAATTCTCTTTCAAACAGCTTACCTTCTAATTTCTTTCGCTGGATGCGTTAATTTATGCTCAGAACTTTAGTTGGAAGCAATTGACTTTTTTGTCAGCTGACCTATAAGTTTGCGCATCCGACCGGTAGTCGGGAGGTCTGGAGTTCGAGTCCTGACCGGATCATACAGAAGACTTTACAATGGACTGTCATTATGCTTGGTGCTCGACACAAGTATTGGGGCAGGGAACAAGGCCGTGACCGGATCGAATGAAGCCACGTGGTTTAGAAACTGAACCGTAATACCTCATCTGTTTGACAAAGTGACTGACAACTGGCCCAAAATATCGTTTGCTTCATCCACTCTACTTAAATAGACACACCTATACTGACTGGTTAGACTGACTGAGCCGTGAAACCTCATCTAACTGACTGAAGACATACTTCACAGGTTTCCTCTCTTCAAACCGACTCCATGGTTCTTTGGAGTTGGATTTCTAGCCCGGTAAAACACAAGACATTTAGAATGGAACCAAGCATCATCATTGTGCTTTTTCTCATCATAAAGCAAGCAGGGAAAACTAGCCAGTGTGCCCAAACGAGGGAAAAGGCCCACCCGACGTAAGGAAATGCCAGGGGTTAGAAATTGTGTGCGCAAATCAAAAATTACAAAAAGATGGTGCTGTAAAACTTTGATGGAAACCCTCTTGTTAACTCGTCAACATGAAGCGATGTCAAACGGAGACAAGTTAAGCCTTTTGCACACCCGAGGAGATGATAGTCTGGTAGACTGGATCTCTTGGGTGCCTAGTGGGCTTAAGGCGTGGGCCATGGACGAGAGAAACTGCTTTAGAAAAGAGACTAGTAAATAGTTTGCTCCAGATGTTACACTGGCATGTATCATTGACACACACAGCCACCGTTCCTAGTTGTGCCCCAACTGGGTTCCAGCTGGAATACTTACTCGGTACCAGCTGTGAAGCATCCGTGTTTGTCAGATGCTCCCACCCGGGGCCTAAAAAGGATAACCTCTACCAGCTGAAGTCCAGCTGGCCCCCAGCTGAACTTCAGTTGGGGCCGACTCGGCTCCATCTGGGCTTCAGCTGGGAAAGGTTAGCTCAGTTGGGCCCCGAGTGGGAACATCTCACAAACGCGAATGGATCCCAGCTTGGGTCCAGCAAGTATCCCAGCTGGAGCCAAGTTTAGAATGTTGTCAGGGACAGCTCAACTTCCACACCCGGCGACAACCAAAACCAGACTGACGAAAAAACAAAATTAAGGACGAACTAAAGGACTTACGTAACATTATGCAAATTATTAAACTGAAGCAAACAAAGTATCGCAACATTAATTCACTTGTGGTAACTCTTAAATATCTCAGCCTTCCGAGTGCATAAAATCATTTTGGTTGTAAAGGATGCTGATCTGCACAGTAAAGTTTAACTTATTCGGTGAATTAAATAATTGAAACGATCATTTACGAGGTTTTTATGACTTATAAAATATAAATACAAATAATTGGCAGTGGGTGAGATTGGCTGTAAGCTGCTTTTAATTCATACTGCGACTTTGGCAGCGGTGGATGGATGAATAATAAGGGAGAGGGCTGGGAACTGGATGAGGAGCGAGATGTGGTGTAAATCGATACATAGTGCATGTTGCAATATCCATTCCTCAAATATTTTTTCTGGCCTATATGCAAAAAATATCTTGCTTGTATGATAAAAGTTGATTTAGCCATACACCCAAAACACAGATTAGTCAAGTGGTGTCTGAATTAACTGTCCACGTTTGCCACTCATATTTGAATAATTTGGGATGATATGTAACTAATTTTGTAGTAATGGTCTAAATAATATCAGTCAAAATTAAGTCAAGGAGGCTCACTGTTTCTTAGAAACTTATTGAACTGAGCCAGATATTAATCAAATATTAAACAATATTTTTGACTAACGTAATTAGTCAGTTCATGCATTGTTTTGACTAATTTGTGTCTGCACGGTGTTTGGGGCCAGATATACGACTCGAAATAAGGATCTTTACATGTTGGAACAAGTATATATGGTCATATGAATCAAGATACAACTAGTTCATAAAGAACACAACTAATATACATATATAGTTCCATATTTGTTACCGTCTAGTGAATAAATATAACTACATACGAAAGTTAAACAGTTCTACACTTGTTGAACTATATATTTTCGTGGTAAACTTGCTTTAAGTATTTCTGCATGAATTCACTAGTTGAATGAATATTACACAAAGTGTTCGAAAAGATTCAAGAATTGTGCACTTCAGCTTGTATGCAATAGCACGTTTTTATTGCTGGATTTCGTAAAAAAAAA
This sequence comes from Holothuria scabra, assembly GCA_037179385.1. Lineage (NCBI taxonomy): Eukaryota > Metazoa > Echinodermata > Holothuroidea > Aspidochirotida > Holothuriidae > Holothuria > Holothuria scabra. The sequence continues at coordinate 9,025,736 of CM074195.1, read as the reverse complement.
AAAGCACGACAGCACGTACGACATATTATGCTTGAAAAGCAGTTGAGGGAGATTGACTGATTCCCCCAGTGCTGATCGTAGCGTTAGGAGGAAAGACTAAGACAGTCAACGCATATAAACAGGTTCCAATTCCAAAATGGATTTCCAAAATCCATGTTTTCTCACAATTTTTATAAAATGTGTCTGTTTTCTTTGGGATTCATGTTGAAGAAACCCAGAAAAAATGCCACTTGTTCCAATAACCTGTCACTATTTTTTGCAAGTGAGACAAGTAGTTAGTCCGTTCATCCTTGTTACACGTGTGGCAAGGAGTCCATCGTTGTCAGGGGAATGCCACTTTTGGAAACAGTCGTCGACTCCTAGTCGCGCGTGTGACAAGAAATCGGTCCTTTTCTCATGGAATAACGTATGAGAATCTCGTATTGGGCTACAATATTGTCAAAAAGAGGAAAAGTTAGGCAAAAGGAGCTGTCCAGATAGAGTTAGAAAATCCATTTTGAAAATGGAACTTGTTTATATTTAAAGGGGAAATTTAGGTACCTGTAGACATTTAATTTTCATGTGTGAAAGAAGAACCAAATCTACACAATGCAGTGGCGTAGTCAGGATGGAATTTTTAGGGGGGCCTAGGTAACAAATGGGGGGGGGGGTGGTACCTCTGAGGGTCAGGCGCAGCAAGACTATCTAAGCGGAGCGCCACCATCAAATGCCCCAGCTGGCCGAAAACGGCACTTTCCACGTGTTGTAAGCTGCATGTACCCAGCCTGACCCAGCCTTGAAATACGAAACCCATGTCTGACACTTCACAAGTAATGAGAATAAAAAAAACAATCTACACAAAATGGTTATACATACACTTTTTAGGGACTCCAAAACCGGGCATATCTGATCTGTGGCCTGAGGGATGAAACTAAAGGGAACCGGTATCTCCCTTTCCCTTGGGAGAAATTTTTAACTTCAGGAGCACGTAGATCGCAAATGCGGCAATATTTGAATGGGTTTCAGCTTTAATAGGAAAACCAAAAGCAGTTGTGACCCCCTCTGAGAAACTTTCTTTGCGTAAGATTTCCTAGATGCAAAATGGTGCTATGTTTGGCAAAACTTTGAACTGATTATAGGCCTACGTTGTAGGATTTTTCTTTTGGGGGAGCATGAAAAATGTCAAAATAATCATTTTTAGTGTTTGTTAAGGTTTTACAAGTGACATACATACTAACAAAGAAACAATTTTCGGTTTTCAGTGGTGTCTAGATGCAAAATGGTGGAGTATTTGTTCAGTAATCGGTATATTATGTAGTCAAAATTAAAATACTACGAGTAAAGCAGAAGTAGGGATCATGGATCATCTGTCATGGGCAGGAGTGAGGGACGACATAGGCATGAAAAACACAAGACACGTTCTACAGGGGGCACTTGTCATGAGCAGGAGTGAGGGACGACATAGGCCTGCTTGTTAAGGAAACATATGAAATCCGGACCTTGTGGACATTTTACAAATCCGCACGGACGCCAGTGCCAACTACATAAAAGAGGACTTGTTCCTCAGAAGGAACGTTCTACAGGGGGCACTTGTCATGAGCAGGAGTGAGGGACGACATAGGCCTGCTTGTTAAGGAGAGAATGGAAGAATTGTTAGAGGGCAGTGCCTTACCCTTATGGCATATTTTGTGTATGATAAAGTATAGGAATCGTCGTGTAAGAATGGTCTCGGGTGAATGTTTGCCTTGTTTTCAGAAAAAACAACCAGCCATCCGAAAGGCAGAAAGGTTCTTAACCTAAAAAAGTCACATTCGAGTTTGTCGTCGAGACGTTCGTTTCATCTTCGAAGTGAAATGCAATAAACGATAGTGCAGATTATGTACGTTATCTAATTAAGCGAAAGTAGGTATTTTGAAGTTATTACTTGATTTCATACGTGCGCACAAAATGTGTTTTACATACATTCATGAATGTTTTCTTAATTGTTACACATTTTATTGATTTACTGTGTTTGAAGGAAATACTTCAAAGTTTATTTCCGTTCAAACATTTCATTTTTTCTCAATTAATTTATGAGTTCACAAAAAATTCTGGGGGGAGGGGGGAAGGCTGAAGAAATCTGTGGGCCTAGGCCCCAGACTCCCCCCCCCCATCCTGGCTACGCCACTGACACAATGTGGTGAAAGTTCAATTCAAATCGGACATGTGTTGCCAGGGATATCAGTAAATAAAGTTACTAGATTTGTGTTCAAAGTGAACTTAAAGGCAGAAGAAGTTATATCTGTTCCCCCACACTGACAAGGAATGCTCTGTTGTCCTTATTTTTCAGACTATTGAGTTGACCTTTAAGTTAATAGGGATGTTACCTCCTTGTGGGAAAGCAAAGTTTGTCAAGTTCTTATGCCACTTTAGCAATCACATCCTGAAAATAACATAGAATTGTTGATGAGAAAAATGGTTAGTTTAAACAATGACGAAAAGCTCTTTTCAAGTTCACTTTTTGTTGAAGAAAGATAATTTTACCTCCCATGTCTTGAAACCACACACCGGATTTTAATGCAAAATTTGAAGTTCAAATTGACAAGCTGTGTTTTGAGACTTGGCGAAGAAATTAAACTTACTGATGAAAGATTTGCAAACAATCTCTTACAACGCAAGCCTAATTGATTCCTTAAAATTGAAAATTTTAACTGGAGCTCTACCCTCCCTCCTTGCAGCCTTGTATCTTGCTGCTCCAAATACACTCTAAAATCAAAAGAGTGAACTTAGTCACTCTTTGATCGAGTGAAAAGTGTAAATTCACTCCATTAGAGTGATAATTCCCTCCAAGAGGAGTGAAGTTCCCTCCAAAAAGAGTGAAGTTCCCTCCAAAAAGAGTGAAACTCACTAGAGGAAGAGGGAAAATTCACTCTTCCACGTGTGCCTGCAATGATCGCTCTCTTTTTAAGAGCGATCACTGTGGGCACTCCATCAAGAGTGAAACTTCGCTAGTTTTAAGGGAATTTCACTCCTTTGGAGTGAACTTCACTCTTTTTCGAGGGAACCTCGCTCCTCTTGGAGTGTATTATCACTCTAATGGAGTTAATTTACACTTTTCACTCGATCAAAGAGTGACTAAGTTCATTCTTTTGATTTTAGAGTGTGGGACGAGCAACTTTTCATAGGGAAGGGTTGTTCCTGCATGTCAAAAAATTTTGGGGTGAAGTAAACCCACTGTATTCATTTTTTCGGTTTCCATAATTTGATTCATATTAAGCATTTCCTTTCCATTTAATGAATACAAAAGTAAGTTTATCCAACCTTCTCAATAGTCGAAGTATACTTTCGTTTGCCCGTAATGGCCCTGTTGGAGTTAACTGAATCAAACGAGATTAGGGTTACGAAATACCTGCTTGAAAAATAAAACTTTTAATCCAACAGGGTTTGAATCTGGGCCGCATCACGGAGGTGCGACTATGAAGTTCTATGCTACCTCCTTTACAACAGTCCTAAACGGGACAGGAAAAACCCTACCCTGAAAAAATTTCCACCCTAAAATTCACAATTTACAACTGAATTGATACATCCCCCCCCCCTTGAAATATTTAGGCTCCCCTGGAATCCATTCACTCTATTCAGTGTCATTAATAGTTGTATCATTTTGTATAATGATATTCATTCAAGTCAACAAAAAAGTACAACAGCAACAATAGATCAAAAGTACAAGTCTGCCAAAGTTCATCGTCTAGTTATGTTAATTATCAAAAAAAAAATCGTTTCACTATAATGATATGATAACGTCGTGTGAAACTGTCTAAACTTTTGCAAAAAGAGGTATGCTGCTAATCTTTTCAGCACTGTTAATGCATCAATTCAAGCCAGTAAGCTTTTTCGATGATCAGTTGGCGCATGTAATTCTGTGACACAACGTGGGATGCACAAGTGTATGTGCGTTTAGCGAAGTTCCCTTTTTTCGTGCAGGGCGTGCATACACTACTAAACATAAACATGAAAAGCCAGTCCGACCGAAAATATCGGCTCAATCCTATTAAACAGCAGATTAAAAGGCATATTTGACACTACTAAGGCAATTTAGAAAAAAGACCACTGCACAGAACCACACTTATGATTCCTCCTCATGTTCAACAAACATAGTATGGTTGGATTAAGAAAAAATGATGTTACCAAGTTTTGTGTAAACTCAAATATTTCAGAATTCATGTTGTAGGTGCGAGATTGCTTTGTTTGTCCCGACGAATTGGAGGATGTGCGCATGTGCATAGCCACCAAAACGAATTGCCGGAACGCTCTTATTCATGATTTGCGTTTGCTACGGCTATTGTTTAGCTTGTTGCCTATTTTTAAGTGACTGTACCAGTCATTTAGTGACAATAAAAAGAAAACAGTGACACTTGGTACAGCCAGAAGTTTTAAACTTTTGCTAGAAACCAGTACCCATTAAGTTATCGAAAAGCTTTCATACATACCAGGGAGTCATATGGTTAGAGCTAATTGGACAATCGATGGGCTGTTTGATGTGAGGGTTTTCAAAAGCTAACCATATTAGCTCACTCTGCGGACTCTATTGGCTGTCAATGCAGAATGTATTCGAAGCTTACTGCTGTTCTAGGTCTTTTGCTTAGTTTGATGAAACTGACTTTCGTCGAAGGAGCAACATGTAAGTTAAGTCATTTAATATAGAAATATTTTTGTTAAACTAGTCAAAATCCAACTTCCTTCACCTCGCATCGAACAAAATGAGAATGATTTTTTTTTTTGAGAAAGGGGTGGAATGCTTCATAAGTGCAAATCTTAATGACACGAAAGTATTGAAAATATGTTTCAATATGAACAACAGAATAAGCTGTTTAGGTAGATAGTTCGTTATATTTTTATGTTTGTTAAAAAGAACTTACTTTGCAGTAGTATCTGGGGGTAACTGTAGCATATTTCGGTAGTTGAATCTCAAGCTGATTACCATGCACAGATACCAAAACTCCGTAGCTCCTCGCCACTGTACGCGGCATTTCTGATTCGATGGCAAGACATTTTAATTTTCAAACTGATAAAGTTATTGAGTACCCACTTGAAGGATTCTAGACGTTTGCATTCATTTCATACTTGTATCTAGTCTCAATAATTCTATTACAATGTGAACCCACTAGTTACATAAAAGTTCACTTGCTCCAGTAAGGAAGAGACTTTTGTCTTTCTTTTTAACATTTAACACGAATTTTGTCCTCAACAATGTCATATGATCAGTAACTTATCAATTACTTAACTGGCATCAAATCTTTATAAGCTTTACACTCCCCTTGGGTTTCCTATCACGATGTACTTGAATGTCATCACAACAGACTGAATAAAGTAAAACTTAAGGAAAGAAGGATTCCTTGTCAATTGTGAGTTAGTGATATAACCTCTTTTGCCCTGTAGTTCACCGTGGAACACAAATCTGATAAATTCATTGGCTGATTTGGGGTTTAGCCAAATTGTATATATAGTTTCTCCTGTACAAATGAAAATTTAATGTTGACTAAGAAACCCACTTTAACATGACCACGTCTGGTTACGAAGTTCCAAATCCATCATTAAATTCACCTAGTTGAAAATTCTGAGAGATGCTTTAGCTGCTTTCTTGAAATGAAATGAAACTACTCCGATGAAAATTCAAGTGATAAATTACTAGTTGCAACTAATCCCATCCTTAGTGCTAGTTGTGGTATAAATCCAAAACAATAACAATCTACACTTCAGTCATTTTACTAGAAAACAATCTGACAATCAATCAATCCAATTTGTAGAGCGCCAAAATCATAAAAATGTTCTAAGGCGCTCAAACACAAATATTATATAACATTGGTGATAAACCTCATGAACAAGTGTGTCTTGAGGCGAGACTTAAAAAATTCATAACTGCTGTCCTTTGTACTCAGGAAGTTTGTTCCATATTTTAGGAGCGTACATTGAAAATGATCAATCAGCAAATAGAACACAGGGGGTATGAGGCCCAAACAGAAGATGGGAAGAGGAGCATGAGGAACGGAGACGTCGCTGTCGAATGTTTAATTGAGGAGTCTGGTTATGGAGAGCTTTGCAAATAAGCAAAAGAATTGTAAAGTCAATGGGTTGTTTAACGGGAAGCCAATGAAGTTGTATGAGTTCAGAAGTGATGGAATAAAATTTATGCCGGTTAGTTATCAGTCTAGCAGAAGTCCGCTTGATATTTTGAAGTTGAGTGAGGAGACGGTTCGAAATACCTATTAGGATACCATTACATTAGTCAACTAATACACCAGCTATTCCACTTCCACATACATTATTGATGTTATAACCACTAGGCCACATTTTATAAAGGCACCCCTTTTACTAGAATTTTCACCTTGGTTAATTGTAAGTGATCTTAAGTTTAGTTTTCAAATTCTACCCCAAATAGAGGGTGTTTTTCATCACAGAACTTGACTGTGTTCTGTTCTAAAAAGTGATGAAAATGTTCATGGTGCTTTGCCTGCTGCGTGAGAAGAGACAGATACACAGAACCAAGAAACGGAGTCGCTCAGGACTTTTCAAACAACGAGTCAAATCCCCCAGTTCCCGCATTCTTTATACCACGAGGTATCACTCTTCTATTAAAAGATTAATGGCTATTCTTAAAAAAAAAAAGATTTCGAACTTTCAAAGGTAAATAACTCCTTTATCAATACTATCAACCAGCCTCAATCTAAGCCTTTCGCCACCCCTCCCCCCCCCCCCCATCCGAAAATGTTGCTCACCTGCTTTAGACTCCCAGCTGAAACGCTCTGGGCAACACTGATTTAAGGAAACCAAGATGCCATATTTGCTCCCACATCACTTCGGGTTCAACATTTTTCTTCCTAATACCACAGGACTCATTCACCCCCTCCTCTCACATGACACACCAGGCTGCCAGGACTGTAGTTTATATTTGTTATTGCAATATCTTCAATTTGGATAATTATGTTGTAGAAACAGGTACTGCACTCCTATTAAGACCATAAAACTCTGTAAGAGAACATTTTTCCGGGTTTCCGTAACAGAATGTTTAAAGGGGAAGTTAACGTAAAGGTTGAATTTTCATATGTGAAAGAGGTACCAAATCTACACAGTGCAGTGAAACGTCCATTCAAATCGGATTGTATTTCCCTGGGTTTCAGTAATGAAGTCCCCAAATTTGTGATCCAAAGGGAACTTGAGAGCAGCAAAGGTTATATCACTTCAATCTTCGCATTGACAAGGAAGGTCTTGTTTCCTTGTGATTTTCAGACTAATGTGTTGACCTTGAAGTTGATACGTATAGGACCTCCCTCTGGAAAATGCTAAGTTTTTAAAGTTTTCATGTCACTTATGCAATTACATTTTGATAACATGGGAATTTTGAAAGGAAATATGGTCGTGAAGTTTAAAGAAACACAAAAGACTGGTTATTCATCTGATGATATGATGTCATATGTGCTTGCCTTGCCTCAAATTCGGTTTTAAAAAAAAATGTGACAACTTTTCCTGTTCATATGTTGAGAACAACACATCTGATTTGAATACAAATTTCATCGAACTGCTACCAATGTGTACCCCCTTTTCGGTGTATTAACATATCACCCCACCACCTACATGCAAATATGTCATTTCAACGCGTTTTAAAGCAAAATTGCCCTTTTTTCAAAGCTTGGTTTGATAAACGGACTCCCATGCACCCGTGACAAGTTACAAGGGATTTCAATAGTTTATCGCAGGCAACATATTCCTGGAATTAATAAATTCTAAATTACAGTTCAAGGCTACATGTGTATTTAAAAAGTAATGGAATATCACACACCAATGAGTTTTGGACAATCAAACGAAGTCTGATTGGTGCATGAAATTACTTGCTAGGGCGTATTTTTCAAAAGTCAATCAGATTTATTAAAAGAAATCAGTGCTGCGAGACGTCGGTAATAAATAGGCCTACAAGGTCTGAAAAGCTTTTTGCATTCAATTTAACTCCATTGTCAATGAAAATAAAATTGCTTTACTGTCTTGACAATGAATGTAAAATTGTGTTTCATCCCACCGACACCATATGCCACCGTATTTCTATGTACATGGACAAAGGGTGTGACGCGTACGTCCTATCCGTAGATTGTCACCACCGACTGAGGCAAAAAAGGCGCACCAAGATGGTCGCCGTGAAGCTATAATTTGTATGATTTGACAATGAATCTGCAATATTTTAAATACAAGTTAAACTTGAATGGCTAACAATATCATATTCCTGCAATACGTGTATTAATTTTGACCTTACCTTGTATTATTTCGAAAATATTTCAACTTTCTTGCAAAATCTGTCGATTTACTTGAGCAAGTCCACACTTTCACACAAAACGTTAGCAGACAGCCTTCTTGGTGCGCCTTTTTCTCACAAGTACGGTAGCGACAATCTACCGTGTAATATGTTCTGCCCATGGTATAGGAAGTCCGTGGAACTAGCCTATTTGCTCCAGTAGACTGTACTTTTGTACTATGGTACGGACCTATTGAAACCTACAAAACATTTCTATTGACAACGCGGGAAATAACCTAGGCGGAGTTGGAGAAATAGGTACGTTCAGAGGTACATTGGAATACAGGTCAACTAATCAAAAGGATTCGGAGGCTAGTAAGGCTCTTAATACGCCACCTAGTTTGAGTGCAGGCGCGTAGCCAGGATTGTGTAATGGAGGGGTGGGGGTGGCGTCATGGGGGAATTTGGGGGCTCGAAATGGGGGAAAAGCCTAAGGATAGAGAAAAAACGCTATTTTAGGGGTTTTTTGCATTGCAAATTGGGTCATGGGGGTTCTGACCCCCTCCCTTCCGTGGCTACGCCACTGTTTGAGTGAGCATGAGGACTGGGAAATGGCTCCCCAATTACGTCTCCGTCGGCTTAACTGAAAACCTCTTACTTATAAATAATCATAATACAACGCATGCTGCAAATCTTCAGATGCTTATTTGGATTTCAAATACTGCGGAGTGCTGGTTTTCTGAGACCAGATAATGTTTATCATTCCACTTGAAAATTCAAAAGTGGCAGACGGACTTTATTTTATTTTACCTTAAGGACGTTATTCGAGTCACACATAACTTTGCTTCATGATATAATAATGAGTCCATTGTGTTTAGAAAGAAAGGAGATTGCAACAGGAAATAGTTAACTGCCCCTTCTCCAAAGCTGTTAGCTATTCTAGCACATTTGTTTGTAATGCTTACACCTGATTATGAAAGAGCATTTAAAACAACCTGACCAGAAATGGTCGCAACCAAGACTTTGAAACAAAATTAAAAATCAATGAAACATCAACTAAAGAAAATAATCTCGTGGGGAAAAATACTACCGGTGCACAAATTACACTGAGAGTATAACATCTACCAGCCCTAATCAGTTGTCTGCATATGTTGGTGTTAGTTGCAATGGCGAACGTCCGCCTTTAAGGACATACATACTTCGACGACATTGTATGCATTTGGAGTTAACATTGCAGTTAGGGTCCTTTTTTGCCTTCTTTTTTGCCTTTTACTTTCTTTTCTTTAATTGTTTTGTAGTTGTTTTTTATCCTTTAACCTTTTCAACTTAACGTCCCGCTGTTTTTTGTTACTTCTTATGCCTTTTATGATTTTGCCTTTATTGCTCTTGTACATTCTTTGTATTTCTTACTCCTTTATCAGACATGTAATTTCCTTATTGGATTCAATAAAGTTTACTCTACTCTACTCTTAGCTAGACGTGATTAATTTTAACCCTTGCTACTCAGTTGCAGTGTCTTGGTCTGTAATGTTGTTGAGCTAAATGCAGATTTTCTTTTACAATTCATTTCTGAACCGGGAGTAACGAAAACCTTTTCATCTATTCACTGAAAAGTGTCAAATTTGTTTGTTTATGTCGTACCCCATTTACAAATTATCTTACACGTCCATTTGTACCTTTTCAGGTCCAACTGAAAATCCATATGACATCACAGAATGCACTACTACTGCCGTATCACTGGATTGGTCTACTCCATCTTGCGCCTGTCAAGAAATTGTCATTAACGTCGATAGCTATGACGCAAGTACAGATTGCGATTGGGAGTTCACAATGACCGCTCCACCTTCATCGCCAGCAATAAGTGTAGTTATTGACCCCGATGGTGCTTCCCACGCGGCAGATTTGCTGTCTGTGTTTTTTGACGGAGATGCAACAGCATTTTTCATGGGGAGTTATGATGACTGGTGTACGCCCACCAATCGAGCGCCCATACGAACTATGGGTGGTGCTACAAATGTAAGGGTCAATTTTGTCGGGTCTGCACCAGCTGGCGGGAATAGTTTTACTGTGCGAATCATATTTTTCGAAAACGGTAAGTGGACTACACAATATAAATATAGTTCTTTCTTAAGGACGTTGATTGTAAGAGCGTTCGGAAACACACAGATCAAACCAGATCAAGCATTTGGATTTTTATTTTCAATAATGTAAAGTGAAAACGGCTGTTTCAACTCTTGTAGAATGAAAATTATATACCTCGACCATTTGGATTTTTATTTTCAATAATGTAAAGTGAAAACGGCTGTTTCAACTCTTGTAGAATGAAAATTATATACCTCGACCAGTTTGAGAAAATAATTTAGAAAGAATTTCTTCAAAGATATATTTTAAGATCGGAAATTGATGTCTAGAAAAACTATGATTTTAAAGTACTGTTTTCGCTGAGTTAAAATACTTTTTTGGTACTTTGTAAAACATTTTTGGATATTTACAGAAAATAAAATGGGAAAAAACAAAAGTATATGTAAAAGTGCTTTAACCCATTTACCACACATGTTATGTATGCTTTTGTACTCTGTTTAAATATGTTTGCCACGGTATTAGAAATCGTGTACAATTACAGAAGAGTAATTTAGGGAATACAAGAAGAATACATAAAAAGTGCTGTCAGCTACAGCACTTTATGTTGATACTTCGGGTTTCTTGTTTATTTTATTTTCTGTAAACGTACAGAATGTTTTAAAGTGTATTTCTTCATTTTAATTATGTTATTGTACACAAATTTTGTAGTTTTAGAGACATTTTGTACAGTGTACAGTCACTGCGGCATTATACTTTGTTTCGTGGTACGCAAGGGTTACAACGCTCGCATATAGAAATCGAAACACGATTTAGTAGACAGAATTATTTCTTCAACAAGTTCCAGAGTAGTGACATAGGCTTAATGTTTGTTGTTTGGAATTTATGTGCCTGAAATGCTGTAAAATTAAATAGCGTTATAAAAAAACGAATAAAGAAATGATGATCGGTTAGAAGTATATATCCGTTAGAAGACAATTGGATCAAAAGATAATTGGATCAAAAGACAATTGGATCAAAAGACAATTGTATCAATTGTTTGGCTTAACTTGTATGGTAGTGAAAAGAGTTTATGGTTACCAAAATGATCTTGACGTATATTCACGTACTCGGTAGAATAGACGGAACCGAATAATAGTAAAGTGATAGTTTGATTTAGTCGGGTATATCCGCGTTCCATCATCTTATATAATCCAAGCTTACTACATGTGCCATGAATGGTTATACACTAAAATAACTTTTGATTCACTTCAATTCACTGTTTTTGAAGATAAAAACAAAAATTGGTTGTAACGATACAATTAAGACAATTTAACGCTGATGGACCCCACTAATGGCCTCCACCATTTGCTTTTCGAATTCCTCTGGACTGCTTGTGTCTCGTTTTGATGTGGTTGTTGTTATTAACACTGCTGTAAGAGGTTGCAGTGGCAATGGGGTAATTAATGACGCTTTACAGTGCTATTGGATGATGTTTTCTCACCTTTCAGTTTCCCTTTCCCGTTTTTTTATGATTTGGGTGTCTAGAAGATTTTTTAATTTTTAAGAAGAATAAAACGACAATTTGTCCAAATAAAATCCTCAAGCGGAGAAATTGGAACTTAAGGAAGCTGTTCTAATCTCCCAAAATCTTGGTCCCATATTTCCCTGTGGGTACTTATTGGCCATGAAAAGTTACATGGAAATCTTTTTTGATAAATAACGCATCTCGATGTAATAACCTTGAACTAACGTTTGTAAAGAGAACTCCTTTCTACACAAGTTAATAAACTTATTGAATCAATTAACAGCCTTCACCACAAACAGACATTTAAAATTCCAGTAGTTTAACATATTTTGAATATTAAAGACGAACTTCACGATTGACTGAATAAAGAGGCTATTATATAGAGCAATTGATGCTTTGACTCTGTTGAGCTTGGACAATATTTGATCTGAATAAAAACCGAATTGATTTAAAAAGAAATCCTTAACTGAAGGCGGTGCACAAAATTTTGTGTTAAAATCCCCGAAAATTCTTTTTTACAATTTGGAAATGACATTTTACAACGTATGCGAAATATCGCTGATGCAACTAAAAGAAGTCATCGGCTTACACTTATGTGGACAGGCTTAAAGAATCTTACAATGAATTTTATTGAAGGCATCATGGAGCATGGGCGAATTACTCTCGGATAAGCCTTTGCCCGCAGATGCCATCCACCTTTGAACCAATTATGCCTATCCTGAGATTTAATATTTCACACACAGAAATGCTTGAAAACTTCAGAGCTTGCGTGGGGATCGTCTCAATAGAACACCACCAAAGCACCGCATGGAATCCAACAGGGGCCTTTGGACGGGCCCCTCGACTTAATTTTCTACGGCAAATTATGCCTATCATGAGACTTTTAGTTAATTTTTAATCCACAATTGCAGCTTTTAGACAGTTCTGAGCTCCCTTGACTAAGACCGGAACTTTGAACTTAGAACCCACAGAGACCCTGTTTCTCACCTCTAAGCCCCACCTGCAAGAACTCGCGCTTCTGGTGAAAATTTTCCCGTAATATTTTGCTTAGTTTACTTTTAATTTGACCCCCGTTTTCACATTCGGAATCCTGTTACTGCTGCAATTTATTACACTAGAGCAAAGGGGCTGGAAAGAGGCAGAAAAGGATGGCACAGCGCATATGTATTCCCGCTTTCGAAAATAATCAAGGTGTGATTATGTAAGATGAACACCCTCAAACAGTGTTCAGTAAAATCAGGAAAAAAAAAATCATTCACTGTATTCAGAAACAGCTCGGATTCAAAAACAAACACTCCCCGGTAACATGTTTATGTCAAATTGCTATAGCCGAAGTGTCTTGACTTATAAGAAGTGGCACTGACCTTCATGTAGATAAACCAGTTACAGTCTTAATCGAAATGGATACATTTAGACATTGCTTCCTCCGAGGTACAATTTTCATAATGGTTTGACCAAGCATTCAAATTACTAACAACTGTTTGTGTTACAGCATTGAGAGTATCCAGTTAGTTCATGTTGTAAGAATAAGAATTCCCATAGATCAAACTTCCAAAAAACGAAATAAATCTAAGGTAATGTTTCCACATTACAAACACTCTCCGTGACTTTTTGAAAAGTGGAGGTATTTTTAACAAACTGAAAATATTGTATCCAATCTTTAAAGTGCGATATTTTCATTAAGGAGAAGGGTAGTGTTACAGCTTTTGGAGGAGATGGTTTGGAATATCTTCGTATTCTTACGAGGACCAAGTGAAAAGCCTACACATTACACTGTAGTATACTACTTACGATAGGTAAATTTGCAATATAATATAACAGCGGGGTTGCTGGTTCTTTATTAGCAATTGTAACATGTATCTAAAAGAGGATGAGTTCGCTGTTTGTTGTCTGGAATGCTGGCGAAGTGAATATTCATATTGAATCTTATTGGCTGGGGCACCCAGGGATGTGTTGAATGGGATGGAAAAGGTTGCAACCACTGAATCCCTATACGTGGACAGAGCATACAACACGGTACATTGTCGCTATCGTATGTGTGAGAAAAGGCGTTGCAAGATGGCTGTCTGCTATAATTTTGTGTGAAAGTTTGAACTTGCTCAAGAAAATCAACAGATTTTGCAAGAAAGTTGAAATATTTTCGAAATAATACAAGTTAAAAGAACGGCTTAAGGTCACAACAGGATTTAGTATGTTAGAGGGGTACGTATTCTGAGCAATTAAGTGAAATTTGCATTGAAATCCGATGTGTGGTTCCCAAGATATGAGGACGTAAAGTTTTCACATTTTCAACAAAAAGTAAACTTGAAGCGAGCACATATGAAATCACATCCCCACATTAAATGGGCAGTCTCTTGTTTTTCTTTAAGCTTTATACTGGTTTTTTCCTCAGCAATCCCATACTATTAAAATGTGATTGCATCAGTGGCATGAAAATTTTTCAAACGTTGAATCCCCCACGTGGAGGTCATGCTCCTATTAACTTCAAGGTTAACACAACAGTCTGATAAAACAAAGGGAAACAAAGCATTCCTTGTCAATCTGAAGAAGTGTTATAAGCTCTGCTGCCCTCAAACTCACTTTTGACCATAAATCTACTGATTTCATTCAGTGATATCTCAAAAAATACATGTCCGATTTGAATGGAGCTTTCACCACACTGTGTGGAATTTGTTCCTCTTTCACATATGAAAATTACATTTTTGTTTAAACTTCCCCTTAAAATGTCAAATACCCTACACGTATTGCAGGAACATAATATTGTTACCCATTCAAGTTCAACTTTTGTTTAAAAAATCACAGAGTCGTCGTCAAATCATACAAATTATAGCTTCGTGGAAGCCATCTTGGTGGCCTCTTTTTGCCCCAGACGGTGGCTACAATCTACGGGTAGGGCGTACGCGTTACATGCTCTGTCCATGTATATAGGAAGTCCGTGGTTGCAACCTACTGGTAGGCTATTAAGTTTTACGCTTTTCGTAACTGAACAGAATTTGGTAGAATGATTAATTCGAGTGTATTCAATTTATCTTCATCGTTCGATTATGGAACGCTTTCATAGTTTGAGCAGGTAAATTTAATTTATGTTTTGTTTTCTAATTTAATACTGATTTTTTATGCCAACAAATCATTTTCCCTTTTACGTATTTCTTAGATGTGTGCGGTACGGTTGAATCCCCTCACACGATAGCGTTAGATGCGTCTTGCCCAGTTGCGGCACTGTCTACTTTGAACTTTCCAACCAAGTACGATATAACAACGTGCTACACGAAAGTACAAAGCCCTGAAGGAACGGAGGTACTAATTGACTACAAGCAGTTCAACGCTTTTTTTAAACAGGATCCACTGTTCATATTTGATGAAAATTCATCTACGTCAGTGCTACTTCGATCCCACCTTTTCTTTGCACTATCTAAAACATCAGCAAACACTGAAGAATTTGGTACAGCACGTAATAACCTTCAGCTTGTATTCGACCCCCGCCCAAATACAGCGCAAAACAGGGAAGGTATCCTTATGGTCTTGAAATATCAAGGTAAGTAACAAGAATCTCCGATACCTCAATTTTTTAAGGATTCTCTCAAAGTCAATTGGGAATTTCTAGTACCCATTCAACTGTTTGAAAAATACATTCTATGTATTACTACTTTTTTTTTGAGGGGGGTATTTTCGATAACATGAAAACCTTCGCACCCTTAATGACCAGTACTTGTTCACAAGTATTGGTACGTGTGAAGACAATTTCACTGACGTCATTTGACGGCACGCGTCTATTTTATCAACACGCGCAGTAAGGGTACTTGCAACACCCGCAGTATATTCCACAGTAGTTTCTATGGGAATACCGTGTTCATTTCTGTAAAT
This sequence comes from Holothuria scabra, assembly GCA_037179385.1. Taxonomy (NCBI): domain Eukaryota; kingdom Metazoa; phylum Echinodermata; class Holothuroidea; order Aspidochirotida; family Holothuriidae; genus Holothuria; species Holothuria scabra. The sequence goes on along the minus strand of CM074195.1, from coordinate 9,010,050 downwards.
AAGTTTGGGTGTTTTGTCCTTCATCCCTGGGCAAACCCATTGCGTGACGTAACAAGGAGCTTGAGTACCACTAGCTAATGTACTCAATAATTTTCGAAAGGAGACTGCCATACAGTTCAAACTCGGTTTATAGGATTTCATACAAAAAGGACCACAATGCTTCAGTGGAGGTCAAACGTTGAACATTCATTTCGTGTCGGATATGAGGTGGTTAAAGTTTGACTATTTGTCATTAGTTTGTGAAAATAAAAATGGGAGGATGAGCTTTATATGCCGTTTGATAAATTTCAAGATTCAGCCGAATGGATTACTATAAAGAGAATCTGAAGATAACCTCACATAGTATCAAGCATTGTGACCACAATAGTCATTTGAAATCTACCAAAGTGTTTTGTACCTTATTTGTGACACGATCGAATTATGAGAGCTGTATCGAAATACCTCTGGAAATAATGTTTGCTTTCGGCCGTTATTATTTGCCGTTTGACTGTGGTTCGATCTGAATTTTTAAAATTGTGATCATTCGTTTCAAGTTGAACACAAAACTGCAGTGCAAACCAGCTAACAAAGGAATTCAACTTTTATCTTTGCGCTGAAACAAAAACTAGTCAGGAAGGTTCCTCTACTGACTAATTTGACTGACTACAATTTATATTGTCGGTTGGATGAGGCAGTGATCACACACTTTTAACTTGAAAAGTCGGAACCACACAAACTAATCGACTGACTAGTTTGTGAACAACATCGAACTGATCTACTAACTCGTTTGTGACCATCGACCAAACAACCGACTAATTTATACTCTAGTTAGTCAAATTAGTCAGTAGGGGCACCATTCTAAGTTTTTGTTTTCAGTGTTGGCATGCATTTGGGATTGAAAGCTTGACTAATTATGATATGCCAAGGGGAAGTGGTCTATAACACCATTGTGGATTCATCGACATCAATCCAATATGTCCTTTGAGACTAATTGTAGCTTACATTTTAACAGACTAAAATTTACCGAGGTTATTTTTGAAACATGATGTTCTTTTCAATACAGCTTTTGACCTCAAATGACCCCACAAAAGCTTATATAGACCTCGACCAAAATCGATGCAATTCTTCAAATTTTTAAAATCAACTGATCAAAAAATGATATATATATATATATACATATATATATATATATATATATATATATATATATATATATATATATATATATATATATATATATATATATATATATATATATATATATATATATATATATATATATATATATATATATATATATATATATATATATATATATATATATATATAACTTAAAGAGCATATATCTATATATATATATGCTCTTTAAGTTTACAAAATTTTTAGTCAACGCGTTTGTACGATTACCATTCATATAGCTTATGATTCAGGTGAATCAATGCCACCGAGTAGCTTCTGCAATGACCAAGGAACACCCATAAAGGAATGTTCTTGCCCAAACGAGCCTGGCCAGCCGACATGTGACGCAGGAACCACAGGTAATAAACCAGTCTTTTTCTGTTTTTGATGAGGAAGACATCTCTTTGAAATTCTGTTAATTTGCGAGAGGTACCATGTATTTACTTCTATCAGACTCTCAAAGCAACGGCGTGCTTAGTTTTCCCCTCTTGAAATATTGTGTTAATATGGTTTTGAGTTCTTTTATGTATGTAATGTTTTTTTTCATGGGACATATGCTCATTTATTTTTATTCATTCCTTGCCTGTAGTTGTTATCTCTATATGATCTTATAATTCCCCAGTGCCGTGCATGGCGACATACGTCCGATACGAAGTTCATTTATCATGGATGATAAGAGCTTTTGCAATTGTGCTGGGGTGCAAGTTCCAGTGTAAATGTTTTGCTGAAAACCTAGGATTCTAAGAGTGTGTGCTTTTTCAAGGGACCGTGTCCTTGGATGATGTAAAACATAAAATTTTCGTGGTCATGAAAGAAAATAATTTAGCACACCATTTCAAAAGGTAATATTGTGGTGCGAACTTGAGTTAAACTCTTTTTTTCAGATCTAAATGACCTTGTTGGACTTCCGCAAGAAGTCTGTAATCCCAACGGCGGCGCATCTGGTTTTCGAGTGGATCTTGATTTTACCGCCGCTGGTTCTGTTGTCTACCTTGCGACCACCGGGTTTACTGACATGATGACAAATCCTACAAGTATAACTTGCAGATGGAGGATCGTAGGCCCAGTTGGTTCCACTCTTCTCTTTCAACTTATTGATTTTGGCGATGGAGCAGATGATGTCTTTTCGTTATATGTTGATGGGTTAGGTGTTTTTTTACGTTATTCTGGATGCCAACCGGATTATGACCTGCCAATAAGCATCGATGGAGAGCAAACTTTTATAGACATAAGAAATCCAGTTCCCTTACCTCTTAATCGAGCGACTGCATTCTTAAGCTTTGGCACCACTAGCTATGGTATTTCCTTTGCTCTTCGTGCAGTGGATACGAGTAAGTTTAAACAGTCCCATACTTATCGAAATCAAACAACTCTGAATAAAAAATTGTCTGAGGTTTGTTGTTAGTGATCTGGAAGGAAATGAAAATGTTTTTAATAAAATTATTACCCACGTAATTCTTTCAAAACTTTTTATGTCCCAAAGGAGCAAACCATTATTAAAAAATGTTTCCCCAGAGAATATGAGGGCAGGCAGTAATTTTCGATAGCTTTTTAAATACACTATAGCGTATGTAAAGATTATTGCATTTTCAGATTACGTCAGCAAAAAATCATTGATCTATTCTCCGTAAATGCAATGTTTGAAATTATGAATAAGATAGGCAGCAAAGTTCCCCAAAAGGGGCCGGGACAACTCGACACCTGAAAAAATTTATCATGACTTAATCACAAAGTGTCCATTCTTCATGATGTCGTCCCTTCAAATGACCTGCAATGTACTGAAGATATAACTTATTACTTTTCAGGTTGCCAGCCCAAATGTATTAACGGAGGAGAGTGCATCGATTTGTGCGACTGCAATGTGGGCTACCTTCCCCCGAGATGCCTTGGTGAGAAATATAAGTGAAAAGTTAGAATATAATGGATTTCGACGGAGTGAATGCCGAAGCATAATTCTAGATCTGTAATACTAAAGAAACCTTTTTCACTGAAGTCACCTGATGTTATTTTTAGGCGAATAATGTAACACTCTGCAAAAAACACGAGTCATTTTGGAGATGCTACAGAAGATGTTACAGAAAGATATCCGAATCCGATCGAGTCGAAAATCAACTGCATGCATTAGCCTATGCTAGTGCAGTTGCACCGATACTTTATTACCCGCATTTAACCTTTCGCACTTTTTTGTTTCGTACATAAGGTTTATAGAAGGCTATATTCGAAAAAGTTAGATGCCATTTCTTCAATGCCTTTCTTTTCAATGAACCCTTGATTTCTCGTTAGTTGTCACAATCTTCTGTAACGGCGTTTCACACACTCATGGCAACTTCATGAATCGACTTAATTCATAAAGCATATCGCATAAAAATATCAAATTTTTGAGATTAAATCTACTGTTTTATATTTTATGCATACAGAGGTATCCATTGATATTGTGGTTGTTGGTCCAACTACTGTCGCAGAAGGTTCTTTCATGATATTAGAATGTAGAGCAAATGGCCCCTTACAAATCACGACGATTATTGGTGAGATTAACTGAACTTTTTCATTAAAATATAGTCTGTAGACATATAATGAACTTTCATAATGATAACTATGGAATATAGCTATGACATCAAAAGCGTTCATATTATTAACAAAAGAAGTTAAAAAATCTACAACAATATGGCCAATCTCTTATTTTCCTTAGTTCATCTGTTCACGCTCCATAAATTATACATTAAAATTATTATCAAAGTTTTTAAAGTAATTCTAACACAAGATTTTTGTTCAGAAGGAACCAGCGACATACTGTACGACTTTCATGTGGTTGCCACTATCATGGCACCTGGCATAATCCTTGATCGCCTAGTAGAAAGAATTGATTCAAGAAATTTTGCCGGCTCCATATTGAATATTAGCATTTGCTTCTGAGGATAGCATTTCGAAATGGAACCTGCTGCCATTGTGCATGATGCTCTGCATGAGCAATCTCGTAGGAAAACAACTCACAGTCCCATCACCGGTGGTAAGTCAAAGTGTAAACCCCTATCTACCTAACCTGATAAAATGTTTGCCATTCAATCCTTCCAGGAGCATAATTTGTTATTTGCCTCTACACTGCCTTTGTGAGGTATTTAGAACGAGTGTGATTAAACAGAAGAACGTAAATATAGGTTTACGGTTATTGTCCGTTTGCCAATTCATATGCTTAGCAATCACGCACGACGGAAGTATGTTTCATTTGTAAATGAGTCTTTGATATCATGAGACCGAGAAAGAGCTTAGATCAGCTGTGGTCATATATCAAATACTGTATATTATGTTATACATCATTATATTTATTCAAGGAATACCTTTTACACACATATAGTATCATAATGTGGGTGATCACCTTCTCAAAAGCCGCTTTAATCTTTTCAAGTTGTCCTTTGTTCATATGTGTCTAAATGTACGGTTATTACCATAGATACACTTTTGTATTCACAGATTTCGAAGTAAGCGCCAGCAGTACAGCGATTGAAGGGTTTGACTTTGATTTCATCGACGAGCGTCCCTGTCTAATTCCTGCTGGTCAGTCTACGGGCACTGTCAGCATCCTGGTCATTGATGATGATCATGGTGATAATGGGGAAACGGCCCAATTTGACGTAACTAATGTCATCGGGGATGTAACATCGATTTCGGTTGTCACACCATCCAGCATAACATTTACATTATCAGACGATGATAGTAAGTTCTGGATTAGTGAAGTTGTTCACAGTTAAGTTTAACACCATTGGATTGCGAGAAACTAAAATTAAACTCATTAACCCTTTACCGTTGTTTGGGTCCTTTTGGACCCATACGGAGAGCGCGGCTGTCACCCATCTTTACGCGGAGCTCGAAACTGCGAGTAGCTACCCGAAAATTCGGCCACAACAACGAGAGGGACAATAGTTTAAGGTCACGTGGTCAATAACCTACGGAAGCTGATGCGGGGCGTGCTACGTCCGCTTTTCCGCCCACCCCCGAGGCGCGCAAATATGCCCCGATTGTAGCACAACGGTAAAGGGTTAATGTGCTATGTACTGCAATAATACCATGGATCACTTTCGTTTTGATCTGGGTCTCTACTTGCTTCATCTCCTAACCATTATGAAATGCTGTCTTCAGTCACGTGGGTACTTAGTGAACCAATAGCTTAATTAATACTCAAACCCCCACACATGTCACCTCTAATACTATACATGTTTGCCGTACATATTTATCTATTCTGACTGAGCACGTTCATTTACATAACATTATATCATGAGACCGTTTGCTGAAAAGGAATTTTCTCCAGAAATTTCCCACTTAACATTCTTATACGGGTCCCTAGGGGCCCATATAAGCTGACATATAGAAGACATTACTTCACTTCTAAGATTAACAAGAGACACCATGGGTTAACTCATACGACCCATACGGCCATATGTGTAGTTCTGTGCCTAGGTACAAAAACGGAAAAAATGCCGTGGTCTGCTCGACTTGAACCAATTGATTGAAAACTGGACCTTAAAGTTCAATCTAACCTAACCTTACCTGTGACTATGTAAGCATTGGATGTTTGATTAAAATCTACCTAAAATTTCACATAAAGTGCAATGTATTCTACATGAAGCCATTATATCTCTATGGTCATACAACTTAAAATGTATAAAGAATTGAAAAAGTAGTAAAAACAAAAAACGAAGAACGTCCACAGTTAACTCAACTTCTCTACTCAACCCACACAGCAAAAGGTCTTGGTGCAAAAGTTACACATGCCATTGGCTTGGCGATAAAAGTGGAACCTACCGCTTTTGTGCTTGGTGCTCAGCATAGGCAATGTATTAGGGAAAACAACCCAGTGAACCACAACTGGAAAAAGGCTGTGGTCGGACTGACTTAAAACTCTATCAGTTAGAATGTAATCGTTAAACATAATCCTATTAACTACAATTACTAACAATTGAATTAATTTAATCCTAGTAGTCTATCCTTGAAACCATCAGCATTAATAGTAGGGAAAACAAGCTAATGATCCACAGCTAGAAAAAAATCCGGTCAGGCTCAAATCAATTGGTCAGAAACTCAAACCAACGAAATAAAAAAGATCAAAGTGATGGTATCCTTTTTGTTTTGTTTTTGTCAGGTACCAGCATTCTTCCTGTAGTTGATATCGACTTTAAATCACCGAAGCTATTCATCACTGAGGGAGGAATGCCAACGTCGACTGCAACTTTAACGTTAGTATTCACTCGGAATGGCGAACCAGCTCCAATTGAAGAAAGCGGATCCATCGGTAAGCAATTCGGGACATAACCGCTTTCAGGGAAAATGAGTTTGCCCCAGATCGGGGGTAAATGTGCCTGTTTGAACGGTATGAATATTCATAAGCACTTAGTTTTTACCTCTACACATTCCGATTTTCTTACTTAACAAGGATTAATTAAAGGTGAGAAAATAGGTAACAACCTTCAACAACGCAATTACAAACAAAAGTGCTACAACGGTCCACTTTAACACCTTAAGCTTGAAGTGGAAAAAAGGGCAAAAACCGTGAGACCGTAAGCACAAATTTTCGATATCTCGACATCGGCGCGGTGAACATGTTGAATTGCCCTGCCTATAAAAACCCTGTCCACACCTTTTTGCTTCAGTGAACGAAGGTCAACAAAAACCAGATAAGAAATTGCCCTACTGCTTGCCTTTCACACCTTGCAAACAGTGGCACATCTGGCTGGTATTATTCAGCCTTTGTTCACATCTTCCTCTAGCTGCCTCTTATCAAGCTTGTGGTTTCTTGGAGCTTGCTTGAATGAGTTAAGCAGGAAGTCGGGTAAAAATTTGATTACCCCACCAAACTTCCCTTTTGGTGGGGACTCGGGTGAAATAACTAATAGGGTAAGAAATTTCTCATGAACAACCAAAGATGAAAACGTTATCACTGTATCAACAAAGATTTGAGATATGCCCGAATTTCTCTAGCCGAAAAACGATAACAATTGCAAGGAAATTACATCTCCGTTGAATTTGGATCGCAATGCATCGTGGGAGATATTTAAAAAAGGTGCCACCCATAGCAAAATATGCCCCCGATAGGGTGACAATTGACTGCCCGAATGCGGTTATCATCCGAACTGGTAAGCGTCTTTTATGCGTATGTTCTAATCCTGTGGTTTGCAATCATTTCAACCATATGGGGCAGTACATTATAAAGAGCAGTTACTTTAATTCTAAGCTCCAAGTGAGAAACTTTCAGCTCTTGAAAATGGTACCCTTTTTTAAGTCAAGGGTGAAATGAACGTAGTTCTTAAACAAAAGACAAATTAATCAATTTTCAAATAATATTTCCGACAAAAATTTTAATGATTATGATTGCCAAGGCTGACCGTCTCTCCTACCACTTCTATAAAAACTTCAATCCTACTTGTGTCTAAATAAGACTAATTTGTTAGAAACTGTGTCGTGCAAACCCATCTTACTTCGCTAACTCACTAGTTTTCTCTAGGTTTCCAATTATATACCACTAGATTGAACATTAGGGGGAAATTTGTATATCTTGATACTTTTAGGCGAAATGAAAAACAATAAAATACATAACTATGTATTTCGCCTTCAAGGAAAAACATAAACATGTACGTAAATTCAATAGTCCATTAGTTGTACCTGTTAGCAGATAGGCGTCCGTAATTTGGTCACCATTGAAGTAATCAGGTATATTACGTATCCCCATATGTATTTTACTATACACTTAAGTATTCCCATTAAAACAGTGTGGCACCAGTTAGGTTTTGGACCACAGCAATTTCTTGCAATTACACACACACACACATATATATATATATATATATATATATATATATATATATATATATATATATATATATAAATCAAATTGGTAAAGCTGGAAAATTTGGCTTAGGTGAAAAAACGATGTTGACTCCACCGGGATTCGAACTCGGGACCTCCCGCTTTTTAGTGCGGACGCTCTAACCACTGAGCCATGAAGCCAAGTTGGTTTGGCCTTTGTTCAAATGACAGATGAAGCAACTCGCAATTCACCTCCTGAGCAGGCGCCTAATTTTTTGGAACAGCACTAGTTCTCGTTTGACGCAAACCCAACCAAAGATCAAAGTTGATGCTATCCAGCTGAACACAATTGCTTATTCGCCAGCGGATCTCCGAAGAGATACAGAAACCTGTGAAAGCAGAGATGAAGTGAAAATAAACGCTGACGACAACTGCGTGGAATATATAAATCAAATTGGTAAAGCTGGAAAATTTGGCTGAGGTGAAAAAACGATGTTGACTCCACCGGGATTCGAACTCGGGACCTCCCGCTTTCTAGTGCGGACGCTCTAACCACTGAGCCATGAAGCCAAGTTGGTTTGGCCTTTGTTCAAATGACAGATGAAGCAACTCGCAATTCACCTCCTGAGCAGGCGCCTAATTTTTGGAACAGCACTAGTTCTCGTTTGACGCAAACCCAACCAAAGATCAAAGTTGATGCTATCCAGCTGAACACAATTGCTTATTCGCCAGCGGATCTCCGAAGAGATACAGAAACCTGTGAAAGCAGAGATGAAGTGAAAATAAACGCTGACGACAACTGCGTGGAATATATAAATCAAATTAATCAAATATATATATATATATATATATATATATATATATATATATATATATATATATATATATATATATATATATATATATATATATATATATATATATATGTTTATATGTGTGTGTGGTGGGGTGTGTGTGTGACGTTTTTGCTTTTACACACGATACCTCAAGAAGGGTAATAGTTACTAGTTCAATATTTGTTTTGTGTGTTGATCGTATCCAGTTTACGAGCCCTACTGCGTCTGGTGGAGGTCAAAGGCCATTTGGGGTCAGGAGAGTCCAAGAGTTCAAAATTTTGTGAACACGATATCCAGTGTTTCCGGCAGAGGGAGGAAAGGGGATTTGTCCCCCCTTTCCGTAAGAAGGTTTGTTAAATCCTCCTTTTCATTCCAAAAAAAATGAAAAATTCTTAATTAAAAAAGAGGATACTTTTGCAGCAATGGTTGAACTTACACAAACATATGGCATTTAAAACCCTTCAAATTGCACTTAACAGGATACTTGACCATTTGACCCTGTATCTTTCACTTGGCCTGTCACGGTGCATTTTCCATACTAAGTAGATGGACCCCATTGATGCCGGTGGAGGTCAAAAGTCATTTGGGATCATCAGAGGTCAAATGGTAAACACCCTTGAAATTGCTTGCAAAACAATATATCCCAAGTTGGATAACTGTGGGGGATACTAAGCATGTACATAGCTCATATTTAGTAGATGAACGCAATCTATTTTAGTGGAAGGTAAAGGTCTTTTCTCGTTCCCAGAGGTCAGAGAGTTAAACCCTCATAAACAGGATACCTCAAGATGTCTCACAGTGCTTGATCTTGTACCTGGCATGTACATTATCCATATTTAGTAGGTAGGGAAACGTTGTTAATTTTGGTGTAGTTCAAAGTTCACCATGTCTCAAGAGAAATCTTAAGGTTTAAAACCTTCCAAACATGATATCTTAAGGAATGAAGCAGTGAGGATCTCATACTTAGCAAGTGCATTGTCAATATTTCAAAGATGAATCCTGTAGGTTTGGTGGAGTCATCAGAGGTCAAAACTCAGACCTTGCGAAAACGATATATTAATGAGGGTAACCTACTGTAATGGATCTCATACATGTTTCGGAATTTGCATTAACCATATTGAGAAGGCAATCACTATTCTTTCTGGTCATTAAATAAACACTGCCAATTTGAAAAAGAAAAACTTGCATTCTAGCGGCAAGGAATCGGTGAGCCTCTTAGCTTCCTGGTTATTAATAATAACTGGCGTTAACTTTTTTCAGACATTGTCTTAATGCAGCAAACAGCCACCGCTTCAGATTACAGTTGGGCCGGTACGCCTATCTCCTACACTGCGAGTATTAATGGAGTTGCAACTTTGGAACAAACGTTCGAAATAGAAATCACATCTGATCAGCAGGAAGAACCAATCGAATATTTCTTGGTGACTTTATCATCTATTTCTTCTTCAACTGGTGCAGCACAGCTAGGAAGTACACTTCAGACTGTATCGGTCTTTATTATTGATGATGGTAAGCATTTTGCTAAATGTAGATGAGATTGGTTTGGGGGTCACGGATTACGGTAAATTTGGGGATCTACACGATGCAAATCTATTTTGACACGTCTCTGACGCTTACCTGTTTTAAAGATATTTTAACAACGCCAAATGTCGTTGCACCAACTAAATTTAAACTTAGCTTGATTACTGTGATAATGACAAAAGTCATTTGAGGTCACAAAGATAAAAACTTTGAATTCATTGTGAACATCAAGTTCCAGAATCGACACCTTTCACATGGGATAGTCCTTTGAAGTATTCAAACCGTGATGAATTTATAATAGTGCCCAGTAATCCTCTGATTTTTCCTATCATTGAGCAGAAAGATTGTTCGTTTCAGTTAACAGAACAATTGTTTTACTTACCTCTGCTATGCTGAGGCTGGGGGCCACCAGCTTTTTGGTAAATAGTACCAATCGAGGGTTCCCTGCTTAAGTGCATAATTCGCCGGGTATGCAGTTAACAGATTTCTTTAAGTAACAGTCTCTCTAATGATTAGTTTAAACTTGAGAAATGGAATGTGATATTGCTTTTTAGAGGAAAACGGTTCCTTTTTGGGATAGAAAAAGCGCTGAAACAGTAGATAAACGAGCTGATCTTTCAGAACAATAAATTTCATGACTTTTTCACTTATCAGTATGGGTGCTTTTTAAAAGGAACATAGCGAGATACAGTAATTTCTAGTATAAGGGGAGAACGTAATTTCGTTGACTTCCTCGTTCTTCAGATCAGGAAGATTTCATTATTGTCGTGGATAAACCTTACTTTGCCAACAAGAATTCCAACGAACCGCTCCGATTGTTTGCTTTCACAAACCAAAACTCACCTCTTCCATCGCTTGATTGGACGAAGAATTTCTTTGACGGGGAGCCAGTCTGCACTCAGAGTAGACTTAATATCGATGGCCAAATATGCGGATATGAACTGACAATTTTGGAAACCAATAAGTTCCCCGCACGAAGACTTGGTTACTATTCTATGTGTTACAACTTTGAGGGAGAAAGTCAGTCTATAGGGACGTCTGTTGTTTTACAAAGTGGTACGATCCTCTTTCTTTTTTCCGAAATACCCTAGTAGGTAATGGCATACTGGGCTAACCATGAGTCGATCATTTAACAAACTTCCTAACCATAAAAATATAAAACAATCTATAAAAATCAATGAAACTTGAAAGTAGTATTTTATAATATGTCTTCCTTCTTGTGGAATGTTTTGATTTTGCTTGGACTGAGTAATCTGTCAAAAATGTAGTATAAGTAGCGATGCTTAAGAAGTAATCATGAGCCAACCATTTAACAAAAGAAACAAATAAAAGCCCATAGATTAGCACATTTAAGGCATTTTTTTTTATTATTTAAGTAATGATACAAAGTTATCTTTTTTCTATCAGAATTCTTATTTAGAACTTCATCAAAGACAATCTCATTATCATTTTTTGTAAATTTTGCAATATTTCTGGTTCATACCTTTGCCGAAACTTGAAAATCTGGCCATGACAAACACTTTGGCTTTAAATATCAGAAATATGATGACAAATAATTGGTCTTGATGTTGTTGGAAAATATGCAACGCAGGTTATTCTACCATTGCAATTCATCGCACTTACATGCTGCACTAGCGTTCAGAAGGCAGTCTCATGATAGTGATCAACTTTTGATAACTTACTATATAGGACGTTCCGAATTTGATATTCAAATCATGTGTCTGTAAGTCTGATACTCTAACTACCTGGCCATGCAGTCAAATCATAAGTATAACTGATCTACTAATGTTCCAGTCAACGTACTCGTGACCAAAGTTATACTCAAATAAATATGCTGGCAATTTACCTAGAATAGTTCTTAAAGTTTCCTCATATACAAAACCTTCATTAAACGGCAAAATATTAATACCTCTCAACATATAGTTTATTGGGACATTGAAAAACCCAACAGTTATGAAAAAGAATGGCATCGTGCTAAATTAAGCTGTGCATTCGAATCAACTATTCAGGTTCCATTTTGCAGATTGTTATTCGCTAAACAGTCATCACACAATAACAGTCTATCCAGATCCATCGAACCCCTCTCTTCTCAATAAGGAATTACAACTCATCATTAAGAGAAAAGACAACTGCGGACCGTGTTCAAAGCTGATATGGAAGAAAAACGGGAAACTGATCCCTAACAGGGGATCCCGGTATACGACATCCTCAGTGAAAGATGCCAGGGGTGTTTTTCAAGTTTTCCGGCCATATCGTGCTAAAAGTGGTTGGTTCTCTATGGTTGAAGTGATTGTCTCGGGTAAGGCAATATTCATTATTTAAACGCAAACAAATATTCAAATATCAAAAACGTTCCGGCGACGTTCTTCTTTGTTCGTGAGGTGAAACATATGTAACTTAGTAACTTCATTTAATTTCCAATGGTGGCTTTTGAGACAAATGATGGTTAGTGTTATTCTTGTTTTTATCAGAATAAACATATTTGTTTGTTTTGTTTGTTTGTTTTTTTTTTTTTTGACCTCCCAACGTACTGTTTCATGGTTCTGAGTGTGATTAAGTAGTTTATGCCTATCTAATGTCTTGTAAGATATCCTTCTTCTTACAATATGCTTTGCCAGAGGAGAATATTTTGCAAAATCATAAAGACAATTTCATTCAAAAATTAACCAGGCGTAAGTCATCTACTGTCATGTCTTGACATGACGACACGTCATTTACATGAGGTTGACTTTCAAAGTACCCCACCTCTTAAAAAAAACATCTGCCTACATATTTTAATACAAAATGTAATGTGTAAGGCACTTACCCCATCGAGTGCGTAGCTGCTCTTCTGTGACGTCACATGACGTCAAATGACGTCAAAGAATATTTCTTCATATTAAGTATGCGGTTGTTCAGTTATTTTGCATCTCAATGACTGGATGTTTTTTAAGAATATGTAAAGGTGCAGCAAAACAAAAATAATAATTAGCAAGGCTTGATTAGGTAAAACCAAGCCATCGCTGACAGTGTCCAAACATGTTGATAAAACGCTAACAAGGCATTGAAAAACTTCGAACGTGTTTAAATCGGACACCCAGAAACACAGCAAGACTAGTGTGTAGAAGTATTTCTGACGGAATGAAAAATTCAACGATTTTCGGGAAATTGACATACTGACGTTACACCAAGTAAAATTAAAACATGTGAATTTGAAAATTATTAACAAAACAGGTATAGTGGTTGGTTCTAAGTTCGAACAGGTTCTTAATTCGTACACGTCATTTAAATGGAATATTTATTCACTGATCGATGCAAAATAATTGTCAGTTTTACCATACCATGTGGGGCCATAATTATTTCTTAATGGTGTCTTAAGTAATTGAAGAAAATACTGTCTTATGACTGATATATGAATGATTTTGATTAGGTGTTCGAATTTAGAACATGTTCGAACTTTGAACCAACCATTATACTTATTGTTTTACGCATTTCATCCACAGGAGTCTTGTGACGTATCTAACCTTTTTGTTAGATTAATTCTTGAATAAAAGTTTGCATTTCTTAAAAAAAAAATTTCGTAACATTCCAATTATTTGTTAACAATAACGTATTGCAAGTGAAAAAGAAACTTGTCCAAGAAAGCATAATTTACAAAAAGGGGCACTTGAATTTACATAAGGTTGTTGTATTTTAAACAGAATCAAATCATACGGCCCTCAAAATACCTTTTTAAATTCCTTAATGCTGAATTTTTGGGCTGATGCGCACTATTAAGCAAGAAATTTTCTAAGTAACTGACGATATCGGCAAACCTTAACCTGATCCACAACCCTTACAAAGAATTCAATCAAGACAAAACAACATCAATAGCAAAACACAAAATTCCTTGATTAATGTTGCGCATCAAACAGAATAGTTAATTTATCCCCTTACACTGCCCGTAAGTGGTTCTTAAGTAATTTAACCTTTGTTCAGCCTAAAATTGGTGTATTTTTTCAAAGGAAATTTTTATACTTATTTTTTCCTTTACCTCAGAATGCCCAAGAGGAATGTTCGAAGATAGCAATGGGGACTGTACTCAGACATGTCCCACCTGTTACAACGGGGGCGTCTGTGAATTAAATGGAATATGTAAATGTCCACCGTGTTTTTTTGGAGCTAATTGCCAACATTGTAAGTAAGCTGTTCTCTACTTGTGAAAGAGTCAAAATTGGCTTCCATTTTTGGAAATTAGAAGATAGCAATACAATGTCCTACATAAAACATCGTTCAACAAAGTCTTGTCAAAAAACATCACATAGGCCTACACTCTTAAAAAGACTGACATTTCAATAGACAGAGGAGTGGAAGTTAAGAGTCCGCTTTAAAAGGTTGGAACTTCACTCAAAGACAAGTGAAATTCACTCAAAAAGACCAAAATATTACTCTTAGTGGGGTGCCTGAAGGAAAAACTCTTTCAAAAGAGTGATACACGCAAGCAATCGTTAAAGAGCGAATTTTAACTCTTCTTGGAGTACATTTTTCTAATCTCGGAGTGAATAAACACTCTGACGGAGTGAATTTACATTTTTCACTCTATTTAAGAGTTATTTAGTTCATTTCTTAGGTTTTCAGAGTGCAAACGTTCTTCAGCTGAGGAGGTGCCGTAAATTGATGTACCGTGCACGCTAGAACACTTACATATAGGCAATGCTTTACAGTATCATTGCGTATGCTCTTTCGAGTGGCCAGTAAGAAACCCCAAAAGGAATGTACAAATACCGCACTCTCAAAGCATATGAATGAACTTGCTCACTCTCTTAAAGAGTCAAAAGTGAAAATTCGCTTCATTAGAACAATGATCACTTTATTAAAAAGAAAGCGATCTTTCTAGGTCCTATATTAAGAATGAAGGCTTGCTCTTTTTGAATGAAATTCATTCTTCGTAGAATTAATTCAGTTTTTACTCCTTTAGAGAGTGAACAGGTGCACTCATTTCATTTTTATAGTATAATTTTTCGACTTCATGTTTCAAAATTGCACATGTGACAAGTAGTAAGGAGAAAGAGAGAGGTAATAAGTTTTAATGATCTGTTTCCTCATTAAAGATCAATGCGAAGAAGGATCATTTGGAACTAATAAACGCATTAAATGTGAGCAGTTGCACCCGTCTTATACTAGCAAGAAAGACTGCAAGGGCCTGCTGTTCTGTTATGGAGGACTGTACGGGTGCAGATGCGGCTGTGGCTGGCATGGCCCCAACTGTGATAAAGGTACATTCCAACTATGGCAATTAAATTGAATTATTTACTTCATTGATGGGGTTACGACTGAAAAACATGCGTTTCGTGGATCAATTTGTCATGCTGAACTTATTTCCAGAACAATGAAAATCATTCTTGCCAATTTGATGAGTGACAAAAGCTCTTAAACCGGGGAAAAATTCTAAAATGCAACATGATAAGCTCAGGTAGCAACAACTCCCCGATAAGATACAAAATTGCACACATAGTAAGACCGAGAAAGGGTAAATTAATTTAAAGACATCTTCAGGTGGCTTTTCATTACGGCCTTTCAGGAAATACAAGAATTTACCCGCCCAAGTCCTCCAAAGCATGTCTCTACACCTTTCCTTAACTTTAGATATTTCAATTTCAGAATTTGTTCCTTTTGTTTTAAAAATACCTCCATTTTTCAACAAAGGCTTAAAGAGTTATGTATAATGTGGATATATTTTGTCACTTTCCTTTAGTTTTCCATTCTAACCAAATGTCCTGTCTGTCCTTGAAATTTGATACTAGTGGAATGGTTTATTTCTTTTTCTGTGGACCTTAAATTACCCTAAACCATAAGCGGAGCTAGGCAAATTATAATGCTTAGTATCCTCTGCAGCGACGTCCAAATTATATGGAATTGAATGAAATGTTAAATCAATGTGCGGCGATGACTTCACAGATTTCCCATATTGCACTAAATCTTTACATAAAATTGAATTGCTTTGAAAATTCGTATCTTCCAAACGCTAAATGCTATTGAGATCCGGTTTTCGTTTTCTGAAAGACAAAATGTTCTTGCGCATTTTAAAGTCAAGGGATTTTGTTTCCAGTAAATGTTTTGAACTATCGTTTCTGATTTCATTTCAGCTTGCCCGAAAGGAAAATTTGGTGCAAACTGTCAACTCCTTTGTCACTGTGCTGATAAGCACGATTGTGACAGCATATCTGGGGTCTGTGAGAGAGGATGTGCTGATGGCTTTACTGGATTCAACTGCCAACAAAGAATATAAAGCAGACATGATTTTTAGTCGATTTCTTTCGACAGGGTGAACAATGCAAATGAGGTTTTGTACACATATTTAGTTAAACAAAGGACTCGTTATAGTGGTAAAGATGTCCAAACTAGAAAAAAAGAAAACAAATGTAAATTCTTGAATTATTTTTTGATTAATAAAATCGTTCTCGTTGGTAATCTTTTTTTTTCAGACTGACATTCAATTAAAGCAATAAAAAGCATTTATTTTTGTATTTCTTATAGTATTTTTTTTAATGTGGTTCTAGAGGAGCGAAGAATATTCGTTAAGTAAACAAAATTTAAAGGAAAAAGATATTTTCCGCAGTAATAACTATACCTTATTGATTGAATAACTAAAAACATTTCCAATGAGCAATGTAACATGAAGCGTTTGAAATGTGGTGATAGTTATAGTTTTCACTGGTTTTATGGGATTTAAAGGGTGAAATTGAAACTCTTCAATTACAGAAGACGCCAGACGGAGGTCTCGCCATTGAATTGCAGACATAAATTTTGTCACAATTGCAATATATCATGAAAATAAGATAACAGAAAAATTTAATCGATTCATTTATTTTGGCGAATTCTTTGATTCGGAGTCTGATTTCAAGAACTGATCTCTACTGTCGGTGTCAGTTGTCACATGTCCATGTTGTGTTTATCAGAATAAAAAATATGCAGCATTTTCATGTATACGCGCCCATTTGATGTAAGGAATTCTGCTTATTGTGTTTGGACTAAATAATCTCTTGGATATGAATTCCGCTTTCAAAAGTAACCTTCTCTTTCGTTTCGTATTTTTAAATACAGTTAAAGGGAGCATACAACCTTAAGCTGTTCCATTCACTCACACACTCCAGGGAGTGTACAACTCCCTGGGGCCAAACACATTCCGTTAAAGCTATCTTCACATGAAAACCAATTATTGGTTAGTCAATAATCACATCACAAATCTGCGTTCGCTAGCCAATTACTACGGAGGAAGTGGGCAAGTGGGAGAAGAAGTTCACATAGTCTGTACACCCACCCCTATTTATCCAAACGATGGAAGGAATAACCTCTTCTTTGGGTCACATCATTTTTAAAATTTCTTAAGTCACCTTCAACTTCTATTCCAATCGGCAACACTCAAACATGTAGTCTTCCATATTCATTCAAAGACAAGTTGAAAGAAACATTTAGTTTCCATTTGTGGAAGAGCGATCAAATCTACACAGTGTGGTAAAACTTCCATTCCATCGGTCAGGTGTTTCTCGAGATATCAGAAAATGAACTCATTAGATTTGCGTTCAGAAATGAAATTGAGGGAACCAAAGGTAATATTATGAAAATTTGAAGGAACTGCTTAGAATAATTACCCCTTTAACATATCAAACCATGATGTGACCTTAACCGTCTCTTTTAAAACTGAACAACAACTAGTTACCTTAATTTGGGCAGATCGCAATTAAAGACGGAACCTTAATTGTCGGTGAACGTTGGAACTTCTTTGATAGTGAGTTTCGTTTTTTCTAATGGAAGTGTATACCCTTAAAGCCCCAGTTGTACCGGGTATCTGTTTAGTCACGCATTTTAAATTCTTTGCAAAAACGTATTCAA
Organism: Holothuria scabra; assembly: GCA_037179385.1. NCBI lineage: Eukaryota > Metazoa > Echinodermata > Holothuroidea > Aspidochirotida > Holothuriidae > Holothuria > Holothuria scabra. The sequence continues at coordinate 8,991,889 of CM074195.1, read as the reverse complement.
CCGAGTCAGCTATTTCAAATAATTTGAAAAAAATATGCAATCGTCCAGTATTCAACAGAAGTGGATAATAAATTGTTCATAAAGAACAAGTAGGTTAATGACACCCAGAGAATAGCTGGCCAACTTGTGAATGTCGGCATTCTGCTTGAATGATGTTGAAGCAAACACATCGGTCTAACAGGTTTTTCACAATGACGCGTGCAGAACAGACAGCATTGTATCCAGGCAACTTCATACAGCCTTTGTGATCTTTGCCATTGAGCAAGTAAATATCTCAGAACATGTAATTGCTGCGTTGATTGAGACAAGCACGAAATAGGTGTTCAAAACCTTTGGATTGACATTAAAATGAAACTATTTGAAATCCATAAAAAAGTCGATCGTTCGTTCTGACCTACATACCAACTCTGAAAAATTTCTTATCGATTAATTCATTATATGTACAAGTAAGTTCTGAGATGTTAAGGAACCGTGATTTGTAGCCCCAAAACACAGTCCACACAGTGTGATTCTTCTTCACTGTGATTCTTTTTTCTGCCACCAATGAGCAGGAAGATTGTTCGCTTCTCTAAGCACAGCATTTATTTTCTCTCATTTATCCTCGGGTGGATTTAACTGCATTTTGGTATTTAATTGATGCTAATGAAGGGTCCAAGGTCTAAATTCCCAAATCGATGGGTACGTGGCTAAACGTGTCTCTAGGAAACTGTCTTCCTCATGGTTAAACTAAACTTGTTCGCTGAAGGGATAAAATGAACGGTTGCAGGGGGATTCTATGGACCCCATACCCAACTCAAAACATGGTTAACATTTAATTGAAACTCTAATGAAATGTTCATCGACTTTATGTTTAATTGAGATTTTTTGAAGAAGGGATGACATAGAGGACTGTTTAGTGATTCCAAAGATTCCACATCCCAATCAGAAAGATTTAATCATTTAATAGGGAAACAAGCAAGCATTTCTAACGGAAAAGAGGAAGAAAATCGAAAAATCGGAACATGTTTTATACACAATTTTCATTGATATCACTCGTATCTTCGGATTGGAGATTCCGCTGAGATACGCTGTGAGCACGGCCAAAGGTTCTTTCATATACTTCATTACTATTCACTAAAACATAGCCATTTACATATGTGCTGCAAAAAGAGCCCTTGCTTGCTTTCAATGAAAGTTATACATGTGTTCCGTGAATTAAAGTAGATAAGATCGTATGGTCTAGAAGAAATTGCCTTCCCGGATTTTTTTTACAGCTAAGTTTAGGCCGAATGCAGTAAGGTAATATTTTTCCCTCATAAGGTTTGGCTACGTTTGGTCTTGCCTAAAGCAAAACCTGATCACCTCTTTACTATGCTTACTACCTTAACATAGAGTATCTTAAAACTTCATGTGCTCCCACAAATCAATATGCATTTACACTCTTACAAAATTGGTTAAAAAATTCACCAACACTGGTCACGTATGTCAAATACCTGAAATTAGGTAAAGTTGTCCCTAATACGTGTTGTTACTTTGGTTACCTCACAGGCTAGTTACCAATTAAGTGGTAAAAAACCTCTTGGACAACCCATTAATCTACAATTATTGGGTAAACTTCAACCAATTTCAGGTATTTGACACACGTGACCAACACCCGTTAAGTTTTTAAACCAACTTTTTCAGAGTGTAGGATTGCATCACTGGACATATTCATCGATTCAGCAGCATACACGTTCACGTGATTTTGCCGTTCGTCTTAGTTTGTTTGTTTTTTACCTCAGCCCCCACCTACAAGGTGGATTTGATGGAGCTTTTCCCCAGTGTATCAACGGTAACGCTTTATTCCATTTGTTAACACTGGGTTGTTCTTCTCACTCCATTGCTTATGCAGAGCATCAACCACAACGGCAGAAGGTTATCTTTTAAAAGGTGCTACAACTCCCTGGTGTGATTCAATCTTGGAATAGAATCTGTGCCTTCTATCTCAGATACCAATCGACGATCTATCTCCAGACTAAATAAACGGTTCAAAGAAACGATACTTGCGCAAAGAGTTTAAAAACCACAGTCTAATACTCAAGTCAGGTTCAAAATTATAAAAAGGCTCAATTGTGTATGATAGCAAGCCATATCAGAAGAAGAAAGTATTACAGGAAAACTCGCCCACATAAACGAGAAATGGGCGGGTATTAAACACTAACCATTGTGCTGAGCTGATATTCCTTTATATGCGGCAAACGTCAGGCGTTGTCAGTATTCGCTACTAAGTTTACACAGCTGAAACTGATCGGATGCATACTTCAAGATCATTTGGTCACTGTAGCATATGTTGTAGTACTTCTTTAATCCAAAATATAGACGTTATGGAATGTTGAACCAACCCATGAGAAAATTCTCTCCTTTGAAACTGGGCGTCATTATTTGGCCATTTTTTAAGGATAGGAAGCTGCAAATAAGCATCTGGCCTATAGATTCCTGTCAGGTGATCTCAGCCAAAACAAGAATTGGATGTATTCCTTATTGCTAAAATTTTCTAGAGGCAATGCTCTTTGTAATTCTTAACACGTTTTTTGTTTATTTTTAAACATAAAGTGCATATTCGATATGTTTCATGTCCAAAGTATCAATAATTTAACATATTGGTCTGGAAATTTTAATTTTATTCCCGCAATTTTTAATTTTTTTTCGTGCATAACTTCACTAAGTTTGAACCGATTTTTATGGTTGGAGGTTTATTTGGTAACCAATTTATTCACTAAATTCGATTTCAGTCACATTATACAGAAAAACACGAATCAGTCTGTAAGAATCTTTTGTAGGTGTGTGTTCAGTAACTTAAGGATAACCACAAAAAACGCCACTCTTTGCTAGATTGGGAAATCAACGTCAAAGTATAAATTTCCATCGTTCAAGGGACTCCATTCTCTAATGTTTGATCTCTGTCATTTTTTGTTGTTATCTTTAATGAGATGACAATATATTATAGAATGTTGTACAGATACTGTGCGTTGAAACCTCACTTTCATAACATCCGAACAAATGTGTCATTGTAGCAGATTAAACATGTTCTGGGAGGAATACTAGATGCATTTTCACGTTACGTCTTTGTTAACTTGAGAAGTGTACTTGCATGGCAAGTACTAATCGAAGCCTTGAAAATGTGCACATTTGGGATAAACAAAATGAAGCATATTGTTGGAACTGGTTCCCCGACGAAAGTGGAATGTTTTCACACATGCTGGGGGGGGGGGGGCATTGTTCCTTGTAACTTGTTTGGGGAGGCATATGTGAGAAAAAGCAGTAACATTATGTATTCTACTAAGCACTGATGTTTAAATGAAAGTACTCACCCGGGTGTAACAATATGGATAAACTACAGTATTATTTCTAATCAGTTACCCATCCTGGATGTAACATTGCCCCACAATCTTTGTACCTTGTTAAACTTAGCCTCAGACTGTGTGATACACTATTGGTTATGACAGGGGCCTAATGCTATGCAAAAGTATTGACCCTAGACTAACTTGACTTTTCTAACAAGCAGTAAACTACAATCTTGGACAAAGCTGTTGGGACACTTTACATACTATTCTTCAGTTTTAGTTGAAGTAGGCTAACATGAAACTTCCTTTCCCCCTCCCAATGTTGTGTCAAGAAGAACATGGCACTTGCCGTAAACAGCATAACAGTGGTCAACATTGGAAGGGAGAGCAGGGTGTCCCAACAAGTTATTGTGCAAGATTATATGCGTCCCAAGAGATACATTTTTGAGACCGAATTCAATAAAAATGTTTAATTTTTGAGTGTTCTAAAGTTGTTTAAGAGCTTTTTCAGAAGCTAACTATACTTTTGAGGATTTTTAACAAATTAAGGGCGACCTTAGGATATATTACATTACAAACCGAAAGTATATATGCACTATTTAGACGCACAAATCAACAATCGCAAGGGGTGGAATAATTCTCTTCCTGGATAGAAGAGTCGTTCTTTTTCAAACAGATACAAACAAATAGTTGGAGACGAGAAATTAATCGAAAGAGGGCCACGATCTACCATAAAATTTTGAAAGCATCAAAGCGTCATTCTTACTGTGTGCAGCGCACCTATCTGACTTCCCGAAATTCTCGGACAATGTTGGACAAAACCATTGTAGGTTGGGACACTTCACATGTTATTCGTATATTTTAGTTGAAGTAGGCTAACATGAAACTCCCTGAAGTAGCCTAACATGGAACCCCCTTTTCCCCTCCCAATGTTGTTTCAAGAAGAATGGTTCTTTGCCGTAAACAGCATAGCAGCGGTCAACACTGGAATGGAAGGGGAGCGGGGTGTCCCAACAAATTTTTTCCAAGATTAATGTAGCTGCACTGTCTAGGCCTACGCCGAGCGAACCTTTTGTACTAGGATACGACTAACTGTTAATGTTAGAGTTGTTTTGTTCTGTAACGTTAGGCTTAAGGCCTTCATAACTGTGTTTGGGCAAGACTACGACAACTTTTGTCCTCTGTAAAGCCTAAAGGACTACAGTACAGTATGTATGGAGAGTCGCGTAATTGCTCCCAATACAAATGTATAGGGAGCAACTACGCGACCGTCGATGCATAACGTTAGTCCTTCACTGAGAACTACGACAACAGTGGGAAGACTGTCCTTTTTTTGTTTCAAACATTGAAAATAAAATAGAGAAGCCATTTACAACCCACACAGGGTAATTAAACCAACGACAAATTTAATACCTTAAAATTGATGGATCGTTCCCTGGTCTTGGTTACTGTCGCAATCACGTTAACGACACAGTACGTACACTATATGATATAGCTAGCTGCATGTGTATATGCATGAACGTAAGTAAGTCGACTTGCTTACAATTGAATTGAGTACGGTCGACGAAGTTGCTTGATGAAACAGTTTCGACAAAACAAAGTGGCATATGTTGGAAAATGCAACCTTTCAAATTTATTTTGAAATCCCTGAAAGGTATAAATTGTTTTCAAACTATATTTACACCTTTTTTAACCAGAGAGGAAGCCTTCAATGCAGAACAATACCTTTGAATGTGGAACTACTTCTTTATTTGCACATTACCACCTTACTATACAGGAGTTGTTCGGGCAAATCCACTTATAAAGAAATAGTTAAACTTTGTTGAAAATCCCCCTAGAGAACAACTTAACATAACTGCGCAGCTGTTCCACTGTACAAACGAACAACGTGCGATTTCCATATGAATCCAAACGGAACATGATACAATATTCATCCGCACCGACCGCTTACGAAGGCACGAAACCACGTGAATGAACGAGCAATTCCTACAATCGAAGCTGTGGCTTCGATTAATAAAACGATTTATAGTTTAGTTTTCCACAGCCAGTCAAGTCAAGAACGAGCCACGAAAGGCAGACGTTATCTCAAGTCAGGAAATTTAAATAGATTTCGTACTGTACACCGCATGTGTTATGTGGATGTGTTATGGACAGAACATGGTCCCTACCGATTTTGGTGAAGGTCAAAGGTCATCTGGGGTCACAGGACGAAAAATGGAAAACCTTCTTAATACGATCTCAATAAAGGGGCCTTGGATAGATTTTGTATTTGTAGTGGATGGATGCATCATGGTCAGAAGATTGTACGTATTGATTTTGGTTGAGGTTAAATATCATCCAGGGTAACCAGAGGTCAAACTCTGACAACCCTGAAACGATATCTCAAAGTAGGAAACTTGAAAAGATTTTGTATTTCAGTACGTGAATGGGTTATGTTCAAAGGATGGTCCCTTTTAATTTTGGTGAAGGCCGAAGGTCACATTGGATCACCGGGGTCAAATTTGGCGTTATTTGGTTACAGTATACTGCATGTATCATCTAAACCTCGATAACACATTTTTGCATTCTGGTTAGCACAGCATCTTAAGGTAGAAAATTGGACAGATATTTCATGTGGGATGAGGATGTGTTATGGTGAGGAGATGGTCCCTATTGTTGAGGAGCTAAAAGGTCATGTGGGGTAACAGAAAATTATTTTGTGACCATGCTTGTATATCATTGGACTGAGAAAATATGGGACATCATGGCATTACTGTATTTTGAATAGAAAATTCAGTATTCATGTCATGGAAACCTCAATGCATTTTTGCAGTCTCGTTTATAAAATAAATGTCCTCATGATTCTCGCTCCTCCTCTTTCTTTGGTTTGACTAGTGCACAGTGTGTATTCTCTTACAATATGGTTGCTCTAAAGGACTGCTTCAAATCTGTTTTTTAAGATTTCTCAAATATGGCACTGCATGGTAACAATCTCTTCATAAAGAACAGCTACTAAGAAAAATTATATTGCAAAAATGCCTACTTCACCATGGATAACAAAAGAGTTTATCAGTAATAGTTATTAAGATGAAGTAACACATCTATAGTCCTGTGCACATAGTTGATTTTTCTACTGAAAACTAAAATCTACTGACTAACAGGCCTCAAATTTAACGGCGGCCACGACGGCCATTGTCGCCATACATTTCCTTTTTGCCGTGATCCCCTGGTAAAATGTCACAGCCAAAGTTGCCGTTGCGCCTTCGTGTGAGGCTGCGGTGCCCTCAGACCTTATTGTGAAGTTCTAACTTATTACTAAAATACAAGTAATACATGTTTGGTGAACATACATAGAAACTCAAAACTCCTAAAATTCAGCGCTTCCTACAAAAAATGCTACTTTCTAAATTCGTTCAGTTTTAACAGTGAGACACATGCCTTGCAGTACAGCATTATACAAGCTGAAGCTACGTACAGTAGCCTGCTCTGCAGTTGCATGCCAAAATACAACAGCAAGTCTATGTTAAAAACAATGGGCCAATCACAACTCGCGATACGGTTAATGGAAGTTTAGTTTGTAAAAATCCCCATATTGAGATAAGTTACAACGACCATGTGCATACCGTACTGCACTGCAGTGGATGACTTTCGTTTCCTTTGCTGTGTGTACGTGTACAGTAGGGGTACTGACTGTGGTTTTCTGTTACATATTGGTCCAGGCCCACTTTGTTCGTTTGTCTGGGTCTGTTAATACGTACTTAAAAGGCTCACAGGCTACATGCACTGCTGTTTTACGTTATTTCTGTAAGCAATGCAATTCATTTCGTTTTGTATGATGCAAATTATTTTGCAAATAGTATTTATCCAAAAGCAGTCTGTCACTGAAGTTGGAAGTCTGTACTACTGTAACTGTGAATCAGCCAAATCTCGAAATGTCCTCTTATGACTAACATGTTGTTGTTTGCATTTGGCCAACAGTAAAGCAAGCCCATTTCAAGTTGCAGTTTAAACATCAAGGCCAGTTAGTATTGCTTGTTTTTCCCATCCAGAAGACTTCACTAACTTAAATCTATCATGTGTTCCTAACAATCTGTAAATTTCTTCAATTCTGAAGAAAATAAAGTATACCTTGTTTGTTGCTCTTGTTCCAGTTACGAGTTGGTTGATTATGGAGAGTAAGGAAGGTCAAGAAGTTGCTAAGCTACATTTGGTGTCGTATCTCGGGAATCCCTACATCCTTTCAGTTAAATAACCCTGTGTAACTGATACATTTTAAAACTTTCCTGTACCTATATATAGAGAACGTCGGTCACTCACATTACATCACAAAGTGAATGAAAACATGTCTTAATGATGGTAATAGTTTTCCGAAAGACACGGTTGAGTGGTCACAAGTCTCCAGTAGAGAACGATTTCAAGAGCTTGTACACGTGGAACGATCTGGGAAGTGAAAGTTTTTCATCGGCATCCAGGATTATTATACCCTGAATATAAACACCCAGCGCCGGCAAGACTAAGTGTTCATGGTGGAAGGCAAAGACCCAGCCAACATGCCCAGCTGGGCCCCAACTGGGTTTCAGCTGGGCTACTTGCGGGCCCCAGCTGGGGCCCATCCGTGTTTGTCAGGTGTTCCCACGTGGGACCAAACTGGGCTAGCCTTTCCCAGCTGAAGCCCAGCTGAAGCCCAGCTGTGCCCAGCTTCAATAACTGAAGCCTAGCTAGGCTTCAGCTGGACTTCAGCTGGGAAAGGCTAGCCCAGTTGGGCCCCACGTGGGAACACCTGACAAACACGGATGGGCCCCAGCTGGGGCCCAGCAAGTAGCCCAGCTGAAACACAGTTGGGGCCCAGCTGGGCATGTTGGCTGGGGAGAAGGCTCTTTTTAGTCTTTCCCTTTACCTTAAATCCCCACTAAGTGAATTATTAGCCCAGGTAGTGAAAAACCTTTTTCCCACTGTATGTCCTGGATCGCCTTCACACACTTGTGCGGTGACATGAATCAGTGTGAAACTCAAAGCTAAGCAAACACTGATTTGTCAAAATCAAGGGCCATTTTGAAACGGCTAATGCTGCTTGAACAACCGCATGCAGTTTTCAATATTTCTATTAAAAATTAAACATATTGCTTGACAAATAGAATGACAAAAGCATTGATATGCAACATTGAGCATATTCATAGTTAATAATACATATATGCAAAGCGATTTTTTTCTGTCTGGGTAAACAGTTTTTTGAACTGACATCAAAGTTGCCATCTGGTTTACTCCATGTCAGAGGGTTGTCATGATTTTACCAACGGTTTTACAAAATGTATGGTGAAAATATCATTTCCTTGTGGATTGTGTGGATTTTCTTGCCTTTTAATAAAGCAGTAGTATGTAAGTAAAGACATTTTTTCAGTAATATACACCTTTACAAAGATGTTAAGGGCATTTTGACAAAGAAAATCATCTTTTCTGTTTGAGTTTTCTTTGTGAAATGTAACTTATTGCTATAACTTCTACTTGACTCATGGCGTTCCTTGTAATTATGGCAGGAAGAAGATAATAACATTTAACCTCACTTCTTCTGCCAGTATCTCACAGTATATAAAAGACAATCTACTAGTTGTGCCGAATGCTTTGATGGCTAGAGATGGAGAAATATTCAATTCCCGATTAAAACTTTTGCAAAGAATGAAATCATTTGGATGTTATCCAATATCGTCTGAAAGAAAACGATTTCGGGCTGCATAAACAATTTCCCACCTCTTTTTCTGCTCTCTCCCTTCACATTAGCTTTTTTAGTTCCATCGTTTACCGAATTCTGTTGAGGAGGTGGTTATTCCTCTTTAGCACATGATTTATCGGCTTCATCATACATCACTTTCCAAATTAATACATGATAGTACACCCTTGCTACAAGCATTCTCTACAAAAATTAAAAAAACAAAAAAACAAAAAAACAAAAAACAAAAAAAAAAAAAACAATCAACACCTCACGGCAGTTTTAGCTAGCCTTAAGTCGCAGAATTGTTAACATTATCGACCATACGCCACAGAAAAATAGTTGGGTGTGCGGGAGCACTGTGAGCATCATGATTACCCATACTTTCCTAGAGATAAGACTCGCTCCTCTCAAGTATGGACATTGGCATTCTGTTGGACCCCCCGCCCAGTCACTAAGTCATTCCCGTTTCATTTAGGGCAGGCTCAAAAATTTCGTTCCTTTAGTGCTACGTCTATCACTTATTATATTAGCTCATTTTGAACATGATGCAACCCACGGGCGATGTTGAGGACAGACACAGCCAAGTATTGAGAGAATATGCTATTCACCTATGAACAAAATTAGTTTTCAAAGCATTCGGAAAACGTTTGCCCACTATCACATCGCATGTTTTCACATGAATGTCTATCAACAAACATCATTTTAAATTTAAGTTGTGTAAATGTGTGCTTGGATAGGAGGGTCCTCGGTGGCGGGACGACAAAGGATGGTTATAGACAATTGAAGGGTACATAGCTCAGATTCTATGTCAAAAACAGTCACTATTCTATTATAAACGTCACATAATTAATAAAATCAATCAATAAATCTCATTTTGCGACAGTGATGATGAAGCTAGCTACAAAACCATCTCCTGTTTTCTCAATCATCTGTCCTTCAAATGCGTCAAGATGAAAATCAAGAGTTACCTTTAACGAAATATAAAAATGCGTTCTTGCTCCGTTGTACGTTTCACCGTGCAATATTAGGGATTGCACATGCTAACATCCTATAAACTACTGATCAACACATATCCAGACAGCGGCTTGTAACAATGCCTGTGATAATGTCTAATATTTTAACATTAAATATTCCAGGCTCAAGCGCCAGGTTCATGCTCTCTCTACACCTAATTCGGAGTGCTTTCCATTGGGCCTTCTACACTTAAAACTCGTAAAAATCTCAAACAGAAATGTCACCTTAAAAATTTAACTACCAGTTAGAAAACGAGTAGAGAGAGGACAATGTTCACGGCCCGGGGTCTGGTATATTAAAGGCCTCATCTTCCCCTTAGTACCTTCCAGTGGAGATTAGTGAGGTATTCGGCAAATTGGTTGGGTTGGATTGACTGTTGTCTCTTGGTACGAGCGCAAGAAATAGCATCCCAAAGGAATATGGACTTAATATAGCTCATTGATATGACGAAGGACCAGCTTAAGAAACCCTGAACATATAGTTAAACACTGATCCTTCGAATACATGCCGTGACGTTGCTTCTAGAGATATCAGCATAGGCATCCTAGTAGATCAGAGGCGGTGTAGCCTATCTAAGCTTGTTACATGATCTCTGACCTTAAATGAGCTATACTTTCACTGTGTTCACACTGCGTGAAAAGCGATTAACACATACTTCAGTAGTCTATTAGCTAACTCACAATGTAACACAACTTTTTGTGTATTTTAATACATTTGTTACTGTCAATCAATTGAATCAATTAATCAGACTTTGATGTTAAATCTGACTACATGGAGTGTGCGTGTAGCAGCGTTGTAACTAGTACACCCAATTTTGCCGTCGAGTCAGTCATTTGCTACTCTTTAATGTCACTTGAGTCCAGTCAATGACTCGAGTCACTGTACTATTTCTGTGAGGTAAATCATGATACAACTCCTCGAGTCATTTCCGTTTCGGAAATTTGTGACTCGAGTCATGACTCGTTACAACTCTTGCGTGTAATGAGTTTCATTTTACCCCTGAAGCAGTAAGAGATAATCAGGCAAAGAAGTAGAATGTAACAAAAAGTAAAAAAGAAATTTTCATCAAAAGAGCAAACTCGGACGGTGTGGGGAACTTTTTAGTTAAATAACCACCGAAGACATCTAGTGTGCTCGAACAAAGCTTTACACTCCGCAAACACCCATGTACCATCAGGTGCTGTACAAGAGCTTTCCTGGTTTCTGCAGGAGCTGGGGTTCCGGGGCTTTAACGAAACTATGGGCATATTAACCAATCCGATCAACACTTGCGTTTAGTGACTGTAAGCAGCCATAAGTGGGGTCCAGCAGCCTTACATCGTCTTCATTCGTTGTCTACATGAAACTCAACCCTTCTGTTCAGTGAAGTTGAAGCAATCAACATAATATTTAGTTTACAACCATCCATAATACAGGTAAGCAAGGAAATTGAAAAATTAAAAGGTAATAGACCCAAGTCATGGTGGACAAAAATCAGACCATCAATTGCAATCCGGATTCGTCTATAGAATGGTTCTTCTAACTGTGGAAATATTTCAACTGTCATAGATTGTCAAAATTTGCATATTGTATTCTTGTGCCTTGCGATTTATCGTCTACTGACGGTTGTTGATTTCGATTGCTTGTGAGACCGTCTTTACAGGACGAAGGGAAGGATGGATGATACTTAGACTTTTGAGGTTTCGAAACAATGTTGTCACTAAGAAAAAAAATATGACGGAAAGTAAGGCTTAAAATAATAGATTTTAGAAAGGATGAATGAGTTACTGTAAGTCTGTAAGATTCACACCTAAGGTTTTGACAAACTTGTTTACATATATCCAAACCAATAAGTGATCACACGATGAAAAGTTCTGCAAATGTCACACACAACCGAAACAATAAAAAGGATGTTAAAATTTAACTCAATGGTGAAGAATTCGTGACCAAGCATTCACGGAGTCATGAAATAAAAGTTGATCATTTGCAACCCCTTTTTAAAACAGATCAATTTTGCATTTATAATTACCTTCGATATTTACTGGTCCTTAACGGTCAGGTGACCTGGTTTGCTCCAGGTGTAAAATCATCTTAGTCTCTTCCATTTTACTGTGGATTGCTCTCCATTTTAAAAGTGTTTGTTTTAAAAGGGAATTGTATTTTTTCTGTATTTGAAATTACACTATTGTTGCTTATGAATGAACACGTTTAACAACGCTGGAAGTGTGTATTACAACAGATTAATGCACTTTGAGTTTTCATATTATCATTTGCATGAACCCTCTGAACGATTTACCGTTGCTTTACCGTTAATTTCAACTGCATATTCACGGAGAGACCGTTTTTCAAGGTTCTGGAGGAAAAACACTTCCCAATGGTCATAGGCTCCAATAAACTACTATTTTCCACCATGCTGAGATTTAATTAGTTAAACTTTTGTACTCAGCAGTTTTTATTTGAAAAGAATTTTTCAATAGGCTAAATATAACTTTCATATTGTAAATTCATATGAACGAACGAAACCACAAAGGAATAACACAGCGTTACTAACCAAATACTAAAAGCAACTGGAGTAAAAAGAATTGTCACTGTTATTGGCTCATTACTGAGCCGTGAAAGCCTACGCCTTTACAGTTATTTACACTTTTTAAACAAAGGTGTTTTAGAAAGATCTCTTTCCAACTCTTCACGTTTCAGTGCTAAAGCTACAGACTCAACCGTGAGAGCCTTTATAAACAACATTGTCACACCAGGGAGGTGAACACTTCATTTTTTTAAAAAAAATGTCACTACAAAGATTACGATCGTTAGCTTATACCGTGAATAGTAGTCAAAACCATCATTTTTCAAAAAGCAATATCAAAAAACTGTTACAAGCGGTAGTCCTACGCCTATTAAATAAATATCAGGCTTACTAGATATCTTACTATATTTCCTTAAAATTAAATTCTTTTTTTTCTTTACCGTTTTCCTTTTGTTTTCCTTAATTTCCCTTATTTTCCCCAATTTCCCTACTCTTTCCCAACTTTTCTCTTTCTTTAATGCGATTGTCAGCATGCTTGACGTTACTTCTTGAAAATGTTCCATAGACAACCTCAGTAGATCAAAGGCTGTGTGTGGTGTAAATGGTATCTGAGTTTGTTACATGACTAATACCCTCAAGAGACCTTTACTGTTAATTGTATTTACACTGTAAACTGACCCCAAATGTTACGTAACTTTTTTTGTTTTAATACATTGCTTACTGCGAATCACTTAATTAGGTGTGAAACATGACTATATAAAGTGTGTTTGCAGTGTGCTTCATTTCCTTCCTGGTGAGATAAAATGTTATCAGACAAAGAAGGAGGATGTTCCTAAAAAGGAAATTTTCACCATTCGACACCTCTGCCCTCTGCCTCATGTGGCCACGGAAGATTGGCTTCCACATTGGCAATTGAAGAGACCTGAGTTTTGAATTAGAACTGTTACGATCAATCAGAGTTTGACTTTACAAATTTTACAACGACTTAGCTTATACACCACAATCGTACATTGAGTAGAAAAGAACTTAAAATGATCTGTCATGGTCTGACGCTGTGCTTGGTCACCGTATAGGTGGGGCTGTCTAGCATTGCACTTGTGTCGACATTTGTTCCACTAAAAAAAATAAAAGTTCCCATTCAACAGTGGTAAACGTCTCTTTCAACTGGCAAGACCTCTTCAACGTTTGCTGACTATGCTGGTCAGGCGCGTAAAGTGAATACCAGTATTTATAGCAGGTCATAAGCCTACTCTACCACACCCTTCTTTGTAACATTGCCTCCTCTTTTGCTAACAATAAAATCGCGCAGACTATCATCCACACTTTCGTGGAGAAGCTTCTAGGATATACTGAACATTTTTTTTTTATTTTAATACTTTTTTCGAAACCTCAGCAACGATGTGATGATAATTCAACCGAAATATCACAAATTTTGACCGGTATTAAATAATGGAGGTTATTTTTCAGGTCCGGGTCCGTATGATACCACGTCATCATGTTCAACCTCAGAAGACCTCGACTGGTCTGATCCGTCCAGTGCGTGTCAAGAAGTTATCATCAATATCGAGGGCTACGACGCCAGCACTGATTGTACATGGGAGTTTACATTGATGAACCTTCCTACTTCGAGTTCCACCGCAATAAGTGTCACTGTTGATGCAGGTGGCTCTTCTGACACTGTTGATCTTCTATCCGTAACATTTGGTACTGATCCTGGTTTTTCGGGGAATTATGAAGAATGGTGCACTGCGTCCGCTGAAGCACCAATAGATTCAAAAGAAGATGTAACACGTGTTGAAGTTCGCTTCCAGGGAAACGCGGACGGCACGAGTCATGAATTCACAGTGCGTGTCATATTTTTCGAAAATGGTAGGTATGAAAGTAAATGAAAAAATCACAATATGACATGGCTGAAAATGTTGACTAAATTATAATTTAAGGTCTAGGAACGATGTTGGCGGAACTACTTTCTAGATAACATGAAAATTTGACTTCGAGAAGGTGTAGTATTAATTTTTACCATAGCATTCCATGAACCACGACAATTGACGCGAACAAAATCGCAGTTTGAGCTCTTGTACACCTGATGTGTACTTGTACACTATTGGCAACAAAACGCAACCAGGGAGTTGTTACAACTCCCTGATGAAACAAAGCCCGTCCAAAACAAAGGTAAATTGGCTTTCATCCATCTCTCGCGGTAGCCCCCCCCCCCTTCACCACAATTCAATGTTAGTAGAAGAAACTAGTCCATGAATACAACAAAATTGAAACGGGGAAAGTGAATTTGCTTCATTAACTTTTGGCAGCGATCGTAGACATCAATCGAAATTTAATCCCTTGTCTCGAATTCAGGCACTCTATTAAGTCCGTAAAAATTTCCCTCGTTTAAAAGTCTGGTCATATGAAAGTAACAAAGTTGGACATTTGATGTGAAGAGAATTACAAACCAAGCGAAAAAAAAACGGGATTACTATCAAAACCCATCAAATTGTCTATTTTACAGGGTAATTTCTGGTTTGCACTTAGTTACTAACAAACTTGAGCTATATATGCAAATTAAATGATGTCGAGAGAGGACATGCCATATATGGCTAATTTTATCATTTGTATTTGCAATCTACATTCTAAGACAGTTTCACGTAATTGTGTCCTGAGGGATTTATTTTGGAAATTTAAGCTGTATCCTTGAAAATTATCAGCACTGACCCCCAAACCGTAAATTATCTGATGAGTAATTAACAGATAATTAACGTGGGGTAAAACAAAGAATTGCCAACATTGTTCAGTTAGTTCGTTAGATACCTAGATGGAGTTTTACAGCCCGGTGTCTCTGGTTTGAGTCGAGTCGACCAAGGCCTTTTCCCAGTTGTGACTAACTGGGTTGTTTTCTCAACCCCAGTGTTCATGTTGAGCACCGAGCACACTGGCAGTAGCTTTTAAAGGTTTTAATGTCTTCAGTATGATCCGGCCAGGACTCGAACTCCAGAATGCAAGTCGTATGCTCTCACCACTTAACCATGTGCAACACACCACGTCAGTATTATTTCATGAGCAACAAGTTGCTTCAGAAACTTGGGAGAAGTATAACACCAAACCGTAAAAGATTTTGACATAATTCAAACGATTTTTTCCAAAAGGACGTTAATTCCTTAATTGTCAGGTAAATTGGTGCTTTTTGCTAGCATGGCACACTAAAACGTCGCATGCAATGGCGTATTAAGAACAGTAGGACAAAAACAGTCATTTGGTGAAACTAACGACTGCTGAAAATTAAATCACCAAATTAAACAGTACAGAGGATTAAGGTCGTCGTGCATAAACATGCACGAAGATCATCCATAGAAGGGCCTCTTCAATTTGGAAAATGATGCTTGAAAAAACTTGAAAAACTATTGAACATGAGTAGAGCATATTCTTAGCTTGAGTGCCCAGTTCTCTCACCCCCAAGCGGTAACAATTCTCCTAACCTTCTTACCTAAGCCCCTCCCACAATTGTCTGAAATTTATGCTTATCCAGATACAGTCTCAGTTTATTGCTTCAAGTTGAGTAAAGAAAAACTCAATTTATATAATCAAAACACTCTCAGTACCGTTCATGCTGTGTTATATAAGCTTTGGTACTCTGCATCGTTTGAATTAGCTGTCAATCAAAGAGCTGAGCCAATTGAGAATTTCGGTACCCCCGTACCAAAATTGTAGTTTTGGGTGAGAGGTTTGACCCTTTAAAGACAAAAACTGAAAGCCATCACTGCTTTTGTTTTCAGTGTCATAGAAGAATACAATCGCATTGCCTCTTTTGTATTGGTCACTGAACATTCCCTGAGTAGCTCCACGGATGACTGACCTAATCCAAAGTTCCTGTCATGCGCCTGCTATGACGGGCACCAAATTTGAAAAATAGCTATGTGTTTTTTTTTTTCCAGCGTGAATGTTTAAAACCTGCTACCGAACTCTCCCAATCCCGACCCCACATTACAGAAGACTAATATTGTCGGTGTTATCAAGACGAAGACTGACGCACACGCACCACATAGAGACCGCCAGTCGGCGGAACGAGAACACATTGACAATTTCGATGAAGTCTACGTTGGTTTTCCGCTTATTTAAATTGTTAATTCGAAGCGTTTGTTTAAAAGAAGAAACATGCAAAGTTCATTACCTTCAAATTGCTCCTTTGCGCTCTTTTTACGTACCATTTTATGATTCTTATTCCTCAATCTTGTTGAATCATAATGAAATTGAATAGCTCTTACAGTGCAGGAGCGGTATCAATAAAACCCTGCTAAGCCTGATGGGCAACTATTTTAGGCCATAGCCGCCGACTATGACTAGTCGGATACCGATGTTATTCATTAAATGCATTTAAGTTTATTGGACTGCTGACTTCTATGCTAACAGTATAGGTCGTCTGGGCATTTCTATTTGACAACTAAATTTTTCATAATTTGTGGGCTATGCTTGGCTGTGACGTTTGGGCATGGACACGAAATGGCACTCTTACATCGTGCAATAAGGACAGTGGCGTACGCAGGATTTTTCTGAAGGGGCGTATGAAGTATGTTGAGTGACGGCCGGCCTTGGGAGGGGTCTAAGGGGGAAAAGGGTATGGGGAGGGGGGGAGATAATCTTTGGCCTTTTCAAGGAGCCTGCATTCAAAATGATGCAAGATTTGTTACTTTGACAGAAGCAGTGTTAAAAGTTTAATTATGGTGTTTCATGAGGATGAAACTGGAACTGTTGTGTCTTTATTTGCAATCTGTCCTTCACGCTACGTTTCGAAGTAAAATTTGTTATTAAATTTACATACTGTTAGGAGAAATTAAAGAGCATCGATCGGCACAGGCTAGCTGAAGCATCTAAGTTGAGCACCACCATCGGTTGACGCAGGGCTTAGAGAAAATTTCGAAAAGTCAGACCTATCAGATGACCGAAAATTGCGTTTTCATGCTCGTATTCATGCTTGTAAAGAGAATCCAAATAGTCTTAATGTTTTCCTTTTTTGCAATAACAAAAAATCAGAAACATGCTAAGTGATCAGAAAATTACCACAAAAAGTGTACCACCACCAATTGACTAGATTGATTTCTCTGATACTTGACAAGGGATTGAAATCATGCGTATTGCTGTGACTCTTGGATAACTGTAAGATCTGATGAATTGTTGAAATTGTTTGTGACTGCTCGAACTCCTAACTGTTAATGATTTTACTATGTACATCTCTTGCACGATACGGTAAATGGCAAACTATTGCTCACCGCACTTGAACACCCTTCGCTCCCCGATCGCTGTTCGCTAAATTGTTACTTCCGATTTCGGGCTAATACGCTGATAATTCAAAAGGGCAGCCTAGGTAAAAACTCTTGTCAATTCTTTAATAGAAGAAAACTCAAAGTATGGAGAGGGCTGCAAAGTGCGTTTGGTAAGTGAGAATTACAATGTGAAATAAAGGCCAACATATACGCTACTTATCTCATACTACAATTGTAGCATATGACAACCATCAATTCCTCATGCGTCCAGTCCCAGGTTTTCTCCGTCCTCGTTCCCTAGTAACGGTACAGGCAGACTGTAATTGTGTGTGTTTCTAGAAGATGTACTGATATTATAAACAATTTAATGCATTATTCTGGCGCCTCCTCTTCTGTACATGTCTAGCAGTTCCAAGAGCTTTTTCTCGGCCTCAGAGAGACCTTATTGATGCAAACTGGTCTTTAGGCGACTCATCGAGCACCGTCAATTCAGGAGGGTGTTATTAGACACCATCGTAATCCCCCCTACCCAGAAAAAACATGTACCAATAAGCTGTTGCTTCTAAGAGAATTAAAAAAAAATGATTTAATTACATTTCATCTCATCTTTGGTGAATTTCTTTTCAGATATATGCGGTACGGCAGTTGCCCCTCACGTGATCACCCTTGATGACGAATGTCCACTTGCAGCTTTGTCCTCTTTGAATTTTCCGTTACAGTACAGTGTGACTACTTGCTACACAAAAGTACAAAGCCCTGAGGGTACGGAGGTGGTGGTTGACTACAAGCAATTTAACGCCTTTTTCAGACAAGACCCTCTTTACATCTATGATGAAAATCAATCCCCCAATGCGTTAATTCGGTCTCATGCCTTCTTTCAACTCCCCAAAACTGCGGCGCCTTTTGACAGATTTGGGACTAGAAGCAATAGGATTCAGCTGGTATTTCATCCTACTGAAACTACAGTTTCAAACAGAGAGGGATTTCTCATTGTCCTTACGTTTCGAGGTAGGTAACAAATTTGTGACACAATCTGTTATATATGGTAACAGACTTCATGCATACATATGACGTCACAGAAGAGAAAATGCCTGTTTCAGAGTAGGCAAGTGTTAGGGAAGTGTATTACTGCAACTAACACCTGCAGTACATGCTAGACAGCTGATTCGTGTTTCTGCGGTTGGTAAGACTACTATCACGCGTGCGTATTACTTCTTTTGGTCAGAGCGCTTCATATGGTGAGTTCGAAGAAGCTCAATTGGTTCAGCCAGTTTCTTGACTGGCAAAACATGTGGCGTAAAATAAGTCCCACGGCTCAACTAGACCATCTCGGAAGGCTGGTCGTTTTGACCGGCTCAGATTGTGACGCTTTGATGACGTGAAGATCACTTTCCCAAAAAATCGAACGCTGATTGGTTGGAGTCCCTTAATCGAACACACACACACCGGTATAGTTTGTCTCCCAAATGATGTCGCGTGACATAAGACGCGCACGTATGGAATCCCGTTTTAACATTTTTTCACGAATTTCAGATATCTCTAATTAATTCAGATATCTCTAATTATGCACTATTTTAGATATCTGAAATTGAATTAGAGATATCTGAAATTGAATTAGAGATATCTGAAATTGAATCAGTGATACCTGAAATAGAATTAGAGATATCTGAAATTGAATTAGAGATATCTGAAAATGAATTAGAGATATCTGAAATTGATTAGAGATATCTGAAATTCCCGAATAAATGTTAAAACGGTATTCCATACGCACGATGTTAACACACGAATGCATGTTATCCAGTTAAGATTGTCATTAATGAGGTCAACCAGCCACAATCGTTTGTAATTCAATTGTAGCTAGATGCACTCTAAAATCTGTTTGGCAAAATATTGCCCACTTACACATTTTTTACCCAACCGTTGGGCCCGTATTCTAATTGGGTAAAAAATGCCTAACTCAGTTGGTTAAGTGTTTTACTCATTAGTCGGGCAAAAGAAATTACCCAACAATTTCATCCAACTAAATAATGTTGCCCAACAAATGGTTAAAATTTGTACCAGCACGTTTGCCCAACAGCTGTGCTGTTTGGTGCATGGATTTCAATATTACCTGATATATAATGACATGACTTGGGTAAGAAGGAGATTCAGTAAAATGCTCCAAAATTTACACCGTTTGCCCTCCAAGAATGTACTTTTTCCAACGTCCTCCCGACCCCTTGGCAAAGTGCCGTTCGGCGGAACCAAACTTCTGCTTCCCGAAGAAGTCATACGTCCTCCAAGAGTGTTCGGGGGCACCAGCGACGCTGCACTTGGATAACAAACAGTGAAGTGTGTAGTTTCAAATAACAAACTCAATCTTGAACTCTGTGTTTCTTCTCCCATTGATTACGTAGTAGTGAAAACTTTTTTATACGAACATTGCCCTTTAAGTTATTTCGCCCAGATCTTTACTGCTTCTACCGCTGGCTTTTTGTTTACCAAATCCAACCTTATTCAACCATGGGATCTTATAATTAGCCACTTTTATTACAATAATTACCTGTTTAACTTATCTGATCTTTAACTAATCATTTGATTGGTCCATTACATTTCACCCAACTGTTGGGTACTTCAAAATTTGCCCAACACCTTTTACCAACACCTAGATTTTACCTAAACTTAACTTGCCCCCAGGAAGGGGTACAGTTGCTTACCCATTTGCTGGACATTTTGTATTTTGCTAATCGCTTTTTACCCAACTGTTAGAGTGTGCAATTCCAAAACCTCATATTCAAGGCGATTAATTGGAGGTAGAGTGTATCATTAGCCATGATTCAAGTAATAATATGAGAAAAGCACCCAGTTATTCCCGACTTAATATGTCGTGATCATCATTTGCTGTTCGGTTTCGTCTACACTATGCCCCATATTCTAACAGCAAAATGAAACAGCAGTGTTGTAGAGAAGTGAATTACAGAGTAATTACTACTGATTTGTAGTCACAAATATTTCCCTTCAACTTTCAAGACAAAACTATGTGTCACTGACTCGATAAAACAATGTTCAAATCTAGAATAAGCCGAGTGCACTCATGAAATGAACAAATTCGGTATCTCTATCAAAACATAATAATTAAAGTAATGAAAAATGGAATCGAATTTCAAAAAAAGAGAAATTTTCACCCGACGTTCTCAAAACAACCTTCATTCCTCATATCATATATGACACTTAAAATCATGCTTAAGTAAAACACTGGAATGAAATTGCATGGTCACCACCAATTACCCCCTCCTTTTCCCGATCCGATTGTTGCCAATACTTTGTAAGTTAGTTAGTCAGTCGGTCAGTCGGTCAGTCGGTCAGTCGGCCAGTCGGCCAGTCGGTCAGCCAGTTAGTTAGTTAGTTGCAGATTAAGGGCCAAATTTCCAACCAATTGGCTCCAGTCGAGCCGGCCACGGCATTTTTTACCAGCAGTGGCTCATGGCTTGTTTTCCTTACCCCGCTGCTTATGCTGAGCATCAAGCACAATGGCAGCAGGTTTAGTTTTTAAAGTCTTCGGTATGACCAGGCCAGGACTTGAACTCCTAACCTCCTGACTGCAAGTTTGATGCTCTAACAATTAGACTAATAACAACTCCCTGATAACAACTCCCTGCTCTAACCACTTGACCATGTCGGTCCTACTTTGTTTGATGTGCTTTTAGCTGCATTACTAATCCTTAGGACAAATCCCGTAATTGAAAATAGGCTGCTACTTATGACAATCTGCCGTGTATAGCTAGGAACAGAAACCGGTCTAGTGGGTTTATGTTAAAAAAGAAATCACATTCCTCCATAAGGGTGGAACTTGAGGCTTCTGCTTAAATCATGCATATATTGACATAACTAAGCGCTATTACCGAAAAAAAGGTATTTCACATAGGGAACACCTAACCCATATTGCAACTACTTTTTTATCTTGTTACAATATACTGCATAAAAATTGAATACTTTGGATCCCTCTAAATTAGGAATAGATTAAGAATGATTGCACGAAATTTTCAAGTGAACTAAAATTTTGGAAAACGTGTTGTACAGTAGATAAGGGAAAGTTAGGGGGATGTGCGCATGTGAATTACCCCCCGAATCGAATTACCTAGCTGGTTTATTAGAATGTACATCCCATATTGCTGAAACTGTGGGCGCGTTCCCAACTCTTTTGTTAGCCAACTGTGACATAATTTGTTTGTAAACATGAATTAAAGAGTCATTCCGAGGATTTTCATAACCAACGGCTAATAGTTCATCTCAATTTGCTTAAACAAATTCAGATATGGTGAAACGGCTTGAAGGTAATAGGTAAGTGTTCATTAGGGACAACATATTCTCCCGTTCAATAACCCAATTTTTCCTGGAAAAATTCTAATCAGTATATAAGAAAGAGCAAATTAAAGATGGCATATGATATGGACAGTTTGGAAAGCCCTGGGGTGTGCTGTTTGCTTTTTGTGTTTGCCTGAACGTGTGCATAATAGTCCTTTTATGGCCAAGGGTGTATTGGACAACCTGTTCTTGACTGTTCATTAACTTGCTGAGAACATGGGAATCCCCTCTGAAGTGTTGAACACTTTCAGGTACCGGTATAGTTATTAAACTGTTAAATTCGTCACCCTCTGCGTGTCGTCCTAAAGTGCCACCGTACCGTGTCTTGCTTTTACCGCTTACTTCTTTTAATTTTCATAATAAGTCCTAAATACTATTGTAAGAGTTATTTATTCCTTTTGGATGCATTTTCTGCATCAGATCAGTCATTGTGCTGCTGATAATTCCTTACATTCATAGAATAGAGAATATATCTCCGCCATCTTGTTTACCGTTCGTTCTCCCTGCCCCACCGGCGATGTGTTGTGAGATTTGGGTGCAAGAACCAGTTCGCGAACGTGTTGTTTCATGTTCGACTAGTGTGTGAACTCTCTCCTCTGTTCCCGAGCACGGAGTCGAATGCAGCCGAAGATGGCAAATTTGGCAGCAAATGCGCAGTATAATTGAATGAGTCAGATATTTTAAATTTTTAGGAAATTTTCTTTTTTCAGAGAATTCAGGTGAATCAATACTACCCAGTAGCTTCTGCAATAATCAAGGAACTCCTAGAATGGAATGTTCGTGTCCACACGAGCCCGGTCAACCAACGTGTGACCTAGGCACTACAGGTACATTCTACTATTTGCGTCAAGGTTTACACCAATTTTACAAATTAGCAATTAGAGTATGGGAGAGAATATTAACCTATTGTTCCATCACCTCGTTTACCGTTTAAACTGATTGTTTACCATAAAATCCTAGCCAACATGCCCAGCTGGGTCCCAACTGGGTTTCAGCTGGGCTACTTGCTGGGTCCCAGATGGGACCCATTCGTGTTTGTCAGGTGATCCCACTTGGGGCCCAACTGGACAAGCCTTTCCCAGCTGCAGCCCAGCTAGGCTTCAGTTATTGAAGGGGGCCCAGCTGGGTTTCATCTGGGCATCAGCTGGGAAAGGCTAGCCCAGTTGGGCCCCACGTGGGAACACCTGACAGGCACGAATGGGTCCCAGCTGGGGCCCAGCAAGTAGCCCAGCTGAAACCCAGTTGGAGCCCAGCTGGGCAAGTTGGCTGGGACAGAGACATTGAATAGGTCTTTCAGTGTAAAACAAACGTTAATTTTGTGAAATTACTGTAAAAAGAAATGAGCAAATTCTATTTTAAAATGGATTTTCTACTTCAACCCGGACAGCTCCTTTTGCAGAATTTTTGCCTATTTTGACCAAATTATAGCCCAATACGATGTACCCATACTCTATTTCATGGGAAAAGGACCAGCTCCTTGTCACACATGCGACAAGGAGTCGGGAAATAATTATTTCAAAAAAGACATTTTCTCAGACAAGAACAGACTCCTTGTCGCAGGTGCGACAACAAGTAGTTGGGATGAACGAACTAACTACTTGTCGCACATGTGACAAAGAATCACGAATAACTGTGAAAAGTGGCACCCTCTCTGGGTACTTTCGACATGGATCCCAAAGGAAACAAACATATTTGATGAAAGTAGTGAAAAAAGTGGATTTTGGAAATCCATTTTGAAATTGCAACTTGTTAATATCATTCGGAATATTTGTCTGGTTAAAAAATCCAAACGGATGCAAGACTACACAGAGCACACAGAGCTACACGGAGCATTTTGTTAGTGGTAAACAAATATGCTGTAGAATTAAAATGGTGAAAAAGTATAAACTAATTGCCGCTTTAAATTTGTATAAGAGGCCTATCTTAAGTTTCAATTACAATAAGCCATGGGAAAATTGATCGAGGTAGAACTGTTCAATTTTGTTATCACGCATTCTCACATTAAATATTGTGGTACCTTCTTAAGGTACGAAAAATGATTTAAAATAGCAATCCGCTTCACTCTTAGGTAAGATTGTTTACGCTCTTAACTTATTGTTCATATTGCATATTATAAAATGACGTGATTAATTTCGTTATTATCAGCATTTACAACCTGGCTCTTGATGTGGGTGAATCCAAATTGCAATCTACAAAATGGATCCTCCTTTAAAATGAGAAACGGAATAATGTGAAGTGTTTCATAAGATCTCGTGTACATTCTTATTTCCTGTCAATCAATCGTTCTGCTACCCTAAACATGACGGTTCTTTTACCGGTCTCATGTTACCAGTAATGACTGGGAGGGGCTCCCAAAAAGTCTTCTTCCCCATTTTATTCTTTCTCGGAGAAGCCCGTATTTAAAATGGAGGGTTCACCTGAAGTGAAATTTTTAGTAGACACTCAGACAGTCACAAACTCCCACCAACTCTCTGCATTCATCTTTTATGATTTTTACAGTCAAGAAATACGCATCAACACGACCAGGATATTATATACACTTGGTTATTTTTATTTTTATTTTCTGCATGAATCATTATTACAGCAATACAGCAGTCAAAAAGAATAAAATATTTGAGTTCTTTATTCGTCGCATAGACCAATTAACTGTAAATGTCTCAAATCATATGGACTAATTAAATGTGAATGTCCAAAATCATAACACCCATTACCTGTTAATATCTCAGATTTCCGTATACCCCCTACACGTATAACAATATATCGGTATGTACTGTGTTTTTCTAGGAACTTAGGGCTCAATATTAATTAATATTCCAAGACAAAAAGGTCCTCAACTTTAGAATTAAACTGACTTTTCGCAATGTCAAAATCGTAATTTATCTTATTGTTTCAATTTTATGACCAAAAAATGGATTTGATTCGCTAGTATTAGCACTCTTCAGAAGATTAGAAGTTTATAAGATATTGTGGATGCCAAAGACCTTTGTAAATTATTAATATAAACACATATACGTTTCACTGTAAAATGATTTAGCATAGTACTTGACCAGAAGATTAGCAAATATTGCAAAACAAATTTAGGAAGTTTCGATTCCACGGAAACTTTCTCTACGAGAACGTAACGTGAAGTTAACATAACAATGCTGTAATGTGAGTACGGAACCATGAGTACGAGTACGGGTATGGGTAGCAAGTCATGTGTACGGGTACGGGTGTAAGGTCATAACTACGAGTACAGGTACAACGTCATCAGTACGGGTACGGGTACCAGGTCTTGAGTACGGATGCGGATACGGGTACCAGGTCATGAGTACGGGTACAGGTATCTTGCCATTAGAACGAGTACGAAAGCTAGGTCAAAAGTACGGGTACGGATACCAGGTACCAGGTACCAAGTCAGGAGTATGGGTACGGGTGGAAGATCATAAGTACGGGTACAGGAGGTGCAAAGTCATCAGTTCAGGTACGGGTACTGGTGCAAGGTGATGAGTACGGCATATTGTACTCGAGTACCGATACGAGAATGGGAACGGGTACTGGTACTACAACACCGGACCATGGTTTCACATATACAAACTTAGTTGTTAACTTAGTTGATAACTATAGACAAGTCTGTTGTTGTTGCAATGCTGTATATTTAATCAAACATATTATATAAACATAGGTAAATATTAAGTAGTAATTCGACCTAAAGCCTAATAAAGCTGAGAGAAGACTTGGTTTTTGTAAGTTGTTTACCGACTTTGTCTGATCACATGTCACAACCACCGGTTCGCTAAAATATAAACGTCTATTTAAGAATGAAATATTTTTCCTTTCAGATCTAATTAGTCTTCCCGGAAACCCACGAGAGGTTTGTGATCCTACCACTGGGGCAGCTGGCTTTCGTGAGGATGAATTTAACTTTACTTCTGCTGGGTCCGTTGCTTACCTTGCAAACACCGGTTTTATAAACATGGTACCAAACGTTCCTAGTACATTCTGCAGATGGAGAATTGTTGGTCCGTCTGGTTCAAATCTTCTTTTTCAACTTGTTGAATATAATGGCGGAGGAGATGATGTGTTCTCAATATTCGTTGACGGTTTTGGATTGGTTTTTCGCTTTGTTGGGAGACAACCAGATTATGATCTGCCAATTAGTATTGGTGGAGAGCAATCCACCGTAGACGTGAGGAATCCCGTTCTGCTGCGTCTTAATCGAGCGACTGTTGTTTTCAACTACGAAAGCACGGGTTATGGTATTTCCTTTGCAGTGCGTGTCGTTGATACCTGTAAGTTTTGAATACAATTCTTCAACCATTTTTCTTAAAAACAAGATATAAACCTGATTTGTATGGAAAGCGGGGGAAACGTTATATTATTAAAAAGCGAGCTTCCTCGCCATATTATATGAGAAAGGGGTATTTGCTTACTTTGTAATGGGCCCTCACTCTCGACATTTGACATTATTGTTCTGTCATGCCTACACTTAAAATCTATGGGAAACGTAATGCGATTTAACTATTTTGTAACACATCAAATATATCCTCCAGAAAACAATAAGACTATCAGAAAGAAACCTAAATATAAGAACATGGGTGGAAAAAGTTGGGAAGCGCGGAAACTTCTTCCTGGGAAACTTTGCAGTCTGGACGGAAATTTTGGCAATTAAAGGGAAATTTCCTTTTCCTGTACATAAAAATATATAGAGCATTGTGGGAAATTTTACTCCCTTCCTGGGAAATAATTTCACTCCCTTCCTTGGAAATAATCATTTTTTCCAGCCCTGTATAAGAATGTCAACCATTTAAGTGGAACGTGTCATCTCAGAGAGTTTTCATCAACTTATTATTTTCCTCTCCCAGGTAATAATGTCTTCTGGGTTGATAAGAGGGACTGCGTAAAAAGTTTTGATGGTACAAGGTTTATTAGTTTTACATGACTTTTCATTTGTTTAAAGCGTAGCCAGCAATGTATGGCACGTTCAGTAAACGAATTGGAAAATTTTTACACACAATGAGTGGGTCTTGGTAATGTGACAATGAGGAAGGAAACCTCTGTGGACGGAGTTGGATGTACCTTTTTGGAACCAACATATTTTATTTGTCACTGCTATACACAAATCCGGACTGCAAGTGATGGTCTGATTTTAGTCGGCCAAAACTGGGGTCTATCACCTTTTTATCTCTCAATTTCTTTGCTTACCTGTATCGTGGATGGTTGTACCCTAAATTTTATCTTGATTTCTTCAACTCCACTGAATATGAGGGTTTGAAATTCATATAGACAAGAAATGAAGACGATTTAAAGATGATGGATCCCACTAATGGCTGCCTACAGTCACTAAACACAAGTGCTAATCGGATTCGTCTATTGCCAATGTGTCTAAATGTACGGTGAACCACATGCATACGCACACAGACGTCTATTACCAACCAAGCCGTATGAGCAATACTTAATGTAAAATTTGCATGCTAGAACTTTTAGCGGTTTTCTTTGGTTTAGCTAAAAATGTCCCATATACGATAATTTTTTCATTAATTACTTGTTTATTACGGTAGTTGGTATCAAGCCGTTTAATTGACAAAAATGACCTGTGACGACGAATAATTAGAAACAACATCATTTAGGCTTCTTTATACGGATCAAAGTTCTTTTGATATTTATTAAAGGCTCGTCAATTTTGTCGACCACCTCCTTTTCAATTTTCGGAGGTTTTGAGTATCCGCCAAGGCAAGAACTGAATTGCAATAGATCCTTTCATTTCCAAAACTGTCACAATCAAAATTGAAACTAAATTTGAAAAAAATCATCGTAGGTTAGGAATGTCAATTTATGGACATTAGTTACTTGACATCAGTCAGTTGAAGAAAAAATTCTTCGTGTATGGGGGGAAAAGCGAGACTCTTTTGGTTAAGTGTAAAATTTAGTTTGACGCAACAACATAACCTGGCAAATTAATTTAACCTTTCTCCAAAGTAATTTTTATAACATCAGAAAGGGAAAATTGAAGTTATCAAGCAGTAGCGATCAGTAAATTTCACACTTGAGAAGAAAAAATATTGTCACATGACCCTCGAGAGCCAATCCTGAAATGGGGCGTCTACCAAACAGTTCAAGTTTTTTTTTTTTTTACCGTATCTTCCTTTTAAGCTCAATCACTTATGCTGAAACCTTGCTACAAAATCTGATGTTTGATCTGATATTACATTTTTTTTATTCTATATGACACTGAGAATGGATTGTCTTTTCCAGATTGCCAGCCCATGTGCATTAATGGAGGAGAATGCCTACCTAGGTGTGACTGCAATCTTGGTTACGCGCTTCCGCGATGTGACACAGGTGAGAAGAAAATGGTTTGAGTCCATTAATTAAACTGTGTAGTATGGCTAGTTTCAACTCGAAATTCGATCCGGTATTTCAATCAGACCATTTCCTTTTATTCAGACCTTGCGGTTCGAAAGACAGTCATGCTATATCGATAACTATATTTCTTAAAGCATAAGAGTGAACTTTTTCACTCCATGTGATAGTGAAACGTGTCATTTTGCCTCATTAGAGTATTTATTAAATCTACAAATAGTGAAAATTCACTCCAAGAAGAATGGACTCCAAGATTCACTCCTTAACAAGTGACTGCAATGATTACTCTTTTTTAAAAGAGTGATTCCTGTAGACACTCTATCGAGAGTGAAACTTGGCTCTTTTGGAGTGAATTTCTCTATTCTTGGACTGATTTGACACTCTAATGGAGTGAATTCACTCGTTTCACTGCCTTGGAGAGTGGGTAAGTTCATTGATGTAAACCTAATATATCTCATGATAAACTGTTCTTAATATAGAACTTATATCGCTCAACAAAGCGACAAACAAACATTAGATGGACAAGTCCTTTGAAGTGAACCAACCGTGATCAGTTTTAAACAGCCCCCTGTGAATCTTCTGCTTTCTCCTATCAGCAAGCAGGAAGATTGTTTGCTTCAGCCAGCAGAAAAAACGAATTGCCGTTCTTTGCTGATGCTTGGGTAACTTTCAGCTGCATTTGGTTATTGATACTAATCCGGGGTCCGCGTCCATATGCCTGATTTACCGGGTATGGGATTAACAGCGTTTTAAAGCAACTGTCTTCCTATTGCTGATGTTAGATGCAATTGCGACACAATAAACGCCTGAATGTTAAAATTGACGGAAAACGCAGAGGCGTCGTTGATAAAACATCTTATCTCGTGACAAGTGTACATGGACACGAGAAAATTTGTGTCATGAAACATCGGCACTCAAACCGGGCGATAGAGCTTCAAACTGGGCGATTCTTGGAAGTTATCCGAACCCAAGTAACAAAATGACCTTGGCTGGTGTAAAGTCGTAAACTCTATTAGAAGCAGACTGGGAGTCCACCGAATCACCACAATCGATCTGAAAACATTACTTTTTAGTCATCTACTATGCAAATATGAAGTCTCTGGAATTTGTAGTACCATTTTGATCTGTGTCTTGTCTTGATATGTGCAAAAACGACAAAATGAGAAATTAAAATAAAAATAATAAATCTCATCGAGATCCGTTGGTTTGCAAAATCTGGCAGATTTTGCTTTAATATGTGATCGTTATTTTCCCTAAATGTTGACCCATTTTTCGTTTCAAGGTTTAAATTAGAGTCAACTTGTTACGAGAGTTGTTTTTATGATTAAAAATGCAAAAATTAAGTAATTTTAGGTTAACTCTATCAAGCGCAGTAACATACGCTCCGACCAAGTAAACCGAAAGAATTCAACAAGGACAGGCTTTCATTCGGTCCCTGAACAAAGAAGTTTGTCCAAATTTCATACCCACGTTATTTCTAATGAGTTTCTTTCACTGACGTCACAAGTTGCAGGACATAAAAATGCAACAGCCTACGTATAGCTTGGCTTTGAAGCAGCTGACAACTGACGAGCCAGTTTTATATTTTTGTCTGACTCTGGGTGTTGCTATACCCTAGTAGGACTACACATAAAAGCACTGTTGGTAAGCCACGCCCACTGCCGGGCAGGAGTAAACTGTTTCAATGAAACAAACAAACGTTGGTCGTCAGCTGCATCTTAGCGAGCTGCAATTAATAGCGTACTACACCAATTTTTGCTCTTCAAAAGGGATGGTGGCTAGTGAAGTTAGAGAAAGCAATCTATATGGATTTATATTTCATTCTACAGTACAGTATTTGGCAAACAATTGAAACAAATGAAAAGGATACGAGGCAGATGAAGCTTTTTCCGTTTAAAACTTCTGGACAGAAGAATTATCATTTTAGGTTAATTACAATTTCTTTCATAGTCGACACATTATTAAATTTCCAAAAAGGAGGCTATCGAAAGCATTTTTAAGTCGTTTACATGTGGTCAGTCTTTAAATAGAATTTTGTTCTTACTTTCTGGTTTACAGAAGTTTCCATCAATCTCGTAGCCGTGGCTGCTCCTCCAGTAAAGGAAGGTTCTTTCATTATAATCGAATGCAGAGCAAACGGAGTTTTGCAAACAACAACGAGGATTGGTAAGATTCAATACTTAAAGATTAAACAACACTGTATCGTGCATGGATGCTGTACACGAAACGGCAGCTATAGCATTAACGCACTGAAAGGGCATTATCATGTTATAATGGACAGGCCCAAAGTTGCTTAACCTTGTCCATTATTCATACACAACAATATTTTGTTTGAAAAAGACTGAAAGGAGTAAGATTCCGCTTGTAAATACTAGCTACATAAGAACAGCGGCACCCCACCAAGTAAAATGGAGTATCCCATAAGTGGTTTGAAAATGATACCGAGTTTATTATAGGTCACCTGACCGTAATGAACCAATAGAAGATTGAGGTTTATTATTAACAAGTGTAAATGAGCCACTTTTAACATATTAAAAGCAATACGAGTATTTAAACTATTTAACTGATATCTAAGTTTGAGAAATAAAGAATCGTCTTTGAAATAAATTTTTAAGGTACTTAGGTAGGGAACACTTGTTTAACAGCCGTTCTCCTGGTCCATTCAACCGCAAGGGGTAGGAAACCTCGTGAACCTCTGCTGTCCAATGGAGAAAAAGCCTTAGAATGTTTTAAAATAAAAAAGGACAGGCTACCAGTATGATGACAAGTAAAAGTAAATTGCAAAGAGAAAGTCTGGAAGTGTCTTTAAAAGCAGAATTCAACATCAGGTTTTCTACAAAAGTTTCAAATTACCGTACCCTGACGTTGCTTCTGAAGAATACAGGAACGACGGCCCAGTAGATCAAAGACTGTGAGGGGTGTAACTGGTTTCTGAGTTTATTACATGATTTGTGCTTTTAAGGTTTCTATGCTTTCACTGTGTTCACATTGCGTTAAAAGCAATTACCATAAATTGGACTAGCCTGTTAGCTAACCCCAAATGTTAGGTAACGTTTTGTGTCTTTTGGTATATCTGGTACAGGCTGGCATTCAATTCAGATGGGAAACTTCCTATACAAATAGTTGATATGTGTTGTGCTTCTTTTCCTCCCTGAGGTATAAGATGTAATCAAGCAGACTAGTGGAGGTATCAAAATGTAAGAAGGAAAGTTTCATCATAGAAAATAACAGGAAGCAAAAAGTGACTGAAACCATGTCGCTAGAATTAAATCGGACATTTTAGGCAATATTGAAAAAGGGGCATTCTTTTAAAATACTATTTATTGAGACAGAGTAATCATAGATAATTAGAAATAAGGCAGTATGGTAGCCTTCATTTTGAAAAATTACTTTTTTATAACACAAAGAAATTCACTTATTTGTTGCTCAAGGATACTTTCGCCCCATAAACTTTCAAAATTTCAATGATGCAAATTCCATATCTCTTCGTGTGCATAATAATATTTTGAAACGTTAAAGCTATTGATATGGCTTATTGTAGAGACACAATGATTAAATAGTAATAACAACTATTGTTATGTATGCAATGCTAAAATATTTTAAACGCAAACCCCCTATGAGATACCGAGAAGAAAGATTGTGAAGTTAAAATATCGTAAACTTTACAGTTTTCTTCTTAAAGCTTGACATTTCTAGGGATGTTTTGAAGGAAGGTACATCACCCCATGCAGGTGTAATTCTACTTAACTTCTATTTATCCCCTACCACAGTTGTATAAAACTCATCTTCATTAAGCAAACTCCTACAGTTTTAATTGCTTCCAGGCTTACTCTGGTAATCATTTAAGACAGGCAAGTGAGACCAGAACACTTTCAGTGAATGCTGTATTGTATGAACTACTCTGCATTTTTTTAATTCGATGTCAATCCAAAAGCTGCGCTCATTGAAAATTTTGGCAGATCCTGGGTAAAACTGAAGTTTTGGGTTATGAATGCAGCTTTGTATAAGTTTCTCCCCAGTAGACTCTTCTTATAACTAGTTTGTAACGTTCAATGTCATTTTCTTTCAAAAAACTGAAATAGCAACTCAAAAATAAACCCAGACACAAGCCAAAATTGTAGCTGGCTTTCGCGAAAAGGGTAAACAAACAAGGGATAACACTTCAACCATGATACGATATATTGCCTCTGCATGTCAAAACTTTGCATAAACATTGCTTAGTTTTAAAGTTTACTTGTCTTGAAAATTGGTGAAGAAATTGCCGATATTCCAAACGAACCATGCCTTTCGCCATAAGGATTTGGCTTTTGTCACAGGTGAAATTTAACAAGCCTGGAAACAAGGTAAGTAACATTTCTAACATGAATGTCACAGGTGAAATTTAATAAGCCTGCAAACAAGGAAAGTACCATTTCCAACATCATAGTAACTGTGTAGTGTTTTCGCTTTGTCTCAAGTACCACCCCTTTTGAAGAACAAAATTTGGTGTCGTGTGCAGGCTAGGTAGCTAGCTTAGGTGCAGCCGACGACCCACGTATGAATGCTGCATTGAAACATTGTTGAGTTGTGCACGGGTTGTGGGCGTGGCTTACTAATAATGACGTAACCTGAAAGCACTTTATAGACTTATCCGATCAGCGCTTGTGCTTTGTGACTCTAAGCATCTATAAGTGGGGTTCATCAGCCTTTGATCGTCTTCATTTATTGTTTATATGAATTTCAAACCCTCATAGTCAGTGAAATTGAGGGAATCAAGGAACCATGCAGTGTGCACCCATCTATGATACAGGTAAGCAAGGATATTATAAGACTAAGTTAACTTGGACCCTAGTTATGTGCGACTAAAATCAGACCATCATTTGAGTGTTCAGATTCGTCTATACCGTCTGTCCTTCCACAGATTTCGAAGTAAGCTCTAGCAGCACAGCGATTGAAGGATTTGATTTTGATTTCATTGACGAGCGTCCTTGTATAATCCCTGCTGGTCAGTCTACGGGCACGGTCACCATCCTAGTAATCGATGATGATTATGGTGATGATGGAGAAACGGTTCAACTTGACGTAACTATGGCGTCCGGTGATATATTATCGGTTTCGAATGTCAGTCCGGACTTTTTATCATTCACGCTATGTGATGATGACGGTGAGTAAACCGAGCAGTGATGGGGCACTTGGTACTCTCCCACGATACAAACGTTCCTCACTCAGCCCCACCTCCTATGAGAAAATTGAGTGCACAATTAGCCCCCCCCCCCCCTTCATTGAGCAGAATAGAGTTCAGATGTTTCGCCCACAGTTCACCTTGATAAAATTATTCTGGTTACGCCATTGAAGTGGGTTTCTTCATTGCTAAATATCATATCTTTGTAAAATAAAAATGTTGACTTTTAGATCCATATGTCAGATTACATTTTAGTGTGGAATGGTACATACAGCCAGGAAGACAGTCCCTTTCAGATATTAGAAGACATCTGCATGAACAACCTTCAAATTTGAAAAGGGGAGGCACCTCGCTGGCGAATCTCCTGCAGGGACGTGCGGGTCCCAAATTGATTACCGTAACTTCGAGCCTGTGCACTTCTATTGTTAAACATGTAGGCTAAAATCATCTTCGGTTTTCGTTAAAGTTAGGAACATCATCAGATACACCTTCTTCCCTGAATTTATTATAATAAGCAACATAAAACAGCTTTTGTATCTAAGCACCCCTAGACAGCAAAAATCAAGAGACGGGCGACTCATACTCCTCTTAACCCTCACCCTTGAAGAAGGGATATTTCCTTGACAATTGCCTGCTGAAGGGAGCTAAATTGAGGACGATGATAAGCGGACTTATCCCCTCACACCAGGGCTGTCAGGAAAGGAGATCCAACATTTATAACTCATTTGAACTAAGTAGTTGCCCATGTTAAGGTCTTGCACTTGAAGCATCTTTAAGCCTTGAAAGGAATTTGGTACTTAACGCAAATGTCTCTGTCATCAGTTTACATCGTTTGATAAATGATTTCATCCAATGCCATCATGTTGGTAGTTGTCGAGAAAAAATTGTCAATTTTAAGCTTTCGTCGTTTGTCTCCGCATTTAACTTAATTGAAATTGTTGTACGCTACCGAAGAAATCTACAGATTCTTTTTTTCTATAATTTACCTCTTATGTGAAAAATTATCACAACTTGGATATTTTTGTTAAGCTTGAGGAATGTGTAATGGTGGTAACTTATTACGATGTTAGACACACGAATCATTTATATCCAGTTAAACGTTTGTAACAAGTCGTTTAATTTAAAATCATTATTAAATCTTGGTTCTTGTCGGCAAAGATCTTAGTTCCAAAGTTACAATTATCAATAACCTTTGTTTCTGGATTATGACAATTTGAAAGAAGCATACTGTTTTTACAATGTGTAGGTTAGATTTGAAAGGGCACACCAGCTGGAATGAAATGACCTGTCAATTTAATTTTATTACCCGAAAAGAAACTAAAAAATCTCGAGCATATATTTAAACTTGCGACTAATGGACCTGCCGATATCCGACTAGCTTATGCGGACCGTCACACACACAGGCAGTTGGTCTCATTTTCTTAAAGTCTTTGATATGACTCGA
The DNA here is from genome assembly GCA_037179385.1 of Holothuria scabra. NCBI lineage: Eukaryota > Metazoa > Echinodermata > Holothuroidea > Aspidochirotida > Holothuriidae > Holothuria > Holothuria scabra. The sequence continues at coordinate 8,956,841 of CM074195.1, read as the reverse complement.
CCGCGATCTCCCAAGTGAGCGGGGTGGGTATGTTTCACCAACTAGACCAAGTATCCGACGTGGCCGAAAATCCTCTCTAAATGGCCTTTAAACAATTGACTATTTATGCACCTAATCACTGGCGTGCAGAAATGCTTGAAAAAAGTTCGAAAGCATTTTATATGTATACTGCATGTTATATGAACTTTGTCTTTACTGTTCTTGTTACCTTTACTCTCCTTATTTTGTTTTTGCATTATACTTGGGAGGTCTGACACCACTTCCCACCATAAACCCATAAAACTACAGTTTTCCTTGAAACTTAAAATTGAAATACTAATCTTAAATTTGCAAGGTTTTAGAAAAATTACAATTACAAACAAGAAGATAAAATTTCCAGCATAATCCTCCAATTCTTCTGCTATATTCGAAAGACATTTCAATTGCCAATACCCGGTAAAGCTCGACTTTTGAAATAACTATAAATGATAAATATGTAAGGGGGGTTAAACTTCTCGTCATCACTTCCCAAACCTTAATACTCATGCTGTGACGTCTCTTCTTGAGAAAGCAACATAGACACCCCATTACATCAAAGGCGGTTTGGGGTCTAACTGATATCTGAGTTTGTCACGTGATCTGTGCCCTAAAATGATCTAAGCTTTCATTGTATTCACACTGCGTGAAAAGCAATTAAAACCTGCTTGATTGACCTGTTAGCTAACCTCAAATGTTACGTAACTTTTTGTGTATTTTTTATATCTGTTACTGCCAATTAATTAATCAGACGTGAAATGTAACTATATCAATTGTGGGTGTAGTGAGCTTCATTTCCTCCCTGAGGCGATAAGAGGTAATCAGGCAGAGAAGGAGAATGTTATAAAAATTAAGAAGGAACGTTTCATCATGCAATTTCAAGTCGAAAATCACTTACTATTAAATTTAATGCAAGTCAAGAGGGCTCAAATGTGGGAATTACTACCACACTTACTAAAGCCCCGCCTTAACTGCGACGCGACTTACTGCCACTAACGACTATCTTTACGCGTTGAGAGACGGTTCTGAAGACTAGCTCGTGCTAATCAATGTTTAGACCAAGGTGTCCACACTATGCAACTAGTACCAGATATAGGAAGCGATTCACCCCAAAATTCTGACGTTTAATATATTCCTCACCTGTTATGTCGAAGGGTTAAGGGTGTGTTCTCTACACGACACTAACGATTGTCACGGGCTTCTCACCGAAGTTTTCAAAAACGGAACCTTCTGCCGTTGTGTTTGGTGCTCAGCATAATCGGCGGTAATGTGACTGTAGCATTATGCTACAGTCACATTACCGCCGATGTCCGAAAAGGCGCCCGACCGGGCGCCGGCAGGACCTAAATCGGCCAGACACCGGCGACATCGGCAGGCGCCCTGCAGATGATCGGCCGACGAATTTGCCTCGCCGGCCGAATTTTAGACATCGGGCGGCGTCCGGTGAAGCTTTAGCGCGGAGTTAAAATTTTCAGAAGAGTTGCCGACGTCGGTGGGACATCGGCGCCGGTGGATACATCGCCGAGGCACGGAAAAAGGTACGTACATCGGCGGGCACCCGACCGGACATCGCCCGATGTGAAGGGCGACCGTCAGATGCCCGGTCGGCACCCTGCGGGCGTCCAGGCAGGGCACTGCCGGGGACCGGCATAAGAGTTAAATCGACCCGGTGCCGGACTATGTCCCGTCGGACATCTGCCGATGCCCTGCCGGTGTTCGGCAGGTGACCTGCAAACGTTCTAAAGGACACCGGTCGGAGCCCGGCGAAATTGATGGAAAAACCATTGGCCGGTCACCTGGCGGCGCCCGAGAGGCGACCGGAGCAATGTGACCACATGAAAGATGTCGGTGAGATTTGGTAAAAATCCCCCGGCGCTCGGCCGATGTCAGACATCGGTCGATTTCTACTCATCGGCCGGTGCCCGACGGTAATGTCTGAGGCATTATGCCTTGGAGCAGGGAAAACAAGCCAGTGAGCCACAACTGCATGGAAAAAGCTCGACTTGAACCAATTGGTTGAAAACTAGACCGTAAGACAAAATCTAACCTGTTACTTTCATTCCAAAGTTCGGCCAATGTTTTCAGTTGCAAGCTTCAGTTTAATGCGACCGAATATGTTTGGTTTCGTGGGACTGACTGGGATTCATGACTGTTTGCCACTAGTTGCAAACACTTTCACACTTTTCGAAGGGTCTGTATAGTCCCGTCGCTGGGAGTTGCGTCGCACCGAGTCGCAAAATATGGACGCGACGTTATACTACTAGCGATTCGAGGTTTATTAACTTACTTTTCTTTTTTCAGATCCAGCTATTACGCCTCTCGTGGATATTCATTTTGAGCCACAAAAGTATTTCATTGTAGAGGGCGGAATGCCAACGTCTACTGTTACATTGACCATTGTGTTCACTCGAGATGGCGAACCAGCTCCGGTAGAAGACAGTGGAGATATTAGTAATCATTCAATTTACCTTTCAGCATGTTATGTCGATATAACAGTAATCATTTACCTCTTTCCGTGGCGGTCCTCTCTTGGGGCGATGCGCACTGCTTAAAGGGCAGGAGCAGTCATCCCAAATGGAAAAAAGTATTCGACTGTCCAGTTTCATGATTGGTTGTTGGGAGTCATGTGACAATGTTTTTTTTTCTCTTCAAATCTGAAATTTACCAGAATTAACTGCTTGGTTTACCCTGAATATGCAATAGTAAAGTCATAAAATGTAATGAAAGATACTTTGAAGAGAAATAAGTTGAAAATTGCATTTTCTAGCTTTTTCTTCAAAATCAGTTTGGGGGACTGCTCTTTACCTTTAACAAGAAATTTCCTAACTGGCTTAAGATAGCCCTTATTCTAACCTACAGAGTACCATCGATGCAATAAGGTGAAAATAGCCAACCAAGAAACACCTTGTTAAGCAGTGCGCCCTTTTCGGACCTATAATGGGCCTCATTCCGTGATCTCATATGACGCGTATTTTGTAAAAACAGCAAAAAGTCATTAGAGGGAGCACTTGCATACCGTTTCCCATGAAGTCAGCAGATTACACAATGTAAATTCTGCTTATCACTTTGTCATGTTACATGCCTCAATCACGACACAAAACAAGACGCTGTTGCGTCCTCTTGTAGTCGTTGTCACTTAAGTAATTTACCGTTTAATGGATTATATGGTCATGAATTTCTTAACGCTGTAGGGATTGATAATGCAACTACGCATTTAGAAACCGTGGACAACCAAGTGAATGATTCAGATACTTCGGAGAATCGTAATTTATGTTATTTCAATATTGAGGAGTTTAAAACCATAGAAAAGGGAAATTTTAGTATGTTTCATTTAAACAGTCGTAGTCTCGTCAGAAATTTTGATAACATTGCAGATTACCTTTCCTTACTAGATTGCAATTTTGACGTAATGGGCTTTAGTGAAACTTGGTTTAAAGACTCCTCTCCTTCTTACATCAATTTTGATGACTACATATTAATTGAACGGCATCGAAAAGTTAAAAGAGGAGGGGGTGTTTGTCTCTTTGTGAAGAAAGATTATGTTTTTACGGATCGCCATGATCTTTCCTTTTTCAACGATTGTATTGAGAGCCTTTACATAGAGTTAAAAGTTCCCGGATTAAAGGAAAATGTAGTTGTCGGTGTGATTTACCGACCACCTGATGGACATATGGAAACGTTTATTGAATGTATGTACTCAGTTCTTAACAGAGTTTCATCTGAAAATAAATATTGCTTTGTAATGGGTGATTTCAATATTGACTTTGGTAGTCCTAAAAACTCTGGTTTTATAGATACTCTTTCAGCCTGTGGTTTCGATACAGTGATAAGTGAACCTACCAGAGTTACGGGTAAAAGTAGTTTACTTATTGACAATATACTTACAAATATAAATACTGTTGATGAAGTTGCAGTTGATTCCTCTGGGATTTTACTAACAGACATAAGTGATCACTTTCCTATTTTCATGAATATTTCCCTACGTCCTAAGTTACACTTTGCGAACAAGGTACGCTTGAGAAACTATTCCCAAAACAACGTTCAGTTCTTTATTTCGAAGATTGCTCATACTGATTGGCAAAGTGTTTATGATGTAAATGACACAAACTCTGCTTACAGGCTATTCTATACAATTTTTCATAAAAATTATGATGAAAGTTTCCCCTGGATAGAGCTTAAAAGAACCAATAAAAAGAGGCGTCCTTGGATTACTAAAGGACTCATTCAGTCAGTAAAACGCAAACACAAACTTTATAAGGATTTTTTAAAACAGCCTACACAGGAAAGGAAAACACTCTATCAACGTTTTCGGAATAAATTAAATCACCTCCTGCGTATCGCTAAAAAAATGTACTACAATGAGAAGTTCAATAGCTGCAAACATGATGTTAAACGTACTTGGCGCAATATTAACGATATTCTGCATAAAACTAGAAATGTGTCACAGTATCCCGATGTATTTGAAGATGAGAACGCATCTTTTTCTGACCCACACAGTATTGCAAATGCTTTCAATACTTTCTTTACAAATCTTGGTCTATCACTTGCCGAAAAGATAAACAATCATTCAAGTAATAAGTATTTTCCTTCAATCAATCCAAAAAGTATGTTTCTTCATCCTACAAATGCTGATGAGGTTATAAACACAGCTTCTAAATGTCTTGACCCAAAGAAATCTGATGGCTATGATGGTATTCGCCCTTCGATTGTTCGTTATGTTATCCCATACATTTCTAAACCTCTATGTTATATCTTTAACTTATCTTTCCGAGAGGGGAAATTTCCAGATGATCTAAAAATAGCCAAGGTAATACCTGTATATAAAAAAGGTGTCAAAAATCATTTTGTTAACTATCGACCGATCTCAGTTTTGCCTTGTTTCTCAAAGATATTAGAGAAACTAATGTTCAACAGAGTTCAAACATTTTTTGCTAAACATAAACTTATATCTGATAATCAGTATGGTTTTCGTCCTGGTCGCTCTACTGAGCTTGCCCTTATAGACGCTACCGACAAGTTGTATCGAGCTATTGAAAACAAGCAAACTTCACTGGGAATTTTTTTGGACCTATCTAAGGCATTTGATACGGTTAATCACGACATACTCCTTAAAAAACTCTCACACTATGGCCTCAGAGGTAAACCTCTTAGCTGGCTTAAGAGCTACCTGACAAGTCGAAAACAATTTATTTCATTCAATGGTATAAATTCAGAAATGAATGACATTACATGTGGTGTCCCACAAGGCTCCATACTAGGGCCTCTTCTCTTCATTATTTATGTTAATGATCTGAATGATATTTGTAAGAATGCGTCACTTGTTTTGTTTGCAGACGACACGAATATTTTTTTTGCAGTGATAATCTACAGCAACTTGAAAAGACTGTCTGTTATGAACTCTCAATTTTCTGTGACTGGTTTGCCTGTAATAAACTATCCCTCAATCTGTCCAAGACTACCTATATAGTGTTTAACAGTTCATCATGCATGAGGGATAAGACTTTTAATATTGTTGTAAATGGTCAAACACTTCAACGGGTCAATAATACTACGTTCTTGGGTGTGATTGTTGACTCAAAACTAAGTTGGGTAGACCACATTTCTTACATCTCGTCACAGGTTGCAAAGGGCGTTAATATTATTGGAAGATTGAAGTATATTGTCCCTAAGAATGTTTTGCGAACATGGGCGTCCGCAGAAAAAAAGTCAGGGGGGGGGGCAAAATTTCTAAAGGGGGGCAAAACCTCCAAATCACCATGAACTGACACAAAGCATGCAAAAATTTCAGCCCAAAATGCCTCCCAGATCGCCGAAAATGGCATTTCTAAAGCCTATTTTTCGCATAAAAACTTGGAAAACACGTTTTTTTCGGGTTTTTGCAGAGATTTTTATACGTTTTTTTAAATTTTTGATTTTCCGGGGGGGGGGGGGGGCAAGTGCCCCCCCTTGCCCATACCTGCGGACGCCCATGTTTGCGAATGATTTATCTATCTTTAATCTATCCTCACTTAACTTATTGCTCATCAATTTGGTCTTGTGCTAGCTCCTGTCATATTCAACGTTTGTTTATTTTGCAGAAGAGAGCCGTTAGACACATTTCTATGGCTGGATCTAAAGATCCAACCAGCCCTATTTTTAAGTCCTTGTATCTATTTAAATTGTATGACATACTAGATCTTGGGGTTTTGTGCTTTACATATAGGTTTTTGGGTAATCTCTTACCGAATAATTTTGCGAATTTTTTTGAGCAAAATAGGTTGAAACATGATTACGACACCCGTCATGCTCATTTGTTAAGAAACCCTCTCACCCTTTCTCGTTTTTCACAAAGATCTCTACGTTACCGAGCAGTAAGGGCCTGGAACTCCTTACCGGACACTATGATTTCTCGTCCAAGTTTACAATCATTTAGGAAAAACGTCGTTACTTATTATATAAGCAAGTATTAATTAATTAGTTACATTGCCCTATTCAACGTCTCTACAGTGCTAATTCAGGTGCGGTTCCGAAAATTAACTTATCAAGTGGCATGTATGCAACTATAGGTTGGGGTGGGTGGTGGAGGTGGGTGGTGGGCTCTTTTTGGGCATGGGTTTTTTGCAGGCTTTTGGGATGGTATAAAATTATCTTTGTTTTCGTTGTCTTTTGTGCAGTTATTGTGCCTTCGTCTTCCTTGTTTGTTTGCTCAGGGAGTAAGCTCCCGACAAGCCCCTAGGGGTTTTTTAGCTTACTTCCTTCACATCATGTATTTGGATTTTTGAATTTGAAATTATTCTGTACAATACCGAAATAACATGTTGTGGAAACAAATAAATGAAACGAAACGAAACGAAAGTCCATGAAGAAAAGTAAAGTACCTTCTGAGCCTTACATGAGGCCCCACGTATTGACGTCACGCTGACGTCATGTTTGTGGGTAAAAAATGAGTACGTGCCAGCGTCAGTCACTGAACTATATGCTTAGTGGTACCGGAACACTGGTGGACCACAGGCAGCACAATTCTCCCTATGTGTATAGAAGACTTAGGCGCTTATCAAATTGTTTGACCAATCAACTGTCTGCATTTAATGACTTTCGCGTGTTATTATTTTTTTCAATATGGCATCATAAATAACCATAATATTTGGCTGTTTGTATTTAGAGTATCACATTCTTTCGACTCCCAACCTTATAAAGTCAGCAGTGCTATATTTTCCACAGAATAAAACAGTAAAAGGGCAAGTAAAGATTTGTCCTCAGACAAGACCGTTGATAATCCCTGGCTGTGACGTCACTAAAACAGTCAATATCTGACTACCTGCATGATATACTTGTAATCTTTGTTTTCATGTGTTCAGCAGCACTTCGATTTTGTTGTTATTAAGAAAGTTCATTTGGGTAACTGTAACAAAATCGGCCGAATCCTGTGATAGTCTATATGCATGAGTTATTCTTTTCATGTAATAAGTGATTCATCCAGAATTTGTAACGAAGGAGGTATGGGGGGGGGGGGCGGGCGTTATGAAGCCAAAGTTAGAATCTGTGAGGAGTCTCGATTGAAAGGGGTCCCAGTGAAACAATTAATATTATGTTGTACTCCCTGACATTTAGCAACCCGAACATGTGACCAAAAAAATATGTAACCGGCGTTACGAACTGTGACCACTGTAGTTTCCCAGTGGCTTTTCTTACATATAATGTAATGTAGTGATGGTGCGGGACCATGAGTGACAGTACGGGTGTACTTTTAAGGTCATCAGAACAAGCAGGTACGGTTACAAGGTCATGAGTATGGGCACGGGTGCGGGTGCCATGTCATGAGCACGGTACGGGTACAGGTATAACTGTACAAGTTCCTGGGTAGGGGTACCAGATCTTGAGTAACAAGTACATGCTCTCTTAATTTTTCGATGGAAATGAGGAGACCAATCTGCAGTTTCTTGCAAAAAGATTGAAAATAAATCTTATTCGAATTGATTTTTTTAATAAAAATTTAGGTTGCTTCCTAATTTCTTTGATTATCTTCAATCTAACGAATCAAGAATGAGTACGGAACCTTGTACTTGATGATCTCACGCGATAATGTCGTTCTATGCTTCAGATAAAAAATGATAGTCGAAAACGTCTACTTTCAATGATGCATAAGCATGGATCACCAACTTTATTAAAGGTTTGCTAGTTGTTGTTAATCGGACATAAGGTAGGATAAGCGTAGTGTAAATTAAATTTGACATTGCAAATTTTATTAAAATTATTTTTCTCATCTTTTATTTCAGAAAGAAAAAATTATTTCTCCACATGTTACCCGCACAGAAATATGTAACAACCCCCAAGCCCGTCTTTCTATGTATGTGTTGGTCTAGCAATACATTCTTTAATCGACTTTAAATCAGTTTTCACTATTTGTATACGTTGACGAACGATTCCCTCTAAAACTTTTCCTTTAATACATCTCATATTATTTATTTTCCTTTTTTGTTAGCGTTTGGGACACTAGGGGTGAGTGCCACCATTACTGAGGATTTCATCTTGGCTTCGTCAACCCTTCCTTTTGATGCTAGTTCAGGTGGTGTCGCAACATTGGAACTAACTTTCGAAATTGAAATCGTGTCCGATGAAGACGAAGAATCAATTGAACATTTCTTGGTGTACCTTGAATCTACAACCACTGAAAATGATGATGTGCAAACTGGAATGACAATGCAGACTGCAGCAATCTATATCATCGATGACGGTACAAACTGAGAGATTTTGTTACCATTTCATGATTTTCATACCTATTGCAGAGGCCGATCCTGGAGACAGGGGTGCAATTTCCCCGTGAAAATTGTTCAACGTTTGCTTTACGACTGTTCTAGATTAACATTTGACAGTTTGATACACTCTAAAATCAAAAGAGTGAACTTATTCACTCTTTGATCGAGTGAAAAGTGTAAATTCACTCCATTAGAGTGATGATTCACTCCAAGAGGAGTGAAGTTCCCTCCGAAAAGAGTGAAGTTCCCTCCAAAAAGAGTGAAATTCACTAGATGAAGAGGGAAAATCCACTCTTCCGCGAGTGCCTGCAATGATCGCTCTTTTTTTCGCTCTTTTTTTAAGAGCGATCACCGTGGGCACTCCATCAAGAGTGAAACTTCGCTCGTTTTAAGGGAATTTCACTCTTTTTGGAGGGAAATTCACTCTTTTCGGAGGGAACTTCACTCCTCTTGGAGTGAATCATCACTCTAATGGAGCGAATTTACACTTTTCACTCGATCAAAGAGTGAATAAGTTCACTCTTATGATTTTAGAGTGTAGTCTACACATCACACTTTTGTCTCACAGATATGGTGTGAACGAATGCGTATTTATTCCCCCATCAATCTCCAGTTTTCCCAGAAGTTTCGACCATATACCTGTAGGGGAAGGGTCGTGTGTACTTTCGACCAAGAATCAATTTAAGTCATGTTTCACTACTGGTTGCGAAAAAAAATTAGAGCCCTCCGCGCCATTCAGATCCAACTTCAAAGTTTATCTCGTGAAGTGCACATGTTGTGATGTTTCCTATTGATAAAGCAACATTTACACTTCAGTAGATCAAAGGACGTGAGGGGTGTGCAAAGCAATGTGCACTTAATATTCGTACACCTGGGGCCCGTTCCACAAAGAGTTACGCACAAACTTAAGTATGATATACTGTTGACTTAAGTATGGGGAATCAAACTTAAGATTGCGCGTAAGTCTTTGTGGAATGGGCCCCTGGGCACTTGTTGCGCCTACATTTCGTACAACTTTAACACACTTCCTAGTACTTTGTGCGTAAGTAATCCACGCATTTCCATTTTTACCCACATAAATTTCAGATTTTTATTTGTGTAAATTTCTTTATTTTGCCATCCCCCATAAGCGGTAATTGAACTAAGTGAAATTTTAAAGTGAGGATATGCGCTTCATAAGCTTTGTTGATTTTGATGATGCAACAAAATGCGTTTTTGGCCTTGTGCAATCTTTTTTCCAACATGGAAGTGCATATTTTCCACTTGTAGATTTTTTTATAAGCCAGGATGTGTGTTCGGTAGTCATTAATGTAATTAATTAAGTATTCATCATTGTAGTATTCATTTAAGTTGCAGGAAATGTGCAAGTACACACATACGGAAAGATGATATTTGATAACCAAGAGATCCCAGTTCTGTTTACCACTTTTCTAGTAATGAACCACTTGAAATACCCCGAACCGTCCGAGTGCCGGGTAAAAGGTCCTCTTTAAGTTGATATCGATAACTTAATGAGAGTATTAAAAGGTCACTACCACATGGCAATCTTATAGTAAGCATAATAATAAGTCAAGTTTAATATCCAACAATTATGGAAAAGTTAATAATTTGAATTTTGTGGTGTCCTTACTTGAAATGGTTTTGTGCAAAACGAAAAAAAGTGTCTGGTCACGAATTCTTTATAACCGAAATAAACCTGTAAACGTTCAGTCATAAAATAGTTACTTTTATGTAGGATATAGGGATTGTGTATACATGACCATTTGCTATTGGAATGTGAAGAAAACTTAAAAAAAAAACTCTGGATAATTTCCATTACATTCAGATCAAGAAGACTTCATCCTTGTCGTTGACCAGCCTTACATAAACAACAAGAATGCCAAAGACCCACTCAGATTGTTTGCGTTCACAAATCAAATGTTACCAGGACCACCATTCGACTGGACGAAAAAATTCTTTGACGGGCAACCAGACTGTTTTCAGAAAACATTTGAAGTTGATGGGCAAATGTGTGGATATGAACTGAAGTTTCCACAAACTAACAAATTGCCTGGAAGAAGACTTGGTTATTATTCGGCTTGCTACAACTTTGAAGGTGGAAGTCAATCTATTGGAACGTCAGTCATGTTGCAAAACGGTAGGCCCTTAATTCTATTTTACACCTTGTGCATATGATGTTAAAGTACGCCCTCATTTGGGGCAAAGCAAACCAGCTGATTTGCCAACCAGTCGAATACGCGCATAGTCTGCTACAGCTGTACAGGGGCAGGGGGAATTCTTATGCGTGTGGCCATGTGTGTTGCATTGTTCTGCTCAAAGGATGACGCCAGTATGACGTCAATACACAAGGTGAATTGTTGGCAACATTTCCCCATAATCTACGATTTCAAGTGTATCTTCTCCACTATGGAACACCGGAGATAATAGCCTATTACTTCAGAGTTAAAGTATACTTTCAGCCATCTTCCTTTGAGAGGACAATTCTTTTGAAGGAAACAAAACAAAACAAAGACCCAACGAAGATTTGATTTGCCCATTCATGCGCCTTTTAGTTTATTCTAAGTTGGATTTGCCGGAACACCCTTTTACAGTTCGCCGCTGTACGGTAGTGAATTTATTCCACTCATAATCTCGTCACACATTTAAACAGTATTTGGTAACAAGTGGACGTTACTACATGTAACTGCACCTCACCAACAGACCTTTATAAATACTAGTCTGCAAATTATAGTTACTTGCGTATTGTTTTCTCAGGAACGTTACACAAAGTCAATGACATAAGATGTAAACTTTTCTTGCCAAGCTTGAGTGTACGTATATGATAATCAATCAGCTTCATCAACAGCTTATCAGTTACGTTACGTCAATGAATTCTTTGGAAGAAAAAGAAACTTCAAAAATGATGTTTCATTCTCAACATGAATCTTATCAATCGTTGACGCATTCTCTGACCTCCTGGAAAGGTCAGTCAATGTTGTTAAGCAGCGCCAATACATTTTCGTGCTTTGACGCACCCCGTCAAGCGGTCGACCCAACACTCCTACGGCTTACTCGGGAGAACATGACGCACATTTGACTCACCTGTGTCCAGGTATCAGATGGTGTGTCTTTCAATTGATAATTGCATAGTAGATACATACACTCTAATATCTGTTGGATTACGAATCCCATTGTTAAACAATTGGGTGCAGCAATACCCTAGTTGGTCATAAAAGCACCCTTGCTTTGCTAAAGTTTACCTAGCAAGGGCACATTTTATCCAAATTGGAGTAACTTCTACCCAACTATTAAGCAGAAAGCAGTTTTCAGGACCTTTCAGGATACCTTTTCTGTTTCCTTTTTTGTATTTTCGTACTTACACTGTTAAAAATTTCTGTAAATTTACAGACTTTTTTTAACTTAAACTTTTTGTATTTTACTTTTAATAGAGATTTTCTGTATCTTTACAGACACTTTGTATTGCTACAATAAAAAAAGGTTGTTTAACATGTTTTTTCTGTTTATTTGAAAAACCATTTCTGTCTGCTTTTTTAACCAAATTTTACTGCTTTGTAAAACTTTTTCTGTAAATTTACAGAAATTTTAACAGTATTTTGTATTTTTCTGATTTGACATAAATAAACTGTCATTTAACAAACATTCATTTTGTTTTTAAGCTGAAAAAGAAACAAAAATAAGCCCAAACAAACAAATAAGAAATAGCCAGAAAATTTTCAATATATAACATGCATCGTTCTGCGAAGTTTCAGTTTAAAAAAAAAAAAAACATTTTTGGCAAATTTATGGCCCTATTTGAAAATTAACTTACATTTATTATAAAAACATACTTAGTTATTACGTTCTTAGTTATAAATATCATACAACTGGTGTTTTTTCACACATTTTTGAGTAAAAAGAAATTGTAAGGCCCTAATTTCAGAGCACTGACAATTGGTATACTGATGTCAACTCATCGCCACAGGCGCTCATACACTTGATAGGAGCAAATTAAAAACGTTTCACAAATTTACTTGAAAGAGTCTGTAAATTTACCACTTTATGACGTAAATCTTATTTTGCATAAATGGGTGGAGCTTATTTTGTAGGCATTTTCCTAACAAAAGGATTGCTGTTGCTTTGAATAATATCTTCTTTGGCGTTTTTTAATCAGGAAGTGATAAACTTATTGTTTACCTTGTCTGGAAATGTTTGCAACCAATGTATTTGCATTCTTTGTCATATTTATTTTAAAAACAATTATTTTATTGTACAAAAAATGTGACTTTCCAATTACAAAGTTCCTAGAGATAGCAGTCTACTTGACAACAATATAACAACAAAGCATCCTCAATGTGTTTTGATTTAACACAACGGAACAATGTGATCGCTTCTCGGCCTTTTGGCAAAAATCATGTGTAGTATCTGTTCTTTTCATCCAGTCAAGAATGGAGCCATACATGACAGACCAATGATGAAAATGGTCTGAAGGCCGCGAGGTTGGTCGTTAAGTGTTGTCCTTCAGTGGACGTAATAGCTTCTTCGGGAAGCAGTATCAAGTTTGGTTTCGCCGAACGGCCCTTTGCCAGAGGGTCGGGAGGACTTTAGAAAAAGATTTAAAACAACTTCGTAACGACACATTTCGTTGATAAGCAAATACCTGATCTACGTAATGATGAAGTGTATGTTACGTAATAACATATAAAAAGGTACAAAAGCGATATTATAATAAATATTAAAACGTCGGGAATGAAAACAGTAGGCTGTAAATTCACATAAAATTAAGGTTAACAAAACAGAACAATTCTGTAATTCGATTTTACAGTAGACTTTTGTAAACTAATTTACATTCAAAAAATGTAAAGAAAAACAAACCCTTAATGTTTTTTCATGATTACAGTCTGGCTGTAAAAAAACATTATTTGGTTGGAAAAAAATTTGCCATAAAAATTATGTAAATTTACAGAGAAATTTTTTAACAGTGTACTTTTGTGGAGATCGGCCCAGTTAGTAAGCTGTCAGTTGAAAAGCTCAATTCCATTTTAATTATTCACTTGCAGGTTGTTTTACGTTAAACATTCGTCACACGATAACCGTCTACCCTGATGCATCCAACCCTACTCTACTTGAGTCTATGTTACGTCTACGGATAAACAGGAAAGACAATTGTGCTCCTTGTTCGAATATGGTTTGGAGGAAAAACGGAAAATTGATTCCTAACCGAGGATCCAAGTATACGATTTCCACAGTAAAAGAAGCTAAAGGTGTTTTCCAAGTTTATCGACCATACCGTGCGAGCAGTGGTTGGTTTGCTATGGTTGAAGTCATTGTATCAGGCAAGTCTTTAAACGCACGATGTCATTGGATCAAATGTGACTCTAAAAACGTGGTAATTTGAAATAAAACACTTTTCAGCCTAAACACTTTTTGTTCCAACTTTGTAAACACGTTTTCATGCTAAACACATGTGTCAATTCCTAAATATTTTGCTTAAAAATACGTTTAATTGCTAAACATGTAGTGTTAAACAGCTAAACATATTTAGAATTTGACAGTTTTTACAAAGATGTTGCAACTAAGTGTTTAATTGATCAACTCGTTTTAGCTTGGACACTGAAAAAATAACCCAGACATGTTGTAGAGTTACCTTAAACAACAAGGGAGAAAAACAAATCGGACATGGAAGAATATGCTGACAACTTTCAGTTTATTTCCAGCTGTGTCATTGGACCAGCAAATATTTCAAACATAAAAACCGTCAGAGCAATGTTAATATTAAACGGACGGTCTCATTAAATTGCATGTGTCATTGTGTGTAATAATAGCTTGATCAGGTCTGGGAGCTCCCTGATTAGGTCGAATTGAAACCAAATGTTTTCATAGAATGAATGAGATCATTAAAAAAGTTAAAAAGGGTACCTAAACAACACCGCAAAACTTTTGAGAACCTAATAATCTCTTATACCGAAGTGGATCATGGTAAATGCAAATGAGAGTGGTCTAGGAGCATGATGAAAAATTTACACAGAAACAATTGGCTGATCTTCCACAGGCTTTCACTATAGCTGTATAGACTTTTCGAAGACACGTGTACAACTCGTGATAGTGTCGTACGCATCATTAGCGAAAGAAATTAATTGATCTTGCAGACGTTTTACTTTGATTTCGACCGAGTCCCCTTTGAAAATTTGTAAACTTGTGAGGGTCGTAAAGTTCCATAAGTGATTGAACTGTATTCGGCAAATTTAGATGAAACATCTCTGTTTATTGTTGACGTTTTTCCAACGGACACGAATAGGGGTTTTCATGCTTCAATTAGGGTCACACTACAGAGAGTTCGAAGAGGATTACATTCCGATTTTTGTGAATAATCTCCTCCAACTCTGTTCAGAAAGAGGTACAAATAATGTCAACTGCTGACTTGGACTAAATGTATGATTTGTATCAGAAGACAAATTCAGAAGGCAAATTAGAATCAACTTTCCATACAGTACAGTTGTGCGTGATGCTCAGCATAAGCAGTGGAATAGGTACAACAAGCCAGTGAGCCAAAACTGGAAAAGGGCCTTGGCCGGCTCGACTTGAGCCAATAGGTTGGAAACTGGGACGTAAATCTCCATCTAACTGATTCCACAAAATTTAAAAATCCTTAGAACAGTCTAACTAAAAAAGAGGGCGGCAGCCACAGAAGGCTTCGGCAAGGTCAGCCAACAACCGTAACATTACACCCTATTACGATACCAGGCTCCGTACTTTTAACCCTCACATGGGATCTGCGTGGCCTCACATATTTGTCCGTTCTCAGACCTGCCCTCCCGGTGTAGCGATTCCAGGGGGTGTAAAACAGAGGAGGTAACAGCCAATGTGTTTCCAGATGGAGGGGAGGGGGTACGAAATTTCGCAGTAACGACTCGACAGAGGCTACGGCAAGGTAGACTTGAGACGCAAGAGTTATTTTTTCAGCTAACAACGAACCCTCCTTTTACATCTAATTAGGCTACTCTTTCAGTTAAATTAAGAAAGATTCATAAATTATAAGAATGTTATTTGCCTTATTCTTTCATTGTTATATACATGGCGTTGTCATCACAAGTTTAAAAAAAAAAAGTAAAAGAAAAGGCCGCGACCGGCCCGGCTTAACCATTTGGTTAGAAACTGAGCCGTAAAACCTCATCTAAGGTTTAGGGACTAAATTATTTCTTGCCTATTCCATTTTTCAGAATTGAAAGTGAGTTGAAGATGTCGTTCTTATTTTCTCTTTCGTTTCTCATTCTTTTTTATTTAGATTGTCCACGAGGAACGTATAAAGGGATCGACGGTAACTGCGATCAAGTGTGTTCAAATTGCCAAAATGGCGGCGTGTGTGAATTAAACGGATTATGTAAATGCCCTCCTTGCTTTTTCGGAACAACATGCCAGCATTGTGAGTTATCATCTGCATCAAAACCCTTATTGAAATATAATGATTGCCATTTCAGTGTGCACATATTATCAGCATGTATATCAGCATCCGTGAATCTTACAGTACAAACAGTCGTAAGATTTCAGACAGATTACTACTTTGGGGTAATCCTTGTTAAAGGTGGAATCATTTTCTTTTTCATTTTAGTTGAATGTGAAGAAGGATCATTTGGAACCAACAAACGTATTCAGTGTTCACGATTACACCCGTCCTATGCTAACAATAAAAATTGTAAGGGCTTACAATTTTGCTACGGAGGACTATTTGGATGCAAATGCGGGTGTGGCTGGTATGGCGCCAACTGTGATAAAGGTGAGAATCGCAGGAGGTAGATGAATAGACCTTTTACTGACGACACACTGGGGTCATCCTTTGGGGCAAAACAATGGAACGCGCGGCCGCGCGCATAAGATTTCGACCTGCACTTATAGCAAACTATGCGTGTATTTGACTGGTTGACAAACCAGCTGTCTGAAATTGTGGGTTTTGGTTTGTTTGTCCCAAAAGACGGCGTACTCTTTGTTCCGTGACATCATATGCACAAGGTCAATTACCATAATTTTGCTGCACGCATTGGAAATGCCTCGCACGTCTTTTCTCTCTCACGCCGAGGTCGTGAGTGGCGTAGCTACCAGAAAATAGGAACACTACAAGGAGTTCTTTTACGCGATACCCAGAGCCTTCCCCTTTTCTTCCCGCTTTTGAACTTAGGGGACACCCGTGACTTCTGTACCGGAAACTGTTTTCACTAACCCGTAATGCATCTAGTTAGTGTGTAACTTAGCCAAATGATACACGCGCGCTCGTGTGTGTGTGTGGGTGCGTGTGTGTGTGTATTTGTAATAAAACCTGCACGACAATATCACCCTTGCATGTAATCAACTGAATAAGAGTTCATTACGGTACCAATAAACACAGAAATCGGGGGTTCCTCCACGGTTTAGTTATGTGCATCTTTAGGGACGAGTCATAGGAGTAAGGGAGATTGGGACAGGGACCAGTGGCCGCGCTACAGGGGACGGAAGGGGGCATTTACATCTCAGCCTTTGTCCTTGCCCCAACCCATCCAATTTTGGTCGGTTAGGAGTAAAGTTAACTGACAAAATAAATTTACCTTTCCTGAGGCTACAATATGTTTTCATCAGAGATATGCTAAAACCTCAGATGTGTGGAATGCTCTGCAATTGGTTGCAAGCAGACGCGCAACCCAGTTTCATGCGACCGAACATGTTCGGTGGCATGAAACTGGAACGTGAAACTGACAACAACGACGGACTTCTGGAATGAAGCCAGCGAAGATAAGTTAACCGAAATGGACAGAACACATTACTGTCTCTTCAACGTAACACATGAAGAGTATGTGAAACGTTATAATTTTGGGTGAATAGCTTCATGGACCTGCGACTTTTTGCACAATGTGAACACTATGCTCTTAAAACTAGTTAGTCGTCAGTCACAAACCACGACAAGACAGTCTTGTTGCATTTAGTCGCGTCGCATCGTGTGGACCCGGCTTTAAACGCCTATGCGGAAATTGAAATCGATGGGGAAGGGTATCCATTCATCTGCGAATGTCGGTGCCTCTGAAGCATAAGATGCATGCCGCTACAAGTGAATTGGACCGAAATATTTCATGAGAACTGCTGTAAAACTCCCTAAGAATGTAATTGAGACAGTATGAAAGAATAGAGCAGTAGACGCGAAGGGTGAAATTGCTCTTTGCACCAGAAAATTGTGATTATGCGGGAAAGGTTTTTTTCCAAAAATATGTAAAGAGTCCAATATTCTTTCCAACGACGCCTCAACTTCAGGCTGTAGAAAAATGGTAACTGATTTCCTTTCACTTTTGTGGTTTTTTTTACTTTGTAACTTTATTTCACTAATGATGGTCATAAAGTGCAAACCGTGCCAAATTTTGGGCAGACGAGTCCAAATGTTGCATCAGAAATCATTGATTTAGAATTATGACAGAAGGTTGCAAAAAGACCCTTTGACTAGACAGCTTTAGTTCCCCCAAAAGGAGTTCCCGTGCAAATTTCAAGACAAAGCCGTTTCGTGATCATCCGATAGAGCTTCCGATTTTTCATTGAACATGACTTTTTAAAAGGAGAGCCAGGCATTTCAAATTGAATTGCCTTGTTTGTCATTACTGTATCCTGGGTACTTAAAAAATCACACACATTAGCTACGTAGCCAGTGCGTGTCCTACGAACATTCAACATATTGGGACCGACTGATTCGTCAGATACATTAGAGTTGCTATGATACTGACAATTACATTGTTAATACTGAGAGCTCAAAAAGCTCACGAAAATCTTGGTACTTTTTAAAAGGATTGGTGAAAATGGTGCTGATGATGTTAATTAACACAGACTGCGGCAGATGAAAGAACATGAAACAATTCACAGAAGAAGTTCGTTTTTCAAGGAAAGAGTTCGAACTCATCGACCACCACCCCCCTCTCCCTCCATGCTTACAGGATCGTCTAATATACCGTCAGTGGTGATATTTTTACTTTTGGGCTCTTATAGACGAATCCGATAAGCGCTTGTTTTTAGTGACTGTAGGCAGCCATTAGTGGGGTCTAATGATTAACCTTATATCGTCTTCATTTATTGTCTACGTGAATTTCAAATCCTCGTATTCTGTGAAGTTGAGAAAATTAAGACACACTTCAGTGTACATCCATCCATGGAACAGGTAAGGAAGGAAATTTAAAGATTAAAGGTGATGGACCCCAGTAATGGCCGACTAAAGTCAGACCATCACAATCTGTCCGGATTCGTCTATAGGAGAGATGATGTGTTTTTGTAGTGCATGTCTTGTTGATCCTCATTTTAATATAGCACAAATCTGCAAGACAAAATCGAAAGCATACATTTTAAATGCATTCTATCCCGTGAAAATTGCAAACTAAATCATAGAAATAACAAAATATTCTTGAGACTGAGTGGGAAATAAACTGAAGAATTGTGAAAATTAAAGAGCAATTTGAAAGGAACAGAACTGATTGGTTTTAATGGTTTTGGTTACTTTTTATGTATTCTTGTTTTGGTTACTTTTTATGTATTCTTTTACCTCAGCTTGTCCAGAGGGAAAATTTGGGGCAAATTGCGAAGAAAATTGCCACTGTTCCGACCGGCATGACTGTAACCGTATTTCTGGTGTCTGCTCGAAAGGATGCGCCGATGGTTTTACCGGATTCAACTGCCAAGAACAGTCAGGTTCTGAAAAATAATGGACCATCATCTCTCAAATTAATGATGAACGTTATGGCTCATGATCTCTTTTTTATGATTTTGTTTGTTCTTTTTCCTTTCTTTGTACACCCTTTCTTAAGTATACTTCAAATGTTCACATGCCAAGTTGTAAAACCCGTAGTTATTAGAACGATTGAACATCAGATTATTTGATAATTTTCCTTTTATAAAGATAGAAGCGTATTCTTGTAAATATCGACGGAACGAGGGGGGGGGGGGGGGGTAAAAAGAGAGAAAAAAAGGAAAAACGAGGGAGCAGACGTTAGAAGAAGGTAGTGGTAGCGTCCCTATAGAATCAAATGCAGCACCATCTTTAATCCAGCCCACCTTTCCTAAGCCAATATTTACCATAAAGAGGGGTGTAGTGGAGGGGCACATCACCCCTCCCCCTAAGATCCCCCCCCCCCCAATAAAGGCTATCAGTCATCATTTCTTTCACCGTTTCCCCAGATGAAATCCTAGCTACAGTCTTGCTGAATATCCGGAGGGCATGTTTAGAGAACACAATATATAGAGTCATTATACTAGACGTAATGTAAGGTAATAGTCCTATGTCATATTGCTACAGTGATTGTCCGGGTTCTATTCCCAGGTCGAGTCATACCAAAGACTCTAAAAATGGAACCTACTGCCGTTGTACACGATGCTCCGTATAAGCAATGGAGTAGGGAAAACAAGCCAGTGAGCCACAACTGGAAAAAAAGGCCGTGGCCGGCTCGACTTGAACCGAGAGTTTGGAAACTGAGTCGTATAACTCCATCTAACCAGGGAGGTGTTATTAGTGTTACGGCTTGGTCGCAATTCAAACCAACAACAGCGAAAGACCACAGAAGAGCGAGATTAAAATCAACAACTTAATTATTATTCACCTCTTACTTCCTTAAATTCACAACAATTAATCTTAAATCTACTTACAATCTTTTACAGCTTACGGTATCACTCTTTGTCCAAGGGGTAGTGTTGTTAGCGTCGATTGTACAGCAGCACAGCGTAGGACTCGGTTCCGCGAAGGCAGGATGAAGACTATAGTGATCGGTAAATGGCGACACAATTACAGCGTTAGGCGGCGAAGCAGACGTCTGGTTTCTGTATTATCTGTGTATCTTCTGTTCTCTTCTCTCCTGTCACACTGCTTGCATGACCTTTTATATATCTGGTAGTTCTTCCAGAAAAGTCTGGAACTCACTCTTATGGAAACGTCTCGTTTGATCTCGTACAAAACAAACAGCGAAAGTTCTGGGCTCAGTAACCCATAACCACAAGTTGGCTATAATTAGGCCATTACATCATACAGGTAGCGGGCCACTAATTATAAGTCCCATTGACTTACACACTAAATTAGGCTACTTCCGTGCCCCCTAGCTCCCAGTAGAAGTTTTCAACCAGGACATGCTACCCCTCTGATCGAAGCCCACAATCTCGGCTTTCATGGCACTTTCAAATTTCCATACCATGACCATTGAAATTTTGAGCTAGAGAGCCTTGAAAGATAGGGATGTGTTTCCCGCCATAATAGCTACTCAAAAACGGCATTTCACAGAGCGGAGTAATACAATAAAAAATGGCACTAAAATTGGTCAGGTTGCCTTGAATTTTGCACAGTATGTATTTCAACTCATTGTCTACAAAATCCAAATGCAAAATGATCATATTTTGTAAGTAACACAGTCAGAAACAACATTCCATAATTTTTTTATGGCGCTTTGTCTGTCAGTAAACATTTTCCCGGACATGAGTATTGGAGTTAGTGGTCCGCTACCTTAAGGCAGTGGCCGAGTTGGATTTTTCCATAAAAAAATTTGCACAGGTAATCCCTAGAGTATCCTCACAAAGAATATAAACCCATCATTTCATTTGACAGTCTTCTCTGGGCAGTAAGTCTTAGCAAATCTATACCCCTGATAGGGCAAAATTTGCCGGCAACCTAAAATACACTTTAATGTACTGGTTAATCCTCTACTGAGTTTCTTACTCATCATTTCTGATCTGTACCAAGACAGTATTGTAATCTCAGCATCTCTGCTTATGAGGGTACTCTCAACTTCACTTTTGGTGCTTCTCACACTTTCACAGACTTGTTTCTGTATGCTGATGTACTGTACATGCTTGCACCATCAACTCTGTGGATAAGAAAATAAGTTGGATTTAGCAGCTTAATTTTCACACTCTTACTACATTATCATAAACATCTGCTTGATTTAACAACAGGCCATGTGGTTTCTTATAAATTCTGAAGAAATTTAGGTTATACATGAGCAACATCTTAATGAATCCAAATATGCAAGCACATGGGAACAGGTGGCATGGAACACCTCGGTACAAAAACAAAAACTGAAAATTTAAGCTACAGGACTGTATGGTTGCTACATATGACTACAGTGAAAGGGGTTTCTATGCAGCCATCATGCTTTAAAAAGCCAGATTAGGTCTCTGGGCCTACTTCCTCTTGCATTTAACAAAACAGGGAGCAGGTACCAATGGAGTGGAATTTACTTCATGTGGGTTTAAGAGTCAACAGTTTGCAACATACCTACCTTGGCAAAAACTTCCTCCACCCCTAGCATGAAGACATCAGGTATTTCAGTTGTCTGACTGTTGCTCACCCTGCTTCCACTGTGATCTAGTTAGGCTTCCCTGTTTACACTGGGCCTGTATACCAAGCCCTTAAGCCTTTAAGGTCTAAAATGGAAGAACAAAATAAAAGAGACATGACATTAAAAATAAAAGAAGTTAGGAGAGTTTCTAAATTTAAGGGTGTAGGGCTAACAATTCACTCTGATCTGTGCTGAATTTAACAGGCAATATACCTCCCCCCCCCCAACGCCACCATAGGTCCTACTGTAGTACTAGCCTAGGCCTACTCATATACAGCCAAGGCTACTCAGGCACCAATTTGTAGCTCCCTAATCCTACCTCTTTTGATACAAGCATCTTTTTTATTCTTCAAGTTATCCTGTTTTGCCACAGGACCTAGCAGAAATTTAAGTTGGTTGCAGGTAATGAAAATTCACTCACTTCTTTAAGTTTATGGCATACCTTCACTGTAACGCAACATTCCTGGACACTTCGCTCAACAGGTGCACACAGTTTAACTGCTTTGGGTCCAGTCATTTCACAACCCAGCATGTGTTTTATGTGCAGAACCACTGAACAAAGTCCACTGTACAAAAACTGCTTGAGGCTGGCTGTTGCTTAGGTACATACCAAATGCACTGGGGCAAGCTACGGATCCCTCAGGATGACATAAATACTTCACTTTTATGATGCTATGATCTACCCAGAGGATCATGAGCTTGCTAAGTTTTCTTTTTTGACGAAATTTTAATGAATTCTGCTTAAATTGTCAACTTTAACAAGAAAACTGATAATTTTGGCCAAAAATGCCACTTTTGGCCCTAAAAATCACTCAAGCATGAAATTGTTCCTCGTCAGCATGTATTTCCATTTTGGTGACCACAAGCAAACATTTAAGACCAACTTTGGGTCTCTAGCTAAAAAATTTAAAAATTTCATAACTTGCCTTAAGGTAGCGGGCCACTAATTATAAGTCCCATTGACTTACACACTAAATTAGGCTACTTCCGTGCCCCCTAGCTCCCAGTAGAAGTTTTCAACCAGGACATGCTACCCCTCTGATCGAAGCCCACAATCTCGGCTTTCATGGCACTTTCAAATTTCCATACCATGACCATTGAAATTTTGAGCTAGAGAGCCTTGAAAGATAGGGATGTGTTTCCCGCCATAATAGCTACTCAAAAACGGCATTTCACAGAGCGGAGTAATACAATAAAAAAATGGCACTAAAATTGGTCAGGTTGCCTTGAATTTTGCACAGTATGTATTTCAACTCATTGTCTACAAAATCCAAATGCAAAATGATCATATTTTGTAAGTAACACAGTCAGGAACAACATTCCATAATTTTTTTATGGCGCTTTGTCTGTCAGTAAACATTTTCCCGGACATGAGTATTGGAGTTAGTGGTCCGCTACCTACAGTAGTTTCCAGTAGGTGATCGTACATTCTCGTAACTGTGCGAATGTTCTCTGGGGTTACCCGTTCAATATGCTCGAGAGACAACACCGATGCTAGCACTTTCTAGAACTTTTCACTCGCTCGTCCAAGGATTCAATCTGGTTGATGTCGTCTCGTAACATTACTAACACCTCCCTGACCTAACTTACTAACTAACCAACTACAGTGAGTGCCGCATCTTGAGTAATTCAGTACTCAGGTTGGTCAAAACCTACAAAAAGTAGCATTGGGATCTTATTGTTTTCCAAAAAATTCTATGAGAAACTCAAGACGAAGATGGCATCAGCCAAAATCTATCAAAATAGGAATATAATTCTAATTTTAGGAGGACATTTGTTCAGGCCAAGCCTTCATGCTGTGTAAGAGAAGTAAGGCTTCAGACATGACTCAAAGTAGGATGAAAATTACTTAAAATATTCCTAGAATTCACCGATAACATTTTTCTTCCACTGCTCTATTATATTTCTTTATTTTGACAATATAATTTCATTGAATTTATTCAGGATTTAAAGATTAGAAAAAACTTTAATTTTGTGTTCATTTCTGTTTAAACAAATTTCTGAATATTACGGGTAACGTAATTACCTCCACACAGACGAAGGACTAGATACCCTCCAGACACTCTACATACCAAGCAGGACGTTAGACCGTGGTAAGGCATCATTTTTTGTTAGTTGTAAGTTTATATACTTGTAAACGTGGTGCAGTATTAAAGTTGTGAAAAAATGTAAAAGAAATCTCTGATTGCCGCTTTGATTAGTATAATTTTAAATATTGTATTAAATGTATTTCATTAAATTTTCGAAACTACAAAACTACAAAATCTGTCCGATGAGGAGATTCAGTTTGGTTCAAGTGCGACCCGCGTCATTTTAAAGGCAGTCAATTCTCACCCCAATCCACAATTTTTGTAGTTGTCTACAAAAACTCTCAATGGCACAGTTCTTTGATTAACAGCAAATTCAAAAGTAAGCGAATAGTATCATAGCCCTTATTACGAAACACATATTTTGTATTGAGAGTGTTTTGACTACACATTGCGTCTTGTATTCTAATCCTGGAGCAATAAACGGAGATTGTCTCTGAACAGCTGGATAAGGATGACTTTCAGACAGTTGTTGGAGGGACTTAAGTAAGTATGTTCTGGGGAAAATTTAACTGTCTGGGGAAAGAGGTTGTAGTCTTTCCGTGTGATTTCCTACCAACTGATAAACTGATAAATAAAGAAAAAATAGCGAAATGTAGACAAATCCGGAGGGCAAGTGATGGTCTGATTTCAGTCGGCCATAACTGGGGTCTTTATCACCTTTGTAAAAATTTTTCAATTTCCTTGCTTACGTGTAATATGGATGATTTCATCCTAAATTGTATATTGCTTCCCTCAATTTTACTTAGTATAAGGATGTAAAATTCTTGTCGGCATATAAATAAAGACGATTTGAGCATGGACCCCACTGGCATTAATGGATCCCTACAGTCAATAAACTCAAGCGCTGATCGGATTTGTCTATAGGTTAGACCACAGGCGCCCTCTCTACCTTTTCCTGTTGTGGGGTACTGGACTGTTATCCCTACTTTACTGTTTATGTGGAACATCAAGAACAACAGCAGTAGATTCTAACTTATAAATATTTGTTATGACCCGGCCTGTAAATCGAACCCTTGGTCTTCCAAGCAGTGTAGTAGCCAAGATGGATTTTTTTTTTTTGGGGGGGGGGGGCTAGGTAACAAGTGGGGGGCTGGTACCTCCGAGGGTCAGGCGCGGCACTACTATCTAAGCGGAGCGCCACCGTCAGTTGACGCGGAGCGTAGAAAAAAAATTGGGTACAAACCCTCCAGGTGGCTGGAAACGGCACTTCTCACGTGTTTTAGGTTGGATGTACCCAGCCTTGAAATACGAATCTCATGTCTGCCACTTGTCAAGTAGTGTGAATAAAAAATTAATCTATGAAAAATGATAATGCATCCACTTTGTAGGGACCCAAAATCTGGGCATTTCTGATCTGTGCCATGGCCTGGGGGATGAGACTAAAGGCAACCGGTATCTTCTTTTCTCTTGGGAAAAATTGTGAACTTCAGGAGAACGTAGATCGCAGATATAGGGCAATATTTGAATAGATTTCAGCTTCAATAGGAAAGCCAAAATTAGTTGTTTCCCGCTCTGGGAAACTTACTTTGCGTTAGATTTGCTAGCTGCAAAATGGTGCTATGTTTGGCAAAACTTTGAACTGAATATAGGCCTACGTTTTAGGATTTTCCTATTTGGGGGGCATGAAAATTTTCAAAATACCCATTTTTAGTCTTTGTAGAAATTTTACAAGTGACATACATACTATCAAAGAAAAGTATTTTCCGGTCTTCAGTGGGTTAAGATGCAAAATGGTGCAGTATTTGTTCAGTCATCGGTACATTATGTAGTCAAAATTTAAATACTACGAGTAAATCTCTCAAAATATTTAAACCGCAAAGCAGAAGTATGGATCAAGTTCCAAGTGAGAGTGCCAGAACCTTCGCCAACTAGACCACACACTCGAGGAATCGTGAAGTAATTTAATCACACTAGCGGTAAATCTCCTAAAAATATCAAACTCACTTAATTCCGTAACATCAAATTAAGGAAAACTTGTCAAAATTTAACTTCAACTAAAGGTAAAGAGCAGTACCTCCAAATTTATTTTGAAGAAAAAACTTAAAAACAAAATTTTCATCTTATTTCTCTTCAGAGTATCTTTCACTACATTTCATGATTTAACTATTGCATATTCAAGGTAAACCAAGCAGTTATTTCTGGTAAATTTCACATTTGAAGAGAAAGGAACAATGTCACATGCCTCCCATCAGCCAATCATGAAACTGGACAGTCTACTACACTGCTTCAATTTGGGGTGACTGCTCTTGCAGTCATCCCAAGTGATGTGACATGAAAATGATAAAATTTGATATTCAATGTAAGTTGCATTGAAAACCAAGAAAATGGTAAAAAATGACCATTTTACAGGGCAATTTCTGATTTGCATTTCATCATTGAGAAACATGAGCTTAATATGCACTAAAAACAAGCGCTAATCGGATGAATCGGATTCGTCTATATCTTCATCTCAAGGACAGTCGTAACATTTTTTGTCCCAAATTTAGTTTGGAAAATAAAACTGTGTCCTTGAAAATCACCAATATTAATAACCGACTATCCGATAGCTAATTAAGACATTATTAATGTAATTTTAAAAGATAATTAATATAAAATAATATTGGGTAAACAAAAGGAATGTCAACACTGTGCCACGTAACTTCACATCCGTGACAATATCTTTAGGCTTTTCGTTTACAAGTGTTATGTTCTACAAATTCCATGCGCGTGATTCTTGAGGTGAGGCATTCCCCTCCAGTGGCGGAGAAAGAGAATTCAGTCAGAGGGGGCAAGAATGGCCTGAAGGGACGATTCAGAGTTTGTACGGCAAGGATATTTGGTCAGAGGGGGCGAAAAATAGGCTGTAGGTCGCTTTTATGTAGGTAGATACATGTGCTTCAATAGGTAAAATAAAATAAAAAGGGAGCTGATAAGCAATTTGCGTCCGTCAAGGGGGAGGGGGGCGACCGCCCCTCTGACTATACGATAGCTCCGCCACTGTTCCCCTCACATTCCAGGGAAATTGGGAACATCCGCTCCAACTTTAAAAAAAAAAATAATGAAAAGGCAAATGCAATAAATTAGGGGTTGGAATGTAAGAATAGTTTTTATAGTTCGTTTCATAGGCGTACAGGGAATAAATTTGTGTAGGAGGCAAGAGCAATTTTGGCCGCAATATTGGTCAATTGCACTATTTATCAGGTTTAAGGCTGCAGGCTTCACTCAATGGACCAACTGTTTATGCCCGAATTGGGAGGTCCAGTGTCCCCTCTGGCACCCCCTCGTATACGCCTATTGCTCGCTACATTTCCGTCAGAGCCTCATAATGGGGAGAGCGGTGGCTTCAACAAAAGAAAGAAAATTATAGCTCTTAAAGTTTCCCACATTAAACAACGCTGCATCACCAACAGACTGCTACTCCATGCATGCAATTATAAAAATATTATGAAAATTCTAAAGTGCTTTTTCACATTTTCAGTTTGACATGCTTCACACTCTTCAAGAAGCTTCAATTTACACCTTTGTAAATGCTCCCTTCAGTATTCTCACATCCTAACAGGTCTTCCCAGGGGAGCAAGTCTACCCTTTCCTACTTTTCTAACCCCTTCCACAATTTATAAAAGAATAAATCGAAAGTGAGAGACAGGGAAATGATGAGGAATAAAGAAAGATCAGATGTTAAGCATTTGATAACTGTAATATCAAGTATTCATTACTTATATATCTTACGATGGGGTTGATTGCGGAGCTACCGATGGAGGCTGGGGCCGGTTGGAGATGACGAGAGTAATCCAGTTACGGTAAGTGAAGTCTTTCTGCTTTTCTTGTAATGCTGCTACATATAAGTGTCCACGGTCTTTGCATCGCCTACTGAGGTGCTTCCCTTGATTTCACATGATATCCACTTTTTCATAACATTTCTGTAGTTCGTCAATGGCTGTTATATATATTGAAATGATGTATCCAAACATGACCCTAGAGACAAAAACCAAGTTTAGCCGTGCGCCCTCATGCTTGTTGACCCCCTCAATCCACAATAACAGAGGAATTAACCTTGGGAGCCCGCCAAAGCCCTGTGACTAGTTTGCATGTAGGAGGCTTCCTCCACATTTGGGTGTCAAAATCGAGTGATGAGACGACTAAATTATTTTCTTTCCTTTCATCAACAGACAACAACCTCCATAAAAACATATTATGTATTAAGAAACGAATGCACATTCTTAATCTAGGATATTTGCGTAATTTTCGTACACGTTTCACCGTGGCAACTGAACAAATAACATACTAATTGGTGTAACAGTCAATTTCCAATATATGAGATTAAAAAATTGAAAATGTTCAAAGGACTAATTCTCTGACCCCAAACTGCTTTTTTGATTGTCATACGCGTATATTCTCAACTGGCTCAGTTTTTTGACTGACAGCAAGTTAAAAACATGCAGAGTACCAAACTCACAATACACAGCATGTAGTACTGTATTAGAAGCGTTTTTATTACACAGTAGAAACTTGTATGCTCACCTTGAAGTTGAAGCAAAATGCTGATATTGTGTTTGGATGAGGATGAATCTTAGAGACTTGTGGGGGGGGGGGGGGGCTTGAATTCGTGTACCAGACTGTCATATGTTTCATGATTGGCTCTTAAGGATCATGTGACAAATGTTTTCTCCAATCGTGAAATTCACAAGGAATAAATGCTTGGTTTATTTTGAATACAATATGAAATTCATTTTTGTTTTCAATTTCAATTTCATAGAACTTTATTTCAGTCTTTCATATAGAGAAATATGTAATGAATTATTTGTATGTACAGGGTACAGAAGAGACTGAGGAGTGACAACAAAAAGCTCCAGGGAGCTTATGTACGTTGACACCCCTTTACAGAGACTTATTCCTAAATTAAAATTACTTTGTCCAGAGAGAAGAAGGAAATTGTGGGGTTCTTTGGTACCTAACTCAAATTAAAATTGGGGTGACTGTCCCTGTCCTTTGAATATCAGACTAAAAGTGAGAGGGCTCAAATCCAGGCTGCTACTATTTGAATGGGGATACATGTCGCTTTTAAATGAGGTTTACGCCGTCAATGCCACTGTGTAACCTGTTCTTTCAATGATTCTACACATTATCTAATCGGAGGTAAACACAAACGTATTTGTCGTCTGCTACAGTTACGATCCTGAAAATTAGGTTATTAGCTTACAATAGTAAGCTTATGCAGCTGCGACCCATTTGGAAACCTGTGACGTCAGTGGCGTAGCCACGGGGGGGCCTGGGGGGCCTAGGCCCCCCAGATTTTCTCCAGGCCCCCCCAGATTTTTTGCGTCCTGATAGAATAATTGAAAAAAATAAAAATAAAAAAATGTGCAAAAATTAAAAAAAAAAAAAAATCATGGATGAATGTGTGTAAAACACATTTTGTCCGCACGTATGAAATCAAGCAATAACTTTAAAATGCCTACTTTCACTAAATTAGATAGGCCTACCGTTTGTGATCTGCACTGTCGTTTATTGCATTTCACTTCGGAGATGAAACGAAAGTCTCGACGACAAACTTTAATGTGACTTTGTTAGGTTAAGACCCTTTCTGCCTTTCGGATGGCTGATTGATTTACTGAAAATAAGGCAATCGTACACTGGAGACCACTCTTACACCACCGTTCCTATACTTAATTATACACAAAATATGCCGTAAGCAGATAAGGGTAAGGTACTGCCTTCGGATAATTCTTCCCTTCCATCCTTAACAAGTAGGCCTATGTCGTGCCTCACTCCTTCCCATGACAAGTGCCACTGCAGGACGATTTTTTCGACAAGTCCTCTTTTTAGTAGTTGGCACTGGCGTCCGGGGGATTTGCAAAATGTCCACAAGGTCCGGATTTCATGTGTTTCCCACATGATCCATACTTCAACTTTGAGGTTCAATTATTTTGAGGGATTTATTCGTAGTATTTTAATTTTGACTACGAAATGTACCGATGAACAAATGCTGCACCATTTTGCACATTGTTTCTTTGGTAGTATGTATGTCTTTTGTAAAATCTCTACAAAAACTAAAAATATTTTTATATTTTTCATGCTCCCCAAAAAGGGAAAATCAGAAAACTCAGGCCTATAATCAGTTCAAAGTTTTGCCAAACATAGCACCATTTTGCATCTAGGAAATCTAACGCAAAGAAAGTTTCTCAGAGGGAGACACAACTACGTTTGGTTTTCCTGTTAAAGGGTGAGGTGCTGCCTTAGGTAAGCTGAAATCCATTCAAATATTGCCGCATTTGCGGCTGGGTACATCCAGTTTAAAACACGTGGGAAGTGCCGTTTCCGGCCATCTGGAGGGGTTTTAAAGCCCAAAATTTTCTTGTACGCTCCGCGCCAACTGATAGTGGCGCTCCGCTTAGATTCAAATATTGCCGCATTTGCGATCTACGTGCTTCTGAAGTTCACAAATTTTCCCAAGGGAAAGGGAGATACCGGCTCCCTTTAGTCTCATCCCCCAGGCCACAGATCAGAAGTGCCCAGTTTGGGGGTCCCTAAAAAGTGTATGTATTGCCATTTTTCATAGATTGATTTTTTATTCTCATTATTGAGACATCGCAGACATGAGATTCGTATTTCAAGGCTGGGTACATCCAGCTTAAAACACATGGGAAGTGCCGTTTCCGGCCATCTGGAGGGGTTTAAAGCCCAAAATTTTCTTGTACGCTACGCGCCAACTGATGGTGGCGCTCCGCTTAGATAGTCTTGTCGTGCCTAACCCTCGGAGGTACCAGCCCCCCCCCCACTTGTTACCTAGCCCCCCCCCCCCCAATCCCATCCTGGCTACGCCACTGTGTGACGTCATGAAACAATAAAATACATTAAGAAAATGCGGATTTTCCCTTTACACACTCTGATAATATAATTACGACACTTTGTATATAGGGCCAGAGTTCTGCTTATTTGCAATATGAACACACTTTGCTACCCCAGAAACAACTGTATAAAGTGCAAGAAAAGTCGATCAGTTAAATATGTGACAAAAAGGAAAAACTAACAACCCAGAGAGCTACCAAAAAACAACTTAAAACTCAGTTACAGTAGCC
Source organism: Holothuria scabra (assembly GCA_037179385.1). NCBI lineage: Eukaryota > Metazoa > Echinodermata > Holothuroidea > Aspidochirotida > Holothuriidae > Holothuria > Holothuria scabra. The sequence continues at coordinate 8,925,651 of CM074195.1, read as the reverse complement.
TGGTCACAGTGCGGGCTGTCTTTTATCATAACCAGAACTAGTTTCAACTCTGTTTCAGTGTTTCTACTTCAGTGTCTCCGAATAGTGTGAAGTTTGAAAAAAATCCAACAGCTTCAAAAAATATTTTGGAAATATTACGTGATACAAAGGAACATTCCTTGTAAAATAAGGTACAGTAATTGATACTTTTAAAACCGTTGAATTAGCCAATTTCAAAAAAGTCATTACATTCTTCGAAACTTAAATGCTCAAATTGAGAAAATATTTTTCAAAAATGTGGAAATACTAACGCGATCATGCTTTGCTCACTCAGTCGGTAACGCGACGTTCCGACGTGATCGTTCCACAGGCATTAGACTAGCATGGCATCGTATACGGCTGTGTACTACGTACTGTACAGATTATCTGCCGTTGGGCGAAAACCAAACATTTACTCCCGGAGGAGTTCTGCTCCCTCAAGTAGCTAAACGCCGAAACCTTAACATTTTCGGGACATTTTCGCCCCTTGGCTCTTCGCCAGAGAGTCGAGGGGACTTCTAGAAAAAGATTATCTGCCGTAAGGTTATGTAGACTGTAGTATGTACAGTCTAGTCTAGACTGCCTCTTACATATTTTCGTTAGGGTCTTTAATTTTGTTTGTTCCCAGTTTTCTGTGTAGCTTAGCACTTTTAGCTGTATAAACTTCTAGGCTTAAATGTCCAACACAGACCAGGAGCCAGCGGTCGCTATTTCGCTTTGCAAGACGTTAAGGCTATATCCATTCGTTGATAAGTTATAAGGACATTGGAACAGGAATTGTAGGTAAGAAGTGTAACAATTAAAGTATGACCAGTATAATTATGGCCATACCTGTAACAGCTAGTTGACTGATATCTGATGTATACCCTATCCGAACACTCCTTCCTAGAGTGTGGGCTAAATGCTAACGCACGTTAGGCCTAAGATTAAAAGGGACGTGCTGGGTCTCGGTTTTGGGCCAAGTAGTCCCCAAACCAACTCGTCCCAAACCAACTCGGCCCCAAGCCAGGTCGGCCCCAATGTAAAAAATGGTGTGATTTTCTACACTTAAATTATGCAACAGTGACTTGCGTAATATTATCTCAGTCTCACACAGGTTCTAAGTTAAAAGGTGTATTGTTAGGTCTAATATACGTTGGTACAGTTTCTCAAGAGTGTCAAAATCGTGGTCATGTTGTAGGTATAGGCCAAGATCCGGCTGTGGGTATAAGGGACTGCCGTGTTCTTATAGTTACCCCCTTTCCAATCAAATTTATAGGTTAAAAAAATTAAAGTAAACGACCTTTGAAAGTAGTATGGATTTTCGTTGTGCTATTATACGCTAATTATTAGTAAAAATGAATGGGGAGACTTGGCTTGGGACGAGTTGGCTTGGGGTCGAGTTGGCTTGGGACCGAGTTGGCTTGGGGACGACTTGGCTTGGGAACGACTTGGCTTGGGCTGAGTTGGTTGGGGACGACTTGGCCTGCCTCGCGGCGTTCAGGGCATGTGATCCTTTGGCCGGGCCTATCAGACTACCGAGAGGTTTGTTTTCGACTGACCAGAACGGTGTGCTAGGCGAAAGCTGATCTCTTTTAAGCCTAGTATATCAGTGGCCACACCAGCTGGGGGCTTTTATCCTCATAGAGTTATAGTCAGACCCCCTTCACTCATACGTGCATGAACGAAATAATGAAAACTTAATATTAGGCCTACATTTTCTGAGACTTTTTTCCTGATACTTTTTCACCATAGGCCTACCCCGTACTAAGACCTCAAACTCCCCGGGGCTGTGCTCCTTGGACTCCCTCTAGCTCTACACGTGGGTTAGTCCAATGTAAGCCAATGGAAAATAAACACACCTTGCCGTTTGTTTTTGACGCAGACATGTGCCATATGCTGCAACCTCACAGCTTAAGAGACGGACCATATTGCCCCATAGACCCCAAGCCCATCAAGAGTGTTCCCAATGGAACAGGGGTCCTTGGCGGTTCATGGATCAGTCTTCTAAAGTAAAATATACATATGCTTAGGCTTTATTTTGCAGCCACAGATGTACTAAAATCTGAAGAGCATTTGGGCCCCACTGAACCCCACCAAAACTTTAAGGCGGTCCCATGCATTGACCCTACCCTAAAGAGCTTGTTCTTTAAAACCTCACAGAGCAGACTCGGTCTATTCAGTCCTTCACAAACCATATCTATTGTTAGGATAACACTGATCAAGGAATATGATCCATAGTCTGCTACGCAGTCAAGTGCTTTGGGTGACATTAATTATTGCCCCAGACATTTTTCTGTGCCCTCAGTGTTCCCTCTCCCTCACTTTTGAAATCATGGCTCTCGTTGAAATCACTGACAAGCTGTCATAACTTTCTTTTCTCAGACCTAACGCAAATATTGCAGCTGTTTTTGATCACTTGAGCAATAGGCCCTTAAACTCCATCTAACTCCACTAACTTGATCATTTGATTTCTCTTGAAAGGCCAAAAAAATTTAAAGCAGGCTTTGATCACTGCAACTTGCAAAAATGTAGTGTAGCTTTCGAAATATTTGTTTACCACAGAACACCGTACGGGTATCATTGCGAAGTCGCGTAAACTGGTAAAGCGCATGCAGTCCCCATTCATTTCGATAGCAAGTTCCAGTAAGTGTGTTGCGGGGGGAGGGATAAATTAGGATGGCAGTCACGCTCGGGTATATAAGAGACTATTGTAAGCCTAGAAGCCTTTGGCTTTTGATCTTATGTGGTTTTACGCGTCTCAACTCGGCATGGCAAATTTGCAAGAAGAAAGATGATTACAAACTTTTACTCCATTTTAAGGAAAACCTGTGGAAAAACAATGTCAGCCCCACTTCACAGTTTAGCGCGCCACACTGATTTACCCGAAGTGGTAGAATATTTAAGTGAAACCGTACAAAAGAAAGATCGGGACGCTTCCAATTTGCAGGGTGATGACAGGAAGACGGGGAAAAGGGTACGTGTCATATAGCCTATATGTCTACATGCTTTAAAACGATAGCCTAAAAAAGTGGTAGAACTGTAGCCTGCATTTGAAATATTAAAGTGTACCTCAAGTCGAATAGGCTTATTCAAAAATATAATTCTAACAGCCTCATGAAAAATGAATTTTAATACTCCAATTCCTATTTTCGTAAGACTTTCTTGACCGAGATGTAAAATGTGACTTTTTTACTGTGCACTCACATTTACATCATTAGTCTTTCGTATGGGACTCCATTCTATACTTAAGTAAAAGAACAGATACTATACGTGATCTCATCCAAAAACCTCAGAATGCCTTCCGCTTTTTTCAAAGGTCCTCCGGCTCTGTGGCAAAGAGCCAGGGGCGAAAACCAAACACTACTCCCGAAGGAGTTCTGCTCGCCAAAGGAGCTACGTCCCCAATGAACAACTCAACACAGAGAGGCTTTCGAAAAAATTTTAAAGTCTTCGGTAAAACTGTACTTATTTTTCTGTAAGCAAAGTTACGTGAGCCACAGAATGGACATTTCCACGAACGTTGCAGGCCTGCACAAAATGACATTATCTATAATAATAGAAGGGAGGATTATTTTAAATTTTATCTTAATAGGACTATCTTGAGCCGAGATATAAAATGTTGTGATATTTTAGTGTGCAACTCACATTTATAACATTAGTCTGTCATGTAATACTGGTCTCTTTACTTCATTAAAAGAACAGATACTAAACACGTCATGATCTCAGCAAAAAAGCCGACAGAGGCTTTCGACGAAATCATAACATCGTCGGGATAACTCTGTTCATCATTTTGTCAGCAAATATACGTGCGCCACAAAATGGCCCTTGTCCCAAACTTTGCAGGCCTGTACAAAATGGCCTGATATATTAGGCTAATAGGGATGATTGATTTTATTTTATTTATTTTAATGGTAGGTCTAAATGTTGTGCCGTTCTCAAAATAACCCATTTAGAATTACATTCAACATTTACTAAACAAGTTGGAAACACTTTTTCAGAACGACTCTCTCTCTATTATTACAAAAATTAGTAAACAGTAAGATATTTCCTTATAAATAATAAAACAACCTCTGTAATGCAAATCAGGAAGACCTGAGACAAGATCCCCGAAAACGTTTCAGTAATAAAATGAAACAATACTCGACAGATGTATAAAAGAAACATTGGCTCAAGTTACATCAGTTACCTAACTGTGTTAACTGTCCCCAATGAAAATAATCCTACAGCACTTACCGTACAATAAACTTCCAGATTTCCTAAGAACCAGAAAGATTGTGACGTTTCTGTAACATAAGCCTCCATTTGGAACGAATATGGGAAATATTAAGAAGGAACATCAGTCGTAGGTAAAATCTCGTCAAGAAGCATGCAAAAATAATTAAAAAATTTTATCTAGAAATATTTGATAAACATAATTCCATTCTACTAACACTGCATCTGGCTGGAATTTGTAATTTGAAAATTCCACCCTAACGTGCGATAGATGCCGACGTCCAGGCTATAAAAGACATTCTCTGCTATAACCTGCGTGGCACGTTGACGCCAAACCGGACGGTAGTGTTCACACATGGTCCTACTCTGATTGCACTGGAAGGCGAGTAGTGTTCCTCCCCAATGTATCGCCGGTCCTTGAGGGGAGTCCCGAGGAAAGATTGCCGTCGTATGCAAAGCACGCTGAGCGTCACTGTATGCAGAAGGGTACTAGAGAGGCGCCTGAGTTGGTTCTCTGTTGTAGTTGACAGGACACATAGCCGGCCAGAGACCTTGAACGCTTGGCTTCAATCTTTTGTTTTTGGTTTTTGTTTTCTCCTTTTTTCTTTTCGGTAAGGCGCCGCCTTTTATAAAATCTGAAAACGCAAGATTTGTGGTAGCGGGCCACTAATTACAAGTCCCATTGACTTACACTCTAAAAAAAGCTACTTCCGGATCCCCCAGCTCCAAGTAGAAGTTTTCAACTAGGACATGCCACCCCTCTGATCGAAGCTCACAATCTGGGCTTTCACGGCGCTTTCAAATTTCCTTTCATGACCATTGAAAATTTGAGCTAGAGAGCCTTCAAGTTGAAAAATACCTTAGCCTATCTGTTTCCCGACATGATAGCTACTCAAAAACGGCATTTCACAGGGCGGAGTAATACAGTAACAAAAAATGACACTAAAATTGATCAATATTGCTTTGAATTTTGCACAGTCTGTATTTCAAGTCATTGTCTACAAAATCCAAATGCAAAAATGATCATATTTTGTGAGTAACAGAGTGAGATACAACATTCCATAAAATTTTAAGGCACTTTCCCTGTCAGTAAACATTTTCACAGGCACGAGTACTGGAGTTAGTGCATGGTCCGCTACCAGAAGTACAATAAATGGAAAAAACAAAAACACCCCATTTCGAATTGAAAACTTCTTAGGACAGTTTTAACAGATGCTGCTTTGACTTCTAACTTCAACAAATACGACCTAAATGGATTTTATGTGTAATGCATGCGCAGAGTAGTGTGAGTAAATGTGTAGGGTATGTGGGACAAGGGTGAGGCAGAATCAATGATAATTACGTGGGGATGAGATGATGGCAAATTTCTAGGAAGAAAGAAGATTACAAAATTTGGCTCCATTTTAGGGAAACCTACGGAAAAACAATGTCAGCCCCACTCCACAGTTTAGGGTGCCGCACTTTGCTCGAAATGGTGGAATAATCAAGCGAAAGTGCAGAAGAAAAAAATCGTGACGCTTCCAAATACACGATGACGGACAGACGGGAAGAGAGGTACATGTCATGTATATGTCTAAATTCTCTAAAACATTTGCCCAAAAAGTAGTAGCTCTGCAGCCTGCATTTGAACTATTAAAGTGCAACTCAATCGAATAATTCAAAAATATAATTTAAACAGCCTGAAAAATGAATTTTAACAGTCAAACTCCTATCTTCGTAGGATTATCTTAAGCCGAGATATAAAATGTTGTGATATTTTAGTGTGCAACTCACATTTATATCATTAGTCTGTCATGTAATAGTGGGTCTCTTGAATTCATCAAAAGAACAGATACTAAACACGTCATGATCTCAGCCAAAAAGCCGACAGAGGCTTTCGCTTTTTTCTAAAAGTCCCCACGACTCTCTGGCGAAGAGCCAAGGGGCAAAAACCAAACGATTACTCCCGGAGGAGTTCTGCTCCCTTAAGGAGCTCAACGTCCCAAAAGGACAAGTACACCCTCCAAAGGGCAAACACTGAGTGATCCTGCTCTAGACTGGCTGAGGCTTTCGACGAAATCATAACATCGTCGGGATAACTCTGTTCATCATTTTGTCAGCAAATATATGTGCGCCACAAATTGGCCCTTGTCCCAAACTTTGCAGGCCTGTACAAAATGGCCTGATATATTAGGCTAATAGGGATGATTGATTTTATTTTAGTTATTTTAATGGTAGGTCTAAATGTTGTGCCGTTCTCAAAATAACCCATTTAGAATTACATTCAACATTTACTAAACAAGTTGGAAACACTTTTTTCAGAACGACTCTCTTTCTATTATTACAAAAATTAGTAAACAGTAAGATATTCCCTAATAAATAATGAAACAACCTCTGTAATGCAAATCAGGAAGACCTGAGACAAGATCCCCGAAAACGTTTCAGTAATAAAATGAAACAATACTCGACAGATGTATAAAAGAAACATTGGCTCAAGTTACATCAGTTACCTAACTGTGTTAACTGTCCCCAATGAAAATAATCCTACAGCACTTACCGTACAATAAACTTCCAGATTTTCTACGAACCAGAAAGATTGTGACGTTTCTGTAACATACGCCTCCATTTGGAACGAATATGGGAAATATTAAGAAGAAACATCAGTCGTAGGTAAAATCTCGTCAAGAAGCATGCAAAAATAATTAAAAATTTTATCTAGAAATATTTGATAAACATAATTCCTTTCTACTAACACTGCATCTGGCTGAAATTTGTACTTTGCAAATTCCACCCTAACGTGCGATAGATGCCGACGTCCAGGCTATAAAAGACATTCTCTGCTGTAACCTGCGCGGCACGTTGACGCCAAACCGGACGGTAGTGTTCACACATGGTCCTACTCTGATTGCACTGGGAGGCGAGTAGTGTTCCTCCTCAATGTATCGCCGGTCCTTGAGGGGAGTCCCGAGGAAAGATTGCCGTCGTATGCAAAGCACGCTGAGCGTCACTGTATGCAGAAGGGTACTAGAGAGGCGCCTGAGTTGGTTCTCTGTTGTAGTTGACAGGACACATAGCCGGCCAGAGACCTTGAACGCTTGGCTTCAATCTTTTGTTTTTGGTTTTTGTTTTCTCCTTTTTTCTTTTCGGTAAGGCGCCGCCTTTTATAAAATCTGAAAACGCAAGATTTGTGATAGCGGGCCACTAATTACAAGTCCCATTGACTTTCACTCTAAAAAAAGCTACTTCTGGATCCCCCAGCTCCAAGTAGAAGTTTTCAACTAGGACATGCCACCCCTCTGATCGAAGCTCACAATCTGGGCTTTCACGGCGCTTTTAAATTTCCTTACATGACCATTGAAAATTTGAGCTAGAGAGCCTTCAAGTTGAAAAATACCTTAGCCTATGTGTTTCCCGACTTGATAGCTACTCAAAAACGGCATTTCACAGGGCGGAGTAATACAGTAACAAAAAATGACACTAAAATTGATCAATATTGCTTTGAATTTTGCACAGTCTGTATTTCAAGTCATTGTCTACAAAATCCAAATGCAAAAATGATCATATTTTGTGAGTAACACAGTGAGAAACAACATTCCATAAAATTTAAAGGCACTTTCCCTGTCAGTAAACATTTTCACAGGCACGAGTATTGGAGTTAGTGCATGGTCCGCTACCAGAAGCACAATAAATGGAAAAAACAAAAACACCCCCATTTCGAATTGAAAACTTCTTAGGACAGTCTTAACAGATGCTGCTTTGACTTCTAACTTCAACAAATACGACCTAAATGGATTTTATGTGTAATGCATGCGCAGAGAAGTGTGAGTAAAGGTGTAGGGTATGTGGGACAAGGGTGAGGCAGAATCAATGATAATTACGTGGGGAGGAGATGATGGCAAATTTCTAGGAAGAAAGAAGATTACAAAATTTGGCTCCATTTTAGGGAAACCTACGGAAAAACAATGTCAGCCCCACTCCACAGTTTAGGGTGCCGCACTTTGCTCGAAATGGTAGAATAATCAAGCGGAAGTGCAGAAGAAAACAAATCGTGACGCTTCCAAATACACGATGACGGACAGACGGGAAGAGAGGTACATGTCATGTATATGTCTAAATTCTCTAAAACATTTGCCCAAAAAGTAGTAGCTCTGCAGCCTGCATTTGAACTATTAAAGTGCAACTCAATCGAATAATTGAAAAATATAATTTAAACAGCATGAAAAATGAATTTTAACAGTCAAACTCCTATCTTCGAAGGATTATCTTAAGCCGAGATATAAAATGTTGTGATATTTTAGTGTGCAACTCACATTTATATCATTAGTCTGTCATGTAATACTGGTCTCTTGAATTCATTAAAAGAACAGATACTAAACACGTCATGATCTCAGCCAAAAAGCCGACAGAGGCTTTCGCTTTTTTCTAAAAGTCCCCACGACTCTCTGGCGAAGAGCCAAGGGGCGAAAACCAAACGATTACTCCCGGAGGAGTTCTGCTCCCTTAAGGAGCTCAACGTCCCAAAAGGACAAGTACACCCTCCAAAGGGCAAACACTGAGTGATCCTGCTCTAGACTGGCTGAGGCTTTCGACGAAATCATAACATCGTCGGGATAACTCTGTTCATCATTTTGTCAGCAAATATATGTGCGCCACAAATTGGCCCTTGTCCCAAACTTTGCAGGCCTGTACAAAATGGCCTGATATATTAGGCTAATAGGGATGATTGATTTTATTTTAGTTATTTTAATGGTAGGTCTAAATGTTGTGCCGTTCTCAAAATAACCCATTTAGAATTACATTCAACATTTACTAAACAAGTTGGAAACACTTTTTCAGAACGACTCTCTCTCTATTATTACAAAAATTAGTAAACAGTAAGATATTTCCTTATAAATAATAAAACAACCTCTGTAATGCAAATCAGGAAGACCTGAGACAAGATCCCCGAAAACGTTTCAGTAATAAAATGAAACAATACTCGACAGATGTATAAAAGAAACATTGGCTCAAGTTACATCAGTTACCTAACTGTGTTAACTGTCCCCAATGAAAATAATCCTACAGCACTTACCGTACAATAAACTTCCAGATTTTCTACGAACCAGAAAGATTGTGACGTTTCTGTAACATAAGCCTCCATTTGGAACGAATATGGGAAATATTAAGAAGAAACATCAGTCGTAGGTAAAATCTCGTCAAGAAGCATGCAAAAATAATTAAAAATTTTATCTAGAAATATTTGATAAACATAATTCCTTTCTACTAACACTGCATCTGGCTGAAATTTGTACTTTGCAAATTCCACCCTAACGTGCGATAGATGCCGACGTCCAGGCTATAAAAGACATTCTCTGCTGTAACCTGCGCGGCACGTTGACGCCAAACCGGACGGTAGTGTTCACACATGGTCCTACTCTGATTGCACTGGGAGGCGAGTAGTGTTCCTCCCCAATGTATCGCCGGTCCTTGAGGGGAGTCCCGAGGAAAGATTGCCGTCGTATGCAAAGCACGCTGAGCGTCACTGTATGCAGAAGGGTACTAGAGAGGCGCCTGAGTTGGTTCTCTGTTGTAGTTGACAGGACACATAGCCGGCCAGAGACCTTGAACGCTTGGCTTCAATCTTTTGTTTTTGTTTTTTGTTTTCTCCTTTTTTCTTTTCGGTAAGGCGCCGCCTTTTATAAAATCTGAAAACGCAAGATTTGTGGTAGCGGGCCACTAATTACAAGTCCCATTGACTTACACTCTAAAAAAAAGCTACTTCCGGATCCCCCAGCTCCAAGTAGAAGTTTTCAACTAGGACATGCCACCCCTCTGATCGAAGCTCACAATCTGGGCTTTCACGGCGCTTTCAAATTTCCTTTCATGACCATTGAAAATTTGAGCTAGAGAGCCTTCAAGTTGAAAAATACCTTAGCCTATCTGTTTCCCGACATGATAGCTACTCAAAAACGGCATTTCACAGGGCGGAGTAATACAGTAACAAAAAATGACACTAAAATTGATCAATATTGCTTTGAATTTTGCACAGTCTGTATTTCAAGTCATTGTCTACAAAATCCAAATGCAAAAATGATCATATTTTGTGAGTAACAGAGTGAGAAACAACATTCCATAAAATTTAAAGGCACTTTCCCTGTCAGTAAACATTTTCACAGGCACGAGTACTGGAGTTAGTGCATGGTCCGCTACCAGAAGCACAATAAATGGAAAAAAACAAAAACACCCCCATTTCGAATTGAAAACTTCTTAGGACAGTCTTAACTGATGCTGCTTTGACTTCTAACTTCAACAAATACGACCTAAATGGATTTTATGTGTAATGCATGCGCAGAGAAGTGTGAGTAAAGGTGTAGGGTATGTGGGACAAGGGTGAGGCAGAATCAATGATAATTACGTGGGGATGAGATGATGGCAAATTTCTAGGAAGAAAGAAGATTACAAAATTTGGCTCCATTTTAGGGAAACCTACGGAAAAACAATGTCAGCCCCACTCCACAGTTTAGGGTGCCGCACTTTGCTCGAAATGGTGGAATAATCAAGCGAAAGTGCAGAAGAAAAAAATCGTGACGCTTCCAAATACACGATGACGGACAGACGGGAAGAGAGGTACATGTCATGTATATGTCTAAATTCTCTAAAACATTTGCCCAAAAAGTAGTAGCTCTGCAGCCTGCATTTGAACTATTAAAGTGCAACTCAATCGAATAATTGAAAAATATAATTTAAACAGCATGAAAAATGAATTTTAACAGTCAAACTCCTATCTTCGTAGGATTATCTTAAGCCGAGATATAAAATGTTGTGATATTTTAGTGTGCAACTCACATTTATATCATTAGTCTGTCATGTAATAGTGGGTCTCTTGAATTCATCAAAAGAACAGATACTAAACACGTCATGATCTCAGCCAAAAAGCCGACAGAGGCTTTCGCTTTTTTCTAAAAGTCCCCACGACTCTCTGGCGAAGAGCCAAGGGGCGAAAACCAAACGATTACTCCCGGAGGAGTTCTGCTCCCTTAAGGAGCTCAACGTCCCAAAAGGACAAGTACACCCTCCAAAGGGCAAACACTGAGTGATCCTGCTCTAGACTGGCTGAGGCTTTCGACGAAATCATAACATCGTCGGGATAACTCTGTTCATCATTTTGTCAGCAAATATATGTGCGCCACAAATTGGCCCTTGTCCCAAACTTTGCAGGCCTGTACAAAATGGCCTGATATATTAGGCTAATAGGGATGATTGATTTTATTTTAGTTATTTTAATGGTAGGTCTAAATGTTGTGCCGTTCTCAAAATAACCCATTTAGAATTACATTCAACATTTACTAAACAAGTTGGAAACACTTTTTCAGAACGACTCTCTCTCTATTATTACAAAAATTAGTAAACAGTAAGATATTCCCTAATAAATAATGAAACAACCTCTGTAATGCAAATCAGGAAGACCTGAGACAAGATCCCCGAAAACGTTTCAGTAATAAAATGAAACAATACTCGACAGATGTATAAAAGAAACATTGGCTCAAGTTACATCAGTTACCTAACTGTGTTAACTGTCCCCAATGAAAATAATCCTACAGCACTTACCGTACAATAAACTTCCAGATTTTCTACGAACCAGAAAGATTGTGACGTTTCTGTAACATAAGCCTCCATTTGGAACGAATATGGGAAATATTAAGAAGAAACATCAGTCGTAGGTAAAATCTCGTCAAGAAGCATGCAAAAATAATTAAAAATTTTATCTAGAAATATTTGATAAACATAATTCCTTTCTACTAACACTGCATCTGGCTGAAATTTGTACTTTGCAAATTCCACCCTAACGTGCGATAGATGCCGACGTCCAGGCTATAAAAGACATTCTCTGCTGTAACCTGCGCGGCACGTTGACGCCAAACCGGACGGTAGTGTTCACACATGGTCCTACTCTGATTGCACTGGGAGGCGAGTAGTGTTCCTCCCCAATGTATCGCCGGTCCTTGAGGGGAGTCCCGAGGAAAGATTGCCGTCGTATGCAAAGCACGCTGAGCGTCACTGTATGCAGAAGGGTACTAGAGAGGCGCCTGAGTTGGTTCTCTGTTGTAGTTGACAGGACACATAGCCGGCCAGAGACCTTGAACGCTTGGCTTCAATCTTTTGTTTTTGTTTTTTGTTTTCTCCTTTTTTCTTTTCGGTAAGGCGCCGCCTTTTATAAAATCTGAAAACGCAAGATTTGTGGTAGCGGGCCACTAATTACAAGTCCCATTGACTTACACTCTAAAAAAAGCTACTTCCGGATCCCCCAGCTCCAAGTAGAAGTTTTCAACTAGGACATGCCACCCCTCTGATCGAAGCTCACAATCTGGGCTTTCACGGCGCTTTCAAATTTCCTTTCATGACCATTGAAAATTTGAGCTAGAGAGCCTTCAAGTTGAAAAATACCTTAGCCTATCTGTTTCCCGACATGATAGCTACTCAAAAACGGCATTTCACAGGGCGGAGTAATACAGTAACAAAAAATGACACTAAAATTGATCAATATTGCTTTGAATTTTGCACAGTCTGTATTTCAAGTCATTGTCTACAAAATCCAAATGCAAAAATGATCATATTTTGTGAGTAACAGAGTGAGAAACAACATTCCATAAAATTTAAAGGCACTTTCCCTGTCAGTAAACATTTTCACAGGCACGAGTACTGGAGTTAGTGCATGGTCCGCTACCAGAAGCACAATAAATGGAAAAAAACAAAAACACCCCATTTCGAATTGAAAACTTCTTAGGACAGTCTTAACTGATGCTGCTTTGACTTCTAACTTCAACAAATACGACCTAAATGGATTTTATGTGTAATGCATGCGCAGAGAAGTGTGAGTAAAGGTGTAGGGTATGTGGGACAAGGGTGAGGCAGAATCAATGATAATTACGTGGGGATGAGATGATGGCAAATTTCTAGGAAGAAAGAAGATTACAAAATTTGGCTCCATTTTAGGAAAACCTACGGAAAAACAATGTCAGCCCCACTCCACAGTTTAGGGTGCCGCACTTTGCTCGAAATGGTGGAATAATCAAGCGAAAGTGCAGAAGAAAAAATCGTGACGCTTCCAAATACACGATGACGGACAGACGGGAAGAGAGGTACATGTCATGTATATGTCTAAATTCTCTAAAACATTTGCCCAAAAAGTAGTAGCTCTGCAGCCTGCATTTGAACTATTAAAGTGCAACTCAATCGAATAATTGAAAAATATAATTTAAACAGCATGAAAAATGAATTTTAACAGTCAAACTCCTATCTTCGTAGGATTATCTTAAGCCGAGATATAAAATGTTGTGATATTTTAGTGTGCAACTCACATTTATATCATTAGTCTGTCATGTAATAGTGGGTCTCTTGAATTCATCAAAAGAACAGATACTAAACACGTCATGATCTCAGCCAAAAAGCCGACAGAGGCTTTCGCTTTTTCTAAAAGTCCCCACGACTCTCTGGCGAAGAGCCAAGGGGCGAAAACCAAACGATTACTCCCGGAGGAGTTCTGCTCCCTTAAGGAGCTCAACGTCCCAAAAGGACAAGTACACCCTCCAAAGGGCAAACACTGAGTGATCCTGCTCTAGACTGGCTGAGGCTTTCGACGAAATCATAACATCGTCGGGATAACTCTGTTCATCATTTTGTCAGCAAATATATGTGCGCCACAAATTGGCCCTTGTCCCAAACTTTGCAGGCCTGTACAAAATGGCCTGATATATTAGGCTAATAGGGATGATTGATTTTATTTTAGTTATTTTAATGGTAGGTCTAAATGTTGTGCCGTTCTCAAAATAACCCATTTAGAATTACATTCAACATTTACTAAACAAGTTGGAAACACTTTTTTCAGAACGACTCTCTTTCTATTATTACAAAAATTAGTAAACAGTAAGATATTCCCTAATAAATAATGAAACAACCTCTGTAATGCAAATCAGGAAGACCTGAGACAAGATCCCCGAAAACGTTTCAGTAATAAAATGAAACAATACTCGACAGATGTATAAAAGAAACATTGGCTCAAGTTACATCAGTTACCTAACTGTGTTAACTGTCCCCAATGAAAATAATCCTACAGCACTTACCGTACAATAAACTTCCAGATTTTCTACGAACCAGAAAGATTGTGACGTTTCTGTAACATAAGCCTCCATTTGGAACGAATATGGGAAATATTAAGAAGAAACATCAGTCGTAGGTAAAATCTCGTCAAGAAGCATGCAAAAATAATTAAAAATTTTATCTAGAAATATTTGATAAACATAATTCCTTTCTACTAACACTGCATCTGGCTGAAATTTGTACTTTGCAAATTCCACCCTAACGTGCGATAGATGCCGACGTCCAGGCTATAAAAGACATTCTCTGCTGTAACCTGCGCGGCACGTTGACGCCAAACCGGACGGTAGTGTTCACACATGGTCCTACTCTGATTGCACTGGGAGGCGAGTAGTGTTCCTCCCCAATGTATCGCCGGTCCTTGAGGGGAGTCCCGAGGAAAGATTGCCGTCGTATGCAAAGCACGCTGAGCGTCACTGTATGCAGAAGGGTACTAGAGAGGCGCCTGAGTTGGTTCTCTGTTGTAGTTGACAGGACACATAGCCGGCCAGAGACCTTGAACGCTTGGCTTCAATCTTTTGTTTTTGGTTTTTGTTTTCTCCCTTTTTCTTTTCGGTAAGGCGCCGCCTTTTATAAAATCTGAAAACGCAAGATTTGTGGTAGCGGGCCACTAATTACAAGTCCCATTGACTTACACTCTAAAAAAAGCTACTTCCGGATCCCCCAGCTCCAAGTAGAAGTTTTCAACTAGGACATGCCACCCCTCTGATCGAAGCTCACAATCTGGGCTTTCACGGCGCTTTCAAATTTCCTTTCATGACCATTGAAAATTTGAGCTAGAGAGCCTTCAAGTTGAAAAATACCTTAGCCTATCTGTTTCCCGACATGATAGCTACTCAAAAACGGCATTTCACAGGGCGGAGTAATACAGTAACAAAAAATGACACTAAAATTGATCAATATTGCTTTGAATTTTGCACAGTCTGTATTTCAAGTCATTGTCTACAAAATCCAAATGCAAAAATGATCATATTTTGTGAGTAACAGAGTGAGAAACAACATTCCATAAAATTTAAAGGCACTTTCCCTGTCAGTAAACATTTTCACAGGCACGAGTATTGGAGTTAGTGCATGGTCCGCTACCAGAAGCACAATAAATGGAAAAAACAAAAACACCCCCATTTCGAATTGAAAACTTCTTAGGACAGTCTTAACAGATGCTGCTTTGACTTCTAACTTCAACAAATACGACCTAAATGGATTTTATGTGTAATGCATGCGCAGAGAAGTGTGAGTAAAGGTGTAGGGTATGTGGGACAAGGGTGAGGCAGAATCAATGATAATTACGTGGGGATGAGATGATGGCAAATTTCTAGGAAGAAAGAAGATTACAAAATTTGGCTCCATTTTAGGGAAACCTACGGAAAAACAATGTCAGCCCCACTCCACAGTTTAGGGTGCCGCACTTTGCTCGAAATGGTGGAATAATCAAGCGGAAGTGCAGAAGAAAACAAATCGTGACGCTTCCAAATACACGATGACGGACAGACGGGAAGAGAGGTACATGTCATGTATATGTCTAAATTCTCTAAAACATTTGCCCAAAAAGTAGTAGCTCTGCAGCCTGCATTTGAACTATTAAAGTGCAACTCAATCGAATAATTGAAAAATATAATTTAAACAGCATGAAAAATGAATTTTAACAGTCAAACTCCTATCTTCGAAGGATTATCTTGAGCCGAGATATAAAATGTTGTGATATTTTAGTGTGCAACTCACATTTATATCATTAGTCTGTCATGTAATACTGGTCTCTTGAATTCATTAAAAGAACAGATACTAAACACGTCATGATCTCAGCCAAAAAGCCGACAGAGGCTTTCGCTTTTTTCTAAAAGTCCCCACGACTCTCTGGCGAAGAGCCAAGGGGCGAAAACCAAACGATTACTTCCGGCAGCCCGGAGGAGTTCTGCTCCCTTAAGGAGCTTAACGTCCCAAAAGGACAAGTACACCCTCCAAAGGGCAAACACTGAGTGATCCTGCTCTAGACTGGCTGAGGCTTTCGACGAAATCATAACATCGTCGGGATAACTCTGTTCATCATTTTGTCAGCAAATATATGTGCGCCACAAATTGGCCCTTGTCCCAAACTTTGCAGGCCTGTACAAAATGGCCTGATATATTAGGCTAATAGGGATGATTGATTTTATTTTAGTTATTTTAATGGTAGGTCTAAATGTTGTGCCGTTCTCAAAATAACCCATTTAGAATTACATTCAACATTTACTAAACAAGTTGGAAACACTTTTTTCAGAACGACTCTCTTTCTATTATTACAAAAATTAGTAAACAGTAAGATATTCCCTAATAAATAATGAAACAACCTCTGTAATGCAAATCAGGAAGACCTGAGACAAGATCCCCGAAAACGTTTCAGTAATAAAATGAAACAATACTCGACAGATGTATAAAAGAAACATTGGCTCAAGTTACATCAGTTACCTAACTGTGTTAACTGTCCCCAATGAAAATAATCCTACAGCACTTACCGTACAATAAACTTCCAGATTTTCTACGAACCAGAAAGATTGTGACGTTTCTGTAACATAAGCCTCCATTTGGAACGAATATGGGAAATATTAAGAAGAAACATCAGTCGTAGGTAAAATCTCGTCAAGAAGCATGCAAAAATAATTAAAAATTTTATCTAGAAATATTTGATAAACATAATTCCTTTCTACTAACACTGCATCTGGCTGAAATTTGTACTTTGCAAATTCCACCCTAACGTGCGATAGATGCCGACGTCCAGGCTATAAAAGACATTCTCTGCTGTAACCTGCGCGGCACGTTGACGCCAAACCGGACGGTAGTGTTCACACATGGTCCTACTCTGATTGCACTGGGAGGCGAGTAGTGTTCCTCCCCAATGTATCGCCGGTCCTTGAGGGGAGTCCCGAGGAAAGATTGCCGTCGTATGCAAAGCACGCTGAGCGTCACTGTATGCAGAAGGGTACTAGAGAGGCGCCTGAGTTGGTTCTCTGTTGTAGTTGACAGGACACATAGCCGGCCAGAGACCTTGAACGCTTGGCTTCAATCTTTTGTTTTTGGTTTTTGTTTTCTCCTTTTTTCTTTTCGGTAAGGCGCCGCCTTTTATAAAATCTGAAAACGCAAGATTTGTGATAGCGGGCCACTAATTACAAGTCCCATTGACTTACACTCTAAAAAAAGCTACTTCTGGGTCCCCTAGCTCCAAGTAGAAGTTTTCAACTAGGACATGCCACCCCTCTGATCGAAGCTCACAATCTGGGCTTTCACGGCGCTTTTAAATTTCCTTACATGACCATTGAAAATTTGAGCTAGAGAGCCTTCAAGTTGAAAAATACCTTAGCCTATGTGTTTCCCGACTTGATAGCTACTCAAAAACGGCATTTCACAGGGCGGAGTAATACAGTAACAAAAAATGACACTAAAATTGATAGATATTGCTTTGAATTTTGCACAGTCTGTATTTCAACTCATTGTCTACAAAATCCAAATGCAAAAATGATCATATTTTGTGAGTAACACAGTGAGAAACAACATTCCATAAAATTTTAAGGCACTTTCCCTGTCAGTAAACATTTTCACAGGCACG
Organism: Holothuria scabra; assembly: GCA_037179385.1. Lineage (NCBI taxonomy): Eukaryota > Metazoa > Echinodermata > Holothuroidea > Aspidochirotida > Holothuriidae > Holothuria > Holothuria scabra. The sequence goes on along the minus strand of CM074195.1, from coordinate 8,907,749 downwards.
AGTATTGGAGTTAGTGCATGGTCCGCTACCAGAAGCACAATAAATGGAAAAAACAAAAACACCCCCATTTCGAATTGAAAACTTCTTAGGACAGTCTTAACAGATGCTGCTTTGACTTCTAACTTCAACAAATACGACCTAAATGGATTTTATGTGTAATGCATGCGCAGAGAAGTGTGAGTAAAGGTGTAGGGTATGTGGGACAAGGGTGAGGCAGAATCAATGATAATTACGTGGGGAGGAGATGATGGCAAATTTCTAGGAAGAAAGAAGATTACAAAATTTGGCTCCATTTTAGGAAAACCTACGGAAAAACAATGTCAGCCCCACTCCACAGTTTAGGGTGCCGCACTTTGCTCGAAATGGTAGAATAATCAAGCGGAAGTGCAGAAGAAAACAAATCGTGACGCTTCCAAATACACGATGACGGACAGACGGGAAGAGAGGTACATGTCATGTATATGTCTAAATTCTCTAAAACATTTGCCCAAAAAGTAGTAGCTCTGCAGCCTGCATTTGAACTATTAAAGTGCAACTCAATCGAATAATTGAAAAATATAATTTAAACAGCATGAAAAATGAATTTTAACAGTCAAACTCCTATCTTCGAAGGATTATCTTGAGCCGAGATATAAAATGTTGTGATATTTTAGTGTGCAACTCACATTTATATCATTAGTCTGTCATGTAATACTGGTCTCTTGAATTCATTAAAAGAACAGATACTAAACACGTCATGATCTCAGCCAAAAAGCCGACAGAGGCTTTCGCTTTTTTCTAAAAGTCCCCACGACTCTCTGGCGAAGAGCCAAGGGGCGAAAACCAAACGATTACTCCCGGAGGAGTTCTGCTCCCTTAAGGAGCTCAACGTCCCAAAAGGACAAGTACACCCTCCAAAGGGCAAACACTGAGTGATCCTGCTCTAGACTGGCTGAGGCTTTCGACGAAATCATAACATCGTCGGGATAACTCTGTTCATCATTTTGTCAGCAAATATATGTGCGCCACAAATTGGCCATTGTCCCAAACTTTGCAGGCCTGTACAAAATGGCCTGATATATTAGGCTAATAGGGATGATTGATTTTATTTTAGTTATTTTAATGGTAGGTCTAAATGTTGTGCCGTTCTCAAAATAACCCATTTAGAATTACATTCAACATTTACTAAACAAGTTGGAAACACTTTTTCAGAACGACTCTCTTTCTATTATTACAAAAATTAGTAAACAGTAAGATATTCCCTAATAAATAATGAAACAACCTCTGTAATGCAAATCAGGAAGACCTGAGACAAGATCCCCGAAAACGTTTCAGTAATAAAATGAAACAATACTCGACAGATGTATAAAAGAAACATTGGCTCAAGTTACATCAGTTACCTAACTGTGTTAACTGTCCCCAATGAAAATAATCCTACAGCACTTACCGTACAATAAACTTCCAGATTTTCTACGAACCAGAAAGATTGTGACGTTTCTGTAACATAAGCCTCCATTTGGAACGAATATGGGAAATATTAAGAAGAAACATCAGTCGTAGGTAAAATCTCGTCAAGAAGCATGCAAAAATAATTAAAAATTTTATCTAGAAATATTTGATAAACATAATTCCTTTCTACTAACACTGCATCTGGCTGAAATTTGTACTTTGCAAATTCCACCCTAACGTGCGATAGATGCCGACGTCCAGGCTATAAAAGACATTCTCTGCTGTAACCTGCGCGGCACGTTGACGCCAAACCGGACGGTAGTGTTCACACATGGTCCTACTCTGATTGCACTGGGAGGCGAGTAGTGTTCCTCCCCAATGTATCGCCGGTCCTTGAGGGGAGTCCCGAGGAAAGATTGCCGTCGTATGCAAAGCACGCTGAGCGTCACTGTATGCAGAAGGGTACTAGAGAGGCGCCTGAGTTGGTTCTCTGTTGTAGTTGACAGGACACATAGCCGGCCAGAGACCTTGAACGCTTGGCTTCAATCTTTTGTTTTTGGTTTTTGTTTTCTCCTTTTTTCTTTTCGGTAAGGCGCCGCCTTTTATAAAATCTGAAAACGCAAGATTTGTGGTAGCGGGCCACTAATTACAAGTCCCATTGACTTACACTCTAAAAAAAGCTACTTCTGGGTCCCCTAGCTCCAAGTAGAAGTTTTCAACTAGGACATGCCACCCCTCTGATCGAAGCTCACAATCTGGGCTTTCACGGCGCTTTTAAATTTCCTTACATGACCATTGAAAATTTGAGCTAGAGAGCCTTCAAGTTGAAAAATACCTTAGCCTATGTGTTTCCCGACTTGATAGCTACTCAAAAACGGCATTTCACAGGGCGGAGTAATACAGTAACAAAAAATGACACTAAAATTGATAGATATTGCTTTTTGAATTTGTATTTCAACTCATTGTCTACAAAATCCAAATGCAAAAATGATCATATTTTGTGAGTAACACAGTGAGAAACAACATTCCATAAAATTTTAAGGCACTTTCCCTGTCAGTAAACATTTTCACAGGCACGAGTATTGGAGTTAGTGCATGGTCCGCTACCAGAAGCACAATAAATGGAAAAAACAAAAACACCCCCATTTCGAATTGAAAACTTCTTAGGACAGTCTTAACAGATGCTGCTTTGACTTCTAACTTCAACAAATACGACCTAAATGGATTTTATGTGTAATGCATGCGCAGAGAAGTGTGAGTAAAGGTGTAGGGTATGTGGGACAAGGGTGAGGCAGAATCAATGATAATTACGTGGGGAGGAGATGATGGCAAATTTCTAGGAAGAAAGAAGATTACAAAATTTGGCTCCATTTTAGGAAAACCTACGGAAAAACAATGTCAGCCCCACTCCACAGTTTAGGGTGCCGCACTTTGCTCGAAATGGTAGAATAATCAAGCGGAAGTGCAGAAGAAAACAAATCGTGACGCTTCCAAATACACGATGACGGACAGACGGGAAGAGAGGTACATGTCATGTATATGTCTAAATTCTCTAAAACATTTGCCCAAAAAGTAGTAGCTCTGCAGCCTGCATTTGAACTATTAAAGTGCAACTCAATCGAATAATTGAAAAATATAATTTAAACAGCATGAAAAATGAATTTTAACAGTCAAACTCCTATCTTCGAAGGATTATCTTGAGCCGAGATATAAAATGTTGTGATATTTTAGTGTGCAACTCACATTTATATCATTAGTCTGTCATGTAATACTGGTCTCTTGAATTCATTAAAAGAACAGATACTAAACACGTCATGATCTCAGCCAAAAAGCCGACAGAGGCTTTCGCTTTTTTCTAAAAGTCCCCACGACTCTCTGGCGAAGAGCCAAGGGGCGAAAACCAAACGATTACTCCCGGAGGAGTTCTGCTCCCTTAAGGAGCTTAACGTCCCAAAAGGACAAGTACACCCTCCAAAGGGCAAACACTGAGTGATCCTGCTCTAGACTGGCTGAGGCTTTCGACGAAATCATAACATCGTCGGGATAACTCTGTTCATCATTTTGTCAGCAAATGTATGTGCGCCACAAATTGGCCCTTGTCCCAAACTTTGCAGGCCTGTACAAAATGGCCTGATATATTAGGCTAATAGGGATGATTGATTTTATTTTAGTTATTTTAATGGTAGGTCTAAATGTTGTGCCGTTCTCAAAATAACCCATTTAGAATTACATTCAACATTTACTAAACAAGTTGGAAACACTTTTTTCAGAACGACTCTCTTTCTATTATTACAAAAATTAGTAAACAGTAAGATATTCCCTAATAAATAATGAAACAACCTCTGTAATGCAAATCAGGAAGACCTGAGACAAGATCCCCGAAAACGTTTCAGTAATAAAATGAAACAATACTCGACAGATGTATAAAAGAAACATTGGCTCAAGTTACATCAGTTACCTAACTGTGTTAACTGTCCCCAATGAAAATAATCCTACAGCACTTACCGTACAATAAACTTCCAGATTTTCTACGAACCAGAAAGATTGTGACGTTTCTGTAACATAAGCCTCCATTTGGAACGAATATGGGAAATATTAAGAAGAAACATCAGTCGTAGGTAAAATCTCGTCAAGAAGCATGCAAAAATAATTAAAAATTTTATCTAGAAATATTTGATAAACATAATTCCTTTCTACTAACACTGCATCTGGCTGAAATTTGTACTTTGCAAATTCCACCCTAACGTGCGATAGATGCCGACGTCCAGGCTATAAAAGACATTCTCTGCTGTAACCTGCGCGGCACGTTGACGCCAAACCGGACGGTAGTGTTCACACATGGTCCTACTCTGATTGCACTGGGAGGCGAGTAGTGTTCCTCCCCAATGTATCGCCGGTCCTTGAGGGGAGTCCCGAGGAAAGATTGCCGTCGTATGCAAAGCACGCTGAGCGTCACTGTATGCAGAAGGGTACTAGAGAGGCGCCTGAGTTGGTTCTCTGTTGTAGTTGACAGGACACATAGCCGGCCAGAGACCTTGAACGCTTGGCTTCAATCTTTTGTTTTTGGTTTTTGTTTTCTCCTTTTTTCTTTTCGGTAAGGCGCCGCCTTTTATAAAATCTGAAAACGCAAGATTTGTGATAGCGGGCCACTAATTACAAGTCCCATTGACTTACACTCTAAAAAAAGCTACTTCTGGGTCCCCTAGCTCCAAGTAGAAGTTTTCAACTAGGACATGCCATCCCTCTGATCGAAGCTCACAATCTGGGCTTTCACGGCGCTTTTAAATTTCCTTACATGACCATTGAAAATTTGAGCTAGAGAGCCTTCAAGTTGAAAAATACCTTAGCCTATGTGTTTCCCGACTTGATAGCTACTCAAAAACGGCATTTCACAGGGCGGAGTAATACAGTAACAAAAAATGACACTAAAATTGATAGATATTGCTTTTTGAATTTGTATTTCAACTCATTGTCTACAAAATCCAAATGCAAAAATGATCATATTTTGTGAGTAACACAGTGAGAAACAACATTCCATAAAATTTTAAGGCACTTTCCCTGTCAGTAAACATTTTCACAGGCACGAGTATTGGAGTTAGTGCATGGTCCGCTACCAGAAGCACAATAAATGGAAAAAACAAAAACACCCCCATTTCGAATTGAAAACTTCTTAGGACAGTCTTAACAGATGCTGCTTTGACTTCTAACTTCAACAAATACGACCTAAATGGATTTTATGTGTAATGCATGCGCAGAGAAGTGTGAGTAAAGGTGTAGGGTATGTGGGACAAGGGTGAGGCAGAATCAATGATAATTACGTGGGGAGGAGATGATGGCAAATTTCTAGGAAGAAAGAAGATTACAAAATTTGGCTCCATTTTAGGAAAACCTACGGAAAAACAATGTCAGCCCCACTCCACAGTTTAGGGTGCCGCACTTTGCTCGAAATGGTAGAATAATCAAGCGGAAGTGCAGAAGAAAACAAATCGTGACGCTTCCAAATACACGATGACGGACAGACGGGAAGAGAGGTACATGTCATGTATATGTCTAAATTCTCTAAAACATTTGCCCAAAAAGTAGTAGCTCTGCAGCCTGCATTTGAACTATTAAAGTGCAACTCAATCGAATAATTGAAAAATATAATTTAAACAGCATGAAAAATGAATTTTAACAGTCAAACTCCTATCTTCGAAGTATTATCTTGAGCCGAGATATAAAATGTTGTGATATTTTAGTGTGCAACTCACATTTATATCATTAGTCTGTCATGTAATACTGGTCTCTTGAATTCATTAAAAGAACAGATACTAAACACGTCATGATCTCAGCCAAAAAGCCGACAGAGGCTTTCGCTTTTTTCTAAAAGTCCCCACGACTCTCTGGCGAAGAGCCAAGGGGCGAAAACCAAACGATTGCTCCCGGAGGAGTTCTGCTCCCTTAAGGAGCTTAACGTCCCAAAAGGACAAGTACACCCTCCAAAGGGCAAACACTGAGTGATCCTGCTCTAGACTGGCTGAGGCTTTCGACGAAATCATAACATCGTCGGGATAACTCTGTTCATCATTTTGTCAGCAAATGTATGTGCGCCACAAATTGGCCCTTGTCCCAAACTTTGCAGGCCTGTACAAAATGGCCTGATATATTAGGCTAATAGGGATGATTGATTTTATTTTAGTTATTTTAATGGTAGGTCTAAATATTGTGCCGTTCTCAAAATAACCCATTTAGAATTACATTCAACATTTACTACACTCTTAAAAAAATTGGGCAAATTTTGCCCAACTTTTTGACCAACACTGGGCATCTATTCAACAACCTAAACAGTTGGGCAAAACTTTAACCAACCAAATTGGGTAAAGTTTGAACCCAACTGTTGGGCAAGAGATTACCCAACTGTTTGGTAAATTAGCATTTTAAAACATACCCACTTGTTGGGCACTTCTTTTATTAAACTGTTGGGCAAATGCATTAACCAAATGTTGGTTGTATGTTAATCATCTTTTCCTTAAACATTGGTGCTTTCTTTAAATGTTAGGTTGTAGGTTATGGCAGGGAGCTGCCACTGCAGCTCCCTGGTTATGGCAACCCATCGGTCCCGGTTAAAAAACCCTGGCTTAATAACCTATTTGGTTTGTCACTGAGTTTCGTATAGGTACGTCCAAAACTATCATTTTTAAAAGGCACTGTAAAATGACGTGTGTTAATGATGTGATGAAGTATTGTAGTTTCATCAATGCATAAATGTGAACACAAGGGCTGCATGAGAATTAGCTGGTCCGTAGCTCTCATACACTAATATCGTGGTTGTGAGACAGGTTTCTTGTTATGCCGAAAGGTTTCAAATAATTATATATAAACGCTCATTCGGACGTGAAAGAGAATATCCCAGATCCTGACCTCTCATTGGATAGCAGTTTTGCGCCAAATACGAATCATGGAATCGCATACAAATGTGTTCTAGTTCGTAGTACTGTTTAAAGAATTTTATTGAAATAGAGATCGATTTCATGGTCTAAAGTAATGTACGAGTTTAGCTGTTTGGCCAATATAAAAGATGCCAAAGAGAATTTTCAGATTATGGTACCATGGTCTGATTATGAGAAGAATTGTGAAACAAATCGGGTCAAGTGCACTGTTGTTTGGTGACAACACTGCAACCAACAATATACCCAACAAATTGGCAAAAAGTTACCCAACAAGTGGGTAAAGGGAAAATATGCTCAACTGTAGAATAAAATCTTATCGTCATTTTGACCAGTAAGTTGGGTATAACAGTATACGCGTGCATGGAAGGGGAAATTTAACCATTATTTGAGCAAAGATTGACCAACACTTAAGCAATTACTTTTACTCAACAAAAACTTTGCCCAGCGTTTAAACATTGCACTAATTAGCCCCAAAGTTGGGCAAAGTTTAACCAACACATTTCATAAACTTCTTTAACCAACGGATATTTTACCCAACGTTTTAAGAGTGTAAACAAGTTGGAAACACTTTTTTCAGAACGACTCTCTTTCTATTATTACAAAAATTAGTAAACAGTAAGATATTCCCTAATAAATAATGAAACAACCTCTGTAATGCAAATCAGGAAGACCTGAGACAAGATCCCCGAAAACGTTTCAGTAATAAAATGAAACAATACTCGACAGATGTATAAAAGAAACATTGGCTCAAGTTACATCAGTTACCTAACTGTGTTAACTGTCCCCAATGAAAATAATCCTACAGCACTTACCGTACAATAAACTTCCAGATTTTCTACGAACCAGAAAGATTGTGACGTTTCTGTAACATAAGCCTCCATTTGGAACGAATATGGGAAATATTAAGAAGAAACATCAGTCGTAGGTAAAATCTCGTCAAGAAGCATGCAAAAATAATTAAAAATTTTATCTAGAAATATTTGATAAACATAATTCCTTTCTACTAACACTGCATCTGGCTGAAATTTGTACTTTGCAAATTCCACCCTAACGTGCGATAGATGCCGACGTCCAGGCTATAAAAGACATTCTCTGCTGTAACCTGCGCGGCACGTTGACGCCAAACCGGACGGTAGTGTTCACACATGGTCCTACTCTGATTGCACTGGGAGGCGAGTAGTGTTCCTCCCCAATGTATCGCCGGTCCTTGAGGGGAGTCCCGAGGAAAGATTGCCGTCGTATGCAAAGCACGCTGAGCGTCACTGTATGCAGAAGGGTACTAGAGAGGCGCCTGAGTTGGTTCTCTGTTGTAGTTGACAGGACACATAGCCGGCCAGAGACCTTGAACGCTTGGCTTCAATCTTTTGTTTTTGGTTTTTGTTTTCTCCTTTTTTCTTTTCGGTAAGGCGCCGCCTTTTATAAAATCTGAAAACGCAAGATTTGTGGTAGCGGGCCACTAATTACAAGTCCCATTGACTTACACTCTAAAAAAAGCTACTTCTGGGTCCCCTAGCTCCAAGTAGAAGTTTTCAACTAGGACATGCCACCCCTCTGATCGAAGCTCACAATCTGGGCTTTCACGGCGCTTTTAAATTTCCTTACATGACCATTGAAAATTTGAGCTAGAGAGCCTTCAAGTTGAAAAATACCTTAGCCTATGTGTTTCCCGACTTGATAGCTACTCAAAAACGGCATTTCACAGGGCGGAGTAATACAGTAACAAAAAATGACACTAAAATTGATAGATATTGCTTTTTGAATTTGTATTTCAACTCATTGTCTACAAAATCCAAATGCAAAAATGATCATATTTTGTGAGTAACACAGTGAGAAACAACATTCCATAAAATTTTAAGGCACTTTCCCTGTCAGTAAACATTTTCACAGGCACGAGTATTGGAGTTAGTGCATGGTCCGCTACCAGAAGCACAATAAATGGAAAAAACAAAAACACCCCCATTTCGAATTGAAAACTTCTTAGGACAGTCTTAACAGATGCTGCTTTGACTTCTAACTTCAACAAATACGACCTAAATGGATTTTATGTGTAATGCATGCGCAGAGAAGTGTGAGTAAAGGTGTAGGGTATGTGGGACAAGGGTGAGGCAGAATCAATGATAATTACGTGGGGAGGAGATGATGGCAAATTTCTAGGAAGAAAGAAGATTACAAAATTTGGCTCCATTTTAGGAAAACCTACGGAAAAACAATGTCAGCCCCACTCCACAGTTTAGGGTGCCGCACTTTGCTCGAAATGGTAGAATAATCAAGCGGAAGTGCAGAAGAAAACAAATCGTGACGCTTCCAAATACACGATGACGGACAGACGGGAAGAGAGGTACATGTCATGTATATGTCTAAATTCTCTAAAACATTTGCCCAAAAAGTAGTAGCTCTGCAGCCTGCATTTGAACTATTAAAGTGCAACTCAATCGAATAATTGAAAAATATAATTTAAACAGCATGAAAAATGAATTTTAACAGTCAAACTCCTATCTTCGAAGGATTATCTTGAGCCGAGAAATAAAATGTTGTGATATTTTAGTGTGCAACTCACATTTATATCATTAGTCTGTCATGTAATACTGGTCTCTTGAATTCATTAAAAGAACAGATACTAAACACGTCATGATCTCAGCCAAAAAGCCGACAGAGGCTTTCGCTTTTCTCTAAAAGTCCCCACGACTCTCTGGCGAAGAGCCAAGGGGCGAAAACCAAACGATTACTCCCGGAGGAGTTCTGCTCCCTTAAGGAGCTTAACGTCCCAAAAGGACAAGTACACCCTCCAAAGGGCAAACACTGAGTGATCCTGCTCTAGACTGGCTGAGGCTTTCGACGAAATCATAACATCGTCGGGATAACTCTGTTCATCATTTTGTCAGCAAATATATGTGCGCCACAAATTGGCCCTTGTCCCAAACTTTGCAGGCCTGTACAAAATGGCCTGATATATTAGGCTAATAGGGATGATTGATTTTATTTTAGTTATTTTAATGGTAGGTCTAAATGTTGTGCCGTTCTCAAAATAACCCATTTAGAATTACATTCAACATTTACTAAACAAGTTGGAAACACTTTTTTCAGAACGACTCTCTTTCTATTATTACAAAAATTAGTAAACAGTAAGATATTCCCTAATAAATAATGAAACAACCTCTGTAATACAAATCAGGAAGACCTGAGACAAGATCCCCGAAAACGTTTCAGTAATAAAATGAAACAATACTCGACAGATGTATAAAAGAAACATTGGCTCAAGTTACATCAGTTACCTAACTGTGTTAACTGTCCCCAATGAAAATAATCCTACAGCACTTACCGTACAATAAACTTCCAGATTTTCTACGAACCAGAAAGATTGTGACGTTTCTGTAACATAAGCCTCCATTTGGAACGAATATGGGAAATATTAAGAAGAAACATCAGTCGTAGGTAAAATCTCGTCAAGAAGCATGCAAAAATAATTAAAAATTTTATCTAGAAATATTTGATAAACATAATTCCTTTCTACTAACACTGCATCTGGCTGAAATTTGTACTTTGCAAATTCCACCCTAACGTGCGATAGATGCCGACGTCCAGGCTATAAAAGACATTCTCTGCTGTAACCTGCGCGGCACGTTGACGCCAAACCGGACGGTAGTGTTCACACATGGTCCTACTCTGATTGCACTGGGAGGCGAGTAGTGTTCCTCCCCAATGTATCGCCGGTCCTTGAGGGGAGTCCCGAGGAAAGATTGCCGTCGTATGCAAAGCACGCTGAGCGTCACTGTATGCAGAAGGGTACTAGAGAGGCGCCTGAGTTGGTTCTCTGTTGTAGTTGACAGGACACATAGCCGGCCAGAGACCTTGAACGCTTGGCTTCAATCTTTTGTTTTTGGTTTTTGTTTTCTCCTTTTTTCTTTTCGGTAAGGCGCCGCCTTTTATAAAATCTGAAAACGCAAGATTTGTGGTAGCGGGCCACTAATTACAAGTCCAATTGACATACACTCTAAAAAAAGCTACTTCTGGGTCCCCTAGCTCCAAGTAGAAGTTTTCAACTAGGACATGCCACCCCTCTGATCGAAGCTCACAATCTGGGCTTTCACGGCGCTTTTAAATTTCCTTACATGACCATTGAAAATTTGAGCTAGAGAGCCTTCAAGTTGAAAAATACCTTAGCCTATGTGTTTCCCGACTTGATAGCTACTCAAAAACGGCATTTCACAGGGCGGAGTAATACAGTAACAAAAAATGACACTAAAATTGATAGATATTGCTTTTTGAATTTGTATTTCAACTCATTGTCTACAAAATCCAAATGCAAAAATGATCATATTTTGTGAGCAACACAGTGAGAAACAACATTCCATAAAATTTTAAGGCACTTTCCCTGTCAGTAAACATTTTCACAGGCACGAGTATTGGAGTTAGTGCATGGTCCGCTACCAGAAGCACAATAAATGGAAAAAACAAAAACACCCCCATTTCGAATTGAAAACTTCTTAGGACAGTCTTAACAGATGCTGCTTTGACTTCTAACTTCAACAAATACGACCTAAATGGATTTTATGTGTAATGCATGCGCAGAGAAGTGTGAGTAAAGGTGTAGGGTATGTGGGACAAGGGTGAGGCAGAATCAAGGATAACTAGAAGGTTGTACTTGCGTGGCAAGTACTAATCGAAGCCTTGAAAATATGTACACAGCACTTGGGACTTTCTTAACAAAATGAAATATATTGTTGGGACTGGTTCCTCGATGAAAGTGGAATATCCCCAACACATGCAGGGGGAGGGGCGTGGGCATGGTTCTTTGTAATTTGATTGAGATCTATGTGAGAAAAAGCAGTATGTATACTACAGCGTACTGGTGTTTAAATGAAAGTACTCGTGTTGTGGGGGGGGGGGGGGCATAAGGTGGGGATGATGGTTAATGCAACTAGTTACTGGGACTGCTGTTGAAATGTGATGATTTGTCAAGAATGGTTAGAAGGGAAAATCTGTCAATATTAAAACTTCATTTATTAATTTACTGTATTTCCAGAATTATGCCCTTGTTGTAAAGAACTTTGCCCCGCCTCCTTTATTCTGGAATGATCCATTATTGTCACTCATGGATAGGACCAACTTAAAAGAAACTGGAAAAGGTTACTTGTTTTTGTTTGCTTCTTTTTTACAACCCTGTTGCAAGTTATTACTGACAACTTTATGAAATGGCTGCAAAAAAAAAAAAAAAAAAAAAAACAGCACAGACCAGTAACATTTAAAATTTTTTGTTTCTTTTGATTTGGATTTAGCCATGACAATAATGGATCATTCCACAATGGAAAAGGCAGGGTAACTTCTTAACAACAAAAGCATAATGATTGAAATAATTTTATAAATGCAGTTAAAATACCTGCAGATTTTCTTCACAAGATATTTAGTGGATATTAAAACAACTTGAATGCACTGGTAGACAAAGAAACCATGACAAGAGTTTGAATTCTGATGAACTTGTGTTTATTTTTGATTAATGCAACTTGGAGTATAGATTTATTTACATTGACTTTTCAGTAGCAATCATGACAGCTAATTTTATGTAAGACTGACTGATGTAACACAATATAAACAAACTTGAATTAATGATTAGCAACTTCCAATGTTTTCAATCTGAGAGCTGTAGGATCTATACAATTTCTCACTGATCTTACCTAGGCAGGAATCCATATTGTTGCTTACAATTAGAGAAATGATTAATGACATAAACATGGTAGTGAAGCACTAATGGATAGGAATGGGAAATATACTACTAATTGCATAATAATCTCTTTTACGAGTTGATTACAGGATGTAACAGTAAGGAACATTGCAGTATTTTTGAGGTATATTTGGTCACCAAGTTGAAAATTGACTTGGAATGATATTAAGCTTGCTGAGATTGTTACATGACTGTTACAATTATGTGGAAAATGAAGTTGTCAGTAAGTGATGTTACTACAATCCGCGACAAGTGTTGGAACAGACAGTGGAATTGGTCAACCAACTTCACTCTCCCTTCCTTACTCTCGGCCAATAAAACCCCCTGCCCCCCAATCAATGTTGGTCAGTTGGAAAAACTTTCCCGAAAATCTCAGATTAGCAACATTGAATCGGGGGAGCGGGGGTTGTTGTTCCAACTACTTTTGTCGCGGATTGTAGCCACTACATATGCACATCGTTATACGTCAATGTGCAAATGAGGTCGCTGTAGCCGGTGGGTCCTTATCATGACAAACTCCGTTCTTCTTGAAATAATTGCTTCTGTAAGTAGTGCATGTGTTATAGGCGGGTAATTCATGTGCAAATTATGTTCTTCATGAAGACTTACAGTCTCGATGTAACGTCATTTCCTCAGTTATTATTGTGTCAAAGGGCAATATGAGTAAGTCCCTGTATGATGTGTTTTTTCTTCCAGGAACTTTTTTTTCTAGGATTTCTGCCTTTGTAAGTTTAACAATTTTTTACTTAAAGTGACTGTCTTCATTTACAACTCGGATTGACAAAATCAAAGAAAATCAGTAATTGAAACAGGCAATAAACTCTGGGGTATCGAATAATTGGACCCTATTGAATTGGTGGCTTATTTAAGTCGGATCAAGTGATGACGTCACGAATGGTCTGCGTAAGTCCGACGCCACTTTCCACGAATCATGGAAGTTTGCGGGCCCCAGCGAAGACGACTGTTTCTTCAAGACGGTGACCCGTCGCAGAATTCGGTTCTAGCAGAGACCGCTTTCTCTGGTGGCGCCGTTAAGTACACGGTAAAGTAACATTTTAATTGACGTTATGGTTTACCACCACATTATGACGTCAGCCACGATCATTTTATCAGCCGAATGCGATGACAATAATTTGAAATGGATTTTATAACATTGTAATGTGCTTTTGAATCGTGGGCAGGTCCATTTAAGCTTAATATTTGACATGGTAAACACGGTAAAGCAACATTTGTGTGAAGAAATCAAGATACAGATTTATTTACCAGACTACTTTGGGCAATAGGTTTACCGTCCAATGCGAAATGTGTGCTTAATACACGGTAAAGCAAACTAAAAGCTGATGAAGGTTTACCACGTAAGTTAACCGTTCAAAGCACTCGAGGTAATGATGTGACGGTCAAGTTGCGGCTCAAGTTCATTCCATCGATTTTTTTTTTTTCGGATTATGTTTATTTCTTCACTGTTTCTTAGCTGTTTGCTTCTCTATTTGTTCTCCATTATTTTTAACTGATTTTTATTCATTTCATTCTGCGCATTTAATTTCTTTTATGATATATTAAATTAATTAGTCTCCTTTTACTTTAACCTACTTTTGAGTACTTTCATTTTTTATTTACTCGATTACTAATGGATGAAAATTATTCTCGTCTATCATGGTTGTTGTTATTATTGTTATTATTATTGTCATTATTATTTTAACAGTTAAAACTAACCAGAAATACCACAATTTCATAGGACTTATCATGAACCACCGATAGGCAACCTGCAAAAGGAACATGAGTGTCATATTAACCAAAATCAGAAATTTTTAATGATAATGCCTAAATTACCGATGTCTTCCCCACCCTCCCCCCACCCCCTTACCCTTTCATACCTCCCCCATCCTTCCACCACCTTCCCCACACTCATCTCCATCCCTTTTCAGCATGCATGATCTGTAGTAATGACGCGCCACTTATACTAGCGAACCAGCTGCATTTGTACAGGCCCGAGGACAATCCGCGACAAAAGTGTTGGAATAGACAGTGGAATTCCTCACCCTGCTTACTCTGGGCCAATAAACCCCCTGCCCCCGTAATCAATGTTGGTCAGTTGGAAAAAATTTCCCCGAAAATCTCAGATCAGCAACATTGAATCGGGGGGGGGGGGGGTTTGTTGTCCCAACTACTTTTGTCGCGGATTGTAGGCAAGGTGGGCCAATAAAATTCTATGTACAAATACTGAAATACAACTAGTTGGACGGATCTTTGTAGTAGTGGTAGTGGTAGGGGTTGTGTTGGATGATGCAGCAGCAGTGTAAGAAGTTTTTGTAACATTTGAAAAATGTTTTGTACAGATGATGGGAAAAATGTTTAGACTGAAAACCAAGTGTACAGTAGCAGTAAATGTGCTGATGTTAGAGGAATATTCTGCCAGAACAGTAAAGTTGAACAGCTTATTTACAGCCGAATACTTTGAGGTTGTTGCTCCCTGTGAGTCAAGTCTCTCATGAAGGATATCTTAATAACAACCTTGTTGTGGAGCAAGTGTCATCCTAGCTGTTACTGGTATCATAGTACAAAATGCTGTAGCCTTGTTTCCAACTGATTCTGTACAGCTAAGAAAAAAAATTAAGATCAATAACAACTTAACATTTGGCTAATAAAATGCTTTGAACAGATTGTCATATTTGTGTAGCTTTCACTCGTTTGATAGCATGGAAGTCTTCTTTTCTGACTGTTGTACAGGACATTTTAAAATGAAAATAAAGACAATAAAAAAGTTTGTGAGATTGGCCATTAAAATGTTTTGCACAGATAACGAAAAAAAATTGTTTGGACTGAAACCGAAGTGTACAGTAACAGTAAAACATGCTGACTGATGTTGGAGCACAATTTGGCACAACTGGAAATTTGAAGGTTTTGTCATAGTACAGTACCTAATATTGTTGTTTTAGTCTGCCAGGAAGGAAATATTATCAGTCTTATTGTTGTAAAGAGCCCCTTAGCTCACACTGGTATCATAGTATGAAATGGCCTTTTTTCCAACTGTGCTCCATTACAGTTTAAAATCAAAGTTCAATCGATAAAAACTTGGCAAGATTGGCTAATAAAATGCTTTGCACACATTGTCATCTTAGTGTTCATTGATATCATAGGATGAAAAAGCCTTGTCTGCCAATCTTGCTCAGTACAGTTAAGAACGAAAATAAAAACAATAACAACTTGGTAAGATGGAACAATAAAACGCTTTGTTCAGGTGAAGGAAAATGTCTGGTTGAATCGAAATTGAAGTGTACAGTAGCAGTAGACATACTAATGTTAGAGTATTAATTTGCCAGGGAAGAAAACTTAAAGGCTTCCCCATATAGTACAATACTTTGAGGTGGTTGTGCTGGTCTCTCATGAAGGATACCTGAACACCTGATTTGTTGTCATCTTAGCTTTGACTGGTATCGTAGCATAAAATAATGAAAGTAAAAACAATTGAACCTTGGTAAGATTGGCCAACAAAATACTTTGTACAGATTATCACCTTAGCTTTCACTGGTCTGAAAGAAGAGGTAGTCTGTTTCTAATCTTACAAGTAAAAATACTAACACCTTTCTAATTGTAAAAGTAAAAATACTAATAACTTGGTAAAATTGGCCAATAAAATGCCATACCATGGAATAGCTCTGTTTTCCAATGTGCTATAGTACAGTTAAGAATGAAGGAAAAAACAATAACGAGTTGGTAAGAATGGCAAATGAAATAGCTGGAACAGATGATTGAAAGGTAAAGTGGTTGGACTGAAACTGAAGTGTAGAACAGCAGTCAAGCTGATGTTAGAGTATTAATTTGCCAGGACTGGCTTCCTGATAGTAGTATACTTTGAGGTAGTTGCTCTAGTCTCTGATGAAGGATATCTTAACAGCCTCATTGTTGTAAAGTGTCATCTTAGCAGTGACTGGGATCATGGTTTGAAATTTTTGTTGCCAGTCCTGATTGTCATCAACTTGGAGTGTCTCGCGGATCAAATTTTGTTGTATGTTGACTGTGGTATCAGTGGCCAAGAGAAGCTGGACTGTGTTTTCATTAGTTATGTAGGCGATGATTTGTTCCTCAATTTCCTCTGGTGGCATTTCTGTTTTCCATGAAAAAACAAATTGAAAGAATATAAGAGTTATCATTTATTGTTTTTCAAAATGTGTCATGATGTGAAATAATGTAGCTGGACAATTTTGGTGTTGGCTAATGGTGTTGCAAATGGTTGAATTTTTTTTTCCTTTTAGACAGGTTTGAATACTGTGAAGGTAGGTCCCAGAATGTTACGAAAAATGTCCAGCTCCTTTACATTTTTTATTTAATGTCCTTTGACAGCTACAATGTGAATTAAAATCAACCTGCAATATATCAGTAAATGGACCTTAATGTGTGTGGTGCATGGTGGAGCCAAAGTTCTGGGATTCTCTGAGAGTATCAAATACAGTATCAAATAATCAATGATCAAAAAGACGAGGATCTGTTGGACAGGCACCGAGTTTTAGATTTTCCAGCATGGTACAAATGCCAGTCCTCAGGAAGTTAGAATTGTGATACGGTAGGTGTGGTGTTCTATTCTACCTTAATAGATTTATCTTTTTCCCTTTCTTTATCTTGGGAAGCCAAAAATTGGCAATTGAATTTGGATATCTCAAAATTGAAGACCTGGTTGGAAGAGAAAGATTTTGGACAATTTCATAAAATGGGCCATTGGGCCAATATGGGACCTTGGACCAAAAATTCCTGGTGAGCTAAAATTGCCCATCATCCAAGGAACATTGTGTCCAATATTAAAGAAATCCAAAGGATGTGGGTGGAGAAGCATTGTGAACAACTGCGGAAAGACAAACAGGCAGATGTGATTTTTTTTGTCACGCTCCATGTAAGTAAAATTGTGGATTTAGAGAGGAAAATAGGTAAAAATGGAAAAAAAAAAAACATAGCTTCTTCTTTATTGGTAGACACCACATCAAGTACCATATTGTGATGCATTTAGAGACTTTGAACTGAAAGTGTGCATTAGATAGGGTTGGTACCTTGATTTTTGTCCTTGTTGTGGAAGATAGTTGGTTTTGGCCTTGATATTTTTTCACTACGAGGTTCGTAAAAGATACACAATCACCAGACTGGATTGGAGCATCTGCATCTTGTCTCCAAAGTGATAATTTGATGTTCTGTTCATGTTGACTGATAACCAGCGTACGGACAGGCACTTGTTCCCCGCGCACAACTACACTCCGTGGAACTTCATCCTGGGTAGCAAAAAGACATCCCAAAATGAATATGAATAATTGTTATGGCATAGACTACACATTTTGAAAGCGTCATGGTTACGATGTCAAGGCAAATGGGCATTACTTGAACTGGTGAGTAATACTTGCAGTTACTGTGAAGATATTTTGCAATACAATATGTCATATATAGTTGTAATTGCAATTACTACTGTTTCCTGAACAGGATAGGTTTTGTAAACTGGTCATTTCACTTTTGTATAATATTTTTGGCACTACACTGATAGATATACATACAGATAAAGATTCACATACCTGCTGGATAGTTCCAATTACTGAAGTCATAGTTTTCTCTGGGGATGTGTGTATCTGATTTATGGGCATTGGTGGTGGAGTGGCTGGTCTCGCACTGTTGATGGCTTCTTGCATGATATTGTCTGGAACAACCATTGGTGCTGTTTTGAAGATTTGCGATTGTGATGTCAATGCAATTGTCTTGTCATTACGAAGTATGTAATTTTTAATGATGACTGTAGTTCCATTTCCAACATTGTCAATCTTGCTTGGTTCATAGAGGGTTGCCTTTATATGGCCGGAGTCATCACAGAATGCTAAGTACATCATGGTTTTGTCAGTATTGTCTTTTTTGTACTTTATGACGTCTGACCTTGTTGCAATGGTAACTTTTAGTGGCCGTTGATAGGGACTTTGTTGGTTATTACTTGATGTTAAGTGTTTTATGTTCTGCATCTGAAAATAGAAATGGACATAAAATGATGTGTCAAAGCTGCTGAAGGAAATTTAAGCAAATTCAAACTGCGTACAAATATCTGTTTGACAAAAGAACATGAAAGGGTGTACTGTATAACAATAAGTACTGTACTTTACCAACTGTGTGCAGGAATACTTATGTATATTGCTGAAATGTGTTTGTATAATGATCAAGATGTGCGTGGTAATGTTGAATGTTGGTATGTTCAGTATTCAATGTGTGTAGCAAAATATACTGGTTCATGGTAACTGTAATATGTATTTAATACCCCGAAAGTATAAGTTGTAGGGACTGGTGAGATGTAAATTGGGTCAAGGATTGTACTGTGTGCCGTGGTTGATGCATGGATAAGCTGAAGGTATGTCTGTAATTGTGAAATTGGTGACTTTGTTGCATGGTCATGATTGAAGTCACCTAAAATTATTTTGTAGTCAGCTGGGAAGAGTTGCAGTTTTGGCAGTATTGTACATAGGATTTCTGAAAATTCTGTAGATGTGACTCCAGGAGGTCTGTATATAAGTAGAATAAGAAATGATGGTCTTGTATTGATAATAAGTAGAAGAGATGAACAGTTGCCTGCAGCTATGGAATGAATATCATAGAGGTATTTTTGTTTAACATAAACCACTACACCATTGCCTCTTCCTTGCAGGCTTGATGAATGCAAATTGTACCCTGGTATTTCAAAATTGTGGTGTTCTTGAGAAGTGAGCCATGTTTCAGATAAACATATAACATCTGCCACCATGAACTCTTTGTTGGCTATCATATCTTGAAAGTGAGCTGGTAGAGATTGCACATTGTGATGTATGATGGAAAAGTTCATATTGGTATCAATTGCCAGTAATGGACTGCTAAGAGATACATCACAAGGACTCATGGTTTTCAAGCTTGTTTCCACCAGACTATTACAATAGATTGAACCAGGTTGAAAGTCACATATTTTTAATCCCTGCATGCTGCTGACTCGACTAAGTGCAACATATGCCATTCCTGGTTGAAAAATATTGTCTAAAGATATTGTTGCTCTAGGCATGGTCATCCCTTGCACTTTATGTATTGTCATTGCCCATGCAAGTTTCAAGGGATATTGGTAGCGTGTCACATGGTGGATTCTGATACGGTATATCTCCTTATGTGGGTGTATGACTATACTGGATCGATGTGCATCCATTGGTGGTGGATATTTCTTCTTCCACTGTGTTCCAACACGAGTGTCATCGAACACTACACAAATAGCTTCAGGCTGATCATTGGGCATTGTACCATCTACAATTTTGTTGATTTCACCAGTTACGCCATTTACAAGACCATCTGAAACATCAATATTAGCTGTCAACATGACTCTTGCACCTACAGCTAATTTAACTTGTACTGGTAGTAATGTTTTTGCATTTGGTTGAGCCTTTTGTAATTTTTTAAGGATTCCAGATTTAGTGCTACATATGTCAGCTGCCTTTATTAGTTTTACCTGACCATCAAGAGATTGAAGCCTTTCTTCATTATACATGTCAACATCATTCCTCCTAGCTGCAATAAATGGTGCATCATTTGGTATTTGTGAAACAATGCATGATTTCAACAAAGTGAGATCATCTGATGCAATACTTGTATCTTTTGTTTGAGTACGTAACCTGTTGAGTAACTGAGCAAAAACCAAGTCATCCTTTTGGCGCATTATTGTGGATAGTGTAAATATGGAGAACATAGCCCATAAATTGACAAAAGACCCAGGGTCTTGTTTGTAGAGTGGTTTTCCCTTGACTGGTTGGATTTGATGGAAGTCTCCTACTGCTAATATTGCAACATTTCCAAAAAATTGATTGTCATTTGTTCTCTTTAATTGTTGCAACCTAGAATGTATGTATGTGAGCATACCTTGATCAACCATGGATATTTCATCAATGATCAGCAATTGAAGGCTACGGTATCTGATACGTAAAGTGTTCAGCTGATCTTCACCTAATGACTTATACGGTAATGAGGTATTAAAGATACTAAATGCAGAGTGAATTGTCTGTCCATTTATATTAAAAGCAGCTGTTCCAGTGTAGGCCACCAGTAGGACAGTTATGTCATCAGGTGATTCTGCTATTTTCACAAATAGCTTTCTTAATTCATGGGTTACGCATTTGATGACTTGTGATTTGCCTGTGCCAGCACCTCCGGTTAGGAATATGTGTATAGGTTGTGTCTTGTTGTTATCAACTTTTTGTTTTGCCCACTTTTGTACATGATTGAACAATTGCCTTTGTTCTTTGTTAAGTTGTCTGAGCATTGTTGTTTTTGTATCTTTATTGAATGGTGTGTGCAGAGTTTGAATAGATTTCATAATACCATGATTATCATGGTTGGTGCTAATGTTACGACTGTCTTGATTTTGCAATTCTAGAATGTGTTCACTTTGTGGTACTTGATTTACAGACTGAGCTTCAATGTCGGTAGTGTCTTCAAGCCTTTCTAACTCTGATTGGGGAACCAAATTTGCCCAAGCATCTTCTTGATTACCATTTGAGTGCAACTGTTCCCATAAGTTGTCCATGTCCTTTGCAAGTGGTTCGAAAAGGAGCATATTTTTGGCTACAATTTCATGAATGGGGGAGTTGTCATATGAACCATGAAGAAAATAATCCTCATATGTGTGGTACTGCTGCGGTTTGAAATTTTTGTCAGTGAATGGTAGATATAAGTGCATGATGTTGTGGTAATACTTTTCACGGTCTTGTTGAATTCGGACTTTGGCATATCTTATAACTGCACACCTCTTGAGACGTTTCTTTGGTGTCCCTAGAATATTTCCCAAATGGTCAGTATTGTCATCAATGTCATTTATCTGTTGTTCAATTTTAGAACCTGTGGAAATGAACCGGTACTCAGAAGCAAATGTGGCCAAACACATAGATCTGAATTCTTCATTGAGTGGTCTTTGTAGGTATTTATCATTATAATGTTTGGCAACCATATTTCATCTGTGTCTTCTTTAGTCTGGATCAAAGACAGTGGCATACTCAACCTATGGGTATCTGGGTCTGTGGGAATGAATACAGTTTGTCTAGAGGATTGTTTTAGATGCATTCCAGTAATCCTGTAATCTGATTCCATAACACTGACTTCCCTATGGTTTAGGTACACACTCCCCAATTGTTTTAATTCTTCCATAACACTGGGGTTGCCTTCACGTGCTTCTTGCTGTGCATTTTTCAGCACTTGTCCCATCTCACGTTCCGCTTTACTGATGTATGAGACGATGTACATGATACAGCTATAAGGATCTAAAATGTATTGGATATCCATGTTTGCATTCCAAGACTGTAGTAATGTTGGATTGTAGTTGTTAACCCAAATACTACATGGTTGTCTGTGATATATGATTACTTCCTTTTGTGTGTTGGCTTGAACAGACTGTTCTAATTGTTCTTGTGTTAAGTTAGCCTTCTGGAGAAGTTCTTGTGTGGAGGTTGGGTATTTTTCATCATTTATGAATGAATTCCACAATTTCTGAATGATTTGAGAGGCAAGTTGTTTATCCATACCAGTACCACTGTTACTACTGCAATCTTTATCTGAGTCTGGTTTTGAAATGAATGTTCTCTGGGATGGTAGTTTTGGGAAGTTGAAGCGACATACTTTTCCTCCTTTGCGACAAGATTTTGAATGATTCTTGCTGTGTGTCTGCACACTGTTGACAATTTCATGCAATACTGGATTTTCCGATTGGGATGGCATTTGACAAGAAACATACTGGTCTATAAAGGATAGAACCTCATGATCTGATGACTGTCCATACTTCGGGGCATTTTTTACCCAAAAAAGACAATGGATATGTGGCCAACCTCGTTGTTGAAATTCTACCCTATAAAAATAGTCCATAACTTCTCCAATGGGATGTGCAGGTGACAAAATGACCTTGTGTATAAATGCTTGCATTCTGTGTTCAAACATTCTAGCAGCAGTTACTGGATTGCTTGCAATTATTTGGCAATGTGTGGTCCAGTCAATTTCAGTGGGGATAGGTTTACCCTGCTGTTCAAGAATGGATTCAACTATTTCAGGCCATCTTCTATCTGCAGCAGAAAAACTGCAAAACCAAGTTGGTATACCTAATTGCCTAACCATTGCAAAAAGATCCCTCATTGTAGTTTCCCAATATGCTGGTGATCCCCGAATTTTTTTCATGAAATAATATCCATCATCCTTCGATAATATGTCATTCAGATTGTGTTTGTCTTGTAGCATAGAAGATGTTATCAGTTTCCCCGTAGATGTCCTCTTTGAACCTTTCCGCATTGCAATGGCAATTGAGGACAAAATGTCATGAAGTTCAGTAGTGTACTGTGCAAAGAATATGTACTCAGGATTACTGGCAAACCTGATGTCTTGTGATAGGAGGCGGGCATTGAAATACCTCTTGGGGGATATTGGAACATGTCTTTCTTGTTGATATGTGTTTTTCCCATCAGGGAACAATGTAACAAATGATTTACCTTCAGTCTTGAATACACTGACCAATTGTTGATTCTCTGCTGGGGCTACACATAATATGGTATCATGAATGTTATCTGCTATGTAATGAGCTAGATCCACTGGTTGTAAACATGTATAACATGGTGCAGATGTTTCTGTTATGTCATCCAACAATGAATGTTTTGTATTTGGATGTGATCCTGACTGATTATCAGTATGAGCATGTAAGCTGTCAGTCTGTGTACTGTCACTGTTTATACTGACTAATGTATTGAGATTACATGAAGGGCAAGCCCTATAATCATGATTCTCTGAAATGTGACTTGAATGGTCATGTCCTGTACTATGATTACAAGCAATATGGACATTGTCATAGTGCGGATTCACATCTTTCAAATATAGTGTTGCTCGATGGATGTTATTTGGATCAACAGTTTGATATAGGTGGTGACCTTTGTACTGCAACTTTCGTTTCAACTTGACCTTAATAAGGCTCCCATCATCTATTGTACGGGGTAGTTTTTGGATAGTGTCTTTGACATTTGACTGTACACACACAACTGGTCCATGGATTCCTTTTTGCAAACCTTTGGGTAATGCTACAATTTTCATGAATGGTATTACAGGTGTAAGCAAATGCCTTTCAAGAGAATTCAACTGTGCCAAAAATGGGGGTTGTTCATTAAGGTGCATGGAATTGATAAGTGCTTGACATGGTATCTTTTTGCTCAAAAGTGTTCTATCACAGCAGTGGCAAATACATTTATCACTTTGAGAGGAAGGTGTGGGGGTGTTTGGAAAAAATTGGGTGACAAATGACATCTCATACCTGGTTTGGTGAAACTTTTTTACGCCATTCTTGAAGAGTAGTCGATTGCAAATGCAACAAACAAATACTGGCTTTTCCTCACATAACTTCTTGAAATGTGAGATTAAAGTATTGTTTACCTGCACTGTGCTTGAAGCCGGAGAACAAAATGTAAATGTGCGTTCTGCAGGTTTTGTTCCATGTTTTGCAGAAGAGACATTTGGTTGATGTGGGCCATTTTCCGTGGCAATGGTGGGAGGATCATTTGGTTGGTTGACATGTGGTTCAATTTCAAGAGGAACATAATGTTCACAAGAGGCAGGTGGAACACAGTTTGCAAGAATGTTACTTGGCATACTTTCACCTCTTGAACTGAGGACATTAGTTGTCATGCTCATCACACACCATTTGGTATTTTTTGGCAACCTCTTGAATGTACTCTCTTTGATTGGCTTTACTTTCGTTGAATGTAGATCAAACTGGACAGGACTATTAGATCCAGCAATTGAAATTGCCAAGGTCTGAACATGCACAATGAGAGTATGCAAGGAATGAAATTTTAGGAGAATGCTCTTGCCATCCATTACTGGAAGGCCCTTTGAATTCCTACTATGAGAATCAAACAGGTAGAATGATGAGGTCAAGCAATCCTTATATATGGCAATGGCATTGCCATTTGCGACCAAAATGGCACATGTATGGATTTGGAATGCTTGCTCCAAGGCACATAGTAGAGTGTGTGTACTAATATTGTCTGGTTTGTTTGATTTGTATGGGCTAACAAGTCCTGAGTAAGACCGAAAAATTTTGTTATGGAAACTGAGATCATCAAATGAATAGTATTTTGGTAACTGAGTAAAATACAGCCAATGATGTTGTTGTTGATGATGTGACTGTATCAAGGAGTACATTTTGTCCCCTTGGATTAGGATATGATCTAGCTCTGAGGAAAGGTATCTTTGTGGAGGACTTATTTGACAAAGTGACAAGAAGATGAGAGAATTTGCCATACACTGTCGACCTCTTGTGTTTTGCGCGAAAACTGAAGACCCTTGGTGAAATGAACCAGTTGTAATGACAATATTGCCAGGCCTATTTAATGATGCACAAGCAAGTGGAGTTGTTGGAAATTTTAAATTTTGGACATTGTTGGGACTTGAAGTTGAGTTGTTTCTTTCTTTTGCTGTGACATTCATGCATGAATTATCTGATTGGAACTCATATTCTGCTGTGGTCTGTGATTTTGTCATGTCTGAGTAAGTATTATCTTGGTCATTAATAGCGTTAGGATTTGAGGATTTCTGACTGCAGGAAGGAAATGGACTAGCAATCATTCCTTTTATTACACACCAGCGGTGCTCTTCTGGTAACCTTTTGAAAGTTGCCATTTTGATTATTTTCACCTTAGTAGAATAAAGATCAAACTGAACTGGACCACTGCTGTTTGTAAGACAGCTTGTCAACATTTCAATATGCACAACCAGATGGTCTAGAGATTGAAATTGTAGAAGGACGCTGTTGCCATTGACAACTGGAAGGCCTGATAAATTCCTACTGTCAGGAGTGAACATGTAATATGCTGAAGACAAACTCTCTCTATATATTGCAAAAGTATTACCACTAACGATCAAAATGGCACATGTTGCAATGTCCTGGAATGCTTGTTGTAATGCTTCTCTTAATACGTAAGTATTGAGATTGTCAGGAATGTGTAATGTGTTTGGTTTGACTAACCCTGAGTACAAAAAGAAAAGTTGTTATGAAAACTATACCCAGAAACTGAAAAGTATTTGGGCAACTGACTGAAATGTAACCACTGAGATTGTTGCATAAGCACTGATTGTAGCAAAGAGTACATACTGTCTCCTACAGTTAAGATGAAGTCTAGTTCAAGAGACTGGTATGATCTTGGAGAGCTGATGTTACAGTGTGATAGGAACATAAGAGCATTTGTAAGACACTGCTTACCTCTTGTTTCTGGTGAGAATATAGAGGAGGCCTGATGGAATGAACCTGTTGCAATAAGCATCTTGAATGGCAACAGACAAATGACCTAATTTAATGTAAGAAAATGTTCATGTATAAGTTTCAGAGTTTTGCCCCAAGAGACTCTATTAGCTAGGCATACAAAAATTAAGCTGAAATCACCACTTTCATCCAAAATACAGCAGTAATGTTTAATCAAGTATTGCAAGTGAAAGGAAGTATGAGTGGAGTTGTGACTAACAGCCAAAATGAGGATAGACTTCAGTGTGGTACAGAATATATATTAAAGAAGAGACAGCAGATTCATTGATATCAGTATGTCATTGGAAATTGGGAACAGTATGAACAAACTGAACAGTTTGGAAGCAATTGGAACAACTAGATGGAAACAGAAGGAAACAGCAAGGTCAGCATATAAACAGTCCAGTGTTGAAAAAAACAACAACTGAAGAATTTGCAAACAATATGGAAACAACTGGATCAAGAATGAGGAAACAACATGGAAACAACTGGATTAAGAATAAGGAAACAACGAGATCAACAAGTAGGAAACCAATATGGAAACAACCGGATAAAGAGGTTCAAAAGTGAAGGAAATGGCATAAATCTGAACATAAACAGTTTCAGTTAGTACAAAGGGCTCACACATTCATGTAAAAATTTGTGATGTGGTTTAATGTTTAGCTACTTATTCTGTACTTTTTAGAGCAGTCCTGGACTAGCAGTTTGCTTTTGATACCTTACACACAGGCTTAAGCACAGCTTGCTATATTTTTTCACTGCAGTGTAACTAAAAATGGGAGCATGACAGACAAAACAAAGCCTTAATGTATTTATTGATTGCAAAAGTTCGAAGTCCTGAGTTTACTGAATGTTCAATAAAGAGTGATGTGGGTATGGGTTGTTGATGTTGTGGTACGTATATGACTGACAGCACTTTACTGTGTAAGTAACTGAACTGCGAAGAGTGCAATGACTATTTGGCTTGTTTATTTTGTTGAGGGTATGTAGGACTGACAATACTCTATTGTGTGCAAAACACTTTTAACAAACTTGTTGTGTAACACTGTAAGTGAGACTTGTGAAGTTACATATTAGAGCATATTTCTTACCCACAATACTGTATTGTGCTGTATGTGCAAAACACTTTTTAAAATAAAACCTGTTGTGTAACACTGTTGTGAAGTTATGTATATGCCTCAAATTCTTGAACCTTAGCTTTGACAGGCTGAAGACTTAGGCTAGTTACATCAATAAGAATTGTTGGCTATGTTGATTTACATTGTACAAAGTCTAAACAAAAATTGTTAAAGAATCATGAATGATTCAAAGATATCAGTATCACATCATTCCAAACTAAAAATGAGTCTCAGATGTTTTGATTATTTGCCCCAATAACTGTTAGCAGAGGAAAGTAATGTTTTGCGGGGAGAAAAATGTTTTGTACGGAGGGGAAAGTAACTGGTGCCAAACCTTATCAATATCAGTAACCAGCTAGGGCCCAGGTCTACTAGGCTATGCTGTTACAGTTAAGTAAGGCTTGTAAGTTGTAATGGGGCCTCCTCAGTTAATGGCAACGCAAATATTCAATCACCTGCACGTAACGATATGGATAAGCTATTCAGTTAACCCAACCTGCATATGTGTTAGGCCTACTTTTGTAAGTTGCCTTGAAATCTTTGCTCGTTGAACTTTGTCTCAGAGTCTCACTGTGTGATACACTATTGGTGATGACGCAGGCCTTACACTACGCAAAATTATCGACCCTGGACTTCCTTGACTATCCTGTAATAACCTTTAGCCTACAGCAAACTAGCTGCAGAGTCTACGCTGGGAGCACCTTTCGTACTAGGACATGCCTAACACTAGTAACAGTAACACTGATGTTAGCGTTGTTTTGTTGTGTAACGTTCGGCTATAGTATAACTTGGCCTACCTAGCCTAACTGTGTTTGGGCAAGACTACGACAAGTTTTATATACCGTGGGTAGGTTGTTCTCCGTTTAAGTTGACAAACTAAAACCAAAATTAAAAATACAATAAAGAAGAAGCGATTTACAATCCACACACGGTATGGAATCAATGGCAAATTACCTTGAACTTGGCGACTGGCCTTGGTCACAATCGGTCGCAATCGTCGCAATCGTAGCAATGACGGGGTACAGTACAGTACACTAATATTACTAGCTGCTCTATGCGATGGCAAGTTGGTCGTCGATGAAGTTGCTTCATGAAACAGTTCCGACAAAACAAAGTTGTCGTATGTTGGAAAATGCAACCTTTGAAATTTATTTTGAAATCCCTGAACGGTATAAATTGTTTTCAAACTATATTTACACCTTTTTTCAACCAGAGAGGAAGCCTTAAATGCAGAACAATACCTTTGAATGTGGAACTACTTCTTTATTTGCACATTACCACCTTACTACACAGGAGTTGTTCGAGCAAATCCCCTTATATAGAAATAGTTAAACTTTGTTGAAAAATCCCCCTACGGAACAACTTAACATGACTGCGCAGCTGTTCCATTGTACGAACGAACAGCTCGAGATTGCAATATGAATCCAAACGGAACATGATTTAATATTCATCCGCACCGACCGCTTGCGAAGGCAGGAAAACACGTGACTGAACGAGCAATTCCTACAATCGAAGCTGTGGCTTCGATTAATTACGTGGGGAGGAGATGATGGCAAATTTCTAGGAAGAAAGAAGATTACAAAATTTGGCTCCATTTTAGGAAAACCTACGGAAAAACAATGTCAGCCCCACTCCACAGTTTAGGGTGCCGCACTTTGCTCGAAATGGTAGAATAATCAAGCGGAAGTGCAGAAGAAAACAAATCGTGACGCTTCCAAATACACGATGACGGACAGACGGGAAGAGAGGTACATGTCATGTATATGTCTAAATTCTCTAAAACATTTGCCCAAAAAGTAGTAGCTCTGCAGCCTGCATTTGAACTGTTAAAGTGCAACTCAATCGAATAATTGAAAAATATAATTTAAACAGCATGAAAAATGAATTTTAACAGTCAAACTCCTTTCTTCGAAGGATTATCTTGAGCCGAAATATAAAATGTTGTGATATTTTAGTGTGCAACTCACATTTATATCATTAGTCTGTCATGTAATACTGGTCTCTTGAATTCATTAAAAGAACAGATACTAAACACGTCATGATCTCAGCCAAAAAGCCGACAGAGGCTTTCGCTTTTTTCTAAAAGTCCCCACGACTCTCTGGCGAAGAGCCAAGGGGCGAAAACCAAACGATTACTCCCGGAGGAGTTCTGCTCCCTTAAGGAGCTCAACGTCCCAAAAGGACAAGTACACCCTCCAAAGGGCAAACACTGAGTGATCCTGCTCTAGACTGGCTGAGACTTTCGACGAAATCATAACATCGTCGGGATAACTCTGTTCATCATATTGTCAGCAAATGTATGTGCGCCACAAATTGGCCCTTGTCCCAAACTTTGCAGGCCTGTACAAAATGGCCTGATATATTAGGCTAATAGGGATGATTGATTTTATTTTAGTTATTTTAATGGTAGGTCTAAATGTTGTGCCGTTCTCAAAATAACCCATTTAGAATTACATTCAACATTTACTAAACAAGTTGGAAACACTTTTTTCAGAACGACCCTCTTTCTATTATTACAAAAATTAGTAAACAGTAAGATATTCCCTAATAAATAATGAAACAACCTCTGTAATGCAAATCAGGAAGACCTGAGACAAGATCCCCGAAAACGTTTCAGTAATAAAATGAAACAATACTCGACAGATGTATAAAAGAAACATTGGCTCAAGTTACATCAGTTACCTAACTGTGTTAACTGTCCCCAATGAAAATAATCCTACAGCACTTACCGTACAATAAACTTCCAGATTTTCTACGAACCAGAAAGATTGTGACGTTTCTGTAACATAAGCCTCCATTTGGAACGAATATGGGAAATATTAAGAAGAAACATCAGTCGTAGGTAAAATCTCGTCAAGAAGCATGCAAAAATAATTAAAAATTTTATCTAGAAATATTTGATAAACATAATTCCTTTCTACTAACACTGCATCTGGCTGAAATTTGTACTTTGCAAATTCCACCCTAACGTGCGATAGATGCCGACGTCCAGGCTATAAAAGACATTCTCTGCTGTAACCTGCGCGGCACGTTGACGCCAAACCGGACGGTAGTGTTCACACATGGTCCTACTCTGATTGCACTGGGAAGCGAGTAGTGTTCCTCCCCAATGTATCGCCGGTCCTTGAGGGGAGTCCCGAGGAAAGATTGCCGTCGTATGCAAAGCACGCTGAGCGTCACTGTATGCAGAAGGGTACTAGAGAGGCGCCTGAGTTGGTTCTCTGTTGTAGTTGACAGGACACATAGCCGGCCAGAGACCTTGAACGCTTGGCTTCAATCTTTTGTTTTTGTTTTTTGTTTTCTCCTTTTTCTTTTCGGTAAGGCGCCGCCTTTTATAAAATCTGA
Organism: Holothuria scabra; assembly: GCA_037179385.1. NCBI lineage: Eukaryota > Metazoa > Echinodermata > Holothuroidea > Aspidochirotida > Holothuriidae > Holothuria > Holothuria scabra. The sequence continues at coordinate 8,877,425 of CM074195.1, read as the reverse complement.
AAACGCAAGATTTGTGGTAGCGGGCCACTAATTACAAGTCCCATTGACTTACACTCTAAAAAAAGCTACTTCTGGGTCCCCTAGCTCCAAGTAGAAGTTTTCAACTAGGACATGCCACCCCTCTGATCGAAGCTCACAATCTGGGCTTTCACGGCGCTTTTAAATTTCCTTACATGACCATTGAAAATTTGAGCTAGAGAGCCTTCAAGTTGAAAAATACCTTAGCCTATGTGTTTCCCGACTTGATAGCTACTCAAAAACGGCATTTCACAGGGCGGAGTAATACAGTAACAAAAAATGACACTAAAATTGATAGATATTGCTTTGAATTTTGCACAGTTTGTATTTCAACTCATTGTCTACAAAATCCAAATGCAAAAATGATCATATTTTGTGAGTAACACAGTGAGAAACAACATTCCATAAAATTTTAAGGCACTTTCCCTGTCAGTAAACATTTTCACAGGCACGAGTATTGGAGTTAGTGCATGGTCCGCTACCAGAAGCACAATAAATGGAAAAAACAAAAACACCCCATTTCGAATTGAAAACTTCTTAGGACAGTTTTAACAGATGCTGCTTTGACTTCTAACTTCAACAAATACGACCTAAATGGATTTTATGTGTAATGCATGCGCAGAGTAGTGTGAGTAAATGTGTAGGGTATGTGGGACAAGGGTGAGGCAGAATCAATGATAATTACGTGGGGATGAGATGATGGCAAATTTCTAGGAAGAAAGAAGATTACAAAATTTGGCTCCATTTTAGGAAAACCTACGGAAAAACAATGTCAGCCCCACTCCACAGTTTAGGGTGCCGCACTTTGCTCGAAATGGTGGAATAATCAAGCGAAAGTGCAGAAGAAAAAAATCGTGACGCTTCCAAATACACGATGACGGACAGACGGGAAGAGAGGTACATGTCATGTATATGTCTAAATTCTCTAAAACATTTGCCCAAAAAGTAGTAGCTCTGCAGCCTGCATTTGAACTATTAAAGTGCAACTCAATCGAATAATTGAAAAATATAATTTAAACAGCATGAAAAATGAATTTTAACAGTCAAACTCCTATCTTCGAAGGATTATCTTGAGCCGAGATATAAAATGTTGTGATATTTTAGTGTGCAACTCACATTTATATCATTAGTCTGTCATGTAATACTGGTCTCTTGAATTCATTAAAAGAACAGATACTAAACACGTCATGATCTCAGCCAAAAAGCCGACAGAGGCTTTCGCTTTTTTCTAAAAGTCCCCACGACTCTCTGGCGAAGAGCCAAGGGGCGAAAACCAAACGATTACTCCCGGAGGAGTTCTGCTCCCTTAAGGAGCTCAACGTCCCAAAAGGACAAGTACACCCTCCAAAGGGCAAACACTGAGTGATCCTGCTCTAGACTGGCTGAGACTTTCGACGAAATCATAACATCGTCGGGATAACTCTGTTCATCATATTGTCAGCAAATGTATGTGCGCCACAAATTGGCCCTTGTCCCAAACTTTGCAGGCCTGTACAAAATGGCCTGATATATTAGGCTAATAGGGATGATTGATTTTATTTTAGTTATTTTAATGGTAGGTCTAAATGTTGTGCCGTTCTCAAAATAACCCATTTAGAATTACATTCAACATTTACTAAACAAGTTGGAAACACTTTTTTCAGAACGACTCTCTTTCTATTATTACAAAAATTAGTAAACAGTAAGATATTCCCTAATAAATAATGAAACAACCTCTGTAATGCAAATCAGGAAGACCTGAGACAAGATCCCCGAAAACGTTTCAGTAATAAAATGAAACAATACTCGACAGATGTATAAAAGAAACATTGGCTCAAGTTACATCAGTTACCTAACTGTGTTAACTGTCCCCAATGAAAATAATCCTACAGCACTTACCGTACAATAAACTTCCAGATTTTCTACGAACCAGAAAGATTGTGACGTTTCTGTAACATAAGCCTCCATTTGGAACGAATATGGGAAATATTAAGAAGAAACATCAGTCGTAGGTAAAATCTCGTCAAGAAGCATGCAAAAATAATTAAAAATTTTATCTAGAAATATTTGATAAACATAATTCCTTTCTACTAACACTGCATCTGGCTGAAATTTGTACTTTGCAAATTCCACCCTAACGTGCGATAGATGCCGACGTCCAGGCTATAAAAGACATTCTCTGCTGTAACCTGCGCGGCACGTTGACGCCAAACCGGACGGTAGTGTTCACACATGGTCCTACTCTGATTGCACTGGGAGGCGAGTAGTGTTCCTCCCCAATGTATCGCCGGTCCTTGAGGGGAGTCCCGAGGAAAGATTGCCGTCGTATGCAAAGCACGCTGAGCGTCACTGTATGCAGAAGGGTACTAGAGAGGCGCCTGAGTTGGTTCTCTGTTGTAGTTGACAGGACACATAGCCGGCCAGAGACCTTGAACGCTTGGCTTCAATCTTTTGTTTTTGGTTTTTGTTTTCTCCTTTTTCTTTTCGGTAAGGCGCCGCCTTTTATAAAATCTGAAAACGCAAGATTTGTGGTAGCGGGCCACTAATTACAAGTCCCATTGACTTACACTCTAAAAAAGCTACTTCTGGGTCCCCTAGCTCCAAGTAGAAGTTTTCAACTAGGACATGCCACCCCTCTGATCGAAGCTCACAATCTGGGCTTTCACGGCGCTTTTAAATTTCCTTACATGACCATTGAAAATTTGAGCTAGAGAGCCTTCAAGTTGAAAAATACCTTAGCCTATGTGTTTCCCGACTTGATAGCTACTCAAAAACGGCATTTCACAGGGCGGAGTAATACAGTAACAAAAAATGACACTAAAATTGATAGATATTGCTTTGAATTTTGCACAGTCTGTATTTCAACTCATTGTCTACAAAATCCAAATGCAAAAATGATCATATTTTGTGAGTAACACAGTGAGAAACAACATTCCATAAAATTTTAAGGCACTTTCCCTGTCAGTAAACATTTTCACAGGCACGAGTATTGGAGTTAGTGCATGGTCCGCTACCAGAAGCACAATAAATGGAAAACAAAAACACCCCCATTTCGAATTGAAAACTTCTTAGGACAGTCTTAACAGATGCTGCTTTGACTTCTAACTTCAACAAATACGACCTAAATGGATTTTATGTGTAATGCATGCGCAGAGAAGTGTGAGTAAAGGTGTAGGGTATGTGGGACAAGGGTGAGGCAGAATCAATGATAATTACGTGGGGAGGAGATGATGGCAAATTTCTAGGAAGAAAGAAGATTACAAAATTTGGCTCCATTTTAGGAAAACCTACGGAAAAACAATGTCAGCCCCACTCCACAGTTTAGGGTGCCGCACTTTGCTCGAAATGGTAGAATAATCAAGCGGAAGTGCAGAAGAAAACAAATCGTGACGCTTCCAAATACACGATGACGGACAGACGGGAAGAGAGGTACATGTCATGTATATGTCTAAATTCTCTAAAACATTTGCCCAAAAAGTAGTAGCTCTGCAGCCTGCATTTGAACTATTAAAGTGCAACTCAATCGAATAATTGAAAAATATAATTTAAACAGCATGAAAAATGAATTTTAACAGTCAAACTCCTATCTTCGAAGGATTATCTTGAGCCGAGATATAAAATGTTGTGATATTTTAGTGTGCAACTCACATTTATATCATTAGTCTGTCATGTAATACTGGTCTCTTGAATTCATTAAAAGAACAGATACTAAACACGTCATGATCTCAGCCAAAAAGCCGACAGAGGCTTTCGCTTTTTCTAAAAGTCCCCACGACTCTCTGGCGAAGAGCCAAGGGGCGAAAACCAAACGATTACTCCCGGAGGAGTTCTGCTCCCTTAAGGAGCTCAACGTCCCAAAAGGACAAGTACACCCTCCAAAGGGCAAACACTGAGTGATCCTGCTCTAGACTGGCTGAGGCTTTCGACGAAATCATAACATCGTCGGGATAACTCTGTTCATCATTTTGTCAGCAAATATATGTGCGCCACAAATTGGCCCTTGTCCCAAACTTTGCAGGCCTGTACAAAATGGCCTGATATATTAGGCTAATAGGGATGATTGATTTTATTTTAGTTATTTTAATGGTAGGTCTAAATGTTGTGCCGTTCTCAAAATAACCCATTTAGAATTACATTCAACATTTACTAAACAAGTTGGAAACACTTTTTCAGAACGACTCTCTCTCTATTATTACAAAAATTAGTAAACAGTAAGATATTCCCTAATAAATAATGAAACAACCTCTGTAATGCAAATCAGGAAGACCTGAGACAAGATCCCCGAAAACGTTTCAGTAATAAAATGAAACAATACTCGACAGATGTATAAAAGAAACATTGGCTCAAGTTACATCAGTTACCTAACTGTGTTAACTGTCCCCAATGAAAATAATCCTACAGCACTTACCGTACAATAAACTTCCAGATTTTCTACGAACCAGAAAGATTGTGACGTTTCTGTAACATAAGCCTCCATTTGGAACGAATATGGGAAATATTAAGAAGAAACATCAGTCGTAGGTAAAATCTCGTCAAGAAGCATGCAAAAATAATTAAAAATTTTATCTAGAAATATTTGATAAACATAATTCCTTTCTACTAACACTGCATCTGGCTGAAATTTGTACTTTGCAAATTCCACCCTAACGTGCGATAGATGCCGACGTCCAGGCTATAAAAGACATTCTCTGCTGTAACCTGCGCGGCACGTTGACGCCAAACCGGACGGTAGTGTTCACACATGGTCCTACTCTGATTGCACTGGGAGGCGAGTAGTGTTCCTCCCCAATGTATCGCCGGTCCTTGAGGGGAGTCCCGAGGAAAGATTGCCGTCGTATGCAAAGCACGCTGAGCGTCACTGTATGCAGAAGGGTACTAGAGAGGCGCCTGAGTTGGTTCTCTGTTGTAGTTGACAGGACACATAGCCGGCCAGAGACCTTGAACGCTTGGCTTCAATCTTTTGTTTTTGGTTTTTGTTTTCTCCTTTTTTCTTTTCGGTAAGGCGCCGCCTTTTATAAAATCTGAAAACGCAAGATTTGTGGTAGCGGGCCACTAATTACAAGTCCCATTGACTTACACTCTAAAAAAAGCTACTTCTGGGTCCCCTAGCTCCAAGTAGAAGTTTTCAACTAGGACATGCCACCCCTCTGATCGAAGCTCACAATCTGGGCTTTCACGGCGCTTTTAAATTTCCTTACATGACCATTGAAAATTTGAGCTAGAGAGCCTTCAAGTTGAAAAATACCTTAGCCTATGTGTTTCCCGACTTGATAGCTACTCAAAAACGGCATTTCACAGGGCGGAGTAATACAGTAACAAAAAATGACACTAAAATTGATAGATATTGCTTTTGAATTTTGCACAGTCTGTATTTCAACTCATTGTCTACAAAATCCAAATGCAAAAATGATCATATTTTGTGAGTAACACAGTGAGAAACAACATTCCATAAAATTTTAAGGCACTTTCCCTGTCAGTAAACATTTTCACAGGCACGAGTATTGGAGTTAGTGCATGGTCCGCTACCAGAAGCACAATAAATGGAAAAAACAAAAACACCCCCATTTCGAATTGAAAACTTCTTAGGACAGTCTTAACAGATGCTGCTTTGACTTCTAACTTCAACAAATACGACCTAAATGGATTTTATGTGTAATGCATGCGCAGAGAAGTGTGAGTAAAGGTGTAGGGTATGTGGGACAAGGGTGAGGCAGAATCAATGATAATTACGTGGGGAGGAGATGATGGCAAATTTCTAGGAAGAAAGAAGATTACAAAATTTGGCTCCATTTTAGGAAAACCTACGGAAAAACAATGTCAGCCCCACTCCACAGTTTAGGGTGCCGCACTTTGCTCGAAATGGTAGAATAATCAAGCGGAAGTGCAGAAGAAAACAAATCGTGACGCTTCCAAATACACGATGACGGACAGACGGGAAGAGAGGTACATGTCATGTATATGTCTAAATTCTCTAAAACATTTGCCCAAAAAGTAGTAGCTCTGCAGCCTGCATTTGAACTATTAAAGTGCAACTCAATCGAATAATTGAAAAATATAATTTAAACAGCATGAAAAATGAATTTTAACAGTCAAACTCCTATCTTCGAAGGATTATCTTGAGCCGAGATATAAAATGTTGTGATATTTTAGTGTGCAACTCACATTTATATCATTAGTCTGTCATGTAATACTGGTCTCTTGAATTCATTAAAAGAACAGATACTAAACACGTCATGATCTCAGCCAAAAAGCCGACAGAGGCTTTCGCTTTTTCTAAAAGTCCCCACGACTCTCTGGCGAAGAGCCAAGGGGCGAAAACCAAACGATTACTCCCGGAGGAGTTCTGCTCCCTTAAGGAGCTCAACGTCCCAAAAGGACAAGTACACCCTCCAAAGGGCAAACACTGAGTGATCCTGCTCTAGACTGGCTGAGGCTTTCGACGAAATCATAACATCGTCGGGATAACTCTGTTCATCATTTTGTCAGCAAATATATGTGCGCCACAAATTGGCCCTTGTCCCAAACTTTGCAGGCCTGTACAAAATGGCCTGATATATTAGGCTAATAGGGATGATTGATTTTATTTTAGTTATTTTAATGGTAGGTCTAAATGTTGTGCCGTTCTCAAAATAACCCATTTAGAATTACATTCAACATTTACTAAACAAGTTGGAAACACTTTTTTCAGAACGACTCTCTTTCTATTATTACAAAAATTAGTAAACAGTAAGATATTCCCTAATAAATAATGAAACAACCTCTGTAATGCAAATCAGGAAGACCTGAGACAAGATCCCCGAAAACGTTTCAGTAATAAAATGAAACAATACTCGACAAAGGTATAAAGAAACATTGGCTCAAGTTACATCAGTTACCTAACTGTGTTAACTGTCCCCAATGAAAATAATCCTACAGCACTTACCGTACAATAAACTTCCAGATTTTCTACGAACCAGAAAGATTGTGACGTTTCTGTAACATAAGCCTCCATTTGGAACGAATATGGGAAATATTAAGAAGAAACATCAGTCGTAGGTAAAATCTCGTCAAGAAGCATGGAAAAATAATTAAAAATTTTATCTAGAAATATTTGATAAACATAATTCCTTTCTACTAACACTGCATCTGGCTGAAATTTGTACTTTGCAAATTCCACGCTAACGTGCGATAGATGCCGACGTCCAGGCTATAAAAGACATTCTCTGCTGTAACCTGCGCGGCACGTTGACGCCAAACCGGACGGTAGTGTTCACACATGGTCCTACTCTGATTGCACTGGGAGGCGAGTAGTGTTCCTCCCCAATGTATCGCCGGTCCTTGAGGGGAGTCCCGAGGAAAGATTGCCGTCGTATGCAAAGCACGCTGAGCGTCACTGTATGCAGAAGGGTACTAGAGAGGCGCCTGAGTTGGTTCTCTGTTGTAGTTGACAGGACACATAGCCGGCCAGAGACCTTGAACGCTTGGCTTCAATCTTTTGTTTTTGGTTTTTGTTTTCTCCTTTTTCTTTTCGGTAAGGCGCCGCCTTTTATAAAATCTGAAAACGCAAGATTTGTGATAGCGGGCCACTAATTACAAGTCCCATTGACTTACACTCTAAAAAAAGCTACTTCTGGGTCCCCTAGCTCCAAGTAGAAGTTTTCAACTAGGACATGCCACCCCTCTGATCGAAGCTCACAATCTGGGCTTTCACGGCGCTTTTAAATTTCCTTACATGACCATTGAAAATTTGAGCTAGAGAGCCTTCAAGTTGAAAAATACCTTAGCCTATGTGTTTCCCGACTTGATAGCTACTCAAAAACGGCATTTCACAGGGCGGAGTAATACAGTAACAAAAAATGACACTAAAATTGATAGATATTGCTTTGAATTTTGCACAGTCTGTATTTCAACTCATTGTCTACAAAATCCAAATGCAAAAATGATCATATTTTGTGAGTAACACAGTGAGAAACAACATTCCATAAAATTTTAAGGCACTTTCCCTGTCAGTAAACATTTTCACAGGCACGAGTATTGGAGTTAGTGCATGGTCCGCTACCAGAAGCACAATAAATGGAAAAAACAAAAACACCCCCATTTCGAATTGAAAACTTCTTAGGACAGTCTTAACAGATGCTGCTTTGACTTCTAACTTCAACAAATACGACCTAAATGGATTTTATGTGTAATGCATGCGCAGAGAAGTGTGAGTAAAGGTGTAGGGTATGTGGGACAAGGGTGAGGCAGAATCAACGATAATTACGTGGGGAGGAGATGATGGCAAATTTCTAGGAAGAAAGAAGATTACAAAATTTGGCTCCATTTTAGGAAAACCTACGGAAAAACAATGTCAGCCCCACTCCACAGTTTAGGGTGCCGCACTTTGCTCGAAATGGTAGAATAATCAAGCGGAAGTGCAGAAGAAAACAAATCGTGACGCTTCCAAATACACGATGACGGACAGACGGGAAGAGAGGTACATGTCATGTATATGTCTAAATTCTCTAAAACATTTGCCCAAAAAGTAGTAGCTCTGCAGCCTGCATTTGAACTATTAAAGTGCAACTCAATCGAATAATTGAAAAATATAATTTAAACAGCATGAAAAATGAATTTTAACAGTCAAACTCCTATCTTCGAAGGATTATCTTGAGCCGAGATATAAAATGTTGTGATATTTTAGTGTGCAACTCACATTTATATCATTAGTCTGTCATGTACTACTGGTCTCTTGAATTCATTAAAAGAACAGATACTAAACACGTCATGATCTCAGCCAAAAAGCCGACAGAGGCTTTCGCTTTTTTCTAAAAGTCCCCACGACTCACTGGCGAAGAGCCAAGGGGCGAAAACCAAACGATTACTTCCGGCAGCCCGGAGGAGTTCTGCTCCCTTAAGGAGCTTAACGTCCCAAAAGGACAAGTACACCCTCCAAAGGGCAAACACTGAGTGATCCTGCTCTAGACTGGCTGAGGCTTTCGACGAAATCATAACATCGTCGGGATAACTCTGTTCATCATTTTGTCAGCAAATATATGTGCGCCACAAATTGGCCCTTGTCCCAAACTTTGCAGGCCTGTACAAAATGGCCTGATATATTAGGCTAATAGGGATGATTGATTTTATTTTAGTTATTTTAATGGTAGGTCTAAATGTTGTGCCGTTCTCAAAATAACCCATTTAGAATTACATTCAACATTTACTAAACAAGTTGGAAACACTTTTTTCAGAACGACTCTCTTTCTATTATTACAAAAATTAGTAAACAGTAAGATATTCCCTAATAAATAATGAAACAACCTCTGTAATGCAAATCAGGAAGACCTGAGACAAGATCCCCGAAAACGTTTCAGTAATAAAATGAAACAATACTCGACAGATGTATAAAAGAAACATTGGCTCAAGTTACATCAGTTACCTAACTGTGTTAACTGTCCCCAATGAAAATAATCCTACAGCACTTACCGTACAATAAACTTCCAGATTTTCTACGAACCAGAAAGATTGTGACGTTTCTGTAACATAAGCCTCCATTTGGAACGAATATGGGAAATATTAAGAAGAAACATCAGTCGTAGGTAAAATCTCGTCAAGAAGCATGGAAAAATAATTAAAAATTTTATCTAGAAATATTTGATAAACATAATTCCTTTCTACTAACACTGCATCTGGCTGAAATTTGTACTTTGCAAATTCCACCCTAACGTGCGATAGATGCCGACGTCCAGGCTATAAAAGACATTCTCTGCTGTAACCTGCGCGGCACGTTGACGCCAAACCGGACGGTAGTGTTCACACATGGTCCTACTCTGATTGCACTGGGAGGCGAGTAGTGTTCCTCCCCAATGTATCGCCGGTCCTTGAGGGGAGTCCCGAGGAAAGATTGCCGTCGTATGCAAAGCACGCTGAGCGTCACTGTATGCAGAAGGGTACTAGAGAGGCGCCTGAGTTGGTTCTCTGTTGTAGTTGACAGGACACATAGCTGGCCAGAGACCTTGAACGCTTGGCTTCAATCTTTTGTTTTTGGTTTTTGTTTTCTCCTTTTTTCTTTTCGGTAAGGCGCCGCCTTTTATAAAATCTGAAAACGCAAGATTTGTGATAGCGGGCCACTAATTACAAGTCCCATTGACTTACACTCTAAAAAAAGCTACTTCTGGGTCCCCTAGCTCCAAGTAGAAGTTTTCAACTAGGACATGCCACCCCTCTGATCGAAGCTCACAATCTGGGCTTTCACGGCGCTTTTAAATTTCCTTACATGACCATTGAAAATTTGAGCTAGAGAGCCTTCAAGTTGAAAAATACCTTAGCCTATGTGTTTCCCGACTTGATAGCTACTCAAAAACGGCATTTCACAGGGCGGAGTAATACAGTAACAAAAAATGACACTAAAATTGATAGATATTGCTTTGAATTTTGCACAGTCTGTATTTCAACTCATTGTCTACAAAATCCAAATGCAAAAATGATCATATTTTGTGAGTAACACAGTGAGAAACAACATTCCATAAAATTTTAAGGCACTTTCCCTGTCAGTAAACATTTTCACAGGCACGAGTATTGGAGTTAGTGCATGGTCCGCTACCAGAAGCACAATAAATGGAAAAAACAAAAACACCCCCATTTCGAATTGAAAACTTCTTAGGACAGTCTTAACAGATGCTGCTTTGACTTCTAACTTCAACAAATACGACTTAAATGGATTTTATGTGTAATGCATGCGCAGAGAAGTGTGAGTAAAGGTGTAGGGTATGTGGGACAAGGGTGAGGCAGAATCAACGATAATTACGTGGGGAGGAGATGATGGCAAATTTCTAGGAAGAAAGAAGATTACAAAATTTGGCTCCATTTTAGGAAAACCTACGGAAAAACAATGTCAGCCCCACTCCACAGTTTAGGGTGCCGCACTTTGCTCGAAATGGTAGAATAATCAAGCGGAAGTGCAGAAGAAAACAAATCGTGACGCTTCCAAATACACGATGACGGACAGACGGGAAGAGAGGTACATGTCATGTATATGTCTAAATTCTCTAAAACATTTGCCCAAAAAGTAGTAGCTCTGCAGCCTGCATTTGAACTATTAAAGTGCAACTCAATCGAATAATTGAAAAATATAATTTAAACAGCATGAAAAATGAATTTTAACAGTCAAACTCCTATCTTCGAAGGATTATCTTGAGCCGAGATATAAAATGTTGTGATATTTTAGTGTGCAACTCACATTTATATCATTAGTCTGTCATGTACTACTGGTCTCTTGAATTCATTAAAAGAACAGATACTAAACACGTCATGATCTCAGCCAAAAAGCCGACAGAGGCTTTCGCTTTTTTCTAAAAGTCCCCACGACTCACTGGCGAAGAGCCAAGGGGCGAAAACCAAACGATTACTTCCGGCAGCCCGGAGGAGTTCTGCTCCCTTAAGGAGCTTAACGTCCCAAAAGGACAAGTACACCCTCCAAAGGGCAAACACTGAGTGATCCTGCTCTAGACTGGCTGAGGCTTTCGACGAAATCATAACATCGTCGGGATAACTCTGTTCATCATTTTGTCAGCAAATATATGTGCGCCACAAATTGGCCCTTGTCCCAAACTTTGCAGGCCTGTACAAAATGGCCTGATATATTAGGCTAATAGGGATGATTGATTTTATTTTAGTTATTTTAATGGTAGGTCTAAATGTTGTGCCGTTCTCAAAATAACCCATTTAGAATTACATTCAACATTTACTAAACAAGTTGGAAACACTTTTTCAGAACGACTCTCTTTCTATTATTACAAAAATTAGTAAACAGTAAGATATTCCCTAATAAATAATGAAACAACCTCTGTAATGCAAATCAGGAAGACCTGAGACAAGATCCCCGAAAACGTTTCAGTAATAAAATGAAACAATACTCGACAGATGTATAAAAGAAACATTGGCTCAAGTTACATCAGTTACCTAACTGTGTTAACTGTCCCCAATGAAAATAATCCTACAGCACTTACCGTACAATAAACTTCCAGATTTTCTACGAACCAGAAAGATTGTGACGTTTCTGTAACATAAGCCTCCATTTGGAACGAATATGGGAAATATTAAGAAGAAACATCAGTCGTAGGTAAAATCTCGTCAAGAAGCATGGAAAAATAATTAAAAATTTTATCTAGAAATATTTGATAAACATAATTCCTTTCTACTAACACTGCATCTGGCTGAAATTTGTACTTTGCAAATTCCACCCTAACGTGCGATAGATGCCGACGTCCAGGCTATAAAAGACATTCTCTGCTGTAACCTGCGCGGCACGTTGACGCCAAACCGGACGGTAGTGTTCACACATGGTCCTACTCTGATTGCACTGGGAGGCGAGTAGTGTTCCTCCCCAATGTATCGCCGGTCCTTGAGGGGAGTCCCGAGGAAAGATTGCCGTCGTATGCAAAGCACGCTGAGCGTCACTGTATGCAGAAGGGTACTAGAGAGGCGCCTGAGTTGGTTCTCTGTTGTAGTTGACAGGACACATAGCTGGCCAGAGACCTTGAACGCTTGGCTTCAATCTTTTGTTTTTGGTTTTTGTTTTCTCCTTTTTTCTTTTCGGTAAGGCGCCGCCTTTTATAAAATCTGAAAATGCAAGATTTGTGATAGCGGGCCACTAATTACAAGTCCCATTGACTTACACTCTAAAAAAAGCTACTTCTGGGTCCCCTAGCTCCAAGTAGAAGTTTTCAACTAGGACATGCCACCCCTCTGATCGAAGCTCACAATCTGGGCTTTCACGGCGCTTTTAAATTTCCTTACATGACCATTGAAAATTTGAGCTAGAGAGCCTTCAAGTTGAAAAATACCTTAGCCTATGTGTTTCCCGACTTGATAGCTACTCAAAAACGGCATTTCACAGGGCGGAGTAATACAGTAACAAAAAATGACACTAAAATTGATAGATATTGCTTTGAATTTTGCACAGTCTGTATTTCAACTCATTGTCTACAAAATCCAAATGCAAAAATGATCATATTTTGTGAGTAACACAGTGAGAAACAACATTCCATAAAATTTTAAGGCACTTTCCCTGTCAGTAAACATTTTCACAGGCACGAGTATTGGAGTTAGTGCATGGTCCGCTACCAGAAGCACAATAAATGGAAAAAACAAAAACACCCCCATTTCGAATTGAAAACTTCTTAGGACAGTCTTAACAGATGCTGCTTTGACTTCTAACTTCAACAAATACGACTTAAATGGATTTTATGTGTAATGCATGCGCAGAGAAGTGTGAGTAAAGGTGTAGGGTATGTGGGACAAGGGTGAGGCAGAATCAACGATAATTACGTGGGGAGGAGATGATGGCAAATTTCTAGGAAGAAAGAAGATTACAAAATTTGGCTCCATTTTAGGAAAACCTACGGAAAAACAATGTCAGCCCCACTCCACAGTTTAGGGTGCCGCACTTTGCTCGAAATGGTAGAATAATCAAGCGGAAGTGCAGAAGAAAACAAATCGTGACGCTTCCAAATACACGATGACGGACAGACGGGAAGAGAGGTACATGTCATGTATATGTCTAAATTCTCTAAAACATTTGCCCAAAAAGTAGTAGCTCTGCAGCCTGCATTTGAACTATTAAAGTGCAACTCAATCGAATAATTGAAAAATATAATTTAAACAGCATGAAAAATGAATTTTAACAGTCAAACTCCTATCTTCGAAGGATTATCTTGAGCCGAGATATAAAATGTTGTGATATTTTAGTGTGCAACTCACATTTATATCATTAGTCTGTCATGTACTACTGGTCTCTTGAATTCATTAAAAGAACAGATACTAAACACGTCATGATCTCAGCCAAAAAGCCGACAGAGGCTTTCGCTTTTTTCTAAAAGTCCCCACGACTCACTGGCGAAGAGCCAAGGGGCGAAAACCAAACGATTACTCCCGGAGGAGTTCTGCTCCCTTAAGGAGCTTAACGTCCCAAAAGGACAAGTACACCCTCCAAAGGGCAAACACTGAGTGATCCTGCTCTAGACTGGCTGAGGCTTTCGACGAAATCATAACATCGTCGGGATAACTCTGTTCATCATTTTGTCAGCAAATATATGTGCGCCACAAATTGGCCCTTGTCCCAAACTTTGCAGGCCTGTACAAAATGGCCTGATATATTAGGCTAATAGGGATGATTGATTTTATTTTAGTTATTTTAATGGTAGGTCTAAATGTTGTGCCGTTCTCAAAATAACCCATTTAGAATTACATTCAACATTTACTAAACAAGTTGGAAACACTTTTTTCAGAACGACTCTCTTTCTATTATTACAAAAATTAGTAAACAGTAAGATATTCCCTAATAAATAATGAAACAACCTCTGTAATGCAAATCAGGAAGACTTGAGACAAGATCCCCGAAAACGTTTCAGTAATAAAATGAAACAATACTCGACAGATGTATAAAAGAAACATTGGCTCAAGTTACATCAGTTACCTAACTGTGTTAACTGTCCCCAATGAAAATAATCCTACAGCACTTACCGTACAATAAACTTCCAGATTTTCTACGAACCAGAAAGATTGTGACGTTTCTGTAACATAAGCCTCCATTTGGAACGAATATGGGAAATATTAAGAAGAAACATCAGTCGTAGGTAAAATCTCGTCAAGAAGCATGCAAAAATAATTAAAAATTTTATCTAGAAATATTTGGTAAACATAATTCCTTTCTACTAACACTGCATCTGGCTGAAATTTGTACTTTGCAAATTCCACCCTAACGTGCGATAGATGCCGACGTCCAGGCTATAAAAGACATTCTCTGCTGTAACCTGCGCGGCACGTTGACGCCAAACCGGACGGTAGTGTTCACACATGGTCCTACTCTGATTGCACTGGGAGGCCAGTAGTGTTCCTCCCCAATGTATCGCCGGTCCTTGAGGGGAGTCCCGAGGAAAGATTGCCGTCGTATGCAAAGCACGCTGAGCGTCACTGTATGCAGAAGGGTACTAGAGAGGCGCCTGAGTTGGTTCTCTGTTGTAGTTGACAGGACACATAGCCGGCCAGAGACCTTGAACGCTTGGCTTCAATCTTTTGTTTTTGGTTTTTGTTTTCTCCTTTTTTCTTTTCGGTAAGGCGCCGCCTTTTATAAAATCTGAAAACGCAAGATTTTTGGTAGCGGGCCACTAATTACAAGTCCCATTGACCTACACTCTAAAAAAAGCTACTTCTGGGTCCCCTAGCTCCAAGTAGAAGTTTTCAACTAGGACATGCCACCCCTCTGATCGAAGCTCACAATCTGAGCTTTCACGGCGCTTTTAAATTTCCTTACATGACCATTGAAAATTTGAGCTAGAGAGCCTTCAAGTTGAAAAATACTTTAGCCTATGTGTTTCCCGACTTGATAGCTACTCAAAAACGGCATTTCACAGGGCGGAGTAATACAGTAACAAAAAATGACACTAAAATTGATAGATATTGCTTTTTGAATTTGTATTTCAACTCATTGTTTACAAAATCCAAATGCAAAAATGATCATATTTTGTGAGTAACACAGTGAGAAACAACATTCCATAAAATTTTAAGGCACTTTCCCTGTCAGTAAACATTTTCACAGGCACGAGTATTGGAGTTAGTGCATGGTCCGCTACCAGAAGCACAATAAATGGAAAAAACAAAAACACCCCCATTTCGAATTGAAAACTTCTTAGGACAGTCTTAACAGATGCTGCTTTGACTTCTAACTTCAACAAATACGACCTAAATGGATTTTATGTGTAATGCATGCGCAGAGAAGTGTGAGTAAAGGTGTAGGGTATGTGGGACAAGGTTGAGGCAGAATCAATGATAATTACGTGGGGAGGAGATGATGGCAAATTTCTAGGAAGAAAGAAGATTACAAAATTTGGCTCCATTTTAGGAAAACCTACGGAAAAACAATGTCAGCCCCACTCCACAGTTTAGGGCGCCGCACTTTGCTCGAAATGGTAGAATAATCAAGTGGAAGTGCAGAAGAAAACAAATCGTGACGCTTCCAAATACACGATGACGGACAGACGGGAAGAGAGGTACATGTCATGTATATGTCTAAATTCTCTAAAACATTTGCCCAAAAAGTAGTAGCTCTGCAGCCTGCATTTGAACTATTAAAGTGCAACTCAATCGAATAATTGAAAAATATAATTTAAACAGCATGAAAAATGAATTTTAACAGTCAAACTCCTATCTTCGAAGGATTATCTTGAGCCGAGATATAAAATGTTGTGATATTTTAGTGTGCAACTCACATTTATATCATTAGTCTGTCATGTACTACTGGTCTCTTGAATTCATTAAAAGAACAGATACTAAACACGTCATGATCTCAGCCAAAAAGCCGACAGAGGCTTTCGCTTTTCTCTAAAAGTCCCCACGACTCTCTGGCGAAGAGCCAAGGGGCGAAAACCAAACGATTACTCCCGGAGGAGTTCTGCTCCCTTAAGGAGCTCAACGTCCCAAAAGGACAAGTACACCCTCCAAAGGGCAAACACTGAGTGATCCTGCTCTAGACTGGCTGAGGCTTTCGACGAAATCATAACATCGTCGGGATAACTCTGTTCATCATTTTGTCAGCAAATATATGTGCGCCACAAATTGGCCCTTGTCCCAAACTTTGCAGGCCTGTACAAAATGGCCTGATATATTAGGCTAATAGGGATGATTGATTTTATTTTAGTTATTTTAATGGTAGGTCTAAATGTTGTGCCGTTCTCAAAATAACCCATTTAGAATTACATTCAACATTTACTAAACAAGTTGGAAACACTTTTTTCAGAACAACTCTCTTTCTATTATTACAAAAATTAGTAAACAGTAAGATATTCCCTAATAAATAATGAAACAACCTCTGTAATGCAAATCAGGAAGACCTGAGACAAGATCCCCGAAAACGTTTCAGTAATAAAATGAAACAATACTCGACAGATGTATAAAAGAAACATTGGCTCAAGTTACATCAGTTACCTAACTGTGTTAACTGTCCCCAATGAAAATAATCCTACAGCACTTACCGTACAATAAACTTCCAGATTTTCTACGAACCAGAAAGATTGTGACGTTTCTGTAACATAAGCCTCCATTTGGAACTAATATGGGAAATATTAAGAAGAAACATCAGTCGTAGGTAAAATCTCGTCAAGAAGCATGGAAAAATAATTAAAAATTTTATCTAGAAATATTTGATAAACATAATTCCTTTCTACTAACACTGCATCTGGCTGAAATTTGTACTTTGCAAATTCCACCCTAACGTGCGATAGATGCCGACGTCCAGGCTATAAAAGACATTGTCTGCTGTAACCTGCGCGGCACGTTGACGCCAAACCGGACGGTAGTGTTCACACATGGTCCTACTCTGATTGCACTGGGAGGCGAGTAGTGTTCCTCCCCAATGTATCGCCGGTCCTTGAGGGGAGTCCCGAGGAAAGATTGCCGTCGTATGCAAAGCACGCTGAGCGTCACTGTATGCAGAAGGGTACTAGAGAGGCGCCTGAGTTGGTTCTCTGTTGTAGTTGACAGGACACATAGCCGGCCAGAGACCTTGAACGCTTGGCTTCAATCTTTTGTTTTTGGTTTTTGTTTTCTCCTTTTTTCTTTTCGGTAAGGCGCCGCCTTTTATAAAATCTGAAAACGCAAGATTTTTGGTAGCGGGCCACTAATTACAAGTCCCATTGACCTACACTCTAAAAAAAGCTACTTCTGGGTCCCCTAGCTCCAAGTAGAAGTTTTCAACTAGGACATGCCACCCCTCTGATCGAAGCTCACAATCTGAGCTTTCACGGCGCTTTTAAATTTCCTTACATGACCATTGAAAATTTGAGCTAGAGAGCCTTCAAGTTGAAAAATACTTTAGCCTATGTGTTTCCCGACTTGATAGCTACTCAAAAACGGCATTTCACAGGGCGGAGTAATACAGTAACAAAAAATGACACTAAAATTGATAGATATTGCTTTGAATTTGTATTTCAACTCATTGTCTACAAAATCCAAATGCAAAAATGATCATATTTTGTGAGTAACACAGTGAGAAACAACATTCCATAAAATTTTAAGGCACTTTCCCTGTCAGTAAACATTTTCACAGGCACGAGTATTGGAGTTAGTGCATGGTCCGCTACCAGAAGCACAATAAATGGAAAAAACAAAAACACCCCCATTTCGAATTGAAAACTTCTTAGGACAGTCTTAACAGATGCTGCTTTGACTTCTAACTTCAACAAATACGACCTAAATGGATTTTATGTGTAATGCATGCGCAGAGAAGTGTGAGTAAAGGTGTAGGGTATGTGGGACAAGGTTGAGGCAGAATCAATGATAATTACGTGGGGAGGAGATGATGGCAAATTTCTAGGAAGAAAGAAGATTACAAAATTTGGCTCCATTTTAGGAAAACCTACGGAAAAACAATGTCAGCCCCACTCCACAGTTTAGGGTGCCGCACTTTGCTCGAAATGGTAGAATAATCAAGCGGAAGTGCAGAAGAAAACAAATCGTGACGCTTCCAAATACACGATGACGGACAGACGGGAAGAGAGGTACATGTCATGTATATGTCTAAATTCTCTAAAACATTTGCCCAAAAAGTAGTAGCTCTGCAGCCTGCATTTGAACTATTAAAGTGCAACTCAATCGAATAATTGAAAAATATAATTTAAACAGCATGAAAAATGAATTTTAACAGTCAAACTCCTATCTTCGAAGGATTATCTTGAGCCGAGATATAAAATGTTGTGATATTTTAGTGTGCAACTCACATTTATATCATTAGTCTGTCATGTAATACTGGTCTCTTGAATTCATTAAAAGAACAGATACTAAACACGTCATGATCTCAGCCAAAAAGCCGACAGAGGCTTTCGCTTTTCTCTAAAAGTCCCCACGACTCTCTGGCGAAGAGCCAAGGGGCGAAAACCAAACGATTACTCCCGGAGGAGTTCTGCTCCCTTAAGGAGCTCAACGTCCCAAAAGGACAAGTACACCCTCCAAAGGGCAAACACTGAGTGATCCTGCTCTAGACTGGCTGAGGCTTTCGACGAAATCATAACATCGTCGGGATAACTCTGTTCATCATTTTGTCAGCAAATATATGTGCGCCACAAATTGGCCCTTGTCCCAAACTTTGCAGGCCTGTACAAAATGGCCTGATATATTAGGCTAATAGGGATGATTGATTTTATTTTAGTTATTTTAATGGTAGGTCTAAATGTTGTGCCGTTCTCAAAATAACCCATTTAGAATTACATTCAACATTTACTAAACAAGTTGGAAACACTTTTTTCAGAACAACTCTCTTTCTATTATTACAAAAATTAGTAAACAGTAAGATATTCCCTAATAAATAATGAAACAACCTCTGTAATGCAAATCAGGAAGACCTGAGACAAGATCCCCGAAAACGTTTCAGTAATAAAATGAAACAATACTCGACAGATGTATAAAAGAAACATTGGCTCAAGTTACATCAGTTACCTAACTGTGTTAACTGTCCCCAATGAAAATAATCCTACAGCACTTACCGTACAATAAACTTCCAGATTTTCTACGAACCAGAAAGATTGTGACGTTTCTGTAACATAAGCCTCCATTTGGAACGAATATGGGAAATATTAAGAAGAAACATCAGTCGTAGGTAAAATCTCGTCAAGAAGCATGCAAAAATAATTAAAAATTTTATCTAGAAATATTTGATAAACATAATTCCTTTCTACTAACACTGCATCTGGCTGAAATTTGTACTTTGCAAATTCCACGCTAACGTGCGATAGATGCCGACGTCCAGGCTATAAAAGACATTCTCTGCTGTAACCTGCGCGGCACGTTGACGCCAAACCGGACGGTAGTGTTCACACATGGTCCTACTCTGATTGCACTGGGAGGCGGGTAGTGTTCCTCCCCAATGTATCGCCGGTCCTTGAGGGGAGTCCCGAGGAAAGATTGCCGTCGTATGCAAAGCACGCTGAGCGTCACTGTATGCAGAAGGGTACTAGAGAGGCGCCTGAGTTGGTTCTCTGTTGTAGTTGACAGGACACATAGCCGGCCAGAGACCTTGAACGCTTGGCTTCAATCTTTTGTTTTTGGTTTTTGTTTTCTCCTTTTTTCTTTTCGGTAAGGCGCCGCCTTTTATAAAATCTGAAAACGCAAGATTTGTGGTAGCGGGCCACTAATTACAAGTCCCATTGACTTACACTCTAAAAAAAGCTACTTCTGGGTCCCCTAGCTCCAAGTAGAAGTTTTCAACTAGGACATGCCACCCCTCTGATCGAAGCTCACAATCTGGGCTTTCACGGCGCTTTTAAATTTCCTTACATGACCATTGAAAATTTGAGCTAGAGAGCCTTCAAGTTGAAAAATACCTTAGCCTATGTGTTTCCCGACTTGATAGCTACTCAAAAACGGCATTTCACAGGGCGGAGTAATACAGTAACAAAAAATGACACTAAAATTGATAGATATTGCTTTGAATTTTGCACAGTCTGTATTTCAACTCATTGTCTACAAAATCCAAATGCAAAAATGATCATATTTTGTGAGTAACACAGTGAGAAACAACATTCCATAAAATTTTAAGGCACTTTCCCTGTCAGTAAACATTTTCACAGGCACGAGTATTGGAGTTAGTGCATGGTCCGCTACCAGAAGCACAATAAATGGAAAAAACAAAAACACCCCCATTTCGAATTGAAAACTTCTTAGGACAGTCTTAACAGATGCTGCTTTGACTTCTAACTTCAACAAATACGACTTAAATGGATTTTATGTGTAATGCATGCGCAGAGAAGTGTGAGTAAAGGTGTAGGGTATGTGGGACAAGGTTGAGGCAGAATCAATGATAATTACGTGGGGAGGAGATGATGGCAAATTTCTAGGAAGAAAGAAGATTACAAAATTTGGCTCCATTTTAGGAAAACCTACGGAAAAACAATGTCAGCCCCACTCCACAGTTTAGGGTGCCGCACTTTGCTCGAAATGGTAGAATAATCAAGCGGAAGTGCAGAAGAAAACAAATCGTGACGCTTCCAAATACACGATGACGGACAGACGGGAAGAGAGGTACATGTCATGTATATGTCTAAATTCTCTAAAACATTTGCCCAAAAAGTAGTAGCTCTGCAGCCTGCATTTGAACTATTAAAGTGCAACTCAATCGAATAATTGAAAAATATAATTTAAACAGCATGAAAAATGAATTTTAACAGTCAAACTCCTATCTTCGAAGGATTATCTTGAGCCGAGATATAAAATGTTGTGATATTTTAGTGTGCAACTCACATTTATATCATTAGTCTGTCATGTAATACTGGTCTCTTGAATTCATTAAAAGAACAGATACTAAACACGTCATGATCTCAGCCAAAAAGCCGACAGAGGCTTTCGCTTTTCTCTAAAAGTCCCCACGACTCTCTGGCGAAGAGCCAAGGGGCGAAAACCAAACGATTACTCCCGGAGGAGTTCTGCTCCCTTAAGGAGCTTAACGTCCCAAAAGGACAAGTACACCCTCCAAAGGGCAAACACTGAGTGATCCTGCTCTAGACTGGCTGAGGCTTTCGACGAAATCATAACATCGTCGGGATAACTCTGTTCATCATTTTGTCAGCAAATATATGTGCGCCACAAATTGGCCCTTGTCCCAAACTTTGCAGGCCTGTACAAAATGGCCTGATATATTAGGCTAATAGGGATGATTGATTTTATTTTAGTTATTTTAATGGTAGGTCTAAATGTTGTGCCGTTCTCAAAATAACCCATTTAGAATTACATTCAACATTTACTAAACAAGTTGGAAACACTTTTTTCAGAACAACTCTCTTTCTATTATTACAAAAATTAGTAAACAGTAAGATATTCCCTAATAAATAATGAAACAACCTCTGTAATGCAAATCAGGAAGACCTGAGACAAGATCCCCGAAAACGTTTCAGTAATAAAATGAAACAATACTCGACAGATGTATAAAAGAAACATTGGCTCAAGTTACATCAGTTACCTAACTGTGTTAACTGTCCCCAATGAAAATAATCCTACAGCACTTACCGTACAATAAACTTCCAGATTTTCTACGAACCAGAAAGATTGTGACGTTTCTGTAACATAAGCCTCCATTTGGAACGAATATGGGAAATATTAAGAAGAAACATCAGTCGTAGGTAAAATCTCGTCAAGAAGCATGCAAAAATAATTAAAAATTTTATCTAGAAATATTTGATAAACATAATTCCTTTCTACTAACACTGCATCTGGCTGAAATTTGTACTTTGCAAATTCCACCCTAACGTGCGATAGATGCCGACGTCCAGGCTATAAAAGACATTGTCTGCTGTAACCTGCGCGGCACGTTGACGCCAAACCGGACGGTAGTGTTCACACATGGTCCTACTCTGATTGCACTGGGAGGCGAGTAGTGTTCCTCCCCAATGTATCGCCGGTCCTTGAGGGGAGTCCCGAGGAAAGATTGCCGTCGTATGCAAAGCACGCTGAGCGTCACTGTATGCAGAAGGGTACTAGAGAGGCGCCTGAGTTGGTTCTCTGTTGTAGTTGACAGGACACATAGCCGGCCAGAGACCTTGAACGCTTGGCTTCAATCTTTTGTTTTTGGTTTTTGTTTTCTCCTTTTTTCTTTTCGGTAAGGCGCCGCCTTTTATAAAATCTGAAAACGCAAGATTTGTGGTAGCGGGCCACTAATTAC
This sequence comes from Holothuria scabra, assembly GCA_037179385.1. NCBI lineage: Eukaryota > Metazoa > Echinodermata > Holothuroidea > Aspidochirotida > Holothuriidae > Holothuria > Holothuria scabra. The sequence continues at coordinate 8,854,768 of CM074195.1, read as the reverse complement.
AAGTCCCATTGACTTACACTCTAAAAAAAGCTACTTCTGGGTCCCCTAGCTCCAAGTAGAAGTTTTCAACTAGGACATGCCACCCCTCTGATCGAAGCTCACAATCTGGGCTTTCACGGCGCTTTTAAATTTCCTTACATGACCATTGAAAATTTGAGCTAGAGAGCCTTCAAATTGAAAAATATCTTAGCCTATGTGTTTCCCGACTTGATAGCTACTCAAAAACGGCATTTCACAGGGCGGAGTAATACAGTAACAAAAAATGACACTAAAATTGATAGATATTGCTTTTTGAATTTGTATTTCAACTCATTGTCTACAAAATCCAAATGCAAAAATGATCATATTTTGTGAGTAACACAGTGAGAAACAACATTCCATAAAATTTTAAGGCACTTTCCCTGTCAGTAAACATTTTCACAGGCACGAGTATTGGAGTTAGTGCATGGTCCGCTACCAGAAGCACAATAAATGGAAAAAACAAAAACACCCCCATTTCGAATTGAAAACTTCTTAGGACAGTCTTAACAGATGCTGCTTTGACTTCTAACTTCAAAAAAAAATATTTCTTACAAGTACGACCTAAATGGGTAGCATGAGTAATGCATTAATAAGTGGTTTCGGCACCAATAACCCGCCCTGCACACCAACTATCCTGCCGCAACGATCGTCCTTTTTCTGGGGCGCTATGGACTACCTCAAAGAAGAAGAAGAAGCCTGCGCAGACCGTGTAATGTGGGTAGTAAAGGTATTGGGTACATATGCGGGACAAGGGTGAAGCAGAATCAATGATAATTACGTAGGCCGGGGATTATTAAAATTAAGGGAAAGTTCTGGTTGTAAGTTTTAAGAACTTATCGGAATTTTAATTTTTTTTTTAATTTTTGATGTGTATTTCTTTACATTGTTACTCTCAGGAATGCCTAGTAAGTCCCGAACTTCGTGACAGTTCGGCGGTCTCGCATTCTAGACGTGAGCGATAATATCTTCTCATGCTATGAAATCTTATACTTAATAAATTTATTGAAGCGATTTGGCATAAGAGATTTTCCGAAATTCTTAAGTTGTCAACTTGCGTTCTGTGCAAGAAACATGTAGGCTCAAGATTCGGCTGCTGTGCAAAGGTTTCGTACCTTTAAATGTTTAATAACAAACTCATGCGAATGAATCCTAGCATGAATCACATTGCCTATCGCACAATAGGTTCAATACCATTCGATCTGGTGTAACGGTGCGGCAAAGGGTGACACAGTCCGGAAAATCTTTGGGCAAGCTTCATAAATGTACTGTCCGTAAGTTCTCTAAAGATGTGAGAAGTTATTGATGAATTTGGTATGTGTGCATATGCAAATAGAGTATTGTTTCCGGAGCAATAACAAAATAATATTAGGTGTCCAGTTTATGTGCCAGATACACTGCCACTTTACTGTAGGATTTGTTATTGTTCGTCGCGACTATTGTACGTGTAGGTATTACGCGATACTTTTGAATGCATTCTGGGGCCCATTCCACAGACTTACGCACAATCTTAAGTTTGATTCCCCATACTTAAGTCAACAGTAAATCATACTTGAGATTGTGCGTAACTCTTTGTGGAACGGGCCCCTGATTTCTATTTATACTGCAGTGTACAGTGTTATTTTGTAGGCTAGAGGTAGGGTTGTCGCACTAAAAATACGACTTCACGAAAAATATCAAACTTGAAGAATTTGACTGATTTACATTGTTAGGTACCCTTTTCTAAGCAACCATGCCAAATTTTATCAAAATCCGACCAGTACTTTTCAAAATATAGCCGATTTTATGTCTCCATAATCCTTACGATTTCTCCAAATCGCCGTATGCTTCAGTGTTACGATCTGCCTGCAAAAGTTGGTCAAAAACAACATCGTTACTGCTCACTCAGACGCTTTGATTATTCATCACTGTGTTACGTACACCAGATGTGCCGGCGTGAATATGCAACGTTACTGGGCAAGACACTCAGTGATCACGCGTCCGTGTCATGATAGCTTGCGTTCTGTGTACGTAACATGCATTAACAAGTCGCACATAGCCTGCTTACACACAGTCTATGCTATAGCAATCCGTACATGTGCTTACGCACATGTACACAAGTACGTAATTTACTAACCATACTTCGGTATTGCACGTACAGGTATATACAATGCAGTACTGTACGTAAGCATATTGGCGGGAAATCCCTTGTTGCTAAGTTGAACAATGGATTCATACATAAACATATCAATGTCGGCTCAGTACAAAAGATGTAGGCGGAGATCAATGGGCTGTTTCATTTAAATCGAGCGTGCATCTGGGCTGAGCAAAAATTCATTTTTTTTTCTTCGGAAATGGAAAGATCATAAAAAACGCTACAAAATGATACCTGGAAGCAATTGCAGATTTTTCTGGAACCCACTGTAACCATGTCACCAATGTTTTAAGCCAAAAAATGGTAAAGAAATATTATTTTTGGCGATCGCTTCCCTCCATTAAAATGTAGAGTTCCTTTTCTTCTTTCTAATGATATATGGGTTGTAGGGGTCAAAGGTTCAGCCCCAATGCACGATCAAGTCAAAGATGGCTGTGTGTGGCATTTTACGTGTGACCAAAACACACTTTTGACTGTCACCGTTGCAACGATGCTTCAAAGAGATCGTTAGAAACTGCAACATATTTTTTCTTCTTTTTGTTTTTAAGCTTATTTGGTGAAATATTATAGTAGAAATATGTCTTTAGTGTACTAATTTTACAGTGCAGGCAAAATTTTGACAATTTTGAGTGTCGTAAATTCAGTTTTTAAACACACTGTTTTAGCGACTTCGTGTTTGGGTGTGAGTAGTTCCGCGAGAATTTTGGAGAAAAATTCTGTGTGCGTGCGACAACCCTACTAGAGGCTAGGCTATTCGCCTTTGGTCCTAGCCAAAGCAATAACCAACTACAATCAGGGAGCAATTTGTTCGGGTTCGCATCGCAATTCGCGATGCAAAAATGAGGAAAATTTGATAATTGCGATGCATCATTCCATCTTGAATTTGCAGACTTGCGATGCAAAATTTCAGCAGGTCTTGTGTCATTTTGAAAGTTCTCAGAACGAAATTATGTGCGGGGACCATAAAACAGAAATTGGAAGTCATGAAAATCATGCAAAGCAAAAAAAAAAAAAAAAAAGAAAGTCGACCCCATGCCCACTCTGTAAACTATGTTTGTTTTTAACTAAAACAACCCAATTAAATTCTCCGCCTTCGAGAGCTCTAACACATGAGCTCGCTTCGCAGGAGATGCGATGTTTAGTACTACTACAGTAGTAAATACACAGATTTTGTATCAAGGGCCGTAACAGTGTTACAGGGAAAAAATAATCCACGACATGGACAGCAAAAGGCGCTGCATTTGCCGTTGATTATTCTGGTAACGACAGCAGATTTTAGCCCTCGATCAATCTTTGCATTATTCTCCGTCACACTTTCTCTACACTCTCAAATCACACTGCCAGTTTTAAAATCCTTAAAAGGGTGTATATTTTAGGCCTGAAATATGCTTTGAAATGATAGATTAATGCGTAAATATTTCATGCTTTTGTTCACTTTTCATTACTGATGATTCCGCGCTGTACGACTCTACTTAGCCCTTGAACAGGACCCAGCATTACGTTCCTATGCTATACACTTCATTTCTGGGCCCTTGCCCGGTTTACACAAAAACACAGCTCATTTGCCTACTTACCCATGAGTAGGCATCCCTCATGTCCCCAAAAAGATACCTCTTCTCACCAAACTTTCCACAGATGATCTTTGTCATCACATTCACCTTCCACACAAGTCTGTAACGAAATAAGACCTTTAAAAGGGAAATTTTGGCAGGATAATTCTGCGAGTAACGTTAAGCCTGTGCAGAGTAATTTTTCAGTCGAAGAAGTCAGTGTTTGTCATGTGATCTCATATAAAACGGGGAAACCTACGAAGTGACTGTACAATTTCGTAATGTACAGAGAGCTAACAATATGACGTACAAGTATTGACTAGCCGCGCTTACTAATTGGTCTTCGATAGCTTGTCGAGCGGAAGTCCTTCCCATCATGCAACACAGTAGCAGATGATCAAGCTGTCAAGATGTCGATGTTGCTGGGAAGGATGGCACCACATTTTTCCTGCCTTTTGCTGTGAATTCGCTGGTATTAAACATTCCAGAAGATATAAGTGGTATTTAAGAATGCTCAAAATCATTATGTTAACTCAAATCTGTTCCATGAACCATACCATCGTAATTAGAGCTCAGTTTGTTGTTTTGGCTTAAAACGTCGTTACCTTTGTACATGTAGGCCAGTGACCATAGTAAGGAGTGACTACAAGGAACGGATTATACGGTCATGTTCAGTGACTAACTCTACTGCATTAGAAGCAACCTAGCGCCAAGCCACCCCTCATTTCAAATCGACAACTGCCTATCAATGCAAGTTTGCCCATGAGACGAGACTAGGCTAGGCTCAGAAATCTTAACTTAAATTCTTGTTAGGATAGCACAGTAGCCAAAGCAAGTAACTCATAAGGAAAACCTATCGTACATGGAAATTGGGGAAGTAAAGTTTTTAAAAATATTAGGAAGGGCTTAGTTTGAGTATTTTACACACGTCGTGAAACTGTTTCATTAAGTGAATGTCATCTAGGTAATTTTGTATGCCTATCGATCAGGTTTTACGTTTTGGACTAGCTACCCTGGGAAATAATGGGAATACCTGCACAGTAGAATGTAGGCCTACTTGTGCTTTTTCATGAAGTCAGATTGTAAGGGACATGGAGGAGATCATACGTTCACGTTTTCCAAACTTTGTAAAGGCTTTTAGAAGCCTCAAAACTTGCTGATTATCTTAAGTTTTAAAATTTACTTAATTAATGAGGCTGACGACCTCTTTTTTCTTAGCTGTTTCAGATTAAAAGGACTAAAATGTTTTGGAACATTTTGGGGTGAATCTCTGTCCTAAAGTCACAGTCACTTGGTTCAGGACATCCGCAGCTACTCGGCTTGGTTTTACGGTGTTGGAAATGAAACTTTAATTCATAAAATAGAATGAGTTTGGGTGCAGCTAATTGAAAGTCAGTGTAATGGTGGCCTAATTTTACGTGTGGGAAATCAGCAAAAAGGGAGAACCACCCAGTGACAATCAGGGCAGTTATGAGGAGGATATAAGAATGGTTGCATCTCATGAATGTCAATAAAAGATGTCACTGTGTTCTCAAATTGGTTCATGCTTTCCAGCTGTGTTCAAACTACTCTCCCTGTTCGCCCTGAGTAAAATGGCACTTGGCAGGACTATGAATGGGACAGGCCTAAAGGGGGTGCATTTCATATAGCTTTCATTAGGGAGTGGGTACAAACCAATCCATTGCTATTAATGAAGTGTCATGACAAGCAAACATCATTTTCAAATGAAATGTAGCAATGCAAAACATTGGGAAAAATGCTGAGGAGATCGCATAAATGTTGTGGAGAGCTGCTGTCTCCACAGCATCTTTTTACAGCAATTGCATTGCAGACATCTAGGGGTACCATTGGCTTGAGTGTAGTACTACTGCATTCTGCATAGGTGATAAGGGTTGTATGGATGCATGATGCATGGTGTTTCATTATCTGTAATATCAGACCTACCCTTCAGTCTTTGGTTCTGTACTTTTCATAAGCTGCTGTAAATGCACAAACAACTGGAAAATGTCAATGTAAAAATTTGCTAATCATTTTTGGGGGATTGCTAATTAATTTTGAATAATGAGTAGCAAAACTGCTAATCAAAATTTCAAAAACAAATTGCATCCTGACAATACTAGGCCTAGCCTAGGCTTTAGTTTGCAGTGTTAGTGTGCTTTACAAAGATTATTTTTTTAGTATAAAACTATCATTGATTTTTTTGTTTTAATTGATTTAAGGCAAGGCCTAACTGTTACAAGTACTAAAAATGTACAGTATCAGGATATTATAAACCTCTTTTATAAATATTTGAATGACAACAGTGCACCACAATAGCTTTTAAAACCAACCTGTACCGTAGACAATGTGATATGGAAAGTTTGCATACTTGCCAACGGTTTGGGGCATCATCTCACGGTCAAATTTTCAAATCTCACGGTAAAATAACATTATTCAAAAAAAAAAAAAAAAAATCAACGCTAAACCACATAGGAAATAACAGCTTTACTTGTTCCACTTACTTGTAAAATGGAATTGCGATCTCATCGTAGAGCCATATAGGCCTAGGCCGGCTGCTACACGTGGGCCTGGCAAGTTGGCATACGTACCCTAGCCTGCGCATCCAATATGCAACTTTTTCGGTCGTGCATACAACACATACAACCTTGCGTAGACTAATAAACACGGCTATCCATTTAGCAGTGCAGGTGGCAATTTTTTGCAATGCAAATAGTTCAGATCTCAAATCCTTGTCTTCTTATCTTTCTTGCAATAAACCAGAATGCAAGCATGGGCATTCGCAGAAATTTTTACAGGGGGGGGGGGCAAGGTCATTCATGGATAATTGAATGTTGTAGACTATGTAAGGGGAGAGCCACCATACGTAGGTTGGCGGGGTGCGTACAAGAAAATTTTGGGCCTTACAAACTCTCCAGATGGCTGGAAACAACACTTGGGGAGTGTTATGAGCTGCATGTGCCCAGCCCTGAAACAGGAATTTCATGTCTGTAATTTTTTAGATTTTTAGAATTTTCAATGTAAAAAAATTTTGAACGGAAATCTGCCTCTCGGTCACCGCCTCGCACGGCTATGCACCATAAAAATTACTACTGTCAAACAGCCTATATAGGCCTACATCCGTTACCCAATAATAACTCATACCCCCCCCATATTCACCTTGTATATCCCAGTTACATTCGTGCGTCGCCACTTGAGATCATCACAGGACCAAACCAAGACCAACGCATTCATCAATAGTTGAATGCCACATGCACACTACATACCTGACAACTAGTACAATTTTAACATAGTTTTTACAATTACAAATTTCAAATAGATATCACGAATGGTGGTCCCCAAATTACGATTTCACTATTCAATATACCATCTTCTCTTTTGCTATTCCCCATCAAATGTCCACATATTTCAGAGTAAAAACTGACGCTGTGAGCGAAGATATTTTGATCATTTATTTTTAATTTTTTTATTTCAATTTTTAATTAATTTTTTCACAAGTTTGATTTTCCAGGGGGGTAAGTGCCCCCCCTTGCCCCTCCCCCTTCCGGACGCCCATGCCCTCATTGAAATGAACCCTTGGGCTTCTCATTCAGGTTTGGTATGAAGTTACATTTTGTCAATTAGCCCAACCATTCATGTAACATGCCACATCACAAAACCCAAATTAGACATGAACTCAACAGTTTCTCTGAGGGAATACCAAACTCTGCTAACGAATAAAGTAGACATAACACAGCTCCTGACCACTGCTACATTTGCTGATGAAGGCTAACTTAGATGATATCGATATAGAGGTCAAAAGACCTGCATCCACTGAGGTTCCTACGTAAGGTATCCTAATAATATAAACCCACCAGTAGGTTCCTGTTCTTTCATTTGACTAAATCTGGCAAATCTGGGCGGAATTCCAGCCAGAATTTTGGTTAAAATCCGGCAAATCTGGTTCTGGCCAAATTTTAAAATTCCAAATCTGGTGGCACCCCTAGTTGTCACTGTACATTATCTGACCAAAATTACTGCAGAGCTCAACCATGGATGACACCATAGTAGTACTGTAGAGCTTGTACAGTACATATGCATTTCAACAGACAGTAGTATACACTATGTGTGCAACACATATGGTTAAAACAGGCTCATCCACAGAAATACACTGTTCTCCAGTAGACTTTGCAATGTCTGTTTTACATGTACATTAGGCCCTGGTTAGTTACTGGACATAGTTACAGTACTATCTGTCTAGATCAATTAGGATACTGTATTCCAGTTTTTAAAGCTTAAAGGTAAAGAGCAGCCCCCAAACTTCCCAGCCAACATGCCTTGCTGGGCCCCAGCTGGGACCCGTTCGTGCTTGTCAGGTGCTCCCACGTGGGGCCCAACTGGGCTAGCCTTTCCCAGCTGAAGTCCAGCTAAAGCCTAGCCTGCTGTAAGCAGGCTATTGTGTTTGCATTTCAACTACTGCATTCAAAAATCAAAAATCTTACTTGCGCTACTATAAATAATACTAGGGCTGCCACGATAACCATTTTTCATTTATCGATATCGCCAGCATTTCCTCGACGATATCGCGATATCGCGCATTAGTCTAAACATTCTCCATCAGCGTCAAGGAAGCAAAACAGCTGTTTGCATGCATGCAGCCACTACTGATTTCATACCAAAAGTGAGGGGAGATTGACTATGCGTGCATGTAGCAATATTGATTGTGCAGAACTCTTCACAAGTCTAGAACATATGTGAGCTGTTACAGTATTCACTGCATTTTGAAACAGGTACCGATTTTATATCATGTTTTCTTGCGGTGGGTTAAGTGCAGATTTCATTTCTTGTGACACCATAAATTATGATCATTTTAGATTATTGACTTAAGACAATAAAAATAGGGATTTCACAGTGGTTTAGTCATTTATTTGATTTATTGCGATGTCACATCTTGACAAAACATTGGTCGATATCGTCGGGGCAAAACTGTATCGACGATATCGTGATATCGCGATATCGTGGCAGCCCTAAATAATACTAAACGAATCTTTCAACGACTTCAGTGCTGAGCAGTTAACGTTTCCAACTAAGTTACATGGCATACATACGGCATACAATAGCCTGCCAACTTTGGATCGAATCTCATTTACGACCACCAAATGATGACGTCACGACAAAAATTAAAATACTGTATTATATTTCGCGTAATAGGTAATATGTGTCATTCTTCAATACTGGGTAATGAAAGTGTGACATGCATACCCAAAATTACAATTCATCAAATAATTTTGAAAAGTATCTTATCACCTTCCAAACATCATGTTTTAACTGAGTATCAAAGAGGAAGATAGTTGAGTAATATTTGACTGAGATATTTCAGAGAGTACAGTACAGTAGGTTATTCATATCTACATGTGTGATGTATGTAACATGGTGTCCACTTGCATGCTTGTAATTGAGTACCATAAAAAAAAAATAAAGAGATATTTGTGTGTTGCTGTATATTTCTTGCTTATCTGAGTTACTTAAATGCCCAAAAAGTGTATATTGTATGAAAAGGTGTTGAAAACACAACGTTAGAAAAGTGGACACCATTACGTATTGTAAGTCACAATGCTGCTATTTGTTCTTAAAACACTGAAAATGTGCATTTACTGGTTTGAACCAGAATGTATTACTACTGTACACTGCTGACTATTTTTGCACAGATTAAGTGATGTAGTATACATTCTAGGTGACTGGAAAGAGTCAGCCTAAGTCAGGTGTTTGTAATACAGAGTTTTGACTAAAATTGTGACGTATGTAACAGTGTCCACACCCAAAATTTGAAATTTTCAAATCCTTCATTCTTCAGTAAAAAAATAATATCATGTATATTACTCATTTTTCTGAAGTTGTTAATAATAGCAGTGTCACAAAGAGCCTAATATTCTATCTCAAACTGACATTTTGGTGAAATTTGATTTTTTGTGACGTACGTACGCAGGACACCAAGGGGGTGGACACCAAGTCTGCATTCACATACAGTGGCTCTCCTTGTGAACATTGCCACAAATGGCACTAGGCACACAAATACTAGGCATGGTATGATAGTAATGTTATCTTATGTATCTCTGTGCTGGGTGAGGTCTATGAAAATACATCAGCTACAGACATCCACCCTAAAGAGGCGGAGTAGGTGCTCTATATATTTGTCCACTGTGAATCTCTCCAGAACTGGAGAATGACACATATACTGTACAGTATGTTCATCAAACGTACGGCCTGGCACACAATTTCCACGTACAAAAGGTAATTAGGTTCGCCGTTTGTTGTATCAGTTGTATGTACAAAAATACACTATTCATACTTGTTTCGTGCACCATGTGACCATCTTATGTTTACTAATCCGTCCCTCAAAATGGGGATTCCTGTAAATGAAAACTGGACGAAGGTTTGTAGACTCTGTATATTATACTGTTTAGAGAGGTGTATTATGATTTCGACAGAGCGCCATCTTTCGGCTACTACAGAGTCTGCTCCGCAGGCTACTGTAGCTGAAGCCCAGCTAGGCTTCAGTTATTGAAGCGAGGCTTACAGTAGCTGGGCTTCATCTGGGCATCAGCTTGGAAAGGCTAGCCCAGTTGGACCCCATGTGCATGAATGCGTCCCAGCTGGGGCCGAGCAAGTAGCCCAGCTGAAGCCCAGTTGGGGCCCAGCTGGGCATGTTGGATGGGTTATTTTCAAGAAAAAGCTAAATAACTCAATTTGCATCTTATTTCTCTTCAAAGTATCTTTACATCTTATGACTTTACTATTGCATATTCAAGGTAAACCAAGCAGTTATTTCTGGTAAATTTCACATTTGAAGAGAAAAAACATTGTCACATGACTGCTAACAGCCAATCATGAAACTGGATAGTCTACTCACTTCTTCAATTTGGGATGACTGCTCCTGCCCTTCAAAGGGCCATTTGAACCTCTCACCCCAAACTACAATTTTGGTATGGGGTACTGTACCAAAATTCGCAATTGGCTTTGCTCTTGGATTGACAGCTAATTCAAACAATGCACAGTACCAAAGCTTACATTACACTGTACTGAGAACTGTACTGAGAGTGTTTTGATTAAATATAAATTGAGTTTTTCTGTACTCCCCTTGAAGCAATAAACTGAGATTGTATCTGGATGAGGATGAATTTCAGATAATTGTGGGAGGGGTTTCAAAAAGAAGGTTAGAAGAATTGGTACTGTTTAGGGTGAGAGAACTTGGCCTTTAAAATTAAGGGTACAGTATGGCTTGCTGCATGTATACAACACACTATTCTTTATGGACATGCTACTACTGTACAACTTCAGTTATCAAGTCCTTCTCAATTATTGTAGCATGGTGGGCTCCAAGTTCCTTCACCAAAGTTACAAAATTCAATCAACAAGGACAAGAAAACAATAAGAAGCCAATTCTTCAACAATTCTTCAACAAGCGATGGAAATTCATGGAACTTACAGGTCCTTACACTGAAATCTGCAACTTGGTTACAAGTTCCTTCACTGTTGGCGCTATTACAAAATGAGGTCCTGTGGGAGTTGAAATGAGACAGATTACCTGTATGAGGCTACTGTATGACTTTATCTGTCTGTTGGTCAATTCTTGGCCATGTTTTATAGTGATTTACAAACTAATGTCACAGCAAATAAAGTAGATGGCTTAAAAATTATTTTTCCTGTATCCCACAATGGATGCACTTAACAACAGAGTTTTTTGCGAACTTCCGAATTAATTTTGTAACAGAATTGTAAATGCACTCAGTGGTTGCAATAGCCACACTGTGCCCAGTCAAGAATTTTAAAATAGTTCAAATTTCTTACACCTTCTAGTGAAAATTTGCCACAGATACAACTGGAATTGTCACCATCTTCTTCCATTGAGGACAGGTTTCTTCAGGAGTGCGGTAGGTCGGTAAGGATCGCTGGGTCTGTGGACGTTTTTGAGCATGTTCTTTGCCTGGGGTGGAAGATTCCATTTCTCCCAGTGTGGCAGATGATTTCAACTTTTTGATTATGATCCTGCTGCTTCTTGCACTGATGGGTCATTCCATGTCAAATCATTGGAGGCAGTTGCTCGGCCGAATTGAAAAATTTCTAAAATATTTGCATGTGTAGACAGTGATGAAAAAAAGCATATCCTGAAAATTTAAGCAAAGTTTCTCAAATTTTGACCCAATTAAAATTCGTTGAAATCCCACGAATCAGTGGCAAAATGACATTTTGGCATTTTTGTCAACTTTGAGGACCAATTTCTCAGCGAATACTAACCCTCCAGCCTGTAATGATAAAAACATAATACTATCCCATAGAACAGGTTTCTGTAACATGAAGCTTTTCAAATGTTGTTTTGTGGAGTTATGGCTTCCTAAAGTGGCCCAAATTTGCATTATTGACAATTTCTGTCACACAATTGGCCAAGTTTAGGGATCGATATCTCTGTAAGTGTAATACCCAAAGCCCTGTAATGTTTTGAGATGGTTGTCTGGTACACAGAGAATATAGAACGAAACTTTCAGGGATTTCTTTTGTTTCAATTTTAAGAAATGTTGCCTTCCAAATGCCACTTTTTACTGAATTGCAGCACACAGAGCATTTTGGGGACACAAATATCACAGACGGAGATGTGGAGAGCCACTGTTTTTTTGGTTGTTTATTTGAGTTGCAAAGTCTACAAAACACAAAGTTTAAGAGTTGTAGGTACTTTTGTTTGTTATTTACAGGTATCACCTTGCAAAGTTGCATTGCTGCAAAAAATGGCGCATCTTTGGGGTCAAGGTCAATGTGGGTCAAGCTCAAAACTTCAGAAAAATTTTTTGGGTGAAGATGTCCTCTCTATGATATTAAAAAAAATCTTAAGGATTAAGTTCCTAAATGTTTTTTAAAAATTCCTCAAAGTCTGTAAGTTTTAATACAGTTGTGCACATACTTAACACTAAATTTTTGGGCCTTGACCAGCCTCAGTTCTGGCCAATGCCTCATAAATCTTTGAAACCAACCGGTGATTTACTTTGTCTCTTGCCATTGCAGTAGGTGGTCTGGTTCCCAGCAGCTCTACTGAGTCTGGCCAAAGCTATAACCTCTCGTCTAGACAAAGGTTGACCGCATTCTGATAATGATATGGTCCACGAGTTTTCTCTCTTCCTCCAGTGTGAAAAGGGTAGGCGCCCCCTGATTCGGAGCAGAGTATTCACAACCTTAGGAGAGCCTGTCCGGGAGAGTTTGCACAGGCACTCCACACCGCCATGCTGCCTTCCTGATGGCTGTGTTCTATACTATTGAAACCAGAATGCCCTCTTAATGTTTTCTTCGGTGCAGGAGGTTCAGTACCTCTTTGCTACCCATGGAAAAACAAAAACAAATTTGGGTACAGGCTCTTCTACCTAAATTTTATCTTGCTGCACTGGGCCCCCCTCTTTTAATTCTCCCTCAGGCTGCTGGGCCCACTAGCCTATGGCATAATTGCATCTTTTACTCATCCCTCTTGAATCATTTTTCAACAGTAAAATAGTCCTGAATTTTCAGATATGGTGGTCTAGGCCTTTGTAAAAATGATTGACAGAACATTCATCTTATTCCTATCTTTATCTTCTAATACCTCTCCATTATAAAAATAAAAAATGCAACCTGTCAGTCTGAAATGATTAAAAACTTTTTTAGGGACTAAACAATGAAAGGCTTAGTCTGCTATACTGCAGCTATTAACAAGCCAAAGACGATGTTAACTTTTTATTTTTTTTTTTTACAGTACATTCTACAACATCACAGACTTCTGCGCTCAGTCCAGTGTGTTTTGAACCAGTTCTTGAGCACCTGAAGTGACTGTCATCACAAATTACGGTAAAGTGTTTCTAAATTAAAAGTACGTACTCTACAACTTGGTGATTAAAATAAGTGTGAAATGAAAATTTTACCTCTAAAATTTGTTTTCTGCACATTTTTTTCTGAGAATAAGCTGTCTGTGACTTAGTAGATGTTCTCTGAGCATGTAATGAAAGATTCCAGCGCGTCTAAGTTATGAATACATCACTGAAACTAATTGCGTGATGTTAATATCGGGTGAAGGAACTTGTAGGCTTGAACTGGCCCTCAAACAGGGCTGTGTGTTCGTTACATGGCCTAAGCTCATTACCCTCACAACACAGCCCTTGCCCGGGAAACGTTCACAAATGAGTCACTAACCAGGATGCACAAAATATGAAATAACTGACCTGGTTTTAATACTTTTACAAGTTTAGGTATCATATAATGTACGAAAAATATGTTATTGTTGAGATTTCACCAAAATAACTGCAAACAGGGATCATTTGGAACAAGATACAGTATAAAGAAAAACCTAGCCTTGAGTTGTGTCGTTGTCTGCACCAGAAGCAGCCATTTTCTTTTGGTGTACGATTAAATAATGTATGATGGTGTATGATATAATAACAATAACTTCTTATTGTTACTGAATGAAAGATAGTAATATGAAGACAGCTATGCAGGTTAAGTATCCCTTTTCGCCCTTGAGACCTGTGACCTCTAACGAGAACAGTTGTTGAGAACTCGAAAACATGACCCATTACTGTTACGGCCAAAATCGGCAGTGAAAATTTGGCCATTCTTTGATAAAACTTTGTGAACATCTTTGCCGAAAGGTAAATGTGGTATCAGAGATCATCTGTGTGAAGTTTGGTGAGAATATTTTATTATTTGGGGACTCAAGAGATGACGTTCGGCAGGCCTCCCAGCATATGACTATGTTTGCAAACGTTATCTGCACAAGGGTTGTGTTGTGAGAAAAAGGATGAGCCTAGGCCATGTAATGAACACACAGCCCTGTTCAAGGGCTGGGCCGGAACAAACTTTAATGCCTATACCACCTGTATACAGTAGCTGCTTTGGTTCAAACCTTCTGGGAAAGTCTAGAAATTTGAAAGAAGTTTGTCAACTGCACAAAGTTTTCAAAAAGTAATAACTGTACTAGACATACATAGCTTCCAAAATATTAATTGACATCAAAATACCATACTACATATTGTACATGTGTTTATCGCTCTGATTTTACCCCAAAATTTGATCCTTGCAGTAGGGTATGTGTCTTTATGGCAACAGAGTGAAATTCCATTGTACATAAACACTCTTCCATACTGTTACTCTTGACAACCTTTAAAAATTATAACCATTTGAAAGGACCCATAGGTTGCTAGTAGCACTGTATCTCACTCATCTTTCCCTAAATTCCCCATGACAGTAGAAGCACACCAACTGGTCCCAGTATCCTTCCCATTGTGTTGAACAGTTCTTTACGCAGTAGAGAGGAAGTACAGTAATAGTACCAAGTTTTTTTTTATTTCGGAGTAAATACCCTTTGCAAGATCTCGTCAAGAACTGTTCTCAGTACCAATTATATGCCCATTTAAGCTTATGAAAATGGCCATGGAGATGGAAATTTGATAGCAGTTTATCTCAGAATAAACTGAGGGGGTTGTAGCCCTTTAATGCAGTACAGTATAAGAAATTCAATCCCCTTTTTGCCAGCACTCATTTCAGGATTTGTTGTATAAAGTTGTTGTTTGAACCCTGAAGTTGTTGGGCTTCTATTGTACCAGAATGGTAATCAAATATGCTGCTCATTGAAGCAGCTAATTGGAGTAATAAACCAGTGGTCAGGTACTATATTTAGGAACCACAGCTTTTCCCTAAAAATTGCAGAGGCCATGACAGATCTCCTTAAAGGCTAATATTCCCTAATGTCTTTTTAATTTTCTCTTTCCAGGACAAGAGCTTCAGGTCACTCACTCACAGTTGTTTGTTAAACACTGCTGGGTTCAGGTCATGGCTCAAGTGACACCTTCGGAGTATGGTTCTGATTCAGGAGGCAGAGTGAAGGTTTGTTTGAAAGAAAAGGAGGGTAACCAACTCCCCCCCCTCTTTTTCTTCATTTTCATAAAAATAGTGTCAGTATCTCTACTGAACGCTTCTTATTTGTCACACATTGCAACACTTTCATCCTTTCTGAAAGTTCTAAAAGTTGACCAAATGCATGGTCAAGTGGTTAGAGCATCAGACTTGCAGTTGGAAGGTGGAGTTCTGCCCGGGTCATACCAAAGACTTTACAAATGGAACCTACTGTACTGCCATTGTGCTTGGGGCTCTGCATATTAAGCAATAGAGTAGGGAAAACAAGCCAGTGAGCCACAACTGGAAAAATAGTGGTGGCCAGCTTGACTTGAACCAATTGGTTGGAAACTGGCCATAATACTCTGTCGAACTTAACTCTGCTAAAAGTTTGGTCCCTCACCCCCGGAAGTCATATTTTACCATATTGTACCTTGTCTGACTACTGTACAAGCTTGCTGTGTGCCGTGCATTCTAAACTTGTTTGGCAAAGTACTGTATGAAGCTACAGCCTGGTAACTATGAGAAAGTAATGTACATTAAGTGAGATAAATCAGTATGTTCAGAAGTAGCCTGCTGTAAGCAGGCTATTGTGTTTGCATTTCCACTACTACATTCAAATATCAACTTACTTTCGCTACTATTAACAATACTGTACTATGGTCTTTCAACGGCTTCACTGTTGAACAGTTGACGTTTCCAACTACCCAATTACATGGCATAACTACGGTATACAATAGCCTGCCAACTTTCTAGCGAATCTCATTTACGACCACCAAATATGACGTCACGACAAAAATTAAAATACTAAATTATATCTCGCGTAATAGGTAATATTAATGCATTGAACATATGGCCTAGTACACACTTTCCACCTACAAAAGCTAATTAGGTTGTTCGCCGTTTGTTGTATCAGTTGTATGTACCAAAATACACTATTCATATTTGTTTCGTGCACCACGTGACCATCTCATGTTTACTAATTTGTCCCTCAAAATGGGGGATGCCTGTAAATGGAAACTGGACGAAGGTTTGCAGACTCTATACATTATACTGTTTAGAGAGGTGTATTTTGATTTTGAGAGAGCGCCATCTTTCGGCTACTATAGAGTCTGCTCCCCAGGCTAGTTCAGAAGAAGCCTACACCACCCAGATAGCTTCATGTTTTGGTTTAGTGGGACATTAGAACATCTGTATCGCATCCAAGAGGCCAACATAGATTCATATCAAAGATGTTAAGAAAATGCAATCTACTACCATTATGTCCGATACGCCACATTATTAGGCGCACCAGTTTAGTGCCCCACAACTTAAAGAAAGGCATTGGGCACTTGGCTAGATTAAACCAAAAGTTTAGAACTTGAGGAGTAGGACTTGAGCCAAAGCAAACTATTAAAGATACAGTAGGTTCCTGTGGCTGTCTCACCGGCCATCACACGCCATCATGGGCACAGACCTTGAATTTTGATGTCTGGGAGTGGGATTGCACACTGTCACTCACCTAACTAAAATCACTGTCAGTAGTGTAATTTTTTGCACGTCTAGATAAAAAAAAAAGAATGAAAGCTCATATGAATTTAAATTTATGATTAATAAAACAGCACACCTACCACACTCCTTAACTTTCTGAGGAGTTTGATTTGTAGCACATCTGGAAAATTCAAAACTCAAGGCCTGATTTATGTTCAAAGTTTGACAACTTTGCCTGCTGATACCTTGAGAAACTGACACAATTTATTACAATGAATTGTGAGAAAGGGTTTTTGGTACTTTTTTTTTTTTGTCAGATGCATTGTGCTATGGCAAAAAGGACACACACGAATGTTCTATCCCTCAATCATTGTAATACTGTACTGTACTACTGTACAGTATTTGGGAAAGGATTTATGACAGGGGTCGGCAAATTTGTGTTGGACACAGGCCAATTTAGGGATCTGTGGCATGAGGGATGGCCTCTAAAGTTGAAACTTTTTACATCGTAAAACTTCCTTTATAGGTATATATATGTGCAAAATGCATCAATATTCATGGACCAATGACAATGCATTGAACCTGGAATTGATTACCTATATAGTCTGTTTGGATGTTTTTTTGTCTAGGGGATTGACTTTTTATGTTGAGCCTGGTTTTTGTACAGTATGTTTACAGTATGTGTAGTTGTGAACAATTTAAAAACAACTGGACTTCTCACAACCATGGACCAGATCAGGCCTGTCTGCAGACCATACTAGTTTGCAGACCTGCTGAGCCTGACCTGCTCTATGGCAATCACACCAGATTGGGTGAAGTAAGTACCTGTTTAGCATCAGAACTTGATTTAAACCTGACCACTCATTTTTAATTACAGTGTATAAAAAGATTCATTCTTCCATGATGCTTTTCACTTTTCAGGGCATAACTATTGTGAAGCCAGTTGTGTATGGAAACATTGCAAGATACTTTGGAAAGAAAAGAGAAGAGGATGGCCACACTCATCACTGGACACTTTATGTGAAACCGTACAGAAATGAGGTACAGTATGTATTAAAGGTCTATTAATCCTCTCTCCCCAAACAGTTCCATTTCATCTAACCTACATCCTTATTAAAGCCCCTCTAACCACTGTCAAAAACTCTGTCAAAAATTCATCGTCATCCAGAATCAATCTCAGTTCACTGCTTCAGGGTGAAAATGCAAGTACCCCACATGTCATCAAAACAATCTCAGTACAGTACTGTGTAATATAAGCTGTGGTACCTTGCAATTTTTGAACTAGCTGTCAATCAGGGAGATGAGCCGATGGAGAATTTGTGTGGACTAGTACAAAAATTTTGGTGTGGGGTAAGAGAATTCCCCTTTAAGCCATGGTTTCCCAACCTTGAGGTGGCAACCCCAGTTGGTGTTGAAAAATACTTATCATGGGGATGAGAGCCAGTTTTAAAATATTTGAATATTAGCACTGTGCATAATCCAAAAAGTTTATGTCACTCGTCAAGCAATTCTTCCTATAGATGATGATGGATCACATAAACCCAGCATGAACTTAACATTCTGCTTACTTGTACATGACTTTATGAATTTGATGCAATCATTACTGTACTACAGTAAAAACAGCACATGTGGAGGTTAATTTGTGATTCTTTTCTGAGATGTATTAATCTGGGTTGCCATCTGATGGCATTATCTAAAAAGGGGTTTCTTAAAGGCCTCATCCTATAATACCCCTAACAGTTGCAATTCTCCTGACCTACTTACTTAAGCCCCTCCCACAACTGTCTAAAACTCTTCCTCATCCAGAAAATCTCAGTTTATTGCTTCAAGGGACAAAATAATAGTGAATTGGTTAGCAAAAAAGTCATTTAACATTTCTTAAATGAGCTAATTAGTATAAGCAAGTACTGCAACTTTTGCTAAACAAAATTGAAATTGGTTAAAAAACTGACAATTCTTGGGTAGCAAATTGCTATGCGAACCCAGCTATTTTGTCCCTTGTGCTTCATGGGCATTATACAAGACCCCATTGATGTGTTATCAAAACACTTTTAGTACAGTGTAACAGAAGGTACAGACCACTCTGCATTTTTGTAACTTGCAGTACTGTAAATCAAAGAGCTGGGCCAATTGAGAATATCCATGGACTACTACAAAAATTGTAGTTTGGGATGAGCCTTGGCTACTTTTCAGAACAAGGTTGGAAATAAAAATGGTTTCCCACGGAACAAATGAACTGTGCTACTTGTATAAGCATATAGTGTGCACAAGTGTTTTTGGCCAATGTACTCTAAGGCAACTTTGGTATGTTCAAGAAGAACAAATTTTTAACATTCCAGTAAAGTTTGCCCGTACTTTCCATTTGCCCTATGTACAGTAGCTCATTTATCTAATATATACTGTATCGTAAAATATTTCCAAATTTAACTTGGTCAGATGTCCATTAGATGTTTTGTCCAACATTAAGTTTCATTGACCTGCCATTTTTCTTTAATCTGGATAAAGAAAAACAAAACGGTCATTTTACCTTTATACTCTGTTTTCTTCATCCTTGTTGGACAACAGATTAAGTAATAAAACCAGAATCATTCCAATTGTTCTTAAACATTTGGTATGGTCAAATCCTCGCAGTCAGAGATGCAGAGCAGTCCATTGGTCTGATTGACTTCATGTCTCATCCATCAGTGTTGACATCTACTTGCCTACTTTAACCCAAATATCGAGTGATTATATTATCACAAATAAATTTATGTTTGTGTCTTTTTTTTGCTTCGCAGGATATGTCTGCGTATGTCAAAAAAATTCAATTCAAGCTTCATGAGAGCTACAACAATGCGATCCGCGGTGAGACTTTACTCTTATACGTTTACGTAGTGTGACAGAGGAATCTGGTAGACAGTAAGCATGCTGGTGGAAGTTACCTCAATAATTTTCAGTTGGTAACATCTGGACTGGACATCAAAGGTTACTTGTAGCCAGGCTTTTATGGTAGCTCCAATTTTTCGTTCTTTGCACCTGGTACTGATGGTAAAATGTACTGTTTTTCAGGTGTATATTTTCCCCAAACTAAATGAATCTCTGCTGAAAATGGGTTACTTGGATAGTATTTCAATAGAACATGGAAAAAATTGGCACTTGAAATTGTGAACACTGCATTTAAGGAAAATATTGGATGGTACCTGGGGAATGTTCACAATGCAATATTGCATTTTGGGATGGGTCAAAGGTCAAGTTGTACCTCTACCTGCATGACAGTTGTTTGCTCATGCACTATCTTGAATCTGCACACTTTTGTTATGTAATACAAATTCCAGTTCAGCTTATGTAGTTAGTTGGAGAGATTTGCTCTTTCCAGTCCCCAGCAGTCCATGAACAAGGGAACAAGTAGCCACTTTTAACCATATGCAAAGAGCATGGAATGAACTCTACAGCTGTGCTGGAATAAAATTCTATTGTTGCCAGCATGTAGTCTGTACCCTTGGCTGCTTTACTAACTTGCCCAGTTGACTGCTTGTGGTCACTAGGCTGTTCAAAATGTCAAGGTTTCCAATCATATTGTTTGAACAGCGCCATCACGTAAATGAGATACTGAAAAAGGATGATTCTCTTCACAGCTCAGGCATTATTGTACGTCTTGTCTGTATTTACAGTAGAGTACTCTGTACAGTATGAAAAGGATAATAATGGTGCAGAATTGTCCAAAGTACTGCACAGTACCCTATAAAGTTGCCCTGCAATGGAAAGGGTGCCACCCTAAGGGCAAGTGAGTCAAAGAGGGGCAAGTTTTGACAGTTTTGAAGGATTTTGAACATTGTTTCACGTTTCAGCTTCTTCCTGTACCTTTTCAACAATTTTAGTATGAAGAATTTTTTACTTTTGCAAGGTATTTTAATGTAAAGGAGAACAATTCAACAAGTTTTCGAACCAAAATAATCCACTTGTGGTAAGAAAAATTAAGCATATGAAAAAATGCTGTCCAAAATATTCCAGAGTCATCCTTTTTTCAGTGGGGAATGGCTAGTGATGGGGCAGGGGAGAATTGTCTGCTATTTCATCTTTTGGTAGATACAATTCATGTCTTGAGTGATATACTGAGTATTAAATGATGCAGAAATTTGGAAAACCCTGAATATTCAGTAGATAAGCGATTTCACTTACTTGTTTTGGGGGTTATGCTAGACTTGCCCCAAGTCTCTCATGTATTCTTTCCACCCACCTTTCATTTTATTTCTGTTTGTATTCTTCACGGTGATTCTGTCGCATTGTGCTGCTAAGCAACTATTCAGATTACTTCTCACTGCCCGTTGCTGCAACTTTCACCAGCGAGTGCTGTAACACCTGTTTACAACAGTTCGCGAAGACTGTACACAGCTCACACACACAAGCCTGCTGAGCGGCCAGTTCAAACTTGCGTCTTGCCATGAGAGACTTGTATCTTTTGCAACTGTTTACGTCATCATCTTTAACTTATATGTTTTTCATTCATCTAAGAATCTAGATGAATATATTTCAAGATAGTTTACTGTATTATCCAATTAGCTTCGGCATTTTGCGACTTTTGCTGGATATTCATTAAAGATCATTGCGTGATGAACGGTGCATCGTTCTGTCTGTTTACAAATAGAAAGCTTTTCATTGGCTACAGAGATTAGTGATTAAAAACCGGACCACCAAAAATGCTATGTCACCAGTTGCAAAAGCTACAAGTAAGCTAGATCTCTGCTTGTTGATATGTGCACAGCGTATAAACAAGAATCTGCCATGCAAGATCGTCACAATCACTCAGTGTAGCAGCGTTCGAAGTGGTGATCATAAAAACTTGTAAGCGGGCATTACAGTTCAAGGTGTGTTGGTTAATAGCACCCTGTGTATTGGGGTTGTAACAATTTGAAGTGGAAAGAGGAGAGTGTGAGAAGTTGGTTTGTCTGCAAAGATGCATGGTGGAGGTCAACGGGGGGGCACATAGAGAGGGAATAGTGACAGAGAAGAATCCTTACAGCTGAGAGGAAACATCCCGAGAGACTTGGGGCAAGTCTGGGGTTATGCATGTGCACACATCCTTCAAAACATTGGGTAAAAATTTGCAATTTAATCTGTCCTAAAGTAGGGCTGAAATCCCTATTTTCTTTCAGGTTGGATAAGCACTTAGATACTTAGATTATGCTCAGTGTTGTCTGCAAATAGGTTGTACAGAAACAAGTGAACATTGTACACTGCATGGTCAGCTGGGTTTACGTTTCCGTAGCTGTGTCCTCAAATTACAGATGCACCAATAAATTACTGAACTCACATATTGAAAAGTGTTCCATGTTCTGTGTTCCTTGTGACCTCAGATTGACTACCTAGAAAATCGGTATATCATTTGCATGAATGAGAAGGATGTTTGTCATCAAAATTTGTTAAACCTCAAAGAAACTTATTTCATGCTGAATAACACATTACATTTTCTTTCTTCTTAGCTGTCACCAAACCTCCCTTTGAGATAACAGATAAAGGGTGGGGAGAGTTTGAAATCCCTATTTTCTTTCAGGTTGGATAAACACTTAGATACTTAGATTATGCTTAGTGTTGTCCACACATAGGTTGCACAGAAACAAGGGAAATTACTGAACTCACATATTGAATAGTGTTCCATGTTCTATGTTCCTTGTGACCTCAGATTGACTACATATAAAAATCAGTATATGATTTGCATAAATGAGAAAGATGTTTATCATCAAAATTTGTAAACCTCAAAGAAATTTATGACATGCTCAGTAACAAATTGCACTTTCTTTCTTCTTAGCTGTCACCAAACCTCCCTTTGAGATAACAGAGACTGGGTGGGGAGAATTTGAAGTCATCATCAAAATATTTTTTGTCGATCCCAATGAGAGACCTGTAAGTGCATATACTTGTGAGACTTTATCAAAGTTCAGAAGTTACTCATGAAAACAAAAATGTTCCAAAGAGGGAGGCATTATGTAGGATGACAACTGCTTAAAGACCTAATCTTCTCACCCTAGTTTCAGTTCTCCTAACCTACTTACTGACAATTATTAAAACTCTCCCTCATCCAGACACAATCACAGTTTATTGCTTCTGGGTGAGCAAACAAGACCTCAGTTTGTAACCAAAACACTCTCAGTACAGTGTGTAAGCTGTGTTATATGAGCATTGGTACTCTACATTGTTTGAACTGACTGTCAATCAAACAGCTGAGCCAATCGACAATTTCTGTGGAATACTACAAAAATTGTAGTCTGTGGTAAGAAGATTAGGCCTTTAAAGGGGACATGCAGTCACCCCAATTTGAATTAATCTAGTAGTCTTCACTACTTTGTGGATTACTCTTGGGAACCATGTGAAGATATTTTTCTTGCTGGGTTGTAAAAATTCGTATGTCCCCTCACTGATATTGCTTAACCTTGGATATGCAGTATTTAAAGGCCCAATTCTCCCACCCCAAACAGTGCCAATGCTCCTAACCTTCTTACTTAAGCCCCACCCACAGTTGTCTGAAATTCACCTTTATCCAGGCACAATTTCAGTTTATATTGCTTCAGGGTGAGTATGGAAAAGGTCAATGTGTATAACCAAAACACTGTAAGTACATTTCATGCTGTGTAATATATTGCTTTGGTACTCTGAATTGTTTGAATAAGCAGTCAATCAAAAAGCTGAGCCAATTGAGGGTTTCTGTAACCCCCTACAAGAAGTGTAGTTTGGGGTGAGAGGATTGGCCCTGTAAGTCCCTAAATATAATAAAGGGTACTTGAAAGTAAAATGGAAAGAAATTAGTAAGCTGCTGTTTAAAAGTATTTTTGGCATCTGTTCTTGCACTTACATGTTGTATTTGAAGTGATTTAGAAATTCATATTGACGGAAATGATTTTAAACCAATAAAATAAGATAAGCTCACTTATGTCACAGAGAAAACAGCGCTCCCTCAATCAGAAGAAAATGAGTTTCAACTTTAAGTGACAGATAACAAATGAAAACAGCAATTTTGTCAAAAAAATATGTGCATAAGTCTACGTAGTACTCTGTGGTGGTTGGTTAGTACTGTAGATAGGGTTTAGTTGCTCATAGTTTCTTACCAAGTGGTTTAAAATTAAGTCTAATGTGCCTCTGGTGGGAGTTTACTGTGTGGCCACATGTTTTGTCATAATCCTCCAAAACAATGTTGTCTGACATCGATGCATAAGGTCTATGGAAAGCCAACAGCCTTGTACCTTTTTCAAAGGACATAAAGGTGTTTTTATAAAGAGTATCCCTTTGGTTGGCAAGTTTTTTTTTTAATAACATTATAAGAATAGTCCAGAGCCAAATCTATTTTTAATATGGGAAAGAGGAACATGTTCTAAGAATTCTGGTGAGATAGTTATTCATTTCCCATGTTTGGTATATTGTAGATAGATATCAGCAATTAGATGTGAATGTCTTTTTACATAATATGAACTTAGATACTTAGATACTTATGAACAATAGATACTGTACCATAGGTGCATCCTGAGCAATGGAGTTTTAAGAGCTTCATGTGCTTTAGGGGCAAGATAATGTAGCATCCCTAATCAATTAAAGGTGAAACTAATAGGATGGAAAGTAAAGAAAAACAAAACATTGGTCAACAATGTGAATCCATGACATCACACCTTCATCACACCTTTCAAGTTCTCATTTTATATAAAATGTGTCAACTTCAAATGTCAATATCTTGAAAACCAAACATGTAACATGAATCAACCTTCCACCAGAATGCTTAGAATTCTGGACTATTCTTTTAACAATTAAAATAATAAATTTCATGTAAGATTGCATATTCTAAGTTTGATCTATTTCTGACAATGACAGGTAACATTGTATCACTTCCTGAAATTATTTCAAACCGAGACTAACTTGATGCTGGGGAAGAAAACTCTGGTTTCTGAACACTATGATGAAATGGTTTGTACTTTTACATAATTACACTTGCACTAAAGAATGGAGTCTAAGGAGAAATTGCATCCTCAGTCATCACCAAGGGGTTTGGGACTTGAGATCTGCAGGGAGAGATTTCATAATTTCAATTTTGGTGTGTAATGGGCACATACGTAGTTTGGGTCTGTTGTTATTACATCGTGTTATGTGTACAGTACCATGTGGTGACCTCTTCTGCAAAACTGGCAGATGCTCAACAGCTGTGATTTTTGACTGCATCCATTTCAAGATCAATATCTTGGATAGTGTTTTTTAGAGTTTATTCAGCTAGTCAGAGAAATAAACGAAAAATAAATGGTGTTTATTTAATTTTTGCTTCAAAAATAGAAGCAGAAATTTACTCCTGCCCCTGCCATTTTTATTTTGGGGGGAGGGTTGAAATCAACTGTGGAAATCCAGCAGTCTTTCAGCTTATTTTGAACACTGCATATTTGTGAAATATATGTTTCTAAAGTATGTTTGTCGTGGAGCAGGTCCTTAGCAAGGGATTTGATTTGAGAGTCTCAGCCTTTACTAATGACAAACCCATGATCTGCATTAGTGGACCCACATTAACCTCCTGAGGCATGATGTCATGGTGCCCACTTTATACTCTAAAAATGGAACCTACTGCCGTTGTGTGTAATGCTCCGCATAAGCAATGGGGTAGGGAAAACAAGCCAGTGAGCCACAACTGGAAAAAACAGCCGTGGCCAGCTTGACTTGAACCAATAGGTTGGAAACTGGGCCGTAAAACTCTAAATAACTAACCCACTTTATACCCATACAAAGCCTGTTGTATGGTCAAGTGGTTAGAGCATTTTACTTCCAGTTCGACTTAATGCATTTTAATTTCTGCATACATGTAAGATAGCCTTGTCTGTGGTTCATTAACACTATACAAGGTCAAGTATTATACATGAGAGTAAAGCTTATTATTGCATAAACAGCTTCAATGGCCAAAAGGTTGCAATTTTAGGTTAATGAAAACAGATGCACTGCCTTGACAGTTTTAGCTGAGCTTCCATGACAACAAGGAAAAGTTTCATTTGAAGAAAGAGTGGGCCAAGGTAATTTTGAATGTAGCTCAAGTTCAGCTGGCCTGTTTTGATCTAACAGGGCTCTCACATGGAAGGCCTGGGTTCAATTCCCAGCTCGAATCATACCAAAGACTCTAAAAATGGAATGTTCTGCCATTGTGCACGATGCTCTGCATGAGCAATGGAGCAGGGTAAACAAACCAGTGAGCCACAACTCGAAAAAAGGCCTTGGCTGGACTTGAACCAATAGTTTGGAAACTAGGCCGTTAAACTCTATCTAACTAACTAACCTGCATTGATTTGCTGTTGAGGATCATGTGACTATTTGTTTTCCTTCACAGTCATGATATTTACAAGCAGGAAATGCTTGGTCAACCTTGAAATTGCAATACGTAGTTTCCAAGATATAGTGTTTTGAAAAATACTTTAAAGGTAGATTAGAAGAAACTCCGAAGTTAAGCTGTCACCCCAAATAAGTTTGGGATGACTGCTCTTGCCCTTTAATCATCCATAATAATAGCTAATTGCGAATTTGGAACCAATTACCACACCTTTTGTTGTAAGGGTATAAAGACTCATGAAGATACTACCAACTGGAGTCTCATAAAGAAGACATTAACCAATTATATCAGATTCCTTTGAGGAACTACTAAAAAGCTCTTGCTTATACCTGGTGCATCACATATTGAAATTACTTTAAGTTTGGTTTTCTCACCTAAACAAGTGAAGAATGTTTTACCATTGTAAACTTTCACATCAATCATGCACATAGAATATTTCATGAACCTAATGTTTTGATTAGTAAGAGTGCCAAATTTGCCTACAATTGCATAAACTTTAAAGACTATTCTAGAAAAAGCTTGAATGGTTGCATGAAAACAGACTGAATTTTGAAGCAAAATTGATTCCACTGAAGATTAGACTGTGATGTGGGAGGGGGGGGGGCAGTAATATGTAGGTCTTATGAAGTGCCCTATAATACTGGTCAGTTCCAAACTCCTTCCATAATTTACTTGAAAAATAATCAAATCAGTTTATGAAAGGGGCAGTCAGAGTTAATTTTTACAAGTTTTCTAGTATGAATTTAGTTCTGCACCACAGTCTTATGTTGAGTTAAAAATAACAAAATGCGGTCTGTCATCATGGACTAACATTATAATTGGTCACCATATTCATGGGGCTGTCTAGTCTTGCATCTGTGCAGACTTTAAGTGATTACACAAATTAAATTACAAAATTACCTTTCAACAGCTATTAACACAGAATTAATATTTTTTCTCACTTGAAAGACCCCTTCAGTGCCTGTTGATCATGGTAATTAACCGGAGCCTGTTGATCATGGTAATTAATCAGTTTAAGAAAGATAAATTGAAATTCTAAAACAAAAGGTTAATATTTGCTGCTCAAGTCAGATCGCCCCCTAAGTATGAGCAGTACTGTACTAAACGACTGAATCCTCATGAATCTCTGAAAAACAGAGAGTTTTGAGCAAGTTCATAAACCATCATGTAATTTGTGCCAAAAAGACAATGCACAGTACTGAAAACTTCCAGCAGCCATATGTTTTCAGGTTCTGTTTCAGAAGAGATAAATAGCTCAACTAGCAGACATTGTGTTTACAATATTTACAAGGAGTGACTGTAAATATGAATGACTCAGTTTTCCTTTTGGTTTTTGTCCTTCAAGAGTGTCAGTAACCTTACAATTTTATCACTCCCCAAGAAAAAAAATTACATTTTTCAAGAATAAAAAAAAGAAAAAAAAATAACAAGGACGAAAAAAGTCAAGGTAATCTTCAGAATAATGAGAGCTTATTTATGCACCATGCTCAGATCTGATAAAAATTTATGTGAAATTTAAGGAAAGTGAGGGGGACTCCTTGACAAGAGCAATTTATCATAAATGAAGAATATCCTGACATAGAGAGTAAGAAGATACTGTTTCAGGGGCCATCATGGTAATTTTCTTTTTCATTGAAGATTCCATTTTTATAGTGCAATATCTCTTTAAAAGGGTATAAAGAATTAATATCAAAACTAAGAGGGGGGGGGTGTTGTAGGGTACTTCCACATAACAAAGCTTATTTTCAGCAAAGTTAGTGAATTTTCATTCCTAAATTATGTAACAAGTTCAAATTACATAACTTCTTCTATCCTGGCTTTTAAGGGTTTTGTGCATAATTTGAAAAGGTGTCTGGTGATGAATTTTTAAACTTTTGTTCAGAATCTTTAATTACTCATCTATAAAATATATTTATGTGTTTGTCTGTAGGATTTGGGGATTGTCTAAATTTACTATTTGTCATAAGCATGTGAAAAAAAACTTTACAGGTTTGGAAAAAATTTTGAATTTCACCAACTAACTCAAAGTATTTCTTTGATGTGGCTCTGGCATTTCAAGCATTTTTCACTAGCTAGTCCCTGATTGGTTCTTTTTGTCTGAATGAGAGATAATTATGTAAGTTTGGAAAAGAGAGTGTCAAACTAAAATGAACCCCAGCTTTTTGTGATTTGATATTATTCAGTTGGAAAAGGACTTTGAAAATCCTTCAGGCCATGGTTCTTGGGGGAGGAGGGGTGCTTTTCTTAGGACCTTGTTTGGGGGAGTTGCTTCTCTAACGACATTGCCTTATAAAAGATGATTAAAATGAGGAGTATTTGCAGCTACCATCCTTACCAGTCTAATGGGTGAAATCTCAGGATAACAGTAGGTTAGTGTGAAGTTCATTGCTGTTTATAGTTTTGATACCTTCTTAATTCAAAAGCTTTTAAATCTGAGTTGCCATGTTGCAGTAGAAAGCCACTTGAGGTGCATTTCATATTCAACATAAACCCCATCCCAGATGCAGAAGTGTGGTGATAGGAATAGAGAATGTTTGAAACATATTTTAATAAGCGGATGGTTTCCTTTGGGTTGTGTATACTATGCCAAAGATTTTGCCATTTTTTGATGGCAGAAAACCACATTTCCATTTGGTGTAATACATGCATTGGAACTTAGCCTTACCTTCAAAGGACTTGGACCAGACACACAGGCATGTACTGTAACCAAGGAAGTTTTAGTGTTGTCAGGGGATGAAATTTCCCTGTAAAATGATAGCTAAAAATGGCAAAAAAGTGATCACTACCTTTGAGGCAAAATCATTGGATCATTTTACAGTGTAAAGAGAATTTTTTCTCCAGAGCACCTCCCATGCAACCCCTTTTCTAAGTCACACTTTAAGCCCTCCCCTATGATACAATCTTGGCTATGCACCTGGGTCAACCTGTTGCAAGGCTAGAATTCCAGAAGTACCCTGTAACTAAAAGTTTTAATAGAAATCTTGTGGAATGAGTTTGAAAGTTTTTTTTCTGTGCTTATTAAAAAAAGAGAACTATGTACACAGACCAAGGAATATATTTATAAAATAGAAACCCCAGGTTTGTGTTTGATAAACTGTGGATATCACAAAATAATTTTAGAGTTGCCCAGTTTCATTCATAATAGCAAACAAAGAGTTCCATGTCAGTTAACAGAAGTTAAAAGTCAATTGGACTCTGTATAACGTAGGGCTTGATTTGAACTCACCCTTCCCGATCCGAGAAGTAGTCATCCCACTCTAGAAGTTGTGTGCAGGATATGCAAACCAGCTTCCTAATCATGTTCCCCTTGATACTCTAACATCAGTATGCCCTTTAGTTTTCCAGTTTTTCATTTTCACACAGATCTTTCTCCATTAAACATATATTTTAATTGTCTTTTTGCAGTACAAAAAGAAATTTCTAATTTTAACTGCATGAAAATGTTAAATGAACAGATAAGGCTCTACCAGTGAAATGTGAACCGTCTAGGGTGTAATCATTGTCAGCACTTGGATATGTGTTTCCAATTGACATTATTCAGTTGTGAAGATTAAAGTTGAAATTTCAGGAGAATGATTTATCTCATGTCCACCAAAATGGAACATATTACTCTCTTTTGTATCATTTCTCAGTATATTGTGGCATTTTGCTGTTCTTCATGTGTGAATGATGTATGTAATGCTACATGAATATCTTATTATGTGTACCTAGAGAGTGTGACACTTGCATTTCATATTATTGCAATAATGGATCTGCCAGATGGGGACAGTCTTTATTTGCTCTTTACATGGCAGTATTTAGGTAGAAGTTTAATTGGGAAACATCAGCATTTATTCCATATCCATTCAAACTTGATAGAAATCCTCAACTACGATTGGTCCATTGTCATCAGGTGACTGTGTGTTATCCCACAACAATGTCTTAGTAGTGAATGGATAATGCATTCATGTTGGACTACTCCATTGTACTCAGGGTTGGGCTGTTTTAATGTTGTTATTTATACAAGAAAATTCACCAATTTTCTGTCATTTTAGATCAAATATTGTTGCATATGAATGAATAAGTTCAACCAACTCTGAACTTGTGCACTAGAAGAGCATAATTCACTCTCGGGTTCACTACTACAGTATCGCTGGATAATTAGCCCTTGCTCATCACTTGCATTAACCCTCCAATCATGCATTATCCTGTGCTAACTGTATGCTTGGTCTATCATTGTTTCATTCTTCCATGATTACAGATATTTCAAGATCCCACGTTAATGATGCAGCAGCTCCTGGTGAACACAAGACCGTTGACCCTCGGTCCTTACAAACATGAAACTGACTGTAAGTAGATCAACTAATATTTGTCATAAATGTATGGATATTGTCAATTGTCAATTGTGTGAACTTGATGAAACTACCAATGATGGATTGATATCATTTGATTGGTTGGAGTTTGTTGCCTCAACTTCTAACTTTCTGGTTTAGTGGCGCCCTGTATTGTTCCCCAGACTCCATTGCTGATGCTGAGCATCATGCACAACAACAGTACAGTAGGTACCATTCTTAAAATCTTTGGTATGACTTGCTCTGAGAATGGAACAGTAAACCTCCGGACTTTAAACTCTACCACCAGGCCAAACGCCAATAATGGAAATATTTGTTTCTAGTTAGGCTAAGTGCCAGATGGATAAAAATTGTGTATACTTCATAAAGTCCTGTAGAAAACATGAAACCAGTTGTGTGTCATATAGATATATCAGTATTACAGTGGTAGTGATTGGAATGGATTAATTCTACAGTTTTACAGGAGGAAAGGGGAGCTTGTGCCATGAGGACAATGTTCACAGCTCTTAGAAGCAGATATATAAAGTCCCCAAGCAGTTGGGATACTCTGGGTTTACAGTAGTTAAATAAGACACTGTTGAATGGCATATCCCTGAATTAGTTATCAATGAAAACTCTCTAGTACTCCTTGGAAATGTCTTGAGCCTTAAAGGGAGGATAAGGTTAGATGAGACACTGTTTAAAATGGCACAGTATTTCTTGGTGTCTAGCAATCAGTTCAAACTATGAAATGCAACTTGGAAATTTTATTAATTAAGAAAGTGGCACAGAAGAGGAGAGGAGAGGGGGATGGCAGGAAAGTTCCCCCGGAGTGTCTGAGTTTTTTTATAGTGTTTGTACACTGTCTTTGGTCTATTGGTGGGAGGGGCAGGAAATTTTTCCCTTAGTGCTGAAGTTCATTCATAGTGCTCTTACACTGTATTTGGTTAGTGGGGGGAGAGGCAGGAAATTCCCCCCTTGGTCCTGGAGTTTTTCATAGTGGTCTTACACTTTGTGTGGTCTAGTGGAGGGAGCCAAACCCCCCAAGTGCCTTAGTTTTGCATAGTGCTCATTCACTGTCTTTAGTTTAATGGTTGGAGGGGCAGGAAATTGCCCTGTGAGTGTTGCAGCTTTTCATAGTGCCTACTGTTTTTCATCTATTGGGTAGAACATCCATGTACTGTAGCAGAGTTGTTGAAAGTCTTGACTCAAGTCACTTATTTCAAGAAAGGATTAGCTAGAGGAATTGTTCCATAACTTTTCCTCTTAATCTCTCTCTTAATCTCTTTTCTCTTAATCAACTCTAGTCACTGACTTGATTGGGGTATCATTTGAAAATCTCTACTTTTACAGCACTGTACAGAAATGACAGCAACTGCATTCTGTCACCATGTGATCTTTTTATTCATCTCTCAAGCAGTTGAAAATTCAAAGAACATTAAAATGAGACAAACAAAAGCTTCGTTGATTATGACTGATGTATGTACTCCTCTGTTATGTACTAAATGTCAGTACATGATCGTATGAAATCAGTACATGTACGTATGAAATCAGTACATGAACGTATGCAAACAGTACATGAACGTATGAAATCAGTACATGATCGTAAGCAGTTAGTACATGAACGTGTACTTTTAGTACATCAAATTTGGTGAGCCTTTTGGCGGACTTCTGGTACGCCGAAAGGCTCACTCTGTATGGCATGCGGAAGATACAAATATAACATGATGATCTTATGGTTTTAGTACATGATGGTGTAAATTTACATCATGATCATATGAAGTTAGTACATCATCGTATATTTTTGGTACATGAACGTGTAATTTTAGTACATGAATGTGTATTTTTAGAACATCATCATATTTGGTGAGCCTTTTGGCGTGCCATAGTCATGAGGGTAAAAAGTGAATATCATCTAGCTCTAAAGAGGGGAGTACTATTGAGTATCATGTGGGTAAAAAGTTAATATCACCTAACTCTACTCCAAAGAGGGGAGTACTTTTTTGCTTTATGACATCCTATGTGTGAGGTCTATTTTAAGATTGTAACTTCTTTCTTTTTTTCCCTCTTCAGTCAATGATCTGGCAGAAAAAACTGTCGGGACCTTGCAATCAGCTCGAAAGAAGATAAGGTTTGAAATTCAGGAACTAAATGAACGCTTGAAGCAGAGCAAGGAAGTAATTGCCAACTTTAAAGAAGAGATCAAAAAGTTGGAAGAGCAGGACACTCAGAAAGAAAAGGACTCTGTTCCAATTGTTGCTGATACCTAAACAGGAAGGGGACACTTAATTTGAAGGAAGAAGAACGTGGATGGAAATTTCAGGACAATGTGATGATGGTGCATATGGTTGGCATTGCAATATGGATTGAAAATTACGAAGACAAGGAAATATGTAGAGGAGATGGACATTTTGCCACTAGTGATTTACATTTTTCCTGAGAGAAGAGCTTTATTCCTAAGAACAGCTGGGGATGACAGCAACATATAATTTGTAGCTTTTACTGTACCAATACAGAAAGCGAATTTGATGAACCATCAGAAGAGCGAGAGATAAGCATGTCATGTCACACGTAGAAGACTTCTGCGGGAACTTGTTGAAGACCATCAAAGCGATGAAATTGTGGAAAAGCATAAAAGATGGAAAGAAGAGAAGAGGAGGAAGAGGGAAAGGAAAAGAACATTTTACTGTGTGAAACTTATACTTTAAATTAAGTGAACAGTTTAAGAGGTAAGAGGATGAAGTAAGGGGAAGAATGTGATATTCATTTGGAGGAAGAAACCATGCTACTGGTACTGTAGCTTAGTACTGTACCTTTAATGGGGACATGTACAGATGGAGGCTGGCGTGAAAGATTGCTGCACTTCAGCAGGAGACCAAGGTGGGGTGATAGGTCATCCATAATCATTGCCAGGGTTACTGTTAATGAGGTGTTTTATGTCATACAGTAAGAGGTAATTTATTGCTGTTTAAAGTATTTTATTTTAAAGTACTGGTGTTAGTAGATAGAGATAAAAAATTTGGATGAGTGCACAGAGGAAGAGCTGACATAGATTTGAGAAGGTTGAAGATTTGTGCATATAACCATGTGATGGAACTCAACAGGCGCATAGCTAGTATTTTGCCTTGGGGTAGGTTTTGGGGCTCGACATGAGGGAAAAGTCTAAGGATAGAGAGAAAAAACTGCTATTTTAGGTTTTTTATTGCATTGCAAGGTTGGGTCATGGGGGGGTTCTAACACCCAACCCCTCCCCCTAGCAAAATTACAATGGGTATGCACAAGAACTACCTGTGTGAGTTATTGCAGCTCAAGCTGTAACATTTTAAATCAATCATATTGTCTTTAATTGTTTAAATAACATGCAATGTTTTCTATGGTAACAAGTGCAGGCCAACTTGCATAACTCCTTGATACAGTGAAGATTTGTATGTGTTGCCACAGCCTTTTGTACTTTGGAAAATTCTGGAACTAGCTTAACGTTAAACAAAATATTTAGGAACTTTTTCTTAGATGAGTACCAATTAAGAAAGACAAGTTGCGTAATTTACCCTTTGAACACATTTCCGAGAACGTGAGAACATACTGCCATACAGTAGAAACATATTATATTAATGGAGGGAAATTCCTCTAAGACATAGCTTGAAGATATAGTGGTAATCTTCCATTGTTGGGGATTTTACAGCTTCCATGGGCATCAGAATATCTTCCAATCTAGGTCCACACTTTTTCATCAGTGCAGCTAGCTTATGGTCGTCAACTGTCAGTTACCTGTCACTGAAGCATACAATACTGTACATCGTGTAGAAAAAGGTGTCTGTCATGCCGGATCATCATTTTTCTCCTGGAAGAGTAAACTATGGCCGAATGGTATGAAGGTTGGAATAATAAAATATTAGTACTAATATGTAAAGTTTGTTTGATTAACACCTAGTAAGGTATTTTATTGCAATACTACTGCGATCATTCTTAAGATAAAGTAGCTGAAGTTGTAAACATGTAGAGGTTTTATGACCTTGTTAAATCTTTATGTGCACTGTTTTGACTGAAAGTTATCAAAAGTCAACATCCTTATAAGATAATGGGGTGGTTGTACTCCTTACAGGTTATCCTTTTAGAATTTGATAGCATCAAAGTTTCTCATCGAGGAAACTTTAGGAGTGACTTTCTTCCATACTCCAGTCAGGTGTCTTACAACTGGAAAAATGACTGTGGATGTTACAGTACCAGATAAAGCCAGAAGGTTATAAGTTTATAATTGTATTTTGATTTACTTCATAGATATAGTACATTGACTCGAGTCACTGACTCTACTGAAGTCACAAATACATATGACGTGACTCAGATGCAAAATCAGGTTAGGTTAGGTTAGATGGAGTTCTTCGGCCCAGTTTCCAACTGATTGGTTCAAGTTGAGCCAGCCACAGCCTTTTTTGGAGATGTGGCTCACTGGCTTGTTTTCCTTACTCTATTGCTTATGCTGAGCACCAAGCACAATGGTAGTAGGTTCCTTGTTACAGCTCTGGTAGGGTGGGGAGGGGGTAGGTGATGCGAATTAGACATTCCTTTTTCTGTGCCATTTTCAGTGTTTACAGTTGGTAAAGACCTCCTCTGAAAAACAGGGAATGGTGCATGCTTGTGCAGTGCATATTATAATCTTATTTTTTACACTATGGATGTATTAAATGAGGTTACATGAAGTCATTCCTTTAAGTATACTGTGAAGTTAAACTTTGTTTATTAATAATGTAAAGGTGATATTTGAAATGAGATAGTGATTCAGTTGTGCCATTAACTAATTGTGTTCTCAAAGGAATACCAAGTATGATATACAGTAGAAACAACTTTGTATTGAGGATTCTGTAAAGAAGTTAATAATCCTACCACAGCAAAATGCCAACTGGCGAAAATGAGTCTTTAAATGTGACTTTAACTGTGCGTAAGAAGAATAACTTCTAACAGATGTGGGCATGCAGTTGCATAGCTTTTGCACAGTTGATGGAAAGGCACAATCAGCGTAGCTTTAAAAATTGGTCCTAATAACAGTAAGTGTCAGTGTATTGCTACAATGCAAAGTGTGGAATACTCATATGAAAAGTTAGGTTACCAGACAAAGAAGTTGGGTCTCAAACTTTAATTTATTATACTCTGTAATTTAATACATACTGTATTGGAACCTAATGGGAAATACAAATACAGTTTGTATTCCTGCAGTATTTTGAGTAATGTGATTTTGAACATTGCCATGATGAGTGCAAATATTTGAGACAACCTGAGTTGGGAACACAGCTAGTACAGTAAGACCTGTATTGTCACTTTAGAGCTCCCTTGTTGCAATGCTATACACGAATCTGGACAGCAAGTGATTGTCTGATTTCAGTCGGCCATAACTGGGGTGTGTTACCTTTAAATCTTTTGATTTCCTTGCTCACCTCTATCATGGATGGTTGTACACGAATTTGTATCTTAAATTCTCCAATTTCACTAAATATGAGGGGTTTGAAATTCATGTAAACAATAAATAAAGACGATTTTAGGCTGATGGACCCCACTAACGGCGGCCTACAGTCCCTAAAAACAAGCGCTAATCTGATTCGTCTATACATAAATTAGTTGGTTAGATAACATTAAACGGTTCAGTTTGAAACCATTGGTGGGAGATACAGGGTTGCTTTGAAATTCTGTGCTGTTACCTCCTGAAGACAGTTTAATCACCCCAAACAGTTCTAATTCTTAAAAATACTTACTCCTAGCCATTCCCACAGTTGCTTTAATACATCCTTATCCAGACACAATCCTGTTTAATTGCTCCAGGGTACAGTATGTCCTGGTGTGCTCACAAGACCCTAATGTGCAATCAAAACACTGGCAGTACCTAATGTGTAGTATGAGCTACTCTGCATTGTTTAATTTGCAGTTTATCAAGGGGCTGTCCCAATTGAGACTTTATGTAAGGAGAAGTTGTCTTTTATGAGCAATAGGCTTTCTCAATTCAGAAGGTTTTCTTCTTGTAAAATAGTTTATTGTCATAGAACAACTGCCCTCTACATCTCAACAGCAGCCCTGGTAGGAAGGCTTAGCAATGCTACAGTATGATGATAAGAATTGGAGACACAGTGGTAGGGACTTCTAATAACATGAGAGCATGGCCCAAATCACCTATTCCTGGCAGTGGGGGTCCAGGGGGAAGCTCAGAGGTAACAAATCCCTGGATCAAAACTGAAGTCTCAAGAGAGGTATATTACTTATTTTTAAGGTTAACCCAACATCTTATGGACCTAACAGGGGGGTGGACGAAATCTGGGGAGCAAATTCCCCTTGCCCCAGCCCCCCCCCCCCCAAGTTACAGGTGCACACTCTGTATTGTCGGTAATTGTTCAAATATGATAGAAAAACGTTCCAAAATTAATACTATTTTTCATCTCAGTCCAGTCCAGACTCTTAAAAAAAATTGGGGAAAAGATCCTCTCCCCTCAAAACCCTCCCCAGGGCAGTGAAAATCAAATCTTGTGAAACCTCCATTAAAATTAAGTGATAACTTACAAACAAGCAGAAGTTCCTGACATCACTACCTTTGTACCAGTTGTTAGGGGCCACCACCTCCAGTGCCTGTGGACCAATATCAATGGATGTAGAGGGGAATCCATTATTTAACCCCCTCCCCTCCTTCAACATCACAATTCTTGCCCACGCAATTTTGTTAAAAAATGATTTGACTTGATGTTCAGTTAAAAAATAGTCCAAAGCCTGATTTAGTTTTGATATGTCAAAGGACATTCTATTCTATTTTTATTTATTTCCCATGTTTTGTCCTTGAGAAATTGGCAATTGAATATTGAAAGTTTCCAACAAAGAATGGACTTGGAGCAAGCAGGCATGATGTCATGGATTCACTTTTTTAGCCTTTTTTTTTTTTTACAATATACCACAAATGTTTTGCAACTTAACCTTAATATATTGATACCAAAAGGTGCATCCCGAGCAATGGAATTTTAAAACCGTTATATGCCTTATGGGCAAAATAGTATGCCTAATCAATTCAAGGGCAAACAAATAGGGAAAAAAAAAAACACTGGCCAAGATTGTGATTCCTTGACATCACACCTGTTTGCTTCAAGTTCACTTTCTCTGGGAAATGTGCCAACTTTAGTTGCTAATATCGCGAGAACCGAACAACATGGGAAATGAATGCAACTTTCAACAGAATGCTTAGAATATGTTCCTCTTTGACACATCAAAAATAAATTTGTCCCTGGAATATTCTTTTAAAAGGCTAGATATTGGTCAAATTAAAATGAACAGGATTTTTCACTCATGCCACCTTCAAGGAATGTCAAAGCTGATTCATCCCAGTCTTTGTAGATGAGGTGTAGGTGTACAGTATTTATAGCTAAAATTCACTCCAAGCATTAATTGTATGAGACAAGTGCATATAAAGAAATACCTAACGGGTAATATCTTAGTCTGGACCCTTTGCCGTTATGTACCAATGGTGCTTCTACACTATTTGGGCCCTATTTATAAAATTCCTATCGAAAAAATCCGGTCTGGCCGGAACTTAAATTTCCAAATCCCGTACACCCCTGGTCTAGTGGGTTTCCATTGTGGAATATCCTTCCAACAGGGACTTTGTGGAATAACCTTGAAATTTTGGCAGTGAGAAAATGGTGTTTGTGCTAAACCCAAGTTGGTAAATTAGTGAAGTAAAAAGTCGTGACCGTCGTGCATAAATGTACACTAAGTCATCCTGTAGCGGCAAGGCATGTTAGTCGATGGATTGTAGTTATTGCTTGAAGTGGTTTATTTTCCTTTTAGACCAAAGGAAGCAATAAGTGTAAAATGAAAGAATGAGAAAAAGTTTGTTTGCAAAAGTAGCAGACAAACATTTTCAAGGAAGGAAGGAAGTTATTTATGAAGGTAAGGGGAGCCTTCTTTTTGATGTGAAAAATGATGCAATTAAGACAGCAGTCTAGTGGGAGCCCTACTTCAACAAATCTCATTGCATATGTGATAATTGTTCTTGCAAATGGAAAGTGCCTGGAATACGTAGAAGTTGTTTCCGAAATAAATAAACTTACCATCCTCAGTGTCACGAAATAGTACTTTAAAAAGTTAAGGGGACGCACAAGTGGATATCGGAATGAAGCCTGTGTGTGAAGGGTGTGCAAATGTTCTGTACATATGCCTACTTTAAAGTGAGACGATGTGAATGAATGCACGTCGTTATGAAGCTCGTAATATTCGGAGGATATATTTCAATTTTCATATGAAATCGGGAAAATTCACAGATGTTAAAGCCCCAAGGGCAAAACTTGATTGCCTTTCAGTTATGTCGTTCTTCAAGAAAGATTATTTGTGACATTTTATAGGTCCATACTTTTCTGTCTCCTAAGCTCGTAAAAATCGGCAGACTAGAAAAAAGGACGGAAAGAAGGAAATTGTTATGTCAAGCCCATGTCTTGGCACCTATCGATTTGGTATCAGATGATTTGAATTTTGTAGAAGTTGGTAACATCTTCGAGTAAGATGAATGATCGGATGTGGTATGTATAAGTTGTTACATGAAGTCACCGGTCTGTCAGTTAACGAAAATTATCATAAGACCTCACGTCCGACCCCGGGCCGCGCCTAGTGTATTCAACCAGAAGGTCATAAGGTGAGGCGTAATAGCCTACGGTATCTAACTAACTCTCTTCCGGGGTCACGGAATATAATGAGTTTGCTACGTTATCACGCGTAAGCATGTCATCACGTGCGTTGTGAAGTCAATACAAATTTGCAAATAGGCCAATTTCGCTACTTTCATCGAGTCGTTGTTCTGATTAGGACTGCAGTCTTGAACTCAACGCTCGACAATCTTTAGAGGTAAAGAGCAGCCCCCAAACTTATTTTGAAGAAAAGGGTTAATAGTACAACTTTCGTCATATTTCTCTTCAAAGTATCTTTCATTACAATTATACTTTTGCTATACTGCATATTCAAGGTAAACCAAACAGTTATTTCTAGTTAATTTCACATTTGAATGGAAAAAAAGGTTGTCACATGACTCCCAACAGTCAATCATGAAACTGGACAGTCTACTACACTACTTAACTTGGGATGACTGCTCCTGCCATTTAAAGGAGCAATCAGCTGAGTTTGACATTAAATGTTGTTTACCTTACAAGCTTTTGTTCCAGCATTTCGTTTTTCATCTTAACTTATTATTTACCAAATCAACAGGCGTTGACGAGGTTTTCCAAGTTTCAAGTGAGAAGAACGTTACTCCATGATAATTACTGTGGAATGGTAATTTTCTAATATTTTTCGTTTTTTGTTAGTTGAATGGTGGAAAACTTAAAGAAACAAACTCTGAATGTCCCTGTACGTTTCGCCCGTTACGTGTTGTTACGTTTCGCCCGTTACACGACAAATTTTCAATAGGCGTACATTCACGTGGCCACGTGAATGTACGCCTATTGAAAATTTGTCGTGTATGGTCATCTGCGATCACGTGACAATATTTTCATAATGACAAATAGACCTTACGTACGGACCCTTTCACGACACACCTGACAGTGAAGAATACTTCACACGCGGTGTACACTGCGCGCCTGGGTATAGAAGACTCTCGCACATGCGACCCAAACCTGCGACCGACATTTGTTTCTGTGGGTTTTGATAATACCCGCTGTACCTGCATAAGAGGAAATGCCCATTAATCGGAATTTAGAAGAAAAAACAACCACATTTAAAATCCGATCGTTTACAAAAAAAAAAAAATTAAAAAAAAAAAAAGGAAAAGCTGGCGTTTTGGGAAAAAGGGTAGGGTCAGTTTCCAAGCAGTTGAGTCGGCCTATGACATGATTTGGCGTTCCTCACGTGCGGAAATTATTACAGTCAATACAATATGTGTGTGGTATAAATTAACCTACCACACGTGAACCTCGATCCTGTCGGCCACATTTTCGAGTCGTATCTCTCTTTGCCGTTCGTTCCACAGTAATCTGTCCCAGTGACTCTGTTTATTACATTTATGCAACATAAATACACAAAATATATATGTTTTGTGATTTATGCAGTAAACCATCTTTTGGTTTACATCTGAAATTTTCGTAAGATATAGGCCTAGCAATGTTTTGGATGAGAAAGTCGAGGGAGGGGATTTAGTTTGTTCAACCAATACACATTTTAAATGAAGGTTATTGAGCAATTGCTTAATGTACCGTTAGGAATGATAGGAAAATTTCATTTTCTGTTAAAGATTTGCCCAGTAGTAAGAGAAACTTTAAACGGGAAAGTTTTCCAACTTTTTCCGCTTGCGAGCTGTAGTATGCATCGCGAAAATGGTAGGAATTCCAGACAAGCAAGAATAACCATGGTTATGCGCGTGCGGTCTTGTTTTAAATAATGCATCTGGAAAATGTCTGGGAAAGGCCTCTAATGAGGGCAGGGTAACGCCCTATCGACGCTTATGAATACAAAGTGAACTTGACTTATCAGGCACGGCGGAACAGAGTAAAATATTGGGAGGAAATCAGGGGTAGGTATTCTAGCATACAAAATATGTTGTGCCTTTTCCCCACTCCCATGGCAGAAAACGACACGTGCTGCCTTGTGTTCTAAGCTTCAGGAGAATCTTCTTTTTTATTAGGGGTAGATTCCCTAGCATCCCCACCCGGCTCCCGTCGACATTGTGACCTTTTCCAAAAAGTTTTCATTATCTTGTTGTCTTCCGGTACTAAAGCAACCTAAAATTATATAAAATACACTGAAAGACTCTAACAATGGAATTTTCTGCCATTGTGCGTGATGCTCCCCATAAGGAGTAGGGAAACAAGCCGGTGGGCCACAACTGGATAAAAGGCCGTGGCCGGCTCGACTTGAACTAATAGGTTGCAAACTGGGCCGTAAAAACCCGTATCTAACTAACAACAACGCTCTCACGTCTTGGCTGAGTCAGGTATGGTTATAAATCTATAGACACGCCTGTTTGCTAATTTCTAACCCTTTCTCGATCCCCTTCTCAAAATTACACTTCACCTGTTAAGCCCGGTTCCTGGTTACCGTATGCAAGGGCACGGCGTATCTCCGTAGAAAGTATACTGAATTGCAGGTTTGGTTTATCATTGGATGTAAAATGGCTAGCTATATTTTACCCCTGTCTGGCGTACCGACGAATCGTTGGAATCCCAATGTCACGAAGTTGAGGATTTTGTTCTTCACACAGTGATGAATGTTGTAACAGTTGGAGAGTTGTTGCCTCAGTCTTCACTGTATTTCTGTTTGGAATCGTAGAAGAGAACAATGTATTTCACAAAGTCCTTTCAAGTTTTAAAACTAAGATTAACAGATTTTGGGCAAAAAAGTGAATTCATCACAATGCCCGAGTTAACAACTTTTTCACATTCGTCACTATGCCAATTTGCGATTTGTCAGTACGCCAGAAATAAAACGTATTTCAAAACGCTTTTCGGACAATAAAGGGGGCGCATTTGTTGCGTCCCGACTTGATTTGCCACTGCGGGGGAATTTTAGCCCCTACTACTCAGTCGACTGTGTATATTTCAATAATTAACCATCACTTTATACAAATTTATTATGAATAAATAGCATTAAAAACGATTACCCGTGAACTTAGTTTTAAAAGTTTTTTAACCTTAAGTTACACTCTTTTGATCCCTCCAAGTTGCTTTTTAGGACACTGAAAAAGTATGAAAATATATACTTTTAAAAACTAAGCAGGCACAAAAAAAATGTGCGGAAGTCCATATTCCTGCAAATTCAAAGGGATTGTCACCTCACTCCACCCTTACTACACATTGCACTGTTCTAGAGGATTTGAAGTAGTGCCTTAGTGTCTCAAGGAGGTACTATTCCTTTTAACATAGGTCAACGAAACAGTATAAAAAGACACAGGGAAACAAATTGCTTTCCTTGTCAATATGAGGAAGTGATAATAATCCCTGCTTCTCTCAAGCTCACTTTGAAACACAACTTGTGGCTTTGTCAGTTCACTGATATCTCGAAAATACAAGTCCATTTGAATGGAAGTTTCACCATACTGTGAAGGTTATCCTTTAGTTCTCTTGTACATATGAAATTAAATTTTTGCTTCAACTTCCCCTTTAAGGTTTCCTAAAACACAGCTTAATTTATTTAATATACGTGTACAACCTTTTTCAGTTGATCACTGGTAGTCCTCATGGGGCTTCTATGAAATCTCAATAACTGTTATTTTTACGATGTCAGATAAACGTCTTGAGTGTTTATTTGCAATACGCTTGGCTTTGGTCGCTAAGAGCAAAGTGTTAAATGTTCATTGAAATGGTATAAAACTGTTCATAAAATCTAAAGGTGGATGACCTCAAGGCGTAGCTGTACAAGTACCGCTTTGGGTTGGGTCCTTTCAATAGAGATAAGAGCAAGTCCAGCGTATAGTCTTTGCTGGATCATAGAAATGTTTACATTTACTATCAAACAAAATTTTCCTTTTAGGAATGCGTTAATGCGACTCACACCGTCAATAGCATGCTCAACTGGTACCTGGGGCCATGCCCCACCTCTGAATGTAGTGGCGGAAAATTACTAGGAAGAAGTGTGACTGAGCAACAGGAATACGCCCTATAAGCTGCCATGCGTGTTTAAATACGCTTTAAAATGTTTCTTTGAAAAAAGTACCAGTTTGCATACCAGCCTTCCTTAGAAAGCAGCAGTTTTCCAAACTTGGATGTGGACAACCCGTCCTGGAATCCTCTTTCAGGACTGCGAACATTATTATATATTTTCATTTGGCAACCACCAAACAAACTGCAGTGTACGGTAACCTCACAATTAATCTTCATATTGGTCATGATGAGGCCCCATTTAGTGTTTAGCCAATTGGCGAAGATTTTCCGTTGCCTCGGAAGACTCCATACCCATAGGAATTCACCTTTGCCACGCCACGTGGCAATTTCTGTCAACGCCACTGCACAACAAAGTCATAACTTCTCTGAGATTGCCTTGTGACGTGCGATTCGCAATATGCCGCGTTTCTTCGTACGTCTTAATAATCATTTTAATGTGATAAGATGCAAATAATTATTTGACTCCTCTGTAATTTCTTTTTGAGTCTTAACTCGTTGATATGTCGAGACTGTATACACGGTAAGCATAATTTTGTGGTGTATCTATTAATGTGACTCGTTTCGCAGACTGCTCCCAGCGCTTCAACCCTTTATAAGTTTTTCAAAGTCGTATTCCGCATCACTGTATTCAGTATGGGAATTAAAAGTAGCAAGACTATCAATTAAAGTCGCGTACAGTATTTCTGTGAGTCTTAGGGTTATATTTTTCACTAATACTGTGCGTATACGAAAGGAGATATCAATTAAAGGAAGATGGGGAACGATCTTCGGAAATCGGAAATTTACCGTATGTCACAAGTCAACGTCAACTAAAATGTGGTTTTCTCAACTTTACTTTCATAAAATGGGGAATTCTCTCTAATATGAGCTCCTCATTTGTGATTTTTTGTTTAATAAAGGCCAATTTTCCGCACGCTTTACACGTCGAAAATTGCAATTATCATCGATGCCGCTCATAATCCAGTTGTGGAAAATTTTCCAAACTCAGTCTGAAAATGATCATTTGACTCATACAAGTGACACGCGGAACATCAATGCCGATTTCCTTCATTTTTATTTTGTTATTCAAATATTTCTTCAATGAAAGCTCTGGATTGTGAATTAATTTGTCTAAAAAGGACGAGGTTTTGGAAATTTTTTTTAAAAGTCAACGCAGAGCCTCAATTGCCTTAAGTAACATGTACTAACAACAAAGTCCTAAGTTTGCTAATAGGAAGTGGAATATTCTCAAACAATACCCAAACTTTTTAAATTCCCAGAAAACCTAGAATCTAAAATTTTCTGCAGTCCGAACTCTATATCGTCTAATATTTGTTAAAAAAGGGCAAAGGTTTTGGAACGCTTCGCGCCAGGTAAATTATATCCGTAACTTACAGAGGAATTACTAGTTTAATAAACCTAAAAAAGGGGTGCTTGCCCTCCCCCTCCCCGCCACGACGAAAAAGTCTATCTTTACAAAACTTTTAAGGGGCATGAAAAGATGAATTATGAGCTTTTCCATCCTAAGGCTTCTCTCAAGTGGTTTATCAAAAACCCTGAGTGGCCCGCTTGTCTTCTAAATATAACTTGCCAAATAATGACTGATTC
This sequence comes from Holothuria scabra, assembly GCA_037179385.1. Taxonomy (NCBI): domain Eukaryota; kingdom Metazoa; phylum Echinodermata; class Holothuroidea; order Aspidochirotida; family Holothuriidae; genus Holothuria; species Holothuria scabra. The sequence goes on along the minus strand of CM074195.1, from coordinate 8,809,895 downwards.
CACTGGACTGGTCCTCCCGACCCTCTGGCAAAGGGTCTTTCTGCGAAACCAAACTTTAAGCTGTTTCCCGAAGAAGCTGTTACGTCCACTGAAGGACAGCACTTGATCAACCTCACGGCCCTCAGACCATTTACACCATTAGTGTGTCATCATTTGTATGGCTCCATTCTAGGCTGGATGGAAAGGACAGAAACTACACATGATCTTAGTTAAAAGGTCGAGAAGCGATTTCCCTGGAAGACAAGGTGGCATATGCTTATGTTCAATGACCTTTTTTTTTTGCAAAATTGAACTTTGCTTCAAGGGATTTAAAGTGGGCATGACACGGCCTAGGTAAGTTTCTCGGTAACTGTTCTTTCGGTAAACCTTGACATAAAGTGAATGATTTCCCTACTAAATTATGTCCATAAATACCGAAATACGACGTTTTGAATTCCCAATTACAGGCCAGGCTCAGCCCATTTGAAATCCGAAAGCGAAAAAACGTATGTGAACGCGTCTCAAAATGGTGACGTCATTGGAGGTAGGTACGGTTAGCAACACTGTACCAGAGAGCTCACAATCATCGAATCATGTACATTGTAACGCGTGTTAGCGAGTACATCATTGCAAACACCGGTGCTACGATAGCAGTGAGCGTGGCCACTGACTACATTGTGAATTGTGCACTGCGCGGTGATTGCTTAGTATTCGCATTAACATCTTTACCAAACAGCTCATACAGTATAAAGACGCGCTCGTAGTGGTGACGCACTTGTTGTGGACTGCCCATACATGTTCATAGCTGTTCGAACCGCGTCTTTCTTGCACAAAAAGAGAACTGTTTTACATTCGCGCATATGCACCCGAACTTATTGGCCAATGATTTACTCCGAATCCCCACCATGGTCCGCGCCTTTCGCTCTGTATGTTGGAAGACTATTGTTATGCAATCGTTTTCATGAAGTTGCTAAGATAAGAAAACTTTACCGAGGGTTACATTTAGTTCCACATCTAGATGCGCGTTCTTAAATAGGGTGGGGTTTGTGCCACCAATTGCGTCATAAAAGTCAGGTGACCAGTCAGTTTTGAAGCGGTTAAGAATAGTCTCAGCGGGTTTGTTCAGTCTTCCGTCAACAGTTCACAAAGACCTGGAAATATTTTAATTGGAAAAGTCTTGACGGAACTGGCTTTCCTGTACCGATATGTGTGGTTGTCATGGCAACCAATGACATAGTTCACGTTACAGATTGTCAACGGCTAAAGTTGGCATGACACGGCCACAAAAATTTTTGTGTATTGCAAGATTAGAAACAGTATTTTACAAATATCATCTCACATCCCATTAAAAAACCTGTACAATTCGGCATAAATGATATTCGAAGGAAAACTGCGTTCAAAATACAATTTCGAAAAATGCCGCAACACCTCGCCTGACTTTTATGACGCAATTGGTGGCACAAACCCCACCCTATTTAAGAACGCACATCTAGATGTGGAACTAATGTAACGTTCGGTAAAGTTATCTTATCTTAGCAACCTCATGAAAACGATTGCATCACAATACAGATTCCAACATACAGAGTGGAAGGCGCAAACCATGGTGGGGATTCGGAGCAAATCATTGGCCAATATGTTCGTGTGTTTATGCGCGCGGGTAAAAATAGTTCTGTTTTATTGCAAGAAAGACGCGGTTCGGTCGTTATTAATTACAGCAATGAATATGTGTGGGCAGACCCAGAGACATAATTTAGTAGGGAAATCATTCACTTCATGTCAAGGTGTACCCAAAGAACAGTTACCGAGGAACTTACTTTGGCCGTGTCATCCCCACTTTAATGTTTTGTAACTAGCCTATTTTTCATCAATTAATATAAATGAGCTAGACTCCTAGGTTAGTACTTCGTAGTAACAGTCTCAAATTCTTTTTTCACTAGCTTGTATGCTGCAGTGAGATTTTTAAGTTCCTGCTCGCACTTCACTTTGATAGCCCTTATATCTAGAGTGTTCTCATATGGTCTATGCAGACAGTTGCCTTCACTCCAAAGTTGCTGTGACTGTTAGGCCTAGTAGTATGAAAGTTAAAGTCAAACCTAGGCCTAGACTTGAAATCTCAAGCTGGTTAACAGTATGTAGGCTAGGTCTAGGGCTAAACCTACGCCATTCACAGGCTCAAGTTATAACCCAAGATATGAAACTGTGGGTGACTAACATTAGGTTAGGCATAGGGCCTACCTATCTTACATATTAGTGCCCTTAAAACTTGTCGGTTCTGAAGCATCGCCAAAAAAAATGTACGTGGCAATTTCCTTGTCACGGGCTAGGATTGGCCACAGGCCAGTACGCAGAAAAGGTTTGTGCCGCGCCCGGAAATCTTCTAACGCCACACGTTCAACATCGCGCACACGCCCAGTTTTTTAATTGAGACGCACTTGATGTGCATATCAGCTCGACACATATGAAGTTTGCCCTTCCGTCAAAATGGAGAATACGCTCAGCTAGCGCATGAATAATAACAATTACGCACTTGTCTAAAGCGTCCCGAAAGCGTCTTACTTTTATAATCGTTGCGTCCATATCTAATCGTATCAGTTTAGTGTAACAGTCAAGCTCGTTGTTTTTTTTTTCATAGTGTTGGAAGGGGATGACAGCATCTTAAAAAATAAATTTGTTCCAAAATCTTAGATAGGTCTACTGGATTAAAAGGGCAATCGTTACAAAGGTTGGGTAGCCTATTTCTTCAGTTCTTATATAATCCGGTGTCAGAATTTAAATATCCAAATGATGTTTTTCGGAATAAGGGGTGCGCCTGTTCCAAGAACTTGATTGGTCCGTGCCATATTCTTTCCCCTCGCTATCTTACAAAAAAAAACTCCCGTCCCATGGAACGGAAAAAAAATCACTTCCCTTGGACTTCAAGATTGTGGCATGGAGTTTTAGTATGGTAATTTTTGTCAATGACATTCTACTGTAGCATAAAATTCAGCACAGATAAATAGCTCATACATAGTTCAAGTTCTGTAACCAACTTGCGCACATGTTAGCGATGAGATATGCAACTCCGTGGATTGCCCTCTTGTTTCTAGTTTTAAACTAAAGATTTTTAATGAATAGTTTCATAGATACTTCTAATCTACAAGTGTCGAGGCATGTCACCGTCATGACTGTTCTTAAAAGGAAGGTTGAACAAAAGAATAATAACATGTTAACCCATCTCTCACGGGCTTCTTCGCCACGAAAATGCACATGCGTAGCTCAAACTTATTCCGTCCTTTCATGCTGTTAACCTGGACTTACGCACCTGCCCCTTATTTTCATTTTTTCCATTTTAAGCCCCTTTTCAATATTGAGAGAAAGAAGAGAAAGCTTTTTGATTCAATACACAACTTTTATTTGCCCTCGAATCTAGAGATAGAGGGCGAGATTTGTTTCATTAAGTTTTTCAACGAGTGTAAGTACCTTACCTTCCTAAAAGGTACCTACCATGATTTCGACATGCATGTTTTCAAGCTTATAATCATGCAGTGATGGCACTTTGGCTGATGTTAAACTGCATCCAGGTTGTGGCTTCTGTTCTGTTCAGCCAGTCTAGAGCAGGACCACGCATGTTTGCCCTTTGGAGGGCGTACTTGTCCATTTGGGACAAAGATATTATAAACAAAGATACAAAAGTTAAAATGGCGCGGTGACTCCTCATGGAGGCCAAATCGGGGGGCGGAAGTTCTGATCACTGTTCAGTCGTTTTGGGAGCCAACAGGCAAATTGATATCTTCCGGTAGTATAAATAAGTGTGAATTTAAAACATTGCAACTCCTGAGAACACAGTTCTTCAATATGCTACACTTATATGAAACAGTTTTAGACTTCTTCGTTGGCTTTCTACCTAGTAAGAGCATTTGAACATTAACGCACAACGACTGGTTTGAAGTTCATTAGCCTACTGATTGGTCAGTTTCTATGGTATCTTTACAAGCGCACATCTATACACGCGTTTACATTCTTACGCGCTTACAACGGAAAACCAACCGCTGCGTTCATTTTTCCAGCACGCAGAAGTGCGCGTCTCTTTAACTCCGAACTATACACAGAGAAAAGTAGTTTGCGCGTTTATAATTCGTTTTGAAAATGCACGGATGCTGAGATCTCGTCACATACAAAGGAATTTTCTGTCATGTATCCACAGTTATGCACGCAGATCGTCGAGTAGAACTGTGCGCATGTCAAATGAACACTTCCGCCCCTCCATATCGAGCCGTTTTACAATGCAGGTATAAGAGTTTGGTTTGGTATCTACGTTTATAATATCTTTGATTTGGGACGTTTAGCTCCTTAAGGGAACAGACCTCCTCCAGGATTAATCGTTTGGTTTTCGCCCCTTGGCTCTTCGCCAGAGAGTAGAGGGGACTTTTAGAAAAAAGTGATGACGTCAATGTGGAGCAATAGCCTAACACTGATAAAACACGTGGATGGACGCACCACTGAACTTTGAATCGAGAATTAAAAGAGCTATCCATGCTCGCGGCGCAGCAGAACCCGCCCAACGCATCCGATTAGTTGACCGATGAGCTGTTTGCATTTGTCGATATTGGTCTGCTGTTCCTATAAAAGGTGGTGTCCTTTGTTTTGCATTGTGAAATCCTATGCAAAAGATGTACGCCAGTCCCTGGCCTTCTACTTGTCCGCATTGACTTAAACTGGGCAAAACAGTTTTTGTGTCTGTGTGTTGTGGAAGTGTCTTGTCAAGTTTGGTTCACTGGATTTTGAAAAACTGCGACTTAGTTCGAGGTTTTTCATGGATTAACATCATGGATAAACAAGCGTGGTATTTACATTTAACCATCTTTAAAGGGACAATCCTCTCACCCCAAACTACACTTCTAATATAGGGTAACAGAAACTCTCAATTGCCTCAGCCTTTTGATTGGCTACTAATTCAAACAATGCAGAGTACCAAAACTAATATTATAGAGCACGAACTGTCCTGATAGTGGTTTGATTGAGCTTTCTATGATCACCCGGAAGCAATAAAATGAGATTGTGTCTGGAGGAGGGTGAATTTCAGACAATTATGGGAGGGGCTGAATTAAGAAGGTTAGGAGAATTGGTACTGTTTGAAAATTGGACCTTTAAAGAAGTCAATTTTCACCCAAAACTTCAACTATTGTACGTTGCAGTCTACAGAAATTCTCGATTGGCTCAGCTCTCATATCCATTTGTTTGTTTCCTCGCCCCATAGAGCGTGTTTGAAGCGTACCCCTTGCAACGACCTCTGTAAATAACAGTACGGTTACGAAGTTTCCGAGTCGACCGCCAATGCTGTTTCTAACGAAAATTAAAAGGATGTTAATTAGGTTCATACCTGATACTAAGTCTCATTTTTCGAATGATATAAAAGTAGACGCAAAATACTTAAACTTTACATAGGGATCAGCTAGGACAGATTTCGAACTCATCCTTTTGTCTGGTAAGCAATAGCAATGACCTTTTGCCCTACTGAACGTTGTTTTTACAAACCAACACGGATCGGTCCAAGTTAATGCATCCGTCGCTGAAGTGTTTATAACGTAAACTTTCCAATGGTAACCTTACTTCCAATTTTCAGCACTCACCCATAGGGATGAGGCCAAATTACGTACACACGGTACAAACAGCCACATACATGTGCATTAGTCTTGCACCAGTAAAATGACGCCCGCGGTCTGCAAACAACTTCAACTTTTCGCGCCACAGAGAAAATGGATCGTGTACAACAAACGAGTGTACGTGTGCAGTGGATTACAGAACAAATGGTCTCGCCCACCATCCGAGGTATAAGGGATGAGCGTGTGTATGAATTATACACACATCACATATTAGCTTAGCAGGAAAGTGTTTTCAAACAATTTGATATGTTTGATTGACAGCAAATCAAAAAATGCAGAGCACTGTAGTTCAGATGACGTATCTTATACTGTACTGAGAGTGTTTTGGTTACACATTGGGGTTTTGTATACCGTTGCCAAAAAGCAATAAACTGCGATTGTGTCTGGATGGGGATGAGTTTTAGACAATTGTGGAAAGGGTTGATTAGGCCTAAATATACCATTCAGTAGGTTAGGAGAACTGGGACTTTCTGGGGTGAGATAATTTGACGTTTTAACTAACACGTGGGCTTAATTGTTACTGACTGGGCCCAAATTAATTGGGACCCAGTGATGATGACTGATGAATCAATAGAGAAGTTTCACTATTTGGGATAGATGCGCACTGTTTAGCGTCGAATGTATTCTTTGAAAAGGCTAGGGATTAGGTTAGGTATTAGGGCTATCGTTAGGCATAGGAAATTCCTCTTTAACAGTACTCATCGCCCCCTATTTTGTCCTTCTCCAGTGTCACGAGAGTTGCGTGTGAGTGCACTTGCGGAGATATTTGGTTTGCGATTACTTGCAACTATTCGAAGAAGTGACTAAGTTTTTGTAAGAAAACATTTCCATATACCATGACGGCCTCCACTAATTTGAACTCGCTTTTAAATTTCTTGACAAGAAAGAAAGTCAGGTAAAAGCCAACACTTCAAGGATTTTGCCAAATTATATTTATTCTAGGTGTTTTTAAGCTTGCCTTCGGCAGTTGTAACACAAAGAGTTCAAAGATCGACACGAGGTGTTATGGACCGTTGATATATGTGCTACCTCGTGTTTCGATTTACTTTGGGATGCGACGCATGCCTATAGGTGTTGAAACCATGCTTATCTTTAAAGCCTAAGTAGGCACATCGAATCATGTTTGAATGTGCAGCCTGCAGCATTTTGTCAAAGGCCAAAGAAAAACACAATGGAAAACATTCCTGTGAATCATAAAGCAAGCATTCTGGCAAGACTACCCTAAGAAAAAATAACACTTGGTTTGATTTTACAACTTTACGGAATATAATCTAATATACAACGAAGTTGAAAGATTAAAGAAGAAGAGCATGCTAATACTACCATTTCGGGTCACATTTTTATCATTAATTTCCTTTATACCTAAGAAAAAGTTAGAGAACAGTTTCTAAGTCAATTCTGGTGCAAGTCAGGTACGATAGCCATATTGTAGCTAGGTACGAAGTCGTGTGCCAACTTGAAGGGAGAGAAAACGAAGAATAGGAAGACGGAAAAAATGACCGACAAAATAATAATAAAAACAGGGGAACAAAATCGGAAATGGGGAGAAAGGGAAAATTGCAAATTGACAATTGACAATACGAAATTTATTGAAAAGACATAGCTCTAATAAATGTGTGCATTTACGTCATTCCGACGTAACTTAAGAAGGGAATAATGAAACAGGACACCACAGTACAGGTGCAGTAGATCATCATCATCTTCATCGTTGTCGTGATCGTCATCGTCATCGTCATCTTCATCGTCATGGTCATCGTCTTCGTCATCGTCATCGTCATCATCATCATCATCATCACCATCATCATCATGATTTAACTGTCCTTTCAGGTACAGGTCCCGGCATTTATGCAACCTATTTCCTCTCTGTGAATTACATCGTCACATTTTGGTTTCGCGGTAACGTGTCTTATTCATGTCTCGAGACATGTAAACATATCATGCCTGACGTTATTTCCCGAAGTTGGGTTAGTATTCAGAAAGCGGAGCTGGGTTAGAGTTAGAATGTTTCGAGACATATTATTTTACATGGTACACTATAGGGGTGTCGTGGTAGGAACTTGGAGCTCTGTTACTTAGGAAGGTATAAGGAGGCCTCGACCAACCATGCTTGTTATTATGAGACAGGAAGTACGGTAACGAAAATGCTTTCATTTGATAAGTGAATATTTCAGTACCGGTACGTTTGGGGGTGAACGGATTTCCAGTCCGACAATGAACAGATGAATAGGAAATTGAACTAAAACACCGTTAATCTAATTTCATAATCGCAATCATTTGACGTGTTATCTATATACATAACCAGATAAAGGCCATGTGCTTCTTAGTTAAAATTATAACGGCAACATACGAGAGGCTTTTTCCTCGGTTGCTTTTGAAGGCGAAAAGGTTGTAGAAAATGGCCTGACATGTTATCGCTGATGACGTTCCCAAATATCTCAGCCCCAGTTAGTCTTGTCAAAATACACTGGAGCAGACTTAATATCGTTGTTGTATGTTTATTAAAAGGGTTTCTCGCAGACTCCTTTCTGGCCCTTTTATTAAAGATTCAGACTATTGGCAGCTGTTTGCCGTCTAAATTTAATAAGATCCAACAATTAGAAATTAACGAACATCAAAGTTCATTTCAGCAAATTAACAACTTGCTCTAGGGTTGAAAGCCTGTCACATTTTGTATAAACTACAAGATATGCAGCGGCCTCACTCAGATTAAACTGTGAGCAATGAAAAGTTCAATGTATTTAGTTTAAATTACGTTCAGTTAAACCACAAGACTGCCATGTTCCTCATTTTAGGGAAGAAAAAAAAAGATGACTATTCTTCATACCTTCTTTGAAACCCGCATAGAAGTCTTAATTCTTCAGCGTTTTTACTTTTATTAACAATATAGAGGTGATGAATTTATTCTGAAATGACCCTCATTCCGAGTCTTTATATACCGGTAACAAACCTCTTTTCCCCTTCCCCCCTCCTCACACTCCTAACCACAGTTATCAGCAGAGGCGTTTTCATGCGGGGGCATGTCCTTCTCGGTCACTGATGCCAATCCTTTTGGGGCGATGCCCACTGCTTACCAAAAAAGTTCTAAACTGGCTAACGGTAGCTCTAATTCCTAATCTAATCCCCAATCCATATAACAAAGAATACAATCGGTACAATACAATGGCAACAGCCTATTAAGAAAAAACACTTCGGTAAAAAGTGCACATCAGCCGTTTCCTTATGCCCCTTAAAAATCAATAGTCGTTTATATCAATAATCTTTGAAGCACCTTAAATTGCCTAAAATAATTAAAAACTAAAAATGAAAATAATAACAAATAAAAAATTAATCAACAGATGCAGGAAGATCGAGTATTGTCCCCTGCACTGGTGCCATGATGAAACTTTCCTTCTTATTTTTGTAATGTCATCATTCTCTGCCTGATTAGATTTTATTGGAGTTGCTCCAGGGAGGAAATTAAGATCACTTCACGCACACCTTAAGTACAGTCAGGTTTCACACCTGATTAATATTTCATCGACAGTAACGTATATTAAAACACACAAAAAGTTACGTAACACTTGTGGTTAGCTAACAGGCCAGTCACACAAGTGTTAATTGTTTTTCACGCACGTATTGACAAAATGAAAACACAGCCCATTAGTGGGCACAGATCAGATCATGCAACTTAAAACTCAGATACCACTTACACCCCACACCGCCTTTGATCTACTGGGGGTGTCTATGTTGCCTTCTTAAGAATTAACGTCTTAGAATGACATTCCTTTCAGTTCCTATTCCCTACAAAAGTTTAACACCAATTTCTTTTTAAAGGGAGTGCATATGTCACCAGATTGCATATAATGACACCCAGTTTCTCAAACATTCCAAAAGGGGAGGAGGAAATCCCTTCTCTAATAGCTGGATTGCATAGTTCGTAAAGACCATCTAGTTTTAAAAATATTCAGTTAAAGAGGTGGATCTTCCTTCCCCTTTAACCTCTCGCTCGTGACTCCCTTTAAAGAAACCCAAGCTACGCCACTGCCATCTGCCTATCAGGCTGGCGCAGGTAGAACCACACTGTAACCCCCACGCACGCATCCGATATCTGTCTAAGGCGAACCCCTGGATCACACCTGCAAGAACTAGGGTTTTGCCTTCGAATTCGCGCTACACAGAAAATATTTCAGCCCCAACATTTTCTTTCGTCCTGCAATCCTCCTCTCGCAATTTTCCCCACCTGTTTTGCGGGAAATCCAAGTATATTGATGACAAACCTTGCAAATATAAGCATTTCCCTCCAAACGGGGGGTCACTTCTTGATCTGTGACTATATGCATAAGGTATACGGAGTGAGGACTAAGAAGAGGACATGTAAAAATTTAGCTGCCATTTCAAAATTATATTGGGTTCACTGCTTAATTCTCTTGGGAAATAATATATCAGATAGTACACGACATGTATAAACAATATTTAACGACCAGGAAGGTCATTGATTCCTAATGTAAAAGAATTCAGAGAGAAGCGCAAATGAAACCATATGCTGGTTTCGCTAAAACGAACGATTCAAACCAGTCTGTTTCTCGATTCATCAACAATACAGCAACAAGATTGGGATAACGAAGTTTCTCATAAGTCCAATTCCTCCTCAGACTGTAATTTTAGACCACACTCAATCAACTATATTCGATTCATCAATTTTATTCAAATATTGAACTATAAATATTCAACAGAGAAGATAATCCGTTTGGAAATGTTAATCTTGTTTCGAATATCGCGAGCAGTGTACGAGACTGCAAGCTGACACCAACCTTTGCAAAAGAAAGTTAGTGACTCGATCAATCATTTCTGAGTCTTCGATACGTTCATGGTTATATCTTTAATATTTGAAAATAAAAATTTTCGCTGGAGGGTAAGGTACAATATTTTACAGGCAAGTACTGTTTCTGTTGCCCGAAGGTCACTAAAACCAGCTTTTGGAGACTTTCTGCTCGTTAGTTGCTGCATAGAATATCTGCATCGATGAAGTATAATGTATCGACTTCTATGGGGTGTTGCGCTAGATTAACCTTTATTCATACAGGACCGTTTGAAAGTGACGACGATTTTACCTTCCGTCCTAGGCCTTCTTAAAACAAGCATTTGACTTAAAAAATGATCTCAAGAAAACTGAATCATATTGATAAAATTAAAACCTTATCTTTCGCTGCTAACATTTTGAGTGAAGCAAAACAAATTTGAATCAATTTGTGTCAATTGGACCATAATTGCTTTGAAATGAAACAGATTCCATTTAAACGAACAAAAAGTAGGCTATAGGCAATGCATTTCCCCAAAATTTAAAAAGGGGTCACAACTTCTTTACAAGTCAATTTTGTCGATAGGGAATAATGGGCAAGCTATAACTTATTCATCATCCATATATTCCAAATACGGTCACATTACGATACGACTGGCTGTGTGGAATACCGTCTGTTTTGGTTACATCTTTTGTCAATGCATTTTACTGTGGGAAGAAACGTGGCACACTAAAATAATATCCCACAATCCTCTGTATTAGCTATTTAGGAGAGGATACATAGCTAATCAAGAATTGTGAAGGTAACTGTATCCTGTACCTGCGAACAAGCAAAATTCTTTTAGATATTTTCGTGTTTTTTGTTTGCCATCAATATGCCCTACCCTCTCTTCCGCACTTCTCATATCCTGTTGCTGTCACTGCTAACACCGTAGGAATCAAAAACTTTCACGTTTGTAAACAAATATCCAAATATCTTTCCCTGATATTTCCGTACACGTTGTAAAGTATCGCACTTGAAGCACACTAACAGCTACATATCAGCCAAACCAAGGCAATTCAAACTGCATGTATTAACCTCTCGCCCCGTCAGTCATTCCCTTCTGTGTTCAGACCTTATTATTTGGATAAAGCGAAATAGTATCTCCAATTTATCTCTCAATAAGGTTGGCAGGATCAAAGGAAATAGTAGCTTTGACCGAGGTGTTATCAACTTCACATTACGTGAAATACAGTGTAAAACGTGTTCTGTCCCAAGCACTTAAGTAAATATCTAAATGTTTGCTAGTCATCCTATAGTGTCATAAACTGTTAACCTCATTTCCTTAATGACAGTGTTGTCATGATGGTCTCATATTATCTTACAATTCTTTACATTTTTAATATTTTCTTTTCATATTTTCTTTCCGTTCAACATAAGTCAAGATTTAGCGATCTGTAGTTCATAACGACGAAGTCGTACTTGTGAATTAGTTCGAAGCCCTGATTTGGTAAAAAGTATCAGTTTTAAATCTGAAGTTAAGAAACAAAAGGTTAATATCACTTAGACCTAATGTATAAATGCTAAATCATGACTTAGCTTGTATGAAACATCATTTGTATTGATCTGAAAGTGGCTCTCCTCAACTGTGTTAAAATCACTTTGATTATGTTTAGGTTAAGCTGTTTTGATGAGGTATTAAGGCTCAGTTTCAAACCAGTTGTTTTAACTCGCAAAGGCCGACCAGGACCTTCCTTACAGTCCGTGGCTTACTAGGGGCGTTTTCCTTACTCTATTGATCATACTGAGTACCAAGCACAGCCAGTGGCGGAGCTGCCATATGGTCAGGGGGGCGGTCGCCCCCCCCCCCTGACGGACCAAAATCGTCTGTCGGCGCCCTTTTGGGGTTTTCAACATACTTTACTCTTGAACCATTTTTGGCAAAAGACAAAATTTAATAGCATTGTTTTAAGGCCCAGATAACAGAATGCTCAAACAGCCACCGATAAATGTACTAACTGCACTTCATTCTGATGAAAAGGGTAATCTTCTGAAACATCGGGTTAGGTTTTGCCGCAAACGTATCTTCATGCTTTATACGCACTAATGAATGTTGTCGCTGTGCTAAGTTCATTGCTTCCACACCAAGCGTGATTATAAGCTTACAAAATAGACTGACATTAAAACCCTTTAACGTTGTTTGGGTCCTTTTGGACCCATGCTGAGAGCTCGGCTGTCACCCATCTTTACTGTTTCACGCGGAGCTCGAAACTGCGAGTAGCTACCCGAAAATTCGGCCACAACAACGAGAGAGACAATAGTTTAAGGTCACAGGGTCAAAGGCATACGGAAACCGATGCGGGGCGGGCTACGTCCGCTTTTCCGCCCAGTCCCGAGGCGCGCGAATATGCCCCGATCGGAGCATAACGGTAAAGGGTTAAATCAACCCTCCCGGCCGGTAAAAGATATTGCAAAGGGCGCAGCAATAATTGTAGCGCAAATAGCCCTCTTGTTGTCGGGGATAAATGTCAACATAGACAATAAAAAGACGTTTTTCAAGATCATTTGAAGAGAACATTCAGGTTGAAATAAGAGAGAACTGTTATAATAGTGGTAATGATTTAAGAGTTGTAATAAGTAATTTTCATTTGCTTTCCTTCAAGTGACCATTATCATAATAAATGGCTTTTTCTGACACTGCACAATAACTCTATGAAAATGCTTATTTCTGTACTTCCGAGGTCTAAAATGCAAGAACATTGCATCAAAAACGCTTAAATTTAGGAGACTTTTATCTATTTTGAATTTGGTATCTAGAAAGCCAAGCAGACCTCTTGTCTTGGTTATTTCTTTTGATGTACTTAATAAATGGCTATTTCAGAGTGGTCGCATGATGTAATTTACCTCATTTAATTTTTCTTCGTATACTTATCTTGATTTCCAGGTGCCAAAAATGTACACCTAACGGTGATTAATTTCCATAACTTTTTCCCTCAGTGGGATTGCTTGCTATTTTGCTCTAGCAGGTTTAATCTTTACCTTCAAAGAGTGGCCCATAATTAAATTAAAATCTTAAATCGAGACCTGACAATAACACACAAAATATAATGACTGCCTTCATACTAGAACGTGGAAGAGAAGGATAGAAACATGCGCGTCCGCAGGTAGGGCAAGGGGGGGGGGGGGACTTTCCCTCCCCTGGAAAATAAATAAAAAAAAAAACCTGAAAACACGAAGAAAACATAAAGAAAAAGACGAAGAAAAATTAACATCAATATTTCTTAACAGTTCACTCAGTGTTTTCCCATATGCGGTAAATAGGCTTTAAAAATGTCATTTCCATCGATCTGAGCGGCATTTTGGGCCAAAATTTTCTTGCGCGGAGCTTTCCCCCTACAAGAATTTAGTCCCCCTCCCCCCGAATTTTCTTCAGCGGAAGCCCATGGATAGAAATTTTAACATGTTTTAATAGAAAAACTTGCTGAGGAGAAACGTCAAAGTAGTCTTCTACCAGGTGAAAATCAAAATAATGGAAAATCTGAAAAGCCGTGGCTTCGATCGTGCGGAGGATCAGGGTATTTACTCCTTCGAAGCGCCCCTGCAGACCATTTTCGCCCCTCTGACCGAAACCCCTAGCTCCGCCACTGAGCACAGCGGACTTATGCGGTTCCATATTTCAAGTCTTCGATATGAACCGGCTCGGAGTTGAACCCCAGACCTTCCGGCTGCAAGTCGGGTGCTCTAAACACTTGCCAATGATCATATAGTTAGTAAATCTCCCTATATGTATAACAAAAGTCATGTTACTGTGATATTCACCTTAAATTTAATGCCAGATTGATAGTTAAATAATCTTTGCATGTCTAGCTTCTGTGTGCGAAAGTGCCCTATACAAAGGTCATTTGCAATGGAAAATGTCCCCACACCCCCCCCCCCCTATTTTTCATTGCGGAATATGTTCTTGTCATGGGCGTAGCCAAGATTTTCTTGTGGGGGGGGGCAAAGTCGACTCATCGTCCCCAATCTTGACCGACGTGACTGTCTAAGCGGAGCGCCACCATCGGTTGGCGCGAAGCGTACAAGAAAATTTTTGGTTTTACAAAACCCTCAGAAGGCAGGAAACGGCACTTCCCGAGTGTTTTATGCTGCATGTTACCAGCCTGGAAATATGGATCTCATTTCTGAAATTTCTCATTTAATGCAAAAAAAAAAAAAAATAACAGTCCACGAAACATGTTAATACATGTTTCATGTTTCTAAGCGGGGCTCTACCATCGATTGGCACGGAGCGTACCAGGAAATTTTTGGCTTTACAAAACCCTCAGATGGCCGGAAATGGCACTTCCCGAGTGTTTTATGCTGCATGTTACCAGCCTGGAAATATGGATCTCATTTCTGAAATTTCTCATTTAATGCAAAAAAAAAAAAAAATAACAGTCCACGAAACATGTTAATACATGTTTCATGTTTCTAAGCGGGGCTCTACCATCGATTGGCACGGAGCGTACCAGGAAATTTTTGGCTTTACAAAACCCTCAGATGGCCGGAAATGGCACTTCCCGAGTGTTCTAAGCAAGAATATGTTCAGCAAGACTTCGAAATTCTCCCCGCTTCTTAATTAGAGCACTTGACAAATATTAAGGGTCTGAACATACCTTTACCCCCCCCCCTTTTTTATTTTTCATCGCCGCCACTGGGGTTCGGCATTTTCTTGAGGGAGCTAAGAGCACAAGTGAGGAGCCGAGCGAAGGAACGGGGAGCTGGCATGGTTCTCCCCCTCCTTCCCCAAGGAGATTTTGCAATTTTACATCAAAATTGAGCGATCTGGTGAACACCTAAGCTGGAATTTTTTGACATTTTCAATCTTGTATCAATGCTTTCCTTATTCCCTCGAGAGTAAGCGTGTGGCTGTAAGAGGGTTACTGTACGAGTCAATGGGGCCCCAGGGAATTGTGTTAAGGTCTGGGCGGGAGTAAGTGCGCACTGTAAAAAGAATTTGTACTTATTTAAAGCTTATATAGGTCAATAGTCCCGGCATTTGGGCCCTATCGGGCACAACTTATATTGTACTTCCTTCTTCAAGTCGGTACCGCACGACTGACACAAGAGATTATTAACTAAGTTTAGCGAAATGAGATGAAATTTCCGACATGTACATTAATCCATTTATTCTACTCATTAATTTACTTGAAAAGATGGGAAGGGTTTAAACTTTATTAGCTCTAGGTAACGGAACTGAGGAAGAGTGTGCAAAGCGTACCGAACATTTTGGGTTTTAACGCAGAAATAACTCTTTTGAAAGCCAAAATATCGAAACCGACTATGGGAAGGCGACAGATTATTCCCGACAGAGGGGCGGGCCATGCCAGCGACCAGAACAGCCGACAGCCCCTAGGTCGAGGGGGTGGCGAGAAGGGGATAGGAAGGAGCCTAACTATCCCACGTCATTGCAGCCTGGAGCACATTTTGCACCATATCACTTAATATTTTAAAAGCCGAGTTGCGCACTGATGGTGTTCTCTTGGGTCTGAATCGTGAAATTGCAAAGCGCGCGCGAAAATTTTTGGTAGGCTTACAAAAATAACATAGCCTATGTAATCATTAAGAACAAAAAGAAAAAAATAGAAACTGTAGGGGTTGTAGACCGTATCGAGGAAAACATACATTGTGTCGAAACCACCTGGAATACCCGATAAAATAGCCAAACTATGCTCCGTGAGTCGCTCACCAACTGACCTATCGCAGACATACACATGCAACAAAACAGCAACTATGCTTTGTGATATGGGATGAAATTTACGACATCTACAAAACCTGTGTACTCTGCCTACCCGTTACTTGGTAAATTGGCAGGACTTACAATCCCTAGATATGTGGAATGGAAGTATTAAAAAAACTGGAGTGAATCTACGCGTAGCGCGCCGAAAATTTGGGGTTCTTATAAGGGAAATTGTCCCTTGAGAGAAAAAACAGGTAAACCATCGAGGAGACTATTTGCCGTCGGAGACTGCATACTTTATCTTAACGACTTAGACCCCCCCCCCCCCCTCTCGAAAAACTGTAAAAAAAAATGCCCCCGATTCCCTCCCTCCTCTTGCCGTTTATCTTTTTTTTATTTATTTTTTTTTTGGCTCTCCTGCATTTTTTCAACATCACCCATCGCGTCCCCAAAATTTCTGTGGGGGACACTCGGCCCCCCTTGCCCCCCCCCCCCCCCGCTGGCTACGCTACTGGTTCTTGTGTCCTTGAAAAAAAGGACCGGTAGTGACAGGTTGATTTCCATACTTCATTGCTTGCTTTAAGACCTGTATACACGAGCAACATTTGTAGAACATTCTCAAAACACTTCACCTGCAACAAACCCAAAACATGCTTGTTTTCGGTTTGTTGCACAGTGTAGACAGAGTAAAAACAATTTGAAAACATTTTGGGAATGTTTTGAAAAAAATTGACTGGAAATTTCTTTTGCAAAATTTCCAAAACATTTTCAAAACATGTTGTATACCCTGTCTACACTGTGCAACAAACCGAAAACAAGCATGTTTTGGATTTGTTGCAGGTGGATATTTTGGAAATGTTTTTGGGAATGTTTTGCAAATGTTGCCCGTGTAAACAGGCCTTTATGTGCAGAGCCACACGCAAAAACTAAGGTCCATTCTTTTCAGTCTTTAGGGAACTTCCGTGAACCTCCCGGGTCACTGAAGAAGATGTTCTGCCAGCCATTCAAGGTTTTTGTTTTTTTACAAGAGACTAGATCAAGTACCCGGTCCTTTTGTCCTCATGAAGTTTTTGACAATGAACCAGTCTGTCACAGACAATATCTCACCAAAACGTCTCCAATTACAAAGCTTTCGCAGTGTAAGCGCATCGTCAGCACTTAAATCTGGTTTGTGGCATCTTGGGAACAAATATCACGCCTGTTAAGTACATAAAAAGTTATAAACACACTAGCTCTTTAAAATTGGCACACGTAACATCTGTTGACCTTTTGACCCGTTTTGTGTCTCTTCCCACGGATTTGTAGTTTGAGCACACCTCTGCCACAGGTCACACAACAGTAAACCAACCTTCGAGGGTGAACTGATGTCAAATCTGAATTTACCGTGGTCAATTGAACAACAGGCGGCATATATCAATAACCAAAAGACCAAATTGCTTCACATTTTGGGAAAAAAATTTAGCCAAACTCCGAGGTGGCATAGTGCGTGATTGTGTTCACAGGAATAAAATAACTAGATCATAAATTGGCACAGATACGGCAAAAATTTAATTTTTCCAGAATTCGTCACAATATAAAACTACAGCGAAGCGTTGGTGCCAGGTGCTCGTAAAGAGCCGCAACCATTTTCTTGCAAGTTTATGGAATAGGTACTGTCTTGTGTCCTGCTCAACGACGGAAATTTTCATTTCTTTCGAGATAGCAATATAGCCGCATGTAAACTGGTAGACATGCTGCAGTGCTAGCAAACATTGTACGCGGTACTTGGTGTTTTGCATCGGTTTTGAGACTGGAAGGAGCATCACCAGAATTCTTAACCCACTTACGTTGGAAGTGTTGAAAATTGGTTGTTTGTGTGTGTTTGTATTGGAAGTCCCCTCATCCGTCTGCTTTACTTCAAGTTCACATCAATCATGTAACCCCATTTTGTAAACTTCCGAGATAATCTACGCCTAAGGATGGAAAGGGAAATTATACTTAGTATCGCGAACGAAGCGTCATAAATCAACAGGCTGAAAAGAGACTGTTTATAAGTATGTATAATATGCCATTTATCATCAGGATTTGTTCAGGCAATTTTAATTTCTACTGAACTGATTTTCATGTAGCAAACAAAGTTTCCTGCTTAGTTTTCTTCTGAGATCTCAGTTCGATTCAACGTGTTTTGTCATTTTGGGAGGAATACACGTTAACTTTCTTTTCGTATCACTGTTCTCTCTCGGAGGTTGGCGCAGCCAGACGGCAAGCGTTGCTGGTCCACATTGAACAGAGACTACCATGGAGATGTACTCGAAGTCTAATCAAAATTGCGAAGAGGTTATTATAGAGGATGGTTCCTTGGAGACCAGGGATGGGTCTCTTGGGGCCAAGATGAAGTGGTTTTGGTTTAGGAGAACAGGTTTAGAAAAGGTTCTGCTTTCTCTGGTATTTCTGCTTCTGGTATCGCTTATTGCTGTCATCGCAGTTCTGGTAATAAATACAAGGGATAGGCCTCCTCCGCCTACTACTACTACTACTACTAGTTATCCTGATACAGAAGGTATGTATGACACTTGACAGATCTTTAATTTTGTTTTCTACCTTTCGTTTAAATTTTCCTTCCTATTTCTTTCACGTGGTATTAGAATCCTCTGGGTAAGGGTATCAAGTGGAAACTCAAGCGACAATCAGCATGTTCCCTTGCTAGACAGTAACAAATGTCTTCATATTATAATCCCGTCACCACGCATGTAGTGACACTCTCAGCATATATATTTTTTTTTTTTTTAGGGGAAAGTATAGGGGATCGTGAGGGGACACTGTGAATGGGGTTGACCAAATGCTATCAAGGCGAGAGTGTTGAAGGGTGTTTACAAACAATATAAAGGAATTACCTCGTTTAGCCTACAAATCATTGGAGTACAAATATTATGAGCAGATACGAGACACTATCCCTTTCCCATATGTGTATCTCTACATACTATCCTGCCTTACAACCCTTCAAAAGATATCTGAAGGAGGGGGTCTATTTCTAATGGAAGAGAGCACATAGTGACCATTCATAGACAGATATCCTCATATTGCCCCAAGTGAATTTTTACTATATTGCATGGATCTTTGTACTTCTGGTAGGTGCTGTGCTTTTTAGGCATATTATATTATTGATTTCATAGGGTCTCGAATAAAAGGAAATAGTTTTTAAGGTACATCCTTCACACCTCACACCTATATCTGCCTTTTAGCTTGTTCATAACTTAAGATATTCACGTTTAAAGGTTATCTTTGCCAAAAACAGACTCCCAGCCACTTGAAGGTTACACACCTATATCTGCCTTTTAGCTTGTTCATAACTTAAGATATTCACGTTTAAAGGTTATCTTTGCCAAAAACAGACTCCCAGCCACTTGAAGGTTACACACCTATATCTGCCTTTTAGCTTGTTCATAACTTAAGATATTCACGTTTAAAGGTTATCTTTGCCAAAAACAGACTCCCAGCCACTTGAAGGTTACACACCTATATCTGCCTTTTAGCTTGTTCATAACTTAAGATATTCACGTTTAAAGGTTATCTTTGCCGAAAACAGACTCCCAGCCACTTGAAGGTTACAAAATGTTATGTAATACTGGCAGAGTGTTTTCAGAATCTTTTTTTTTTTTTTTTTTGTGCTTATTGAAGTAATATCACTAATAATCTGACCTCGAAATTCCACACCAGTGAAACACTGAATAACTTTCGTTGTAGGTTTAGCTTAAAATTTTGTGAGCACAAAGGTTGCAGCTTTAAATGTGTCAGGAAATTTCATTTGTGTGTGTGAACCTTATAAAAATACAAAAATGCTCCATTAATATGCCGGTATATCACAGATTTCCCACAATACAATATGTTACTGTGGTTTGAATATTTTCGTTAAAGGCATAACTTCGAAACGGAACCTGCCATTGCTATTGAGATGGAATCTTTATCAATAGAGAAGAAAAAGTGCGTTTGTATTTTTGAAGCTCTTGAAATTTGTCACCGGACTTTCTCTTAAAGTACTGTACGTTTCTGTCTTCTGACCTTGAGACTTTACACCAGTCAAACGATATCATTCAATTCATTACATAACTCTATTTGTTGTTTGCTTTAGTTCAATAACATGAGCATAAAAATTTACAAAGTAGGTTATTTACCTGTCTTACACTCATGACCAAATGACCATGATGTAAAGAAATGTTGCTAACTTCATAACTTTCAAAATTGAGGCATCATACTTTCGAATAGGACTGACTTGCAATAGAGGTGAAAAACTTGAATTTTAATCTTTTTCCTTTTTTTTTTTTTTTTTTTTTGTCGTTCAGATTGTCATTCAAAGCCCAGTCTACACGATCATTAGGTCCAGTGGCGTAGCTACTGGGGGGGGGGGGCAGGGGGGGAGCAAGTTGCCCCCCTGGAAAATTTTTTGGGGAAATTTGATGAAACTTCTTATTATTACAAAAATTTCACAAAAATTTCTCAAAATTTCAGTGCACAGGAAGGTGTTATTCAGGTGATACTTTGGGAATTCAGTAAAAGGATGTGAAAACTGACAAGTCACTACCGTAGACCCCCGAGGTTGTTATGTTCTTCTACAAGCTAGCAGTAGCTGTACGATTTTACTCTGTGTACATAACGATGGATGGGGCTGAAACAATCCATGGCCAACGATAAACTTAAAGTTAATCTAGAAATTAGAATTAACGGGATCCGTTGGCACATTAAAATTTTGTTACTTAGCCTAATCCTTGGAGGCTTACAAGCTAGTTCGGGAAAATAGCTTTCTGCTCACTTTGAGTGTAACAATGAATGGACAATGAGTACCTTGTAGCCTTCTACACTTAACAGACTGCTTTTCTCACAGGATATCCAGTGTGATCGAGCCACTATTAGGCCTCCTTAGTGGCGTGCGAAGGGGGAGACCATTGGGCCATGCCCCCCTCACAGATGCCATTTTTCTTTGTGCTTAAAAATACGTAGTCTAACTTTATCAACACAGATTTTACTTCAAAAGATAGCATATGTGGCACCAGATTGCTTATAAGGACATCCAATTTTCCAAAAATTTTCAAAGGGGAAGGATTGTCCCTGCAAGGTCTTTCAGTGATGCCAATTTTTTTTTTTCATTCCTACAAATAGATCTGGGCAAATTCTGTCAAATTCCAATTTTTACTTAGAAAAGGTAGACTCTGTTTCCCACTGGTGGCATCTATCAAAAGACTACATGCTTAGATTTTCTTTACAAGCATAAATACGCTATTTTGACCATCTGAGGGGTCTGATTTTTCGAAATTTTCTTTACGCTCCGCGCCAACCAATGGTGGCGCTTCACTCTGTCTTTTTGGCAAAATAACATATTTGGGGTAAAATTAGCTCTTAACTCTCTGATCACTTTGCAGTTTGCGAACATATTTTGAAGTGAGCATTTTATTGCAAACGACAAAAGAAGAAAGCGACTGGCTAGATTCTTCATATAAGCCTGGAAAATGCTAGTTCCGGCCATCTAAGGGGTCAAATTTTTCCAAATTTTCTCTACGCTCCCCGCCAACTAATGGTGGCGCTCCGCTTAGATAATCTTTATGACAAAATAACATTTTGTGGCCAAGAAAAACCACAAATACCGATCAATGCTCTTTTATTTTGACTCCTAAAAGTGTGCAAATTTAATGACAAGTTTTTCTTCGTAAGGTAGCATAAATGGCATAAAAAGAAATGCATGTCAAGGCACAAAAGTTTCAGTTTTATCCTCATGAACCACCACGATTCAACTTTTAACACTGTTCCTGTCAAAGTCGAAAATCTTGCACCATTTTGCATGTACGCTCCTTGAAAAAGTCAAAAAATTTCCGGACACCCCTCTCCTTGACCATACTGCATGCCCTTCCCCCTTCAGAGAAATCCTGCGTACGGCACTGCGTTAGTACGTACAAATAAACCAGATATTGTTTACCAAAATAATATACTTTGTTATTTCCGATTGCTCTATGTTATACTTTAAGATTAAAATGCAGGTTATATTACAAAATGACATGGTAATGTTGTTATACTTGAAAG
Organism: Holothuria scabra; assembly: GCA_037179385.1. Classification (NCBI taxonomy): domain Eukaryota; kingdom Metazoa; phylum Echinodermata; class Holothuroidea; order Aspidochirotida; family Holothuriidae; genus Holothuria; species Holothuria scabra. The sequence continues at coordinate 8,787,750 of CM074195.1, read as the reverse complement.
TTTGCATGTTTTATATGAAATACATACACATTGTCCGGGAAAAGTTTTGGGGAAATTTCATACCTTTGCCCCCCCCCCCCCTGGAAAAAATCCTAGCTACGCCACTGATTAGGTTTACTACGTACATCATTTGAAGATTTGCTCACGAATATCTTCAGTCAAATGTTTGAACACTTGTTGAGGAAATGAAACATTCAGCTGAAAGTTTGAACTGCTTCGTACAAGTTGCATGTTGTTCCCTTCTGTTGGAAAGGGGTTACACAGTTATATTTTTGCCCTTTAGGCTTTGAAATCGTCATAAAAATGTGTGATGATGTTTTTGACCAAATGTATGAAAGTGTAGACGGGGCTTTGGGGTCAAATTAAACAGGACGATTCTTTTATATCAAGATCTAGCTTATAGTTTGCGTCTCAAACTTTACATATCGGTATAGATGAATCCGATCAGCGCTTGTATTTAGTGACTGTAGGCGGCCATTGGTGGGGTCCATCACCCTTAAATTATCGCAATTTATCGTCTACATTAATTTCAAACCTCATATTCTGTGAAATTGAAGGAATTAAAATACAATCAAGTGTGCAACCATCCATGATACAGGTAAGCAAGAAAATTGAAAGATTAAAAGGAGAAAGACCACAGTTATGGCCGACTGAAATCAGACCATCACCTGCTGTCCGGATTCGTCTAAACTTTGCACCGTGACGCTTGAAAAACATGTATATGGCCGCTGATACCTCTGTGTAGGAACACTGGCATCACACTGACGTCCTAGATTCTTGTATATTTTCGTATTAGGCCGTCATCTTTGTTCTTGTCGTCATAATAAACAGTAGGGGGGCAGGGAAAACTTAGTTATTATGACTTCAAATTGCACCCCGAGGACTCGGTAATATATGCCTGTTCTAGATTTAGTTGAAACTCTATAACCAACACGTCAGTAATGTCATATCGAGTGTGTAACATGTACTTTTCATGAAGGCAAATTTGTTGCTACCTCGACAGTCGAGACATTCCAAAGACCAGAGCCAAAATGACTGACATGTCGACTAGCTCGTACTTTCAAGTGATAAGCAATATCCCACCCAACAACATAAGGGTGCATGTAATTCCAAGTCTACAAGATCACACGTTTGGTCAAAAACATCATCATACATTTGTTTGACGACTTAGTGGACAAATGTGTGATCGTGATGACTGATTTCCAAACAAATTTTAACAGCTACATCCAACTGCGTATGAAGGTATGCCAAATACACTCAAAATTCAAAAGAGTGAACTTAGCCACTCTTTGTTAGAGTGAAAAGTGTGAATCCACTCCATTAGAGTACTAATGCACTCCAAGAAGAGTGAAATTCACTCCAAAAAGAATGGAATTTCCTCCATACGAGCGAGGTTTCACTCTTGATGGAGTGTCTACAGTGACCACACTTAAAAAAAGAGTGCTACAGTGACCACACTTTAAAAAAGAGTGATCATTACAGGCACTCGTGAGAGAGTGAATTTTCCCTCTTCCTGTAGTGAATTTCACGCTTCTAGGAGTGGATTTTACTCTTCTAAGAATGAATTTACACTCTAATGGAGTGAATTCACACTTCTCACCCTGTTAGAGAGTGATCAAGTCCACTTTTTGGATTTAAGAGTGTATGTATCTGCATGTTTCATCTTCCCAACAAATGTTCAAACATTTGTATGGCGATATCAAATTCATGATTGTGTAGACAGGTCGACGGGGCTGAAATTTTCGCAGAACATATTTTGCCTTTAAACTTTTCTGTTTTTAAGTTGGTACATTCAACATCCTGAATACGTGAGTTCTCGTTATTTTCAAACCAGGAGAGGTATGATCGTTCCAAAGCTTCACATCCGTCCACCTCATAGTCAGATTAGGTCTGTCTTTAATTGGGTACCATATTCTTAACCCTTTTCGAAGAAAAGGAAATGATTATTACATCAAAAAGTATGCAGCTTCCACCTGAACCCGTCCAGTGTAATGATCTACCATTGCTTTGGAAGTTGGAAGTTAAAACTTCTTGAAATAAGGATGAGGATGAGGATGTTTAGATAGAACTTATAAATTGTCTTAAAAGTGTATTTTACTCAAAAAATGGTAGCCGTTACGTGGACTCTTTCTTTTCAGCTTGCACCCTCTATATGAACTGAAAGTGGCGAAGATCTGTGCACACATTGTGATGTCCTTAAGTGTTTCCACAAAATTTATCCGGGTCCATTCTTTTGAAACCTGGTGGGTACCGGTCCTGTATGGTTAGTATCACAGTGCGCAGATACTGTGGTTTGTGTGTGTGCGTGTGTGTGTGTGTGTGGAGGGGGGGGGGGGGAAACATGAATTTCCCCGAATGACATGACGAGTAGGGGTCTTCCGGGAAATCGGAAAGTTTTCGCCAATTCTAAGATTTTCCAGTCGAGGGTTAGCAAGGTTTGAGTATTAGTTCGTTATCCTGGGGATTTGCTGGCTTAGGTGAGGGGGTGTCATCCTCTCCTCTGGGAATTTTTTTTTTTTTTTTGGGGGGGGGGGGGCTGATATGCAAAAAAACTATGTTAATTTTGAAACATTGTGAAACATATCTAAATACGCATGACGGGGTCAGTTGGCGTGACCTTATGTTTCTCGGTCGGACTACCATTTCCACTAACCGATATTCTCGAGGGCACTATTTCAACAGGTAGAGGTCATACCGTCTTAGGCGCGTAGCCAGGATTGCGTCAGGGGGAGTTTGGTGGCATGCGGGGTTGGGACACGACCTTTGGGTAAAGTCTAAGGATAGAGAGAAAAACGGCCTTTTTCCGCGGTAATTTTATGCATTGCAAGGTTGGGTCAATGGGGGTTTACCCCCCCCCCCCCGGGGGCTACGCCACTGTACCGTCCCATGGCCCACGATATTGGATCTTCACTATGGAGGACACCAAACAGATTGAAGTCGAGGAACATGTCTGTGTCCCCTTCTCCGTTACGATCATATACTGTAGGCCTTGGTGTAACTTTAAGGGTCTAGTTTATTATAATTTCAGGAACAAATTGTAGTGTTTCGTCACATATTCGAAGACTAAAAACAGCAAATGCCAGTGTTGCGAAAAACCATTCTAATCTCTAACCAACATCACTAGGTTGTTTTCACACAAAAGAAATATCCCACGTGGGCCGCAGTTTCCAGTGTGTGTTGAAGGCCTACACTCTTCTCATAGATTTTCTGGTTTTACAATCAAAAACCTATACCCAGCGGCTATTTTGAAGCGATATTTATGTGAAAAATACCGCAAGATGACAGAGGTTCAGGTCACGTAGTGTCTACATGTCGACATAACATGTCCGTATTGTACTTCTTAGTTTTTTTTTTCTTTTCCTGTGTAGCCCACCTAAGTGTTGGGGCTGCTGAAAATTTCCGGCAGTGCTAAATTTTTAAACTTAAAACATCTCTAGCCCAAACCCCTCTTGTCCAACCCCACTTCCCTGACAGCCTCATCACCTAATGATTGTGGTTCTGTAGAATGTTTCCATCGAGCGGTTTTTAAGACCTGCATTGCAAGCATCTGCCAGTACAAAACCAAATGTATCTCTTAACTAGACTTCTCGTAGCAAATCCATGCCGGGGAACAACAAGTTTGCGTTAACCCTCTCAAAATGTTTGCATCGTAGCCCACTTCAAAAGGCAAAATATTTCATAAGGTTAGGACACCCCTATCTGGTCATCAGTGGCGTCTATCTGGTTTGTGGATTAGGAGGAAACAGGCTTACTTCTGTATACCACAATATTGAAATTTGCTTGTTCTGCTGTTTTTTTTTTTTTAATTTTGACTGAACGGGGGGGGGGGGGGCAAAACGATACTTTTTTATCCCAATAGTTTCTTTGGTGGAACATTTTCCCCCTGCCCTGCCCTGTCACCCACCCCTTTAGACTCCTCGAGGAGCGATCGATTAATCTTTGCGCATCCGTCCCTCATGGATAGGTCCCTGTCTGAAATCGCGTAGACATGACAAACGGGCGCTTTAAGTCGATCTCCTAATGATGTCTTCAGTGGCGGCAGTGGCGTACCTACAACGGAGTAAGGGGTGATTGCCCCCCCCCCCCCCCCCGTTCTGAAAAAAGAAAAAATCGGAATTTAGCATTTGTGACACCAGTCAACTACAATGTGGTTTTCGCGACTCTTCTTTTGTAAAATTACGAATTCTCTCTAATAAAAGCTCGATATATGCAATGGTTTATTCCAAAAAAGTTAATTAATCTTCCGCGCGCTTCGCGGGCCGAAAATTGCAATTCAAATATTACTTGCTCATTAATTAGTTTGGTAAACTTCTTCCGAACTCTGGAAATGACAGAATGGGAAATTTGCCATATATGACACCAGATCAAGTAACACCTGCAATTATATTGCTATTTGCATCTAGATTTTCTTTCATCAAATTCCAGATTTTCTCCAATCACCAATATAAGCTTTTAACTTTAAAAAGGTCGTAGGAGCACCTCAATTCGTTGGCCTCAGATAGCATTATGTATAAATAACAATCTTTGGTCGACGTGCAATCTCAGATTGGCCAATAGGAATGCAGATTCGTCAGCAATCCCTCAACTTTTTAAATTTCTTTACGGGACACACCGAATCCAGAATTTTCTGCAATACAAGCCACATGTTTTCAAATGCGCCGATGTGTTTGAAAAGTGCGAAAATTTCGGCGCTTTGCACGCCACAACTTACGCATATAACATAGTGGTGTTTACACTTGAAAAAAAAATCGGAAAGCGTTGGTGTTCCCCGCCCCGGAAAAAACTCTAGCTACACCACTAGATTTTATCGTGTCAGTTGGGTACCAAATGAAGACGATACCGCCTTAACTCAGTCATTAAGTCATGTAATGCCACCGTTAAGAGATTAGATCATATTTTTCACATTAGGGACCAGATGAGAATATTTCCGATTACACGGATACTTAGAGGATCGATTCAGCAAAGAGGTTCTGCAAAATTGGTAGATGTACCCAAGACATTGTTATATGTACTGTTGATGCCCGTTGAAAACGAAAGCACTTCGCTAAACTAGTTCAGCGCTTCCGCTGTCGTCGCACAGAGTGGTCCTAAAAATTCCTTTAGGATTGATAGGAGCGATTTTGTTTATCATGATAGTGTTTCCTTTGAAAACAATAATGCCAAAATGTTGGGCAAAACTTTAAAAAAAATTCAGTCTTAACAAAAAGTACTACCTTTCTGCTCTATTATTGTGTTTAAAATGCTCCAACATTGCATACAAAGAAAACATTTTTAAACCTGAAGCCTTACCAGTAGCGTAGCTAGGATTGGGTCATGGGGGATTGGGGTTCGGGCAGGACATGAAGGAAAAGTCTAGGGATTGAGAGAAAAAACGGTATTTTAGGTGTTTCTGCATTGCAAGGTTGAGTCCGGGGGGGGGGGGGTTAACCCCAAAACCACCCCGTGGCAACGCCACTGAGCCTTACCAATTAACTCCAGCAGTATAACTTTAACGTCCTCGTGACATTGAAATAACAAAGTTGGGTATTTGATGTAAGAGGGTGTTGAACAAAACTTGTTGGAACACCCCGCTCCCCTTCCAATGTTGACTACAGTAATGACCATAATAAAAAAAGTTTTGTCCAAGATTGTGGGTTACTAAGCCAGGAACAATTGTGCAACATTACTACCAACTTCTCTAAAAAATTGGCACTAGTGGTCCTAAATAACCATATGCAGGAGTTCTTTGACTTAGCCTACGCACAGCGAAACAAGTAAAAGAATCAACTTTCAGGCGTAGCTGTAACGGGCCGTAGGAAGATTAAAAGAGCAGGGTAATGGCGCGTACTTCCATAATCAGGATAATTACTTCTTCATACAAATGAGGTGAATATTTTTATCCGGGGCTAATTTTAACAATGTTGGTGGTAGCGCGTTTTATATTGAAGTTTAAATTACTTTTGCAAAGTAAATTTCGCCGGCTATATCATTTCTTGGGACATATAACTTTCAGCACACTTGCAAGATAATTTCTAATTGGCTTAATAGGCTTCAGGTGTATTTAAACTTTGAGGAGTTATATCCCAAGAGCCGTATATCATTTAGATAGGCCTAACTCCAGAGGATTGTTCGTTAGGAAAGCTCAATCCCCACTGCCAAATGAAGTCAGGTTTTTTGCATGCATGTCACACTTCCTTTAAACGGGATTTCATTTCATTTATTTCGTCCGTACAAAAATTACAAAGGGGATGGGGACAAAACAATTTTACTAGAAGTAAAATCATGTTCAAAACATTTTCCCTCATTACATGGATACATTGTGACGTGTACGGTTTTGCTCCTGTCACTGCGTTCTCGTAGTGTTTATAATTTAGGGCCAACGTGAGAAGATCTTGGCCAACGTAAAAAGCACTAGCACTAGGGGCAAAACACCAGAGTCACGAGTACATATACATATAGTACCTACTCACTGAAATATCCAGCCGAGGCTACCTAATATATACTTTGAAAGTCTGGGTTTGGGTGGGATTTAAGTTTATGGATATGCGCCAAGGTTGCCATGCAGGCTGTGTAAATGTCCATCATCTAAAACCCAAAAGTTATGGAGTAATGGAAAATGTCATTCCAAATTCTGCTGTATTTTTGGTTCCTTGTGTATACCAAAGGAACTTATGCAGTCACCTTGGTGTGTGTATGTATATTTATATGTATGTGTGTATGTATGTGACGGATTGGAATGTGAGTTATGTGGTGCAATAACTCAATAACCAAGTGATCAATTTTTCTCAAACCTGGTATGTAGATGTTGTTGGGTAAATGTGCCCTATTGTTTTTGGTGGAGGTCAAAGGTCACTGGAGATCACCAGAGAGCAAAAGTGATTTTCTGTTAGTGGCTGTAATTCGCTATCCGTTATTCAAACAGTGGAATAATTTTTTGGACAGGCTAAATCGGTAGTAGGTGAAAATGTTGTTACACTAACCAAAATTATTGGAAAGGTCAAGCAGTCAGAAAGTGATGTTTCATGGATATCTCGCCACTGAAACATTTAATAGGGGTGGTGTAATGGAGATTTTTGTTCGTCTAAGTGAAGTACATGTGATGACCCACCTTGGTCTCACTTGACCTCAATTGACCTTTTGACATTTGCGGCTTTTTTGTGACGCCTGGATTCGTCTTGTTCAGACGAACCAAAAGGGCAGTTACACACCCTCGTAGGATGTTCCCAACTCAAATTATCGACATTTAAGTGGCAGGTTAGTGTGTAGGTCATATCCATTGGAAAGCAAGGTATGCGGGAATGCGGTGCAATAACTCAATAACCAAGTAACATAGGGGGATGGCATAACGGAGAGTTGTGTTCGTCAAATTTAGGGGGAGGGGTTGACCTACTTTGACCTCACTTGACCTCTTCTGACCTTTGAACTTTTTGTGACGCCTGGATTCGTCTTGTTGATACGAACAAAATAGGCACTTACGCTACTCTCCTATGATGTTCCTAATTTGAGTTATTGGTATTTCAATGAAAAGTTAGTGGTGTGTGTATGTGTACGTGTTATATGCATTAGAATGGGAGGCATATGATGCGCAGGTGCAATAACTCAATGACCAAGTAATATAGGGAAGTGACACAATGGACAGTTGTGTTCATGTAAAATGCATGTGTTGACCTACTTTGACCGTTTTGACCTTTTGACCTCTGTGTCTTCTTTGTAAGGTCTGGATTTGAATTGTTAATTGCCAAAAAAGACAATTAAATACCCTTCTGCACTGGCCCGAAATTAAGTAAATGACGTTCTAGTGAAAGGTGATGACTGTAATATGTAGGCCTATTTATCACATGGAAACGGGAGGTATGCAGTGTGATAACTTGAAAAATCAAGTGATAAATTTCTCTTAAATTGCAAGTGTTGGTATGATTTTGAAATTTTTTGTGCCCCTTATTCTGGGGAAGGACAAAAGTCATTGCGGTTGATGGAGCATAACCTTACCATCCTACTCCCTAGATACAAAATCATCTTAAATGTAAGGAACTATAGTGCCCTTCGGTCTTGTCTTGTACTCTTGTATATGATTCCATGATCTTAATTAGTAAACCATGGTTCCCAACTTGCCTCTGACAAGTTCGTACATTCGTACTCACTGTCCCCACCCCCTTCAAGTTGGCGTACGTCCCTGAGAGTAACAGCTCTAGCAAATGTTCGATTCAAACCTCATGCATCAACTTGTTTCTGTTCAGGAAATTGGATTTGCAGCTTCATTCTGCAGCGGATCACCATAACCTATCATGATTTAATAACCACATGAGTTTTATTTATATGTATTTACATTTATTTTATGTACATCGTGAATAGCCTACCAGAAATTAACGAGGTAGAGCGAATATGTTAATCTAATAGTCTACATAGCTTTCAAGGCTATTACTGAGATACTTTACTCACACGCGTCAATGATGGCAATGGGAGTGAACCTATCCGGCAAGATATCAGAGAGAGAGAGAGAGCTCCTTGATAGAAACGAGTCCTATCTATTTGACAATAACCACAGCAAGACTCCGATCGATATCGTGTGATTTGTTGGCTTTATCATTTTTATGTCCAAAGGAAGTGTATGTGTTCTCCTACGAGAGTCGTAACCTTGTTCGGTCATGTTTACCGGCTTCGTGTCATATGTAATGACTGTCTCTTTACAAAGCAAGAAACCTAGTGAATGTTTGAATCCTTGACTGAAATGACCTTCCCTACCTAAAATGGCAAGAGTATTTACTGGTATTTTCATACCAACCACCAGTAGTTCAATACTACTGCCACTCTTGCTAATATTTAATTTTAGTTATTTTTCTCATGCGATGTAACTGAGACATGTATTCGCCCACTATGCTCCAGGGCCCCAACTCTCTCCTAAAAGTAGGGGTAATGAACGACGGTTCAAAAATAGGGAATGTTTCAAAGCGATAAAATCTCCTGGCAAATTTTCGAAAAATTTCATTGCACTTCATGATTGGTTGCCTTTGGGGCGGCGCCTGGGTTTTGTCATAGGGGGACAAAGTATGAGTTGAGTTCTCCTTTTCTTCTTTTTCACGTCTTTTTCTTCTCTTTTCCCGCGCGTTTGATCTAACGGTAAGAGCACCTGCCTCTCATGCCGAAGGCCCGGGTTCTATTCCCAGGTCGAGTCATACCAAAGTCTCTAAAACGGAACCTACTGCCGTTGTGCGAGATGGAAAAACAAGCCAGTGAACCACAACTGGAAAAGGCCGTGGCCGGCTCGACTTGAAACACAAGGTTGGAAACTGGGCCATTAATCTCCATCTAACCTTCCCTTTCACATTTTGCCAGTACCTTAGGACGGTCTCCTCCTGCATCCCCTGGCTGCTTTCCATAGGTCTGTCTAGTTTTTGGTCTATCAGCTTTCAGATGTTACACCGTTCTTTACCCTACAAGTCTGAAATTTGTTGTTCTCTCTTCTACATGTTATTTCAAAGAATAATATGGCACTGAGGTTTATATGTCGCTTTTGCCAATGGCAGTTTACGGTAGCTAAAATGATTATTGGCAACTGTAGGGTGTTCGAGTCCTGGCTGAGTCATACCGAAGTCTTTAAAAAAAAAGAACCTACAATTGTCTTTGTGCTTGGTGCTCAGCTTAGCAATGGAGTAGGGAAAACAAGCCAGTGAGCCACAACTGGTTAAGGGCACCAATTTGGTTGGAAACTGGGCCTTGAAACTCCATCTAACCTAATGTTATTGCTTGTCCTTAGTGCTCCGTAATTTGATTCAATTTGATGTACTTGAATGCATATGACATATGATATCCTCAGTTGAAAAACATATGACGTAGACACTTTCCGAGAATAAATCAGGATAAAATTTTTAAGGGGGTGTAGCATACGTGAAAAAGGTAGCTCTCGAGTTGACGGTGTGGGCATATATAAATTAGTGTCAAGGATAAGAGAGTTGCTATGCTGCAGTTCCTTTAGGTATGATCTTATTCTGGCTTTATTTGCGGAGCTGACTGGTGTGTCAAAGTTAACTATCGAGTTTTATTTAATTGAACCATGATAAGTGGTAGCAAGAATAGGTGTAGGTTCGTTTACCAAAGTTATCCCGAAACGCTGGTTATAGGGAAGGGCTGTAGTCGAGTCCGTACTCGGACTCGTGATATCAGAATTTAAAGAACTCGACCAGAGAGTTTGATTTTCCCCAGTTGAGAAAGTACAAGGACTCGAGTCCTTGAAAGCTGAAAGTAGCACTGGTATTATAGGCTCATGCTGATGTAGGAGTAAAGCGGTCTTGTGCTGTACTGGTTGCGATATGTATAATCTAGTTGGAGCTTGCAAAATGCTGACGTGCAAGAAAATACGGCAAATAAAGCAATCTGGTTGGCTGGCACAATATTAGCCCAAAACAACGTATTTAGAGATCAAATGTCAAGTTATTTTGTAGTCTAAATTCTGGTACAAAAATTCTTCTTCCCAGCAAAATAGAGCACGTGTGACACATATAAGTAGTTAGGATGCTAGGACATTTGCTTTTAAATCTTCAAATCGAAGTTGATATGCAAATATGATCGTTCTAAAAGTGGTAAGTTAGAAAAAGTAAAGTAAAGTAATCAATGTTGGAAGTGAAAGTAACACTTCATTAACAACGCAAAATAAACATATAAAATATCTACGTAGCAAGGACGATGAAGGGCCAGAATCAGAAACCTTTTGAATTCTGCTCAGCTAAAATTTAAGTAGTAAAAAGTATAACATCCGGGAATAATTACAACTGGATATTAGACATGATCGTATTTTAAGATTTAATCCATGTAATGTTAATTTGACTTGTCGTCACTTTATCTTTAAAACAATTTTAACGTGAAAATGTTATCTAACAAAGCGTAAATTGAAATTGACATTATCTCGAGTTCCTACCGAGATTATGTATTGTATGATTATAATAATTTTATTTAATGCTAACTCCAAATTTACATAATCATGCAATATCGACTTAAACGCCTGGTCGATATATGCGCATTCGGTGATATTAATCCAAACATTAAGCGCTGTATGATTGCATTGGAATCAATATGATGCTATCATTGGTTTCATATAATTCTGAAATTTCTTGATCGAAGCTTGCATATAGTCGGTTAACGTCTTTATTTCTTTGTCCATATTACGTGCAACTTGTATAGTACATTCTCAGTGTAATTTAAACTGAATTTATATCCACTTTGAATTTAATGATTTCTATATCCAATCCATGCAATAAGACAATAGTTACATCAAATATACCTGTTGTTTGTAAACAAATCTGTTTTTACTGGCATATTATGAAATCGTCTTTGATATTGATATTTGCTCCATCATGCCGTGACGTCTCTTCTTGAAAAAGCAGCATAGACACCCCAGTACACCAAAGGCGGTGTGGGGTGTAACTGATATCTGAGTTTGTCACATGAGCTGTGCCCTAAAATGAGCTAAGCTTACTGCATTCACACTGCGTGAAAAGCAATTAACACATGCTTGATTGAACTGTTAGCTAACCTCAAATGTTACATAATTTTTTGTGTGTTTTAATATATCTGTTACTGTCAATCCATTAGTCAGACGTGAAATGTGACTATTTGAAGTGTGGGTATAGTGGGCTTCATTTCCTCCCTAAGGCGATAAGAGGTAATCAGGCAGAGAAACAGAATGTAACAAAAAGTAAGAAGGAACGTTTCATCATGATTAAGTATGAAAATTTTAGTCACTGAATATAATCGCCCTGGATATTCGGTGGATTTGTTTTCTTATTACGTAATCGGTTGTACCTCAATTTACTTATGGCAAATTCGTCTTGTACAATGACAATACTCTTTATTTTGAGCACATGCGTTCCATTTAGAGTAAAGTTCACCTAAAGATGGTTATTCGAAACAGTTGAAAACAATGAGATTAAATACAGTAAGAACATGTTGAGGTTTCCAACTGGTTTCAATTTGAATTTCCCTGAGAAGAGATCAGAAATGATCTGACTATGGTGAAATCTCAAGACACGTGTGATAACATCATTTAGGCATAAAAGAAATAAAAACGAACCAATTTAAATCTCAAAATCATTATTTGTTTATACCTTCTTATCTTAAAGCTGCATCTCCTTGTTCTCATTATATACGCAAAATTACACATAGTAACAAAAACGTAGTGTCATCATCAAGAACTAAATGATTCTGGGGATTTTTTCAAATTGTTTGTTCCTTCTGTGTTAGTGCAACACATCTCGACCGTATTTCGAAGTCAACGGCAATAGTTTGTTGTTGACCATATCAGTGATGCTGGAGAAAGGGATAAAAAATACCTCATTAAAGAATTCTGCGCCTTGAAAGTGGACGTCATGACTTGGCCGATAGCGAAACCACTTGCCCGACTTTAAAACAATAGAAGACCGCAGACAACAGTAGGCAGTAGTCACTTGACTATGTAATCTGCAACAATGTTGCTTTTTTGTCAGTTATGTAACAGACAAGGACTTGAAGGACAGGATAAGTTTGCCCAAGTTTCTAGTGAGTGGATTCTCTAATGTGTTTCTTTTTTCTCTTTACAGGGGCCATGGAAATCTGCATGGATGATCATTGCATCTCTGCCGGTTCGTACCATTCTTCAATCATTCTCTTTCATTAGATTTCAATTCCATATCTTTATCTTAAAACTAACATGTACACAAATAGTTATTCAGTTAAGTATGCTCAAGTATGAACTATATTGTCAGGAACAATTATTTTTTCTAAAGTCCTCTCAACCCTCTGGCAAAGGGCCGTTCCGAGAAAGCAAAATTTAACTGGTTCCCGAAGCAGCTATTACATCCACTGAAGGACAATACGTGATCAATCTCACGACATTCAGACCAATTACATTAACAATTATTCACCAAAGATTTGTGATGCCTTTTTGCTCCTATAGTGTTACGACAGTACTCCCTGGTCTATAAGTGCCCCACGACTGGACATTAATAAGATAGGGGGAGGACTTCATCGTCGAACCCCAGCATATGGTCCACTAGTACTGATGTATATGATAAAGTTGCTAGAAGTCCTTCAGAAATTGCTTATTCTAGTGACCACGTAACCCTAACCCCTAAACTAACTGAACCCTAAAATTATCCCTAACTGAACCCCATGGTCTAGACATCGCCGAACCCCAGGTGGAACTCCAAGCAAAACCCTGTTTGAACCATATGGTAACGTTCAATCCCTAGTAGTCTCTACCAAGTCCTTAATACCAGTTCCTGAAGCATTTACGTCTCGTTTTTGAAACGCCCTCTATCGCCCTCAGAAATTCTAAGTTCTCTTATAACTGGAGCAAATCTTTCTGCAAAATACTCAAGTTTAAATTCCCGCCCTGCATTTTGATTTATGGGGAGAAAAATAGGTGTTATAACGTCTTGAGCAAGACTGTATCCCTAGACAGCTAGGTGCATTTCAACTGGACAAAACGTCGTGGACCCCGCTAGGATAAACCCTGTTAGAAGTTAGACGTAAAGCTCTACAGACCAAAATCAAAGCAATCCCTGATCTGTTATTGTTTGAAGTATCCATACCCGTGCCATAGTAGTATGCACTCTTTGCGATTTGGCGCTTCTCCGATCCCCTGTCATCGTTCTTTGTAAATTGAGTGTCAAAAAGTAAAGTACTAACAAGTTATTTATGGATAAGTTGCAATAATTTCTTACTATTAGCTCGCGTCTTCCAGTCGTGGCGCGTGAGTTAAAGTCCCAGCTGCGACATAAAAATTGTCTTCTAGTGTCCTTAGCTTCCTGGGTTATCTGCTATCCCCTCATCATAGACGTTAAACGGTGAGTTTGTCTCACGAAACTGGCATTGCCAGCTTGACAGTAGTACCCCTCTTTGGGGCGTTGCCGAGTTCCCACAAGGGAGGATCAAAGAAAACAAGCTTGTTCAAATCTGAAAGAAAAAAACTAGTCAGGATGGTGCCTCTACTAAATGAATTAACTTATGTTAGTCAGTTGACTAGTCGGTGATCACATAGTTTTCTTTAATTTTTTTCAGTAGATCTATAGACCTACTGTTTGTAAAGAACGGAAATTTAGGTGTTGACACGCAGCACTAGACTTCATGAAAGTTTAATATTGCTTGTATGATGTTGTCCCCCCTTGCGCGTTTGTTTGCACCCTTACAATGATATCCTAGCTGCGCCACTGGTGAATATTATATTGTTTTCCGTAAAGTGAATATTATAGTGTTTTGGGAAATCCGTCGATCTTGTCGGTGCTTCGGGTTGAGTAATTTACTGGTTCCTCTTGCAGAATACTCACCTACAACAACCTTTTGTTTCTCGTTCTTGCCTTTTACTATGCAAACGGTATCAAACAAAGCCATTTAGTCAACTTAACAAAATTATAAGGTAACCTTGATGATTGGAATTTTCAAATTGCCCTTTAATTAACATCTATTTAAATGTTATATGTCATGGCAAGGGACACCGTAGTAACGTTTGGTTGGTGTGTGTTCGCCTTATGTTGCTATGGTAATCGATATGTTATCATTAGTGATCCAAGATCGAACGGCAGTTGACCTGAGATTTTTGTGTTCGTCAGGGGAAGTTATAGAAGATGAGAGGATAATCTTCCGGAAGCTGTTCGCATTTTCAAAGGTTGATCATAGGAGGTCATGAACAGACGAATGGCTACTCAATAGACTATTAGTATGAATTATTACACGAAAAAGCTAGGTTCAAATCTGGTCAAAACACATGTGACCATTTTACGGGTACCAATGTTTACATAAGAATAATTTTAATATTCATAGCACTGAATGATGGCAAAATGCTACATGGAAGATATGATTTTCCTTCCGTGAATGTTTTTTTTAAACGATTGTCTTGCAATAACTCGTGTAGTTGTATTATCGAATTATGAAATGAAAAATCTTGTATAACAGGGCCAACAGGTTGCATGGATTATAATATGAATAATACGTTTAGGAATTAAATCTTTTCTAAGCATTTTATGATTCACTGAATAGATATTTACAAATGCTAAACACTTTTGTTTTATTGATTCCTTGCCGTAGGCAGGCAAGGAATCTATGCGATGGTGATGTCGTGTGTATGTGTGTGTGTGCGTATGTGACGCTTTGGCTTGTAAACGCGATATCTCAAGAATAGTAGCTCCGAGGGATCTCATACTTGGCATGTAGGTTGCCCATATTGGGTAGATGATCCCTATTGTTTTTGGTGGACTTCAAAGGTCATTTGGGGTCACGAGAGGTCAAAAGGTCAAAACCTTGTAAACACGATATCTCGAGAACGGTACATGCGACTATGCTCATATTTGAGTGTGTGGGTTGGTCATATTGAGTAGATGATCCCTACTGATTTTCTTGTAGGTCAAAGGTCATTTGGGGTCACGAGAGGTCAAAAGGTCAAAACCTTGTAAACACGATATCTCGAGAACGGTACATGCGACTATGCTCATATTTAGTGTGTGGGTTTGTCATATTAAGTAGATGATCCCTATCGATTTTCTTGGAGGTCAAAGGTCATTTGGGGTCACGAGAGGTCAATGGGTAAATTCCTTAGAAATTGCTTGTAAACACGGTATCTCAAGACGGGTAAGTGCGACTAATCTCATGTTTGGTGTGTTAATTGGCCATATTGAGTAGATGATCCCTATTATTTTTGGTGGAGATCAAAGGTCATTTGGGGTCACGAGAGGTCAAAAGGTCAAAACTTCGTAAACACGATATCTCAAGAACGGTACATGTGACTGTGCTCATATTTAGTGTGTGGATTGGTCATATTGAGTAGATGATCCCTATTGATTTTCTGAAAGGTCAAAGTTCATTTGGAGTCAGCATGTTCAAAGCCTGACAAGCTTTCCTGCACAGTCTTTCAAGAAAGGTCACTTGTATGGTCCTGTTACTTGTCATGTAGATGGCACATAGTGAATACATGGTCCCAGAAGTTTTTGATGGAGGTCAAATGTCATTTGGGTTCACAGCGGGCAAGGGGGATCTAAATGTAGGAAGACTGGATGCCTTGCATGTGTACTTTGTGGGCACATTATGGAGCCCTGTTAATTGAAAAACACTGCAAAGCAATGTCAATGTGGAAAAAGGCCTTACATTTCAGCGGCAAGGAATTACTAAGCCTTTTGGCTTTCTGGTTCTTTTCCTGTGTCAAAACCCACATTTTTTTAAAAGAAGTGTTCAGTTGGCATATACCTAGAAAGTACCGAAATCCGACAACCATTAAACCCGTATTGTCACTCATTTGTACTGGTAGCTGAGTAAACAGGCGTATATCAAGCACGAATAAGGTAATGTAGCTCAGGCTAGACTCGATATTTTTTTACTTTAGTTTCGAATGTTACAGTAACTTACAGAATGGAGCTAACCATCACCATCTAACCACCTTGAAAGCATGCTAAACGGCATTAAATAAGTTAATGATATGCCTGATTGCCTATACCATCCCCTCCCCCAGACACAGTTGGGTATACCTGAATATCTGAATACCCCCTGGTGATTCGCGTCATGTAGGTTTATTCATTAATATTGGTACTTTGTTCATCTATTCCCCAGCTCATATACCCCAAAGGCACTCTGCTGTTGTTCAAATTTAGGCACCGTGGAAAGCCACCTATTGCAATAAAAGTGATGGAGCTTAAAAGCTATTAAGTTTTAGCATGATATTTCGCGGTATAAAATACAGCAGTATTGTTAAATGTATCATGTTTTGATGGCAAATATCCTTACTTATAAGGGACAATATCTGATGGAAATGTCACCCTGGCACATGAATGTCTTGTAGTAAGTTTAATCCTCCATTCTGTTGCGGTGCAAGTGTAAGGTGGTCAACGGTCGCTTTTGAAGTACATATATCCATTTATGATATCATTAAAACACTTTTCAAACATGGAAAACCAATTTCCCATATTGATTAAAGGAATAATGCAGCTGTTGTTGCGGGAGAAGGCCGTTAAAGTTCACAAAGCTCGGAACCTGAAGTCTTATAAACGCGATCAGTGAACGCAGGAATTATCGACACTTCCGTCTCCAGTGTCTTAAAAGCATCGCGTGAAGTACACCACTATCTTGGTGAGAGTGTCTACTTTCAAACCCATATCCTACAGAATTATAAAATTGATAGTAACAGTAGATCAAAGTTGTAGTTTAAGAAAAAAGTTGTAAGAAAAAGGGCGGTAAGAGCTGTTTTTTGAAAAACTGGATGTTTTGAAAAATACAATCAAGGAACCTGACAGATTTTGGACATGTAAAATGACTCCAATCGTTTCCTATATAGTTATATTCTTGACACCCTGTCAAGGTGCACTATGAAGGTTAAAAGTGGCTCATTAAACTTCGCTTTGAATTAGTCTATCTGCTATCCCTTGCAACTTTCTTACCAAAAGTCTTGACCAAGTTTGGATAACCTGCTTAGGGAAGAAGAGTCTGCCAGTATGTTTGGCGAATCAATGCAAGCACATGACCAAATATTGCTGTCACACGCAGACTTCGTTTTTGTTTGGTTTTAATACACTCTAAGAAAACGAGCTAAATGTCTCTTGTTAGATGAGTTGCAGTTATAAAGTATACTCCAAAAGAGTGGCAATTCCAAGAAGAGTGTAATTCACTTCGAAAAAGGGCGAACTTCGACACTTGACGCAATGCACATATGAAACACTGTTTTAAACCAGTGATTCATGCAGGAAATCTTTTTTGAAGTGGATTTCACTATTCTTGGAGTCAATAAACATTCTGATAGAGTGGACTGGAGTGTAATTGTGCTACGATGCGATATCATAACCTGAAGCTACATGCAGTGGCTTTGCCAAAAGGGGGTAGGGGGATATTGCCCCTCTAGCTTTGAAAAATTCGGAAATTTGCCATTTGTGACAGCAGTCAGTTACAATTTAGTTTTCCCAACTCTTCTTTCATGAAACTGAAATTCTCTCTAATTAACGGTCCATGTTGTAATTATTTGTTTCAAAAGGCAGAATTTTGTCTGTGACTCGCGCGCCGCAAACTGCAATTTCCATTGTGGTAGTGCTCTCTCATAACATCAGTTTGGTAAACTTTTCTGAGCTGCGGAAATGAGAGATTCGGAAATTTGTCATATGTGACACCAGATCATCAAGTGGCACCAGAAACTACACTGAAATTTTCATAAATTTTCTTTCTTAAAATCCCAAATGTCCCTCCATATAAGCTCTTGACCATTTTGAAATATAGTCGAAGAGCCTCAATTTGTTGGTCTAGATAACATTATGTAGCAAAAATGATGTTTGATCACCGTGCAATCTCAGATTATTCAATAGGAAATGCATATTCCTCAGTAATCCCCCAACTTTTAAATTTCATTACAATAAACACAGAATCCAAATTTTTCTGCAATAAGAGCTCCATATTTCCCAATATTTGTTTCAGAAAGGCAAGAATTTCCGCGCGCTTCGCGATCCGCAAATTACGTCCCTGGTGAAGTGGTGTTCACACTTAAAAATATCGGGAAAATTGGGTTCTCACCCTCCCCCTGTAAGAATATCTAGCTACTCCACTGGTTACTTAAACAATCTTTATGAATAAGATCGCTCTATATTTTTAGCTGTCGTAGATTTCGATCATCTTATGGAAAACAAGTACACTCTAAAAACATCCTGGTAAAATTTAACTAGGATCGGGGTCAATAATTTCCATACATTTCCTGGTTAAAATAACGCGGAAATCCTGGTCAAAATTGACATTTTCCTTGATTAATTAAAGACTGGTTAGAAATCCTGATAAGAATTTAAAATTTCCTGGTTAAACTTCTTTCTTTTTTTTACCAGGAAATGTATGGTTAATTATTGACCCCAGCCTGGTTAAGATAACCAGAATTTAACCAGGATGTTTTTAGAGTGTAATTTAGAAATTAAGGGAGACATGTTCCTTTTAGTTGCAGTCTACCTTTCCGTGTACGAACGTTCTTAATCATGTCTTTATAGGGGTCTACCAGAACCACCAGTTGCCGAAATTCTCATTTCTTTATTCGAAGTATAGACTACATTCTACTAGCGCAGGTAAACAAATTGGACTGGATTTTAACTCATATCACTACCCTTTCATTCTTTCAACAGCTGGCGAGATTATATCAAGCATGGATTTATTGGCCGATCCTTGTGTGGATTTTTACCAATACGCCTGTGGAAATTGGTTACGCAACAACCCTTTGCCAGAAAACAAGAAATGGATGACTTTTCATATCAAAACTGCCGAAGATGTCTTTGCTTCTTGTAATAGTGGGTAAAAGTGCATGTGTTATGCGTTAATGTATTTTCATTACAACAGATCGAAGTACAGGCGTACAGGGGTAATTTTCTATGAGGGGCAAGAGCACTTTAGTCACCGTTTATCATGTTTTGTACAATTTTGTTGCCCTAATAGAACCTTTTTCCCGAATTGAGAGAGCGAGTAACGTCCTCTCCCCCTGCAACGCCGCCTCGTATGCCTATGAATCGAAGTAATGTTACGTCTGACAAAAATTAGGACAATCAATTTTAATTGATATATTCCCTGATATAGAGGTCTTGCCTATGGAATAAAAGAAATACAGACCACTGATTGGTCTACAAGGCGTTCGTTCTAAATGGGCGTCGTTTGTACAGGGTTTTTATTTCATTAGGAGGACATTTCCTAAAAACTTTGTTAACAACATATCAACTGAATCAAGTATTTTGACGGGAATTGAATATAATCAATTGCTAAATACAACAAAAAATGCATTCAAAGACAATAAAGACAAGAAAACATCCTTTCTGTCAGCCAGCATAAACAACCGTTCAGCTCATCGATGGGAGACAGTGTGTAATTTCAAAGGGTTATCATTTATTGTGGTTTATGGGCTGTTTAGATCACCGTTTGAATACTCTAAAGACTTGTCCGTCTAATTCATTTCCTGCCTCAAAAAGGCAAGACATCGCATGACTTCAATTTGTAAATTCTAGTGATTCAGTTTTGTCTTTTATTTATTTCTGCATTTTTTTCTGTTGGTTTGATAGCCTAGTTCTTGATTAAATCAAAGAGACACAATGGTATCGGTCAAATCCATAGACCTGTTTCCAATTATTTACCTTATTGCAGTTTTAAGAGAGTATGATTCACCTGTACGCGTGAGTACAAATGCTTTCCCAATAATGGTTTCCAACGTTAGACAAGGGTTTCTGTTTCTTGTCCTACATTCACACAGGACTATACTTCTATTTCCCTGTGAATGTTTACTGTAGGTGAATGGAAATATAAAATGACAAGTACCCAATATGTGAAGTTGGAGGTCAGGAAGGTCAATTTGCCTTTGTAGCAATAAAGCTAATCATGATAGAGCGAAGGTTTACTTTCTACCTCGTTGGAACCATTTTGAGCAGGACCATGTACCCTAAGAATGTCACCCATGTTTCTTGCTACACAATATTCCGTCGTGCATGCAGTGAAGAGTTTACAAGAACGTATTCTAACCATTTTATGCCACGTAATTTGCAAAAATTGAGATAAGTTGTTGATATGATATATAAATGTATCAAATGAGAAAGTTATTATGTACCTGCTAAGAGTGCCCAGTACACAATGCAAAATACAATGTAGAGCAACGAATACCCAGCGTTCTTCCAAGCAACGGTTGCAGTGGGGTGGCAGGTCTGGAGATTGGAACTGAGATGATGGACCATTCGATTTCGTAGGGGTAGTAAGACATTAGAAGTTGTTTCCTAATGGATGAAATATCATGATGTAACAAAATGAACATCCAGTTTGCTCTGTTGCCACTCTTCGCCTCAAAGTCTCCAATATTGAGGAATATCCGGCAAAGATATTCTTGTCCTATTAAAGTGTGATAACCCCACCAATATACCAAATATGTTTCTTTTAACATCAGTATAGCAGTTATTAACTGAGTTCCCCTAGTTTCGTGCGTTCCCTATTGTTGCGCATTACGTACCTAAATCTGTGCTTAAGATATCTTTGCTCATTATTTTACTTTGCAGAAATTTTAAAAGAAGAAATATATGTAAATAATACGAATGACATCCTTTGGAAGATGAAAACTTTCTTCAAGTCTTGTCTCAATAAAGGTAAGAAAGCCGCTCAGTCGGACCAAACACGTTAAACGACCTCACAATTTTATGGTACCAAAGTGCGCGCTGTGCGATAAGACGTCTCATATGGTCTAAATGGTCAAAATGTAAAAAATACTTACTTGATTGTATCTATTTATTACACAATGGCGGATGAACGGTACTAACTTCACCAAAGTGAAGAACCACGTCTAATTTACCACACCTTAAGGTGGCATCAGGGCGTAAAATTTTGTGGAGAGTCATAACAATTTGCACTCAAATACGATGCTTTTACCAAGAAGTACTCTGGCCGGCGGCTCAAATAGTGACCAACTCTTGTCACCCCTTTCGGGTCCTTGCGACCTCAAGATACAAACACAGTGGGTCCAAAAACGTTTTGCCAACGTTTTCAAGCCGTTTTATTACATGAGCTACGTTTTGAAAACGTTTCCTAGACTTCTTCTCTTTAAAACTAGTTTGATATTTGCTTGTACCTGGTGGCAAGAAATTGCAAATTTGGAGCCCTTGGTAGCTTTGATATTGCTTCCAATTAAGAAGTTCCAATATCGACTGAAGTGTTTGATACCACGCGATGTACGGTTGATTTTGAAGACCAAATGGCTCTAATTCAAGGCTGTATACCTAGATGAAATTGAAGGTGCCGAAAAACTGTCGATTACTTACCCCATGTGAAGCAGGCTTCAGCAAAAGGGGACAAGGGAAGGATCCCCCAGTCGCCCGACTCTTTACCCTAAATGAAATACAAAGGTGCAAAAATTATTCGGCAAAGTGTATTTGCGAAGAAAACCCCTCAAATAACCCCTCAAATAGACCTGTCTAGACTGATTTTTAGCATTTGCTTTGACTATATTTTACTGACAAATATTGAAGATCCCGAGAACGACCAAAATTAAACGGTAAAACAAGCAATACAAATGAAAATTTCACCAAATTGTTAAAATCCCCACCTTAAATTGAGTTTCAAAACAATTTGGAAATGCATGCCTTCACTCTGAATCAGAACATGCACAAACATGTGCAAAACAAGATGGAGCATGAAATTATGTACAAATGTGTCAGCTTTTTAACATGTAAATCATGATTCACGCATAGATAATTCGTGAGAGGCAGGTTGATAGCTTTATACCACACTACAGGGGCACATTTCTACATCGAAACGAATGCCTGACAGTCAAATGCCGCAATAAATAGGCGCACCTTTGGCATTTTCCTTTATTTTTCCTCCATTAATTCAAATAGTTCAAAAAATACTTCATCGCAGTAAATAGAATACAGTACATTAAACTGATTTTTAGCATTTGCTTTGACTATATTTTACTGACAAATATTGAAGATCCCGAGAACGACCAAAATTAAACGGTAAAACAAGCAATACAAATGAAAATTTCACCAAATTGTTAAATCCCCACCTTAAATTGAGTTTCAAAACAATTTGGAAATGCATGCCTTCACTCTGAATCAGAACATGCACAAACATGTGCAAAACAAGATGGAGCATGAAATTATGTACAAATGTGTCAGCTTTTTAACATGTAAATCATGATTCACGCATAGATAATTCGTGAGAGGCAGGTTGATAGCTTTATACCACACTACAGGGGCACATTTCTACATCGAAACGAATGCCTGACAGTCAAATGCCGCAATAAATAGGCGCACCTTTGGCATTTTCCTTTATTTTTCCTCCATTAATTCAAATAGTTCAAAAAATACTTCATCGCAGTAAATAGAATACAGTACATTAAATACACATACGGCAACTTTTTCAACTCTTATACAGTTACGGTAATTAAAAGATACAATAATTAAGCAAATAAGTATCTATGACTTTGTTCCACTACACAATAAAAGCTTATTTCACCCTTTAATTCTCATGGGGCAATTTCTTACAAATTCTTGCGCAATAATTGACATCATGATTTAGAAAGGCTTACTTAATTATAAGTTCCTTTTATTAAAGGGTTAGTTATCGAAATTAAAAAGATCATTACGCATAATGACAGCCTGTTGCAGCTCTACACAGGACACCGCATTATTCTTTCTAGTTTTGTTTTGATGAGTATACTTTTCAATTCTCATTGCAAATTTAAATTTGTGAAAAAAATTATCTATTTTTGGCAGCTTGCCCTGTATCTTGCATTAATACGCTGCAGTATCATGTCAGCATTTATTCTATAAAAAGAATTTAACGGACATTCATCTCGGAAAATTTATCCTTTACTTCATGTTGTCAAGAACTGTTGTCAATACCAATCAAATGTCCATCTCAGCATTTGACAAAAGCCCTGAAGGGTGACACTTGATAGCAGTTTATCGCAGATGAAAATGAAAGTTGATCTGACCCTTAAATGCACCATGGGTAATTTGATTCCATTTTTGTCAGCACTTATTTTGCCCAGGACTTACAGTATTTGAACCCCTGACTGCTGGGCTCCTAAGGAACGAGAGTTGTAATCAAAGCTGTTGTTCATTGAAGCAGCTAATTAGTGTAAAGAACTAGTGGTCGGGTACAATATTTGGGAACAGCAGTTTTTCCACTAAAACTGCGGCAGTCATGACGAATATCCTTAAAGGTTGATTTTTCGCCATGTTTGTTGACAACCGACAACATGACCAACGATGATCGTCGACATCTCGGTTAAGTCTCTTGACTAGTGCGTGATTGCACAGTAGTATTTCTCATATTAAACTTCCTGTATTTCATAAATCTTTGCTCTCTCACCAATATGAAACTTACAAATGTCTTAAAATGTTACTTAATATTGATCTTCATTTTTCATGACAGACTTAATAGAGAGAGATGGCGCTGGACCTTTGTTAGACGTCCTCGCTGAATTTGGTGGCATAAATACAGAAGAGCAAGCGTTTGCAGAGGATGAAAATGTATCCGTAGAAGAAATTACCAATATATTCAGAAAGTCATTCCTTGCCAGTGGTTCTTCCATACTTGTCTCTATTCAACTCACGAATGAACATATAAGGGTAATTTATCTAGTAAGGTTCTGAAACGAATCTCGCTCTTAAATTCTTCTACCTTTGTGTACCTTCAGTAAATCGAGTCTGGAATAGTTAACAGTTCGGGGGATAACCGCTCTCGTGGAAAACGGGGGAATATAACTGTCTCGATGGTAAGAATATTTATGAGCACTGAGTGTCTGCCTCTTCACAGTCGGTATGTGTTTAAATGTTACGTCATAGTTAAGACAGAAACTCCAAGGGACCTTTTATAACGCACTTACAAACACAAATGCTGGCACAATCCACTTATTGTACAACTTCACTCCAAAAACACTGCACAAAATTTGCGGCTCTGTGGACTCTATAAACTAAACTAAGGACAACAACCAAAAATAACAAAGCTTTTTTATTCCCTTATCATCAGAAAGTTTAAATTATACCAAAGTTTCTCTTTCCTAACTTCGATAAAAACTGCAAGTTTTTTGAACGTTTATCTCAGTTGAATTTGCGTGGTAGGAACGCCATGCAACATGGGAGATATTTGAAAATGGCTCCATCCATTGAAAAATATTCTCCCGATAGAGTAAAAATTGATTCCCCACCAGAGTACGAGAGTTGTTATCTGCCGAACTGGATAAAAAACTTTGGTGTGAAGCAAACTAAATGTAATGAAATTTGAAAGTACTAATATCAGCAGTTCATTACTATCACGCTTTTATTTAAGTCCCCGTTTGTGGCCGCACGGTGCCTTTTTCTAAAGACTCTCACAATTTTTGAAAAAAAAATGGTAGTAACTTATTCGGTTCCAGAATATTGGATTTCAAGTGTCAGTCTCACATGTGCAATTTGATCAAACCATTAAAACAAGATTCTAACTCTTTACGAAGTCAGTCGTCATTTGCTCATGTCATTTGGAACCTTTACATTGTAACTGTTACAACTGACATATCACTGCGGAGCGTTGCTCCTAGAGTGTTGTAGACATCCCAAACTGATCAAAGTAAAAATAAGTAAGGTATTGGAACTGCCGGCAAAAGTTGTAAATATCGTTGGGCATAGGACCGAGCGATGCCTACCGTTTCCATTCAGCTTTACCGTATACTTGGTAATGTACTTATCAATGCACAGACTGCCCAAGTAGTCAAGTGTTTCAGTAATGTATACAAAATTTGGTCACACTGTCTTGCACGTAATAGATTATGCTGTTACCAGCAAAGATCTTCGAAATATTTACACAAATTTATCTGACTGAAGTGTAGATCATATTTATATTTAAACATAACTCTTGTTGCCTCTAGCACAAGTAAGTAAAATTCTTAGTCATGTAATCCACCGACATTTTAGTGTTCATTCATTTTTTACTCACCTTTACAAAAAAGAGTGTGATGACCTGAGTCAGTTACCACTAATGATGACATGTGAAAACAATGGAAATTTTGCGTGTTCTGAAAAGAAAAAGCTATGATTTTGGATCACTCTGAACCCAGGTTGGACTTGACACTGGTTAGCGCATCTTTTCCTGTCTTCAATTGGACCCCACGGGCCTAAACTTGTAGTAAATCTTCGGTAAACTTTTAATGTGAGACAACTGGTAAACTTGTGTCAATTTCACAGGAAGGCACGGGCTTTTATTCAAATCCCTGCAAAATCAGTGGCAGAAACATGTGAACACCTGTGTATTTGGAACTTATTGAAAAACGTTAATTACAAAGGTTGTGAGCTCTTCGTGTGAACGTTATGGTACAAGAACATTTGTGAACTCAGAATAAACTCTAAAAAATATTTAAACGATTTTGTTTAAAAATTAGGATACTCACGAAAATGAGTATTTCTACTCGAAATAAGTGAGTACTTCAACTCAAATTGTGTAAAATTTTGACAAATTCAGCAATTTGTGTAAACTTTTGCACAAATTCAGTTGAAGTACTCACTTATTTCGAGTAGAAATACTCATCTTCGTGAGTATCCTAATTTTTAAACAAAATCGTTTAAATATTTTTCAGAGTGAAAGTATTCGTTTCTTATTCCATTAACAGATCATGCCCTACTGCTTAAAACCGATGAGCCAGGTGAGAATTATGTTGCTTTATGACTTTTTTTATTTATTTTCAAGAATGAATCTCTGAAGTCAATAGCAATTTCCAATGCAAAGTTTATAGGATTTTTAAAAGAGACCTAAAATTGGAAGAATACCTGACTGCCCTTCCTTTGAAAAATAGGTTACATCTGCCCTACTGCTTAAGACCGATGAGCCAGGTGAGAATTATGTTGCTTTATGACTTTTTTATTTATTTTCAAGAATGAATCTCTGAAGTCAATAGCAATTTGCAATGCAAAGTTTATAGGATTTTTAAAAGAGACCTAAAATAGGAAGAATACCTGACTGCCCTTCCTTTGAAAAATAGGTTACATCTTTCTAGGTTACGCTGCAGCAATAGTAGAATCCCCACTGTGTGTGGCACATACCGAGATATAGATTTTTGTGGTCGAATTTGCGAGTTATGTAATCAAAGTAAATTAGGAGATGAATATCACTACTTGTTTGAATGTCCCTCATTTTCCAGCGAAAGGTCCAAGTTCTTAAAGCCGTATTACTTTAGAAATCATAACACCCTTAAAATGGAACAATTGTTTAATTCGGGTAATAAGAAAATTTTGTTAAATCTAAGCTATTTTAGTTCTGCAATCTTACGTCAATTTTGAAATTTCAAACGTGCGGTTTCTTCCGTAAAATGGGCAGGTTGTTGCAATGCTAGTGTTGTTTTTTTTTTCCTTTCTTCGTCTCTTTTCTTTTTTTTTTCTCTATATTTCTTTTCTTCTGACCTTAATCCTTTGTGTCTGCATACTCTTTAAGATTTATGTCAATGTATGATGTATATTGTATGTATATAAGTCTCTTCACCCTCCTTGGAGGTGTCACAGAGAATGATATAAAAAAACAAAACAAACAAACAAACCAAACTTTCATCCAAGTAATCAATTTTAAGTCAAAGCTTCCTTCCAAATCTAAAGAGCAGCTTCAATGGATAACATAGGCTTGTAGAAAATACCATTTAGCTACACCATTTATGTTTGATGACAAAACCAAAGCTCATATAATGGACATGTGATTGTTTAAAATAAAATTTCCCCAAATACAACGCCACTACATACACTTCACGATTTTGAGTTACTTGCAGTCCGTTTTTAACTTTATTTTTGTAAAACATAT
Organism: Holothuria scabra; assembly: GCA_037179385.1. Classification (NCBI taxonomy): domain Eukaryota; kingdom Metazoa; phylum Echinodermata; class Holothuroidea; order Aspidochirotida; family Holothuriidae; genus Holothuria; species Holothuria scabra. Next base: position 8,760,513 of record CM074195.1, on the reverse strand, counting down.
TTGCCAAACCCGTGTACAAGTCACCCAACAAACTGAATGCATGCTTAAATGGTAAACAAAGAGGAATTAGCCTTTCAAATGTCCATGAATTTTCTAAAGTCTCTCCATTATACTCGGGGTTGTGCTGTCTTAATGTGGTTAATATCAGATGAAATTTTCTTCGTTATTATTTTTTGGACTTTTCCATCAAAAAAATGTTGTATATGAACGGATGGATAAGGTTAAGCAAACGCTGTACCTTTGCATTAGAACAGTATAGAGCATTAGCGGCCTCTATATTACTGTTTTAAGCGAGTTCGGGAATTTGTTGGCGCATGGAATGATGAGGCACACAAACCGATCTCAGCACGTAGTGTACGGCGTTCCGTTGTTTTCGTGTACTACGTGCATACAACACTAGGCACAAATCTGATTAGCCAACCCCAACGAAAATAGGGATCCAGCCTTACTTGACAGCAGATTTAAATGCATATTTTATACCAAAAAGGCAATTGAGACATAGTCCACTTCACAGAAACACATTTATGATTCCTCCTTATGTTATGGTTGGATTAAGAAAGGATGATATCACCAAATTTTCTTGTGAAATCAACTTTTGGAACACGTGTTGTAGGTACGGGATTGTTTTGTTTTTTTCCTGACGATTCAGAGGATGTGCGCAATTTGCATAGCCACCAAAATGAATTACCGAAGTCGCTAACGGCCTGCATTATCTTGCGCTAATGCAAGACCGATCGTTGTAAAGTCCTAAGTTAATGCACTCTTTGTAACATAATCATTTTCAGGCTGAGGTGGAAAACGAAACGAACTTTATCAACGAAACGTTGTCGTACTTGTATCCGAACGGATCACCTGAAGTGATAAGTCGTTTGGCCCTAGACTTCATTGAAGTACACACGACACTTGTAAGTGTCATCTTTATGTTCAGTGCATCATAATATTGTTCATTGTGTCTTTTTCTTATTAGATATTATGCTCTTTAAGTAAGCGTTTTCGTGCAAAGTGCTCAGTTAACATTCACATGTTATGTAAAGACGAGAGAAAGGGTTCTTTTTCAAATCTGTTGATCAGAGAGAGTTAAAAATATATGAGTTTGTACATATAAGCTATTGCAAAGGAGCTTGTAGAGGATATTTTTCCCGCATGATATATTTTCAACATTCTGCTTGCCTTACTTTTAATATTCTCAATATTCTCTATTCGTTGCAAGCTTTCAAACGTGCTAAATCTATCACCGCACATACATTCAAACCTTTGATCAACCGACCTATTGCTGGCCTTGCAGATGTTCCAAATGTTTCTTCACTTTTGTCTTTTTAGGTCAATTGTTCCTCTCATAGCGATATAGGAAACCTAACAACTCTTCAGACTTTAGTGCCAAAGGTAGGTCACTATGCCAATTTGGCAGACAATAATAGGGTTAATCTAGGTACAAGCTATCTTGCCTGTGTTTTCCCATTTAAGGAAGGTAAATGGGTTTTAAAACCAGATGCTAGATCAAGGCCGTGTTTTTCCTCACAACTGGATTGAGCATGGAGGTATTACCCCTATTGAATAAGGAATAATTTGTGAATGTTTATGTGATTATGTCACAAAATATGTTTGCCATCAAAGGGTTTTTCCTACATTTTAATGGCATTTGGTTAACAGAATGCGTTAAAATCCTTTTCTCCCTACTCTAAACAAAGTCTGTCGGTTTTTGAAGCAGGCATCTCGTATTTTAACTACCTTTGCCCCAATTGGGGGAGAATCCATTATTCTGTGTATACTGATTCAATGCTTGGTTAGAAGTTGAATTGTGTTTAAAATTTTGAGAAATGGAACAAGAATTTCAAGATGTTTATCAAATACATCTTTCGTGAAACATCATTTCGCAATTGTTGCCAAATACAGAAAAAATAACGGTTCGTAATTCCTAATTGAATAAACTCTGATTCATCGTTAACTTGAACATTTTTACATTTCTCAAGCACATCTAAGAAAAGCAATTAATGGTCGCACATTGGTACTATTTGTTCTTGATAACAACCGACAGACCGAAGAAGAACATCCTTAGGTCCATAGAACATTTTGTTCAAGGCATCGTCTAAATGAAATGACCTTTTGGATCAATACCATGTCTTTAAAAGCCTAGCCCTTTCCACTGAAGCAAATTAAGTTAAGCTCAAAAAATGTATTAACTGAAATTCTTTCCTCCATCAGAAGTGATTATTTGCGTCGTGGTTTAAATGAAAAGGATCCGTTTCCCACACTGCACCAATGAAGAGGTTTTTTGCCCCGATAGGAGTGCCTCAAAAGTAGGGAACATCCTTACAGGTCCGCGGATGAAAAAGGTTGAGAACCAAGGATTTTAAAGACCACTCCTTGTGTGCCGATGATTTCAGGAAATGCACAACTAATGGTTTTTTCATTGTAAGCACTATATGGCCCATGTATTTTGGTCGAAGGTTCAGGTCTCCAGCAGGTTACAAGTCTAAAACTTGAACATCTAAATACGTTTTTTATAAAGATTAAAGGTTGCGCTGTAAGAATTAATATGACGGTTCGGTACATTGACTGAAAGAAGATTTATTTATTTTAATTTTTTTTTTTTTGCATGAGATTGGAGAGTCGCATATCATATTTGAATTTTTTTTCAAGAGCACAAATGAAGGAAGAAAAATTTATAGTTAATCTGTTTCTATGCTTTATGCTATCCACTACTGTAGATCATCTGTTACGTCTTCTGTCCAAAAACACTTATATTGCATATAATTTTTTTTTAAAATTTCTGTGCTTTGGAAATTTAAAAACATTTCAAAATATGTTCTCCATAAGTAAAAGAAAATCAGCCAGTTCTCACGAATATGGCAGTTGGATCAGTGAAAAATGATGTTGTAATCTACAGTAAAAAATAAAAGATATCTTGAAAGTTTGCAAAGAACACTGAATACATTCAGCGTTGAAGAAAAGTTTTCTAAATCCAATTGGTTTCATATCAAATGTAAAGCATGATATCATAACGTTTCGTCCAATCAAAACCTAAGAGTTTGCTTACGCATGCGTTCCATAAGGGTAGTCTTTTTTTCATAACAGAAAAATTGACACAGACACACAGATACATTATGAAGTTGTGTATGGAAAAGAAGGACCAAACCAGTTGGGGTAATAATTATGAAGTATTAGCGCCAACGTCTGTTGATTACTATATATAGCGTCCACGACGAGTTTGTCCTTCAAATGGATCCTCGACAAAAAGTAACGAGAATAGCGACAGTTTTCCATAAAGGCAAAAATTGCGTCCAAAATTGAAGAAAAAAGGAATGTAAATGCTTATCGTAACGATGAAATTTTAAAAATTTGTGTTTTTGTGGAGCTTGCTGGGTTCTATCCAAAGTTCCGGGCAGCCGGGCTACTGGAGAGTAAATCAGGTAAAATGACGAGGCCAGCGGTCATCGCCTGAAATTATTCATTCTCTGTTTCGTGTTAAGGTTCCACGATGGAAATTAACATTTAAAAAATTGTCCATGTATCCACATATACAAAGTATTCAAACGGTTTCTGTTATACAGTGGAGCTAACACCTGCTTAGCAATACGCTAATTGCAGAACGTTAAAGATACCATTTATCGACAACATGAGGACTTAAGTTGATTTACACTTCAAAAGTAGTTGGGTAAAATTTTCACCAACCGCTGGTCACCTGTGTGAAAATACTAAAATTGGAATTTTTTTGAATAGTTGGTCAGCCAACTAAACGTATAATTTACCCGTGCATTCAACATTTTTTTCACACAATTTCAATAATGTTACATACGTGGCCGGTGTTGGTGATGATTTTACCCAACTGTTTGTAGAGTGTACTTTACCCAATTTTGTTTGACACAAACAACTCAATACCGTTTTTGTTTGATTGTTTTCGCAGATCAACTGGACCGGTCTGATATTTTCTCTTGTCCCTAAGCGATTGCAGCACTATGAAATTCAAATGTATGCAGAAGAATACTTTCGAGTTCTTGGAAATCTCTTGGAAAATAAACCTTTCCGGTATACAACATTTTTTTGTGTGTTTGTCCTTTTAACCCTTTTACCGTTGGCATAGTAGGATTGGGATTAAACTTTCACTAACATTCATTTCTTTATACTGGAAAAGTATGGCACGCCAAAAGGCTCACCAAATATGATGATGTTCTAAAAATACACGTTCATGTACTAAAATTACACGTTCATGTACCAAAAATACACGATGATGTACTAACTTCATACGATCATTTTTTAAATTTACACCATCATGTACTAAAACCATAAGTTCATCATGTTAAATGTTTCGTTGTACATGTAAAATCACACGTTGTACATCTTAAAACACACGTTGTACATGTAAAAACGTAAGATCATCATGTTATTATTGTCTCTTCCGCACGCCATACACAGTGAGCCTTTCGGCGTACCAGAAGTACGCCAAAAGGCTCACCGAATTTGATGTAGTGAAAGTACATGTTCATGTACTAACTGCTTACGATCATGTACTGTTTGCTTACGTTCATGTACTGATTTCATACGATCATGTACTGATTTCTTACGATCATGTACTGACATTTAGTACTGACATTTTAGAACATCATCATATTTGGTGAGCCTTTTGGCGTGCCATAGAAAAGCACAATTCTATTCTTTGGACAGTTGAGCATCCGCAGAAGGATCAAAATGTAATTGATACGAATCCAGAGCCCCTGCAAAATGTCTGATTCTCCGGGAATGTTGCTTATAGTTAAATTTGACATAATTGAACTTTTTTGTAACTTACGTAATTACTGTATACTTAAATCATTTACGTTGGTTTAATGCTTTCTGGAGAGTGTATTCTAGACAAAGCCTCAAGGGATTCTTAACACATTTCCCTTTTCACGACTTTTTCTTATATGTTGCAAATGATCTTTCTGACATGTACGACATATTGTTGTGAAAAGAAACAATATGTGAAATGAAATGGAGTTTTCCATATGGTTGAAAAATTGGGAAATCATCCTCAGTGATATATCTGTTGTGTGTTAATCCTAACAAGTGTTCAGTCGGAGCAGTTTCTTTCTTCTTTATTGTTTTTTTCTTTTTGCACTACGTTATCCAAGGTTATCTGTGGTTATACTTAAGATCGAGTCGACTTACGAAGCCCTTAACCCTTTGCCGTTGTTTGGGTCCTTTTGGACCCATGCGGAGAGCTCGGCTGTCACCCATCTTTACTGTTTCACGCGGAGCTCGAAACTGCGAGTAGCTGCCCGAAAATTTGGCCACAACAACGAGAGAGAAAATAGTTTAAGGTCACGGGGTCGATGGACTACGGAAGCCGATGCGGGGCAGGCTACGTCCGCTTTTCCGCCCACTCCCGAGGCGCGTAAAAATATACCCCGATCGGAGCACAACGGTAAAGGGTTAATCTAAAATACCTGCACCACTCGGCTAAAGGGTTACGTGCACACACGCAGAGACAGTGGCATCAGCTTTGCAGTGAACACACTCCACAGGCTTACTTAAACCCTTTGCCGTTGTTTGGGTCCTTTTGGACCCATGCGGAGAGCTCGGCTGTCACCCATCTTTACTGTTTCACGCGGAGCTCGAAACTGCGAGTAGCTGCCCGAAAATTTGGCCACAACAACGAGAGAGACAATAGTTTAAGATCACGGGGTCAATGGCCTACGGAAGCCGATGCGGGGCGGGCTACGTCCGCTTTTCCGCCCACTCCCGAGGCCCGCAAATATACCCCGATCGGAGCACAACGGTAAAGGGTTAATCTAAAATACCTGCACCACTCGGCTAAAGGGTTACGTGCACACACGCAGAGGCAGTGGCATCAGCTTTGCAGTGAACACACTCCACAGGCTTACTTTAACCCTTTGCCGTTGTTTGGGTCCTTTTGGACCCATGCGGAGAGCTCGGCTATCACCCATCTTTACTGTTTCTCGCGGAGCTCGAAACTGCGAGTAGCTGCCCGAAAATTTGGCCACAACAACGAGAGAGACAATAGTTTAAGATCACGGGGTCGATGGCCTATGGAAGCCGATGCGGGGCGGGCTACGTCCGCTTTTCCGCCCACTCCCGAGGCCCTCAAATATACCCCGATCGGAGCACAACGGTAAAGGGTTAATCTAAAATACCTGCACCACTCGGCTGAAGGGTTACGTGCACACACGCAGAGGCAGTGGCATCAGCTTTGCAGTGAACACACTCCACAGGCTTACTCAAACCCTTTGCCGTTGTTTGGGTCCTTTTGGACCCATGCGGAGAGCTCGGCTGTCACCCATCTTTACTGTTTCTCGCGGAGCTCGAAACTGCGAGTAGCTGCCCGAAAATTTGGCCACAACAACGAGAGAGACAATAGTTTAAGATCACGGGGTCGATGGCCTACGGAAGCCGATGCGGGGCGGGCTACGTCCGCTTTTCCGCCCACTCCCGAGGCCCGCAAATATACCCCGATCGGAGCACAACGGTAAAGGGTTAATCTAAAATACCTGCACCACTCGGCTAAAGGGTTACGTGCACACACGCAGAGGCAGTGGCATCAGCTTTGCAGTGAACACACTCCACAGGCTTACTCAAACCCTTTGCCGTTGTTTGGGTCCTTTTGGACCCATGCGGAGAGCTCGGCTGTCACCCATCTTTACTGTTTCACGCGGTGCTCGAAACTGCGAGTAGCTGCCCGACAATTTGGCCACAACAACGAGAGAAACAATAGTTTAAGGTCACGGGGTCGATGGACTACGGAAGCCTCTGCGGGGCAGGCTACGTCCGCTTTTCCGCCCACTCTCGAGGCGCGCAAATATGCCCCGATCGGAGCACAACGGTAAAGGGTTAATCTAAAATACCTGCACCACTCGGCTAAAGGGTTACGTGCACACACGCAGAGACAGTGGCATCAGCTTTGCAGTGAACACACTTCACAGGCTTACTTAAACCCTTTGCCGTTGTTTGGGTCCTTTTGGACCCATGCGGAGAGCTCGGCTGTCACCCGTCTTTACTGTTTCACGCGGAGCTCGAAACTGCGAGTAGCTGCCCGAAAATTCGGCCACAGCAACAAGAGAGACAATAGTTTAAGGTCACGGGGTCAATGGCCTACGGAAGCCGATGCGGGGCAGGCTACGTCCGCTTTTCCGCCTACTTCCGAGGCGCGCAAATATGCCCCGATCGGAGCACAACGGTAAAAGGTTAATCTAACTAATACACATCATATTGATAGAACTAAGGTATTGAAAGAAACTTTCGTGATAGATGTGATAATCCATCTAATCGTCCTGTCTATTACAGCTTAATAAAACATTACATAATATGGAGGGCACTGAGACCCTTGTTACCTCACACTGGTGGATACATTAGTGAAATTTCCAGAAAGTATCAAGAATACACCGATACGTCAAAAGACAGAGATGAGTTTTGCATGAATGTGTCGTTCGGGTACTTAGAGGACGCCCTCGCTGGTCTCTTCCTGAGCAGAAATATCAATTCAGAAGACATTCGATCGGTATTTATCAAAATATTATTTGACCAATTGCTTTCCTTTTGTGGTGTAGAGTTGCACTCTGAAAACAAATTTTTGTTTTTTGAAACGTTGTTTTTGTAATAAAAGTATTTAACAGAAAAGGTTGTTGTAATTCTGTGTTACCATGTCTCTGTTATATGTGACATCGAGGCTATTATAGAAAAGTATTTACTATAGTAAAACAAATTCCAGTAGCCTGTGCTTTTTCACAGTTATGTACCAAGCACTGTTTGGAAATAGCGCCATCGATACAGCCGTCATAGAATGCACCCCTTTATGCTGAAGACTGATAAAAAAGGCAAAGCAATAATATGCTTCCTTTCCGATTTCCTCGATATCAGCTTTTGCCATTAGCATCAATGGTAAACATGTGTTTAGTTAGTTTTATACATAAAATTCAGCTAATATAAATGTAATTTAGAATTCTAGTCTACAGCAAGGTTGTACATTGCAAAATAAAGAGACCTGTTCCAAATTACTCTCAGGGTAAAAATAATTCGTTCATATGCCTGGTAGATAAAAAATGATATATTCGCAAATGAGGAAAGGTATGTAACATATCGTTTCCTAACCTCACATAAAAAACTTGAAGGAAGCGAAAGCCTCCTCCGGTTCCCAACGCGTCGTGGAAGAACTCAAATTGTTTAAACTAGTTATGTCAATAGGTCGACCAAACTAGTTTAGTCAATACATTCGAATTTTGCAGGGGCATCTTAAAACTCTCCGCAACGGAAATGTACATCAATTCTTCATTGAATTGTGGGTAAAATACTAGACATGCATGGCAGTACCCTTGGCCAAACCAGTGAAACAAAATAAGTTGCATCTTGCGAGTAATCCAATAGCTAGCACGTGCTGAAATAAGGTTAACGGCGTAAAAGAGCACCACCGCCCAGCTAGACATATTAATTTTACCTTAGCAGTCCAAATTAAGAGACGAGAACGACTAGAGCGATACGGTATCCAGCAAAGAGGACGTAACATGATATTGCATATGCAATCGCGGGGGCTGATCAAACCAGGTCAGAATATCAAAAATCAGGGGTTTAATGGCACAAATGTTCCGGTATTTCTTTCAGGGTACTGTTATTTGTAAATATCCTCCTGTTAAATTTAAACCGATCCGATCTTTTGTGGCATATCAAACTTGATTCCTCCCTCACAGATGAGGTGATGTTTCCTAGGGCATTCTTGGACGAGTTTTGTAGGAATCTGACATGTACAAACCGCGGACTGGTTTACTTAATTGTTGATGAAAGCTTCACTAAGATGAATCTGTCGTCTTTGCTGCCCTGGCTATTTTCACACTCATTGGAGTTAGTCCTGGAGGAACAGGGGAGACGTCCCCGCATCTTGGAAAAACACCCTTTAACTTTTAATTTTAAAACAATAGATTTTTGACGGAAATGGCCATGTCCCTCCCACATTCCAGTAAAGATTGACTCTACTGCCAACACTGTTCACTGGCAAGTCAAGTGGCCCAGTAAGGTGACTAAATTGGACAAATTCATATTTTGTTTTGCCTGTGTTAAAGTGAGTCGTCTGACTGTTAAGAAGTGGAAACAATTTTTCAATCAATTTCATTTCCTCAAGTATACGTGCATTCTCTTGACATAAACTTAACTAAAAGTTAGTAACGTCAGAACTGATATCAATGATAAAGCTGCGGTCAGACCACAATGAATTCGAATCGGATTCCGATCAGATTTTCCAGGTTTCTGTTGAAATATTCTCAATCTCTGGACGAAAAATGCAAACATTTGTCAACCTGCGTAAATACATGATATGCATTTGGTTTTTATGAAAATAAAAATGCAGCTGATTTTTTCCTGCACACCGAGACTCATTTTTATCGGGCAGTGCACGTAGTCCGAAAAAATCTGTCTATTGATGTGACGTCACGAAATAAAAAGAAAGCATCAATTTAATTTTCGTATTTCCTCGGTACAACTTATATTTTTAAACAGGTTGGCCAAATTGTGTGCATTTCCGACCAGAGATTGAGAACGTACGGAGCTTTATTTAGGACATGGTAAAAAAATTTTAAGTACGTACGTAATGATTATCACGTACGTACGTTATAATTATTAGGTATGTACGTACGTAACAATTATGACGTACGAACGTGATAATTCTTACGTACGTACGTAACAATACTAAGTACGTACGTGATATTTATTACGTACGTACGTAATAAAAAATTTCTTGCCATGTCCTAAATAGAGCTTCGTAAGACCGGATTGTAACAAAAACCCGAAAAATGGATCGGAATCCGATCTTAACTCGTGTGACGGCGGTTTAACAGAGGTACAAATTTCTTCAGAAAATTGCCGTCTATCTTCATACAATGAAATCTTTCTTTGCAGCAAATCTCTTTGTATGAGCAAGTTAAAGAATCTTTCAAAGAATTGGTGGAAAATAATGATGAGTTTGATAACACCAGCAAAGATGTCATCTTAGAAACGGTAGGTATGTCATTAATGTCCCTTTTTTCTTCTATTTGCTACTGTAACCAAGGAAAAGTTATCATCACAGTTGTTTGCGTTACCTCAAAACAATTCAGATAAGTATAAATAACTTTTTTATTTTCCCCCCATGACAGAATGCTCTATTTAGAGTCTTTGTTCTCAACCAGGTACAACGTTACCCTATGGGGTATCTGCGAAGACCACGGGGGTACATTGAAAGCCTCGTAAACAATTCAAAAAAGAAATATGCTTTTGTAACCAGTTTCTTAGATTCTGGATCCAAAGATTGGAACCCGATTGATGCAATAAAACCTGCTTGTCGGTTGGTCCAACTGCTACAATTGTATCATCTGAGTCAAATGAGAAAAAGAAACAGTACAGGGTGAAAGAAGAATATTTCAACCATATTTTTATCTTTAATTAAGATTTTTATTGAAACACCACATCCATGGGTGCAGATTCGTCTTGGATAATGGTGTGGATGCCTGTTCCCCGTTGGCCTAAGCTACTATTTAAGAAACTGTGGGCTCGCACGTGGCAAACATACCTCCTACATCAATGTAAAACGTCTGTCGGACCCAATCATGTCACTCAACCTTTTTTGCATCTGGATTTTATGGTTTAAAAACAGTTTTGAGAATAACATGCAGAAAATTTCTGCAGTCAAATAATCTCAGTAGACGTTTTGTATACGTTGGGTCTTGGGACTTCTACCAAACAAAAAATAATCTGCGGCTAATGTGATTTCAGTCCTTAATTTAGCAATTATGGATTAATAAGCACGTCATTTGTGGAATGCTAGATTAAACTTCGCCACAGTTCAAAACATGGGAATTTGAAAAGCAGCATTCTGATGAACCCTTTTGAAATGCCCCGCTCTGGCCACAAGGACCAGTTTCTCTGATCAACTTTAAAAGAAAGCAAACCCTTTCGATGAAATGTACATCAGTCAGTGAACTGAAAAAATAATAGGCGTGTGTTTCTTTATTTTTTTGTTGGCGTAGTATCCCGTACCGTTCCCATATAAAACCCTTACGGGTCCCATTTCGTGGCCTAAATGGGGTTTACATGAGTTTGCACCTGGGATAAGAAACCGTGAGGGCAGGCCCACGTGAGCCATATAACCCGTATCATGAGCCATATGGGATAGTTCTGAGGCTCATGCAAACAATTGATATGTGGCTAAATATGGACCGCCCTATAATATCCCTCATGCATATAGTCTAGCCATAAGTGTACCTTGTTAATCTCTGTTGCGAGTCTCTTCAATCACGTGTTTTTGTATTCTGATATTTATGCGCCGAGTGGAAAATATTGTAATAAGTGACAAATAAATGAGGAAGAAAATTAAAAAAAATCTTGGTTGCAAAATTAAATGGGCCCATTTGGGTTTACCCATGTGGGGCCCATATATTCACGTACACATTCACACAATCACAAGATTGGGTTGCCGCAAAATATACCAAACTGATGTTAGTGTCTGATACAGCGGTTGTAATTTTACATTCCTGGAGATTTTGCAACCCCTGTATCAGTTTGGTACATTTTGCGGCAAACTCAGTCTTGTGATTTAAAGATCAGTATTGAATAATTTGCCCATAGATTGACAAGATGAAAGTGGAGGTTGCTCACCCTGAGTACATATCCAACTACAGTCTACTTAACGATGCATTTCGGTCGGTAAGCTATAAATTAAACTACATCAGTGAATGTAGAAAAAAGTCCTTGATACAGGAATTGCTAAACAGGTGGTGACAATGTACTCTTAAATACCATTGGCGTGTAGCGGTTGAAATCTTATTGAAACAAGTTCAAGTTCCATTGAAGATATTAATGGTCACTTGTCCTTCACCACTTAATACTGGCTGCCAAAGATGAATGGTGAAATAAAAGGATACAAAGCTTTAAAGGGAGGGTTGATGTTTACATTAAGTTTTAATATGTTTTAGAGGTATCTTTTGTTAGTATGTCGGTGAATTCCGAAGAATGGTTCTCAGATATGAGCAGGTAAAAAACCTATGACATCATATCCTTTTATTAATGGATACTCTTTTGTTTTTCTTTAAATTTTAAAACCAATTTTCTCTTCGGCAATCCCATGCAATCAGGATATGATTTCGTGCGTAGCATGAGAGCTTAAAAACTTTGCATAATTTCCCATTGGTACTTCCTATCCCATTTAACTGCTTGGTCAACACAACAGAGAGAAGCAAAGCATTCATTGCCAATGTGATTATGTGATGCAACCTCTGATTTCCTCACACTCACTTGGAACACATATTTCACAACTTCGTTTACTGCTTTTTCGAGAATCACATGTCTGATCTGAATGGGTGTTTCACCACACTCTATAGATATGGTTCGTCTTTCACATGTGAAAATTAAATTTTGCTGAAACTTTCCCTTTAATTAAACACTCTTAAAAATATTGGGCAAACTTTTGACCAACATTTGGAACCTGTGTTTTACAACTGTTTGTAAATTAGCGTCCACTGGTTGGACTTTAAAAAACACATTTGACCAACAGTTGATCGTAGTGTCGTTGTACAGACCAAGAAAAAGGGAAAGTTTTACCAACAGTTGTTTGGACACATAGCTGCCCACTGTTGGTTAAAAGTTTGCCAAACTTTGTAAGAATCCAAAATGAAATTTCCCTTCGGCACAAATTTATATCCTTCCCTAAACAATTTGATTTTTGCTACATCTCCGAAAGATTTAAAAGTAAGCTGTTAATGGATTCATGGTCTGGTAGGGTTGGTGTAGTTGTTTCTGAGAGCACTAAACTGATTGAAGCAATCTAGTCTAGAGTATGCTGACTCAACATTTTGCAAAATTCGTCATCCTAAGCTTCTGGCATTGGACCAGCGTCGTAGCCGTGGCTGGATGTTCCATCAATAAAATGGAATATTTTATCAATAAAATGAAATATTTAACAAACCAGTTACTTCAATTTTGTTGACTCAACGACAGACAGTTTGGATATAAGATTTATCCCCTTTAAAGTCGTCATAATAGACGTCTTCTAAAAAACTTCATAAAAATGGATATTTTATCCCCTTTTGCTCAGAATCATTGCAGTGAAACAGTCCTTAAAACAAGCTCAAATAATGGTATGAGTTCGCTCACCACTGTGTTTGAAATTTTAGGACATGTGATAATGACAAAGCTCTTTGACAGAAAGTGGATTCCCTCAACATTACCAAGTCAGCCATCCTTGCTTAAAGAAAAGGAACATTTCTCAGTGTGGACATTAATGATACAAACTCTCATTATTTTGAATATATCTGAGGGGGTTGCTGGAAATTAGTACACCCGTGACCCACCCATCTCTAGTTTACAAATAATGAATGCATCCTTAAATTGATAAGCATAACAGGGCGTTACCCCTGCAGTCTGTTTCCTTATTTATTTGAATATGTACCTAAAGAAGTGTGATGCAAACAGTGGTATCTAGTTTACGTTATAACTGAAGTCAACGGAAAGGACGTTATTTTGGAAAAGGGCAGCATGGTAATACCACAGCAGCAAAAAGAAAAAACAAAGTTTGAAACAGATTTGCCAAGAGGGGGCTAGGCGGTTCACTATCTGACATTTCCAAGTTGGTTAACCATTGTTTTGTAAGCAATATTACCAAATCATATCAATATATAAATGATTAAATCAACAGCTTCGAATACCACCCTTTAGAGGAATGTGAGTCGTTCACAGTGGGGAAAAAACTTTTGAAAGCCCAGGTAAAAGTCATTTAAGTCCGCAAAACTAGTTTGAAAACTTCAAAATTATTAAATGTGTAATGTCACTGAGTGTGAAAGAAATATTTTTACCAATAAAATCACTTATTTTACTAAGGTTTTATGTACTCTTTGCAACATATGTGCATTTTCTAAACTTTTCGATGAAAGGATGATTGAAGTAATAATTTGTTTCTTTTTGTCTGCGCAAGCTACAAATTGGTGATCATTTCGTCACAAATTTAATTGCTGTCAGGAAATATGCTTCATTGTATCGGGTGTCGGGAGAACTGTGAGTAATAGGCAATACTTTGATCTTTTCTACATGTCTTTAAAGTGTTTTTACATGCATTTTTTATTTTAAACGTAACTTAATGTTTTGTCCCCCGCAGGAAGCAAAATATCAATTTGCTTTAAATATCGCTTGCATAATTTCAGTGAAGAAAAGAAACCTTTAGATGGTAGCCTAGTGTAAAAAAATATCAAGTGGAGTTGGCTAAGATAGACTTGATACAAAAACAATGCATGTACTGTAATCAAGGACGTCAATTTGATTTGTGGATTATGGGACCAAAATTTTCCGAGAGTCGGAAGCCTAGATCGTGCCCGGATAGAACCGTCTAGAAGCAATCCACCCAGGCCAACACAAGCGCGCACACACATATACATTCATATGGATACGAATATAAACAGAAAATAAATGGAGAATTATAAATAAAACATTATTGTTTTATTATTACCTTCATACAGTTAGTTCAAATTGACGTTTCACAAAGTCCAAAGGTCATCAGAACACCGCAATATTATATGTTGTTTATTCTGCATGCTACTTCTTTTAAACTGCCTGAATTATTGGGAGGGGCAAAATGATATGTTGGACGGGCCATATCCCTGTACCCCCCCCCTCCTCCACATTGCCCCGATAAGAATGTAATTGAAATTTTAAATGCATTTCTCTATTAAATTAAGGATGTATTGTTTTAGGGGGATTTATTTATTAATCAAGCACGTGACTGTTGTCTTTTCTGCCCAGATCTGTAGTCACCGGTATCATAAGGGAATACACTTCCGCCGCCTACGCCCCCTACACTGTGAGTAAGTGCGTTCCTGTTTCAGTTTGCCCGTGTTAATTCGTTATACCTTCTCTTATTTGTTCTAGATGTACAATTTTTAAAAATATGCTTATTTACCACTCGAACGTCGTATTGGCTAATCTTCGTAGATTAAAGGTTTAGAATGTGCACATTTATTATCACAGTCATGAACACCTCAAAATAGACCGATTAACGTCACTTAGTTCTGCAGCAAACGTGGTAAAACCGCGTTTGGGTGGTCACAAAAGTAAAGTCATTATGGTAATCGGTGTATCTACAAGGCGTCGATGTAGCAACATATGAGGACATTTCGTACCTTCACTGTACAAAGATTAGCCATGAACACGTTCAAGTGATACTTTGTATTCCTAAAAGTATTAACAAAAGTGCTATTTAGTCTCAATGAATACATTTCGGCAGATAATCTCTTTCGGGAGGAAATTGTTTTTCACCCGACTGGGGGTAAATCCTGCTATAGGTGACGCCATTTTCAACTTTTCCCAATGATGCTCTGCGATCCTACGGCACAAATTCGACGAGCGTTCGTTCAACATACCTGGAAATTTGTCACGATTTTAGGCGAAAGAAATCCTGGCATATTAAGAAAATTTGTTGCTAGGGGATCAAAACACAAAACCGGATCACGTCACGGTAGCTCACTGCCCACTTAATGACTCGACACTGTCGCAAATTTTATCCCAAGTTTTCTACCAAACGCTGTATAAGTGGATTGTACCTGCACTTGTGATCATTGACACGTGGTTGGTTGAACGTTTCTAGCGAATTCCTCTGTTGTGGTGAAAAATTTTGAATACACACCCAGTCTGACAGTTTCAAAACAAAACGACGACTGTGAAGAGGTAGACACTAAGTGGTCATGAATATTCATGCTGAAAATTTCCACCGATCGGGTGAATTCCCGTTTCCACCCCAAAGCAGTTACCTCCCCAACATTTAAAAAAGGTGTTTCTTGATTGGCTGTTGCCATTGTGTTGTATCGATTGTATTCTTTTTTCGGGTTAGGGATTAGGTTAGGGATTAGGGTTAGGGGGGGTTATCGTTAGCCAGTTAGGAACTTTCTTGTTAAGCAGTGCGCACCTCCCCAAAGATTTCAGTGAGTAAAATTAAAGTAAACAATAGACTGAAGGTATGCAAACCTTGAACAACTCTTAGTCAGCTATAGTTATTTATCTGAAGTACCCAACAGCGTTTTGTTAACGTAAATGACTTCTGTGTGTGCTACGTTTTTATTCCAACTCACTTCAAATATCCGTAAGTCCCGATAAATGTTTACCTAGGGAAATCTATCTCTCGTTATGACCTGTGTATCTCTTGCGCAAATCATTTCCCATTTCTTACACTTACTGTTTCCCAATAAAAACCACATAACAAACAAACAAAAATATTCTAGCTCTACGGCAGTGCAGATCACAAGAGTGACAAGAAGTACAAGGAATCGAATGCAATGTGAACAAAATATATATGGAAGTAGCAGGTTAAGTTAGTTCATTTGAATCTATTACAGCCACTATCTTATTGGACAGAGTTGTAAGACCAATAACAGAGGGCAAGGTCATGTCTCAGTATTCCGTCACCTTTTGGCCATCTCTAATTGCAGACTTGGCAGAGAGGCTTTGGATGCGCCTCCCCCCCCCCCCGTTTACTGGCAAATACCAATCAAGTTTTCTCAGTTAATCCATACTTTAATGGGGTAGTTTCTTACTAGAAGAGGTGTACAGCTAACAGCAAATGGCCAACGTGGTACGACTCACAACCACTCACTCCGTTGGCCACTCGTTTACGTGCAATTATCAATGAAGGCATCGTTTTCATTTGGGTTACTTTCTCGTAGGTTTAATCATATTTCAACTTTGTTGTTTTCACAGTTATACCTTTGCTGTCGCTTCTTCGTCCAAGTCTCTCCGTAGCAAAATCGAGGTGTGTAACTTCCTTTGTTTTGAGACATTTAGATTTCAGAATATGGAACTTCTATGCGTGGATTTTCTCAAAGCAGGGGTCTTCCCCCTCCCCCCCCCAATTTCTTTTATGAGATTTTAACTGAATGTCGCAAAATAAATGTTTTCAAAAGTAATTAAACAAATTTTAGTTGCTTTCATTACATTTCGGCTATTCTTTGGCTCAATTATTACTTTCCAGAGTGCAAAAGTTGCAAAGCTTCCGGGGGCTTCGCCCCCTGAACCCCCACATTAGTGATAACCTGTAGAAGAGTTTAATTTCGCCCTTCAAACAGTTAAGACAAAACTGGTTGCAGGATATCGTTCTTTTTCAAATTGTCTTTCTTCTCAAACTAGGGCCTTTTAAACATACTGAGCAAGGGGCATGTCCCCAGTCCCCTTATTGGCCCCAATGACACACATTTTCTCCAGTAATAATAATTTCCCTTATAGTAATATTAGTAACTATAAAAAGGTACTTGTTAGCTTCCATAAGTTCCCTAAAAAGCTAAAATGTCAGAGCTTCCAAGGGCCCTTCTGCGGGCCCTTGCACCCAACGCATGTTGCCTCGGGATTTTAAATAGGACTCCCTATTGATAAAATGCCCCAAAACACTTTGGATCTCTTAAAAATGCCCTGTCTCAAATTATCAATCAGATTTTCAAGTTTGAGCTCTAACATTTTGGCTTTGCCCCCTACAATTACTGTTAAGTATGTTTCTTCTTCATCAAATTGCATAGTACTTCTGGAATCCATTCTCGTCCCTTATCTCACCCCACTCCTGAATTAAATTCATAGTTTAAATTCCTTAATTTGAATATGATTTTCGACCATTTTGGACCCTCTCAAATCACTAAAACCGCTGAGCTTCCGAGGCTTCGCCCCGTGGACCCCACCAGGGGCCCTTGAGCGGGCCCCTGAGTGGGCCCCTGGACCCCAGGCCGACGGGGTTTTGCGCTTCGCGCAAAACCGGACGCCTTTCGGCGTCACCATTATGTCGGCTGCCGAAGACTTGTCCCCCCTCTCAGTAGAAAACATCTTCCGCCGCCTATGACTTGAGGTACGTTTAAACAGCTTGATATGTTGTTGCGCGATAAATAATGGTACCCTATGGCCTTGTTTTGTCTGATATGACTTTTGGTATTCTTCGTGTTTAATACAAAACAGTAGCCTATGTTATGATGAAGTTTCTTGTCGGTCATTTTCAACTTTGGTGTGATATCTTACTTCACTTTGTGGGACATGGAATCCAACTACATGTGTATTCATCTGGCGTGATTAAATAAAGTACTGCATTTGATTATACCGTTTGCGGGGAGTGCATGGTGCAGTGGTACCGAACTTAGATTATGGTATCTCATCGTCGTGTAACAGGGTGCGAAAGGGGTATTTTAAAAGAATAGTCCGGAGCCAAATTTATTTTTGATATGTTAAAGTGAAACATATTCTGAGTATTTTAGTGAAATTTTGATTCATTTCCCCTTTTTCTGTTCTCAACATATTAGCAATTAACTGTGACAAATTTTCTACATAGAAAGAACTTGAAGCAAACAGATGTGATGTCCTGGATTCACAGTGTTGCCCAATGTTTTGTTTTTGTTTAAAATTTACCACCAATTTTATGCAATTAAACTTTGATTCATTGATTAAAAAGGTGCATCCTGAGAAATGAAATTTTAAAAGCTTTGCAAGATAGCATCCCTAATCAAATCAAGGTCAAACTAATAAGATGAAAAATAAAAAAAAAACATTGGCCAACAATGTGATTCCATGACATCACACCTACATGTTTCAAGTTCACTTCTTACAGGAAATGTGTCAACTTCAATTGGCCATATCTCGAGAACCGAAGATAGGAAATGAATGAAACTTTCACCAGAACACAAGGAGTATGTTCCTCTTTAACATATCAAACATAAAATTGCCTTTGGACTATTCTTTTAAAGGTAAGTGGGCACTGTAAATTGGTTCTACAGACGACAGTCTCACCGTCCAATAAAAATCATCCACTAGTTGAACAGCTCGGTTCTGTGATATCTTGCTCACTTTTTGTGTTACTTTGATTATGCTCTAAGAGCTTAAGCGTAGCAAAAGAAAAAAAAATATAAAAAAGGTGTGAACGTTCCATAAAATCAGAATTTTTCAATACAATTATTGCTTAGTGCGTCGCTTGGGAAACTCCCGTGTCGAAAGTACATCCAGTACCTTTCAACTTTCAAAAGTATTAAAGTAAAATAAAGTAAAGGGGAATGCCAAACTCTGACGACCGTCAATCTTGTGGCATGACCTGACCTGCAAATATTTGGGGTTAAACCACATCAATTATATTCAATTTGTTTTGTGCTGTGTCGGTCAAATGAGGTTTCCGTGTTTACAGTTAAGCTCGAAGTCTGACATTACGACATTTCGAGCTTCTGTGAAAAGATGCGGAAACTAGTTGGACTAAGATAATCTTCCACGTTTTCTTTTCTTGGTAGGTCGCTGATGTTTTCCAGTGTTGGGCTTACCATGGGACATGAACTATCCCACAGCATGGACAGATGGAATTCTCATGGTAACGGTATTACCACGTTTTGGCATTAGGAATCTGCTGCAAAGACCTAAGCTAAGGTCTTTAGGGGACGCTTAACAAAACCCTCGCAAGAAAATATCATTTCGTACCATCTTGTTCATAAAGGTTACATGTATTTTGCAACATATTAGCAAAAAGCGTTCCCAAACGATCCAACCATGTTAAGCAGATATTGTGTTGACACTCCCAAGAATATACTTAGAGCCTTCAGTGTATTCTCTGTATTTTTGTATTCAGGGTACACGTGGGATACACTTACTTTGTATTCCACGATGATAGGTTATTATGGAGAAGATTTTATGAATTTAAATTTAAAACCCAATTTCAAGCATAGAACTCATGCATTAACGACACACTGACGTCATCTTTGAGGGCAAAACAAAGAAACACGTTACCGCACGCATAAGAATTCGCCCTGCACGTGTAGAGGACTATCCGCGTATTCGACCTGGTTGACAAATCGGCTGTCTGTATTTGTCGGTGTTGGCTTGTTTTGCCCCCAAAGTAGGACGTACTTTTTGCTCTTTGACATCATATGTTTAAGTTCTATTCGTGTAAGGGATGAAGTACAGAATGACTGTTTCATGTTTCATACGGTTCAAAAAAGCATTGCTTAACAGGGACAAACCTTCAATATCACTGGTGCTTCAGTGGCTATTTTCCCTCTTTTCTTTTTCTGTTTCCTTTTATCTTGGGCCTGCTCTCACAAGTGGACCAATAGATAAAACATGGATGCTCTTTGGAGAAAATTTTTATTTTAGGCTAGCGTTAAGGGTATTTTTAGTCACCAGATGTTACCTTGCTGACAGGATTTAACAAGGGGCTTTCATCGAGGTAGTCCAACGTCTTCGTTCAGTCACCACATGCCAGACACATAAAATATTTTGAGTTTGATGAAAGTTTAACATCATTAGGGTCAACTGAGTGTTTTTACCTTATATTCATTGAACCTAAACTAAGGCTTTTTCTGAAACATCTCATATTGCAATAGGTGTTCACCCATATGAATAAAAAAAACCGACTATGGAGGTTGAAGGTCTTCTAAAACCAATTTTACAAAGCAAGGTGTACTAGAAAGGACAATTGTAAAAATACCGTACTTTTCCATACATGACAATGATACATTCCAAAGTGTTTGCAAACGTCAAACCTTCCAAAGATCTTTCCGGCATCGCCACCAGATTGGGAATAAACTTTCGCCCTGGGATAGCTATCTGACCAAATGAGAGGTTGTCAAACTTTGCCATATTTTCAATCCGTAGCCTTGTTCACATGTGAAACCTCTCGGAGAAATGTTTGTTATGAATTATCAGAGTATCATTGCCACTCAATCGATATCTTTAATTTTAGAAAATTGAGTGTATGGATTTTATCACGGTGATTCATGTTTTCCAGGGTTGTAAATGTTTACATTTTGGAATTAGCCAAATCTCTAACCTTATGCTTTGGGATGTTTGATGGATAGGTAGTTACTAGTAAGCAATTACTTACAAATTTGAGCTGTGTCCAAAAGAAGTGGAATTATGTGCATTCCTGCTAAGAATAACTTTCACCTATGAGAAAAAAATACTTAAAAAGCGTTGCACAAACAGCATACGGTCCAAAGTTGTTATGACAAATGACTCCAGAATTTGAGATGCAGAAGAAAAAATATGGGTTGTTTCTATCTTATTCTTCGTGTGTTTAACCTTAGTTTGTAAATAATTACCACAATAACAAAATGGAACTGTTATACTCGACGTGATGAAGATCTGGCTGGTTTTATCTTCCAACAGAATGGGCTGAACTGACGGAGACAGGTAGAGATGTATTCGAAGGCAAGATGAGTTGTCTGAAAAAATCATTGGAAAGCAGTATGGCGGCAGAGTATGGAGATAAAAACGTAAGTTAAATAAAGAGACTTGAAAGACTCAGATTATAGTTCCCTTTTAGGCCTTTAAGTCCATTTAACCCGAAAGATATATCAAAACATTCATCATAGCATATGATCGACATTAAGCAACATTGAATAATGTAAATGATAGATTGATGAAATTTTCAAATTATCTGGATGGTAATCTACTTACAGAAAATTTGCCTGCACTTACTTTGATGAATAATTATGAAGCGAAATATGTAACGATAAAACCGAAGGAATTGATCAGAATGATTATGCCAACGTTTGCCTCTGTTGGTTGGTAATTTGCTAGGAGATTCTTACAACTTTCGTTTATCTTCACCGCACATTTGAGTAGTGAACATTTCAATTTTATTCTTTGAACTTGAATTCGGACCCGTGTAATAAGTTTGGTCGCGGATGGTTTACCGTATCATTTACTGACTAAGCAATTTCTTTTTGCCTTCGAAGGATATTATATTGCCACTCGAGTAGAATGATTTGATATAAAAAAATTCTTAAATCATAGAAGTTGTACATGTCAGTACGAGAGGGTACAAGTAGAAGAGGAGTGAACGGCAACTAGTTTATGCATGGGTTGCGTGTCCGAACGTTTTTTATCAATCATTAACTTAACTCTCCCTTTAGATGTCATGGCACATAGACTAATTTTAAGGTATGCGGCAGGTACACCTCTGAATGCGTTGTAAATATGATCGTCGCTTGGGAGAGACGGTGCATGTCACTCCACTTTTCTGGTTGAGGGGACACTAACACCAAAGGTCGACCACTTTTTCTTACCTGAAACACTAAAATGAGGAACTACCAAAACTGTACATGTAGGCCTAGGTTATTTAAGGCGTCTTTGAAAGATTGTTTACCAGTATTCAATGATATCATCTGCCTCTAGTTGTGCTTGGCAAACCTGCTGGTCATATTCTAAGCATATTTACTTAGGAAATCAAAGTTTTCGCACGCTACGCGCGCTGGCAGTCTAACTAAGTTTTTTATTATTAGTTGCATCTCAACTAAACTGATATTTTTCATTGGCCTCTATGACTAGTAGTTTGACTGGTCGTGGTCATGGGCAAGTCAGTGTGTTTATGGAGAAGCACAGCACTCAGGAATGTAAGGAAGGAATTTTCCCTACGTTTAAGAAACTGTTGAATGAAAACTGTGAATGACCAGGCAGCAAGCTCACTATTTAAGTGGCAATTACATCAGTAGGGAACCGAAAATATCTCCGTAAAACGTTTAAATGTAGTTTCGAATGTCTTCAAGGTGTATGACGAGGTGTCTTTCCAAATAATAATGGATGCAATATGATGTTTTTTGACAACAATCTTGCACCTGTAAGAAATGGCCTCTCAGAAGCAACCCCTTCGATTTGTGGTTTTACCCAGTAGATTGAAGTGTGCTTTTGGTAAGTCATGGATTCATTTTGATCATGTGCATCACATACAGATCCAAAACAATCAGAATGTTAACGCGCTTCTGAAGACCGCTTGAAGTGTACACCCGGCTTTTTCATTCAGATCGACCATACTCCGTAGAATAGAAGTAGTCTGTAAACTACCCTTTCAAGACCATGTTTTGGAAGCTTCGAATATTGTATTGGAACTCCACACATTAAAACATTGAGTACCATATTGAATCTGGACCCCCTCCATTTAGACACCTTACCATTGGTCAGTCTATGGTTATTTTCCCGTAGAATCTATTCTCTCATGAGAATAACACCAGTGAAAACCATCTGCTTGCTGGTGGATTCGGCATCGCAATGAAATCGAACTTAAGTGATCTTAAGTACAGTTTTTTGATACCCCTTTGTCTAAAAGTGGAAGGCTGGACGCGGTGCTTATTTTGGAGGAGCTGAATAGGAGGCTTTTAATGATGCAATAATCATATCAAACTGAGGAGTTGCAGTAGTGTAATAACCATGCCAGCATGAAATCATACACTTATGAAAAAATTATTTTAAAATTACTTCAATGCGCAAATGGCAGGAATAATAACTGCGTTTGTTTGAAGTGCCTTTATATCTAATCTATAATAATTTCAATGAGATGGTTTTGCCTTTATCGATATAATGATCATACTGCAGCCAAAATGGTTTTTCCAACTTAGACATCGGTTCTTTGCTGGAGTAATTCATTGAATTACTGTCTTCATGGTCTTTGACAATATTTTAAGTCACAAATTTTCCAAGATGATCAACAATGGCAATTTAAGCTACATGAATATACCCGCCTTATCTCTCTGCCTTTTGGTTCTGACATTCTGTTTATAGTGCACGTGGCACTCACCAAACCGAAGGTCATTTTGCCAATATGTGATCTTGTAGCTGTGCATGGTAGGCAAAAATACTGACGCTCGGTGCTAAATCTTAATCTACAGGAGAAGGAGAGCAGGAAAATCGAAAATGTTTCCTTCTACAAATCTGCACTTAAATGAACGTAACACAATATGAAATAAGCCTAAAAGACAACTTTTTCTTATGAAAATACAGAAGGCAAGTATTGTGCACTTAATGTTGCATGTGGGGAAGAGTTCAACTAAACAATTATTTTTTTTTTATAAATGTTAACTCTTGCAAAAAGAAAGCGATAAACGCCTTAGCTTTATCCTTGAATCCTTTAAAGTTAGCAGTGCTGTCATAATACGTCACTGTAATAAACTGCTTGTAATAGGATCACATTCGTTGGATGGAACTCGTTTGCTTAATACCATCCTCATTAATTTTGTGTGAGCAACTATGTGCGACAATGGAAAAAGGAAGGTTTTTTGGACACTTCTCTTTTTACTCTGCTTTTAAACTCTGAAACCATTGCTTCCATTGGAGCTAGTATATGTCCTCCTCATCTATACCTTAACATATTTTTTTCATTGTAGATAATTTTTCAAAACTTTGAAAGGGAATTCTGGAGTGACGTTTCCGGATTACAAATATCGTATGAGGTAAGGCTTTTGTGAATTTGCTTTTACTGGAGGTGTTAAGTGCGTGGGATTTATTTGAAACTGTTTTCAAGCTCTTTCTAATGTGCATACGTGTTACAGCATCTCAGTTGAGTATCTTTCGACCGTTTAATATATTACTGACGGCAAGGTTTGTATGCACTTGCAGCTCTGCGGTAGCTTTTCGCATCAATCTTCTGGAAAGGGAAGTGCTGAAATCAGTTCAACACAGGTTAATTTTACATTTAGCGTTGACGAATTTCAACAAATCATCCCACTAAGAACTCGGTAAGACTTTACAAAAAGCTTAAAAATTGCATTTGCTATTAAATCTTCCTTTCTTTTTCTTTAAGGCTTTCAAGAAATCACCTCCAGACCGCTTCACGTTGCCCTACCTGAATAAAACATTGGACCAGATTTTCTATCTGAACTTTGCCCAGGTAAAATGGAGTCGTAAATGGCCGGTGGCGTTGGTAGAGAATGTAGCAAATGTTATTTAACGTATTCACAAAGCTTTAGCTGAAGAACGAAGAATTTCCTACATTATCCGCTGTAATCATCTATGGACATTCGAACTGCTTTCTTAACGCGTGGAACAATTTTTTGTAATGTATGGCGGTGGTCCACGGACTTCATATATGGACAGAGCTTAATGCACGGTACACTGTCGCTACCGTACGGGGTGGAAAAAGCGCACCAAGATGGCCGTCTGCTAAGTTTTTTTGTTGTGAAAGTTTGGACTTGCTTAAGTATATCGCCATATTGTGCAAAAATGTTGAAATGTTTTTGAAATATGGCAAGGTAACGTCAAAATTCCTTCACTTAATGCAGGAATATGATATTTTTAAGTTTAAATTTTGCTTAAAAAATATTGCAGAGCTGTCAAATCAGACGATTTAAAGGTTCACGGCGGCCATCTTGGTGCGCCTTTTTGGTCCAGTCGGTAGCGACCAGCTACGGATGGAACGTACACGTTACAAGTTATGTCCATGTACATAAGTCCGTGCGGTGTTCCCACATATCTGATCTCTTTTTTTCAGTTTCACAAAGGTTTTCCAACAAAGCACCGTACATTAATGCAGGATAATTCACTGTCGGGGTCAATGCAAACGATAAAAAGGGAAAGAGCTCAAGTGTACCCTGCGATTAGTCCCTACAGAGTGCATTAAAATGTACTTTATACACAGTCCCGCGTTGAGTCACCTTCATTCATGCAAAACATATTTTGATTTGATTGAAGAGCTAGACCAGAGATAACATGAATTTGAATGATTACCATCTATTTGCACTACCCCTTGTAAAATTAACCTTTATCCATATATAAAACTTTATATCGGGATTAAGAACGACCGTAATCGACCAATAAAAGTTGAGAATTATTTCTAAGTATAGATGAAAAGTATTACATTAAATGGCGATGTTCATGGCATATGTTTATCGTGTAGATGGGACTTTGCTCCAATCCGCCAGAGTGAGAGGTCTTTAATAAAGGCGAAATAGTTGAAAACTTTAGAATGATGTACTACAATTTCCTTAAGGGTCCTGTCCTGTAAGATACCTTACCAAAACCTGCCCAAGAGGCCTTTAATTCAAGTAACTCTGAAGACAAATTTTGCAAAGCTCTGTAACCTTGCACAGAGCCCATTCTGTAATAATTTTAGCTGGTATTCATCGATATATTTCCCAAGCTCATCAATTCCATCAAATTCTGTTTCATGAAAAACTATTTATAACATGTTCCAACACATAGTGTGAAGTGGTTATTTATTGTGGTGCCTGTCATTTCTACCTATGACATGTGGTTCAGCAATGTAATTATCCTGTTTTCTCCCTTGTCCAGTGTCTTTGTGTCTGTAAAATTACGAGTAAAAAAGAATTTAGAAAATAATTACCATATGTTTATTATGGCATTTAAGAAAATTACCGTAGGTGAGACTTGAATGAAACGCCCTGCCAAGGAGATGTGACATAACCACATTACGATACATGTTAGGGTCTATATTATACTGTATCATTTTTATACTCTCAACCGTATTTTTTACCATTCGCCATGCGTTACTCCTCGAGGCTGCAAACAACACCCTGACATAACAAGCAGCTGATTGGTTGTAATGTTGTACTCTTCTGGGGCAGGAAATGCCTTCCTCTCCAATTCATTTGAAAACACAACCAGTGCAACTGCTCCACTTTACCCTATAAATACAATCCACACAGCTACAAGACCACAGAACTAGTCAATATGTTGTATTTGGTACTGGTGTTTGGTGCAAGGTTTAGAAATGAAGTTCCACATAATCTTATGAGTGATAAGTTACCATACCTCCTGTTCAGCTGCCTCCCAGACCAGTTTTCCCTTGTCTCTAACAGTTATAGTTCCCCTTATATGGATCCGTTCGTGACGAAAGAGGGCTCTCTGTTTAAGACTAATTGACTGAAGTAGCATGCAAAACACAGATCTGGTTCAATTATAGGCCACACACGCGAATTTTTAAGTGGGGGGGGGGGGTGGGTAGTCGCCAAAACGACCAAATATGTTCAACAATAAAGTAGAAATATAAAGCCGTTACAAATGCCTGCGGCTGAAAAAGTGCAGGGCATAAGCCTCCCAGCCCCCTCCCGTATACGAAATTGGCTTCTAACCAGCAACATGTAATATTTTCAGTTCTCGAAGTATTTCCACTTAAGAGATAATGCTTGAAATCATAGCCTCCTTGCAAAACATAGCTATACAGTAGCTTAAGCTCATTTAATCTATAAAAGTATACTAAAGCGTTACATCAAAAGAATTGCTTTTCGTTGTAGGCACGCTGACGTTAAAGGGGTAATCAAAGTTTGTGTTTACAATTTTTCTACGAATTCGATTGCTCAACAAAATCATACACTCCGTTCAAACTAACAAAAATGATTTGTCGTTACGGTTTGACGATGTGATTGAATTGTGGTAGAACTGTGGTATGAATGAATGAATAGAAACTTTACAAAATTTCCATTCAACAGTAATTATTACAGTGTAACGTTTCTCCTCACGTGAAACAACGCATCAATATCTGTTAATTCTGATTTATAATCAGTTGAAAAGGGGGAAAACTAAGTGCTTGAACAAAAGGTTCTCTCAAAGTCTAATTTTCACTTTCGATGTCGTTTTTTACATTCCGTCACGGTCTTGTCCATTAAATATGTGATGAATGGCTTCCTGTCTAATGCGTTGTGTAGTCTCGTCCCATACATAAAATGTCTGTGAACAGAAAGATTCAGATGGTTAAATGTTCCTGTAGTAAAACAACGTAGTTTTAGGGTCTGAGATGCTTTTGAACATCTTATTTGTCATTTTCCAACAAACGTGTCCTGTTCTAAGGCTAATATTGCATGCGCTCTTCAAACCACGTACGTACTGCGAAAGGAGCATGACAAACTCTTTCCCGAATTGCTTTTGTAGTGTAGGAGCATTCAAGTCCTATGTACAAGTCACAACCTTTGCCAGAAACGCAGAGCGTATTTCAAACTGTTTTTAGTTTTCACTTTAAGTAGGTTACTAAGTGAGGTAGCACGCCTGAATTCTACGCACCTCTCCCTATTACAGAAAGCAGTAAACCACGACACTCCCGCTCTTTGAACTTTCTGTTTTTACCAGAGTTTGAAAACAGACAGCGAGTTAATATTCCACATTGATTATGACTTATGCATGTTTAAAAAAGTGAGGGGCTAAAGTCAACCCAGCCCACCCCCCCCCCTTGCTCCCCAAGCCTTGTAAAATTCCTTAAAATAGTTGTCCAATTTTCCGAAAGAATGTAGAAGGCCACATTGAGAACTTGTGAAGCTGCAACGTTACTTTTGAGAACAAAGTGAAACTACTTGACACCTGGAAATTCAAGTGAAACATCAATTTTTTGAACTAAATAGTCCTTAGGTATAAATAATGTTCCTCGTGGTTACCTGCTTCAAGTGAAGAACCTTTATTTATTTACAAGATGCTCACAATTGATCTATTGTAAAAGGCTTATTGTGGTGAAGGATAAAAAATAAGAATAGTGGTGTAGAGACAATGATGGATACCCTCGGGAATGAACGTGACATCTTATTAATTACCATACGTATCTTCTACTCTCCCTATTTACTTCCCCAAAACGTCATCAATCATTCCTGAATCCCGCCTCTTGCAAGGTCACTTACAAATCATGAAATTCACTTTTAAGTAATGAAAGCTATTCTAAGGTCTAACACATTTCCCAAAGTAAAAGAAAATCTGCAGGTTGCCTGGTAGACCGTATACATGTAAATACAGACAACAATTTATATAATCATTTTTTGTTTTGATGAAATAGAAGGCTGTACAGTTGTGCTGGCGTGTGTATGAGTGTTTGTGACACTTGGCTCGTCAACACGACATCTTAAGAAGGGGAACTCAGTTGTAAAATCTGATTTGTACATGCCCATATTGAGAGAAAGAACCCTATTGTTTTGGTGAAGGTAAAAGGTCATCTGGGGTTACCGGGGTCAAAATCTAAAAATCTTGGTAACGGAAAATCTCAAGATAGGAAGCTTGGACAAAGTTCATGCTTAGTTGGTAGAATTGATATGATGACAAGATGGTTCCTATTGTTTTTTTGGTGGAGGTCAAAGGTCATCTGGGGTCGTCCGGGACAAATTCTGAACACTTTGTTAACTCAATATTTCAAGGTAAAAATCTTGGAAAAACTCCATACTTAGTTTCTACATGTCTTTTGGTGGAAAGGTCGCCCCTATTGTTTTTGAAGGGAGTCAAAGGTCACGTGCGATCATGAGTTCAAAAATCTGAAAACCTTGTTAACACGATATCTAAAGATAGGACGCATACTTAGTGTGTAGATGTGGTAAGGTGGAAAGATGGTCCCTGTCGTATTTGGTGGAGGTCAAAGGTAAACTGATATCATGGAAGTTAAACCTCTGAAAACTATGTTAATACCATATCTCAAGGAATGAAGCTTGGATAGATTTCCTTCATGTTTTCTTTATGCTTTAAAGCCTTTGCTGTTTGGATCAGGTTGGAAGTCATCTGCGGTCAACATGTGAAAAAGCAAAACATCCCAAGGATTCCCAAGACTGTTTTCTGCTGGTAGCAAGGGTCAAAATGCACAAATTTTCAAGAGTTGACCTCCAACATGGAATATGAACACGGAATTATTTTTCTGACAGGTTAAAATAGCATAAGACTATTGACTGAAAAATTAATGGACATTCATTTCATTATTTGATATTGGACTAATATTGTATCATCCTCGATGCATTTTTGCATCCTGGTTAATACGAAAAATTCAGTTCTTGCAATGGTGTATTCTTTACAATTTTTTGTACTGGATCTTTAAAATTGCATAGACATCTGCAGCCTTCCAGCACCTCATTATAACGTCCTTTCCAACACTCTAACCAGTAAAATTTTCTTTAAGGAAGGAAAGTAAATCAAACGTAATACTATTTCTATGTACTCACAATCAATCATTGAAGTCATTAATTTCGAAAGTACATAAAATTAAACCAATATGCACTTTAGATTTTTTTAAATACACGTTGCGCTTCATGAGATGGTGAGGTCATTACACCAGCTGTGTTTTCGGGTAAAACTCCAGGATATTTCGTAGTAAGAATCCAACCGTGTAATGACATGCGTCGTGATTACTCAAGAGAAATGTCATGTTATGCCCATGGTACTGTAGATGAAACCCTGGTCGCAGTTGAATGATGTCAGTTATCCAAATATTTTCATCTTAGAGCAAGTTTGAACTTTAAGAAAAAGTGATTGGAACGTCGAGACTTATAGCTTCGTTTACAATATGCATAAAACTGAGGTTGGTATTCGTCATTCCAATTAAAGCGCTTGTTTTGAAGTTAATTTTGTCACTTTGCAATTTAAAATCATGAATTCATCCTGACTTGGTATATCCGGAGTTATAGTGTTTGACATTTTTAAAGGTTTCGCGCATTTTGCAAGATAAGCTTTTCGGCAGATACCTACACAATTGGAAATTTCTTCTCATAGATTCCCAGCTTAAACTCTCCAATCATATCCAATGAGTATCCATTCCAACGGCATAGCAATAGTACTTACCTATTAAAGCTTCTCGAGAATCTTTGTGAGCTGTTTTTGCTATGCTCTTGCGGAAAATACAAAAGAGCACTATCTATTACTTATTGCTTGTTGTATATATGAAACCACTCAGATACCACAACTACGTTGGACCATCATTGGCACATAGTTAAACAATGTTGGCAGCGGTAGGGTGTTGGTATTGCCACACGTAAGGTGTTAAACCATTGGAAGTTTGGCATTAATCCATCATTGTTTTAACAAATGTCATTCAAATGAAATTGCATGGCGGGTAGCATGGTGGGTAGCACCGTGGCGCCTTATGTCGGTCACTTTAAAGGTCAAGAGCAGTCCCCTAAACTTCTTTTCAGCAACAGCTAAATGTCACAATGTTCCTCTTACTTATCTTCAAAGTATCTTTTATCATACTTTTAGAGTTCTCCATTGCATACTCAGAGTTCAAGCAGTGAATTTCACATTTGAAGGGAAAAAAATTATCGCCCATGACTTTCAACAGCCAATCATGAAACAGAACAGTCTACCACACAATTTCAAGTTGGAGTTACTTTTCCTGCCCTTTGATAGATGGTTAGAATCTAACTACGTCATAAAAAGCGATCACTTCCATTCCCTGTCTCTTCCGTTTAGTCTAGAAAATTATTTTTAACAATTTGAATGTTTAAAAAGGGAAAGACTGTGATGCATGTACTGAAATTGCCTTTTGTACATCTCATCGGAATTTTGAATAAAACAACAATCTTAGGCCAATTCTTGATCTTACTGACTTACTGACTAATCAGTCTCTGATTCGCCATCAAGATTGTAAGGATTATAGAATGACACGCATTTCTGTATTTTTCTGTTTCTAGATACTGTGCGGGCATGAAGGAGATTACCAATTCTTTTCACGATATCCTCCGCTTAAGTACAGGTATATTTATGCTTTGCTGTTCATTGTTCATTGCAATGCAATAAGTTCGTGTGTAGTGCTGTATTTTCTACCAAAGAGGAATATTTACCTTCTAGTTTACAATACGAAAGATCGACTTATGAACTCGTGTTACCCATGCAGTTTTGTTCCGACTACCCTTGAGTTGGCTTTAGTGATAGATGTTTAAGATATTCGTTAAGCTATTCAAGTTGTAGGACGTATTTAGATCTTTAGGAAAGTTGGTATTAGTTTTACCAAGTTCATATTGAAAGAAACAGCACTGACAATAGATCAGGACACGGAACGGACGAGGGACTATTTCTCGAAAACAAAATCATCATATAGTTCCAAACTTCATTTCGTTTTGACATTATATTTAATAATTATAAAGTAAATATCTAGCTTGCAACCTCAACCATGTAACAAGATGCATAAAAGCAACACCTTTTAGTATGGAGAGCAACGGTTATCAAGCATTTATATTGCTCTAACGAGATAGTATTATCAAAATATTTCCCAACCATTAGGCCTTACCCTAAATGCTTCACCCGCAAATCACTGGTGTTGTACTTTGTATTGAAACGGTTGCCGCAGGAATTTTTAAGCGTTGACTTTGATTTCAAATCAAGTCACTTTTGCCGAAGAAATGTGTAACGCAGATTGAGCCCGAGGAAGCGAAATATTGAAAACAGAAACGAACGGTAATGAAAGATGACTTCAACATTAGTAGAATGTCGATGTCAGAAACTGGTTAAAAAGATCCTCGGAGCACTCTATGGATCATGAGTATCATATGTTGATCAAATTAATGTAATTGTAATGTGACCTTTAGGTCATGAAATATTACTACTAATAGATCGATTCATGGCAGTCATTTTATGATTGGAAACAATCGATTATTAGTTTAAGCAAACATGGATTGTCAAACTGCAAATTCCAAGAACTCATTGCTTTAAAAAAATAAGTCTTGATCTTAGGTAAGGTTCAAAACCCTGAAATGTTTATCAAACAACAAAAAAAAATATTTCAAATGACTACACCTTTTTAAATTTATACTTGGAATCAAGCAAGTCCTCATATGATAAATACCTATGCTATATCATACAGGTAAAGGTTGTGTTGGATCTCCTTGTTAGTAATAAGAATTTCATCTGCTTGCTTTTTCTTTTCTCAACAGGGTTTTAGCAACACTACGTAATTCCTATAACTTTTCTGAAGCATTTGGCTGTCCGAAAGGATCTCCTATGAATCCTCAAATGGAAAAATGCTACATCTGGCATTCGGTGCCAGCTAAAACTTAGAACCAAATTAGCTACTACCTAACGAAGCTATGGAATCATTTTTGGTATTCTTGCTATGTTGTGCGTTTCGACACTGTCGAACGCCTTTGCGGGCACAAACTACGATATAAGGTGTCGCCAAGAATGACTTCACATACAGTATTAATTTAACTAAGGAGTTTGTCCAGGGCCATTTGGTAGAATAAAAGTTACCAGTTGTTCAATTCAAATGAGAAAAATGATATAAACAGATTTAAGTAAAACACACTTTTAAAAGAAAAGTTAGGTCAAAGGGTCCGTTTCGCATTCGAAAAACGGTTGAATGGAAAGTTTCATATCTCCGTCTTAAATATTTATTCTTTGTTCTTGTTTTTTGTTTTTAGTTTGTTTGTTTGGTTTTTTTTTTTTTATTTTTGAAATATCATTTAAACGTAGAATATTTTGTAAACCGTACTGAGCATTTGAGTTACACCTCTCTCTAAAGACGTGTTGCTGTTCCGACATCTCTACATTCCAAATGAGTGAACAAAGTACAGTTTAAGGGCGAGACTTTGTACCTCTGTAACCTTTCTTCTGACACAAGCCTTAATGCGGACGTTTTGGAAAATAGAGACGTCGAAAAGGAGAGCTCTCCATCATTTGTGGTACATTATAAAGACATGCCATGAAATGTTCCTCGTAGTTGATAGAATTACTTATGCTGTATTTTCTCTAAAGTTTACTTTGTAATATAGTGCTACGAATGATGCAGAGAAAGAACACTTGACTGTACGTTAAAACCTATGTGACGAAAAGATGTTGACAATCTAAGGTGCACATCGTGTTAAAATACCCACAGGAATATGAATAATATAGAAAATCGTGTATTTTTTTTATTATTTTGTCTTAACAGGTTATGGTTAAACCATTTTTCAAGTCTTGATGATCATATTTTGCACCATATATATCTAAATGTTATCGTATAGTGATAAAGTGTAATTTATATCAGCTCGAACCTTTTGGATTCTATCGTAATATGGTACGTCGGGTAATTGGTTAAAACAGAGATAATTCTATTCTAATTTGTAAGCTAAGTAATCTTTTATTTCAACTAAAACGGATCAATAATAGAAAAGATTAGCTATTGAACGTGGAGCAGGGTTTCCATTTACTAGTATTTTTTCTATTGCATTTCATTTTGGTTGCGTAACATATTCTTGGTTTCTCTGTTTCGTTATTAACCTGCGTTTAGCTTTCACAGGTCGAGGAATGCAATTCAAAGCGAACGCTATCTAATGGCAAACGTCGGCATATTTTTTTTATATTCAACATTAGGGCATTTGCTTTTAGACAAGACCTAGTTCCTCAGTAAGCAAGTCAGTTAGTTAGATCATATTTAACGGCTCAGTTTCTTTATTACCAAATGATACTTCAGGTAGGGACGTCCGTGGCCTTTTCTCCAGTTGTGATTCGCTGGCTATTGTAAGTCTTTCTTTGAGGTAAGAGAAGAATAAATCAAACTGAAACCAAGCAAAACATCAGCGGATTCCATTTTAAAGTCTTCTGTATGACCTGGACAGGAGTCGAACTCCATACCTCCCGGCTGCAAGTCGGATGCTTAGACATTTGCTTAAAATGAAGTATGACTAAGAAAGTTACAGTCAGACGAATGGTATGAGGATTTCTTTGAACTTGTTTTTGAAACTTTTGGCAATGCAATGGTATTACTTAGATTTTTTTATATTAGCGGATGCAACTTTGAAGAAACTTGGGAAAATCCATTTATATTTATTTCTCTGTAGTTGAGGATAAAATACATTTATTTTTATTTCTCTAGTAGAGGATTAATCGCGGACATGTTTATATATTTTTTCTCTCATTTTATCCAACTGTTATCTGCGATGAACGTTTACTGAAGTTCTCGTCGAATTGGTCAAATGAGTCCTATTAGGCCTACTTGCAAATTTGTAAAGTTATATTTGTTATTTCCAACATGTTTACATGGCCGTAAAAAGATATATATGAATATATATATATGTATATATATATATATAAATATATATATATATATATATATATATATATATATATATATATATATATATATGAATATATATATATGTATATATATATATATAAATATATATATACATTGTTGGGGTAGCGTCGGGCTCTCGTCGTGATTTAGAAGACTTTATACATTTTGTTGAAACGTTTTGCCCCTTTTTAAAGTTCACCAGCTGTATTTCTGACACGACATTGTTGGGGTAGCGTCGGGCTCTCGTCGTGATTTAGAAGACTTTATACATTTTGTTGAAACGTTTTGCCCCTTTCTAAAGTTCACCAGCTGTGTTTCTGACACCTCAGTGGTCTTTTTAGATATGAAGCTATCTATTAGTGACAGAAAACTAAAAACTAACATCCATTTTAAGCCTACAGACTCCCACAGCTACTTGCTTTATCTATCCAACCACCCTAGGTCATGTACCAACTCTATCCCGTACTCGCAACTCTTGAGAGCTAGACGCATTTGTTTCGATAATAGGGATTTTAAACAGGTCTCTCAAGATATGATCTCCTTTTTCGAGAAACGTCAGTACCCACGTAAGGTACCCATGAAGGCACTAGGGAGAGTTCAAGGGATGGACAGAGCAACAATCATGGCCCCCAAGACTAATATCGTCAAATCCACTTCCAGAATACCCTTCGTGGTGTCTTATCATCCTTCAGTTCGCCCCATTGTTGAGTCAATTCACAGAAACGCTAAACTTCTAGGAAGAGAACCCTCTACCCGTGAGTATTTTCCTGAACCGCCTATTACGGCCTTTAGAAGTGAGAAAAACATCTCAAGTCACTTGGTTCGGGCCTCACATCCCCAACCCTTTATGTTACATCCGGCAGGGACGTTTCCTTGTAACCGTAGTAGATGTAATACTTGTAAACTTGTTAGCAAAGACAGGGTTCTGTCTGTTGTAGGTCCCAACAACAACTCCTTCGACGTCAAACATCATTTTACATGTACGTCTACTAATATAGTGTATATCCTAGTTTGTAAGCGCTGTGCCATGATGTATGTGGGTGAAACTAAACGTCGATTAGCTGATCGGGTTACTGAACACTTGAGATCCATTAGGCAAAACCTTCCAGGTTACCCGGTTGCCAACCATTTTAACCCCCCATCGGCCTGTTCTATACAGGATCTGATGGTCACGGCGGCCATCTCATGCAGAGGTTCCGACCGTGATCGTCTTACTGCCGAAAATCGACTGATAGTAAGGCTAGGAACTCTAGCTCCTAACGGGCTGAACGTCAAACTTGAACTGTTATAGACTGTGTTTATTTTTTTACAACGGACTGTTTGCCGAACTTGAACTTAAATTGATCGTGTTCAATTTTCCTTGTAAAGTCCGTTCATAATGAAATCATAATCGCCTAGCGTGTATTTATTATTACTTTTAATTTTTATCGCGTCATCACTATTAACTTGTTTTGCACGGTTGCGTCGTTTAGCTGTGTTTAAAATTGCGGCGCGAAGTAGGCAAACATTTCATTATTGGCAATCCCTTTGTAAAGAGGTTGTACGCTTGACGTCGGCGCGTTTTGGTTTGGCTTGTTGGATGGATGTCGTCATGGGTAGTGCGTGTGTTACCAGGGCGTCCGCACTACAGGGACTTAGAAACGATTGTAAGGAGTTGATGGGGACATAACAAGACACACGAAGCGTTGACATAGGTGCTTGGCCTTTGTACGCGCGCCGATCGAGTTGTATCGGCACGCGTTTGTTGTTTCTTTTGAATATCGTTTTTTTGATCAGTTATTATTTTGCCGCCTGATGAAGGGTACATACCCGAAACGTTGCGGAGCTTTCTTCCGAATTTTAGCACTTTTTATCATTCCAATCTGTTTACCTTCATACTTTACCAGTGCTACGCAGTATTCGATCTTATATATATATATATATATATATATATATATATATATATATATATATATATATATATATATATATATATATATATATATATATATATATATATATATATATATATATATATATATATATATATATATATATATATATATATATATATCATTGAATCTCTCTGTTTGTTAAAGGTTTTAACTGAAGTGAGACCATGTATATATTATTCTAATGACCCTTAAAGAGTACCTCAAGTAAAAAAAAAATCAAAAATATATGTTAAAGACCACGACAAATCAATTCTAACTGTCCAACCTTTACCTTCATAAGGCATTCCTTAGCTGAGACAGCAAATGTTGAAGTTATTTCACTCAAATTAAAATGGTACATTGCGCAATAATTTGTAATGTCATTCTTGTACTACTCAAATTACAATCAATTGATTCTTTGTTTTTCCGAACGTTACTGTACCTTGTACCAAGGTGTGACAGCACTTCTTACTCTAATGAGGTTATGTAATTAATTAAGCCCTCCTTGTGCAACATGCTATGAAAGCAAAGTGGAAGAGTTCAAGGTCATAAAACATTTTTAATTTTAAAGGGAAACAAAGCATGTCATGTGAAGTTGAACAACAAGAAGGTAACGCAATATTGAGCATTTGTCCAATTTGTTTAAGGTGAATAAATTTCAACAGTTTACATCTCAGCTCAGGAATTTCACTTGAAGATGGAAGTTTGACTCTTAGAATTCATTTTGCATGCTTTTTAATATATATTTTTGATTTTGTTTCTACTTGAGGTACAATTTAAACCAACAAAACTCAAGTAACTCTTGTAAAAATTAAATTCATATAAGGTTTTGTCAGTGTGGCTTTTTTAAAATTAATACTTCTTCCCTTTACAAAATTTGTTCTGGCATAATCTCGGGTTTCTTAAAAGCTTGGGCCACATATCTTCACCAGTATCCACCGCTAATAATCTCTTCGAAATATTGAGGTATTATTCAAAAATCACCACGCAAAGCACCTCATTTTGAAAATATGAAATCATCCGAGGTTTGTTGGGAAACTTTGCAAGAACATGGAGTGACTTTTATTATAACTATACAGCTGTCATGACCACAATTAATGCTTAGTATCTGTCTCAGTGAGCACGTTTTGTTGAGCTGGTGTTCGACACCGTTTGACGGTTTATTGTGAATCGTCGTAATTGGAATGTTAGATGAGAACTTAGTTCAACGGTTGATGAACATAGATAAATGAGCAATAAGGTAGTTGTTGGGAAACTTTTGATTCGCAGGCAATTTATGGACTTTTAGAGCCATATGGTAGAGACAGATTGCCTGAAATAAATACGGTTTATCAGGTCTTCAAACTTATATAAAAGTTACTGAACCAATGTTCACCAGGGATAATTTGTCACGATATTTGCATCATCTTCATGTCACAATAAGATAGAAAAGGAGAAAGGGAAGGTTAATGTTCAACCTGTGTCCATCTTTTGTTAAGTAGCGAATTAATTTTCTGTAAGTATCCGTTTCCAAGTTATATTATTGTATGCAGTTTAGGTGTCAAGATGGATGCAGGTTTACCGACAATCATCATACGACTGAGATCGAGACATGGATATTTAAGCTTTTATGCTCCATGTGTAAATTTCTTTGTAATATGTTCCTAGCTGTAATGTTGTAACTGGTTGTTAGCAATATAACTCATCAAATAGAAGTAATACACACCCTTGCCTTGTTGTTATTTCCCAGTAGAGGTGTTGTGTTTGTTCCCTGTGGTTCAATTTGGAAAAGTTGCTGCCTTGTTTGCATTTAACCATGACGTAGTACTGTTTGTCGATGTGTCAAGGAAGTGGTAGAACCTAGAGTCTTATCGGGCCAGTAGATCCCGGAGGAAAGGGTGGCAATAACCGAACCAATGAAAACAGATTGAAAACATATCGTTTTGCCCCCAATAATTCAAGCATTTTGCAAAAAATAACAAGCGGAATAAACAAAATATAACATTGTAGTGAACGGATGACTTTAAGTAATAATAATGTAACGGTTTGGGGTGTTTGGTTCTTCTCGGTTGCGTTGTGGCTTGCAGGGTGGGACTCTTGGCCTAAGGTCTTGTGTTTTGATTGACCAGAACGCCAAGGGATGCAAGAAAGGCACAAAAAGACGACTCAAATCTGCAGGGTTTTCTCTCAAACTTGTATTAATCACAGTAAATACCAGTAAAATTCCCCAAGGCTAAAACGATACAAAATAAGTTCCTCGAAGCTACAGGCTGACGACGAAAGGGGCAATAAACACCTGCCACCGGACCTGGAATAACTTCCTGGAGAAGATCCTTTCCTTGGTCTGCCTTGGATAGAACTCTTCTAGGTTATTAACATTAACTTATTTAAACTTAATCTGGACAATAGAACGCAAAATACACCACTATTTACAGTCAAACGAGATCACAAAGAGATGAATATGCATGAACTCTACACAATACTTCACCTGTACACCAGAATCAGACCACTCTAACTCTGGCATTCATAGATTACTAACACATGTACTTTAAAAAGTTTAAAAGCTGCACATAGTAGAAAACATTCACTTGACACTTTAAATCCTAATAACTACAATGATGTCATACTGTCCACTTGTATATTCTTTTGTACGCAAAACAGAACATTACATCATGTTACACAAGTGATTGCATAACGTTACATGAACAATGGGGATTAGCAGAGATAAGCCACATGGAGGGACAATGGTTTCAGGGGGACAGGGATAAATCACTAATCCACGTTCAAAAGCAGGATCATCCCCGTAGAATGCAGAGATGCTTTGCGGAGCAGCTTCACATAATCTTTGGAGCTCCGCATAATCTTTAGTTCTAATAATAAGAAATACAGAATTTATAATACTCCATCTATGTTATATGTATATTACAGTCACTATGAGAGTGTATGCATGTTTTTATTTTTTAGCTTGCAAGCGAATCCAGTCCGGAACACGATATGTCAATTAGTTACGGCCTTAAGAGAATTCCCCCCACTCCACAAACAAGATCGACGCTCCTGATTCATATACCATGATTCCACTGATTCTACAGTGCATAAAATCTCGCAAGGATGGGACAACATTTTGCGTGCGGCTTCCAACATCAGTTGACGCTGAGCGAAAAACAAAATTATGTCCCCAAATTGTTGCTATATTTAAGACTCTTTCTTAAGCCTCCCAAAAGCAGCTGCATACAAATATACATTGAAACATTTTTGCAACATGTTTGCGTACGACAAGAGTAAAATCATACGTTGGAGGCAGTTGACATTTCATATTTTGCATATTTTCTTTTCACATTGTTTAACAAAGTTTGAGAGATCTAGTACGTCTGTTTTATCAAAAGCGGTTCAAATATCCGATCCTCCTATTATATTCGGCTTAAACTGCCTGTGCTACATTTCATGCAACACTTATTTTAGGATGCGCTTAAAATGTAACACTTATGAACGAAACTATGATATTTAGCTGGTTTAAATCATCGTTTTACATTGTAAAACAGCCAAACGCACAGCTTTGCTTTTAGAATATAGCCATGCATTCAGAGTGTGGGAAAGCTAACAGTTTGATTGATCAGATCTACACAGTGCAATGTATACCACAAAAAAGTTTCTACCAATTTCAAAGACCAAATATGAGAAATTAACGCTGATTTGGTGCTAAGGAATGAATACGTCGTCAATAAGTCCAAGTAGTACCTACAGATTAAAACCTTCTTTAGTGAAGAAGTGTATTTTCATTGGCCAAATATAGAGCCCTCGACCGAGTAGAGTTGTACCAACCTGGTCACGCCACTGACTTTTCATCATTATTATTCGGATCCCACATTGCTACAGTCCTACCGGTACAGCACCGTCCACTGGCCCCACCTTATACAGTAGGTTTGAACCCAACACATGGCACGAGAAGTGGTTCTCAAAGAACAGACAATAACGCACAAGAAACCTCATCAGCATTAAATCTTGTCATGAATCTAGTCAAACACTTGTAAAGATATTTTGATGTCTTTAAATTTTCACTTTTCGTTTTAGTTGTTAAATGTTCTGATGACTTGGACTCGAAAACAAATACCACCAAGGAAGATGTCATTTACCACCAAGGAAGATGTTTATTTCACATAACCAATAGGTTGGAAACTGGACCATAAAATTCCATTTAAGTAACTTACCAACTAACTATAGGGTCTATGTTTTCAGCAAATGCGTTATTTAAATTAAGAAACTCATGTTTCCGAATAAAGCCACTACAACTCCACCTTGAGGAGTCCACAAATCCTTAAAAGCCATTGTGCTTGTTGCTCAGCATAAACAATGGAGTAGTAGGGGAAACAAGCCAGAGAGCTATAGCAGGAAAAAGGGTCGTGGCCGGGCCGGCTTAAACCAATCGGTTGGAAACTCATCAAACTGCCTCCATAAACTTAAGTAGTGATGAAGTACAAATATCACAGTTCAATATTACCTTTTCCCACTTCTTTGCCTACTCTGATGACTGCCTGTCATCATATTGGCTCAGACCGTCTACCACTTTTGGTAATTAGCCAGTTTAAGCGTTTCTGGTTATCACAAACCATGAAATGTATGGATGAAAGTTCGCCTACATCGCGTTTAAAAAAATTCCGTTCCCCTAAAAATGAGTTCGTTGTACGATTTTAAATAATAATACTCTTGAGAGCGTGGTCAAATGAGAAGGGGAGACAGCTTTCAATGCATGTATATTGAGTGTAAAGGTATTACAATGTCGTCAAAAGAAAATGCTGTTGTACGTCATTCAGATGACAAGGAATCTCAAAGCAAAGTTTCATTCTTCATCTACATTTTGATGACCCATTGATTGATGGATTATCACGAACCAACATTGTAGGTACTGATTACACTTTATCCACGTGCAAAAACTCAATCGCTTTCTAAAGAGATTCCTTAACTTCGATCTCTGAAAGCTTTTGATGTTAAAATCAGTAACCTTTCCGAAGAAGGCGTAATAAGGGGCCCCGTTTTCCTTCGAAAATTATTCACATTCATATTTTCTTTCTTTTCTTTTCAACATTTCACTATTGACCGGCAAGGACGTTTTTATCTAATCATGTTGTTGGCGACAGACGAAAATATTCTTTCACAAGCCTGAAGTGATGATCGAGGGAAGTTGTTATTGCAATTGATTTAGAAAGCTCAAATATTACATGCTAGCTACCTCAAAGCTAACTATGCACCTGTCGATGTTTCCTTAAGGATTGCTGTGTTGCTAAATGAAATAATATCTACTACTCATTCAGCAAGTTGTCCATTTTTGAGCGATAACCTCCAGATGCATGCGTTCGAATCTCGCACTACGTAATAAAGTATATGTGAATCGAAAATTTTATTTCCAATCAAGTAATGTGGCGTTTCAATGAATCTTATTTCTCATTGTTGAAAGTGGGTAACGTTTTCAGGACCTTAAATTGCAATTATGTTAATAACTTTTGTACGTTGTCGTTATTTTCACCAGAACAATGTTG
Source organism: Holothuria scabra (assembly GCA_037179385.1). Taxonomy (NCBI): domain Eukaryota; kingdom Metazoa; phylum Echinodermata; class Holothuroidea; order Aspidochirotida; family Holothuriidae; genus Holothuria; species Holothuria scabra. The sequence continues at coordinate 8,718,640 of CM074195.1, read as the reverse complement.
TTCCCTACTGCACTAAGCACTGACCTTTCCAATCCCGTGTTGGATAACAGTTCAGAAAGACATAGACTATAATAAATATATCAATATTTTTACTAGGTATAAGTTCCCTTGTGATCTCCCTGTCAACAAAACATATCAAAAGTATATTCCAAATAGCTTCAATTACTCTTCATTCTTTACATATTTGAATTTCAAACAATGCTATTGATTGTTAGCTGTCAAAACCTTGCCATTGACATTTTTCAAATGCCATTCCCTCAGTTATTATGGGGAAAAAGTTGATTTTATGTACGAATCACTTTCAGAGGCCAACTTGTGTCGAAAGAGATACAAAACATTCTTCGGGTGAGTTTATTCTTTGGGTCTTTTATGATTAAACATTCGCCTATTTGGTGTTGGTCATGATCTAAACGACCACAGTCACACACCACTGTTTAGACGAATCCGATCAGCATTTGTGTTAAGTGACTGTAGGCAGCCATTGGTGGGGTCCATCCGTCTTAATTTATTTTCTACATGAATTTTAAATCCTCATATTCAGTGAAATTGAAGGAATCAAGATACAAGCTAGTGTACAACCACCAATGGTACGGTTAAGCAAGGGAATTGAAAGATTAAAAGGTGACAGACCCCATTCATGGCCGACTGCAAGTAGACCATCCCTAGTTGTCCGGATTTGTCTATATGATATGTTTGCTTTGCAGTGGGTACCATGACTTATTTGTCCGAATCGTTGCATGACTACTGTCAAACAGATTAAGACACCATCAAATTTGTGTTGCCCACCTCTGGTCGAGACAATATGTGAAATGTCTAGTTGCGACAAGAAGGCGGTTTATATGAACTTGCGAAAGGGGCTTCCCCAAATGTCAACAAAAACCACACCGTTCCACAATATTCAAAATGAAAACCTCTGCTATCACTAATATTTAAGAGAGGGTGATCCGCAAAATCACACGGGTCCCAGACTAGGGCTAGATCTGGGAAATCCTGCCCGCAATGCTTACAGCAATCGAATCAATAAATTATGTGAAGCAGCGACAGCAGACAGCCAAGCGGAGTATCAAGAATAAATTACACAACACAAGTTGAATAGAGCATAAAGGTATTATGGAATATAGCACAACGCATTTAACTGAACTGGGACTTCAGTTAAGGAGTAATATAAAACAATAAAAATACATTAAACATGAAAATAAAAATAACATAAGCCGGCATTAATTAATACTTATGAGGTGGCTCGTCGTTACGATGGCTAGCGCTGACTTCTCAGGAACTCGGTGGATCACAAGTCGAACTTCTGCCTCTACGTGCATCCAAATAAATGGGAAATACTTACAATTCGCTGGTAACAAAGAGTCACACGATGACACTTTTCCAAAAGCCCAATCTGATGTAACTCAACAATCCAAACGAATGAAACAGTAAGATATCGAACAGCAAGAAATACACGTCGACAGTCAGTGTGAGGAATCGCAACGGCAAACTACTTGTTGAAAATATCAATTAACGGCTGACTAGTACATTTACTTCAAAATCATCGGATTCCTTAATTTGGTACAGTTCGGCGATAAGACCGCTGATTCATAATCGATTTACAGGATGCTAACACAGGAAACGGTTTCTCCTCCGACAGTTACCGTCTTCAGAATTGAATACGTTGTCAATATACGGAATACAACCAAGTTAGAATAGACAGTAGGAATATCTCTCCTAACTTTTACTCTTTTAAGATAAAAAAGTAGATTCTAACTTCTCTACACTCTAGTAAGAGACAGCAAATGCAGCAACAACCACAAGCAATATTGTAACTCTCCTGAGTCTAAATATCTGAGTGCCTCAGCTTCTAAGTGAATTGAAGTTTTAGTGAAGATCTACCATTTTTGCAGCATCTTTTATTTAATTTCGGGGCAACAAAATTACCTAAAGATTACCAAATAAGGGAACCCCCAACTTCCTGGTGACTTATCTAAGAAATCAAGAACTTTAGATGATAACGTACACACACTACATTCTCCCTAGCTACATCACTATTGTGACGTCACACAAATTTGTCCTTAAATGGTAAATAAACACCTGTCCATTCATGAAATGTACACACTGTAATGCGAACAGCTTGACCTTTGTACACAATATACAAGCACTAAGCATGGCAACTATGTTGATACCTTAAGACCAATAGTAAACACACATACACACAGAGAGAAGCAAATTCCCGAGAGCAATGAACTGTGACCTGCATCAGTCTACAGTAAGGACTTGTCTGAAATTCCTCAGTACACATTACATATGACTAAGAATGGTAAACAGATAATTAAAACTTTTCTGGAAGAGGATTACCAAGCTTCCGGAAATGTAAAGCTAAGGAAAGTAAAGTAAAATAGTAAGTATTATAACCATGAAAAATACTACATGATTACATATGTGAAATAAAAAGGAGGCTTTTATATATGTTTGGAAGATTGAACAGATCCATTGAAAGCTTTTGAAGTAAGTTTAAAAACTACAGATAGTTCTCTACAACAGAAATAAACCATGGCATTCATTATTCAGGTTGAGGATGAGTGGAAAGTGTCTTTTCAGGTAGATGGACCTATCGAGCACCTTTCCAGCATTAGCCTTATTACCACATTCCATATGACATTCTTCTCATACTTCAATGGAGCACATCATGATCCCACGTGCCCAGTATGAAGCACCGGTAAAGTGCAGAAAGCCCTCAGGTAGAACCCTTCGTGTAGAAACACTTCATCAGGTTGCAATAAGGTACTTGGTGAACTCGATGGGTATGTCATGCAATCAGCAGGCTTATACTCACATCAGCCGCCACAATTTGCATGACCACTTTTTACATTGTTGAGCTTTCGAAGTGGTCTACAAAACGCTTACATGTTAATCTGCGAAGACTTTAACCAAAGGAAGATGCACAGCACTGGAATTTTTCAAATTAGTTTTTTCTTAGCACCTAATTTTGAAGCCAGTGAGAAGTTTCACCTCCATAAAACAGGGCACTTTCACACTAACAACTCCATCCATAAAAGCTTCACAGAAAGTTGTACGTAGCAATGCTCTCCTAAACCGAACGTTGCTTTCATATCATTCAAAGGAGTTCCTCGATGATATGTTCTTGCTTGACTCAAGTTGTAGCAGATGGTCTGACAGCTTAGTAAATCACTCGTTACTTTTAATCTGTGAATAAGTCGTTCCTCACACTCGATGTTCCTTTTGAAACGTCAAGCATTATCTTCTTCAGCCGTAAAAGCCTCACTTTTCGTTCCCATCTCCCATTAATCGATGGGTCTAGCACCTTGGTCGTAATTCAAGATGTATTCTGGGACAGAGGTTGGAAACTGCTCACTACTTTTTTCTATCATCTGGATCTAAATTGGAGTTCCTACTATCTAATATTTGTGTAGTCTTGTACCCTTATTAGAGACGTTATGGCTTTCAGTTTTCGTTGGTGCATATAACATTATCTGCATCCGTAATGTGGCATGTTGTAGCCTCACTTGAGGTATGCTCAAGATTTGTTTCTGTTCGAAATGGATGCAAAGAAGCATTTTCTGCGAAGGAATCATTTTTTTGCATTGAAAGTTGACCTCACGCTTAAACTCAGGAGTATTTCGAAATGTTCTTTAGGACAACATTTCCCCAACCAATATAATAACCTCTAAATATTAAACAAATTTTTCCAACGTAAGACATTACTGCAAAAATTTATACACGACTTACCTTCATCACGTCCAGCTACCTATGTGAAAGTTTTGATGTTTAAGTGCTGAATGGGTTCGGTGGACTGACCCGCTGAATTTTATTCGCCTTCTAGTTAACAACTTGCAGTAGGAAAATAATTTCCCGAACTTTCAAACTCTCTAGGACTGATGTTTTCTGTTTAACAAGAAATTGCCTTATAGGATAACCATTGAGCTAATCCCTTACCTAATCCCTGACTCTAACAAAGAACGAATACAATTGATGGAATATAAAAATCAGTCTAACAAGAAATTTATAGTTTAAGAGTACGCATCAGCTTATTTGCCAACCTGTGTAATGCCAAGTTTTGTAGAATTACCAAAATTAAAGTTATACTAATCAGTTAATGACGCCACATCGACGTACACGTTTGTCGAAGGGACGTCTTAAAATCTCGGTTCACATTCCAATCGCATTAGATGCAAATCACATACGGTTGACACTTTTTTGCTTTCTTCGACCAGAGTTGGAGAAGAATTTCACAAAAGCTGGATCGGAATCTGTTTTATTGTGATCTCTGCTTAAAGGCTTTATACCTACGCATAGTTATTGGCAATGACCTCCTTACATGTTAACGTACTAAATATCGTCTAATACTTTGCTTGTGTTTCTAAATGTAACCAAACGATTGTCTGTTGTATGTCATGAAATATGGAAAGTTTCACTTGGTTTTGGCAGTTGTTCTGTCAAACAATTGAAGTCTGGCACTGAAGTAAACCCAGCTGTTGACGCTAAAATTCCATTTGTGTGTGTGTTTTTTTTTTTTTTGTTGTTGTTAATAAAGTGCAGTAGTTACTCTGTGCAACGTCTCTGGGGCATGGAAATCTCTCAAAGGAGTATTGTTTTGGATTTTAGTTGTCAGTTAATGAACTGCATGTGCTTTCTCTGGGCGTTCATACTTTTAACTAAGATCACGTCCTACCAATCTTTAATAATTGTAGGAACACGGAATACTTATTCATCTCATGCAAAATAAATTAATAGCCCACTTTGGAATCAAATTACAAAATGTTTGCACTTTTTGATGAGCAAAGTTACAAAAACAAATAACAGCAGTTTTCCAATGCACATGCAACGATGCGCCTTGAGCAGTCTGCTTAGGAACAGAACGTAAATCTGCGTAATCAGTTCGAGTACCCACAAATGGATTCAGATTGAACTCTCAGACTGTGAAACAAGTTCGTTTATGTAGGGTTATTTTTTGTTAGCTTATGTCTTTAAAGTGCGTCTGGAAGAGTAAATATGGGAGAGAAAATGAGTATGCTGTTTTTGCTTCTTTCAGTGGTTCTAAATTACACCAGAACTACATGTTCCACGCACACTTGTAAACTGAACTTGGTTGTGGTCAGTTTGGTACGCCCTGAGTCCTAAAGGTAGTAAAGGCAAAGTGTAGGAAAAGGCAGATAGACCAATAAATAATTTTGACAATTTTTACTTTCATAAAGACATGTCCGGTTTGTGCAGCAGAAATGTTATTTCTCTCTGTCTGTCCTTCTAGATTTCCACAACTTTAGGGAAGTATTTTTACAGGCTCCGCGTGTGCAATTCTTTCGAGAAAACCGTTTGTGTCAGCCACGGTCCTGCTTTTAAACAACTTATCATTAGTAACGCATTTTGCCTATGTTGTTGAACTGGTATCAAATATAAAAGTATTTTCAATTTTGAAACTTTTTAAGAGCAGTTCATTCAGTCACCAGATCGATAAAATACGCTATTGTGAGAATCGTTCTCTAGCGAAAGAGAGTAAAATCACACTTTATCTTGACCAGCTTTTAAGTAAATTAGCTCATACATTGAATAGGGTCAGTTTTTGTAAATAGACTGTAGCGGCAGGATGTCGCGTCAGTTTTTCCGACTCATACGCTCCGTTCGATTTATATATACCAAACCAGAAACACATGGCACAATTTGCATTATAGAGTTCTTTGCTTTATTGCCTGGTGTTAGTTCGGGCGAGTAATGAATACCCTTCCAAAATTGATACTTTGCATTTTCTCTTCAGCAACGTATACACCTAACTGACAAAATATAATAGTTTTCTGAAAAATTATAAATATTTTATCACATTATCTTTGAAATTCTTAGGTCGTCAGCGTCTAAAATGCGAACGTAGGGCCACTAGAAAATTCAGGACAAATATCATAATGAACTGAAACAGCGCCTGCAATCATACGTAAGGTAAACTTAATATTTTTTTTTTTTTTTTTTTTTTTTAAGGAAGAACTTTATTCCCATCTTGAAAATATATACATATGTACATATATATAAAACATAGGTTGGAAAATAAATATAATACTTACAAATATTTACGAACTAATTAATTCAACTTACAGTATCATTACATTAACATCATAATTCAATTCACTTATACATCACATTTTAAATTGGAAGGAAGAAATCTTCTTTTCTTGACTCATATACATATGTACCTACGAAAATTGGAAAATAAATAAAATGCAAGTGTTAACAGTAATTACAGTATGAAACCTTTGTTACAAATTATAAATAAGGTCACCATTCCCCAGGGTAACACATGACCTATCCTTAATCCACATTTTGAAAAATTTTTCCTTCGAAAATCTTCTGTAATCGGCTTCGATTCTGTCTTTAATATTTTTAATAATTATTGACAGTATTTCTTGATAGCTTTGAACTTCTAACTCGAAAACATGTAAACATCTTGATTTCCAGAGGATAAATTTAGTCACACAGAAGATAAACCAAATTCTGTTAAAAACCTGCTTCCTGCAGTTTATATCGGAAAGCCAAACATAAACAAGTGGGTGTCAAAATCAACAACACTGCCTCCTAGCTTTGTGAAAATATCTTTGACCCATGTTAGAATGGGCTGGACTTTTGGACAATCCCAAAAATGTGGACTAAAGTCTCTACGTCAGTACAACCGTCAAAGGACAAAACACCATCACCCATACCCCAGTCTTTGATTCTTTTTCCCCGTATAAAGAACTTGGTGAGCTAGTCTCCACTGGAAATCAATAAGCTTATTATCAAGAAACAAACCGAAGACTAAATCCCAAATTTTGTTCCAAGGGTAGTTGGGGTGCTTGTTAACGATAGAGATAGTAACATTATCCAGTCGTAACTTTTTCACAATATCCTTAGTATTCCGACATGCCTTGGCAAAGCTTTTGTCCGCACTAAACATTTTTTTTCAAAATGGAACACGAAAGTATTAAGGAAGGGGAACACACATCACAATTAGGCCTAGAATTGGACCAGATAGAGGGGCAAACACTACGCAGTTGCTTTGCAACGAAACAGCGGACTGTCAATAGGTGTGCGGGCAGGTCTTTTCCAAGAAGAAGAGGGAATAACGGTTTAACCAGCAAGGCATTCATTTTAACTTTCAAGTCATCGATACCTAATCCCCCACAATTCTTTGGCAAAGTAATAACGTCACGGGAGACAAGATCAGGTTTGTTTACTCCCCATATAAAGGCGAACACAGCTTTGTGTATCTCCTTAACTACCCGTTCAGGTATCGGAAAAACTGGGCCCAAAAAATAAAATAGTGGGTAAACCGCCATATTAACGACCCTGGCTTTCTCTATGAGGGTTAAATGCCTTCTTGACCAAGTTCTGACTCGAGACTGCGTAGTTGTGATTTTTGTGGCCCAATTGCTAAAAACAGAATCACATGTACCGAACACTATCCCTGTTATTTTAATGCCAGAGGTGCTCCATTGTATATTGCCCGGAAGTGGTTGTGAGGAAAACTTTCCCAGTTTCAACCCATACGTTTTCGCCAAATTGATGTGCAAGCACCGGTCGCTCTTTCAAAATTCTTTAAGGTTTCAAAAAACTGTAAGATTTCTGAAACACGCGTTGCGATGCATGTTGCATCGTCAGCGTATTGAAGGAATTTGACCCGCTTAGTACTTCCTGGAATTACAAAACCATTAATATTATCACAATAATTAATGAATCTTGCCAAGGGCTCGATAAATAAGACATACAACAGTGGCGATAAAGGGACAGCCTTTGCCTAACTCCTCTTGATATGTATACTTTATCCGAAAGATACCCATTAATCAGCAAACGGCTGTAAATATTGCCATACAAAAATAGAGATCCATCTCTGAAAGTTGTTGCCAAAGTTAAGCTTTCGTAGAATTTTCATTAAAAAAGACCAGTTCACCATATCAAAAGCTTTTTGTTGATCTATAGATATAAGAGCACATGGGTGATTCCCCAATATACAAAAATCACAAATGTCTCTTACAATAATCAAATTACCATGAATAGATCTCCCTGGAACAGCACAAGTTTGAAACTCATTGACGATGTTTGGAAGGATTAACTTTAGCCTAGTTTGCAAGATTTTGGCAAGTATCTTATAATCAGTGTTGAGTAGACTGATGGGCCGCCAGTTTGACGGGTTAGTGGTATCGCCCTTTTTAGGGATCAGAGTAATAACACCAGTGCGTTGACTTTCGGTCAGAGTGCCATTATCGAAAATGTCATTGAACACATCGACCAGGTCGTTTTCCAACAAATCGATAAAACGTTGGTAAAATTCGTAAGGCAGGCCGTCATTACCGGGAGACTTATTCTTAGTACAAGTTGAGAGAGCACTTCTAACTACGTCTAGACTGATGACTTTCTCCATTCTATCACTATCATCATCACTTACTTTGGAATCTAAACAATTGATAAAAACATCTTGCATGTTTGTATCTACAGTACAATCTTCAGTAAAGAGACGCGTATAAAAATTATGGAATGCGTCTGATATTTCATTTTGTCTGGAAACGATTCTTCCATGCTTATTTCGTATATTATTAATAACCCTCTGTTGAGCTCGGCGTTTCTCTTCTCTACAGAAGAACGCAGAGGGTTTTTCGTTTTCATCAAGTAGCTGAACTCGAGAAAGGATACATGCCCCTCGGAGTTCGCTTTCTATGATACCATCAACCTCGTCCTTGTTTAAGTTGTTACATATTCTTTGTAAAGATAACCTATGATCCCTCTTTACACGAGCTATACGCACACTGTGCTCAATAGCAAGCTGTTTGATCCTGCCTTTAATGTTTTCCCACCAAAGAGATGTAGATTTGAATCCAGGCTTGGAGAGTGGACCATAATTTGTAACGGGAGCGTAAATCCTCACAGAAAGCATTGTCCTTGCTAAGGGAAGTATTGTACTTCCAATAACCCTTGCCATTCTTAAACGAGCTTGAAAACTTGAAAGCCACATGAACGCAGTCATGGTCTGAGTAAGGACACAAAGCAATTAGAGCACTATTGAGAACAAAATCTTTTGAAAGGTAGACTCTATCCAGTCTTGATTTCAGATAATTGCCCACCCGTGACCACGTATAACCGGGATGTAAAGGGTGCAAAAATCTGTAACTATCAACGAGGTTATAAACGGAGACGAGATCGGTGATTTCGTTCTGACCGGCTGTGCAATATGAGTTAAGGGAAAGATTTTCGCGATCTATGCTTTCCATAACACAATTAAAATCGCCACCAAGAATCAAAGGATTGGGACCACGCAAGTAAAAATCAAGGTTACGTAAAAATTCCCTTCTTCTCCGGGGGATTTGGGCAATGTACATTACACACACGGAAGGTGGCCCCGTTCAAAGAACAAAGAAGGAAATACAGCGACCTTTAATATCCCGACGAACTTGGGAAACATTCCATCGGTGCTTGCTGCTTAAAGCGATACCCACGCCCCTGAGTGAGAGGTTAAACTGGAAGAAAAATAAACTGGTCCGTCCCATTCCCGTTTAAAGCACGTAAAATCCATTTCTGATGATAAATAAAGTTCTTGTAAACAGGATGATATCAAAGGTGAAGATTTTCAACCATTGAATAATGCGTGATCGTTTTGAATGATTACGTAGGCCATTAACATTAAGAGTAGCAATTGACAGGTTGGCCAGGAAAATTATTGTCTTAGAAAGTACTTGTCAAAGAAATCAACCTCTTTTTCCGCTCACAAATTCGGCGTGTTTACAGGCGAGGTGCTGGATCCAATCCCATGGGGTAGAAAAGGTCGAATGGCAGCTTCTGAGCACATGAATATCATGTGACTTTAACTTTGGGTGATGTTTTGCAACATGCGCTTTTAGGTCTTTAAATCTAGAGAAGGCTTCACAGCAAGTCTTTACGTAACAGGAATGCCATGGATCATCCTCCAAGAATAATTGGGTCATTTTGATCATGTCCATGGGGGTTTCAAGGGGAAAACGAACTCCCTGACCTTGACCTTTAGGTCTTCTCCCGGTTTCATGTTGGGAGGAAACAGACCTCCTGGGTTTCACAAAAGTTGAATCGCTATCCTCAGAAATTGCTGGCTGCGACTGGGTTTTGTTAGAACATATCGCAAGGGCCTGAAGCTGGGGTTGAGGCGGAGTACAATTCTCAACGTTTTCAGTCTACATTCGGAAATGTCCATGTTGCTTTCCCCACAATTTTTCCCTTTAATTTTACCGGAATAGTTTACATCGTCCTGTAGGTGGGGTTGAGGAGCGCAATTAGTCTCCAACGCCTTAATTTCTGGTCCGCCAACGGAAGTGTCCATGATGCAATCAGAAGATTTCTTGTCAAATTGTTCATCACCGGAGACTTGAGAGTCTGGTATAACTAGAGGCTCAGAATTTTCGAAGATAATCTGGCTATCATTTGACTGTTTATCAGGCATGTTCTCATTGGAGCGTTGATTGTCCCATATAAAGGAAGGTCCGGGGTCAGTCCCTGCAGCCGACTGTGAAACGACATCCGCTGCGCTCCCTTTAACCGTCTCATCATCCACATTTAAATCGGTTTTTGCATGGCTTCCAATAATCCAAGATGAATTTGGCTTTATTTTATTTGCAAAAGACACTGAGCAGTCTCGATAATTGTGGCCTGAATTTCCACAAACTTAATATTTATAACGAAGTCATGGACTAATTGCCGAATTAGGCAAATATAATATATATATATATATATATATATATATATATATATATATATATATATATATATATATATATATATATATATATATATATATATATATATATATATATATATATATATATATATATATATATATATATATATATATATATATATATATATATATATATATATATATATATATATATATATATATATATATAGTAGGTAGGTCGAAGTATGGTAAATCGAACGTTGAATGAATAGGTCGAAAGGAGTGTTAAAGTTCGATTTTGAAATTGAAATTATTCCCAAGCATTGGCATTGGCCCTAATGAACAAGGGAAATAAATAAAATCAGAGAGAAAATTAAGTCACGACCAGGACTTGAACCCGGGTCTGTCGCGTACATGGCGACCGCCTTAACCACTCGGCCATCGTGACACTTGTGATTTTTAGACGTAGACTAGGGTTCTTATACCTGCCGCCCTCAATTTTCTCTCCTGTTACCATGGAAAGTCCCCAAGCGGGGTAATTGAGGGCGGCAGGTATAAGAACCCTAGTCTACGTCTAAAAATCACAAGTGTCACGATGGCCGAGTGGTTAAGGCGGTCGCCATGTACGCGACAGACCCGGGTTCAAGTCCTGGTCGTGACTTAATTTTCTCTCTGATTTTATTTCTTATTTCCCTTGTTCATTAGGGCCAATGCCAATGCTTGGGAATAATTTCAATTTCAAAATCGAACTTTAACACTCCTTTCGACCTATATATATATATATATATATATATATATATATATATATATATATATATATATATATATATATATATATATATATATATATATATATATATATATATATATATATATATATATATATATATATATATATATATATATATATATATATATATATATATATATATATATATATATATATATATATATATATATATATATATATATATATATATACTGAAGACAGAGATCGTGTCAAATCTTCTGAGGCAACAAGATTTTACAAACGGTAAAGAGTTCAAAACTTTAAAGTTTTCAAACGGCAAAGCTCAGTTGTTAAAAACGCACTACGTTTCGGGGAGATACACCCCCCCCCCCCTGCTCACGTGCTAAGAAATAACAGTAATGGAAAAAGTACTAGCTATTAGGCAATGCTCTAAGACCTATAGGGGCAAGAGTATTCAACCGGTAAATCCATTTCAATTCAACCTCCTTCCTAGTTTTCTCATTATTGTTACGTAGCTTTTCGATACCTATTAATTCGAAATTTTTACACACTTTAAAATGCTAACCAATGGGAGTTTGACCTTTTTTAAACTCCTGTCGGTGACCCCTATGTCTACTTCTAAGCTCTAATCCTGTTTCACCCACGTACTGCTTTTGGCAATCCAAACAATTAATCAAGTAGATTACGCCTTTGGTGGTACAGGTTAAATCCCCCCTCACCTGGAAATTCTGACCTGTATTAAAACTTTGAACAACAGAAGTTTCACGTAAGACACTACAGGTGACACACCTTTTATCGTGTGTCTTGAAATAACCTCTATTCTCTGTAATATGACGTATTTTAGCTCTTACCAGTAGAGATTTTAAATTAGGTGGTTGTCTGTAAACTACTGGAGGCGGGTCAGAAAAACTTTTATTAAAGGTGGGGGACGATTTAAGACGGGACGGGAACGGTTACGGTTGATAAGCGTCCTTCTCGGAACAGTACAGGCTTTATTAACCTTCTCTGTAACAATACTCGTGGGATACCCTCTTTCAATCAGATTACTTTTAAGGGTTTTAAGGTTTTTTGAGCAGATTCTCCTGTAGAACAGATAGTACGGATACGGAGAGCCTGACCGTAAGCAATATTATCAAGAACATGTTTGCTATGATAAGAATTATATTTGAGATAAAGATTTTTGAACGTAGGTTTAACAAAAAGGTCGGTATTGAGATAACCCCCAGAATTGCGAAAAATATGCAGATCAAGGAAAGGAAGAGAATCAAAACTAAAACACCAAATAAACTCAAGCTCACCAGGGTAAAGATTATTAAGAGTTTTCATAAACTCTTTGAAAAGATCTGGTCCATGGGGCCAGAGTCCCCTGATATTGTCAATGTAACGAGACCACACAGTGGGCGAAAGAGAACACTTTTGCCATAATTCTTCTTCAACAATGCCCATACCTAAACAAGCGTACCCGGGGGCCATTTTAGGACCTATAGAGGTACCGTGTATCTGGGTAAAAAAGTTTCCATTAAATTCAAAATGGTTCTCTGTGAGACAAAGCTTTAAACAATCAATCAAATTATCAGTAGAGGGTTTTTTAATTTTGCGAGAATCCAAGGCCTTTCTAACTCCTTTTATACCTAAATGCTGAGGCATACTGGGGTACATGGCTTTGACATCTATTATAAACATACCCGTTGATAGTGGCAAAGGTCCTTTCTCGTTTATTCCTTCTATTAATTTAACCATATCCTTAGAGTCCTTGATAAATGAGTCCAGTTTTTGAACCTCTGGGTTAATGAAAAAGTCCAAAAATTCTGACTGTCTCTCAATGGGTGATCCAATACCGGAAATAACAGGACGAATTTTAAGGTGGCCAGGGATGTCAGGTTCCTTGTGAGTTTTAGGCAATGTATAATACCTTGAAGTTTCACACTCCTTAGGAACTAGGTATTCGGCAGTTTTTTCAAACGTAACAATAATAAGAAAACTAGGGAGGAGGTTGAATTGAAATGGATTTACCGGTTGAATACTCTTACCCCTATAGGTCTTAACGTAAAACATGTAAGCCTCAATAGAGCATTGCCTAATAGCTAGTACTTTTTCCATTACTGTTATTTCTTAGCACGTGAGCAAGGGGAGTGTATCTCCCCGAAACGTAGTGCGTTTTTAACAACTGAGCTTTGCCGTTTGAAAGCTTTTAAGTTTTGAACTCTTTACCGTTTTTAAAATCTTGTTGCCTCAGAAGATTTGACACGATCTTTGTCTTCAGTATATTTTATTAAAATTTCAGATCGTTTTAATAGTATGCCGTGTGTTTTGTGCATGTTTCTTGTTATCGTTTATATTTTAATATATTTTAATATATATATATATATATATATATATATATATATATATATATATATATATATATATATATATATATATATATATATATATATAAAAGAATTGAAATGTCCGCGTGTACTCCGAAAGAATAACAATAAACGATAACAATGAAAAACAAAGTCAAAATTGACAAAAGGAGTACGATTCAGTATTTATTTAATTAAACTTGGAAATGTTCAGCTTCTCCTGAAGCCTTCGTCGGCCAAGACATACATACGACTAACACATGAAAAAGTAAATTTAAATTAACTGCACAGCCTATACTGACCAGTTACGTGCAAACATGCAAAAGTTGGACAATAGACATTGTAGTGAGTATCACGGTAGAGTGGACCCAGACAGACTCGAGATAGCTAGCCGGCCTACATGCAAGAGTGAATTGGAAGTAAACACACAGAAAATGTTGAATGGACAAAAGACATCAATTGTTCAGGAATCATTGTAGAACGTGTAATGGCTGAGTAGGCCCAAATCTCTATTGAGACCCTCAGTGTGTGTATTTAATTTAAGGATAAAGTTTATTTCTGTACTTTTACGGTGACGAGGAGATTGAAAGTTTGTACCAAGCAGTACACATTTCAAATTTCGGAGGGAATGATTGGTCCACCAGAAGTGTTCGGCAAGTGGAAAACCGCGTGCATTGTTGCGGATAGACTTCTTGTGGTTGTTAAATCTAAACCGAAACTTAGTGCTAGTTTCTCCAACATAAAGACCTTTAGGGCACATAGTACAGTATAATAAATAAACAACATTCTGAGAATCACAGTCCAGATTGGGGGGTTTGATAGGAAACTTCGAAAAAGGGAGGAAAATTGGCGAGCCCTGGGAAATATGTTGGCAAACTTGGCAGCGGGGTTTATTGCAGGGTATATTTCCTAGAGGTGGTTTGGATAACGGTGAAAGTTTAGAAGACGTAAGCAGTTGTCTTAGATTGGGAGGCTGGCGAAGAGCTAACAAAGGTGGCTTGCTAAAGCTAGCAGAAAGGGAAGAGTCATTCTTTAAAAGAGCAAAATCCTGTTTGATTGTACGTGCAAGGGAATGGGCAAGGGGGTGGTGTTCTAAAACTAAAGGAATGCGGTCGCTCGATTTTTTAGAGTTATAGGTGAGGAGGTCCTCCCGTTTGAACTTGTTTGCTTTCTCGATTCCGTTTTTGATAATGCTCATGGGATAACCATATATTTATATATATATATGTATATTTACATATATAAATATATATATATATATATATATATATATATATATATATATATATATATATATATATATATATATATATATATATATATATATATATATATATATATATATATATATATATATATTGAAAAGGTTGCAATAACTTCTTACAATATAGCTTTACAGAACTGTTTCGTAAGGGCCAATAATGTAGGTCCTCACTCCTTGGAAGCCTGAAGTCAATAACGTTGAATACGTATGTGTTCGCTGCTTTTGAACGTGTCCGTTTTAAAGCACGTGTTCGTTCCGTGTTCTTGTGAACAGGCACGAACGGTGTACAGCGAGCCAAGATACATTACCTATTAGAATAATTACACAGTAGATTGTTGTTCCTGTGCCTACAAGAGCTTATCAGTTCGTTTCTTTTATTTAGAGTTGTTAAGGAAGGTTTGAGTATAATGAAGAACTTTTCTTCCAGACTGAGATTACAAGTTTTAGATGATGTGGAGTATGCTCGAGCTTTGTTCACGAGTTTCCATTTTCCGGAGTGTTCTACATTTGTATCCTTTAGTTTCCAGATGTATTCACTGAGTGCAGTTGCGTTTCTTTTGTCTCTGTGTTTAAAGCTAGACTTGTTTGCGGTGTATCTTGTTTTGAATGTGTTCCCTGTTAGACCAATGGTTGTTTCTTCGTTGTGGTTGTCGTGGCGTGTTACAGTTGCTTGGTACACAATGTTGTTCGTGAGTGAGGACCTACATTATTGGCCCTTACGAAACAGTTCTGTAAAGCTTTGTTGTAAGAACTTATTGCAACCTTTTCAATATTACAGCCCCCTTCACAGGGTTGAGCTCTTTACCATTGCCTGGTTGACATTTATCAATTAATTTTTACTATTACGGTTATATATATATATATATATATATATATATATATATATATATATATATATATATATATATATATATATATATATATATATATATCTATATATATATATATATATATATATATATATATACCGAAAGAGACGAAGTACAAGGTACGAGGACCGCTGTGAAACTTCATAATAAATTAGACAACTCAATATAAGAAAACAGGAAGTTCCAATAGTTCTACCCTTATATCCATACAAAATCGCTGAAAATGTACACGTTTCGGATAGATCTGCTACCCTTGGTCACTACACGACAAATGATAAGAAAAAGGAAAGAAAGGCAAAAAATGTTATACCGAAAACGGTGTGAGACTAAAGAAAGCAGCATGAACAGGGGAATTATCTTATTGTACATACGTCTTCTACATTGATGCCTACCAGAGAAAGGCTACCAAGTCTTTAAATCCATTTGAGTTCTATAGCTTCCCTTTTTTGCTTGGATGACTTAGTAAGAGATTTTAGACCGATTAATTCAAAGTTTTTTGCAGATTTGGAAGTGTTGACCCAGCGGAGTATTCTCTTTTCTGATTTCCTGTTTATGGCCGCCGTGTCTAACACGTTATTCACCCCCGTTTCAGCCACGTACTGTTTCCCACAGTCCGCACAGTTAACCAGATAAACTACCCCAATTGAAGTGCAGGTTATAGAACCAAGAATGGTGAACCTTTTTGTCCGGTCATATTACTGACAAATCTCTTAATTAGAGCACTACCTTTGTGTAAAGTGTATCAGAAGCGTTCTAAGCCAGCAAAAACAGGTTCCAATTTCAAAATGGATTTTCAAAATCCATGTCTTCTCACAATTTTTATCAAAGATGACTATTTTCTTTGGGATTCATGTTGACAATACCCAGAAAAAGTGCCACTTGTGGCAAAAACCTGTCACTCTTTGTCGCACGTGCGACAAGCAGTAAGTCCATTCATCCTAACTACAAGGAGTCCGTCGTTGTCACTGGGAATGACATTTTTGGCAACAGTCGTCGAATCCTTGTCGCACGTGTGACAAGAAGTCGGTCCTTTTTCCATGGAATAACATATCAGAATCTCGTATTGGGATACAATTTTGTCAAAAAAGAAGAAAAGTTATGCAAAAGGAGCTGTCCAGATAGAGTAAGAAAATCCATTTTGAAAATGGAACTTGTTCAAAGCTTTTTTCCAAAAGTACCCCGACTCTCTGGCAAAGATCCAGAGACGAAAACCAAACAATTGTCCCAAAGGAGTTCTGCTCGAAAGGGGGGCTACGTCCCCAAGGGACAACTCAACTCAACATGACCAACTGAACGACCTGACGTGCAGAGTCTCGTTCTAGACTGGATGAATAGAACGGCCTCCGCCAGCTACCATCCTTTACATTTTCGTGATAACTGTAGAAGCCGTAAGGTCTTCGGAATAGCTGTGTTCAGCCTTCTGATCCAGCATAATGTTAAGGTTTAATACCCATTGTATAGTATTGACTTAAGTATTTGAAGTTGTTTCATTACTTAATAGTGATAGTTACCTAAATTCCAGAACAAGCCCACATTGGAAAGTCATTTGCATATTTTAGTATAATATAGCTGAATATGGTTTGAATGTTATGATTTTGTTTTGGTGATACTTGTTCAGCGTCCAGAGAAGGCCTTTATGTAGGACAGGTACACAAATTAAACCAAAAAGTATTAATATGGCCATATATATAAAAGGTCGCATGCGAGAGTTCTAGCTGAAGTATGATAAAAAAAAAAAAAAAAATTCTCCTCATGTTGAATATTAGTATACAAGGTATAGAATCTCTACTTACCTTTATTGCATTCATACCGAGCTCGTAGAAGATCTGCTACAGGACGAAAGGAAATGAAAAGGATGGTTTTTCAAATTACAAAACGTAACAAACTAACAGAGGTGATTGAGGGTGACGCAGGATACTTATTTTTCATTTGAAGTGGACATTCATTTGATGACACATCTAAATACCCTCGTTAGACTGAAATCGTTGAAACAATCATGTAATGGTTTGTAATCGTGTACCGACATTGCACTAAAATCATAACCCCCGGATGACCCTTTACCGAATTCTTTTTGTATTCTTTAGTCGAGCTGTCCTGTGCTATATTATCAGTATTGAATACTTAGACCTCCATCATACTGGCAAACCGAGGCTACAACACACTGCAATCGATATCGCGCATAATCGTGAAGAATACAAATCCAATTGGCACACTGCCTGGTCTGATTCTGTAGAGGCATTCGAGATATGACGGCTTGTCTCGCTTATACATTGGAAGTTTATTTCCTGCTAAATGCAGTCACAGTTAGAACAATCATGCTTCGTCCAACTGGCTATGTTACACGAAAAGTCGCTCACTACGAACGTGGGTGCAATCAACTAAAGGGAATCCCCTCGGAGGATATGTTCTAAGTGGTGACGAGACGAAAAATTTAATTAAAATCGAATAGGTGTCTTAAAAGAACACGTTTAAATGATACCCCTCAATGAGTCCTTGCAATAGCATTGCTATGTAAGTCACTAAAGCAAGAGAGTTCTATGCTGTGCTGATAAATCGAATGGATGGAAGTGAATCAAAACACTAAAGAAACTATCAAAGGGGTTTGACCTGAAAAATATCCTCAGTATGATATCTTATCGTGTCACGAGGAGTTACAAGAAAGTAATATTTCCTTTGATTGTAGAAAAATTCTACGTTTTGGAGGCATCTCAGAATCAAGGTACGACAAGAAGTGATTTTCTGTCTTCTCATTCATTGAGCTTTCATTGAATTTTTTGCCTGCTGAAAGAGAAGCTTCATAAAGAAAAGAGAATCCGTGACTTTAACGATAATCGAAGACATTGACGGCTGTTCCTCGATCGTGAAACAGTCACGTGTCCAGTTCTTTACTACTGCTTTAAGAAACGCCGTTGGGAAGACATGTTACGCAAGTCAACCATCGTTTGATGAAAGTTCGACCTGGACACTTGGATTTAAAAGCTCCTAGAACATGGACGTTGCCGGTAACATGGGTTCCTTGTCGATTTTGTTACTTTTAGCAGCAATCATAGCAACTGTCGATGCTTCCAACGACACAGGTAAGATAATTTGAATTGGTTTTAATATTTTATCGCCAAATTACCTACACCGTATTTTCTGTAATTCTTTCAATTTTTATTTGTTTTATCATCTCTTAAACCCAGTATTCTGTTTTCTTCAAAACAAGTTGCCTCGAGTTGTTTAATCTGCATGTCTACTGAACTTATTTGAGCAAAGGGACAAAATCAAATACGAGTTCATATTTAAATGCGTCCTGTCCTGGTGACGTAATAATTAATTCCAAATTACTGTGACATATTGTATCCCGTCAAATGAACGTTTGAATATTGTTTGAAATTTTCAAAAATAAGTTTAATAACAATCTGTTGCTTTACTAAAATAATTTAGAATATTTTGGAAAACCTTAAAAATATTAAACTACAAGGGGACTCTTTAAGCTGACATAATCGCTTTTATTCCACACATTTTACCAAATAGTGCAATCTGAAAGGATTTCGATTGTTCTTTTGATATGTAAAATATTACATCTGACAATTATGTCCCCATTTAATAAAAAAAAAAGGTCGCTTCTGTTTTTTTTTTATAAAGAAGTCTTATGTATTTTTTTTTTCAATAAGGCAGTCTTATTATATGAATCGTTTTCTTTCTAATATGCATCTAGCATAAACAGGTTTTCAAACAAAATGCAAAAAAAGTGTGAATACTTATCTTTATGCATCGCAATGTTTAACTCATGACCAATAACTAGTTTCTGTCCCATTGGGCTCTGCTTTTTCAAAGTGCTATTTATCATGAATGCTCCTTTCACTTTCTATTTGCATTTTTTCTGTACAAGTTAATTACATATGTCATTATACCAAGCTGGGTAATCTAGTTATGAACTCGCATGCATATCGCTATGGTAACCTACCCGTGATGTAACAATGGAGGAAACTATTGTCATTTTTGAGATGAACATAAATTGTTGAGAAACATCAACAGAAATTTCTTCCCACTCTGGCAATCTGGTTGACATTAATTTTTTTTAAGAGGAGTATTTAATCCTCCAGACATTGACATTCATATTGAATTAGAATCCACCAACTTTTTGCCACTTTAAATAGCTGTTCCAGTTGCTGTTTCCACAGAAACACCTAGCGTAATAATTATGTATCTACAAAATCGTAAAGTGGTAAAACAGAGCTTCCATAAAGTAGTCAAAAGCCTTTTTGCAAGCACAAATTCCAAAGCCCTGGCAATTCCAATTAGAAGTCGAGTGTCATTTTTCCCATCTCCTTGTGCTTAATTTTTGTATCACGTTGTTTTGGTTTAATTGGACACCACAATGTCCCTACAAAGAGCTCCTCGAGACGTAGTGTGAAGCAATCTTACGTTGTAATTTCACCTGCACCGTCAAAGCCTTCGTAAAACTCCAAACCAGATTGGAAAAGCTAGTTTCGTAGATCATTTAAACCGATCGTTTAGAATAGGGGAGAGTGCTAACAGAGTTATTATGTAGCCTACTACATAATAAAGGCGTCGCCTTGCAGTCTCTCGTGGATGAAGTCTTTCCTTTTAAGTGATGAAATATTCGCCTATCCTTATGTTATTATAAGCTAACGACCTCGGGCAAGTTAGTCCATAAATAGCTAATAAAGTCCTCCCTTTAGATATGTTGTGACTGAATTCATAATTAGGGAAACAAAGAGACAGATAGGTTTTTAACAATTATATATCAGATATCACAAACGTGCCACCGAAATGTCTGCACGAAAGAGGAACTCTTCCGACATATATTTCCTTCACCAAATCAATGCCCGTGGCTATGTCATTTTTGATTCCATCCCACATGGCTACAGGAAATTTATTTCGTAATAGTTTAACTTAGGAGAAAAGTTAACAACAAATCATTCTTTTAGAGTAATAATCCTCCACTTCTGTTGGTTCTTTACGGTCAAGTGACCGTGCATTATCGCTGGGAAAACCCGCGGTAAGGGATAAAGGCACAAATCTTCAGCTAACAAATTTTACTTTTGTTTGTGCTATTTTAATGTGGCTTTTTAGAAACTAATTATCTCATATGTTTAGTCCTTTTAATCTAAGGGATGTGAATGAAAGAACATGCAACCCTAGATCAAAGCATAAGAACATGATATTGCATTCTCGGGATTAATATGATCACTGGATGCAATTAGAATACACCATCGTGTATCAAATGCATTGTCCTCTAATCGACCATTATCCTGCACTAATGCACGGTCCTTCGTATATGAATCTACAAATGAAAATACATGCCTAATTTCCTAATTTTGTTGTTATTCCAAAATGAAGTTTTACTTTCGTAACCAAGGCTACTTTTTCTTCATATTGTGGAGCAAATAGCAAATTGATAACTCCAAATTGCCTCCCATAAAATGTGCGACTTTTTTGAAGAGTAACTAGTATCCTTTTCCATCACGGAAAGGTCCATTTACGTCAGTGAAAGGGTTTTTACGACCGTATTATGGCTCGTTGAGGTAGCTGTACATTTTATGCACTAACATTGGAAACTCTTCCTACGTTTTCATTTTTCAAGAACTATTGTGGAGCGTTAAACACCCCTACAAATTATGACTTCAGCCACCTTAAAAAAGAACAGCTTTGCTTTTCAATATCTTCTGCGGATCTTTATCAGCTGAGTCCTCACTTGATGAACTATTTGCTCCTTGATGATGTATCTAAAAACAAAATGGGTAATTTTAAATGCAAGGAAAAGAAAAGAGTACAACAGTTTCCAATTTATGATTTTTACATTCATTTCCTTTTTCTTTGATTACCCAAAGACCAACACAAGTATATAAAAGATGCTCCTGTACTGGAGGTCCAAATATGCTCAACATTTGTGGAAGCAGTAAATTTGCATTACTGCGTGTTCAGTTTTCTCAGCTTTAAGAACTAAACATCGGTCTTTTTAATTGTTTTTTTTTTCTTAGAATACAAAAGTCATGAGTTGTATTTCTTTTCGGGTGTGTGAGTCTGAGTGATCTTCAGAGCTCATAACTCTTTGCTCTTTGGACATTAATTTCTCTATTAGAACACGATGGTAGTATCCTTGCTCTTTGTAAAGTATCTTAAAGACTCACGCCAATGTGCCTCTGAAGATATTTTATGATACTGGCAAGAAAATCGACAAGTGAAAAGTGGGAGGCGGTTAAAGATGTTTACCCTCTTCTCTTCTTTTAAAATTTCTCTCCCTCGCTCTCCTTGGTTTCCTATGACGATGGATTCCTGGCAACTTCCAATCTTGGAGACCTGTAATGTAATGCTCTACTGAAGAAGTCTTAATTTGCTCTTAAGAAAAATATGGGTTTATGCTTCTAATTCCCTCATTCCTAACCCTTTTTATACACATTTAACCCTGCACTTACTGAAGCAAAAACTGAAAATATTTTCAAAAATCTAGATTATGTAGGATGTAATGAGATTTTTATCTCTGCGTTGGTTCCATTGAATACATTCCCATTTGGCTCCATTTCCGGGAGCATTCGCATCTTCATCAACCTGGACTTGGTTACTGTTTGTGTTACATAGAGGGCTGAGCACACTGCCAAGTCTAAACAGTATTGTTGATTATGTGTTTATTACATCAGACTCAAAGTATCATAAATTATACAGAAGTGAAACATAACAGTAAGATAATTGGGGTTTTATACTGTGTTAAATCTATGCCATGGCAAGGGTACATCAAACGTATTGGTAATATCAACTTAAATAGATGGGGTCAGACAAAGCAAACGGAATTAGGCAGTATTACGGGGCATTATGCACACTGAATAGGCAAATTTCCTCACTGACAGCTCTGGCTCTCCCCATCAATTAACTCCTTGCCCCGCTCTCTTAAAGTGTACCTCGAGGTCAAAAAAATTAAAAATATATATTAAACAGCTTGAAAATGAATTCTCACAGTAAAACTAGTATCTTTGTAGTGCATTCTTGAGTGGAGGTATAATATGTTGGAGTTGTCGCACTCTTACTTTTTGGGGTGATGTAATTAATTAAGTCCTCTCTATGCAACATGCTATGCAAGTAAACAGGACGTGTTGAAGGTAACAAAAACATTTTTAATTTTAAAGGGAAACAGAACAAATAGAATGAGTTGTACAACCAGAAGGCAACAAATTATTGCGCAATGGACTAATTTGTTTTGAGTGAATAAATTGCTACATTTTATATCTCGACCCAAGAATGTCCTATGGAGATGAGAGTTGGACTGTTAGAAACCGTTATTGTTGCTGTTTAATTTGTAATTTTGAAATTTTTGACTTGAGGTACACTTTAAGTTCCTCATTGTGCAGTCAAAGGGCTTGTCGATATCCTGGTCCGCATACCAGTATATCAGAACAAAAATAACTAAATGGTGTTTCACAAAACCCATCGTTCAGAAAATTCTTAGTAAGTATACAATTTTAGAAACGACGGGAAATAATCATAATATCAACCTACACGAAGGGTGACCATCTGTTACATATATTGGGGTACATCTTCACGAAAGGAAGGTCAACCATAACCTTCATACTCTAGTATACGGGATAATCGGCACGGCACAAGAACCACCAAAAAAGGATTATGTTCGTAGATAACTGGTTTTGTATGTTTGTAGATAGCTGGTTTGCGAGGATCACAAAGGATGGTATCTTAACACAAATCTCAATGGTATAGAAAGCTAAACTGGGTTGGTGCTCGTGATGTCTCGATGAAGTGCACAAATATTTTGAGAGAATCTCCCCCTCCTTTTGTAATACACAAAAGTCAGTACTTAAATCAGAGAGAACACTGGCGTGGCACTTAAAGGAAGGACTTTAAGGAATGACAGCGAGAACATTTAAAGATCTTCAACGCCAACTTTCAATAAAGATAGCCATTAAAGTGTTTATTATGATCATTATTTTGGTCTCAAAGGTAACCTAACATGCTAGTAGCTTTGCCATCACGTCAAGGCATGAAACTATTTGGTGATGCACCGAAACTATTAAATTTGAGAGTTGGATTACATATAGTTTGGAAAAGTTTATAGTTCATAGTTACTACAGATGGAGATAGTGTACTCTAATAGTAAAAAGAGCGTAAGTTTAACAGTTCACTCCAATAGAGCGTTTCCATTCCAGGAAGAGTGAGATTTACTCCAAAAGTGCGAAGTTTCACTCTGGTTGAAGTGTCCTTGGGGACCACTCTTTAAAAGAAAAAGAGTGATCCCTGATGGCAATCGCTAGAGAGTGATTTTTCACTTTTCTTGGAGTAAATTTTCCTCTTTTTTGAGTGACTTTTACTACTCTTTGAGTGCCACAACACTCCAATAGGGTGAACTAGCACCTTGCGCTCTATTAAAGAGAAACATAATTCTCTCCTTGGTTTTTAAGAGGGTTATAGGTGATTTACCTTCGACTGCGGGACTGCACAGGAGAGTGCCGACATTTCGCAAGGAACTTATTTGCCATCAAACAAACAATGGTACATACGACCAATTTCGATTCAGTTACCCAAGACTAGACGAACAGTTGAGAAGCTCGTCGAAACATTTGGGATTTGTTCAAGAACATTTTGAAAAACTTTGGTTCATGTTTATAAATAAAAACTTTCCTAGTATCATATACAAAATAATTGACTTCTTTCCAACTAACTTTTTTTCTAGTCCATTCAAAAGCTTCCTTGGGGACCTTACATATGAAGACGCAAACCCTTTTATAGTGTCATCCTGAAACAAATACAAGTTCATTATCAGAGTACTCTGTGTGTGTTTAATGTTGTGAGATACCCTACACCTTTTGACTGATATGACCATCAAAGTTCATTCAGTGATTTAAAATCTTGCTTTTGCCTAAACACAACCCGTACTTGGGTTGACGGCTGTCTTCAGGATAATCCCGGTCAACTAACCTGAGCTTAGCCAGTCACACTTTTACCATGTTTGCACAACATGAGATTTGAATAAAGAATCTGTCAAACAGCATCATTGAGAGGAGATTTCTTATCGATTAAATATCTTGTATTGATGTAATGTAGTCCTTGTAATCCCCAACCTTCCCCCTCCCCCCCCCCCCCATGATACAATCCTGACTTCGCGCCGGCTACACAGTTTACAAATATGACTGATTGTGAAGCCTGTCACTGTATGTTAAGAACATATTTCATACTGGTATTTTACAGTTTAAATGGAAGAGAGGAGAAAAGGGAGAGTATAGCGCAAATTGTTTTATAAATTTAAGAAATACAGAAATTAAACGACTAAATGACACAAAGGTTGCTAGCCATATTCTACTAATGGAAACAAAAATGTAAGTCGACTACGAATATTTTTTTCATGCCTTGAATATTGTGGGGACATTTGATGGTATATTTCAAATTGAAATACCCTTTGTAGCAGCTTCACGATGGCACACGGCCACAGCATAGAGGACGTAAGCAATGGAATAGCAACACCATCTTCATATTTGCTGTGTTTATAAAGGTCATATGACCAATTTCCGAGAACAACAAAGGACATTTTACCACTTGAATGTTAAATTATTCCAGCGAAATACCCAAGGAAAGCAATCAGCCGTACCTTACCTTAGAGCTACTTATTCGCTTATGCGCTTTCATTTTTAAGGCTGTTTGAGGTAAGCTCTGAGTACACGAAACTAAATTGCCCGCACAAACCACAGTCTCAATAACTCATTCATTAACTGGGAGTGGGTACGAAAGAACCAGCACAAAACTCACTGGAACCTGAGATAAGCTTTATCTTGCCTCAAGTCATAACATTGCTACAAAAGTGATTTTCATAGAAGTCCCAATTCCATTACACAAGGTCAATTTCGGACTATCTACAGAAGATAAAGGAAAAACCTTTTGCCTAGAGGATTACTACTGACGCACTTTTCTTTAATAAATTTCCAAAATACTGATACAAGATTGCATCTGGGATCAACCTATGGGGTTTTTATACACTCAAACGAATCGATAAGGAGCGTAGGTGATCAACGTATTTAAACTTCACCTTTGCCAAAGCAAATATATTCTGATCACACAGAACGTTTGTTTGATCAAGAACAATTTTTTCGCTGAGGCAGGAGATGGCTGTATTCAGTTGTTGTGCGTGGACGATTGGGTTGTTGCACTATTTTATTCCGAGAAAAGCTGTCAATTTTCAAACAGCGTCAGAATCTTTGGGAAGAATTTGTACAAAATACACACAAGCACGCATACCAAAACACAGAAACACACATACATATATATAAATTTAAGGTCGAAATGCTGCGGAGCACAATTGAAATGTGTAGGTCGAAAAGAGGTAGTAAAGAGTGCTTAAAATTTTGCGGAAAACTCCACGACGTTTCTGGTATAAACCCTTCATCAGGTGGCAAAAACCAAACTGAACAACCAACAGTAACAATTGGACTCGACAAACATCAAATCCGAAGCGATCGCTGTAAAAACAGAACCGGACGAAAGTGACTGTCAGAAAACATGATTGCGAAGGATGAAACACAAATCAAAAAAAGGAAAAGAGCGTCCTGGATGAAAAAGTGCACGTACAAATCGAACATGGTCGGAAAAAAGGGGAAAAAAGTAGACAAAAACTAGGTCTGGAAAAAGTAATAATTAGGGCTACACAGTAAAAAATGAGCACGAACGGGTAAGTGTAAAAGGAGTAAAAACTGGCCCCAAAAAAGGGTGAATATTACAAAAGGTCCATTCTAACGTTAAGGCCGTGTGGAGCGAGAGTACCTAGCCTCATGATCAGTCGGTTTTCAGCACTAAGGTGGTCATGATCGGAGCCTCGGCACATTACAGCTGCCGTAACAGTAAAATGCTGTATAGAACAAGGTGAAGGGGGATTAAAATATGCAGCCACCGGGAATCCATGGAGATTCTGTTTGATGGACCTAAGGTGCTCGGTGACTCGATCCGCGAGGCGGCGCTTGGTCTCTCCCACATACAACGAGTTACATCTCCCACAAGCTAAAATATAAACTACATTAGAGGAAATGCAGGAGAATCTTTGTTTGACAATAAAGCTATTGCCGTTGGGGCCTGAAATGTTGACGAGGTCGTGTTTGCCAACAACTGGACATGTATTACACCTCGGAAGGTTACATGGAAAGGTACCAGCCGTGTCGTCGAAAGAAGTTTGTGAGTGGGAAGCCCGAACTAAATGGTTGGCTAAAATTTTCTCAACTCTAAAAGCAGTGATGGGGGGTTCCGGGAAAACATCACCGGTTGAGGGATCTTGTCGGAGCAACTCTACATTTATGTGGATAGCGTATAAAATAGGACGGACCGAAGGGTGATAAGATATAACTAAAGGAATACGTAGATTGGTACCAGATTTGCTCTTTTTCTCCAAGGCTTCCTCTCTGCTGGTTCCTTGAATTCTGCGTAGGGCATTAGAGAGGATTTTGGCAGGGTACTGGCGTTTTTCAAAAAAGGACAAAATTTCTTCAGAAGCAGTAGAGAAGTCAGAATCCTCCGAACAAATTCGTCTGGCTGCTGGGAGCTGGGAAGCTGGGAAAAGGGATAGATTTAGTGCAAGATTTGGGGTGGTTGGAAGGGTACAAAGGGTAGTTATGCGAGTCGGTTGGCTTAAAGTGTAGGTTAGAGGTAATTGTACGGTTGTTGATGGACAGTTTAAGGTCGAGAAAAACAACAGATGAGTCCGAGATACAATGGGTAAATTTCAAAAAGGGGCAAAAGGAGTGAACAAAGTCGATAAAAGTTTCTAAATCACGACGGGATCCAGTGGCAATTCCTACAATATCATCAATATACCTTTTGTAAAGTATAGGTCGTGGCCCGGTATACTGAGAAAAAAGTTGTTCTTCAAAGTGACCCATGGTCAAACAGGCAACAGAGGGACCCATCTTGGTCCCCATGGCCACTCCTTAAACTTGACGGTAAAAACGCCCATTAAACTGAAAACAATTTTGCGTGAGAACAAGTTCCGTTAAACGTAGGAAGGTGTCAGTCGGTATAAGATGATCACGCCGTTTGTCTAGTTAGCTGTTAAGGCAGCATTATGAGGAATGGACGTGTAGAGGCTGGACACGTCCATGGTGAATAAAAGACGTTCTCCGCAATTTTCAGGAAAGTCAAAGTCACGAATAAGTCTCAAGAAACTCACATGTCTTTAACTAACTTTTGGCACTCAGTAGTGGGGTCAACGGGAAGTTCTAAATAAGCACTTTGGTCGGATAGCTGTTTGTTGGCCTCAGCAACATACAGGTCCTTCCGCCAAACCACAACAGCACCACCCTTGTCAGCTGGTTAAATAATGATATCCCTGTAACTTTAAAGGGATAAAATGGCATCTCGTTCTTCAGGACGAAGGTTACGCAGGGAGGTCATTTTAGGGGGAAGGAGATTGTTGACATCTTTGTTAATGGTATTGATTACATTGTCAAGGGTGGGATTTTCTCCTGGCTTGGGGGTCCAGGAGGAACGGTCAGGGTTGGCGGGGTTGGGAACTTCCTCTGAGGGGGTGTCATCCTGATGGTCTGTTATCCCGAAATGGTAGCGAAGGGGGAGTTTCCTACAGAAAGACGAAACGTGTGTATATATATATATATATATATGTATATATATATATATATATATATATATATATATATATATATATATATATATATATATATATATATATATATATATATATATATATATATATATATATATATATATATATATATATATATAAATCAAATTGGTAAAGCTGACTGAGGTGAAAAACGAAATTGACAACCGGGATTCGAACTCGGGACCTCCCGCTTTCTAATGCGGACGCTCTAACCACTGAGCCATGAAGCCAAGTTGGTTTGGCCTTTGTTCAAATGACAGATGAAGCAACTCGCAATTCACCTCCTGAGCAGGCGCCTAATCTTTTGGAACAGCACTAGTTCTCGTTTGACGCAAGCCCAACCAAAGATCAAGGTTGATGCTATCCAGCTGAACACAATTGTTTATTCGCCAGCGGATCTCCGAAGAGACACAGAAACCTGTGAAAGCAGAGATGAAGTGAAAATAAACGCTGGCGACAACTGCGTGGAATATATAAATCAAATTGGTAAAGCTGGAAAATCTGGCTGAGGTGAAAAAACGATGTTGACCCAACCGGGATTCGAACTCGGGACCTCCCGCTTTCTAGTGCGGACGCTCTAACCACTGAGCCATGAAGCCAAGTTGGTTTGGCCTTTGTTCAAATGACAGATGAAGTAATGGGAATTAGCTATATATATATATATATATATATATATATATATATATATATATATATATATATATATATATATATATATATATATATATATATATATATATATATATATATATATATATATATATATATATATATATATATATATATATATATATATATATAGCTAATTCCCACCTAAGGAGAAATTGTTATATCTGGGAGTACATAGGGCGAAAAAATAACAATGAAATACATAAGAAAAAGAATTCACCCTAACTTCTAAAAATATTAACAACGTTATTTCAGTGGCCAGCCATCCGTTCGTGTCAACAACTAGGTGTCCGTAAATTTGACAACTTTGAAGTAATTGTTTCTGCTTTGTAAATCTAGGAGGGCGCCCTTTTCCGTTTACGTATTCGTAAAGAAAAAGTGTGTAGAAACGTTACGGCGAAACTTATATTTCGCCCCAAAAAATTGTTCCCCTTAAGGTCAACTTTTGAACAACAACTTTCCCCCTAAGTGCCGAATAAGTGCAATATAAATATATATATATATATGTGTGTGTGTGTGTATGTTTACGTGCATGAATGTATGTATGTGTTTATAACATATGTTTGTTCAAACCGCGAAAATCGCCTTTTCGCTCGACCCTGTTAATTCGTTTGTCTATAATATGACAAGTGTAACGTTTTGCTTTTTCATTAATTTTCATAAGTCTCTCTCTCTCTGTATTCATTCTTTTCGAACCCGCAACGATGATAAAGAAACGTTATATTCAATATAATCATCATCCGTATATACTCACAGTCGAAGGCGAGTTGTGGTCATTACTCATTAATCTTTTTCAAACTGGCTACTTCCTTCCCAGTGAAACCTGTCTTAAAGCTGTTACTATATTTGCTCGTTATTAGGTTCAAATAGCTTATTCTTCAGATGAATCTTCCCTTATAAGTTTCGTGCTCTTCAAACATTATAAAATTGGTTTTGAATTTCCTATCATTATCATGACTGTGATTCCCTTCAATATGAACTATAATAACAATTTAATTTTTATTTGTGGTAATTAATTACTGTTGCTGCAACAATTTTAATGATATTATTATCTTTGTTACCCTAAACGTAACTTTCCTCATCGTAGTCATGGCTACGGTTGTGATGTCGCTCCCATGCCATCGTCATCGTCATACACAACTATCGGTCGTCAGATGTGGCAATGCATTGGGATATCTGGCAACGAATTGGGAGATTTGCACCATACAACGCATTTAGCAATGATTTTATGGTTAAATAAAAATTTTGTGGAAAATTCTCACTTTCTATGATTTAAATCGTAGCAAGTTCAGGTTTCGTGAACATTTGAAATGAAAGAGTGGAAGTAAGCAAAAAATCAAAACAAATTTTCACCTGTTGTATTTTTTGTGCTCTCAACTTTTCATGTTCTCACTATTATCAACATCGTCATCGTCATCATCATCGTCATCCTCATCGTCATCGTCATCGTCATCGTCATCACCATTGTCATCATCACTACCACAACCATCATAATTAGCAGCAGCAGCAGTATCAGCAGCACTTTCTTGTTTTCATGCTTCACCCTGCCTACCCAGATTGTCGTCACATATTCTTTGCAGTTGTCTTCATTTATACCCTCTTCATAATCATAACCATGCATCTATAAATTTTTCACTACAGAGAAACGATACACTTTTGTAAGTATCGTGTAAGATTACCAATTTTCTTCCTGCTGAGTGGCACATAAGGCCTCCACACTCTTTTCCCAAACTACTCTATCCTTTACCTGAAACCTGGTTTCATTCCAAGTACCCTACCCTAACTCATTTCTATCAATTTCTACAGTTCTCCACCATATTGTTTTTGGTATATGAACTCTTCTTCTGCCTCAGGTTGCTAGCCAATGGAATCATGCACCAGTTGTCCTTATCTTTCCTAAAAACGTGTCTCAACTAATTCTATCTTCCTCAATTTTCACTCCAAGGCTGATTTTTCTTCATACTCCTGTCTGTAAAGAAATGAATAATATCCAAATCAGGGACAGCATGTACCTGTGTCAAGGTCTCCTTTAAATAATTGCTGTTAAGAGTGGTACTTGCTTCCTTAATACAGTTGTTTTCTTTTAGGGCTGGTTTACTAGCCAATCGCCTTACCTTGAATCTTGGGAGTTGGTAGACTACTCCGCCCGTCTTGCTTCTACGTGTTGATCTTTTCGTCATGGGTGCCCCTACCAGCCTACCAGGAGTAATAAACCTCAGACACCATAGCCCTTCAGGCCACCGAAGATCACGGACACCTTTACAAACGATACGGTGATAGTCTCAAGGGGTGAAGTATCGTGTTACAGTAGTTATCAATTTTGGGTGAAGAGTTTGTTCCTAGATCTTCCCTGGAATGGAAAAATAAATTGTTATACACCCAGTTTGTCTTCTTTTTTTCTTTTTCTCTCTGACTTGTCCTGTTTTAGTTCTTGTCAACTTATCTGAATCAGCCAGAACAATATTTGAGAACAAATGTCAGCATTTCATTTTAATGTCACATTTTCTTTACATTACATTCATGCATGTCGGTATTGATTTAAGCACTTCAATATGACGCAAAAAGGCACAAGTTAAAATTTTTGAGGACGTCGTATAACTACAGTTAGTGTCGAAGTCTTCAGTGACAGCATTAAGAAACATGATGAATTGAACCAAATTGATGACAAAGCCAAACACTGTGTCTCTTTTTGGACAGATGTCAAGACATAAAAACTTGATACGATAAATTTTCATTATTTGTCAAAAAATTATTCCTACATTTTTTTCATTCTTGCTCGTTTTCATATGAAGTAAAGCGCTACGAATCTTTCACTACATCTTGTGTTACAACATACACTTGGTTTCTATCGCAAATAGCATCTTATAACCTAAGGTTACGAATACGTATGTCAAACCGCGCTCCGGATGGGAACATACCTAGTGGGATTCCAATTATCCACTTATGTGTGAAGAGTTTCCGCTGCATTACCTTCGTATGGTGCATATTTGGTAGCCGTACTTTCAATTTCCTACTTTCACCGAGAAATTATTTCTTGTTTTACCCAATTACTTTCAAAGCTTCCTCGGCATTATTCTTTGCAACGTATGCTTTGAATGCCTTCCAAACAAAAAACGAAAATGGAAGAAGCTAGTGGTTCCACAGTCACATGAACAGCATAATCATTATCATACTGTCGTGGATGAGGATTGTCTGTGGTACTAAAGAGGCCAATTAGCCAAAAGCAACATGTGAGTGAAATAACAATAATATATATATATATATATATATATATATATATATATATATATATATATATATACACACATATATAACGCTAATTCCCACCTTAGGGGAAAATTGTTATATCTGCTCATTGTTTCTTTCTATCTTTCAGTTTTCCCCTTTTCCAAAGTTTCCCTTTTTAATGCTACCTTCCTCACTTAGATTATTACTTTTTCTTTCAAAAGCTTTTCATGTTCTCCATGAAATACTGTTAGCTAAAAATTTAATATTCAACATGTTATAAATCTTAGATGTTTTGTATGATGTGGAACGCCTGTAATGATGTAGTAATATGTATCATCATTGCTTCTCCATCACCAGCACTTTCTTCATGGATTAATCTAACATGATTGAGGGAATGAGATCGTTAAATTTTGATCAAATTTCTTATTCTGTTACACATCGTTGATGAAAAAATATAACGTTATGTGCTTTGACTTGAGTGGTAGTGCCATGCATTATAAGAATCTTGTTGTGCTTTAAGCGGAGGTATTGTTTTCAAAATTCGTTCCACTTTTGCTCATACATTTCGCGGAACTGGCATGAGACACCCGACTAATGTCTTTTACTCACTTATGTCACTCTAAATTGTGATGTGGTTGCTCTTTCTGCTGTAAGCAGGACAGTTTCGATCACATAGCAAGTCGATAGCCAGTCAAGTGGACGAATGTAATAAAACACATGAGCGAGCGAACGGTGTGAAAGATTTTGTTGGGGAAGAGAGACATACGAGAAGATTGTCACAAAAATGGGTTTACTGCTAAAGGATGTATCGTTCACAAACAAACTGTAAAAAAAATTTATTTCAAGTGCATGCAAGAACTCTCTTGATTCGGAAATATGTAATAAAACCAGCTAAATATTGAATTTTATCATTGTCATTACACTTCCCAAAAGCGTTTTTTTTTTAAATTATACAACTGTATTAACATCTCCATAAGACTCATCTATCATCTTGAGGCTCTTTGGGTAATGGACGTATCGTTGAGTAGTATGCTATCTTTCAATCACAGAGAAAGGGTACGTTGGTTTTGTCGAGTGACAGCTAATTTAACTATACTGACCAATATTTTACTTATTAATGGAAAGGGGCACTTACGGTAACTTCTCACCATTAATCAGTGGACACAATTTACCACATGTAATAAACATTTGGATGGTTAATACCTCAAAATTCCTGTGCTGTTCCCCAAGGTATAACTTGAAAAACATAAGATACACGACATTAGTTTAATTCGATGACATGGAGACATAAATTACTCATCCATGCCATTCAAGAAGTAGGCACAGCCAATATCAAAACATTAATACTCTAACTGAAGACCTTTTACTACACAACTCTCTATAAAGGACTTTCTTTAAACAGCGTGCGATAGTAATTTTGAATAATTGCTATATCCACTAAATCCTGCAAGCGTGGGCTTGGAAAATGGAATAAGTAATGGGCTAGTTTTTATTTTTTTTTATTTTAAAGAAGAGACATCGCAAAAAAGTCCGACCCTCCCTCTTTGAAAAAAAAAATGATGTAAAATAAAACTGTTATGACATTGTCAACTTCATGTTGAGAATAAACTTTAAAAGATTCACAAAGTATTGTACCTGCATGAGACTACAGACAATAAACATAGGTGTTATAAAAAAGGCATTGCAGTTTCACTGCAGTGCTCGTGGCGAAATGGAATAGTAACACTTCTGTACACCTCTAAGCTAAATCATTTCATTAATCAATACGTGCCACCATATTTTTATATAGTATCATAAATTTTTTTCGATGGGAAGTATTTCAACATATGCGAGAAATTGCCTGGAATTCATTTTATTGAACACGTCCAAAACGCTATTTTAACCACGAGATTCTCTATAATTTGGGTGTTCCATTTACGACCTTCACGAAGTAACATCCCTGGACAAAATCCTGCATTCCTGTCTTTCACAAGTGGGAGGACTGGTTAAACTTTGAGGTTCTTTTTACACTATCTGACAACAAACGTGTGGTGAAAAGGCTCCCCCCTCGTGGGACTGCCCGGCGTTTCCGTCCCCCTCCCCTATAGAGGGCGCTTTCGTTTGTTTCATACGGAGATGTAATAAGCCATTGGTTTGTAAATAGAGAGGCGAAAGTGGTACCACTGTTCAGTCGTTTTAAAAACCAGCAGGTTAGTATATGTAGGCCAAAACAAAAATAATTTTATTTCAAAGCATTAAATTTCAGAGAAGCAACATAACTCAAGGAACCTCAATCATTACGCACGTAACTATGGATGCACAACCGAAAATTCTGTTTGGGGTGCGTTCTCGGGTTATGTGTTGATCTGCGTAAAAAAAACAAGGACGCGTTACATAAAATCCCATTGTTTAAAGAACTAGTGTGTGTACTTTAACAATGCCTTCCATACTCGAATACAAACATTTTTCTGTGTATTATCCTGAATAATTGGTACACTCCAGTGTACCCATCAAAAACTAGGACTGAAGACTTGCACGCAAGTCCAGCGTAGCCTCCTTTACAGTCGTTTACTCCCGAAGGAGTTCTGCTCCCTGAAATGAGCTACAACCCTGTCGAAAGTTCACAATTTACAAAACTGAACTGACCAACCTCTCGACCTTCGTTGACATCGAGTCTCTCATGCAGCTGTATCAATGAAAGTTCTATGATGCTTTTTACATGCACATAGACCGACACGGTGAAAACAAACAAACAGAACAAAGCCACAACGTTCTACGTTTAATTGTGATTACTTTTGTAAAATATATGAGCAGTGTGAAAGTTTGCAAATATTCTCATGTTTCTTTGCTCTATTGCTGTAAAAATTCCTTAAATTTCTTGGAGTTATATTCTGTTCGCACCTGAACATTTGGAAGCTGAGTGGTCCTGGTAAAACATCGTCAATGGCGAATACGGAAAACAGGATTCTTCCGCCTTTAATTCATACGCACAATGGAGTTCGCGTAGTGAAAAGTGTTACTTCCTTTCGCGGAATGTAAAAAATGGTCTATTGGGAGTAGTTTGCCTTTCTAAATGATGTGCGGATCTGAAATACGATTCCGTTCACGTAGCCACAGAGGCTACGTAATACGGGCTTTGGCTGTTCTTCTGCGTAAGAATTTAATGCGTGTACAAAGGTGAGCTTGTGAAGAAACCATAGAAAATGTCAAAACCGTAGCTCCATTAACATTTAGCCAGTCACAGTACGTTCATATATAAAAAATACTTAAGTATAATAACAAAAAACATAAAAGAAACAGTTTTCCATATTAGATTCGAGCAAAGTGAGTCAGCTACCAGGACGTAGAAGGCCATTCTTAGGGATATAGTCTTTTCTTCTTCTGGGTATTTTAACCCTCCTTACAAGTATCTATTACTCTGAGACGATCTTAAATTAGGGAGTTCTATAATACTCAGCCCTAACAACAACTTTATAGAAAGTACGTAGACCCAGACGACCATGATAAGCGATACCAATGAGCTTGTGTTTTACGCAACTGGTAAAAACTTGTAAGGGCGCGCCCAACTTAGCTTTTAATCAGCTGAAAAGCCCCATATGTAAGGGTTAAGTATGGGACGCATTTTTTGGTCTCTTTATAAGTTAATTACTTTCTTTATAGAAGCCTTGCTTCTATAAAGGTCTCTTTATAAGTTAATTACTTTCTTTATAGAAGCCTTGCTTGAGGAAGAGAAGGAGGTAACATCGTTACTGCAGGAAGGTGTCTTATTACATTCCCCTTATTGCTGGCATCCACATGTGAAGTGGGTTTAATTCTCATGCCGTGATGTAATAGCTTGGAGAAAATCACGCAAACCTTTCGGAGAACCACATTCCATTCTTAAATATGCAAACTTTTTATTGTACCGTATTTAGAAAAAAATATATACCACAAAAACCTTCATTGACTTGTGAAGATGCAGACCATGATAAAATTTACTGCCATTCCAAGTTGAAAGACTTTACAAATACCTGATAAATATGTGTCCTTTACCTTCAGTGCCGCAGAAATATATATTCACATTTCACCTTAAAGTTCCTTCTCGTTTTTCCAATTCTTAGCTTGTTGCTTTATAACTTATTATTCATTAGGGGAATTGAAACCTCCTCGTGGGAATATAAATCGTTTTACCCGAAACGAATTTAATGATTTCAGCACACAAAACTCTGAATCTTTGTCCATACACTGCATTTTCGACAGGAATACTGCACCGAGGCCCGTTTCCCCAGAGTGAAAAATTACATTTAAAGCGTTTTTAACTGTCCGTGGCTCGGTTAGTGTTACAACGTCACAGTAACAAACGCGAGTTACCATTTTACAGTAAATTTGCGGTTGATTTTAACACAAAGAAGCATTGGAACAGTGTGTCTTATCGATTAGTTGAAATGAGGGATGTTTTAAAACTCGTTGGTTGAGGTTACACATTCTGCGCGTATTGACCTTTTGTTCATGACTGTAGTTTCTAAAGAGTTCATATTCAAATTTTCGGAAACATGGAATGTAACCCAAAAGATAAAACAAACAAGGTTTTTGCGTTATTTAAAGTGTTATAGCATGAATCAGGTATGTGGTGAAATGGGATAATTGCAAAGAGGGGAAGTCCCTTGAAATCCCCCTCGCACGAGTTTTACCGTTTAATTAATACATAATTATGCATTAGATCCCTAGGGACATTTTCGCCCTAAGGTAGCTTCCATTAGATCCCTAGGGAGATTTTGGCCATTTGGGTACCTTACTGCAGAACTGGTAACAATAGTCTAAACGTGTGTTCAACAAATGCCACAGAGTGGTTGGCGCAAGTCTCTTTCTGCTTAATATTTAAAATCGTAAATACAGAAACATTTCATTATTTTAACTGAAAATCCTAATGTCGAATAGTCGAGAACTTACTGCATTACTCTAATAACTTTAGGGTACAATTTACCTACATTGTCTCCTTCTAAACTGGTGGGTAAAAATACCCTTATTGCATGCAAACATAATACGCATTGCTTTAATCCAACAAGCTTTGTGACCCGCTTGTTTATTTTATTACCTAGTTACATGGCTGGAAGCATACGTGATCAACATGTTTACAGGCAACGTGCACTTGATGTTTTTAGAATGTATGCCGTACTGATCATAAAATATCACCCATTTTGTATACCATATCGCGCGAATCAGACGTCGAAGACAATTTTTTACTAACTCAAGCAACCAGGAATGTGATATACACTTCTAAAAGATTATTAAGCTACTGAGGGCCATGAAAGAGTATTATCTAGTTTTCGGTCGAGTCTCCTTCCAGTCTCATTATTGTCTAGGGTTTATTTTCCGTTCCAGCCATGTAACTAAAAATTTTGCCATTTAGTTCAGATGGTGCTTTTTATACTCTTGCTGTGCCTTTGTCGGTTTAACCCTTTTTTTTTTTCTTTCTTTTTTTCCTTCCTGGGTTTGATTGGGCCCCGGTAACGTCTTCCGGCGGGATTTGGACGACCCACCAATGTTTTGAACATTTATTCAGTTATTTTTCTAAAGTACTACCGACCCTCTGGCAAAGGGCTGTTCGGCGAAAGGAAACTTTTAACTGCTTACCAAAGAAGCTATACGTCCACTGAAGGCCAACACATGACCAAACTCACGGCCCTCGGACCTTTTACACATTGGTCTGTCATGTATGGCTCCAATCTGGACTGGGTGAAAAGAACAGATGCTACACATGATCTTAGCCAAAAGGCCGAGAAGCGAAACGGTAGTTATTTTGCCTTCCATTATAGCGTACATATTTAGGCACTGTGGCACTAAGTTGAAGTAAAATAAAAGATTATTATGTCACTCTCACTCTCCCTCACTACTTATCAATGTCACTTATATGCATCGAAGGGTGACAAAAGTGAGGATTAGCAGATAAATGAGTTCTCATGAGTTCCCGGGAGTTGTTGATTGTAATAACCTGATACTGGATCACGGTTCAAAACTTATGAAAGGTATTTCCCGGCTGTAGAGTAATTAATGTTTATTTCAAAATTTTTCAGTTTGATTTATGGCAATCACTTCAAATTTCAGCTATTGAAGCTGTCAAGAGTAACAAAACATTATTTCCTAGTGTCCCTCAAAATCTTCTTACTCTTATCATTCACAGACACGTTTTCAAAATATGAACCTTGGAGTTTCTTGTTGTTAACAGAAAAACTCAAGCCTTAAGCCACTTGTGAAAAGGAAAATGTCCTACTATAGGAAAATATTTCATGCCTCCGAGCAAGCACTCGAAATGGTGATGCAAAGGCTCAGTTAAGAGTTTGGTCGTCTGAATAATCTTTCACTGATTTCGCTTTGTTTTGTCGAGAAGCTGTTAAGTTTCGTTTTGCGTGGTATATACGTGGAAATTGAGGACCACACCAAGCGATTCCAGTCCTTGTTGGGATGATGTTGATCCCATATCCGTGTTTGTGCGAACAAAAACACCCCATGGCATTCATCAGTGGCGAGATAATTATTCAACTCTCTTCTTCAACTGATCTCCGTCTCGTTCGTCTGTCACTCAAACCTCGTTCAATGTTATGGAACGCCGAAAGGGGTGACTTTGAAATCAACAATTTTGATGAAGATGGTAACTCGTTTAATGAATATATTAACTTTTAAGGACAAAAGCCGCTACTTTGATATTGAGCGCTGAGATATTTACAATAAAGCCAGAAGAGAACTGAAAATGTCATGAAACAATGATAAGGCAGACATCCCAAAGCGAACCATTTCCAAGTCAGATTGGGCGTTCCAGACACGAAATTAGAATGCTCATTTTGTAAACAATAATGGTAGTTACGTCAAAGTATTACAGTATTGCGATGGGAAGAATCTGAGACTTTTGAAGTCACGTGTTTGCGTCCGGTTGATATTTGAAATCAGCCATGCTCCTCCCATGTCGGTCGCACTTAACAATTAATTAAGTATTGAATAATGCCTCAGAAATCAATAATTTAAATTAGGCCTATTCGTCTTGTCTTGCATCCAAAAATGTAATGTCATTTTTCATGAGGCCAATAACCTCTCAGGATAAATATGCAGCTTGGACATGCATCCAGTGAGATTGGTACCAATATCGCATCCTTCATTCAAAATTCGACATTAGTCTAAAGGTATTTCAATAAGAGGTTTCTACCTATAAAACACCAAGTTTGTCTAATATTAAATAAGTATCGCTCGATAACCACCTGAAAAAGCCTTCTTCTTTCTTTCTCTGGGACTGTCAGTTTCCTATATTTTATATATTGCATTGTCAAGGTAATACATGTATTTGCGCAATACTTATCAAAAAGCAAGCATCATAATGAATGGTTTCACAGTTACAACCACCTTGTATAATGTAGAAGAAATATTTTGTTGCAATTTAAATTTTCTTTTTTTTTGGGGGGGGGGGGGGGGGGGCTCTTCGCTATGCAGAGTAGTATAGTGGCACATAGAGTTCCATGATACAGTCCCAGACAAAACAAATGAAACAAAAGCAGTGTTAAAGTGACAAATGGACTAATAATCTCTCTAACTCAACTTGGAACACATGGCCCCCTTTCAATGTTGTGTCCTTTCCGGTAGCTACGAAATTGTAGTCAACATTCCCCTGAAAGAGGGAGTTAACCCCTTCCATTATTTTAATTTTGGTGGTGAGTGTAGCATACATATGTATACTACCATTATCAAATGAATTTCATGAAGCTATGTTGAGTCGTGAGATCCTTACAGATAAAAGAAGGTAGGAGTTGAACTTTATGTGTGTTCTGCACTCCGACAGAAGGCTTCGCTATTCCAGGTTGGTTAACGCATGCGACTGGCAGCCGGGCGTGAAATTTCACTAGGGTGAGTGTTGACATAGCACCTACACAATCCTGGTTATTTTTTTAACCAGGAAGTCATGGTGACATTAACCATTACAATGGTGAATTTAACGAATTTAACCAAATAAATGGCTATTCTTCTAGTTTTTTAACCAGTTTCTTCGTTAATATGAATAAAGATTTCTGGTTAAATTAACCAGGATTGTGTGCGTGCTATACTGACACAGAATCAAGAGAAATTTTACCAAATATTTTCTAAAGTGTATAGACTGGTCATACCTAAAAATGAAACACACTGTCATTGTGACTGGAGCTCAGCATAAGCAATGGAGTAGAGGAAACACAGCCTTGAGATTAAACTGGGAAAGGGGACTTGGTCGGTCATTTGTCCAAGTCAAAATACCCTTTACTTATTAACTGATTTCCTTACTCACTCTATTTTTCTAGGTATGTGCAATACAACTAAGTTGTCAGAGTCCGGAGAGTTTACTTTAGAAAGGATCGACATGAGAGCGCAGACTCTTTCACCATGCATTCCGAATAATGTTACGGCTTTAAGGCTTCAGACTAAGGGCGATCTGGTTAGTATGAATCTTTTGGAACCACCAGTGGACATCTATATCGCTTACAGGGACAAAGATGCCGTAAACTTTCAAATGGTTAAACGTGAAAAGGTTCCCTTCATATATCGTAAAGGCCAGAATTCTACAGTGGATTTCTGTGATAAAGAAGTTAAAACAGTAATATTGCTCGTGTCACCTCTGGAAGGACAGGGCTCTGTAGAAAGGATCCTGCCAGACCATCTACAGGTAACTGTGCGAGGTGAGTACTACTACCATTTTCTGTAAAATTTTTCACGAAAATATAAATTTAAGTAATCTCCCTGACACGGTTAATAGTAGCAAATTTCATTCATGAAAGGCAAAAGATATATTTGTTTGCCCATTTGTGAAACAAGTAGAATCACTTTAAAGGTCAAACCCTCTTACCCCAAACGGGGTGATGCCCACTGTTTAACAAGAAATTTCCTGATTGGCTAACGATAACCCTAATTCCTAACCTAATCCCTAACCCGAACAAAGAAAACAATCCATACAATACAATGGCAAAAGCCAATCAAGAAACACCTTTTTAAACAATGCGCATCTATCCCTCCCCCAGACAGTTCCAAATTCTATCCTACTTACTTTAGGCCCTCCCACATTTCTCGAACTCATCTTCACCCAGCCACAACCTTAATTTATTGGGTGAGGGGTATCAGGGTGAGTATAAAGAGCCAATGTGTAAATAAAACACTCTCAGTACAGTACCTACTGTGTCTTGTGAGCAACAGCACTCTGCAATTTTTAACCTGCTGCCAATCAAAGAGCTGTGCCACTTGATAATTCCTATAGGGTACCAGAAAAGTTGCAATTTGAGGTGAAAGTTGACTGCCTTTGGGGAAAATGTCCGACAGTTACGAGATATGTCTATCCCACCGATTTGATGAATAAGGCTATGTGCACACGAGTTATAGAACTAGCTAATTAAAGGGTCTTTAATGGCACTTGCAAATTTAATTCCCGACAAAAAAGGTTTTCATTATTTATTTTTGTTAATTGAATCTGTTCTTGGTAACGGTTCGAAAGTGTCACAGAAGGATTTGAAAATACTCGAAATATACGAACTGGTTTATTTATGTCCATCAAAGTGAAAGTAACGTAATTTCAAATTTTCTCAAATATTTCTTAAATTAAACGTTGCTAGTACACCCACGTCAGAAAAAAAATTCTGCAACATTGCCAAAAATGGTGATGAATATTATT
This sequence comes from Holothuria scabra, assembly GCA_037179385.1. Taxonomy (NCBI): domain Eukaryota; kingdom Metazoa; phylum Echinodermata; class Holothuroidea; order Aspidochirotida; family Holothuriidae; genus Holothuria; species Holothuria scabra. The sequence continues at coordinate 8,676,610 of CM074195.1, read as the reverse complement.
GTTGCAAAGTGTTTCTGTTCTTAAAATGAAACATCTCTTCGAGATTCCGAAGTAAAAGATAAAACTTGACGCACTGTCAATATTGGGAGGTACCTGGGGGAGGAATTTCCCCTATCTATAAGAGAAAGCCGTCGAGATAACCTTCAATTATCCGATTCAACTCTGGAATTATCACTTATGCCCCAAAGCAGAGCTATTTATTTCAAGGATTGGCCACGCTTAACGCTTTCTCGTTTTGCCACTGGGTTTTTACTACATTTCTTCTCCTTCCTTTAGCTTCACTTACTCGAAACTTCAAAAAGAACAATTTCAATACAACGTCTTTTTATTCTTGAATATAACTCTTTCATGAAGCAAATTTTCCTATTAACAATCCTCAAAAAAAGGAATTGGTTATTAGAAGAGGGAATAGTTTCGTTTTTGAAAATATTGTTTTTGTTATTCTGCATACATCTTTGACAAATAAAGCCAATATGGCGCCATTTTTGCACAGTTTCATCATTCACTACAAATGATAACCCTTTGAGTGAACCCAGCTTTTGAAATTTTAATAGATGGTGTAATATTACATAGAGAGGTACTTCAATATTAAATTTTCTCACAAACTGGCTTCATACCTATCAATATATTAAACCTTGGCCTACTCTAAAATGATATATTGAAGTTCATATCTCTATAAGGCGATTTGATTACCGTTTTAGAATCAATATTTTTTCGAGTTTTCGTCCGAAGAAATATAGGTCGATAATGTAAGCTCAAGTCCTAGAAACTTTTAAAAGAATTTCCAGTTGCAAAGCCGACAATGGTAGAAACATGATAAATTTCAGTGTTTATTTTGCTGGTTACCAATCTCAAGTTAATACAAAAAGATGATTGATTTTTATTGAAGAAATTGAAGGTGCTCGTCCTTTAAAGGTCCATCATTCCGTACATTATGTGTCTAAGACTGCCTGTTGGGCCGAGATATAGGAATAAATACTAGCATGAGAACACCTATTCAAATGCTCAATAGTAAAGGTAAAAGAGGTTACCCCAGGTAACTTTCGCATTAAATGTAACTCAAATTTGCTTCTCAATTTGTCTTTTTTTTTTTTTTTCATTTTTTTCGGTAAAAAACGCCGTAGTCACAATAGTTCTTCAAAGTCGGAGACAAATCTGTTATTAATATCACTTTTTTTATCTCTTCATAAAAAGAAACAATACGTTGATGGTGTGATTGTCTGATCGAAACCTTGCGACCCGTTGAACAAAGCAAAGGTATGACACTTAAAGTAGACATAAGTTTGAAATATTTACGGTCACTGCTTAAAGCTCTTATGTTTGGTTACCGTAGCTTGTAAGGAAGTGACGTAGCTTCCATCGAAACTTGGTGGGCGTGTACGGCTTGATGAAGAAAAACCCACATTCTGTCACACACAATGTTGTTTCATATTCAGGCTGTCGACGGTTATTACAGAAATCATAATTGTTGTGGACAAACTAGGGCAAAGTAAAATGTTATGGGGCAAAACTGAGCGCAGAGCCAAACCGAACCCGAAGTCTGCACTCCTGCTGGTGGATTCAGGAGCAAAGCCCTGGTAGAATCTAGGGGGCGGAGTCCTGGGCGCTTGAAATGAAGTATATCTCTGGAAGAAAATTTAATTTCCGCAAAGGCATATCATGCATTTTTCATTTGACCTTCCTCCCAACTGACCTTACTTGAGGGCAACTGGGGGCACCCACAAGATCTTAGTTTTGGACAACTTCAAAATGTTTTTAATATATGCGTGTGCGCGTATTGGTAGGTATATATTGGTAGGTAATGCCAGGTGAACGGCAGGTGGAAAGGAGTGGAGGCATTCAGTGTTGTTTGGTCTTTAGGTTCGTACAAACCCGATGGGTGTATCACTCTGTCTATATTGCCTAAACACATAATACCAGCAGCACGTGCTTCAAAAGAGGAGTACACTTCACTTAAAATACAGTCAAATCAGGATGGTGCCTCTTCTGATTAATATGACTGACTAGAATATATTTAGTCTGTGGATTACTCAGTGATTACAAACTAGTCAGTTGATTAGATGCGACCACGCGGACTAATCCTCTGACTAGTTTGAGACCACCGACTAGTCAAACCACAACTATATGTCAAAGTAATCAGTCGAGACACTATCCTGATTTGCTTTGTTTTGAAATGCTATGAAAATTAGATTTGTGTCTAGTCTGATCAAGCAGCCCGAGTTATCTACTTTCTTACAAATTCGAAGTTCTTCCCAATGTACAACGTAGGATTATTCGTAGTGCCACATCAGTTATAACAGGCATAACAAAGTATACATGGCTGAGCAAATCGTAATCGAAGAGCTAGCTCCAGTTCGGGCGGTTATTTAAAGGGGAAGTTTAAGCAAAAATTTAATTTTCATATGTAAAAGGGGAACCAAATCTACACAGGGTGGTGAAAGTTCCATTCAAATCTTACACATAGTTCTCAAGATATCAGTAAAATGAAGTCAGTAGATTTGTGTTCCACGGTGAGTTTGAGGGCAACAGAGCTTATATCACTTCCTCACATTGACAAGGAATTCTTTGTTTCCCTTTGTTTTATCACACTGTTGTGTTGACCTTGAAGTTAATAGGAAAAGGAACTTCCTGTGGGGGATGCAAAATTTATAAAGTTCTCATGCCACTAATGCGATTACGTTTTAATAATATGGGATTGTGGAGGAGAAAATCGACTCTAAAGTTTAAAGAAAAACAAAAGACTGCACACTAATGTGTGGATATGATGTCATATGTGCTTGCTTCAAGTTCACTTTTTGCTGCAATTGGGAAAACTTTACATGCTCATATCTTGAGAACCACACATCGGATTTCAATGCAAATTTCACCAAAATGCTTAAAATAAGCCCTCCTTTAAAAAAAATCCTGTTATGACCTAGAACCCTTCTTTTAACATTTCCCTCATTGAAGGCACAGGACCTTTGAAGAAGTTTTAAAACCACAATCCAAAAATTCTTCCTAAATTGTTCCTTCTTCCATTTGAGAGCTATAATCTTTATCTTCCTAGAGGCACTGCACCAATTGATCATTTTCAAGAGTCCCGTCGAAATGCCAGATTTGGCGGGCATGTAGCGCAAATAGTGTCAAATTAAATGACGTCTGTATGTTCGGTTCTTGCATACAAGGACACGTTAGTCTTTTTATTCATCATTCATTGAATTCCAGGTTAAAGTTTTAACGTTGATATGCAGCTTATTTGTGCAGTTGGAAACATATTTTGCCGTCCTGTGCCACCAAAATGTCAAAAATTTGACCATATGACCTTAGCGTCTGGATCCCGTGCTAAATTTTTTCTCCCTCTCTTTTTTTCTCTCTCTTTCTTTAGATTTTTTAGAATAGTGTTAAAGAAAGATGCTAATTTATAACTCTAAATCGATAGCAGGCAAACAGTGACAATATTAGAAAGAAACATGCCGTTAAACACAAACGTTTACAGTTATCAGCCCTCATAAAACACGTAAGCAATTATTGGCATCTTATTGAGCCTTAGCAGGACGTATGTGTTTATTTACCACATGCCATTAGGCGCAAGAAGCAACAATAAGTAAACTGTTCAGCATTCTCTTACGTAACATTTAAGTCAATGAAATTACTTACTAATGCTCATCGCATTAGCCTACTTTATCGCTTCCGTTTCACAGACATTTATTACCTATTTAAGAGAGTGGAGACGACTTTAATACGCCGTATTAAACGACGAAGGATAAACTATAGGCATGGAGAAATCCAATAAATTACTTTACGCAGATGCAAGTCTTGCTTTAAAGTGTCTCCGATAAAGCATTACGTTTCATGCTGTACATTCTGCCACGTGTCTTAAGTAGTTCACATTCCACAGAGTTATGTAGACCGCGTGTTTGGTCCAACGGTAGAGTATCCGCCTCTTACGCGGAAGACTCCGGTTCCATTCCCAGGTCGAGTCAAACCAAAGTCTCAAAAAATGGAACCTATTGCCGTTGTGCGTGATGCGTGCGTGATGCGTTGTGCGTGATAAGCAATGGAGTAGGGAAAACAAGCCATGAGCCACAACTGGAAAAAAGGCCATGGTCGGCTCGACTTGAACCAAAAGGTTGGAAACTGGACTGTAAAACTCTATCTAACCATCTTAGTAACTAACCATACGATCATTTACACATACTGCATACAAACCTCTTCTCTGAACTGTATGGCAACGCATATGCCTTGTTCATCTCCTTATGTGCGATACAACTCGAAGCTCCTGCCAGTCCTCTGTAAATTTACAATTTTATCTTAAATTTTAAAAGGTAAATTTTGTTTGAAAACTGCAACTTCCTCTAAAGACACTAAAACCAACTATGCATCAATCCAAGCATTGGTACATAAATTGGAAATATTTCACAATTGTTATGTTAACAATTTGACCAAAGTTTTGGTGGGTCAGAGTTGACCAAATCAGATGTCAAATTGACCATAAAGGAGTTGAGTTTCCCCAACGCTTTTGAAGCTATAGTTGGACAGCTTCTACTTGGTAGGCAGTGGCGAAGCTACCATATAGTCAGAGGGGGGTCGCCCCCCTTGACGGACTCAAATTGCCTGTCAGCGCCCTTTTTACTCTTTTTACCGTATCTACCTACATAAAATCGCCCCCACAGCCTATTTTTCGCCCCCTCTAACCAAATATTCTTGCCCTACAAACTTTGAGGCGCCCTTTCAGACCATCCTTGCCCCCTCTGACTGAATTCCCTTCCTCCGCCACTGTTGGTAGAACTACCGTGGAGCTTCCGTCGAAGTATTACCTCTATTTTGGTGCTGACTGCGACTCACACAGTAAACAACCTAGTACTTTGTACAGAAGGTCAAGTTTTGAGAATGGACCCCGAACAGTGTTTGTGGGTTAAACGTGAGCTTTTCGCTTATAATCTAAGTAATCAGACATGTGCTTATGGTGATTGTGAAGGAAACTTAAGACACAGATAGAGACAAGTTGTTTTAAAGTTTTAATGTACTAAACTTGCACAAAATTAAGTAAATTTCTTCAGCACACAAAAATCAATCTTCATGAATGTTTTATACTAATTTAAATTCCGGGGGAATCGTGAATCCAAGGAAAGTGTAGTCGAGTCGAGACTCCCCGCCAAGAATCGCGGCTTTGAAGTAGAATCGGATAACCACCCAAAAGGTTATTCGTGAGCATCAGTTTTGTTTTAGCCGTGAAAGGTACATGGAAGAAACAAAAAAAAAAAAATTACACAAATTAACTCAACATGGTACATTTACTTCGCCTGATAAAAAAAATCAATGGGTGATTTTGCTAGATGAGTTTTTTTAACGACACGCCAACACGAACGTGTTATTTATGTCAGTCCAAATTGGTCAACGTTTAAATTTATTTTCTAGTACGGCTCAGTTTAACCCGATTTCAATTTAGTCGCCTCGTACGATAGGCGGGGAATATCGCGGATATGTTCTACCACCCCAGCCCACAGGGGGCAAAACCAATGGGAATCAATTAAATATATTTTACTGTTTTCAAGAAATCCTTTTCAGCGTATGAATATTTCTGAAATTTCCTGTTGGCCTGACACACAATGCTCTCATTTCTATTTGGAATCCACACAAAATATCCCTAATTGTAGTACATGCATGTTTAGGTCTTCGTCCGCTATCTTGTATGTACTTCCTTCATGTAACCATCCGCTTCGTCCAAAAGAAACTACCTCTGATCGTATAATCACTCATTTCTTTAAAACGTCCTTAAAACATGGCTCAATTGTGACTAGTGGTAGTACATCCTCAAAGGTAATGTGACATGTCAGCAAAAAGCCCTCTTTTCTTGGCAGTTTGGAATATAAACTTTCTGTGGATAAATCATCTGGAAGTATGTCAACCTCTAATAAGATTCTCAAAATGAAGCTTCAAAGTTTGAACGGTTGTTGTTCATGCTTAAATTATGTTATAAAGTGTTATTTTAACCAAGAAGTTAATAATCTCTTAATTACTCATTAGATAGTTAATGGTTTGAGAATTGATACTGACGATATTCAAGGACAGATTTTATACTTACAAAATAAAGCTCGCAGGACATACAAATGTTAAAATTGTCCATAAAATGAAGATTGCAAAAACAAAGGAAAACATTAATCATATGATAGAATAACCCTCCCTACAGACGTCACAAGGTTTACATAATGAGCTCATGTTAATGCATGATTAAGTGCAAATAAGAAATTACTATGTAAAATAGTCAGTTTGTGACCGATTTTGATGGTAACGTTGGCAAATTACTTCTTAATGTTCTTAATGCTTTTCACACCAAATGCCCAATTTTGTCATTTTTATGTCATACGACCTTTAACCTTTCAAAACTTGAGCAAGTCAATTTTAGAAAGTTACCTTCCCCAGAAGCTTATCCCTTTCATGTTTGTGGTAAACAAAAAGGGTACAACACTGAAAGGGGACAGACTTCCTCATTCGATTTTGAGGGATCGACTGCAAGGTCAAGTGGACTTGCAGTCGGGAGGTCGGGAGTTCGAGTCCTGGTCGGGTCATACCGAAGACTTTAAAAACTGGGCCTACTGTCATTGTGTTTGGTGCTCAGCATAAGCAATGGAGTAGGTAAAACAAGCCAGTGCGTCCCAAGTGGAAAATAGTCTTGGTCGGCTCCACTTGAACCGATCGGTTGGAAACTGGACCGTAAAACTCCATCTAACCTATCCTAACCTAACTATGAAGGATTGTAAGTGGAATTCGCCACTCTTTCAGCGATTTTGTGTTATTTGTTCTGTCGGAAACTGAAGACAGGCATGGGCCTTGGAAAGACGGCAAGTATCTGCAAACCTCTTATGAATATGCTCAAACAGAAACATGTATTAGACCTCTGCCAATGGGAATTGATTCGTAAATCATAGTCAATTAAATGACAGAGTGGATACACAATACCAAGCTATTCATGGTACATTACCTATTCTATGATATCAAACGGCAATGAGCCGTAAATGAAACCCTTTTATCAACCATATAAAAAGAAGTTCAATTCAAAATTCACTCTCGGGAACGCAACTTTACTCAATTAGATAAAATTAATGTTTCCTCACTATAACGTCAACATTTCCCGGCAGCTGTAATTTGTTGTTACAGTGTGGCGGGTTTTGTTATTTGAGTAATACGTGTTGATAATTAGGTTGTAAAAGTTTTAAGCTCCAGAGATATGTAATTCGTTTTGAAAATCAAAGTTGTATAAGTTACTGAGTGGTTCAAATGTTTAGGCGAAAGTCGCGTCTTGTTTTGGTTTTTTTATTTTTCTTTTGTTTCTAAGTTGCGAAAGTGGTAGCATTACACGTAACAATCTGGTTCTTCACTTAAAATTACGTTACTGATATAATGAAATCCATAATATCTCGGTTAATCATGCAAGGTCATCTACTCTCAGTAACAATGTCTCTATGTTTTTATATTACCAAAATGAAACTTATCGACAGAAAATTGAATATAATTACTCTTCGCTATTAATTTGAATCTCGTCTCCCACTCAGTCAGCAGTTTGGGAACATTTAATTTAACCGAAGGAAGATGAAGACTTGGTTGAGAACGTAAGATTAAACCAGAACAGCAACCTGAAGATTAGGAAGAATCTTTTACCAAACCTTTCACTATACATTTTTGTACTTGGACTCTACTGCTTAAAGTTAGCTTTGAGCGAGGGATTCGTAATGAAAAATTTGAAGGCATTAATACTCCAAAATGTCATCTAAAAGCAGGTCGAAAGTCACTGAAATGTCGAATCTGAGTGGTATTCCGTGTCAGGTAAAGGAATACGATTCGTAAACATCTACAATACTTTAGTCATTTCATTTAACTAAACTCTGCCTTGGGACAACTAAAGACACGAGACGAAGATCTTCCTGTTGTCATTAGCTGTCAAAGGTGACGTTTCAACATGATTTGGGAATTAATTGGAACAAACGTTGTGTGTACTTTAACGTGTTTGTGTAGTCAAGATAGACCTTACTATATTTGAGGTAAAACGCGACCAAACAGAACTGCCGAGATTTTCATTTCAGATTTTTCCCTTTCCCGACGGTTGCCTTCCCCAAGTTGCATCCACCCTTTCAGTCAGGTGTGGTACTCATCCGGAGTTGTTTTAATCATATTTTTGCATCATTAGGCTGATAACTGAGTAAGAAAAGTTTCCGCTCAACCACTATTAAATTAGTGGTATTCTGTTGCACCGCGAAAATGCCAAATGGTACTCCCAAAGAAAAAATTCGGACACCCGGAGTTAGCTCAAACGAAATAAATTATTAACTTTTCCTGTGATTTAATTTCCAGAAATATGTTAAAACCCATGGACCTCCGGTGACCTCGAACCCCTGGATCTCCTCCGGGGAATGTCGCTGAGTTCCACCAGCAGAGGTTCGCGATTCGCGTTCGGTTTCCCGCTCCGCGCGAAAAAAATTGTTTGCCCAAATTGCGTACAAAGGGGTGTAGCCCTCCCCCTTTTGAACTTTTTGAGAAATTGGGTGTCCTTAAATGCAATCAGGTGTAACATACGCTACCTTTTGAAGTAAAAAGTACGTATTTTTAAGATAAATTTTTTATTTTTTCGTGAGGAAACCATTTTTGAGGGAGACATGGCCCAACGCCCCCATGCGAGCGCCAGTGTCCCCCCCCCCTAAACATTCTGGATCGGATTTAGGCAGCCTTCATTAATTCACAAAAAAAAAAACGGTGCAGGAAAAAAAGTTAAACAAATTGAATTTTTAACGGAATTTACGGAATTTATATTAGCATAGGTGAACTACCTAAGGGATCATACAGTATTTTCAACAAGCAAACCGAATCTGATATACTGACCTACTTGTCAATGTTTTAATGGGAGTCCACCGGTGGGACCGAAATACACGAACAATTGCAGACTTCACTGGTAACCCTTCATCTGAATTATTTCGAAATAAACTTTGGAGGTATCATTACGCTAAAGCCGACCCAATGGAAAATTTCTTTTCCTAAAGAATGTGCTGATTAAATATTCCACATTACTACTCGCAAATGCCTTAAGTAAGGATTCTATTTTCACAGTTAGGAATAGAGGCTTTTCACATGACGTCATAATAATCTCCGGCGGCCATGTTGGAGTACATGTAACTACGTAGTAAACCATACGGGACGCGCTTGCTCGTTGAATTTGTATACGCCGTGCATGTCACAGTGCACACTGTGCAGTGCGTTCGGCACAAGGCCACGTGTATTTGGCATGAATGTCCTCCAGCATGGCGGTTCAGTGACGCAATTGCAAAGCCTCTATATTGAAGGAAGGGAGAGAAGAATGGACTTCCCATACTGGTGTAGAAATCTTATTGAAATCTGCAGTACAGTTCTTAAAATTTCATACAGCTCCATGGTGATCTTTAACAGTTCGAAGGTATGGTCAAGTGGTTAAAGCATCAGAATTGCAGTCGGGCGGTAGGTATTGCGAGTCCCGGCTGGGTCATACCGAAGACTTATAAAACGGAACCTACTCTCTTAAAACTTACGATTTAAAATTTTGGACTTTAAATCTAAAACAGTGGAATTACCATTTCCAAGCAAAGTCTCCAAAATAAATTCCGCTACTATTGAAAAAAAGCAAATGGGGTTGTACTGTAAGTCAAACTAATTATGTTCAAAGTATAAGTGTGATAGTTACTTTAATGAACTGTAAATATTTGTAAATAATATTTTTATTTCAGTTTGTATATATGTTGAGGATGAAATAAATTTCTTCCTACATTTAAAAAAAAAAGTGGAATTAGTGACAAATTGCACGTTCGATTGGTCACTAATTTCATTTTTTTAGATTTATTTTAACTCTATTAGACTAATTTTTTGAGAGAGTACCTCCGTTGTGCTTGGTGCTCAGTAAAGTAATAGAGTACTGAAAACAAGACAGTGAGCCACAACTGGAAAAAAAAAGACTCGACCCGACTCGAATTGAACCCATTGTTTGGAACCCGGTTGGTAAAACTCCATCTAACCTAACCTAACCTAACCATCGATGTTAGGTTAGGTTAGATAGAGTTTTACGGCCGAACACATACTGCCAGCTCATAGGCGACATGTTGAGTAGCCTCGCAGTCCTACTGATATTTGAACAGGTGTCATCAAGGCTAACATGGTACTTTCACCCACGCCACAAGTCCAGCCCATTCTTGACCGTAGGGCAAAAACTGCAGTGTAGTACGTACAGCTAGATGAGAAGCAACTGTCCACCGGCTTGATGATTATTGTTACTTCTTTTTTAGCCCTGGAATGGGTATGGCTAACCAATCATTGTGTCACATGAAAAAACATTACCGGTTTATCCTGAAGGTCTACCGTTTTGAAACCTTAAAGTTTCCTTGTTCATTTCTGTAACGGTACTATCTATGAAGTTGGGGTTCAGTTTTAGTACTATGAACCTTATTTTGCACTCTTTTAAACATTTGATATGATTTGATTCAAACAGCGTAGGCAAAGTTTGACAAAATTTCGGGGAATGATTACAGTAATCTTGCAAATGTAAGTAAGGGTAATCATTCCTAAACAAACAACATAAAAGATTACAGCGAAGGAATGGAACATATTCACAGCAAAACAATACAAAAGTTATCTTAGAGAAGATAGTATGTACCATTGTTTAAAAGTTTAAAGGACCAGTGGCGGAGCTGCCATATGGTCAGGGGGTGGTCCCCCCCCCCCCCCCACGGACCAAAATCGTCTGTCGGCGCCCGTTTAGGTTTTAAACATACCTTACTCTTGCAGCATTATTGGCAAAAGACATAATTTAATAGCCCCGTTTCAGGCCCAGATAACAAAATGCTCAAACAGCCACCAGTAACTGTACTATCTGCACTTTATTCTGATGAAAAAGGGTCATCTTCTGTAATATATGGATAGATTTTGTCGAAATGTATCTTCATATTTTGCACGCACTAATAAATGTTGTCGCTGTGCTAAGTTCATTGCTTCCACACCAAGCGTGATTATAAGCTTACAAAATACACAGACTGACATCAAATTCACTCTCCTGGCCAAGAAAACATGTTGCAAAGGGCGCAACAATAATTGTAGCGCAAATAGCCCTCTTGTTGTCGGGGATAATTGTCAACATAAACAATAAAAAGAGTTTATAAAGATACCAAAAAAGCTTCCACAACATTTTTCAAAATCATTGGAAGAGAACATTCAGGTTAAAATAAAATTAAAATGTTAACCTAGTGGTAATGGTTTAGGAGTTTGAATGAGCAGTTTCCATTTTGCTTTTCTTCAAGTTACTATTCTCATGATAAATGACTATTTCTGACACTGCACGATAATCCCATGAAAATGCTTATTTCTGTACGTCCGTGGTCTTAAAAGCCAGAAAATTGGATCAAATCAGCTAAGGTTTAGGCTACTTTTATTTATTATGAATTCGGTACCTAGAAGGCCAAGCAGACCTCTTGACTTGGCTATTTCTTTTAATGTACTTAATTATTGGCTATTTCAGAGTAGTCACATGATGTAAATTACGTCAATTGATGTTTCTTCGTATACTTTTCTTGATTTCCATATGCCAAAAATGCACACCTAACGGTGATTAATTCCCATAACTTTCACCCTCTGTAAGATTGCTTGCTCTTTAGCTCTAGTAGGTTTAATCTTTATCTTCACAAAGTATCCCATTATTACATTAAAACCTTAAATCGAGACCTGACAATAACACACAAAATATGATGACTGCCTTCATACTAGAATGTGAAAGAGAGGGATAGAAACATGGGCGTCTGCAGGTAGGGGCAAGGGGAAACTTGCCCTCCACTGGAAAATAAAAAACCTGGAAAAACAAAGACACATAAAGGAAAATACGAAGAAAATTAACATCAATGTTTGTTAACAGTTCACTCAGTGTTTTCTCTATTTATATGCAGTAAATAGGCTTTAGAAATGTCATTTCCAGTGATCTGAGAGAAATTTTGGGCCAAAATTTTCTTGCGCTGCGCGCCACCTCATTGTGGTGCGGAGCTTTTCCCCCTAAAAGAATTTAGCCCCCCCCCCCCCGAATTTTCTTCCGTAGAGGCCCATGGGTTGAAAATTTAAACATGTTTTTTTTATAGAAAAACTTGCTGAGGAGAAATAGCAAAGTAGTTTTTTTACCAGGTGCGGAAAATCAAATGGAAAGTCTGAAAAGCCGTGGCTTCGATCGTGCTGAGGCTCAGGGTATTTACTCCTTCGAAGCGCCCCTGCAGACCATTTTCGCCCCCTCTTACCGAAATCCCTAGCTCCGCTACTGTAAAGGACGTAGTATGTAGCAGGCTATTCAAAGGGGTACACTGTCTCCCCCACCCCCGGTCAGTCCCGTGACTATGTACAATGTCGCATAGTGTCAGAAATAATGCATTGTCTTATCTTCGGGAAGCCCACCATTAATTCGAGAAATTTCCTTCATCCAAAATTGTTGACCTGAAATAATTGCCTCTCAAGAACTAATTGTAGGATTTATAGTTGAAGAAATGTTATCAAGCTTTAAGCGGCTAATTGAGTTGGTTCATGAAATTCATTTTTTTTTTCTAAACCTGTTAATTTAAAGCGGCTAATTGAGTCGGTTCATGATATTCATTTTTTCCCAAATCTGTTAATTTTTCTTTCATACCAGTGACAATTGGTCGAACTAAGACATTCCCCATATCCTACATGCAAATCCACTGTTTCATGAGTGTGTACTTAACGGTTCAATTCTGTTTCCAAAAATTCGTGACCACACTTTTTCAAATATGTACAAAACCGCTACAAGTTAGGACACCACAAAATGTTTCTTTCTTAGCTATTGAATATGACTTGACTCATTCCGCTTTATAAGTATTGTCATGTGAGCAAGGAAGGAACTACAGCGAGCAGTTCCTCCTCAAGCAAGGTCTTCTTTCAAGTGTGGACCTGACAACTTGTATAACGAGAAAAGTGAATGACCACAGGGAAAGAGTCCATTTTACTTTTAAGGAGAAGAGAGTAAACAAATGCAATGAAAATTCTGTTGCAAAAGACGTTTCTTGGCAGGTAGTCTTGTTAAATGCTAAATACACCTCCCGGCTGCCCATGGATAGTTTCTAAGGATGGCGGTCCATATTTTTTGTCTCCATTCGCACTTCTAAAATGGTGTAGAGGTTATATACATACTCAACTCAACTTTGACAGACCTTTAACTTCGATTTGGTTGCTTTTTTCAAGGACATTATTTTATGGAGTCAGTAGCTGCAAACACTCAAAACTTTGCAAAATATCAGTAAACACTAGAAATCATAGGTCATTCCTCTAAAAGAAAGCTAACGTCACTCCCAATGGTTCAAACGGCATCATTCCTTTAAATTGTGACTGTAGATTTGAAAATAACCTTGAATCGCCTTATGTTTTGATAACAATCCTTAGTTCTTTTACAGACTTTCCGTATCCAAATTGAGTTTGGGAAAAATGAAACAGTCGTTTGATTGCTTGTAATACGAAGGAAGTAACTGTAGTAGGACCAAATCATGCACCGAACTCACTATCTTGCAGTTTTTAGTGAAAGTGAAGTCATACATCATCAGCTAATTTAATCAGTTAATTTGTCAGGATTACACTCTAAAACAGTAATTATTTAAAATGTTCATCAGCTGCTGGTTACCTATGAAATGAATATTACTGAAATTGGGTATTTTTTTAAAATAATTTGTCAAATGTCTATCTTATCATTTACTATCAAAAAATCTTATGTTCTTGAAATTTTTAATGATATCTCAAAAAATGTTGATGTCATTATATTTAAAATATCTTTTCAATTTGTTTTGATTTTGTGGGGGAACAATTGTCGCAACATATTGCATCATATCTCTACCATTAGTCGGTCACTCAATTGAAATTTCACTGATAAAGGCTATTTGATAAAATATTTCTTTTAAACTATTTTCTTACTCTTGTAATTATTGTTTCTCCTTATGCTCCAAACGTTTAATTCAGGCCAATTAAAAAAAACATGGAACTCTTTCTACAAGATTCAGATGACTTACATCCAAGAATGCACGATGCTTTAAATCGCCCATCACACCGTTTCGCTCATCCTTCCGATTTATTTCAAAATATTTGAAATGAAATGATATTGTCACAATAAGAAAATTTATCAGACACAATAAAGGATGGAGGTTATTGACAGTGATTATGACGTCTGTCTGACTGACTGAAATTCCGGTTAAACAGGATTTAGATGGGGCTGAGTATGTTTCCTCTTTGAACGGGAATATTCAAGCTATTTTTGACATATTCATGACAGTTCTGTCGTTCAAAACTCGAGCTTCTCCTGCAGAATGCTTAGATTTACAGATACTGTGAAAATGATACAGAGTTAGAGTGTAAAGCAGAAGATGAAAGACGAAAAGGACTAGACAGAAATATGAAAAGTAAAAATTGTCTAATCGAAAATTCCAAATATACTCATGTACAGTTGTTGGTATATTAGTTACATCATCCCTCCTTATATCTAATAAAGAGATCAACTGCTCAAATAAAGGCAAAGTACGCTAAAATAGATGAATGGTTGAGCAATGATATTGAAGTATAGATGTATTAGGGAAATTTTATTGATGCGCCACGGGGAACGGTACAAGGGACGTTAGTCTCTAAAGATTTGTCATATAGGGCTTTTAAGACGATTAAAGACGCCAGACCGGCAGGCCGGCGTCCTGTAGTGGACCCGACCCCGAGAAATAGGAGACTGTTTCTCCTCCAAACGATTTTCGACAATTTTCACTATGCTTGAATGAATTCTTCAAGTTTAACCATAGATGTCCATAAGGGTTGGTAAAAGTGCATTCTCGAACATGATACATATTTAAATTCCACCACCACTGATTTTGAGAAAGACTAAATGTCCGGAATCTCTTGAGCGCTTTGCAACTTTCAGCTTATTTCTGTATTGAAGGTATGCACGCATTGTTTGCCCGTAACAGTTTTAACATCAAACGCAGCTGTTTTTGTGCCAAAGTTACAAACGAGCCCAAGTATATGACGAATGGGATCTACTTTCTTATTTCTTCTTAGGAAGACTTAATTACGAATATCAAGCACTAAGTGAATTACCTAACAATGTAGAACACTAACATTGGTCAACCTCATTTTTTATTTTAACGTTAAAAAACGAGGTGCAAGTTATGAAAGCACTTGCTCTATTTTACATCATGACTGTGTAATCAATATAAAGGATCCGTCTCTCATTTGCCATTGCATTGGAGTGTTGTAATCATTTCTTGAAGAATTGTACCTATAACAACATAGTAATTACGTGACACCTTGTGGCCCGCTGATACAATGAGAAGTATATTGGTATAGAATAAGGTGAATAACCCTTTGATCCGTTGGGAAATCATCCAGTTAAATCCGCTGTGCTTCTCATTTCATAGCTTCTCTATGACGTAGGCTTCTGCTCCTTTTCCGGTGATGGGATTTTCCTGTTTCTCTTCACCTCTCGTCGAGGCAAACTAACATTCTAATCAGTAGATAGTACAGATATATGCCTTAAGACAATGGTTGTAGGAAATTGAGTACATTCATCAAACACAAGTGGGTTATTAATTTCGGGGGACATTCTGCAAACTATATTGCGCGACAGGTGATTCGCCCTAAAACTGTGGTATTGCTACTGCTAGATAAATGACAGGAAAGGTAAACAAATGTTTATTGTTGTAAAAAACCCCTCTTCTGTTTAATAATCTTACAAATTAACAATTGTAGGTCAAAGGGGCAACAAAATGGCCCTGTATATACTTTTGAGCATAGTGGTGTTACAACTCCCTGTTTCAATGCAGATTGAGTTCCCTTGAAACCTGGAAAAACGTCATGTCTTTCAAATCCTTGCTTCTTACATAACTGACAAAAAGCCAATTGTTGGACATTACATGTTCTAGTGAGCACCTATTGTTGTTTGCGGGTTTCTATTGTTATAATATCGGCCAAGTCATGACGTCCACACTTCAAGAGGCAGAATTCTCTAATGTTAAAAATCATTTTTAGCAACATCGATTTTCCCCATTAGAAGATAAAATTTGAGCCCTACTAAAAATGTGCTACCTGAATGTGACACATACAGCTGTTGTGACTAATCATCCATGTTATCTGCCTTTCTGCCTCTCCTCTTGTATGAAATGGCTTTATGATGTGAGATAACCAGCCATCCGCATCACCTGCAGATAAATCAAGTCTTATGAATGCTCTCATGCATGCTACATAGCTACATACTGTACTATCTGCAAATCATTCGTGTCAGAACTCAAGTCAACTGATTACGCTATTTATTAAACGGAACGAAATGGGAATGATTTGTATGTAATCATATCTAACATGTCCTGATCAGGGAGGTATTATTAACACCTCCTTGCCCTGATAATCAAGTTTTTCTTGCTAATCAAACTCATGTTAGTACTAACAAACCTAACGTGAAGTCTGGTAAATATTCTTTGAGTTAGGTGGAGTTAGTTTTAATGTCCAGTTTCTAACCAATTGGTTCAAGCCGGTTCAAGCCACGGGCTTTTTCCACTGAGTTATGACTCACTGGCTTGTTTTCCCTACTCCACTGAGCTGAACACCATGAACAATGCCATTTTTAAAGTCTTTGTTGAGAGTCAGTTTAAAGTTACGTATTGTGTGGTGAGTACAACGGATCCCTTATGTTTACCATGTATACATTCGTGCACATGTCGACTACAGCTTTGTTTGCCCTCTACTTCGCCATCTCTTGAACCCAGCTGCAAGCTCCTTGTTGGTCATTTGCTATCTACACCTGAAATCTTACTTCATTTTACGTCATTTTGATCACAAATAAAGTGAAAGTCTGTATCATGGGTATTGGTATTGCATCTTCAAAATCTGTTGTGATGAGTACAGTAGTCTGATCCCATGTATCGAATATTTTATTTCAACAGATTCATTTCGAATGTTCCTCTTTATTGTGGAACATTAATTTCGTGCCACGATGTACCAAACTGCAAGTAGTGCGAGGAAAAGTAATTAAATGAATCTGGAAGGTTGTTTAGCTACACCCCAGACACCAGCGTAGCCATGATTTTTGTTTTTGATGGCCAATTGCAGAGTCTGATCACCTGTTTGTGGGGTCCATAGGAGGAGGGCTGTCCTTTGACAAATTTACTAACATGAAAGTTCCCTCGGGTGTAATCTTAGGCATCCTTTAGAACTTATTTTTTTGTTCTATTGAAACGAAATATTCGATTTGGGGGTGATCATCCCCTCAGGCTACGCCACAAACCTTTGACCAGGGAGCTTCCTGCCAAGACTGAAAGGTGAGTATTTGAAGCAACCGGAAAATTGCCCCGAAAATTGCCATAAATGAAAAAAAAAAACATTTCATTCGTCTACTAATTTGTGTGGAATAAAATGGATATATTGTTTTTCTAAGACAATTGGAACAATTAAGAGAGTTTAAAGACATGTATTCATCACCCAGACAGTTTCATTTCTCCCAGCATTCTAAACTTTTAGTCCCTCCCAAAACTGTCTCTAAAACTCACACTCACCCGGAAACAATCCTAGTTAATTGCTTTAGGATATAACCTGTTGAGTAGGGGCGTTGCGCATCTACCCGTTGAGTATACAAGGCCCTAATGTGTACTCGGAACATTCTCAGTATGTAGTGTTTTATATAAGCTATTCCATATTTTACGTTCAATTTCAACCAAACAGCTGTGACAATTGAGAAGGTTGGTTGACTCCCTGCAAAATTGTAGTTTTGATTTTGAATGTCTCTCTTTCTTATTATGCTTAACAGTAGCAATGGAAACGTGCATTTCAAAATAATCGGTACTATCGAAGTTAGCTTAATTCCAATGCGGTAAATTGCAGTGGCTTATTACAAGGAAAAACTATTCAACGTCATGTCCCCCAAAACCCTGCGTTTGTGCATATCCCTTTCCTCACTCAAGATATCTCACTTTTAAGATTAGTTATTATTGTTTAAAAAAATATCTCTTCATTTCTAAAAAGCTACCGACCGATATGTAACATCGCCTCAGATTACTTTTGTGCTTCTATTTAGTTGAAAATAATATTTGTTTTTAAAATTTCATACTATTGGAACCTTTGAATACTTTTTCCTGTAGAACTATCATTACCCTATACCCGGCATGTGTAGGGTAAAGTAAACAATGTTGTTAAATATCCCCTACAACGGCATAAAAATTATAAATAAATTAAATGCAATGTGAAATTAATGTGTCACAATGACATCGCAAACTTCCCATAAAAGCACTAACTCTCAAGAGAAAATATGTTTCCCTGAAAAATGGAAACCTCCGAACGGTATATAGTATTTTGTTACACAGTTTTCATCCTCTGAAAAAATTCTGCATATTTTAGAGAAATGAATTTTTGAAAATCTCTTTTAAAATTCCATTAAGTAAAATGTGACAGATTGACTTTTGAGATTGATATCTATGTTAACAGGACATCTTCAAAGTGCATGTATTTGAGTAAAGTGTGAAAAGATAATGGCGTTTAAGTTGTTGGCAACGTGTACTAGTGAAGTAATATTTTTGTCTCTAGTACATTTTCAGCCACATTAGTCAGTATACCCTAAATGAAGTTACGCAAAAGACTAGCATTGTAAGTAAAACGTAACACATGTAACATTTTAAGCTCACTCAAAAAATTATTGAAGCAAATTTGTTCAAAAAATGGGAAAATCACAAAAATGAGTACTCGTACTCGAAAAAAGTGAGTTCTTCGACTCAATCTGTGTTAAATTTTGCACAAATTCGGTTTAAGTACTCACTTTTTCGAGTAGGAATACTCATTTTCGTGGTTATCCTAATTTTTAAGCAAAATTATTGACAACGTTTTTAAGTGCTCCTTTGGCTAAATTAATTGGCCAAAATTTAAACAGTAATATGAGGGGAAAACGCAATGTTTTGTTCAACCATTAGAAATTTTTTGACCGGACAATTCATTATATGCTATGTTGCCCACCTGTTTTCAGGGTGTGTCAAACTGCCAAAAGGAACTATGGTCTATCCATCTACCAGTTGTCTCTCAACCTCACCATAACTTATGATCGGTTTTGTCTTCAACTTTAACATAACTTATAGAGTGTTTCCACTGATTTAACAGGCCCCGCCCCATTTGACTAGCTGAAACTACGCTATCTAGTATAGCTACATTAGAAGAAACTGGCGATTGCATTAAAAACACTTTTGATGCTGTGAGGCAGTCGGAGTGGCTTATCAATTGTGACGTCACGTGACACCACTTCGCTTTCAAGGTCATATCTTTCCCTGATAAGTGCAATTTGCGCCTCCTGTAACCACGAAGCTCTAAAAGTTGAATTCAATATAGACTTCATAATTTATTAAGGTGTATTCCTTTAAAATACCATCTTAAAACTATTATTACATCTACGACAATTGAAGGCAGTAAGACGTCATAGATGCGAATTGTACGTAAAATGAACCATTTTCCGTCCTGCACTTTAACTTCCAAACTTTCGTGTAACTTTGTGTTTTATGTCCTTTCCAAATTACGTTTAGCCTGTTCATACTCTCTAAAGTGCAGTTGTAATTAATTTACAAAAGCTCAGGTCAGGGTGGCAAAAAATACCAGAGGGAACATTTAAGAGTGAATACAAATTGTCTAAAAACTAATCCTTCGGGTAAGTGACAATCGGATTATATATTTCGCATCTTGAACTCACTGACATTTTTACGAGGTTAACCACTCTTATAAGAAAAGGGGCTGAAGTGAAAAAGAATCAACTGAATTAGTCTAATGGAATTTACCCGACAAATTCGTGACAGAGTCACGAATCTTTGCTATCCTGTCCACATTCATCTAAAATCTCAATACTGTAGAACGCAAACATCTTGCGGCACTGCCATTTCCAACAAATTCCAATGATTTCAGTCTACTAACTTCATTTTTTCCCAGGTCGAAAATATTTATCTCTTTATTTCCCTTTTGGAATCCAAGCACTTATCAATGTTTATGAAATTAAATATTTGAAGCTCGTGGCAAGAAAATTTTTTATCAATGTTTCCTCGCTTTGTACTGCCCAAACACGTTCTCTAAAATGGTTCAGAGCAAGATGCTCCTGTCGCGTTAACTTTGATAGGTTTGTGGCCGTAACCTAATTTCATTATTGACGGACTCGCATTTCTGTCGCACGTCATAGTCACGGGAGGCTCTCTCTTTAATTCAAGTTGGTGCACATGCAAACAGTGTAGATGGAATTTAAAGAGCAAAAATTAGAACAGGATTTATCATTCATTTCCCTATACAGGATAACGTTTATGAAATTCGACTACGAAAGATCATTCATTCAAGCTATGTAAATAAACCTTTCATCGAGGTACATAATGTAACTCACATCATTCAAATTTCTGTAGTGGATAGTGTCTAATAACTGAAACCTACAGATTTACGTGTCCTCGCGCAAATTGGTGTACCATTTATTTATGTGCCACCTCAACACTAAAACAAACATAGACACTTTTCCGAATTACAAAGAATTGTAGGATTTGATGTGCGTCGTTCTTGGGGTAAAATTATATTACAAAAAAAAAACGACGAGTACCAAAAATTTGTCCAAAACCCTTTGTAACTGCTTTTAGGAAAAAGGTCTATTGACATCAAGCATTTCCAAACTAAACTTGGAGCTTTATTTCCGTTAGATTACGAGCTTAAGACGAACGTACTGAACGTTCTGCAGTGGGGTCTAAATAATACAGAGATTCCACCGTTTTGGCAATGTGGTACATGTGTGTTTTTTCTCGTCATCCCATACGGTTCCACTTGTCTAACTGTGTACTTTGTAGCTCCTCCAAAAACTGTGTAAATCCTCTTCCTTGTCAAGTCACAAATCTATTTTATTGCATGAGGCCATGTTCTGGTGAGCACGCAAGTCTATAATGTGTAATTTCAATCACCCTTCCTGCCGTTTGTGTCATGTGACTACTCTGCATCTTTTGAATTTTCAAACATCGATGTCAATCAAAGTACACCAACCAACTGAGAAATGTAATACCCCCACACTGAAAATGTATTCTGGGTGATGATGAAAATGGTTTTAAGTGAAAATTACTTACCGTTCATTTCCACTTCTAACAGCAATTTTTCACAGCTTCTTCTGTACAGTCAACATTCAATGAACAAAGATTACTTAAAGATCAAACAGTGGATCATACATAGACCTATTTCCAAATAGCAATTACAAAGGATTGTGGGATAGAGTTTTGGTGTTTGTCATTTTGTCAATGGCATTTTACTGTGGTGAAAATTGACGTACACCCAAAACTGCTATTTGGAAATAGGTCTATTGATTTGACCAATACGTTGTTGCTAAGATTCTCCTTTTTCTGTCGACACTACCCGTTTGAAATATACTACTTTACCTCCTCGTGTAGAAGAATATTTTACATTAGAAATCCCACCTGGCCTACATTTGACATGTATTCTCTCTCTGCACATCAAGACCTTATTCTAAATTCAAATTAAATACGAAATGAAATTAGTTTGCGACTGTTTTTGGTCTTATGGGGGGCAGCCAGTAGTAATCAAATTACGGTTTAGTGGGGGAGCATTATGTGTCTGTCAGTGCTCTATGCTATCAATTATTTACGACTCAGAATAAGTGAAGCAAGCGTGGATCAAAAAATGTGTCAAAGCTTTGGAGTGAACCTTAACAATGAAATAGTATACCTTCTATAAATAGACTGGATTTGATCTAGCTGATTTTGTCTGATATATTTGGGCATTATTTTTGGCTCTTAGAGTTTTCGGCTTATTGTTAGGACATCATTTATAAAGATCTATTTTGATAAACACTCTGTTGCGTCTATTCCTAAAACATTTAAGGCTATTGGTGTTAAGCGCCATAGTTAGTGGTTTCTTCAAAGTGATGCTTTTAGAATGAATGTGTTCATCGAACACAGCTGATACATTTCAATACGTTTATCATACAGATAGATACATATGAACATTTCCACCATATTAAGGTGATACTATTGAATATGTCTGTCACATGAAGTTGAATGTTTGGGTATGTCTATCATATTAACAACAGCAATTTCAAAACATGCAGAATACTATAGCTCATTTTACACAGCATGTACGGCACTGAAAGTGTTCTTATTACACATTGGGGCCTTGAAGGCTAAACACAGCCTGAAGCAGTAAACTGAGATTGTGTCTGGATGAAGGAAAGTTTCAGACCAGTTCGGGAGATAACCTCTTTCGGGGGAAATCAAATTTCACCCGATCGGGGGATTATTTTGCCATGGGTGGCCCCATTTTCAAATATCTCCCACGATGCATTGCTATCCTACCGCGCAAATTCAACTGAGATAACGTTCAAAACAGCCTTGCAATTTTTATCGATTTTAGGAAAGAGAAATTCGGGCATTTTAAAAACTCCATTGATAGGGGAAAAAAGCTTCGTCATGTTTGGTTGTTCGTCACGCCGATTTTGAGAAATCGAGTAATTTTGCTACGTTCTTTGTCCTAAGTTTAATTTATAGATTCCACGCAGCCGCAAGTTTTGTACACCATTTTCACTTAAAGGTGTGCAAGTGGGTCGTGCTAACACATATGTTTGTAAAAGCGTAGTTGAAGGTCCATGCTAATTTCGTTTTTTATGTCTAAACTTTTACCTCACAATTGAATATACACACATTTATTAAACAATAAGACGACTGTGCAGAGGTAGACACTAAATGCTCATAAATATTCATACCGTTGAGAGGGGCAAATTTCCCCCAATCGGGGAAATACTCATTTTCTCCCGAAAGCGGTTATCTCCCGAACTGTAAACATTTGTGGGAGGGTTATAGGGTTACTAGGTTAAGAGGATAGTAATTTTTTACGTGAGAAGACTTGTCCATTAAAGGGAAGCATACCGTTAACTAAAAACTGTCATAAATTCCATAGAGTGACACGCATATAATCGTTTGGTGGTATATTTCGCTTTCCAAGCATCCATTACAAATACGATGTGGCAACGGCAGTTCAGCATTAATGTCACGAAAAATGAACAGAAAGAAGAAACAATTTCATCATCGAACAGGCTCATTTTTGAACGATGAACCCCCCTTTCCCTAAAATTTTATACTGCAGCATATTCATTTAAAAAACGGTTATGTCAGTGTACATTTATACATGTTACTCCTTCTTCCCAAGAACCCTCTATATGTCCATGCTAAACGACAAATAGTAAACGTACCACCCATTACCATTACGTGGAATATTAACTGCAACACACACATGACGATTCATTGATTCACCACGGGGTTCACGTCTCAGACAAGGTACATTTCTTGAGTCGTTACAGAAGGGCATGAACGATACAGATATGGGACGGAAGACTGTGCAAAGTAAGGATCATGACCGCCATTCATTCAATTGAATATACACACAGTCCAATTTTACCATAGTTCTTCTAAAATGGGGCAACATTTTTCGTGAAACTGTCCGTTTTTCGTTAAGACTTAGGCGATAGAAAATAATAATCCTACGCAGCAACACATGCCTACAATTCAAATTACATTTTTCTAAAATTTTATAAAAAAAACTACACCCTAAAAACAAAATAGTGAACTTAGTTAGTCTATAATAGATTGGAGGTGTGAATTCACCACATAAGTGTGTTAATTCACTCCAAAAGAATGAAATTAACCCCATGAAGAGTGAACTAGATTCACTTTTATTGAGTGCTTCCAGGGATCACTCAGGGATAACGGAGTGGTCACTGGATCTGGTGATTAAGCATGAATTATTGTTGGGTTAATATTTTGCAGTTGTCATAGAAAGGATTCACTCATGAATTACTCCTAATTGGATGTGTTCCCATTCACCTATATTGCATCGAACTAAGTCTAATTTTTTGGTTAAAAAAAGCAACATAGAATAAAAAGTCTAGCAATTTTTCTCATAGCATTTTAAGCATTTTCACATATCCAGCATTATAATAAACTGACTCGATTTTCCATCATATAAGACCAAGCAGACACAGCGCAAGTACATATTAAGCGTGTGAGCTTACTTCTGCTTGGGGACAAGGCCGAATCTGCCAGGGTAATTACAACATTAGTCCGACTCGTTTCTACAAGTTATAACAAATCTACAAGTTTGAGTTAAACAAGGGGAATGAAAAGGGTGGATTTTTTCTGGATTTATCTAATTTTACAACATTTCAGATAAAATTCATTTTTTCATCACCAAGATTTGTCCCAAAATTATTTAAGCAGAACGCTACCATCGGTTGGCGCCTAGAACACAGAAAAATTTGAAAAGTCGCTGCAGAATTACTCCCTTTGCTTTTCCAGGCTTGTTAGTAGAATATAAGCAGACTTTCCTTTCAGTCTTTTGGTTTTTTCTTTAAACTGTTAAAATGCAGCTTCCCGCTCTGCCCGGTAAATTGCAGATCTGCCCAACATATTAGACCGAGAACGCTCGCCCCGTCCGGTGCAGTTCATTCACTTGATGGACAAATACATAGTTGCAACCGAACGTTCTTTAATTGCCAAATCTTTTCAAATAAAGAAAGTGACGTTTGCGTCGTATGTTACAAAAGAGAAAGTCCGAGCATCCTAAACAAAATGTATGTGTCTTTTAATATCGTGATTTAAATGCATGGAACCATACCGCATTTTAATACAGATGACAAGGTTGTTTATTTTTTTCAAGGAAGTTTTCTGCCAAAACATTCGTCACTTTTTAACCCATGAATAAATTTTGCTTGCTCCAAGGATTTCAAATTTGTTAAAATGAAACTTCCTTACCATTTGTACAGTGAAATTCTTTAGGGGAGTTACTCTTTTAGAATGATAAAGACTTCTACGTTGATGCAAACATAGTACTGCATTGAAAGCCTTTCAAAATTCAGAGGGTTCAAATTTTACACTTTGTATGATTGTATCTAATCGATAGATACATGACCATTTGCAAAGGTCTTGAATATTTAATTTCAAACGATTAAATCCGAATGGATACAAGGAATGAAAGATTCAATAAGAACTTGCAATTGAGGCCTGTCATTACAAATGGATGATCGAAAGGATAGTATTTCTTTCATTTCTGCATATTCGTGCTGAACTACCGATTCTGTACCGGATGTGATAGCAAAATAGTTAGACGTGACAAACTGTAAAGAGAAGATAAATGTCTTCTTCGTATAATTAATAGTCCTGTTAAACATGTCTCTAACTGAATTGTCATCCACCTCTGTGAAACAAAAAATTGTACTCCAAATTAAAATGTCAATTGAAGACGGTTTTTGTGAATCTTTCTTGTACTGTATTTAATACTGTAAATACGATTTTATGATGCCCTTGCAGATTTTAACGTGGTATTAATTGTAAGCATATACAAATCATCAACTAGCATTTTGTACTGTTTATACCAATCTGTATGTATACGAAATACTAACACAGAAAAGTTTTTCACCGCTGCAAGAAAAAACAGGGTCACACACAATATTTGATCGAACGAATAAAAGTTAGAGTTGTCAAAATCCATCAGGATGAAAACATGCATTAGAGCCTATTGGTAAAGCCTTCTGGGCTGATTTTGTGTAAGCATTAGTTAGCCTAAATATGAGCAGTAGTAAATTTCTTAGTTTTGTTTTCTGTCTCGCCTTTTGTTGTAGTCTGTAGTGTTTTGTTAAAAAATCAGCAACATTTTATGAAAACATTGATGCTATCGCTATCGTATGTAAGTCACTGTCTGGAAAATTTGAAGTTTATCGATTGAACCTGCCATAAGATGCCTACAGGGTGCGGATCTCGTCAAGATTACATGTTATTTGAGCATTCATATCTACTTCTGCATTAGCCCAATCTGAAAGGTAAAACGAATGTAAGTTTACGATCTCTGTTGCATCTGCATTTGTGTGGTAAGGTCGTCTGCGAATTGGTAACTGTAGACATGGTATGTGTCTCCTAGCAACGTTTTCATTCGCCAGAAGAGGGTTTTATTTCAAAAGACGCTATCATCTGCTTTTTTGTTCTCTTTGAAACGAAAAACGTTTCTTTGAATAATCCTTAATGTCACACTTCTTCTGAATTGTCATCGGTGATAGAAGAGATTCTCCTGGCTAGTATTTGTTTCCTTAGATTGCTTACTTTCAAATCAGATGTTGTCGTATTTTAGAAACACATTTTCTTAGCACGTCCTTTTTGAGACTTTTGTTTCGTTTGTTTAGGCAAGAAATACTTTTTGCAAACTTCTTCTCAACTCAAATGTATTTTAAAGCCAGTTGACTAAGTCTAATTCAATATTTCCGACCCTTGTGAGTAATCTCCCCCATATATTATTTTATAAATTCAATCATAAACTAGTACGTTAGTGTTTATGATTCAAATAAGGAAACTAGGCAAAAGTTTAAACAATTTCTCATAAGTATACTGCTATTAAAACCAAAATGTTATTCACTGAAGTTTCAATTTGTGTTTGTGGCTACTTATCAATTTGTCAATGCAGTTTCAACAATCTCATATTTTATGTTGTGATAATTTTTCCATCGATTGTGTCTTATATTCAGGCAAACGTCACTAGGGTATCTCAATCAAGAAACTCTTTTGGGTATTTTTTAGAGTTTGACAAGTCTATTTAGGTCCAATTTCCATCCACAGATGTGTAGCATTGAATCAATAGCGCTATCCTCTTCGCTTTTTTCTAGTCTTTTCATTCTCTCTCATGAAGCATCCTCATTTTGATCGAAGACTTTCTTGGCATGCAGGGATAAAGAAAAGTCTCTATTGGGGGTTTGGCTTTATTCGTCTGAGCTGAGAAGCGATGATTCCTTTCATCAAATTGCAAAATGTCTTAAAATGCTTGCAACGCTAATTAACTCTCTTGTCAAAATAGCAATAATATCATATCAGTCATAGCATGAACTGTCAATGAACAGTAAAATGCACCCAAAGGTTAAAGTGGTGGCGCACGTTCAAAACGAAACATGATGCGGTTATAGGCTAAACAGGTAGGCTTCAAACACGTCATTGAAATGTACTCTTTATACCTTGTTTCGGTGCGGAATTGAGATTAACAGAGACTGATGTCTAACAGATGATCGTATCGAGGTTTTTAAAAGTTCAATCAAGCTACAATGCATGTAAGATGCAATGTTTATCACCGTACAGCACAGCTTAACTCGGTCACAGACTTGGTCTGGGCCTACAATGTAATAGTGGTATACTTGGAAGAAGCCTATTATGACTGCATGCCTCTAAGTTTACTGTACTGGGGAAAGAATTATATTTAACACTAGAGTGTTTATTGCTCGACTTGAATAAGCGTAGTCATTGTAATAATTCTTTACTTTCGGTTCATATAATCATTTCCTGCATGGTAAGTTTCTAAATTCCAAAATGAAAAACACTTCGCAATCTCCAGCACTACAACAAATGAGTTATCATCTGATCCTTGTTTTTGTGAATAAGAAAAATTCCTCATTCGTCTTAGCAAATATTTGAAATATATAGCGTCGGAACTTACAATATCACTTTTTCATAAATCAATGTTTATGTAATCTCCGCTTTTTAAGAAAAGGTGTTAATGCAAATTTGTTTCAATTGCAATACGTTTTATATCATTAAACTTCAACGAGGAACTTTGAAAGACTCTTTCGAAGTCCTTCACTTTGCATAATTAACGTCACCATTATTCCCCCAACACAACTTAATACATGTACAGTAAAATCCATTTGCTCTTCATATTGTCCTCTAGAGTATAGTCTAAAATCTTCATGAAAGTACATCTAACCCTCAAATCACTCTATAATCAATTGAGATCTGGTTTAACAGATGGATGAGTGACAATATTCGCCGTTTAAACCTTCGAAAATATTCAAACACAAAGAAGATGCCATATTGTCATTTTTTCAACAGTTTCAGCACATGCCATGCAAGGTGTTACCCTTCAGATTAACATCTACAGACAAATTCCAGCAGCTAGGGAAGTCGGGCGGCCATTAGTGGGGTCCATCAGCCTTAAATCATTTTAATTTTATTGTTTTTGTGCTATTCTTAACCCCAATTTTCAGTGATGGTGTCCATGCAACTGTAGAAGAATCCGAATAGTCAATTTATGGTTTGTTTGCGTCTGGGCATAAATGGGGTCCATCTGCTTTAATCTTTCAAATCCTTTGCTTTCTGTATCATGGATGGTTGTACACTAAATGTCTCTTGATTCCCTTAAATCTCCACACTCTTAGCCTAACTTTCGAACAAGGAGCCTCTAGGAATATACAAAATTCATTGCCATCCTCTGAATATGCTAATTGGAGATCACTTACGTAAAATTCGAATTTACTGGAATTACTGTATAATGCTTTCCATCGCAAAAAAATATTTCTACTGATGTGGTAATTAAAACACTATGGAGACACCACACAAGGAATCGGGAGTAAATTCAGAAAATGTAAATAAATGGCGGCTGCTTGTATGTCCCAAAAGAGCAATTGTTTTCAGTAATGATATTGAATGCACAGGAGTTCACATGTAAGGAGCCTTGATGTTAAAGTGGCGTACCCACATGATACATGGAGAAATATTTGAAATAACGTGTAAGGTCCTAAACCGTTTAAGTAGATGTCATATGGTGCGCTCTAAAAAGGCTATGGCCAAGTTGGACATTGATTTGGTCAACTATGCACAGACCTAATCTATTGTCAAATTATTATTCACATCTTAGTAGAAAAAATGACCAGTTTATGGTCAAATCTGACCATAACGTGGTTACTTTTGACCATAGTTGAAGTCAACCCTTCGACCTTTGTTTGGGTCGATGCATAGTTGACCATAGTATTTTTAAAGTGTGGTACACCACTATATCATTCTCAATGAGCTCTCTCTGCAGAATATTCAATTTTGTCATAGGCACCTCCAACTTTGTAAGGCCTCCATTCGACAGGCTTCAACAAAGTAACTAAAATGCAACCTGTCATCAAACTAAATTGAGGTGCTGTGATGTTAAGACCAACGCATTCCCTCTTTGGGAGTTTCCTTTTGGTAGAAGGTACAGGAGAGCTTACATGAAGATACAAACAGCGAAAGCTGTATCATTGCATATGACTGGGTTCAAAACTGCCATTTAACGAGGACTACACAACTCATCCGTAGTTTATATAACCCATTGCGTGGCCCCAATTGCATGGAATCAAGTCTTTCTTTTGGGACTTCCTTTTGGGATTTGGGGGCTTGGTTAACTTTTAAGTCGTATAACAAATGGTTCCAGCAAACCGTTTCTTGTCGTGTTACATGTTTATAGGAAATTACGTTACTCCACAGCGGGACATGATTTGAATGTAAATAAAGATATGTCTGTATAAAACTCCATGCAATGTTTCATACTACACCAATACTAAGCTTCATTTACGTGCAAAAACTACGCCGTTTCTCACTAAATGGCAAGTTGTGGTCCACATCATACGAGATAGTTGCTGCATTCGATATGCATCGCGTGTAACAGGTCCCACAACGAATATAAAGATACTAGCAATCCTAACACGGCCATTGAAAAATAGAACCTATACTGCACGGTTGTTGGTTGTGCTTGCTGCTCAGCTTAAACAATGGGGTAAGGAAAACAACTGTGGGCCACAACTGGAAAATGTTATGGTCCTGCCGGACTTGAAACAATCGGTTGTTATCTAAGTCGTAAGACATCATCTAACTAACTAAATCGTCCGTTGTTTAATTTCCTTGCGAAACTTCATGACATATTTTGCAAATTCAATTTACAGTAATGAAATTGTTGGTGAAAGACAGTTTAAGCTCACAGCAGGATAATTGACCTAATTTTTTTTTTTTTTAAAAAAAGCTAATTTGGACGTACTGGAAATCAACTTCTGTAACAACCACTAAGTTCACATTATTCATGCTACATAAAGACACATTCATTCTAGCCAAAGCACATGTAACAAAATGTTTTTGTATTTTCCTGTGCGTTTAACGGGCCGATGTACTTTGTTGTTCAGTCAACTTGAAGGTAAGAAGCCAGTGGCGTAGCTACTGGGGGGCAGGGGGGGGGCAACTTGCCCCCCTGGAAAAATTTTGGGGAAATTTGATGAATCTTCTTATTATTACAAAAATTTCACAAAATTTTCGTTAGAATAAGAAATTGTGAGACATTTCTCATACATAATTCGTATTTTCATGCAACAAATTAACTCAGATTTCGTCAGTGTCGCATGAACCGGTCCAATTTGCGTTCCACAGAAATGTCCTCGTCGCGTAGCAGATTGAATGTTCTCTTGTGCTTGTATACGCACGGGGGTTATGATCAGTGCATTTCAGTGCACAGGAAGCTGTTATTCAGGTGATGCTTTGGGAATTTATCAGTTAAAGGATGTGAAAACTGACAAGTCACTACCGTAGACCCCCGAGGTTGTTATGTTCTTCTACAAGCTAGCAGTAGCTGTACGATTTTATTCTGTGTACGTAACGATGGATCGGGCTGAAACAATCCATGGCCAACGATAAACTTAAAGTTAATCTAGAAATTAGAATTAACGGGATCCGTTGGCACACTTAGATTTTGTTACTAAGCCTAATCCTTGGAGACTTACAAGCTAGTTCGGGAAAATAGTTTTCTGCTCACTTTGAGTGTAGCAATAAATGGACAATGAGTACCTTGTAGCCTTTCACACATAACAGACTGCTTTTCTCACAGGATATACTGTGTGATCGAGCAACTATTAGGCCTCCTTAGTGGCGTGCGAAGGGGAGACCATTGGGCCATGCCCCCCCCCCCTCACAGATGCCATTTTTTCTTTGTTCTTAAAAACACGTAGTCTAACTTTATTAACACAGATTTTACTTTAAAAGATAGCATATGTGGCACCAGATTGCTTATAAGGACACCCAATTTTTCAAAATTTTTCAAAGGGGAAGGATGCAAGGTCTTTCAGTGATGCCAATTTTTTTTAATTCCTACAAATAGACCTAGGCAAATTCTGTCAAATTCCAATTTTTACTTAAAAAGGTCGACTCTGCGACTGGCTAGATTCTTCGTATTAGCCTGGAAAATGCTATTTCCGGCCATCTAAGGGGTCTGATTTTTCCAAATTTTCTGTACGCTCCGCGCCAACCAATGGTGGCGCTCCGCTTAGATAATCTTTATGACAAAATAACATTTTGTGGCCAAGAAAAACCACAAATACCGATCAATGCTCTTTTATTTGGACTTCTAAAAGTTTGCAAATTTAATGACAAGTTTTACTTCGTAAGGTAGCACAAATGGCATGAGAGTGCATGTAAAGACACAAAAGTTTCAGTTTTATCCTCATGAACCACCACGATTCAAATTTTAACACTGTTCTTGTCAAAGTTGAAAATCTTGCACCATTTTGCATGTAGGTTCCTTGAAAACGTCAAAAAACTTCCGGACACCCCTCCCCTTAGACCATACTGCATGTCCCTCCCCATTCAGAGAAATCCTGTGTACGCCACTGCTTTAGTACATACAAATAAACCAGATACTGTTTACCAAAATAATATACTTTGTTATTTCCGATTGCTCTATGTTATACTTTAAGATTAAAATACAGGTAATATTAAAAAATGACATGGTAATGTTGTTATACTTGTAAGTTTGCAATTTATATGAAATACATACACATTGACCGGGAAAAGTTTAGGGGAAATTTCATACCTTTGCCCCCACCCCCCACCCCCCTGGAAAAAATCCTAGCTACGCCACTGTAAGAAGCTAAGTCAAGCCTGGAACGGAACAGAGCCAAAACTACAAGACAACTAAGTATTTGGTATGCCATTTGGAACTGCCATGTAAGAATGATGGCGAATAAAGTTTTAATCCGACATACACGTCTAAAAATCGAAAAGACTCGGAGCATGCGAAAACCTTCCTAAAACATCAACGATTTGTCTCAGATACGCAAAGAAACGTATTTATTGTAAGCTTGTAATATGAAGATGTGGTCACAAAATTTTTGTTTGTCGTCTTTCGAAATCATCTATTTCCACGTTTCATATAATTAATACATAAGGACCAAGCGCTAAGGGAAGGGACGGTGAGCTTAGAGCCACTGAGAGCAAAAGTGTTACAGGTCCCCCCTTGCTAAATTACTTTTATCTTCACATTCTGCACTACTCCTGTCAGCTGATTGTGAAAAAAGATAATACAGTGTCCACTTTTTTTTTTTTAATTAAGATCCAATTTAAAGGCTACATTAAAATGCTAACTAACAACGACTTGAACGCTAACCCGTAAACAAGACCCATACTGAACGTCTTTGGATTAACGTTATCGAACATTCTACGGCACCGTCGTAGTGTTTACCATGCTCGTCCGAATTGCAACGTAATCAGACTTGCTTTAGTCGATTCTTTTTACTGTTTGTTTGTTGTGATCTTACTGAGCGCTTTCACGTAACGTTATTATTGGTCAGCCACACCCACTGCCTGGCAAAAAACATCAGTCGTGATGTTGGTCATCAGCTGATTCTCAGCTAGCTATTATTACTTCACTACATTTTGCCCCAGAAGCCGGAAATGGACGGGGCTTGTGACCCCAGTGTAAACCCTTTGTAAATGCATGGTACTAGAGTTAAATGTTAACGTAGTTTGAGGAAGAATTATTACGAAAGTTTTCTGACGTTGACAGGTTGGTATATCAAGTGCAGTCAATATCGTTGCAGGAGAAATACACTTCCTGCTAGTAAGCAATACACTATCGCACTTGTCTCCTGTGAAGAAATCATCTCAATAGATTTTCTACATGACTTGTTTGAACGTCATTGCATAGGGTGGAAGCCATGCAACGTGTTGTAATCATTTATTGCGACAGAGAAAGCTGGAGTTGTTATTCCAAATAACAGCTTCCCGTGAGGAAAAATCTCCTCATCCTAAGATGGAGAAAACATTTTCTGGTGGAGCTTTTGTGACTCTCAAAATACATAAACTGTAGCGCAAGGTTTCCTATTTCAGCTCAGCCTTGCTGATATACGACACAGTCATTAGTGAAATTGAGGACGCTGTTTCACTAAACGTTCAAAGTCGTAGGTGAACACTCGTTAAAGAGTAATTCATGGCGAATTCCAAAGAGTGCACTTGCCTTGTTATATCAGTGGTTCTGGAAAACTTCGTACCTCTTACGACAATTTTTACGGTTGGTTTCCTTTGCAGGTGTTTCTTTCTATGACGCGAGGAACTGTATCTGTGTAAAAAGTTTACACGCTTCCTATAACCATACAGCTGACCTATGTCTGCACTGTCTACCCACTTACCTTGATTACTGGTGTGCTTTTGGAAAAGCAAGTTTGAATAGCCTATGGAACAGAAATTGACCACGATTACCTCGTCATTATAACTAGAAATTGTATGAAAAATTGGTGACAAAATTCCTAGTTAAATCTGACCAAGGTACTTTTATAATAGAGAGTAAGAGTAAATTCCGCAAAAGAGTTACGTTTTTAAGTTGCTTCTTCTAACGTCTTCTTGTTTTGCTCCATACTTGTTCAACACTAAAGACTTTATACAAAATAAATTCATCGACAGTAACAGTTATATATAGGGACGCAATTATAGGAATAAAACCTGATAAAGAGTTCTTCTTAAGCATATGTGTGTTCCACCACTTCTGGTCTATATAGCAATTTCACTGACGCCATTTGACGGGCATGCGTCTATTTTATCAACACGCCCAGTAAGAGTGATTGCATAATGCGCGGTATATTTCACAGTAATTGCCATGGAAATATCTTGTGCATTCGCTGTAGATACGCTACCGCGCGTGGCTCCAACGTCGGGAAAACTCAATAGCGTGACTTCACAAGGAATTGCCTTACACAATATATTGCCCACTTTTGAGGATCGTGAGATGTTAAGGAAAATGTGGAGGGCAAAGCCCTAATCGTGGAGTTACGGTATTGTACGAATCATCCAATGAAGATAAAAAACTAAATAGCACTTGCAAGTGACGGACTTTCCATTCTCTCCTCAGGCAAACGTGTCAAACAAAACCAGAAATATTCTACAACAAGATCTTGATCATATATGTGGATTATTGGGAACGAGGGCAGCGTCTCCTCCGCGTTTTAGAAGGGGATAATCCATGGTATAAGTTTCCTTACAGCGTCCGCACACACTTTTTATGAAAGGTGAAAACTAACTGCGATGAATTAGGGGTACCGATGGACATTGCATTTTACAAGCTTAACTGAACCCGAATATGGCACCATTTGCCTAATAGACACCGTCCGATTTCCTTTCAACCTTAACCCTTACACCCCTAATTCCGTCAGGACGACGATTCGCAAATTGACCCACCCGCTTGATCTCGATCACAGCACAATAGGAATTTGAAATTTATAACTAATAAGCAAAAATCTTACATTGGCAGCAATTATTTGTACTTTCTCCAATAAAAAAGGACGCAAGTTGTTATGTTATTTCGTGCAATCTAGCAAATATGCAGTTTAAATCCCAAAGGATTCGAACCTATAGTTTCCTTCTGAACATGTTCCACTGAATGACGTTTTCCCCTTAGTCCCCAAGGATAACAAAGTCGCTCTATCCCGGCCTTTCTGTACCTCCCACAAGTAATGGAGACTTTCAGTATCAAAATTTAATCTAACTAGCACTTTAATTTTAAAGGTTTTACACCGACATGATTTCATGAATATTTGTGAGGAGTATACATTTGCATATTATGGAAATTTCTTTTGTTAATTTAATCACTATGTATCAGATTTAAATCCTTTTTCGTGTTTACTTCTGCTTTTCATCACAGTATGATTACCTGATGCATTTTAAATCTGCTCTGTTGATTTGAAGGTTATTTGCGGAACTGTTTGTAAGGTTAGGTTTCTGCAGAGCGTCACATCGAATTGCGAAGTATATTAGTCACTTTGTAGTATTAAAAGGTGATCGGACAAAATCTTCCAGAGGAATTTTATACACACTGTAAAAAACATGGCTCAAAGTTGCTAAAAATTTAGAACAAAAATAAAGAGAAAAATGAAGATTACATACAAAAAAGTTCTGGAAATAAGTTTAGAAATTTTCTGTAATCCTTATTTATTTATTTATTTATTTATTTATTTTGCTAATCTGTAAATCTACCGTACCTTTTGACAGTGTAGGTCACTACTGCACTGAAAGGGCGATTGAGAAGTTGAGTCAATTTGACCCAAGGGTGCTTGTAAGGATGTGACAGGAAAGAACCGCCCAAAACTTGGGTCAAATAATTACAAAATAACACTGCAATTGGCACAAATTGGGTTAAAATTTGACTAAAAACGTTTCAGTTCTCCCATGACCAAAGTAAGTTTTAAAGTGTAGTGAAACATGTTAATATGAAACCGTTTTCTTCTCGACTGCTACCAAGGTTACATAAAGATCACAGTTCCGTTCAGTTTACTGTACTTTTATCATTTGTGAAACCAAATTCCCTGTCAAAATCAGTGATAATCATTTCCATATGTGCAGTATGCGGCTAAAAGCTTATAACGTTGAAAGGACATTTCATTTCCAACCAACATACAACACCAAAACAACATCAAAAACTATTTTATTGACGAAATGTCCCCAGTAAAAAAAAATGAAAAAACATATTTGAAGAAAATAGCACCATTAATCTAAGAAAATGTCTGAAAGTTAGTATCTTTAATGATTATGAACATTGGGCAACCCCGATAATCTTTGTTCAAAACTATTCCGGAAAAACCCGCTTTTCTCGAGTATCCCATGACCTGTCCATAAAGCGCTCTGTTTACAAAGAGCTACAGATGTCATAGCTTTTAAAACGCGTGTGATTTGGCGAACTAGTTGGTTTTTCAATAAAGTAGGAACTATTATCTCCATTTTATTTTCTGATTGATGGTCTCCATGTCAGAAAGTGTTAGAAAATGCTTACAGAAGTGTAATTATACCATGAAAGAACGTACTTTACTCGGTTCCTGTCGGGACATAACCGTTTTCGGGCGAAAATGCGAATTAACCCGATCGAGGGGGGGGGGGGGATTTTCAGCATGAATATTAATGAGCACTTAGTCTGTACCTAATGACAGCCGTCGCTTTGTTTCATAAATGTGTATGTATTCAAATACAAGGTAATTGTTCACCACCATGCACCAAAATCACAAGACACTTTCAACAACGTGTTAAATGAACGCATATGCAGGCACCATTCACTTGCGACTGTGTCGAGCCTGTAAAGTTAAAATCAAGCTTAGGACACAGAACACGGCAAAATTGCTCAATATAGCAAAATTTGCACGTTGAACTACCAGATATGGTCCGACGTTTTTGTTCTCCTCTCAGATTTCTGATGGCATTAAGTAGGAATTTCAAAATGGTTTATTCTGATATTTTTCAAAGATTCAATTATTTCAAAGAGTCTTCGTTTGGATAATGTTTAAGTTTATTCAATTGCGACGACAGGGGGGAAATCCAAGCTCTAATATTATACATTTCAGTATCCAACAAGTAACAGACGAATCACATTTGAATAACACTAGAAGAAAGCATATGCAGATATTTTGATATTGACCCCCTAAAAGACCCCCGACATCTCCTGCATCGTAAACCTTCGTGGTCGAGCATTTCGATAGTAGCTGTCGCAAGTGTCTTTCGAGACAAAAACAGAAAAAAGACGTTTATCGCATAATAAGTTTCCAAAGTCTTGGCTGTACATCTGATACTTGGATAAAATTTGTTTTAATGACTGGTTCTCACAGGATTATTGTCAGTTTTATCCATAGTTAAGTACGGTATCATGCACACAGACGACTGAAAGTCCAATAAACGATAATATATGGTACTTGATTTATGATCCCCAATGTCCTACATTTACACTTTTATACTGTACCAATTTTTGCAAGTATCCAAAACACATTTAATGAGGTCGGAGTGTTAAAAGATGAGACCAGTGGAATTTATTCAAATGTCAACCGGCAAATATATAGAATTGTTGGCTCTATAATGCATTATGCTTATTGAAGAGGGCGTAAAGTCTTCTTCTGACAAATGTGGATTATTCGGACTTAGACATTGTAATGACATACAGCCTTTCGAGACATTCTTCATCACGATGAGAGATATTGGTAACGGATGTGATGTGACATGTCAAGTACTTTAAATTTGGTCACATGCATGGACAGCGGTCCCGCCCCGCCCCACTCCCAATATCTGAGAAATAGCCAATTGGTTCAGTGATATTGTCTCACAGTAATGGTCCACCAGGACTTAGAAAATGGCCGTTCTTGGTCCCATGAATCAATGGCACATTTTTAGCTCACATGACTAAGTCCATTGAAATGACATTGTCATGTTCTTTTGTTCTCAACTTACGGTTTTCAATTGTTTCTGAAAAGAATAGTCCTATTTAAAGACAATTTGTTTCCTTTAACTTTACGTAACCAGTTTCCTCGTGTTGACTAGTTTGTTTGAAGCTTAGTCAAACTTGGTTCCCGTTTTGCTTTCACCAAAACCTCTTAACAATATACCGATAGCCCAATAGCATCTCAACATTCGTCCCTCCCGCCCCAAAATTATTCGTTCTAGTCTTTAAACCAACAAGCTGACGAGGAATAACTTGGAATCTATAATGTAATGAATCGAAAGACATCTGTTTTAAGACGCTAAGGGACCAATATGTAAGCAAAAAATAGTGTTATGAATTACAAATTTGCGTTGCGTAGCTAATAAACTCAACAATTTAGATAAAATTCGGTTTCTCTTTGAATGACCAGATAACAGGTGAACAAAAATGAATGGAAAACCCAGATACCTCAATCCAAAAAAAGAAAGCCGAGCAACCCAGTGGTTAAACGCTATGATAGTTTCAAATGTGACCACCCGCTATATCGAGGCCACAACACCGAGGGCTACTTCAGTTGAAACACTGGCATAATCAAAAGTTTGCTTTGGGGTGACCAACTTCACGGCCCGATCGCAATCCTGTGTCCCCCCCCCCCCCTTATTTGTGAATATTTTTGTACCAACATATGCAATCTGGTGCAACATTAAGCATGATATGAAGTACTTTTTTTTCAAAAAGAGAAAAAAATTTATCCGGGTTTCATAGCCCCTGTTCCCCATAGGCTACACCAATGAATTGCAATTACTTCTGTTCATGATGCGGATTTTCAGATTTAGCTAACCTTTACATGGTTCAGGTGGGGAACTTACATAACTTATGGTGAAGATATATATTTGACGGATATTAACAAAACCAGTAGCGACTTTTCTCCAGATGACAGTATCAAATCGCATTTGGCTTTTACGAGACCTTAACACTATATCGTAAAGACTGATAAGGTGTCGATAGTGAAGGATATATAAAACCATATCGCTTTCTTATTTCACGCTCTGTTGACTATAGTAATACACCCGTTTCACCACTTGAAAAAATGCATATTGCTGTCATTCTCGTGTTCACTTAAAATCAGGGAGCAATTTAAAAGCTCCCCGCAAGTGATGAAAAATTTGTTAGTTGCTTGTAGTGAAGTAAAATTTACATATTTACAAATTCTTCAACACGTTCCACATGCACCGAAATTCCCCCCCCCCCTCCCCATTGAAGTGCTACACGGCTCATTCTGAGTTTTGATGGAAGTTGGCTCTCTCAAGGCAAATGTTGATGATTCCGCCATATTAAAGGAAATGACTGCATTCGGAACGATAAGTTTTTTGCATTTTCCATTTTATAGTATCACGATGGAAGTATGGTATCACTCTTTCACTGATACTTGTGCTGCTTATAAAATAATTCAAGAATTTGGAAAAGGAGTAAGCTTGTTTCCTTAAGCTGAGTTTTATTCTCAATAAAAGCTTACCGTCATCAGACCCTGAAACAGGAACATTTTACAGCTATGCACCCTGGGGCATATCATGTTCTGAGGCAATAGTAAGTTATTGCTAACATTATAAATGTTACGGTGCCATGGTCGCACAGGATAGCGTCCTATGCAGACCGTTTCAAATCTGGCCTGGTCAAAATACCTGGAGGCCTTCGATGACATTTCATTTTATACAATACACAATTCAAACTGCAACATGTAAAAGGCCTCACGTTTTATGAGTTTCTTCAATTCTTCAAATGTCACAGGATTCATGTCACTCACAAAAAAGTCACTTCACAGATGAAAATCTCATTTTAAATAATGAATATGTTAAGAACGAGCTTGCAAACACTTTCTAAAAATGGCGAATTAGTAAATTATGGTTTATACACAACGCTCGATCGTTTGGGAAAACACCGTCATTCTCAGATTTTGACTAAGAAACACACGTTTGGGCTAATTTACCAGAAAATTTCAGTCAAAAATGATTTTCAGCAGGTTGTTAGGCAAAAGATATTCCCCTTTAGATAAAAATTTTGAATATTAAAAAGTCATCAACTTGGACAAACATTAAAAAGTGACAAAAACGGAATTTACATGCATTATAACCGTAGGGGGTTAAATCTGTTCTAATTTTCTCAGTTTCAAAGAAATTACACCAAAATGCTTTAAAAAATATGTCCTTGCAACAGAAACAAGATTCAAGCAACTTCCTCAACAATTTGTGACTTTACTACATCGTTATAAAATTTTGCAGCATGTGAGAATGGATATTAAAGAATGGTCCTAGCAAGCAAACATGTTCAGTTCAGGTCAATAAATTGCATCATGGGAAATCGGTGATGTCATACAACAGTCTGAGTGAACACCGTTGGCAGGCGCATTCCTAATAATCTTGACACTTCACTAGCCAGTGATGATGAAGGTGCTACCTCGGAGGTAGTACTTCCATTGAATGCAATAAGCTGACTCTCCCAATACAGAGTTGTATTTTAGTTTGTTCTTTAATTTCTTAAAGAGTACAATGCTAGTCTAAAATAGTGGCTGTCTAATGCTTGCATTTTTTGGCTTCAACTTAAAAGACAAGGAGAACCAGTTCAAAATAACAATAAAAGGTTTATGGAAACAATCTGTCGAGGCTAAATAATATTTCTCAACCTTTAAGTATTTGCCTTTTTTTTTTTTTTTTTTTGACGAGACTAACTTGCCTTCATACACGATGCACTTAGTTATGAAGGAAAAAAATTGGTAGCTTTGACCCGGGTAACAACAATTTGGGCCCATTTAATTTTGCACTCGGGACTTATAAAGGGCCCATATGGGCAGCCCACATACATAAGGGATATTATACAGTTTACACATAGTTTGCTTACTCATCAGGTTTTAACAACATTGACCCAAGAAATATTCTATATTCCAATACTGAACATTATATGGAGCCCTTCTTTGACCCATTTCTTTGCCCTTAAAGGGACCCGTATGATTTTTTTCCCGGGATGGATAAGGGGTCCATATGTTCTAGTCCACATGACATAAAACTCATAAGGGATAGTTCTTGGGCCCTAGCAAATTACTGATAAGTGGGGAAAATATGGATCAGCAGCCCTCTGGTATCCCTCATGCATATGCAGGGCAACCGATATGGGGCCGATACTTATCTTGGGTGTAAAATTAAATGGGCCCCATATATGTTTATCAATATGGGCTCCCTATGAATCCACGGTGCAAAACTATATGAACCCTCCACGGACCAATGTGAGACTACGTCTCTCAAAAGTGAATGTTACCAGGGAATTACATGTATTTTTTCTTTTAATTCTCCTTGAAAGGATAGTGCAGTGCCAGATTTATTTTTGATATGGTGAAAAGGAACATATATTTTAAGCGTTCTGGTCAGGTTCCGTTAATTTCCCATGTTCTGCTCTCGAGATATTAGCAATTGAATTTGACACATTTTCTTCAAAAAGTGAGCTCAAGCCAAGCAAGTGTGATGTCATGACTCACATTGTTGGCAATGTTTTGTTTTTCTATATTTTCATCCTATTACTTTGACCTGGAACTGATTAGGATGCTATCTTGCCCCTACGGCGTATAAAGTCTTTAAAATTTTATTGCTCAGGATGCACTTATAATATCAATGTATCAGAGTTAAGTTGCATAAAATTGGAGACAAACTATAAATGATAACAGAGCATTGGCCAACAAAGTGAATCCATGATATCAAGCCTGCTTGCGGTTCATTTTTTGAAAAAAAATTCCAATTCAATCGGTAATGTCTCGAGAAACTAACAGAAGAAATGAATAAAAATTTCACCTTGATTCCTATAATATGTCCCTCTATAACATATCAAAAATAAATTTGGCTAATTACTATTCTTTCAAAAGTTTTTCCATACATTTTATTGACAAGTTGATCATGTTTTGATATTTGCTACCGCCTTGGTTTTGACCTATTACCGTATCGTTAATCTGGAGTATTACTAATTAACTATGACAAAATAACTGTACACTCTAAAAATTGATACTTATATCAAGAAATTTTGAAAAATTATAGAAGAAAAATAAAGAAATACAAAACGAACACATAAAAAGTGCTGTCGATGAGTTGACAGCACATTTTATTTATTCTTTTGTTTTTCTTTATTTTATTTTCTGTACATGTACAGACATTTTTACAGTGTTGCATCGCACAGAGTAGGTATTTATTTTCTTAAACCTCCATAAATAAACATAGTTAAACGTTAATAAACAAAAAAACCGAACCCTTATCGTTGAAGACGACTTCCTTGATTGTAAAAAAAAAAATAAAAATGGTTACAGCAGTAGTAGATTATTTTACGATGGCTATTTCATAAATAATGATATTACACAAGCAGCTATTGTGTGACATGTGATACTTGAATAACACAATCGGGTAAACTAAATTAGGAGGGACGAAACTTCTCCCTCTATAGACCATCCCCTCGTACAGAACATTTATTTAAACCGGATAGTTACGGAAGCCATCGCGTTTACCGGTAGTCACAGAGAACCGCTTGGAGGCCTGCGGTTCACTAGAAGACGAGTGCAACGAACTCTGACGTTCAATAAATGTATGAACAAACCTGGGGATGTCATTCTTAATGTTAGCAACCTCTCTTTTTGACGTTACGTTCAGAGACCTCATGACGCTTCGCCTTCTCATCAGTTTTAGCCATAGATCAAATAAATCCGATGTTGTCGTCATTAATGTTCTCCTCGTCCAGTATTTTTTGTTCGTTTTCTTTGTTTATACGATATTGTCGGAGCAAACAAACCGAATCTCTTGATGGCCTATGAAATGTTTGCTGAGTGTAAATGCAAACACATCCGACTGGATGCTTTGCCTCGAGAAATGAATGAAGACACTTGATTACAGCGTGGTCGTAACTGTAAAACTGACAAACTGCTAAGTGATATCCGGTGGGGATTTTTCAAGCGTTGTTTTTTTTTTTTTTTTTTTTTTTTTTTTTTTTTAAATTCCGTCCTTCTACAGTCTTGTTATCTTTTACAAGCTAAAGAGGATGACAATTCAATTGAAACGATGCGACTCGGTAAAAGCGCATACTGTAAAGAGTATTCCCATTTATTGCCTAAAATACCGAAAAATTACATCGTAATTTGTGCACGCTTAATAAGACTTGATTTAGCCTCTATTAATCAAAATGTTGAGCTTTCACATTTTGCACTATAATTCTGAATTAAAATAGTTACTACGCATTTTGCCGACGAGAAATGTGATTAAAGGGGAAGTGCAATCCCTCCAACTTGAATTAGTATAGAGGCTTTGCAATTACGTCACGGAAACGCCATGCTGGAGGACATTCATGCCAAATACACGTGGCTTTGTGTCGAACGCACTGCACAGAGTGCATTGTGGTTTACACGGTGTGTACACATTCAACCAGTAAGCGCGCCCAGTGTGGTTTACTACGTAGTTACATGTACTCCAACATGGCCGCCGGAGAGTATTATGACGTCATGTGAAAAGCCTCTATAGTAGACTGTCCTGTTTCATGATGATTAACTCTAATTGGGGGTCAAGAGACTAAATATTTACTCCAAAAATGTGGATTCTTAAGAGTAAATGCTTGCTGCACCTTGAATATTCAATGTTGGATTCCATATAATTGTGTAAGGTATACTTTAAGGAGGAAAAAGAGGAAATTGTGAGACTGGATTGTTGTTTCAACATAATTTGGGGGGGGGGCTGCTATTACCCTTTAAATTATGTAGAGTGTCAAGCTATGGTGCTGCATGTGTGTTAAACGCTTCAATGGCTTACATTAGCCTTTTGGCTAAGATCATGTGTAGTATCTGTTCTTTTCATCCAGTCAAGAATGGAGCCATACATGACAGACCAATGATGAAAATGGTCTGAAGGCCGCAAGGTTGGTCGTTAAGTGTTGTCCTTCAGTGGACGTAATAGCTTCTTCGGGAAGCAGTATCAAGTTTGGTTTCGCCGAACGGCCCTTTGCCAGAGGGTCGGGAGGACTTTAGAAAAAGGAATTATAAAAAGTGTTCGCATAGCTTTGTAACACATTCAAATTCCTTTTTCGTACCGAAGATAACTTCGGTTCGAAAAAGGATTGAAAAGGAAGAATTGAAAAATGTTACGGGATTCAAGTAATTACATTAACCGTCACTCTTTAAGTACTTGTCCTTTTGCAAGTGCTGCAATTAGTTCTGTATAAAAAGTGGCAAATCATGTACTTAAGAAAGGGAATAAGATAGCACATTTTTCATTTCTTGTATGTGGGGTTACTCGGGAATAACGTAACTTTCAGCCTTTCACAAACCAAGTCATTCACTCTAAAAATATCTGGTGAAATTTCACCAGGTCAGTGTTAATTGATATAGCACCTACACAAACCTGGTTAATTTTTCACCAGGAAATGATGGTCACATTAAACATTACACTCAGTCTGGTGAACTTAACCAAAATAAGTGGCTAGTCTTCTATTTTTA
The DNA here is from genome assembly GCA_037179385.1 of Holothuria scabra. Taxonomy (NCBI): domain Eukaryota; kingdom Metazoa; phylum Echinodermata; class Holothuroidea; order Aspidochirotida; family Holothuriidae; genus Holothuria; species Holothuria scabra. The sequence continues at coordinate 8,632,800 of CM074195.1, read as the reverse complement.
ACCAGTTTCTCAGTTAATATGAATAAAAAAGTTCCTGGTTTAATTAACCAGGGTTGTGTGGGTGCTATACTTACACGGAATCTGGTAAAAATTCACCAGATATTTCTAGAGCAGTGTCTGAACTGATACGTTCGTCAACGATGTGGACTAATATTTGACTAACATTTGACCAGTTGCAATACTTTCTCACAAACATTACCTGTAAGCCTCCTTGACCAATTTTGACTGACGTTGCTCAGTTCATTGCTACGAAATTATTCATTTGTCATCGGAAATTAGTCAAATATGAATGACTTACGTAGTTAGTCAATTTAGACGCCGCTTTGACAAATTTGTGTTTTTAGTTTACTTGATGTACATAAGTTTGGAAGGGTTACCTCGTCCATCAGAGGTTTTCAACCGGGGACACCGTCCCACTTGGGGAACATTTCGCAGTTTGTGGTGGGGCATGGTCCCGTCCTTACTTGGTCCCAAAGGGAAAAGGCGTATGATTAAAATTGAAGTTATAAATGTCACCAAACTCCACCAGTTTCAATTATTTTTATCTACACGTTTGCACTTATCGGAAGAGGGTAAGCAACTCACTAACCCTCCCCGTTAACCGGCGGTAGCATGAAGTGCCATATTTGCTTAATTTTACAATGGTGAGAAGTGATACATTCACAAATGCTAATTTAGAAAGGTTAAATCCCCTCGCTAGGTGGTAATTCCATGATGTATGCCCACTTTTGAAGAAAAGGCTATCCTTAAGACGAAGAGTTGTAAATTCTCTTTAAGGGGCTAGAGAACCCAAAGGCAGAAAAAATGACCATAAGCCCTCTGATAGTTTCTCTGATAGTTTGCCATGGTACAAGGAAGAAATGTCTCAAACACGGTCTTTAGTATATGAATTACTTGTAATTGTTTATGAAAAATTCGAGGACGGCTTAGTCTCAAAAATAAAATGTTCTTCAAAAGTGGTACTAAAACTGAAGCAAGTGAAAAGCAAAATTTATGAAGGAGTGTTAAGCACAGTAGAGAACCCACGAATGTGAACCGCTCGTACTACAACGTAGGGCCTAATAACTAGTCCTCTAAGGGGTTTTTTTCGTTGTTCGTCAATAGAGTATTTTCATGTGACATCATAATTGGTAAGTTACCCCCATTGCAGTCCAAAAATCAACAGCATTTTGGTTTAAAGACAAGGTCACACTACAGCGATATCGGATCGGATTACTATCCGATTTTTATGAGTTTTAGTAAAAATCTCCTCCATCCATTGACGGAAAGAACCAAAAGTTTGCCATCCTGTGAAAATATATGATCGGTATGAGAGGACCACGGATATGAAATATAAACTATTTATTTCGTTACGTCACATTAACAAATAGCTTTAATATCCGTTAAAAGCTGTCTGCGGATGTGACGACACGGAATAATTGGTATAACAAAGAATTTCGTAGTCCTACGATATAATTCATATATCTACACAGGTTGGAAAATGTTTCTTTTCGACAAAAGATGGAGGAGGTATTACATAACTTAAAACTCACAAAAACCGGAGCGAAATCCGATCCGATATCGCTGCAGTGTGACCTAGCCTTATCAGTCACACGTGGGTTGTCAGCTCCTTCTAAGCTGGCCACATTAGCTAGCGTATACTACACTGGTTTTCCCCCTCAATAGTGTGGAATTTGTGACGTCACTGTCACAGTATACTAGTCGTCTTCCTTGAGCGTGTCGCCAGTACCGGAGGAAGTTTCTCATCCAAACAGCTTTTGATTGTACTGTGCTTCATTTAAAGAAATTCATCACAATTCTACATTTATCATTCATGTAGCCTATGACCAACAACAGGGAATGTTGGCGCAACTTGTGCCTAGAAAATCCAGGGAGTAAGAAGAGCTCCAGTTCTTCCCGTTACCTGAGAAAATGCAACAATTTTGACAAGTAAATTAAAATTGGCTCTAAGGATTTACATCCACCACATGTGAATCACCCGTCTGCCATTGGATATCCTAAGACTTTATAATTGTGGTTGGTATGTTCCAAGCAGAGTTCAATACAAGCCCGGCCCTTTTAATGGGAAAAATCTAGTATAGTACGAAACCGTCCTTTTTGAAAAAAAAAAATAGCACATTTATTGGTAACTGTGGATTTTTCACCTTTTAATATAGAGTGACACAATTGGTCAGTTACGCCCACTGATGGGCAAGAATCAGCAGTGTTTTGGTGCAACAGTCACACGGTGTTTGCCCGTCAGATGGGGCGTGGCTTGTGACGTTATTGGAATCACTCTCTAGTATACCCCATTCTGCTCTAGACTATTTCTTTCTGAGCTGAGCTGTTGCAGCAGAAAAAATCAATGTGTGAAAAATGATACGATAGCATGTAGGCTTATTTTGAAATTTTCCAAACTTTCAGGTGCGTTCAAAAGAATCACAAAACACTGTACTCTGAGCGTACTCCTGTACAATGCCAACCAGCTAAAACAACCTCTCTTCCGTCTGTTTGTGATCTTCTTGAGCCTTTTGACGAGTTTACGTCACGCAGGAAAGCGTTACTTAGCATATTGAGTTGCCGTGTGGCACTGACGTTGACGGCTGTAATAATGCAAAAGGGGACAAGAACCCCATTTCCCCCAAATAATATAGGGTTAAATCAATTCTTATTGAATGACCCATCTGAGGATTTACAGTTTATAAGATCTTTCATTTTAACCCTTTACCGTTGTTTGGGTCCTTTTGGACCCATGCGGAGAGCTCGGCGGTCACCCATCTTTACTGTTTTACGCGGAGCTCGAAACTGCGAGTAGCTACTCGAAAATTTGGCCACAACAACGAGAGAGACAATAGTTTAAGGTCACGGGGTCAGTGGCCTACGGAAGCCGATGCGGGCGGGCTACGTCCGCTTTTCCGCCCACTCCCGAGGCGCGCAAATATGCCCCGATCGGAGCACAACGGTAAAGAGTTAAGTATATATAATGTCACTTAAGAGATATTCCGAAGTCCGGCAAACTTGTTTCAGAGCGTGGATGATCGAGTGCATTAGGACGCTCTGGGGTAAGCTGGTGGCTCATTTTGTACTGGGATCAGAAAACAGGTGGTGTGTGTGGAACACTATTCAGCCAGTTTAAAATGATAGATCCATAATATAAAGGTCTGAAGGTTGAGAGACCGGTTTAGTCTAAGAACAATTGATATTTAATAGCTAACTCTGCCAAATCCACGAATTTGCTGGACGCATTCCTTCAAAAGGTTGAACAAACTAACAAGTGTAATAGCCTAGGCCTATGAGGCAGGAGCGCCCCCATCCCTACTGAATCGATCTTTCTTCAAATTTGGATTAACAAACCCCACTTTTCCTATTTTCTAACTTGAGGTTATAAAATTTCAAATTCAACTGCCGGAGGTGTCATAAAATTGAAAGCATAGGATCGCCAAAAATACACAGTGGATTGGCCAGGAATGATTGTCTAACTTGAGGTTATCAAATTTCGAATCCAACTGAAAACAAAACAAACAAAACAAAACTAAGAAGCTGGATTACATTTCTAAGAATGGGATATCATGTGTGTCGTTCGTCAAATAGTTAAATTGGGCAAGGTACTAAAAAACTGAAAACTTAAGAAGGAACGGAGTAATAATGCCCCTCCCCCCCCCCCCCATCACACAATTACGGTGTAGTTTGGAAAACATAGGACAGGATTTGTCCTTAAAGGCTAACAGGTGCGATAAAAATGTGTCCACCCTTCCCCTCCCCCCCCCCAAAAAAAAGTAAACAAGACTACATGGGGACCCATTAATTATTTTTACTGGAAGTCTTACTCAGTGATGTTTTTCATTATACCGTACTAATTAACCCACTACATGAATTTCAGACACAGATCCAGGTTTTTCAAAATTTTGGGGGATATCAACGCCAAACATTCAATCAGAATAGCATCATACTACTTCTCTAAAATTAAGTTTTTTTGCTGTTCAGGTTGCGAAGTATAAGGGCTTTATCCAGGGGAAAGCCCCCTCTCGATCATTGGACCTGGTCTTGTACTAGAAGAGTTCCATGTTCAGCATTGGAGCGACCAAAATTTTTCTTAAGCTAATATTGTAATTATACTGAGGTTAGACTACATTCATTCACCAACACCTTACATTTAAGACTGGTCATTCACCCCATCACCAAGACAGTTTCAACTTCTCCCAACTACTTGCATATGGCCACCCCCCACCCCCGGGCTTGGTCGTAACGAAGACTTTATTTTTACAGTTTATTGCTTCAGGCAATCGGGTCATACTTGCTAAATGTTACCAATGTGTAACCAAAACACTTTTAGTAAATGATGTGTTATATATAGCTACTGTGCATTTTTTGAATTTTATATCAATATAACTGTGCCAATTGGGAACCAATGCAGACTGAGGATAAAATTGTAGTTTCCGGGTGACGAATTCATGCTTTTAAAATTAAGGCTTTTTCGTTTATTACGTTAACTAGGGAGCTGTTCGAGTTCCCCTGCGTTAGAACGTTGGAAGAGTTAATTGCAGCCAAGGACATAATTGTTTTTGCCTGAGAACCACAGAGTAAACTTAGCTCATCATTGCAGGAACCACAACAAGCACGTGTGAAAAAATAATTGGTGACCAATGGCGACTGTTAACGGTACTAGCACAAATACAAATACTCAAAGACCAATGCCCTTACAATAAGATTCCAGTGTTTGCAAATCATTTCTAACGGATTTCAATTCGATGAGTAAACGAAAGTCTCAGAATTGTCACTCTTCATCGGGGTAAAATTGTCCGTTGCTCAATTCCCAATCCGATTAGCACGTACACTGTCAGACCACTTCGACCGCCTCCTTTGACCATCGTTCAAGTTATTGTTAAGACTCAACCAAATCGATATCTGAAGAACCAGGACTTGAAGACGATGGGTGTAGTTAGCCTCCATACAGAACTCGATCAATCTATCTAACTGTTGTTTCTTAAACGGTTTGAGAGGCAAATGTAAGGTGCTCGATAGAGTCTTTGCATAGTATTGGAATGTTGGACCCGCATCATATGAACAAGACGTGAAATGAAGAGTAAATTTGACTCACTCAAAAAGAAAGTTAGAAAAGAGTAAAAAAACAGGACAAACTAATACGTTGTCTTCTCTCCCATCCCCCGTTCAATTAGATCCTTCGCAGATGTGGTTTAGGTGAGCCTCTACGGACGGCCTCCCACCTAGCAACCAGTGCTTCTGGACTCTTGCGGGCTTTTGAGACCTTCAGGGGATCACTAAGTTGGATAGGGGTTGCTTGCAACTTTTCGCAAAAGGCTCGGAGGAGGCCGCAAGAGGGTGAAAGGATTTCATATATGTCTAGAGGCATTCATCATGCAAGACATTTTAATCCTCCCAATCTACTTACTTTGGTCCCTCCCACAACTAACTAATCCTTATCCAGATGCAATGGCAGTTTATTGCTTCGTGATATGCCAACTAGGTGAAGGCAAAGAAGGCCATAATTGTAGTAAATACTCTCTCATTACATAATGTGTATTATGAGCTACTCTACAGTTCTTAATTTATCGTCGTTTTGGACGGATTAATGGCTACCTTTCAAACCATGCTACCGCCAATATGGCTACTTTACCTTCTTTACCTTCTAGGGCTTGCTGCAAGCAAATGTTCTCCACCATGCAATCTTCCAGAAGACTGAAGCGAGTAATAAGCTTGAATGAGCAAGTACCGGTACTGTTTTCTAGTTGTAATGCTGGCTTGAAGTTTAGTCATAATCTAAACAACGAGTACTATACATGAGCACTAGATGTCCCCATGATTTTTATTTTCCAAAACTGTATGGGTCGTAATGTTGGTGATAACTGAAACATTTTACAGCGTTCTAAACGGTATACATCTGGCATGTTTTCCTTTAAAAGAGAATAAGCAGTCTAAAATCTCACAAAATGAAAATTTCCCCAACTACATTTTGGTCTCCCCATCAACACCTTTCAGAGAAACACTTGTTAAAGTGTATGTACTTAAAAATCTATAACAACCCATATATACAGACTTTAAATCGCTCAAAGGCCATATCCATACAACAGCTGCGTAATTACGGGGGTCTGGGGTCCTGGGACGCAGATATTTGTCATTCCCCCTTAAAAATGTTTTTGTCCTTCTAAAATTTTCATAAACATAAAGCAGTGGTAATGTTGTGCCCGACCCATTTGTTATCTTGGTCCCTGAAAATTTCATCTTAGCTACGTCTCTACCATATGGCCTGCCTTTTCTCTTTCCTGGCTATGCACCATCTGTTCACGTCATCAGTAGATACCAGAGTGGTGCTTGCTGTATTAGGATTGATTATTCAAAACATAATCATGACGTATGAAAGGAGAAGTAAGATACTCCCGTAGGAAAACCTATTGATAACTATGAAACTTGTACTAGCCCTATTTCATTATTAATCTCAAATGCGCATCGGGGAGGTGAAAAACACGACACTAGGTTTATCATAACTATAGTTCAGAAAAAAGGATAAATTTGATCTTTATCAAAGGGAAGTCCCCTGTTTATCAACACATACGGCGATGATATCGCTTAAAATATCTGCAAACATGATGCGGGTGTATCATAAGAAGTATCAATGCCAGTGCCAGTGCTTCATACCAGTGGTCTATTTGCGACCTGCGTTATCCGGTCAAGTTCAAATTTTTAAAAATTATGAGCTAATTATAGCATCTGATTTTTGACTAGCACAATCTTGTATTCCCACTTCAACGTTCGTCTTTTCGACACCAGAAATTTAATTCTGCACGTAATTGTGCTTTTAATTTATTCTTCATGTAGCTCCCGTCAGTCACTACTTCGAATTACCTCAAGTTTATATCTCCCTCTTAGCCTCTGTTCACCATAAAATGCGCCAAAGAACGCCATTTGAGACAAAATTTGACCACGGCAAATATTATTAAAAGCAATCTTCTCTTTCATTCCATAGTAATATCAATTTCATTCATTTTAATTACATCATTTGGCGTCCAACAAATTAGCTTCTGTCAATTCGTTGCTAACCTTTTCCTGCTAATCTCCGAGCTTGCCACCTTTGCGAGTTTTGCCGACTATGTACTTCTTGACAAGGGGACAACCGTTCTCATTGACTATGGAATCAGTTTTCAGTATTTCTTCCAATAGGATTCACTAACAACTGTTCATGTATGGAATATTGGATGTTTTCGTATTTGGTATCTTTCTGTTTTCAATTTGATTCTTACTCGACAGTAGGGAGTAAAACCTTGGATTGGAGTAAGATCGCACATCATTTAGCTCGCGAAACATTGATTAAGGGAACTTCACCAATTCTCGGAACAATATCAGTATGTAATGACAATGCTGTTAATTATTTTCTTCCCACTCACACCACTACTGCGGTAAATTTGAGACACGGCTCACGGACTTGAAGATAAACTGCAGCCGGTCTTTTATTCCCGTCTTTTACTTGAAAAGATTTGGAGATAAGGACATTGGCACATCCATTTAATTAAATTGTTTGGAATTTAATTTGCTTTGACTTGCGGTATACGTTAAGACCTCTAGTTGAAAGAATTTTTGGATATCGTTGTACCTAGCAATACGTGTTGTTGTGAAGTCTTCAGCGTATTGGAGTTTTACTAATTTCTCAATATTCTCCGCTTTGCGTCAGTTTGGTGGAGATTCCTAGATCCACGAGTGCAGGTATTTTCAAAACATTCCATAAACGCACATTGTTGTGATAAATGTTGGGTTAGTTTTGTGGGGTTATCTTTGTCGGTATTTAAGATTCGAGGAATCTTATCAATTCGGATTATGCTGCTCTGATATTCACCTTCTCGTAAAATACCTTTGTTACTGTGGATATTTTATGCCATTATTTGTTTTTTTTTTCTTTTAAGGAGCTTGGGCTGAAATGACTTCGATGGGCACATATAGACAGCTTACATACCAGAGAATATTTTAAATAAAAACAACTTTCAAAACCAGTCAGTACAGATTATATATACCCTGTAAACAGTTGGCAGTATAAACAGTATTTTTGTTCAAGTCGGTTCTGGTATGAAACATTAATGTAAAGTGTAACTACGAGAGTTCAACTACAGTGGGTATTTATTTCATGGAGGCGGCAGTATAAATGTTGTTAAAGTGTGACAAGGTGTGTCCCGAAATCACAGTTTTCAAACAGTTTTTGCAGATACCATGGAAAAGTATAGAACTTTATACAAATTTCTTGTTGTACTTCTAAATTTGGCTATATTTTGGAAGACAGTACTAAGTGCATGCTTGACTGGGGAAGTGTTTGACCCAAACATTCAAAAGTGTGTTGATTGCACACAAATATGTGACTTTTCTCCGGAAGATCAACTGTGCCAGGACTGTCGAAAAGCTGGGAATTCTCACACAGACTGGGGTAAGTCAGTCCTCGTCTCCCTTTGTTTTGTTCCTTCGCTTCAATTATTGTAAGCTCAACTGGAAATGTTTTAACGCCTATCTAGTTTTGAAGATCTTTCCCTTACTGCCCGCCTCCCGCTTTTCACAATTTAATATGGAAAAAATATACTTTAAGGCTACTTCTTGATAAAGTATATGTTGCAATTCTAAGTGGATCGATGGTTCGATGATCAGTAGACTATGGTTTAAGTTATTAATGCAAATAAAACTGCCATGTGACATTTGGACACTTCAGAAAGGGTGAACCCTGGAAAACTTGACTTAAATGAGACGAAAGACCAATATCGTAGATAGAATTTGCTTTGAGTTGTACAGTACTCTGTAAGTAGTTGTCAGGTAAATCTACATTATGAATTCTTCGTACTTTCTTCTAAATTACCACGATCATCGAAGACTATCACTTGGTGCCTCCGATAGGTACATCAAATGGTCGGGTCCTTTACTCTGGTTCTTTCTCTTGGTTTAAAAGCACTCAGCTCTCACCCTAAACGTTGTAGTAATCAACAGGAGTTCTCAAATAGCACATAGCGATGATTGACAACAAGTTCAAAAATTGCCGAGTACTGTAGCTCATAATACACAGCATGTAGGTGAAGTAATGGTAGGTGAAGTTTGATTATATCAGTATATATTGGGGTCTGTAGACTCACTCTAAAGCAATTAAAGGGCAGAAGCAGCCATCCCAAATTTCAAGTGTAGTAGACGGTCCAGTTTCATGATTGGCTGTTGGGAGTCATCTGACAATGTTTTTTCTCTTCAAATGTGAAATATACCAGAAATAACTGCTTGGTTTTCCTTGAATATGCAATAGTAAAGTCCTAAAATGTAATGACAGATACTCTTAAGAGAAATAAGATTACAATTGTGTTATTTAGCTTTTTCTTCAAAATAAGTTTGGGGGACTGCTCTTTACCTTTAACTGATATTGTGTCTGGATTAGGATGGGTTTTAGACAGTTGCGGGAGGGGCTTAAGGAAGTTGGTTTAATAGGAGAATTGGAACTGTTTGGGTTGAAAGGATTAGGCCATTAAATTTCTCAAAAAGTCACGTTTGACTTCCATTAAGATCGAAGATTTGATCGTTATCAATTTTAACTTACCTGTACCTCTATTCTCAGTGATATGTTGATCTGTGGTCAGCATGATGTACTCCCTACCCTGAAAAGGTTATTCTTTTTGCACCCCACTTTTCTACCGTCTAAGTGTGGTAGGTAATATAGCTAATCCAGTAGCTTAGCGCGGTTTGAAAAGCAGCCTGGTATCTGTCGAGTGAGTTTATATAGAAGACGATTGCGTGTTTGCTATGCCATCTCTACCTGAACTTTGCAGTAGTTAGCAGCTAAATAAAAGTGACGGTTGATCACTTTAGAGTGTCCCGGACCCAGTCATCATAAAGGTAAGGAGAATAAATTTTGAAGACATACTGTAATCCCCTAGCCCTATAGAGCTTTTCATTATTGTATGTATTACTATCACATTCTAAGAGGGCATTCACCTAGTCCTTGGTTTCTCTGCAACCCGCTGACGAAACCCTGTTGGGATGTGACATCTTCATATCCCCCTCATTATAGACAAATAACACCTTTACCGATTTATTTCAATGGTACTGTTTCTGTAGCTTAACAATCAATTTGATATGACTATATGTGAGAACTTGTAAGAGGTTAGGGCAATCAGAGCAGGAAGTGCGTAGCAAGGAGGGTGGTGAGACAACACTTTCTTATAGCAAAATGTTATCCCTATTTTGTAAACTTGAAAGATGAATCCCCTTTCCCCCATTAGTAAAAAGTCTGCCCGTTGATCTGCAAGATATATGGGGATATGTGCAGCAGTTGGGTACATGCGGACTTCTCTATCTTGGTAAATGCCTACCAGAAAATAATCAGGGGGTTGTGATGAAGTCATGCCTCCAGTTGCAACTTTCAAAATTGCAGTACGTGATTTGAGAAAAAATATTCGAGTCAAAATTTTCCTCATTACATTAACATAAATGTTTCGAAGAATGAATTGACTCGAGTTATTAAAGTTACAAAAGCTGACTTGACTTACCACAAATTGAGTGACTTGGTTACAACGCTGGTTACATTTGTACTGTAATAGAAACTATTGTCCAGTGTGGACTGGGTCTTGGTACCATCTTACCATCAGAAATATTAATATTTCACTATTAAATCTTGGAGGACTAATGGCCAGGAGGTCAAACAATGGTTCGAATTCTGTCGGGTTCATAAAGTTGTGTCACTGCGCAACTTTCTCTATGTCAGTTGCTTCTCTCCACTCAGGAGCTTAACGGGTATCCGTGGAATAACTTTGCGTGATGCTCGGGCGTATGTACAGTATACCAGCTGCATATTGCAGAGACTGTTTCTATGACAGGCTGTCGTTAAGCAGGGCTAGTAGTTGTGAGATGCTTTGAGACCCACTGGAGTGAAAGGCGAACTTACATAGAAATTATAATGGCCAAAGAAAAAAGGTCTAACCTCTAAAACAAACGCATATACTGAGTGTCGAAATGCTTTCACATCTAAATTGAATATAAAGTTTCTGAGAAAAGTTTCATTTTCTCTAAAATACTGTCCTCGGGGATTCAACTTCTATACTACTGTATATTCTTCTGTATAACTATGCCACTATAGAAATTTGTGCCATTTATGTTCATACCCGGCTCCCTGCGATGTACTGCAAACAGTCAGCTCTAATGTATTCCACATTCAGCAGAAGTCGAGTTCCATGTGAGGAATAAGATATTTTAATTACTTGTACCAGTTTTCTAATCCCGCTTCGAATGATGTGATGAAATTCATCTGTTTGCCTAAAGGTGTTAGCCGTATGGAAGTGCTTCTGTTTGAAATGTTTTGGCGTTCTGCTTCGTGGGTTGTTAAAATGTTATTGTTGTTTAGAGCTTGGCCTCCACTACTTAATACGGTACTACGATACTTAGAGCAAATCCCGCAGTGGTAGATTTTGGAATACTTCATTCATGAGGCAATAAGGTGTAGTTCAACAGGGCCGGCCACTAAGCCTACAAACCACCAGTTTCATAGTTGGAACTATGTGCAATTTGACATCATTACAGTCCTTGATTGAAATATACCAGGTACGCTTAAATGCGCAAACGTTTCGAAGGAAGTTATGAGTCTGTCAGTATGGACGAACATTAATGATATTTTCTCAAAAGCCCCAAGTTAGTGACGATAGATCTAGAACAATCAAGTGCATTGCCCCTGTGGTACTAGAAAGGTAAATCAAAGGAATCATCTCTGTCGTCTAGCACTCTAGTATCCATGAATCACTACATCCCCTACACCTTGATCTTTTATCATTGATAGAGTTTACCAAGTTTACACTAAACTCTAGACAGACCAGTGCCATCATTTTCGCAAAAGTGTCGTAAAGAATCAAGCTACCGCTTTTAGAAGAGCTTGCAAATTATGCATCTTCGGACAAAATCATGTTACAACTTCACAAAATATGGGGCAGCCTCTCCTTCCCCTATACTACTAGTTACAGTAGCCTCCAATGAGCACAGAACCACTGCCTGTGACCAGTTCGGGAGATAACCGCTTTCGGGAAAAAGTGAGTATTACCCCGATTGGGGGAAATTTGCCTGTCTCAACGGTATGAATGTTTATGAGCACTTAGTGTCTACCTCTTCACAGTCGTCGAACTGTTTAATAAAAGTGTGTATATTCAAATGTGAGGTAATAATTTAGACATAAAAAACAAAATTACCATGGACCTTCAACTACGTATTTACAAACATATGTGTTTGCACGGCCCACTTGCACGACTTTAAGTGAAGAATGGTGTACAAAACTTGCGGCTCCGTAGAGTCTATAAATTAAGCTTAGGACAAAGAACGTAGCAAAATTGCTCGATTTCTCAAAATCGGCCTGGTGAACAACCAAACATGACGAAACTTTTTTATTCCCCTTTCAACAGAGTTTTTTAAAATGCCCGAATTTCTCTTTCCTAAAACCGATAAAAATTGCAAGGCTGTTTTGAACGTTATCTCCGTTGAATTTGCGCGGTAGGATCGCAATGCATCGTGGGAGAAATTTGAAAATGGCGCGACTCATGGCAAAATAATCCCCCGATTGGGTGAAAATTGATTTCCCCCGAAAAAGGTCTCCCGGACTGGTGACAATGCTTTCACCATAAGAGAAGAACTTGGTGCAAAGCAAGGGCTTTTTTCATTATAACTTATTGAAGAACAATTATGATACAGTTTATTCATGGAGAATTATAGACGAATCCGATTAGCGCTTTTTAGTGACCGAAGGCAGCCATTACTGGGGTCCATCAGCCTTTAATCGTTTTCATTTATTGTGTACGTGAATTTCAAATCCTTATTTTCAGTGAAGTTGAAAAAATCGAGATACACTTCAGAGTACAACTATCCATGGAACAGGTAAGGAATGAAATTTAAAGATTAAAGGTGATGGACCCCAGTAATGGCCGACTAAAATCAGTCCATCACAATCTGCCCGGATTCGTGTATACTTAGATGTAGAGAAAATATATTTTGGAATGGATCTATTTTAATAATCGATGGGTACAAGCGAGTTCGGTTAATCGTTGGCCGTCCCTTGTTTTCGTGCAGTAGGTGCATACGGTAAACATACATTTACTCAAGTGCCTAACCTACCCAACGAAACGAGGTTCTTGGCCCTACTTTACGGAAGGTTAAATTGCAAATTTATGCACCAAAAAGGCAGTGCAGACACAGCCCACTGCACAAAACCACACTGAAGATTCCTCATGTAATGGATGGAATAAAAAGAACGCCGTCACCACTTTTTTATGTAAACTCAAATTTTGAAAGACGTCTCGAAGATGCGGGATTAGTTGTTTATCGCAATGGTTTGGAAGCTGAATAACCGGACTAAGTTATTGCAATGCTCACGGTTTTAAATGATGGCCACCTCAAAGGATCAAAGATTAACCATTGTAAAAGTATAGGCTATATTGATACTGTTATACACGTAGAACCTATTCTTGAATGTCTCACTCGGCATTTATTGTGCAGCAGAGGTTTATTGATGTTTAAATCCCCATTTTTTCTCCATTTTAAGTATGCATTGCACTTATAATACAAGCAAAAAGCAAAAATGGGTGCCTACTCCTCATCCTCTCCTTATTAACTTATAGTCTACAGCAATGGTTATGGTAAGATATGAAAGTTAACGTAGAAACTAGCTGTTTTTGTCCTAACGAGTTTGGAAAATCCTGCAAATAGTTCGATGCGTTTTAATGTGTGATTTCCAATTTTCCGAAAACACATTAGCTTTATTATATGACATTACTACGGCCATTAAGTTAAAACTCTAGATTTTTGTACCGTGGCAGTTGGAAGAAAAACAAACAATGTTTGCGATTCGAAATTTCGAGCCGAAATTGTCACCTACACTGATCCCACATGAAATTCCGTGGAAACCATGTTGGATTAAAAAAGAAGAATAAAACTGTGCGGATCATAGCCTTTTCTGTGAAGTTCCTCTCTGTTTATGTATGTATAAGTTTAAGCACCATGTAGCTATAAATTATAACACGCGATGCTGTAAATTTTCCTATACTGTTTAACGTAACCCCTTCTTTAAGCATTTAACCATATATCAAAACATCAGAACTTTTAACCCCCATTCAAGCTGTAAATTTCTCTGAAGTTACCTCCCAAGAGAGGGAAAACGTTTGTAAGGTTGACTTACTATTTGTCGTTACGAATGTTTTCTCATGCAGATGAACTCAATTTTTAACACAGTCACCTGGTATCCGAACGCCACCCATAATTTCCATGAAATTATCTCCCAAGAGTAGGGTGAATGTAGAGTCGGTCATACATCATACATATCTGACAAGGGTGTACAAAATTTTAACTACTACAGTCACACTTGAACTTTTTAATGCATCTTCAACAATATTTATCTTTACATGCAGAATCATATACTGCGTATCGCGACTCCCCATGTCAGGGTACATTATCACTTCTATACACTCTCTGTATCACTTTAAGTGAAGAAACCTGTTACTTTGGCCTGTTGACATACCTCAAATCTTTATTTCTTGTAGAATGCCCCACTCAATTGTAAATTTTTCCCTCCTCGAAATCAGCTTTCCAATTAAACTTTTGGACAATCCGAGCTATTTTCATCGATAATTGATGGATGCCTACTCTTTTGGATAATGAAACGACTTGGAAAACCCTTTTTCTTAAAGCTTTTCTTCCTCAATCTAAAGAGGCCAGCAAAAGGAACTTATCACTCAAAAACAATACGAACAAACTTTATTTACGATTGGCGCTAGGTTTTTCCCGAAACTAACCGAAGTATTCCTCACCCGCTTGTTTTCTACGTGTGACTTTTCATTATAGTAAGAAACCCATGTGATGACCAATCAATGCAAAGATGAGAGACCAAATCCGAACAACTGCTTCATTAAAAATAGTTCATGCCTACATTTGATTTTGATATACTGCCGAAAAGTACATTTTAGAGTTCCGATGAAACTTTTATTCGATACCTGTGTTCCGGATTTGGTATTAATGAAATGCTCTTCTGCGAAAGGCAATTTTACGGTCTTATAAGGCAGGAAGAGGAATTTTCTAAACTTTTGATACCCTTTTGACAAACTATCAACCCTTACCCGACCCATTGAAGGTCAAAAGAGTACTAAATGTTTAAAATAAAGATTAAACAAAACATTTGTCATCCGTGACGGTGAAAGTGGACCAACCCGATTATATTACTCTAAAAAATAGATTGAATACATTTCAAAATAGTTGTGCTGAATGAACTCCTGAGAGAGTGAAGTTTACCCGAAAGAGTGAAAATCCACTCCAAAAAGAGCTTTATGTTGCCTACATCGAATGAAATATCACTCATTCTGGAATGAATTTTCATTTCACGTAGCGTACAATACACTTTTACTAGGAGTGTTCCATATACGCATGTATCTTTATTTTCTGGGTTTAATTCTGAATAACATTCAACTGGCAGAACTCAATTGTCTCACAATCCAATTCTACGTAAATGAAACATTCAAAATATAACTGACAAAACTTGAATTCATCCACGTGAGATAGCATTCTCTCCATGGTTTCTTATTTGACCGAACAAACTATTTATTTATGAGACAAAATAGTCTGAACAATTTGTACAATTTATTCATGTTTTTTATTATTTATTTATTTTAGGAGGTATGCTACATCAATTATTCTACGAAAAATAGCTCACGTTTATGTCGTAAAGTACTGTGGTTGCCTTTAAATCTAAACACCGTTTGCCACTAATTTACAACAGAAAAAAAGTAAGATTCAACAGAAAGCTCTGAATCAGATAAGAGTTAAACATCTTTTACAAGAGAGGTGATCATGCCTACTTAGTAATCATCATTAACAAATGCATCATTTTGAAGACAACCGTTACCATACTTCTCTCCTTCATGTGGAAGCCTTTCCTATACGATATTAACGACTCTCAGTTTACTCCCAAGAAGCACTTAAAGCCCCTCCGAGGGGGAACTGATAACTCTTGTAGATTTCCTGAGTGACAAGAAATACGTCTGACGTGATATTACCGACAATTTAGTGATAATTCGAACGACCTGAAGTAAGAGTTCCCTTAGGGTTGCGCCACGTGACCTCATCAGACTTATAAAACTAGCCGTCGTGAAAGCCTTCATATAACCAGTGAAGGCACGGATAAACACATTCAAACCTTAATATCACTTCCTTAAATTGATTTATCAGAGTAATGTGCCGTCAAATCATCATGCAGCAGGCGAAAACCTTAGATGATCTTTAACACTGTAACTCGATTAGCGAACAGTTAATGATCAAACTACACACCTTAATTCGTCAGGCGATTTAATCCAGGGAGCTGATTAAACACAACTTCCAATCTCTATGGTAAAAACAAATAAAGCGTCGCACTGCTTTGTAATGCATGGGAAACATTTTTTTTTAATTAAAATGTAAAACTTAAAAAGTCACAGAAAATATGTAAAGGGATATTGTGAACGCTGATTATGAAAGTAAAATCTGACAAAATTCGACAATTTTATATTTTCATACCAGAAGCATTGATAAAACAAAAAAAAAAAAAAACAGTCGGAAAAAAGAAAGAAAGAAAAAATCAAAACATGTAAAACCAATTTTGAAGTCGCGAAGATCTGTGTACCAGCCTTTGAAGTTGAGTTCTGTAATTGAAACTATGTAGAGTTGTTAGGGAAGGGAGTGATGTGTCTACGTAACACTATCTAACTCTCTTTGATTAGTTTTGACCAGGGCCAAATGGCTCCCCATTCCTCTTTGCTTACAATTTATAATGGTCATTGCTTTAGACCTTTGCTTACCTTCCCCACTTGCAATTCCAAGTAAAAAATGTTCCGTCATTGAGTGTATTTGTTCTGTATAGTGACCATACCGTATTCTCTATTTCCCATTTTCTCCTTAACCCCCTGTTTACTCAGTTTTGTAAAGAACATTGCTACCCGTTGACAGATCACCTTCTTACACTCTAAAAGTGTGAAATCTCACTCCTTACAAGAGTGAAAGCTATAAAGTTCACTCGAAAAGAGTGGAAATTCACTCCACGAAGAGTAAAGTAAGCTCTAAAAGAGCAAATTTTCAGGCTTGTTGGAATCCCTAAAGGGGCCTCTAATTAAAAAAGAGTGATCCCTAGGGACACTCCTTGAAGAGTAAATTTTCACTCCTCTAGGAATGAAGTTCACTCTTCGGATAGTGAATATCACTCAATTTAAAGTAAATTTTCACTCTAATTAAGGGAATTGACACCTTGCACTCTACTAGAGAGTGACAGAGTTCATCCTTTTGTTTTTAGAGTGTACGTGGTAGCATAGGTCGCCCAGATTGCACGTAATGATACCAAATTCTTTAAAACTTTCCAAATAGGCGGAAGGCCCTCCTCTTAAAACCCTTGGACACCCTGGCTACGTCACTCTTTGAATGTTTCGCTTCGTTTCTCAAAGTCTCCACATTAGAAACATCGATTGGAAAATTTTATTGGTCAGGATTCACATTCATGGGTATTACTTCTTTCAACGTTTGTCTAGTTTGAACTCGGTCTTTATCGTGACTTCATCTTTATCGTGAGGTTTATCTTTATCGTGACTTCATCTTTATTGTGACTACATCTTTATCGTGACTACATCTTCATCGTCATCCCCGTTCCTCTTTCCTTCCCATGCTCAGTTCATCTCAGGCCACTAATAATTATAACGAGCTGATGGTTTCGAGATGTAGCTTTCTTGAGACTATTCCTTGCCTATTTACCACTGTTTCTTGTCATCTTCCTTCTCTCTATTTCATCTTATTTGATTTAACGAGATAATGATTTCTAGTTGTGACTGTTTTCAAACATTTTCTCGACTATTTCTCACAATGTGTTGTCACCCACCTGCACCCCTTTTCTTGTACTAGTTTCATCAAATGAAGAATAATTATTCATCTGTTTCTGCAGAAACAGACAAACGATCTGTTCTCTCCTAATTATCTTCTTCAGTTTCGCGTTTTTAAACACTTTTCCTAAAAGGAATACTGATAGATAATGACCACAATGTTTCCTCGTTTACAACTACATTTTCTCCACATTTTTATTTTCTTTCTCATTTTTACGATGTTTTTGCCCATCCTTCAGCACACACTGCTAATACACCGTTTGTTTACAGAGAGTATTTTGAAGCTTTCCTACTCACTGGTAGATTTCTTCCAGTTGCGTTAGATTGAAATCTATATTTAGCCCGAAATAATCTTCCGCCAGAGCAATCTGAAGCTTTCCGTAATCTTCTCGGCTTCATCCGGGGAGTCATTAACAGCTCAGTCATCCTTCACCTCTAACATTCGCCGGACCTTTAATGATAGTGAAAAAACACTAGCTTCAAAAGCAGCGCCAACATTTAAGCTTAAAACTTGATATTCTTAGAAGGTGATCCTTGTCTTTTGATAAAAAAAAAAAAATCGTGATACGAGACAAGTCTCACCCCAGCCCATTGAGTGATTAAAAATGACTTCAAATAGCACTCATAGATGTGAGGGCCGTTTGTTTACATACTGACAAACATCACATTCTGGGAATGGAAGCACAATCGTTGGAATCGATTCATCTGGTTAACTTTCACGTTTTTTCCACTATAAATCTATTGTTCATTTTGACTTGTCAACTTTTGACATTGATGTCAAACAGTTGGTCTATTACGTTGATTAGAATAATATCAAACTGATTACATAACCTCAGATATATGGCGACTTACAGCGTTCATTTTTTAAGTGAAAAATATAGAAGCGAATTCATGCCGATGTAAGTAAAAAATATCTTTCCGTCATAGTATCCTCCACACTACGCCTTTTGTCACGTCGGATGCTACCGACATGGGACCTTTGACACTGAGCAAGAGAAATTACACAGTGAAAAGGTTTGAGTGTGGAAATCTCTTTCTTTTACCAACCACTCGAAGATTATTTCACGTTTCATTAGTAAGAGTCAGAATTTGTCTCTTTCTGAAGGGTCTGATCTAGTTACTGTTTATAGGCCGCTCAGAAGCTGACCGCCGGAGGCTCAGAGCTTTGCCTGACTTTCAAGAGAAAAAGAGGCCCCAGATGTATGTGGTTAGGTCTCACACGCGTCAAACCAGCTAATAAGCTTGTTGTGTTGGGGCTGTTGCAGGTTTGTGTTCCGTTAACGTAAAATGCAGGTTTATGACAGATAATCTGTGCGATCTGACACTCATAAAATTGTGCCATGTTAAAAAAATATGAAACTATAACACTTCCTGTATTGGACATTGGAACTCTCCAAACAGATGTAGATAGGAAGTAAAAATCCTGAAGGGAAGAGTGTTTAAGGAAAATTTGATCATTTTATTAAAACCTCAAGCTAGTTTAGTCGGTTGGGAAAAGAAAAACGAAAAAAAAAAAAACATATAACACATAACATTATAAACATTATTAATTTAAAATGGGCATTGTAGGCTCTGCAAGGTTGTTAACATATCTCACAAAAAGCAAACCTTGGAAAATACTGTTTAAAACGGCTAGAAAAAATGGTCTTTGGAGTAGGAGGTTTTATCAAAGGATAATGTAATTAGAAAAATTCTTTGAAAAATTTATCTTGGTTCTTTCAACCTGGGAAGGATTGCAAAATATGTGACTGCCAGATTGAATTAGTTTCACTACACTTTAAAAACATGGTTAGGAATTAAACGTGTCTCATAACATTTTTGCCCCCACCCGGCCCAATTTGGTTAACAAGTTTAAATGCTTAACTTACGCGTCCCATCCGTAAGCGCTTCGCTTTTAAACATGTTTAATGTTTAAACATTTAGTTTTTAATGGCTAATAAGGTTAAACTTTTAAACTTGTTTACAAATTTCGGGCAAAACGAGTGTATAAATGCTACTACACCTTGTAGAGAGCATGTCGGTTTCCTGAGTCGGGAGAATACCCAGACCAAAATGTCCAAACCACGGACTTCCTATACATGGACAGAGCACACTACATGGTAGATTGTCGCTACCATACGTATGAGAAAAAACGCACCAAGATGGCCGTCTGCTATGGTTTTGTGTGAAAGTTTGGACTTGCCAAAGTCAATTCCCAGATTTTGCAAGAAAGTTGAAATATTTTTGAAATATGGCAAGGTAAGGTCAAAACCACTTCACGTATTGCATGAATTTCATATTGTTTCTCATTCAAGTTTAACTTTTGTTTAAAATATTACAAAGTCGTCGTCAAATTAAAAACGATTTATAGCTTGACGGCGGCCATCTTGGTGCGCCTTTTTTGACCCAGTCGGTGGCGACCATCTGCGGATAGGACGTACACGTTACATTGCCTGTCCATGTATATAAGTCCGTGGTCCAAACCAATGTTTTGGAAGACTCGTGAAAATATCAGACTTGAAAGAAAAATAGCCATGTTCTCCGTACGGTACAACACAAACTAGAAAGTTTGAATTAGTTTAATGCAGTACGCAATTCGAGGCTAGCCTAGATTAGTCGCGTGTAGCACTTCATCTGTATGAATGCCTAGGCCGGTCTCTGCTTCAACACGGTATAGTGTATATGGAATTTACTGGTAACACTCTTGTCAACATTGCAAGTGTCACACTTTAAGAAACAAATGCGTTTTTTCACAAGGTTCCGGATCAGCATGCCACCAACACAACTTAGTAAAAGTTCATCAGGAATTTTTGTTCAATCTAACCAATTAACTTGGTGAATTTAACCAAATACCTTTTTATTATTGCATGTAGTTTCTCTGTTACATTGAATTCTTGGTCAAATTTTCCAGAATTGTGTGGGAAGCATACCAACCGGAACTTGGTAAATATTCACAAGCGGCTTTAAATATGCACTGATGATGAATCTATCATTTCAACGATGTCAAACTATTATTCCAGGGTAGAGATAAAATGGTTACATGCGTCTAAGTTCGCTATGTTCTGGTAATAAGTCCGAGTCGAAATGAAAACGACAAAACCTAGGCCTTGTTCATCTTCTGTTATCCCAATAAGGATCCGTACCTCCATAGCAGATGTGGAAAATATACTTACATTTTGAAGTACAAGTATATTCCCTTGTGCAATCAATAAACTGTAGGTGCAGTCAACATGTAGGTGCAGAAGCAATACTAAATCGTCCAGCCCGTAAGGGGTGTCCCGACCCTGACTTCATCAGACTACGTAATCCCCATAATGTGCACCTTCAATGGACGTATCCTAAGCTTGTTACACCAAGAGCATGATTAGACGATCTTGCTAAGGGTCATCCTGGTGACTACCTCACACCTCATGGTGAGTAAAATGTTACTCACATAGCATGAATGATCATTTGCAATGGGTCAAATCGATTGACAATACAAAGACTACATTAGTCGGTCCTATTCAGATGTCCCGCCGGAATTCATGCTTTGCGTACACTGGTAGGAAAGATATAATGGCTCCCTACACTAAAAGAGGCCTTTTGTTACCCACGATAAAGACGTTCATCGTGAAAATTGTACGCTCTGTTCTTGCTCCGTAGCCTTAAGTGTAATGCTTCGCGCTTCATTGCAAAGGAAGGAATATTCTATCAACTCTTACGAAATGAGTGTAGTAAGAGATGAACATTGTCCAGTCCCCGCGAAGAAGGTCCCCCACTGACGTGACACCCCTTTCCCAACATACCAGTGGCAGGCTATACCGCCAGTTCTGAATGTCAATATTCTTGAGCCACAGAAGGTCCAGAAGCAAATTTTAAAACAGCACTACAGAAGTGTTGAAATGGTGCAAACATTGTATACTTTAAATGAACTTGAACTAATATCAGACTCAGGTTCACAAGAGGTTTTCCACCCACCTCCACCTGTCTACTACTCCAATTTTTGAGGAGGTACCAGAAATCGGGGTACTACATACGATGTTTATTTAGTTTTATTGCCAGATGACAGCCTTGAAAATATACCGTTATTTCAGTGTTAACATATACCAAAGACCCACTTCCCAGAAAGCTCCTCTTATTTGAAGTTTGTTGGTTCGCCCTGTGTGCATGGTTCAATGATTTCATTAATAATACTACTTTCAATCTAGTAATATTGCCAAACTGAAAGGTTGCAAACTGTAATGCTTTTTTAAAAAAGTTACAGTTCCCGAGTGTACTTATGAATATTCAACAGCTCCATAACCGTGCTGTGCGTTTGTTTACCTTTACTCTAGGCTAAAGTAGTAACAAATGGGCTTCTGTATATAAGCCTTATACCGTAATTCTGCTATGCTTTGACTTTTCTTCTCAAAGTAAAATCTATTTAAACTACATTAACAGAGTTCAAAATACTTTGAGGAAAACAAATCATAAAATCTGACAGTTTCCGTTCTCGTCATAGATTAACCCAGGAGCCTGAGTGCTAGCATATCATAGCTCCTTCAATTAATATCATTCACACATTCTAACAGACTCAGAGGCCAAGGTTAATTTAATAAATGTCATAGCATTCTCCCGGGAGAATATATGGTCCACCATCATTAGGCTTCTTCATATTAAAACGCACTATTTTCATTA
Source organism: Holothuria scabra (assembly GCA_037179385.1). Classification (NCBI taxonomy): domain Eukaryota; kingdom Metazoa; phylum Echinodermata; class Holothuroidea; order Aspidochirotida; family Holothuriidae; genus Holothuria; species Holothuria scabra. Next base: position 8,610,304 of record CM074195.1, on the reverse strand, counting down.
GAGTGACATTATTGACGACTCTCATGAACAGTCAAAATAACTATGAATTGGTATATGAAAAGGCTGATGGAATTAATACAGCATATAGACTTATGTGCTGCGGTATATATGAATGTAGCATTGCCGTGATCATGTTGTAGGCCTATTAATACATGATGTAACAACGTAAGGATTTACTATATGAGATCAAAGTGACATATTTATGTGAATTTTACTTGTACTGTACTCATCATTATGTGAGATTACCTATACCTAAAATGACGCACTGCATTTCGCCAGACACACACCGGCAACGGTGAGGGGGTTAGGCCACATACTGCAGCCCCACTTCACGTGAAAAATTTGGTATGGTGTTTCTTGAAATTTTAGAATATTTCCTGGCAAACGTTCATTAGTCTTCGGATATTGTGCTCACACCCAATAGCGCCCATTTCCGTCGTGATAACGAATTGACAAAAACCTGAAAATGGTAAATGTGTCGGAAACTATTTTTTTTCCTTTTTTTTTTATCTTGTCATTTTGGCGCATTAAGAAAAACAGTTATAGTCTGACCCTGCTTTTGTTCTATTTAGCTTCAAACATTGGAATTGTATAGATTAATTAGACAAACGCCCTCTTTACAATGAAAAAACATTCCAGGTAACAGTTATAGACCAATGTTTCGGCATTTGGAGAGGAAACTTTTAGCCGGGAAATGTCGCTTCCACTCTTTCAGAGTGAATATCCAAAGAAGTCCCCATGTACTTAAAGGGCCAAACCTCTCACCCAAAACTACAATTTTGGCACCCGGGTACCAAAATTCTCAATTGGCTCAGCTCTTTGATTGACAGTTAATTCAAACAATGCAGAGTACCAAAGCTTATATTACACAACATGAACGGTACTGAGAGTGTTTTGATTATATAATTGAGTTTTTCTATACTCACCCTGAAGCGATAAACTGAGATTATGTCTGGATGAGGATGAATTTCAGACAATTGTGGGAGGGGCTTCAGTGAGAAGGTTAAGAGAATTGGTACTGTTTGGGATGAGAGAACTGGGGCTTTAATTTCACTCTTTCGGATAAAGAGAGCCAAATGCTGGGAATATATAAGCACTACTTGGAAATGGCAGCGGAAACTACCGAACGCGGCATGCACTTCATGTGTATCAAAATCTCTCCAGCTAAAGGCACAGGTTCCTATATTCAGGTCAAGTTATACCAAAGACTAAAAATGGAACCTGCTGCCGTTGTGTGTGATGCTCCGCATAAACAGTGAGTATAGGGAAAGCAGGCCAGTGAGCCACAACTGGATAAAAGGCCGCCGGGCCACCTCGACTCGAACCAATAGGTTGGAAAGTGGGCCGTAAAAAAAGTGAAATTTCACTCCGAATCAAGTCAATGAAAGCTGTAAACTTGACTCCAAGAGAGTGAATTTTACTAGTCCCCAACATGATAGCAAAGTTTCACTCTTAATAGAGTGCTGGAGGGCAGGGATCGCTCTTTAAGAAGAGTGATCCCTTCATTCATTCCAAAAAAAAGTGAATTTTTACTCTTTTGGGGTTAATATTCACTGTAATGGATTGAATTCACATTTTTTACTTCATTAGAGAGGACTAAACGTTCAATCTTTTGCTTTTAGCGTGTAACACATGGCTGCTAATTTAATCGTAAATAAGACATTAAAGGCTATATGTCTGAAATTGGATCTGTTCGAATGAAATATTTAGGAAAGAACGGAATATTTTATGAAGAACCTTCCTCTTCTAGCAGTTGCTATCCCGACTGATAACGCATTAGTCCTTGGTAGAGTGGCACTCGATTCCGGCCCACATCTTTGTCGCTCCTTGCGTAGAACCTTTGATTCAAAATTAGAATTAAGGTTATTTAGAGCAATTTGATTCCGAGCAGGCAGATATTAGCTGGTATGAGGCTTTCTCTTATTTCACGTTTTGCATGATGTAACAGTTGCCAGCCCATATCCTTGCAGTGATCATTTTGTTTCGTCGTTCATAATTTGAAGATATGGCTTCGGGAAATTTTGGAGAATATAATACCACGAATCCTTGAGCAAGAGAGCAAAACACTTATATTACACTTAAATTAAACAACTTACAGTTTGTAGCAAAATCAAACAAAAATAGATTTGTGACGTCATTAAGCTTTAATTGCGTCTGTGCCTGACAGTATAGCTGTTCTAAATACTTCGGTCATTGTTAAAATTGTTGCACGGGGATTGCTAAGCAGTTGGTTTCTCCTGAATCCTGGTGAAATTTACTCTTTTACGGAATGTTGTAAAGAATTGATTAGTTCGGCGGGTTCTTGTGTGAAAGTTGGCACACAGAGCGTTTCAACGACAGAGAGCAGCTGTACTTCAAAGTTGACTTGATATGAATTGGGAAGCCATCTTAACTACCAGATCATCCATGTCATCTTCCCTTAATCAATAATAACCAAAGACAGACCGCTAAGCTTATACACCAGTGCCTAGTACGGCATGGCTTTTATGTATAGTACGGCTTTTATGTTATATATGTACATCAGTGAAGAACCCGTGAGGTTCCGTTTGATCTCCAGGAGACCAGCGAGGCATGTCACTACAGCACCTGAGATAAATCAATATCACCGAAATCAGTCGGTCATCTTACTAGCTCTTTAGTTCTAAGTAGGTCTGAATTAGGTATGTATTGTGTAGTGCAACAGCCCGAAACATTAGTCACAAATCTGCCATTTTAAAATACTCCTAATCAATTCATTGCTAAATCCATACATGTTTTCAATTTATGGCGGTAGCGTTTCACGCCCTTTTGTGCGGTCTTTAAAGTGTATTGTTCTTTCTATAAATGGCTATGCAACCCTATAGCACGTCCAAACGGTTTGATGGAATAATACCTTCCCCTCCTATCAGCATCTTAACTTCAAAAAATCGATTTTCTTTTTCAGACAACTTTTTTTCCTAGACTCGCGGATAAGGTCCAAGTCAAAATGTTGTCGATAAAAGTCCTTCATATAAAAAGGGTTTGTAAAATCAATAAAGCGGTTTATTGCGTTTTATCACTGGGAACGAAAAATTATCTGACAAGGAAGCTTCCATTGCTAATCAAATTGTAAGGTTTACTGTATTTTTCTTGTGCAGGAACGTGACGTCATGCCTGCTATAACATGTAATGTTATTTATCAGAAGGAATTGGCTTAGACTTGACAGTTGAGTAATTGCATACATATATGCAATGTATTATTAGTTTGTAGAAGTAATTGGCTGAATTCAATAGGGAGACTACTTTGATTACAAGTCATTATTATATTCATGATATTCTCTTTGCTTTCATCCACTAATTTTCACTGATAAAAAATTTCCATTGATAATAAAACACAGCTGTAACGCTTAATGCCTGAGAGAGGCGATTGACTGAGTCTTTACGATTCCTTGACAGGGAGCGAAACATTGTATACATTGAGGGGTATTGTAAGTTATGCTCATACAGCTTTCATGTGTCACTTTACAGAAGGACAAATGTCTCGATCCCTCGAGGCGTAATTTTTCTCTGTTGTAAACGTTTCGCTTTTATTGTGTTTTTGAAAATTTGGGGGTGCTCTTCTTAATTTGTCGCCAGCCCATTTACGAAGCTCGGGGCAGCAGGGGGACAACTTACCCGAGTACACGGTCCCAAGTTGTCAGCGCCATTTTAAAGTTTAACAGTCGTGTTTTGAAATTTAAAGAAATAACACATTGATATGTTTTCGTAGTTTTCCACTCCTCTTAGCAATTAAGCGTCAAAAACAACTCACTAACTGCGTCTCCGTCTTAAGTAAAACTGACTATATACGGTTAGTTCCTCCACCCCTTCCCGTCGCAGGGTCTGGTAGTGAAGTGTATTCAAATGTCAACTTTATTTGAAAAAGTGTACCCAGAATCAATTTAATCACATCCAGTGTGAATAATTTGCCACAGACGAGCATTTTCCGTCCAGTTAATTCTTATATACCTTTAACGCATGAGCCTCTAACAAAAGTATGCAAATAAAGGGTCGAGTGTTACCCAAATTTTGACAATACTACTAAAATTCAAACAAAATGGCGCAAAGCTGGGTCATTTTGTGACTGCAAAATTTGATTACCTGTCGTCCCATAGACCTTGTGCATATGATGTCACAGAACGGAAAGTACGCCCTCCTTTGGAGGCAAAACAAGCCAATGCAGAGAGCTGATTTGTCAACCACTCGAACACGTGCATAGTCTGCTACAGGTGCAGGGAGAATTCTTATAGAAGTGGCCACTTGTCCCATTGTTCTGCTCAAAGGATGACGTCAGTATGTCGTTAAGGCACAAGATCTGTTATTGTACCGAATTGGCACAGGTCTTAGTATGTACGGGGTTTACCTGCATCAGGAGGCGCAGCAAGAAAAGGCGCCACGAGAGGAAGATGGGGCATCCCCCAGATTCTGGCCTTCAACCTACATGCCCCATCCCACCCCAATTTAGGTCTGTAAGGACTAGGGTTTACCGAAAAAATAAATAATACACCTCTCCCGGACTTAATGTTTTATCCACATATATGCTGAATCCCCCGAGCTTCCCGTCGGAGATTCTCTCCCTGGACCTCATCCCAGGAACGGACACTTTGGACTCGGTTTCGTCGGAAAATTTTTGCCCCCAACATTATCCTTTGCCCCTAGTTTTTCCCTCCACCCCCCCCCCAAGTTTTGAGATTTTGGCGCCCCCACTGGGCGCAGAAGTTGAAGATACAAAAAATAGTCTCCGTAGTTGTCAACAGTAAACTGTAAAACATTTCGTACAATATATATTTTGTGGGTCAAGAGAATAAAGAGAAAACATGACTGAGTTGGCAACGGTGGTTAGAACCCTTGGAAATGTTAACTGTTCCTTAGCGCAGTAGTCGTTCAACTGACATCTGTAATAATGTCATACACTGTATAAGCATTTGTTTTTCATAAATCAATTAAAGACCGTTACCAAGGAAACTGTTTATTGTTTTTGTGAGTAGAAGCATAAAGCAGGTGTGTTTGACAAAATATCAAATGATTTATTTGAAGTCGAAATCTTTTGCGGCTCATTCATCATCCATATTCCTCATGTTTCACGCATGGAAACTTGACAACGTTTTATTAATACCGCCTTCCTACAGCCATGGGTTTCGACATGACCGTATTTTCTCTTAAAACATAGTTGTATGACTAATGCAAATGATATCAGACTTGTTGTCTTCCGTGCTGAAGAGCCTTTCCTTATCCTTTAAATTACTAAAGACATTCGAAAGATTGACGTTATCTCACAGAAGCCCTGCTGGGTTTTGATAGACTGAAATCATTTGCATTGCTTTCCAGACTGACAGTCTGTGTCACAATTTCGTAAGGAACGCCATTAGTGTCATCAAAATTCATCGTTTAACATGCTCTCCCGGGCACTCATACTTGACAAGTAATTTTCATTTAATTTTGAAATAGACAAATTGTAGCGAAGGAGAAAGCGTTGTCTCATTAAAATCATTGACTCTGAAACAGTTACATTTTTCAATTCAAAGAGCCTCAACTGACTCCAGGCGATTGATTTTCCTTCTAAACAAATAAAATATTATTGCGCCACCAAAGACATTCTATAAATGGAAGTATAATTAATATATTAGCGTTTCATGAGGATACCGACCAATCAGGCGAGGTATAAGACTGCTATTTTAGACCAATGCACGATGGTATACGGCTAAGGGGAATGAGGGAAGGAACTTGCCATGGCGAGAAATTGAGATACTTTTAATATGCACTGCAGTGAAATAAAAATGAAATGACATTAAAGGTGCTACGTGGCATTTATACTACGTAGATCGTATTTATAAGAATTCAAGATAAGACAGTATAAAATTTTACTATCAATCAAAAAAAAGTAAAATTAGATGTCGGTGGTTTTGTTATACCTTGGACTTGATTCTCATTTCAAAAAAAGTAGAATGACAACTTGGGAATTAAGTCAAATTTTACTAATGAAATTATTGATTAGCTAAGGAGACAAAATTCCACGCGGTGTCATTTAGGGAGTTGTTTGCCTTCATCAACCCCCGATATAAAATGGTAAAAAAATAACCGTCATTTCTTGCACTGAGAGTGGTAAAAGTAGTTATTTCACTGGAATGTGCATTATTAGAAATGTACTCCAAACTGCAGCGCTTCTACTTTCAAGGAATTTCCCGAAAACGATAAACTCCGGGAAATTGAGATGATGTCGGGAAATTTTCCGGGAACTCAGAAAATTTCAGGTAATTTGAGGAAATTTAAGATAAGACTGAGTTTTCCAAATAAAAATGGCCTATAAGTTTTTTCAAACTCTTTTATGGAAGGAAAATACCCCTTTCTTGGGTTTGTAGATGCATTACATGCCTATTAGTACCAGAAGGCCTCAAAACTAACGATGTACCCTCGATAAATGCAAACGTGAACACCACATGAATAATGACATTAAAACTTGCTTTCGTCAAAATAATAAGCATTAAAACTGAAATAGACAACGATTCTGATAATCCATGTTGGAAGGGGCAAGAGAAGTGGGCTTAATCAGAACTTTTCGTCATGGGCGGGAGAGAGGGGCTAGGAATAGCTTTAAAGCCAATTTTGGGAAATGGCATGTGGATTTCGGGGAAATTAAGGGCGTCAGTAGGGAAATCTATTTTCAGAGTGTGGAAGCACTGCACAGATGTTTGAAAGAACATTAAGTAAACCAGTGCTCATTTTACCATTTATACCATCACAGATTGTCTATTTCATGATGGGTATTCCATTTTTTATAGTGCATGTACTGTAGGCCTGCATACGGCAAACACAAGAGAGAATCTCACGTTAGGACAAGATCAATCCCCACCCCCACCCCCTAAAAAATTATCTTGTTTGGAATTGGCAATAGCTATACTAGGCCTTATGACACGGACGTAGATCTTGTTTGTGGTTTTGGGGCAAAAGTTTTCCAACAGCGGGAACCCTTCATCATGTCCCGGACCGGTGGACTCTAGAAGCAATCAACACACATATATACACACACATACACAAACGCACACACACTCATAATGACGGGCATATACACAAAACATTGGTCTCACAGTATTTTTTTATTATTACCGTATAATTTGAATAGGCTCAAATTGACGCCCTATGAAATCCCTGAAGTCAACTGTACACCACAATATTATATTATGTCTTTCTGTTATTTTGTAAACTACCTGATTTATTGGGGGAAACGATATTTTCTACCCCAATAGTTTCTTTGGATGGAAATTACCGTCCTGCCCCCCACCCCCATCGACCCCCTGCCATACTATGAGGGCATCAGCGTAAACTCAACTTTTTCATGGTTGGCAAGAATCTAATGAAACCCAACATCTGACTCAGTGGATGTAAAAGTCATTTAAGTGTTCAGAACACTGTATATTTATGTAATTTCTCTCTTGCTATAAACATCATATATTTACATCAGTGAACGTGTCCTCTCACTTGTTCAATGTGATCTCATGATGAATATATGTGAAATACGATATACACATACGTAAAGGAACTAAGCCTGTACGGAATAAGATTTCGACACATATAGTGTAGCGATTTCGTGTTATGCAGTTTTCATGTAAAGTGATTAAACGTGTCTTAGATTTTTATGGAAATTGCAACTCTTTAATGCGTTTAGACCAGATTGGCAGGCATATAGACATCAAACTTTATGTCCTTCATCTGTTCACAGTTAAAGATGAAGGGAATTGCCCAAAATCTGTTTTGAAACAACCGCTAATTCTCATCAGTTTTCTTCTTACTTATGCCTTTGCTTAAGTAGGGTCCCTTCATTGAATTTAAGGACTTAAAGGCCTAATCCTCTCGACCCAAACAGTTCCAATTCTTAACCAACTTACTTATGCCAGTCAAACAACTGTCTCCATCTCGTCCTCATGTATACACAATCTCAGTTTATTGCTAAAGGGTTATTACAAAAGACCCCACAGTATTTTCAAAACAAGTCACTTGTTTGCATGTTGTGTGCTATGAGCTGCAGTACTCTTCATTTTTAATATTTTCAAAAAAAAAAAAAAACTGTGCCAATTGAGGAAGTTTTAGGTGCGAGATGACTAACCTGTAAACTTTACACATTCAAGGCAAAACAATCAGTTACTCCTCATACCTTTCACAATCTGATGAAATTTTCACTGAAATCCGATGTTTGGTTTTCAAGATATAATAAGGTATAGTGAACTTTAAGCAAGCACATATGACATCATATCCTCACATAAATGAACAGTGTAATATATTTCTTCTAACTTGACCATTTTCTCCTCAATAATCCCGTATTATCGCAATGTTATTTCATAAGTGGCATGAGAATTTTACGAACTTTGCATTCCCCACAGGAAGGTTCTGTCCCTATTAACTTCAAGTTAAGTCAACACAACAGTCTGAAAAACAAAGGGAAACTGATATAACCTTGATCAGCTGCCCTCAAGTTGACTTTGAAACACAAATCTATTGACTTCGTTCACTTATATCTCGAGATGTATATTTCTGATTTGAATGGACGTTTTACCACACTGTGAAGAGTTGATTCCTCTTTCACCAACGAAAATAAAATATTTATTGAATTATTTATTATTTATAAAATACTTCCCCTTTAGGTAAAAAATATGGTCACATGGTTCTCAAGAGCCGTAATAGGGTAGAGTAGTACACTTAGTCAAATTGGGATGACTGCATTTTCCTATAAGCGAAGTTGCTGCTTTCAGTATGTTATCCGAACAATTTTGTCACAATTAATTGAGACATGTCGAAAATGATATTGTGAAGGGTAATTTCTCAAGAAATATCTCAGCAAGTTAGTAAAACGCCAGTATCCTATATGCAATGAACATTGTGACATGACTCAAACTGTGTGGGTAAGACTTGTAACTTTCTGAGCAAAACAGCTCAAATTCCATAAACAGTATTTCATTTCTTTAAGTGGCTGTCCTGAAACCACCCGGGTGTTACTAAAACTGACCTTCACTTACAGCCTGGCGGATCAGCATATCTAGGATAGGTCTCTGTATGACGTCAAAACATTTACTATTGTGATTATTGCCCTTTATTAGCGATTACTAGGTGACCTAGGGTATCAATGGAAAATATGATGGGACAGTATGAGAGAGTTGATGCTGACAGTTAACGTGTAATCAAAATTAAGGTCGGTTGAGGCTACGGTGATGTTGGTGAAAGCACCAAGATCAATTGCTTGACATCATTCGAGTAAAGGGCATTTTTAAAGTCCTCATATGAGTTTGCATAAAGAAATGCATTTAAATCGTTAAAATAGCCGACACGAGAGCCAAAAATGTAAAGATGATAACAGTTGTAGAAGTTAACAGGCTGCGAAGAACTCAAAGTCTTAGCTATTTTCGGTAGAAATCTTTTTACGACATGCAAATTTTAAAATCGGTTTTTCAAACAAAATGCGAATTCTTTCCATGTAATGAGTTTATCATTCAGGGTCTTAAACTTCCATAATCAAAGTCTGTTTGTAATCAATCATGAACAAGCAACAGCAGTTCTCACGTGACACCTTAGGTCGAGCCTTGCAGGTACTGTAGAATATTTCATTTCAGTCCGCCATGTTTGAGTCCAACCCCTGCATGTACTTCATGCATGTTCAAGTTGCCCTCACTGTCAGACGTAGCCGGGTTTACAGCCGCTAGTTCAAGTTTGGCGTAACTGAGAACTGTCCATATGGGCTGTGCCCCTATTGCCAACTGGAGTAGAGAAAACAAGCCAGTTAGCCACACATGAAGAAAAGCCGTGGACGGCTTGACTTGAACCAATTGGTTGGAAACTGGGCCGTAAAACTCCATCTGACTAACCTGTTGCCAACTATAAAGTAGGACGTTCGCATGTAATCGGTACAGATAATTTTATTGTATACAACAAATGAATATGATGCTTTTCAGAAGAGCCTTAAAGGCAGTCAACGCTCACCCCAAACTACAATTTCTGTAGTAGTCTACAGAAATTCTTAATTGGCATAGTTATTTGATTGACAGCAAGCTCAAAATTATAGGGTACCGGTACTGTAGCTAACAGAGTTCTGATCACATATTTGGTGTCTTTTATTAAATTATTCTAAGCCTAAACCAAACACCACGTGTTTGGTTTAGAGGTATAGAACATCCGCCTCTCACGCGGAAGGCCCGGATTCGAGTTCCCAGGTCGAGTCATACCAAAAAGACTCTAAAAATGGAACCTTCTGCCATTGTGCGTGATGCTCCGCATAGGCAAATGAGAAGTGAAAGCAAGCCACTGAGCCACAACTGGAAAAGGGGCCGTGGTCGGCTCTACTTGAACCAATTGGTTGGAAACTGGGTCGTCTAACTAACTATCAACGTAAAGTAATAATCTGAGATTGCTGACTGGATGGGGATATGACTTAAGACATTTGAGGGAGGAACTTGGATAAGTTCGTAAGTTTGGAGAATGGGAAATGTTTGGGTTGATATGATTACGCCTTTGAACTAGAAGTTACTTAGTTAGTTAGTTAGTTAAGTTAGTTAGTTAGTTAGTTAGTTAGTTAGTTAGTTAGTTAGTTAGTTAGTTAGTTAGTTAGTTAGTTAGTTAGTTAGTTAGTTAGTTAGTTAGTTAGTTAGTTAGCTAGCTAGCTAGTTAGTTAGTTAGTTAGTTAGTTAGTTAGTTAGTTAGTTAGTTAGTTAGTTAGTTAGTTAGTTAGTTAGTTAGTTAGTTAGTTAGTTAGTTAGTTAGTTAGTTAGTTATTTGGTTATTTGGTTAGTTAGTTAGTTAGTTAGTTAGTTAGTTAGTTAGTTAGTTAGTTAGTTAGTTAGTTAGTTAGTTAGTTAGTTAGTTAGTTAGTTAGTTAGTTAGTTAGTTAGTTAGTTAGTTAGTTAGTTAGTTAGTTAGTTAGTTAGTTAGTTAGTTAGTTAGTTAGTTAGTTAGTTAGTTAGTTAGTTAGTTAGTTAGTTAGTTAGAAAAGGGTGATTCCTTCTCCCTTTAGCATGTTACACTACTCATATCGGCCCTGATGCAGACATAGCACTTCTCAGGTGCAGTGACTTTTGGCCCGACTCACGATCCCAAACATAATCTCCGTCCAACTGAGGCATCCAAATCTGTCCGATTCAGCAAGATCTTCGAATGGTGGGGGGGGGGGGGCTGCAGCCCTTCCAAGTTAAGTACGGCCATGCATGCAGAACAAGAAGCAGAAAACCATATCCGTGACCTGTGACATTTACCGATGGCATTTACTGATGACCTGCGTCCAGTAACCCCATGGTCATTTCGCCTATTCGCTACATAACTGTTTGGTGAACACACAGGGATTGCTGCCAAAGTAAAACTTTTACAACACAACGTGGATAGTTTCTTGAGATTTCTACATTCTCTGAATGGATAATTCAAACGCACTAATCAAAATTACGTAACTAATAAGAGAATTGTAAAAAGCCTGGGGATGCACAGTTGTACATTTTGTGGAAAATAAACTTATCCCGCCCCTACAACCTAACCCGTAATTACCACTACCAGAACCTTAGGCCATCTACTTTGTATTTATACAAACCGTTTTCTTTCATACGTATTTAAACAGCTGCAATAATGTTGCCTCTTCAAACACGACAAGGACGAATTAACACTAGTTTCTCTGAAGGATTTCCTAATATAATTAAATGTAGTCTAGTTCTACACTTACGAACAGCAATTCGTTTATTTAGCTTTTAACTAAATTTGTTCTGAGATTAGGTATGTCTTTCACCCTGGCAGAACTTTCAACAAAATCAACTCGTTATACGGCTTCTCACTACCAAGGAAGGGAAATCTGAAGTGTGAAGTTTTCTATTTCTGCTTTAACAATGAAACACAATATATGTAATATCACAAAGATTTCGAAAAGTAACGTGGGAGAGACTTATCGACGTGGGTTACCTCAGAGATATAAGCGAATTCGATATTTCGTTGCCGCATGGCATTGTGGGGCACACCGAGGGATACACAAAGCGAAATCAGCACATAGTGTACGGTGTTCCCTTGTTTTCGTAAGTAAACAAGCAAACTCGAACGAAAATAAGGGTCTCCATCCTACTTTACGGCAGATTTCGGCAGAATTTAAACTGAAAGTATACCTAAAGTTTAAAAATATCAAATTTATGTATTACAGAGCAAGTGAAAAATCAATTCCTACCGTCAAACTTCCATCTTCAGGAGACATTCCTGAGCTCAGATATACGCTAAAATGTTGAAATTTATTCGCTCAATTTTAAAACGTACATTGCCGAATAATCTGTGATGTCATTGTCAGTGGTAGCGCTCCGCTCAGATCGCCTTTTGGGCAATATTACATTCTTTAAGTCAAAGTTTTTAACAGCTTTTTGATCATTTTGCGAACTTTTTCTTGAAGTGAGCATTTTCTGCAAACGACGAAAAGATGACCTGATTAAATCCTACTCATATGTTTAAAATCTGAAATGCTTCTGTACGCCGGTGCCGATCACTGCTGCTTAGAAACCAATTTAACTTCAAAAAGGTAGAGGTGTATGGCATCAAATTGCGTGTAAAGACAAAAAAAACCTTTTTTATCCTCATTAACCAGCACAGATCAACTTTCAAGACTATTCCTGTCAAATTCGAAAATGTTGAACCATTTCACATCTAGGCTCAATGAAAAGACCAAAGATTTTCAAAGAGAGGGGAACACCTCTCTCCGGGTCGGCGTTCCTTCAACATACTGCATCGCCCCCCCCCCCCTTCAGAGAAAGCCTGCGAACGCCACTGAATGCAGTTGACCTTTAAGTGAGTAATCAATATCTCAGCAATGGAAAAAGCTATAATATTGCAGTAAGTTGGATGAATAAGATTCGTTTTGCAACCTCTTAAATAAATATTTTGAAAATACTATACTATAGGTACACTCAGACGAGTAGCCAGGATTGTGTCATCGGGAGGGTTTTGGTGTCATGGGGGTTGGGGGGTTGGGGGACGACATGAGGGAAAAGTCTAAGGTAGAGAAAAAACCGCTGTTTTAGGTGTTTTTCGCAATGCCAGGTTGGGTCATGGGGAGGGGTTCTAACCCTCAAAACCACCCCTGTGGCTACTCCTCTGTTTACACTTTGACCTTAATTTTACCACATACAAACGAAGACTTAAAAAAAACCAAGATGAAACAAAGAGGAGGAAAGGGACAGATAGGGAAGATGGGACACAGATGAGAAAAGGGAAAAATAAAGACACATAAATAAAACAATAATCAGAACTTAATTAAGTTTGAAAAGTATCGTTCATATAATGCCCATATCCCCTACATTTTCACACACGATACTCCCCTGCGTCACAGAGTGACATCAATTTAGGGTTGAAAAATTTGTGATGAGTCGCCGAGTCGGTTGTTAAGGAAGTAGTACAGCTGAACTGTATTTGTGAACCCTTCGACTGTATCCCGTAAGACTATAGCCTGCGTAGCGCCTCTGTGGTTGCCGCCCCCTTATGCTGCCGCCCCGTGATTTTTTTTTAAGCTGAACGAAAAAAAAAACTTCTTCCACTCCACGGACTAGTGCGACACTAGGTCATTGACGTATACTGATAATGAGATCTAATTAAGTAGGACACGCCAATGAAGAGAAAGTTATGTGACGTCATATACAAAAGTTCTAGGCTATGACCCACTAGACGTTACAAATCACTAAACCTTTAGACATTTACATCATGCCTCTTCTTGGATGTTTCTGTTATAAGTCGATAGAAATAAATACCTCCAGCCGTACTCTATGTCGAAGGCTTTCCGAACAGACTCTAGGCATATGACGTCACAGAGCAAACGGACCTTAGCAGATATCGTTACAACTTACACCACATGCAGACTGTGCAAAAAGGAAGCTTACGCGTGTAAGTCCACTTCGAGCTTGTGGAAGGTCCACTTCGTTGGAAGAGTGTGTTTCATTTTCTGTCCTCGAGAATGACGTCACCTGATATCAATGCATAATGTATATGGGAAAATGAGTTCCACAAAGCCTAATTTACAAGTGCCTGCTCCGCGGACCTATATTGACTACACTAGTTCAGCTTGTATACGTCAATAGGCTTGCATATCGTATAAATTCGACTCCTGCGATGAAGGTAAATCTTACAAATAATTAAAGAAGAATCTTTCTTTCTTACTGTTAGCCATCCTTACTACGTTTTACGTACGTAGTCTCTCGGTATCATGGTCATCACATTTGTTTCCGTTTTTCTCTAATTGTAAGGAAAATTTGAAATTGTCCAGTGGCCTTATTTCGCGTTAGGCAAACCGAGTTATGTGCTTCAAAAATACTATAACTATTCACATCGTTTATGTCTTGCATAGACTTAATTTCAGATCCATAAAAGACATATTTAATTTCAAAGCATCCAGCTGTACAATTATTTATTTCCTTTCATAAGAGTGTTTTGATTACTTGTTAAAGCTACCATTCGATCGGTTCTTTTTCTTATCAAAGAAAGCAAGTTTATCACAAAATTATTTGGGTTGTAAACCACGGAGGAATATTAAAGAGATAGGAATTGTAAAGCAATTTTCTCAAGTTTTATTCAATATAGACCCATCTGACCGAACTACTAATGATTTTTTTTTTGTCTTGCACAAAAGTTTCATTTCTGTATAACTTGAAATATTAAGCTCTCAGCGATGACGTATTTTCACTTCTGCTATTTCACAATCACCAACTGAGGTTGACTGTGTTCCTTTAATGATCCAGAATTGTTACTTTGGACGCTACAGGCGTAAACGGATGAAAGTTTTAAAGTATATACAAGGATAACTAGCTTCATTGAACTACACACAGCCGCAAGCAATTTGCTCTTTCATATTACATTAGGTGGCATTTTTCTTTCATATAAAAAGGCTGACATGGCCCGTGGCGATTCTTGAGATTTTAAAATTAAAAGAATGATTGCTACCCGAAGTCCCAGATACTCGAAAGAGGAGTTAGTAGATTGGTCGCGATATAAGATGCGACAGAAAACAGCATCACATGATACAAAGCTTCACCTAAAACAAAGGTGTTTAGCGGAAGACGTTTACTTTTTATTTAAAAAATAGCCTAGCAATTTTGATGCTATTCGGGGTGGAAGATCTTGTTTTCTTAATGCAATGTCTTATTTGGGGTCATTGAACAGTACCCTAATCCTACCTTGCTTTCTTGTTTTGATTAAATAACCTGAAACATGTACATTCTTTAGAGCAATCTTATTTCAAAAGATAGAAAGTGTAAGAGCAACACTGCTTACAACGACCCAGAATTACTGACAAAATTGGAAATGGGAGATAGAAATCCCTCATGCCGAAAAAATGCATGAAAAGAAAATTAAAAAGCCTTGCTGTTCATGAAGGTTGGAAACCCGACGTCTTTTCGTCAGTAAGCTCATAATACTAAAGGACGATACGGAATATAACAAAGAGTGTTCACTGAATATAAGTGGGGAACAACAAAGCTAAAAAAGATTGTAAATTTGACCGACCATCTTCACCAGAAACTGAGATGTCTGTAAGTTATCATCACAGAGAGTCGCCGATAACTAAATTATTCTGGAAGAGCGGGCTGCTAGATGTCAATTTACTACTTATAGCACCATCGTTGCAAGCACGCCAAACGCATACAGCACAACCGTCACATGCAAGTCAACTACCGTACAGTACACAATCGTCACATGCGATCAACCATACCACACCATAGCCACATGCAAGTTAACTAGGTTCAGCATCATCGTCACATGCAAGTCAACTACGGTGCAGTATACTATCGTCACATGCAATCAACCATGAAGCACCATCGTCACGTGTAAGTCAACCACGTACAGCGACACTTTCACAACCAAACCAGAACTTTAACCACAGTCCAACAAGCCACAACAAATAATAGCACCCTACAAATAGTACAGTATTATTGACACCACTATGAGCAATTCCTCAATTACAAGGAAACTTCTGCAAACAGCCGTTTAGCTATATAACGGTACATAGATTTTCAGTGGACAGTTACACCGTGCCATGTTCACATTTAGTTCGTTAGACTGGGTTTTCAAGCCATAAGTTTTAATCTTTTGTTGTTTTTTTGTTTTTGTTTTTGGGGGTTTTTTTTGCTCTTTTTTTTTTGGTTTCGTTTTATTTTTTTCATTTGTAGGGCACTGAATTGTTTCTCCTACTTTATTTATTGTGCGGAACGTAACGCATAACGGCAATAGATTCCGTTTATAAAGATTTTGGTATCACTCTACCCAGGAACAGAACCCTTGCCTCTCGCGTGAGAAACGGGTACCTGCTAATGTTCATAAAAAGTTAGTGGAAGCAGTGACGTCATTAGGAGTGGGCTAATTAAAGCAAGTCATTTCGAACAAGACTATCACCAAAAGACAAATCACATCATTCTTCGGAAGAGTCATTACTTGGGCAATATCACCTCATTTGGCCTTTACCAAACACCTCACAACAGTATAACCACTGCAGATATCTGACCACCAAAGATATTATAAACATAAACACCAAACTTAAAATGGCGCGGTGACTCCTCACGGAGGCCGAATCGGAGGGGCGGAAGTGCTGATCACTGATCAGTCGTTTTGAAAGCTAATTGTAAATTGATATCTTCCGGTGGTATAAATACGTGTGATTTTAAAACATTGCAATTCTTACAAGCACAGTTCTTCAATAAATTACACTTACATGAAACAGTTTTAGGCTTCTTGTCAGCTTTTTACTTAAGAACATTTGCACATTAACGCACAACGACTGGTTCGAAGTTCATTGGCGTACTGATTGGTCAGTTTCTATGGTATCTTTACAAGCGCACATCTATACATGCGTTTACATTCTTACGCGCTTTCAACGAAAAATCAACCACCGCGTCCATTTTCCCAGCACGCAGAAGTGCGCGTCTCTTTTACTCCGGACTATTCACAGAAAAAGTACTTTGCGCGTATGTAACTCGTTTTGAAAGTGCACGCATGCTGACATCGCGTCACAATGGAATTTTCTGTCATGTATCCAGTTATGCACGCAGATCACCGAATAGAACTGTGCGCATGTCCAATAAACACTTCCGCCCCTCCGATTGAGCCTCCGTGAGGAGTCTAACAGTGTAGGGATAGGAGTTTGGTATCTACGTTTATAATATCTTTGGCTGACCACAAAGATATTATAAACGTAGATACCAAACTCCTATCCCTACACTGTTAGACGCGCTGACTCCTCACGGAGGCTCGATCGGAGGGGCGAAAGTATTCATTTGGCATGCGCACAGCTGTATTCGGTGATCTGCGTGCATAGCTATGGATACATGACAGAAAATTCCATTGTGACGAGATGTCAGCATGCGTGCATTTTCAAAACGAGTTATATACGCGCAAACTACTTTTCTCTGTGTATAGTTCGGAGTAAAAGAGACGCGCGCTTCTGCGTGCTGGAAAATGAACGCAGTGGTTGGTTTTTCGTTGTAAGCGCGTAAGAATGTAAACGCGTGTATAGATGTGCGCTTGTAAAGATACCATGGAAACTGACCAATCAGTAAGCAAATGAACTTCAAGCCAGTCGTTGTGCGTTAATGTTCAAATGTTCTTATGTAGAAAGCCGACGAAAAAGCCTGAAACTGTTTCATGTAAGTGTAATTTATTTAGGAAATGTGTTTGCAGGAGTTGCAATATTTTAAAAACACACGTATTTATACTACCGGAAGATATCAATTAAATGTTCGCTTTCAAAACGACTGATCAGTGATCAGCACTTTCGCCCCTCCGATTCGGCCTCCGTGAGGAGTCACCGCGCCATTTTAAGTTTGGTATCTATGTTTATAATATCTTTGGCTGACCACCTCAACAGCGCCATCATTCGATTCATAATGAGGGTGACAGCAACACCTCGTCACTCCCCTTGCTTCTCTCTGTTCTACGTGAAAAAAATATTTTCACAGCATGCTATTTTGCTCTAAGTCGACTTCACGTAAGTGCAAAATAAAGTCATTGTCCTCAAAAAGGAGATATTTGCAACATTTGGGGAAACATTATTAAATATGTATTTATTTGCATTTTGCATGTTTGTAATTACCTTCTCTTTTGTTATTGATTCTTGTAAGTTTAGTTAAAACGCTTCAAAAAGTATTGAAATGTTGAAAATGGAAAATTTTAGAAAATTAAGACACAATTGCTCAATTTTATTGCTTTGAAATGAACAACAATGAGTTGCACTGGGAAACCAGGTTTGTAATTTATTACATTTCCCCAATTACGTTTATGAAATGTCATTTTGACTTGCATAAATGTGTTTCCTTTATCCTTAATTACAAATGTCTCTTACAACTAAACGACATCATCTGTTTGTCTTTAAACTGTTTAATTTTGGTTTGCGTATCCTACTTCCCTAAAATTGAGTGGAAGAAACCGGGAGCAAATTTACATAGAGTTGACTTTGTTACAAAGAAAAACAGTCAAATTAAACTAATTATTTTTCAAAGCGCCTCAGTACAGAGTTTCAACGTACATCTTTCGAGAGGGAATAGAGAAAATAATTCCGTCTTCAATTGAAAGAATGATTGTTTAGATAAAACTGACAGTTTTTCATTTCAAAATGGGATTGCTTAATATTGCAGTTTCCCAGGACGGCCGTAAAGGATGTCATGAACCATTTTATATAACATTTTTACAACATTTGCCTTGTATCTATAATCCTCTGTGATCATTTACAGATCTCTGCTGACTGCATATACACTCGTCAGGTTGAAAATATCCTACACACTAGCTGCCAAGCGAGATTCGTTTCATTATCATATCCCCAGTGTATTATTCGCATAATGTTTTCATGTTCGTGTTCTGTATATGAATAGAAGTCATGTCTGGTAGTGTGACGTCACAATGGAAATAATGACGTTGCTACCACAAGGTCAAGGTTTTAAACACTAGTATTCAGCATTCTATATGTGAACAGTGTATGGAGAGATATTTATAGAACAAAAGGTATGATGATGTAAGCTAATAATCTTAAGAAATGTATGAAGACATATTGGCTCTTTATCAAATGCGTTTCAAAACGGAGTTCAAGAATGAATGCTAACTCATCGGTCTTATTTTATGAATATCTGTATGTGCGAAATAAGTCATGGATTCTTAATTGATTTGAAAATGTTCCTTTTTTTGATATGTTGTCTCCTTTCTCAAATCGTTTGAGCGAAATTTCACTCTTTCAGAGTAAAATTAGAGATCAGAAGAAATTTGAAGTAGATTCATTTTCACTCTGTCAGAGTAAATATACTAAATACTCAATTAATTTTATATCCTTCCCATATTTTACTCTTGAATTTGGAGAGTAATTGATGCAGTTGTTGTACCCTTAGCAGCCTAGTGTGTTATAATTG
Source organism: Holothuria scabra (assembly GCA_037179385.1). Lineage (NCBI taxonomy): Eukaryota > Metazoa > Echinodermata > Holothuroidea > Aspidochirotida > Holothuriidae > Holothuria > Holothuria scabra. The sequence goes on along the minus strand of CM074195.1, from coordinate 8,590,940 downwards.
TGTTCTTAACACAACGATACCCATATGAAGAACATGTTGATCGAAGGATACTTAACAGACGCAATACCCAATGCATATGGGACCGTATTTTACAGGAGGGGGATACTCAAGTTTACCTTTAAATTGTCCATCAATTGTTAAGGGAACCGACGTGAATGTTGTCGGACAAAGGCAAATTCATTTTCATAAGTGACCGTGACCGACCCGACTTGTAACAATTGTTTAGAAAACGGGCCGAAAAACTCCATATAAGTAGCTAACACAAAACCTGCTTAATTTTAAAATGAAATTAATATGTTTAAGAAGTTACTTTTCTTTCAAAACAGCAAGTTGTACCAAATGACTTCATACTTTTTCTATGGTCCTCCCGACCCTCTGCCAAAGGGTCGTTCAGCGAAACCAAACTATAAACTATAAGTTGTCCGGAATGACCTTTTATAAAGTCCTCCCGACCCTCTGGCAAAGGGCCGTTCGGCAAAACCAAAACTTTCACTGCTTCCCGAAGAAGCTTTTACGTCCACTGAAGGACAATACGTAACCAACCTCACGGCCCTCAGACCATTTACATTATTGGTCTGTCATGTATGCCTCCATTCTAGACTGGATGAAAAGAACAAATATACGACACATGATCTTAGCCAAAGGGCCGGTAAGAGATCGGAATGCTTTTTCATTAGTCCTCCCGACCCTCTGGCAAAGGCCTTTCGGCAAAACTAAACCTTTAACTGCTTCCCGAAGAAGTTATTACGTCCACTGAAGGACAATGCGTGACCAATCTCAAGGCCTTCAGACCATTTCATTATTGGTCTGTCATGCATGGCTACATTCTAGACTGGATGAAAAAAGATACTACATATGATCTTAGCCAAAAGGCCGGGAAGCGATCATGGACAGCGATTGGAATGACCTTTTTTCAAAAGTCCCCCGACTCTCTGTCAAAGAGCCAGGGGCGAAAACCAAACAATACTCCCGAAGGAGTTCTGCTCCCAAAAGGAGCTACGTCCCCAAGGGACAACTCAACTCAACTCAACTATACCAACTGAACGACCTGAGGTGAGGAGTCTCGTTCTAGACTGGCTAAATAGAACGGCCTTCTCTGGCAAGGAACATCCTTTACATTCTCGATTGGAATGATTTTTCACTCAAATCACCCTATGGTAGAAGACAGTATCATATTTTTGCACAAAAGTAGTGATGTAGTAATGCCTAATCCAGACATTGTAATCAAAAACGTTTAAGTTTATTACACCATTTGAGTCAGGTCAATATGGTTTAACGTTTTATAACTCAGCTCAAGAATACCCAGTAAGGATCAAAGGAGTATTCTTTGAGTAAATGAACACGCCAATGTAGTTACTTCACACTTTTCACTCGATTGGAGAGTAATTCTTGTTGTAAGATCGTTCAATCTAACAAGTTACTATATGCCACATCGCATATGGTTAAACTTGGGGAAAATTTGCACTGACATTTAGTACAACCGTATGCTGTATTTCTTGCTCAATTAGTGTTAGTCGAATATACAAATCTATAAAATCTAGTTTCGGGATCAGAATTTCAGTTTTATGTACAAAATGCATCCCATATGCACGCGCGGACTGTAACATTAACCTGCTGAATACATCATTTGTGAACGTGACCAGAATTGAAGCAGTTTTATCAACCGTGCTACATGATTTACTTATACAGCAAAACCGGGATTAAGTTGTAACACTTCTGTGATATGTAATTTCATAGCTTGGCGTGATGTTGTTCCGGATTGCTTCTTTTATTTTAAATAAAGCATGAAAAGAGAAAAATACTATGTTCTTCATCTGAATCAGAATACCTTGTTGTCCTAATTTAGTAATGTCCTTTTTAGTCACGTTGCACTTTTGTCATTTCATTGTAAAATTCACACACAATGTTTCGTTGTTATTTTTAAATGTCAAAAAATCTTAACGTGTATCCCCATGTCAATTATGCTACTTTAATAAATTTGCAAACTTTACTCTTTCCAAAGTCTGCTCTTAAAAAATAAAAAAGGAATGTAATCCTTCATTCTTTGTTTCAAAGTATGTTTCGAGGACTGATTCCTTATATCTAATATGCAATTGATATTGTCGTTCTACTTACTCTTTGAAACTCTTAGATTGAACATTTGCATGAAAAAAATACTGGGATAAATCTGAAGAATTTTTACCAAACATTTTGAAACGAAAATGATTTTTATACAATTCTTAGAGTTAATATTTCAACCAACGTTACCAATTCGTCCGTAATATGTTTTTAAATCTTTTGCAAATTCAGTTGAACCTGAATATTGGTGATTCCCTTCAGTAACATGAGAATATCTCAAATGTGAAATGTTTAAGACATGTTTCGGTGAATTTCTAATGGGTGCTGTTTAGAAAGAAAAATATTCAGAGCAGGATGTACTCTCTGTTCAGACCAGGGAGTTGCTCTGGCAACTCTCTGTTCAGACCACGCAATTGAAACCCTATAGCAATAACCTTTCCTACCTCGAGGTATCTCTTTTTAAAGATTGGTATACTTTTGTTAAAAACACCTCCACTTCTCAATAAGGTAGCAGAATGTCATATTAAATGGACACATTGTCTCATATTTCTTTTTTCTTTATAATTGAATGTCCTGTTTGTCCTTGAAATTTGATACTGTTGGAACGTTTGAATATCTCGTCCAATACATATAACCTTAAACCGCCTGCGCATTATAACAAAAGATGTCGTTGATTTGTTTAATATTCCATGCAGCGGTATCAAAATCATGAACAAATTAAATGCTATGTAAATCAATGTGCCGCGATGATATTTTTTTGCAAAATAAGCCTTATTTCAACCAAAAAAATTAAAAAATTTTGAAAATTAGTGGCTTCGTGTGTGTTGTTGAGACGCAATTTTACCTCCCTGGAAAAGGGAAATCTTTCTGAATATTTTGAAGTCAATGAATTTTGTCACTGGTAATTCCCCTTAAACTGTATATGATGTTACATGGATGCAATACGACTTCTAATTGGCTCATCTTCACTTATTTTACTTAACACTAATTACAGTCACAATAAGGTAGCAGAGTAAACAGATCGTATATTAAAACCAAGCCCAAGGCTAGGTAATCGCAAGAGTTTGTTAGCATAGCAACGTGACCACGAGATTGAAATTGTCCTGTTTATCATTGACAGGACTTTTTCACTCTAAAATTAAAAGAAAAGTTCGTAAAATGTAATCCATGCACTGCCGTCAATGTTAGTATGGGTGGGTTAGTCTGTGATGTCAGAAATAGTTTTCTCTTCATTGGCTGAGGGACTTGTAACTCAAATGCCAGTATACCGACCCACGGACTTATATCCATGGACACAACATGTAACGTATACGTCCTATCCGTAGATGGTCGCCACCGGCTGGGACAAAAAAGCGCACTAAGATGGCCGCCTTGAAGCTATAAATCGTCTGATTTGACGACGACTCTGTAATATTTTAAGCAAAAATTAAACTTTAATGGCGAAACAATATCATTTTCTTGCAATGCTGAAGTGATTTTGATCTTACCTTGCCATATTTGAAAAATATTTCAATTTTCTTGCAAAATCTAAGGATATACTTGAGCAAGTTCAAACTTTCACAAAAAACATAGCATCTTGGTGCGCCTTTTCTCACACGTATGGTAGCGACAAAGTACCGTGCAGTATGCTCTGTCCATGTGTAGGAAGTCCGTGGACCGATCCAACCCATTCAAACTATTACCAAGCTGCAGCTGCATAGAGAACAATTTTAAGCCTATTCACACGGCAACACTTAAAATGAGCAATGAGTGAATACACTGGAAGAGTTGCAATCTATACTATCACAATGACTCAAGTTAGAATTCAAACAGAGCGAACAAATTCAACTATTCTCTCTGCAATTATGAGATTTTCCGTCTAAGATTCATTCAAAAGTGCACATTTAGACAATGTACTCTTTTGTTGAGATTCCCGTGACTAAGTACCAAAATGACGTGGAATTATCGATAGCTGTAAAAAGGACAGTATGAAATCATTGTATCCAATATAAACGTTATTCTCATCCCAATAACTAATGGTAAAAATATTGACTTCAGATCGATAGCGTGACCAGTCAATGATATCGTGTACCGGTTGAGTGACCGTTCAATTCATTTACCTAGTCAAGTCGTACTTTCGCATGAGTGCCACGTATAATTCGTTTGACTGCACAAAGTTCCCATAGACTCTTGGATCTTTTTTTTAATTCCTCACCTTTACAAGTTGGCCAACCAAATGTCAGAAACGCTATCGTACACTATTTTTAAGAAATCAAACGACTTATTTTTAGACGCTTTGTTCACACGAATATTAATGATACCGCCAATGTAGTAGGAATCACTATCACGTGTTTAAAGGAGGGTCAATCGTAATTAAGAAATACCGGGGTACGGTATAATCTATCACAGTAGGTTGAGAGATATTTATTCATAAATTAATTTACTGTAATCCATTTATATATATATATCAAAAATAGAATTCGCGACTGTTTTAAGAGGCTGTATGTCCACTTTCAGATAGTAAAAATCCTTACATAATTTTCACTTGCCCTTCATACTGGCATACAGTATCTCCAATACCTGCAAGAAGGCAATGCATGATCTGTACAGGCATATTAGTAATTACAGTAAACCACTCTAAATTTTGCTATAGCTTACTACCATTTGGCTTACTCCTGGTATATTATACTGTGTCGCGCTCTCAAAGGAAATCATTTCGTAGGAGAGATGTCCCACGCGAATTTTGAAGGATTCGCTTCTTAAATGGTGTCATTGGTCCAGAAACGTTCCCAATATTCTTACCGGTGATAGATTTCTCTCCGAATTCAGTTTTAACCACGGTAGCAAATTTATTATTCAAACTGCACGTTTTTTAAGTCAATGGCGTGGCTTTGTGTTTTTTCATAGTGATCATTCGGTCAAATTCATAACGAATTTACGATATTGCAAAGTGTTGATAGGAAACAGTAAAATGGTTTTGGTGTTTGAGAAATGAGGCTTGGGAAGAGGAAAACTGTCAAAAGTAGCTCTACTTCGTGGTCAATTCAGGTCCGACAGCTATTCTTGTTTGGGAGACTCCATGCAAATGTTTGACTTTTAAATGTGTTGTTAACTTGGAGTTTTGGGGTTAGTCAGTTAGTTAGATATAGTGTTACAGCCCAGTTTCCTACCTATTGGTTCAAGTCGAGCCGGTCGCGGCCTCTTCTCCAATTGTGGCTCACTGGCCTGTTTCCACCACTCCATTGCATATGTGGCGCATCATGCACAACGGCAGAAGGTTCCATTTTAGGTATGACTCGTCCTGGTAATAGAACCCGGGCCTTCCGCGTGAGAGGCGGATGCTCTTACCATATGACCAAACACGCGGTCCCAACTTGGATTTTGGGAACTCATTTGATCTCACACTGATTATTGGTTTATTCCAACTATCCATGAAAGGTAATAGTAATACTTCCATGAACTAACTAACAGATCTGTGCTGCTCCTGTCGAGGTAGCAGATACATGAACATGCATTAGTTTGGACTAAGTTCGTAAAAAGACCCGTGTCATTGTGTTACCATGAGTCGGTCAATCAATGTGTGTCGTATTTGGTGTACCTGCCGTAAGTTTTCTACGCAGTGACATGCTCAAGGTACTGACCTACTCAAGATACAGTCACTATAAATATTTTAAACACGTGGATGGCAAAGCTGGGGGACAGAGACATGTCCTCTCCAATATTTGCAGAAGGGGACATCATGTAAAACGTCTCATTCAATATTTTGAGGCAAGAAGAAAACACGTGCAGTCTAATAACATTTTTAAAGTTAGTCGGCAAAGGCAGGAAGTACGCTACGTCCCCAGTTTTAGCTCACGCAGCATTTCATGTTCTTTAGGGGCATGAGGTGGCCCACTGTCCCCTGGCAAGCCGCGTAAAGCGTTCTTTCTGCCGATCCATTCCGTCAGTATCTGAAACACACCAGTTGTATCTAACTGCATGAGAGCATGAGGTTTTGGATTCTTCTGCAGTCATCTGCCGAAGTGGTAATTAAAATGATCACTACTAAAATTATCGATGGACCCCATTTTGACATCATTACTTGATTGCTGGATTCGTCTACATCCCACAATTCGACTGTCTGAGTTTGTTGGTATAGGATGTAGTGATACCCACTTGTTTTCAGTCATTGGATGCAGTGTTTTCATTCTGTGACGTCATATGCACAGATCTTTTGTGTTATCATTGTATTAGTTCCACTTCGGACGGTTGCCAAGATAGGGAAGGGGTATTGCAGCGCCATTAATTTTTTTTTTTCGAAGGGAATTTTGGACATTTTGGAAATTATTCAGAGAAAGGGTCACCGCTCACAACGACGGCACCGCAAGTTGTAACATATCACTAAACTAATGGTGTCAGCAAGGGTTAGGTTTGTGGGTTAGGGTTCGAGGTTAGAGTTTGAGTTTGAGTTGAGTTACTCTTCCTAACATTTTGGCCCACCTTCACTCTCCTGCTGCCATACTGAAAGGCACCGTAATACTACCTACTGCCGCAAGTCCAAGTGTTACGGAAAAGGGTTGTTGCTTAGCCTGTGCATGGAGAATCAAACGCGTGAGAGGTATATTAAGTTGCATTGTAATATTCATGAAAGTCTTCCTTTCACACTTCTTAAACAAAGTGCATCTTCAAAATTTGAGGTTTCCGGGTCTACCTCATTTATGAAACTGTTTTCCCTTCCACATTTAAAGGACATGAGCAGTCATTCCAAATTTAAGAAGGGTAGTCGACTGTCCAGTTTCATGATTGGCTGTTGGGAGTCATAAGACAATGTTTTTTTTTTCCTCTTCAAATGTGAAATTTACCAGAAATAACTGCTTGGTTTACCTTGAATATGCAATAGTAAAGTCATAAAATGAAATTAAAGAAGATTCTTTGAAGAGACATAAGACGAAAATTGAGTTATTTAGCTTTTTCTTCAAAATAATTGGGGCTGCTCTTTACCTTTAACTCTTACCTTTCCGATACACTGGTTTACTTAATATCATATGTGTAATATATAAGCACCAAGGAATGACGCCTGTCAACAAAAGCCATGCCATCAATTTAACAGCGCGCGTGGTTGTTTCCCTTAGTAAGACCTCGGGTGTAGGCTGTCACGTCATAAGGTCGAGAGATATGTTATTCGAATCCATTTCGGTAAGTCAGCGATATTTTCTCGATCATTAATTAAATTGCCGCAGACCTTTTTACATGTACAGTTAACCTCGGGTCCTTTACACTTTGATTCACCCGGTAAAACATCTCTTCTTAGTTATTAGTTTTTCAATAAATTCAATGACCGAAAGCGCCTGATAATATCACGTGGCACTGTTTTGTGCGGGGGATATAGACAAAGCTTTTCGTTTTTTGGAAAGGAATTAAGCTTTTTTGATATCGGATAGGCAATAGATTTTTGATATCAAGGCAGGAAGATAACATTGACTCAATAACTCAGATGTCTGTCCTTTCTCTCCCAGTTTGCTCGTGGAACGCATAGGCCATGTTACAAAGGAAAGCAGTAAATGTCGAAAAAAGTACTCCAAAAAATATCATGCAGTCCTGATCTTTCGCACATCTACATAGCAAAATAAGCGAAGTCGTATGCATCTTCCTAACTGTGTGGTTTTCAAGTATTCAATACATGTAGCTCCCACGTTACTCTCTCCCTTACCAAGCGAGTAGTTGTGGTCATTGACCGCAGGGCGCCCTTACTATTGATTTTTTTCATATTATTCCCATTTTTTCTGAACGAGCGTCCAGTGATCAATATCATAATATTATCAACTAATTATTTTTACCTGACATTCGAAAATCGATGGCAGCTCTTTGCCTTTCGTTGCTGTGTTTATAGAAAAATTAATTCATTTTATTGAGGCGTTGGTATAGAAAAGTAATTAGCTGATGCTTATGAACGTCAGTGTGGTTAAACATGCTAGTGTGGCAGCATTATCACTTGAACTATCAATAGGCCATATGACGTCGACAATATATCAAGTTTTTGTTCATTTTGATGTGTAAAATATATCTCGCTTCTATTTCCTTTTCTCACACTTTCTTACTTCCAAAGTGTTTTTAATGTTATATGCGCGTTATGTGAGTGTTTAGTTCATTCAACCTTATACGAGGATTCCCAATTTACTTCATGGTTTTTATTTAAAAAATAACATTTAACCTCGAAAAAGTATTGTGTTACTAAGGGAAACAGTGAACGCATTTTAAACTTTGCCATAGACAGTTAGAAATCTATAGCACAATTTATGGTGCCCTTCAACTATGTTACCTTTCAAGAGTGCTTGCATTAACATATAAACCTTCATGAGTTGACGACATGTGACGTCATTTTAGGAGCCAAGCGATGAAGCAAATGACTTACTGCGTCGTCTAACTGGACTTAAAGAAAGGTATCAATCAACCCACACAGTTTTAATTCTCCTTAAACGGGAAGTTAAAGCAAAGTTTTGATTTTCATATGTGAAAGAGAAAACAAATGTACACAGTGTGGTGAAACTTCCATTCATATCGGACATATTTTTGAGATGTCAGTAAATGAAGTCACTAGATTTGTCAGTGTTCTAGTGTGATTATGAGGGCAGCCTGGCTTCCTCAATGTTTTTTCAGACTGTTGTTTTGACCTTGAAGTTAGTGGAATAGGACCTTCCTGTGGAGAATGTAAAGTTCTCATGTCAGTTTACGCAATTAAATTCTGATATTATGAGATTATTGAGGAAACCATCGGCTGTAAAATTTAAAATTATGACAGATGTGCTTGCTTCAAGTTCACTCTTTTTGTTGAAAAATGTGACAACTTTACCTGCTCATATCTTGAGAACCATACATTGGATTTCTTTGAAAATTTCACCGCAATGCTTAAAATAAGTGCCCCTCTGACATATCAAAACTTAATGTGACCTCAATCTCTTCTTTTATTCAACTACTGCAAGCCTCTCGCACATTTCTAATACCCATCCTTATCCACTATCCAGACAAAATCCTAGTTCATTGCTGCAGGGCATGTAAATACTATACACTATAAAAACAAACGAATGAAATTCACTTAAAAGAAAATTTGCTGTGGCCCCGCCCCTAATAAGAGTGAACTTCACCTAGAATAGATTGAAATTTCCTTCCCAATGGAGTAAAGGTTCACCCTAATTGCCCTATACTTCACACACATGCAATGAAATGCCGCTCCATTTGTAATCAATTTTCACTCTTCTCCAGGGTAAATTCACTTTCAAAGGAGTCCCTCAGTACATGTTCCTAAGGTGAATTTCACTCTCTAATTGTTAGAGTGTAATTAGCACACAAGGCGCTGATATGTTATCAGAACACTATCGGTGCTTGTTGTGTAATTTGAGCTACAGTGCGTTTTGTTTACATTTGATGCCAATCAAAGAGCTATGCAGCTTGAGAATTGGTATATTCTGGGTAAAGTTGTAAATGGTCGTGACGAATGACTGGTTGTAAGGACTGTCCACACGGGTTGCCTATGCATTGCGTATACCTCACGTCACTTTATCGCTTTGCTCGTAAATCAATGTAGGCGTCCGAACAGGAAGCGCTGCAAGTGTTGCTGCAATGTGTGGTCAGGGACGAAGGCCTACGTCGTGCGTTGACGTACGTCATGCATGTATCAAATCTGATTCTTGGAGGAAGATATTTTCTCCAACGGTGTCCTCAGAAAAAGAAGCACAGCCTGTAATATGCCTATTCGGATTCCTTTCGAAAGTGTCACCGCAGTCAGTTACCTCATGGCAAAATTGGGAAGTGACACACTGATATTGTCGTAGTGTGATCACATCCTGTACATAAGCAGGCGTGCGTTTTGACGTACCCGGAAGGATGCGGAAAAGTGACTTGGCATGGTGTATACGCAATGCATACGAATCCTGTGTGAACGGGTTTTTACTCACACATCCCCATACCAGATGTCACGGAAAACAAATGAGGTGCCCGTATTTGTATATATTTGGATGTGAGTGCATGTGTGAGCACACAGTTTTGGCAACGGCTGCGTTTGTGTCAGCAATATTACCAAAGTAAACTTAAAGGATGGTTATTACAACTACATAGTCATCTCTTCTTTACATTTCTATTTTGCACGCATTTGCATTAACCAGTGTCGGGTAACACGTGATATGCTCTCTTTATGGGAAGCCTAATGACAGCGCTCATTCGGCACAAAGCAATTACGAACAGACTGTTTGCATCGTTTACCATAGACATAACCACACACCAATGTCATAGAAATCCCTCGATATAGTTTCTCTGTCAGATTACAAGTGTACAAGCACGCCTCTTCCCTATTACATCAGTTTTTTCATCTCATCGTCAAAAGGAAGTCAAGGTCATTTGGCTATCAGATTTCTCAAATGTGCACTTCGTTTCCAAACTACCAAGTAAAGCGGATGAGTACGTCTTCCCGATTCGTTTTCCAGCTTTTCTACCAAACTTATATCTCATTTTACCAAATACGCGAGCATTGAGTGAGCAAGTTTTCAGGAGTAGACGATTCACTTTTGTGTAGAAATAAATTTCGGAATCCTGGATGAATCCTGAATAGATCCAAATTAACATTTTAACAACTCCAGGAGATCCTTATTATTCATCATGCATTTTTCTATATACAAATACATGTCATTTCATCTTCCATACTTCCTATTGGGAATATAAATTGCCAAGAACTGTGGGCTAGACTTTTGATACGCATCGTTTTGTGTCGAAATAAAATGCCGCCAAAAATGACGCTAGGCAAAACTCGGTCCCATAATGTCTTGTTATTAATGTATGCAAAACAAGTTTATGGACAATTGCACTGACTGGCCTCGGCTTCTTGGATAACCTCATTTTTTTCTTGATAAAAACCGAAAATGAAAAAGAACAATCTTTGGAAGCAAAATGAAGCCCTCTCCAGACATGAGCCAGTCATTAAAGGTATAGAACGATGTTGGGGTCCTGAGACGAGTTATTGCCAAATTGTCTCCTGGGACAAAACAGCGATAGTTTCCTAATATGAAATACAAGCAGGTAATAGTCTGTTTTGTGTTAATGAAGCGTAAATCAATGTAGATGATCAGTTTGACTGGCTTTTTTAGAAATTGTCTTGTGTCCTTGAAATATATCTAATCACGGTACTATATTGGCCTACGTGAGACACTCTTATGATGTAAAATAGACGTTTTTGCAATAGTAATATTAATGATGGAGAGTGAGATGAGATGAGAGAAAAGTGGGTTGGTTGTTTGGGTTTTTTTTTAAATTGACTTTTATCATCTGGGGACCGCAAGATGATGATACGAACATAAATCAAAGGAAAACTAATAATTGTTAACTGTGGTTTCGGTAGAAGACACCCAATAGGTTTAATTAAACCCTTTTCTGATGGTTTTTTACGTCATTTCTGGTATAATTAAGCTGACTCTCATTTCTAATGAAATGATTCCGAAGTGAGCAAAACTATTAACATGATTAGATGCTGAAGGACTGTAGAAAAGTACACTTTGTCGAATCAGAGACTGGTCTACATGTATGCTGTGGACATGAAGGGTAAGAATGTGGAACATCATTGCCTTGGGCTGAAGCTGGGTTTGGGTTCAGCGACCTTCATTCCCCATCCCTTCACCCACCTGAGGAGGTCTTCCAACGCATACGAAGGACGTTCACCTTTACACTTCGAATGACCAGTGATATCCTCTCTATGGTTCTATTTTGAATAAGGGAAACGAAAGTGCGATATTCCGTGGATTGAGTATAAAAGGTTCAGCAAAATACAAAATTGGATTCAGGTCATGTGGGTTAGTTAGTTGGATGGAGTTTCCCAACCTATTGGGTCAAGTCGAGCCGGTCACGGCCTTTTTCCTTTTATGACTCATTGGCTTGTTTTCCCTACTCCGTTGCTTGTGCGGAGCATCACGCACAACGGCAGTAGGTTCCATTTCTAGAGTCTTGGTATGACTCGATTTGGGAATAAGACCCGGACCTTCCGCGTGAGAGGCGGATGCTCTACTGTTAGACCAAACACGCGGGTCATGTGGGGAAATCGCCAATAATACAAATTTCTTTCAAAGACCTGCGTAGGAGAAATTTGGCCAAAATCTAGGTCGATATTTAAAATAACCGTGATCTTTTCAAGTCTGTCTGAGCCATAGACGGTCCACATGACATCACATCTGCTTTCTTCAAGTTCATTCTTTGTAGAAAATGTGTCAACTTCAGTCACGCCTAATATTTCAAGAAACGAAAATGAGAAAAGGATGAAACTTTCACCAGAATGCTTAGAATATGTCTCTCTTTAACGTATCAAACAAAAATATGGCTCTAAACTATCTTTTTTATTGTTACATTTCCGAAAATCACAATGCTGGTAAAATTGTGTCTTGTGGTCAAGTAACACGATTCATTTTCGGAAGAACACAATGGTATTCTACCGGCATATATTATAACGTATTTCTATTTTGTCCATTTTAGCGTTCCATGGAGGCAACGAACAGAAACTATACGAGACCCTCTTCACCGATTACAACATGAAAGTTCGACCTGTGTGGAATGCTACCGACCCCGTGGATGTTTCACTCCATATCACTATAAATCAAATTGTCGAAATGGTAAGCATCTTTCTTGACGTCATACATCTCATCTTTCTTTGTGTTAGTCAGTATAACTCTCATGCACAAAACGTGCTTTAAAGGGGAAGTTAAAGCAAAAATTCAATTTTCACACGTGAAAGAGGAACCAACTCTACACAGAGTTGTAAAACTTCCATTCAAATCAGATATATGCCTTGTTTGAGATATCAGTCTATGAAGTCAGTATATTTGTGTTCCAAAATGAGTTTGAGGGTAACATGGGATATACCACTTCATCACTTCGACAAGGAATGCTTTGTTTCCTTTTGTTTTTCAGACTGTTGTGTTGACCGTGAAGTAAATAGGGTTAAGACCTCCCTGTGAAAAATGCAAAGTTTTTTAAGTTCTCATGCCACTTATTATACAATGATAAACTAATAATATGGAATTCATTGTTAAGGAGAAAATTTTTGTAATTAACAAGATTAAAGTTTTAAGTAGAACAAAAGACTATCCATCCATATGAGGATATGATATAATACGTGCTTGCTTCAAGTTCACTCTTTGTTGAAAATATGACAAACTTGACTGCTCACATCTTGACAACCACACATCGAATCTCAATGCAAATTTCACCGAAATGCTCAAAATAAGTATCCCTCTAACAAAACTTGATACGACCTTAAACACTTCTTTAAAGGGGGGGGGTCACAACTTTAATTCTGCACCACATGGGTAAATTACTTCAACCAAACAAGGAGTGATCAGTGATTGCGGTCTAACGTCGCGATTGGTTAAAGTGTAATAGAGGATATCTAGTCTTGAATTTGTGTGGACTTTTTACCTGACACATATTCAGAAATTTTCATTCGACAGTTATTAAAAAAGGAAATTTTCCCCTAGCCCGAAAGACCGCTTCAACGTTTTAATATTATAGTGAACAGTAAGTTAAGAAAGGGAAACGAGGTGCTGAAATAAAAGGTTAATATTCCCTGTCAACTGTGACTGACCCTTTAAGCCTTCACGTAAAAGCTACTTGTATACACGTTTCTGCTTTATGCTTGTTTCTTAAGCCTTCAACAAGGTGGAAGGCGGCATTTCCGCGTGACGCATGTTGGCATGTCGCAGAAGGTTTTGCCCTCACTAAACTCAAATGATCTTTGCTTAACTTGTAACAAAGCAGTCTTTCTTTTTACCCACGACCGTACGGGTCGGGAGAGCTGGAAGCTGCAGTCCCCAATTGGCCAAAACGTTGCTGAATCGGGAAGACTTCGGTGCCTCATTCGGGCGGGGATTATGCACTGCGGTGGGATTTAGAGTAGGGCAAAAAATCTGGCACCGCCATCTGCTATAGAAAGAGTCTCTTATTGCAATATTCTTACTTATAACAGTGCTCATCGCCCCTCGGGTAGATGCTCGTCTCCCCATAACATGTAGCGCAGGAATTGGATAAATCATTACCTTACTTTCGTAATTGACGTCGTAGAATGGACTTATTCAAACCAGTATGGTTGCGTACTTCAACTTTTTAGGGGCTTCTAATCAGAATGACAACACCTACAGTCATGATATTACGTTTTTCCATTTCGTAGAGTAGGCTACCGTAGTAAGACGAACAAATTCGGAGCTAAGTTTCGCAAATGTCATAGGCTAAACACCCAGGTTGATGCATTTTACAATGCGGTAATAACGTCACCCAATATTAGTCATTCAGACTATGCTAACAGTTTATCAGGCCTTTAAACTCCCCCGTTGGCTTGCAGCACTGGCTATAGATTTTTTCCACTTATCATTTCGTGACTGATGAACTCACTATACGCGCTAGGTAAACAGAGTGTTGTCTACATCTTGTAAATTACAAATCTGGGAGAATAACCAGATAAACAATTTATATTCACGTTTGATTTCTTTATATAGTTGAAATCTGCTACGATGAAAAACCTAAGATTTATTAAACGAAAAACCACCCGTCATTTGGATCCCAACCCTCCGTTTAATTTGTCAAGTTTCATCCCCTCTGAAATACCACTACATTTATCCACTTGGTTTATGTTGCTATTTAGCAGTTAGGTCTTAAAACTGCCTTACCTGTTTTGTGAAAAACATTATTCTTTCCTCCTGGACCTTCATGCAACATGCGGGTCCTTCGTGCACGGTTGTTACACAACTGAAGTGCCTCTTCGTTTGTCGAAATTAATGCACTTTGAGGGAAAGGAATGACATTTTGCATCGTTGCCAAAAACCGCCGTTATTGTAGAAATAGTACTCTCAGTGACGCCACAAGCCCCCCCCCCCTCCTTTCGACGGGCAACTGAAAGGTAAAGAGCAGTCCCCCCAAACTTATTTTGAAGAAAAAGCTAACTAAATCAATTTTCATCTTATTTCTCTTCAAAGTATCTTTAATTACATTTTATGACTTTACTATTGCACATTCAAGGGGAACCAAGTAGTTATTTCTGGTAAATTTCACATTTGAAGAGAAAAACATTGTCACATGACTCCCAACAGCCAATCATGAAACTGGACAGTCTACTACACATTTTCAATTTGGGGTGACTGTTCCTGCCCTTTAAATCTAGTGTAGTACGTCTTCAGTGTAGCTGGCCTGGAAAAGCAGGTGATAACCCACGTGTGACTGGTGTAACTGTTGATTTTTGCCCGACAGTTAGCGTAGTTTACCACTTGTGACGTCACGTGATACCACTCTGCAGTCGCATGTAGAATGGCTTTTCTCAAAATGTAACAGCAGATGAGAGTTGATTGTTAACTGTTCCTGGAATAGGATATAACGGAGCGACGATAATCACTATACTGATATTTACGTTAAGACAAACGTCGTCATCCAAGTTAAATAAATGAGATTGACCTTTAATTAAAATGGATTTCGCGTTTCTGGTACAGAAACTTTCAAGTTTCATCTAAACCACTATTTGCATTGTTTCGAATGATAGGAGAGTCAAAATTAGATAGCTGCAGGCGAACATTAGCACAACGAAATAAAGATCGCACAGAAAGTCCACTGCATAGTGTGAGAGTCATTTTATTTGGCTTAACTTTCAAATGTAACTTTGAAATGTACGATACAGGTCTTTGTTTGGAAGTTAGAACGTGTATTGTGAAACTTGGTGGCTAAGTATAGATCCAGGATAATCTCAGGGATTCTCAGACAGGCTGCGAGTTTGGTAATGTGGAGGACGTGGACATGCACAATTCCTCAAAGTCGTCAGGGTAAAGAAAACGCTCTTGCACCTACAATAAAGTCTACGTCTTTCAAATTTGAACTAACTTAAAAAATTCTTGGAACATTCGCGTTTAATCCTTTTTTAATTTAAGTAGCGTTCTAAAGTGTGGTGTGGAGCGAGGTCTGGGTACACCCGCCGTATTCTCACAAGTTTTTACTGTATAACGATTACCGCGGAACAAGCCAATAAACGAGTTGAAGAGTTCGATACTTTCGAATGAGTCGCCGGAGAGATGTCGGTTTTACCTTGCCATATGTTTCTCATCTGTGGGCATACATAATGGTACAATGCTCTCCTGATGGACTTGTATACCGGTAAGCCTGTCTGACTTAGAAATCACATGTTTGGCGACGACGGCGAAGACTAGTGGTGCATTTCACCTTTGACCCATGGGAGTCATGCATTGAGCATGAAAACTTTTCCAGCTGGTCTATTTTCGGCCACGGGGTCGTATGCGTGACGTCACCCTTTGATACACCGCGATGGAGCTATATTATCAATAGATAGGAGGTTTTTCGTTGGGGTCACAATAAACCACTGAGAGTGATTTTCATACATCGGTACTCGATGAGATGGAGCTTTTTATTAAATCCTGCTATTACATTCTGTCTCTTTATACCGAAAATTATTGAGAAACAGTCATCTAGCTCTCCTTGACAAGGTGCTAGTTATAAACACAATATTAAATTTACCCGTTGATCTGCTTTGCTGCCCCTGCTTTCCATGCCCTCCATAGTATTTTTAAGGCCAATAAAATGTTTGCTTTGCCTTCCGTGAATCCCAAATTAGTAACTAGGACGGTCATTACATTGAAATCATGGGATCGCAGCCTCGGCATGGATACGTTTCAGCTTAGAACTTTTGCTGATGCCGAAATCGCAAGTTAGTGATGGCGAATACAAACGTTTTTCCCACGTTGACCCTTTTGCGTGGATATATCCTCAGGTATTAACATGAGACCACCGTCTCATTTGTACCATTTGTGCACCTTAACACCTTAATCAACCTTAATGAAGCTTAGATTAAAGGCCCATTTCTCTCAGTCCAAGCAGTACCAATTCGCCTAACCTTACTACTTGAGCCCCTCCCAAAATTGCCTGAAATTCATCCTCATCCAGGCACAATCTCAATTTATTGATTCAGGGCGAGTATAGAAAAGTTTAATGTGTATAAGCTTTGATACTCTGCATTGTTTGAATTAACTACCAGTCAAAGAGCTGAGCCAATAGATAATTTTGGTATAAACCCCTACAGGAACTGTAGTTTGGGGGAGAGGACTGGCTTTTTAAGAATATTACTTTCAAGATTAAATCTTTATTACCAGTGGGACAGTTACCCCACCCCGACTATGGAATATGCAAAAAGACCCCGAAAGTTGTCGTGTGTGAAACCAGATCATCAATAGGGAGAAAGTGATCCTTTGGTTGCCTATTTTGCTTGCTTTGTCCCATCATTTTTGTCGAGGATTGTAGACACTTCAGCATAGACCTAGTGATACTATCCTTCTGTTCGTTTTATTGTTCAGTATGTGATGAACCCGTAAAAGAACTTTGGAAAGTGAATTTATGTAAAAGTGAGAGCTCGCTAGAAGTAGTCTGAAATGCATTAACTAAATTATGAGTGACAAGTCGACTTCTGCAAGGATATTGGAGTATCATTTATACGTTCAATTGACGGATTGATATTTTAACTTGATCCATGACGAGCTCATGTGACCTTTAGCGAACTTATAAAATAATTCTGTAGTGCATGGGTTTCGGTGTGAAAGGTTTAATGCAGAATGTACTTAGTCATTTGGAGGCGCTTTTGCACCTGACGACTTGTTCCGATATTTCTCCAGCTGAATTCATGCAAAATAACGACAAAATATATGCACTCTTTCTGATTGTTATCATTAACACAAGATACTAGCGATGGAAATGAAAGAAGAGATGTGAGTTTCGCCGAACTTATTTTACATTTTAATAATGTTAGTGCTTATTATGTGCCAGTCCTTTGCCTAGCCCGCGGAACGGACAAAGTCTTTTCGTTCTGCTTATCGATACGAAAAATCAACTGAGGGGCGGCAGCCTAAAGGGGGATGCAGCCACAGAGGCGCAACGTAAGGTTATCCTTTGTCCAGCTTATGATGTCACGTGACGTATGGCAAGTCAAGCGAGAATTATGCCCCGCGAGTTTGGAACTTCAGTGCAAACGTATTGTGTAAACGGCTGGATACGACTTCCCTGAGGGGTAAAGGAAGAGCTGGTTACGGGTGTTTGATATTTTAGCATATTAACATCAAATACTTTACTTTTGCGCTTGTTTAACATAACAGAGTGATTTCCCTCGATTCTTGTGTATCGAGAAAACAATGTGGGGACTTCTTATCCGGACTTAGCCCGCGGAGCGAACGAAGATTTTTCATTCAGCTCATTGCTTCGAAAAACCAATCTGAGGGGCCGTAGCCTAAGGAGCTGCATGCAGCCACGGAGGAGGTACTCAAGCTTATCCACTTTCGGGTGAACCTTGACGACCCCTTCCTGAAGGATGACGATTTGTTTTCAATATTTGGGGCATATATTCTCATTAGAGAAAAAAACTGTTCTGTTAAAAAGTCAATAGAAGATTTCCGTCTCCGATATTGGAGGGCCATGTCCCTCCTCTCGCGGGATCGCCGCCCATGTCCTCCCCGATCGGCCCTAGGCGTCCATACCTCCTTTAGTAGTATCCTTATCATAACGCCCTTTCTCCATACTTACTGATATAGTCATCATCTAGGTCAGCTACTGAACTAGCAGACAATCCGACTGCATGTCTATTTAATGATAGCTAGTGTAAAAGGAGTCATTAAACTGTTTAGTGTTCGACTGGAATGACCAGATGACAAGCCCGATTCTTTTAAGCCTGGCTCTTCAGTTTCATGACACGATCAATCATCTTCGCTCAATAGTCTGTATTAGTTAAAAAACAAAGGCAAGAAAATCACCAAGAAGTATGTCGAAACAACTGTGGCGCGTTTAGGTGCCAGACATTCATTGATATAATGGACTTCAGACACAGGTGTGTCTCCATAAAAGGCAGTGTCTTTGACCGCCACTCTCAGTTCTTTTCTGTCGTTATGTCTTAATTTCGAGTGATTTTCCACAAAAGTTCAAAATAAAATGGGATGTTTAGAGCCGACGGTACGACGTTTGGAGGATTGAGCTTGCTTGAAGGAACACTCGTATTATTAATGTAGAGAGTCCGTCGCAGTCAAGGTCACGTGCCAGTTTGTAAGGAAAGCAATATTAAATTAAGTACAAAACGGTACTTCACACGCCGAGTTGGGCTTCTGTTGATTCTAGTTTGCACAGCTATTGTACATAGGTCACTCTCTACTCTCAAGTAAAATGAGAAGTCACTGGCTTGATAGAGGAATGAAACTATATTGGCCCTTCCCCGATGTGTATATTGACCTTAAAAATTGGTCGACATTGAGAAAATACATATTCGACAAATTCGACGTCAGAAATAACATAGAACGCCACACTCCATCTGTAAAACCTTTATAAAGTTAAAAAATATGATGTCCAATACAAGCTGTTGTATCTTCTTGTTCTTGTTGTATCTACAACAGTTTCAATTTGTTTCAAACCCCACCACTCCCTTGTCTAAGTGGGGTACAACAGGTGTTCAATAACTATGCCCCATCGCTTTTTTCAATCAGGTCGGGAAATTTCATAACGTGATTAAGACAGCATTGCCAACAGAGTTCGAACCGTGTTTTAGATTTAAGGTGTGTTCTATATTAAAATCCTGACAGGTTATTCCGTCTTTCTTAAGTATCCTTGATCTCTGTGCCTTGTTCAAATCAAGCTCCCAGTTGGAAATGTATCTCTTAAACATTATTCCATAAGTTGTTATTTTAATTGTACTGTTTCATTACATAAAATGTGCTGGCATTGACTCAGGGAAGAAAAATCTAGTCTATACCCTCTTTCTATTTTACAACAAGATGTAAACTTGCATATAGTTTGAACTTCCAGTACCATACTATATAAAACTATAGTAAATTAGGCGATAAAATAAGATATAGGGAAAAGTATCTTTTTTGGCGGAGTCTATAACTTACGTGCTACGTTACCAAAGGTACCGTAGTGCATTATAGAGTCAAGGCCGTTCAATCTCCAGTTTTGAGAATATCAATCTTTAGTTGTGTGGGGTGAAACAAGTTTTCAAAAACAATTCACTGTCAAAAAAATTAGTCAAAGTAGTGTCTGAATTAACTAACCACGTTAGTCACTCATATTTGACTAATTTGTGATGATATCTAACAAATTTCGTAGCCTACTAAAGAATATCAGTCAAAACGTAGTCAAGGAGGCCTTTATATTTGTAAGAAACTACTTCAACTGGGTCAAATAGTAGTCAATATTGTTGACCGACGTTATTGGTCAGTTTAGACACTAATTTGACTAATTTGTTTTGTATAAGTCAAGAATGAAACTTCGTTCTTTTGGAGTGAATTACACTCTAATAGAATACATTCACACTTGTCACTCTATCACAGAGTGACTAAGGTCACACTTTTGATTTTGGAGTACGTGTACAAGTGTCTAATGCCCACATCTTTGTTTTTGAAACACGTTGTTATATTGCAATACATTTAGGGTGTAAAAGATGCACATGTTTAAAAATTAATCGTGTTTTACAAAGTGGGTTGAAATTAATTGTTCAGTTATTGCTAAACACGGTTTCAGAGTGCCCTTGTATATTAACACACTCTCAATGACCTTTTACTGCACTTCTTTTTTTTCAGGACGAACGAAATCAGATTTTAACAACCAACTTATGGATAGAGCAGGTAAGCCGACATTGATACATTAAGTTACACTGAACGCAGAAATTATGCGTGGAATAAACTTTCTTTGACTGCCAGGCAAAAGTTTGTTTTGAACATGGGAAAGAGTCAAGGAACAAAGATAAATATTGGTGTTTAAAATTGTGGGGATGTTTCGCAGTACAATGTTACAAATGGGTGTAATTATTAAGTGATAAACTCTGAAACCACAGTTGGGTAAAAATAATTCTCAAAACTGGTCGCGTGGTATGTAACACTGCTGAAGTTGGAGAAAACTTGCCCAAATTGTCGAATTTACAGGTAAATTATAAGGTTAGATACCAACTTTTGGGGCAACACAAAACTTGACTGATGAATTTTTGGAAAGAATTATCCAATTTCAGTATTGTCGCATAGGCCTAGGTGACCAGCGGTTGGTGAACATTTTACCCAACTATTTTAGAGTCTATTTACGTTATCTTCTTCTAAATTTCAAAATGTGTGCAAGGTCGAAGCCAGGATGTCATCTTAGGGAACGATGGAATTATCATTGATCGCAGTTCTCCTCGGGGAGGTGTCCCATCCCATTTTGAACATTTTGACTTACAGAGGGTGCAATAGATACAAAATAGTGCCACATTTCATACTAGGGACGCTACCACTGACCGTTCCCTTCCAGCTTTTTCTACAGTTTTTTTTTTCTTTCTTTTTTCCTAAATTTAGTTGAAAATTATAAGACTGGTCGTTCGATCGTTCCAACAAATTTATAGCTTTAGGATCAATTCCGTTGTTCAAGAAAAAATGCTGCAATTAGTGCAATACATCGAATTTTTTAACTGTTTCAAAAGATTATAGTGAAATAACTAGTTTGTATGTTGTCATTTTGCCTTTCTTTCAATTAAAATTCATTAAAAAAATAGCATGCCATTGTTTTACAATAAAAACACACATTATACTTCTGAGAAAGGAACGGCGTCTACCACGGACTAAAATCTTCGAAATGATGCGATTAAAGAGTGACGTCAAACTCCAATGTTAGTAAATTTAACCGCAATTCAATATTTTTTATCCCCACCAAAGAAAATTTCCTGTGAAACGGGGAGCCGCTGTAATGAGTTTCATTTTCCAGTTTTTGTAAATTAGATTTTCGTATCACGTAATCAGTACATTTATATCCGGAGCTGATATGCTCACGTTCGGACAAGGACATGATTTCAACTCGAATACAGATTTTCACTTGACTGGGAATGGCCGGGAAACAACCGCTTGGTAAACTGAATTACTCTGGAATAGATTGCAATTAGACCCAAATTTAAAAGTCCATTGATATTAAGCGCACCAATGTTAAAATTGCACAAAGATAAGCTAAGAATCCGATGTGTTTTCCTGTACGTTATTAAGCATTAATGATCTTACACATTAAAACCAATTACTGGATAGGGTCTGAATCTAAGTTTGACCTCTGACAATGAATTCAAGAAGGCATATAATATGTATACAGAGTTTTGAACATGTACTGTATGTTGTGTTCAGTGACGAGACCAGAACGTAAACATTACGCAGAGAGAAACTGAACGCGAAGCGCGCGCTCCTATGATGGAAGAGGTCCAGGGACAATGCCTCAGTGAGGGCCCAGGAGGCACAGTCCGGAAACTAAAGATTTAGCACATAGCTAGGTGAAAAATTAAGCCTTGGCAGAGGTAGCAGTCCTATTGCTTATTTTTCAGATTGACGAAACTCATTTTTTCGGTTGACGTTACTCTTGACTAAACTTTGGAGGCAACTGGGAGGATGAAATCTGAGGAGAATCCCCCTCGTGTCCCCTAATGCCACCCGTAGCGCTAACAATTAGTGCATTGAATTGTTGATTCCGCGGAATAGTTTGATTGTGATTTGGGGGAAATCGGATTTATCTAGGACTCTGTGTCGAAAGAAATTGGACACATGCATGAGAGCATAGAAGTATGATACTTTCTTTTGAGAGCCTGTGGAATCGATATTAAACAGGAATCTTGAAAAGTTCACTTGGACTTTTTCTTTTTCTTTTACCGCTTACGTGCTTGGAAATACACACGAACGGAAAAGATGCAAATTTAATCTTGAGCGGTCCCTGTGTGAAAGTTCAGTTGGCTCAGTCCTGCACATAATTGTTCGCGTGTGTCTCGGAAAGAGAATTAATTCTGAACTTTTCAGCACTTGTTGCTTTGGTGATGATACTTCCAACTTTTAAACGGGGAACTACCTGGTGTAGTTAAGAGGGCATTGTTATGATTGATCAACAAGGCTTGCAGCCATTCTTGGTTCGGAAGTAAAGCCCAGACATGTTTAATTGAGAAGTTGAAAGGACAATACTCTGAGTCCATCCTGCAGGGGACGAAATCTATTACTCTTTTGGACGGTGTCACGTTTTATTTAAGCCAGTGTAATTTATAATCCGAAGGGTAAATACCGATAACTTTTGTCGTACCGTTTTATTGATCCGTCAAGATTTTGCAATGATATACGCACTTCACTCTAATACCTTCACGGTTGGACCAAACGGTTTCGATTCCTTCTGCAGCTGATAGCTCCCTATTATGACAAAGTTTGAATGCTACGCGTTCCTTCAGTATTCTTCCCTGCGCGGGAGCAAACGAAGTTTTTCGTTCAGTCCATTTCTACAAAAAAACAAACTGACGTCAGCCCAAATGGGTCCTGCTTCAAAAGGGCTAGGTAGTCTATTAATACTGAGACATCTATTTAAAAAGTTGCGAGGAACCATCGGTTGTTTGTGTCCTAATTATCCTATAGCTTATAGACGAATCCGATCAGCTCTTGTGTTTAGTGACTGTATAGGCAGCCATTAGTGGGGTCCATCAGCCTTAAATTTTCTTCATTTTTGTCCAAATGTAATATCAAACCCCCATTTACAGTGAAATTGAGGTAATCAAGTGGCATTTCATTGTACCAGGAAGCTCCAAATAACAGCTCCCTGATTGTGCAACCATCTATGGAACCGGTAAGCAAAGAAATTGAAAGATTCAAAGGTGATAGACCCCAGTTAAAGCCGACTAAAAACAGACCATCACTTGCTGTCCGAATTCGTCCATAGTTGACTAGATTTGTAGACTGACAAACCAGGGACGAGATGGGACTGTAGTGTCTGGAAAAGCGGTTATTAGGGCGTAAGTTCCCAGAAGTAGGAATGCGACGTGCATTAAATATAGTATTGAAGCGAGAAGGTTGTACAAGGACCCGTTCAGAACCTCTTTGACAGGGGACCAATTTGAAAGAACAAGCAGTTAAATGATTTTCAGGCTACAGAAATCAACTAAAACACTTGAGAACACTGCAATGAGGTATTAGATGAAAAGTAGGCCAGTTCTTAGCAAAGAAGTGCACGCCGAGATACTTTTTAAAGAGTGGGGGATCTCCTAAAAGTCTGACTCGGACCTCTGGGCATACAATGCCCTCGTACCGCTTGGGTCGGCTTGGACTGTTACTAGTGGTCTTGCGATCTTTGTAACCAAAGACATGTTTGAAATCTTAAAAGTCATAAAAGGGGGATGCTGCTCGGCTATGTTTTGCCTGCCGGTCCGAACCTGAACAAGAAAGAAAATATTTCGAGTCATAAAAGGCATAAGGCAAAAACGTATCATATAATTTCCTAGTTCTATCATGAGTCAGACCGTGTGTTTCTAACGGTAGAGCATTCGCCACTCACGCAGAAAACCCGGGGAAGGCCCGGGTGCCCTTCCCATGTCGAGTCATACCAAAGACTCTAAAAAAGGAACCTACTGCCGTTGTGCGTGATACTCCGCATAAGCAATGGAGTAGGGAAAACAAGCCAGTGAGCCACAACTGGAAAAAAGGCCGTGGCCGAGTAGACTTGAACCAATAGGTTGGAACTGGGCCGCTAAACTCCATCTAACTAACTTACTAAATGTATCATGAGTCTGGTTAAGCAATGGTGCCGGATTCTTTATTTAGGAGAAGTGGAGGGCGCTATGGGGAATCGCGTACACGTGGATTTCAGCTCCACCATGATCAGATGATTAGAACTGAAGGTCACAAATTTCGTACTTCAAACCGTCTAGATTATAGGAAATAACACTCTTACAAATGTTACACATTAAATGAGCGATAAAGATGGAACTTTATATTTTTCAAACACATCGGTATATGACTAAATTATTCGATCATGATTTCAGATACCCAGGTAAGATATAATTAATTTATGTAATTGCTTCTCTCCTTTAATTTCGAGAAAAGTCAGAAGCTACAGTTTTGGGTCATCTCAACAGTTTTGTGCAAATATTGTGCGAAAAAGGTATAACAACAATTTGGTACGATACAAAAATTGCCACGGCAAACACGGCTCTCACGAAAGAATTGGAAGTGTCTTCCAGAAGATCAAATAACATCCACATGGTATAACCTAAAACGGCAAATACGGAGTTGTGCAACACTCTAAGCCATGTGTTTAGCAATTATACACCTATTTCGCCCCACTTCATAAACACGTTTAAATTCAAAACATTTTAGCAGTTAAATACCAAATGTTAAGCAAATAAACTTGTATAAACTTCATTTTTTTAGGAATCAGACACCCGTGTTTAATATCAAAACGTGTTTACAAAGTGGAGGCAAAAAGGGTTTAGAAAAAGTTTAAATCCTAAACACCTCTTTTGATTGTGTGATGTAGTAATGACGTCATACACAAACACCATCGAAATAAAATCACAAAAAGAATGTATCTTTTAAAGGAAACTATTCTAGACCTGTCGTCCCAGAAAGTTGGTTTTTATAGCTGCAACCATCGTGTTTCATTATGGAATTCATAAATAATGTAAGTAACCTTTATCCTTACCAAATTTTGGGGTACACCCCAGCCAATATGCCCAGTTGGGGCCCAAATGGGGTCCTGATGGGCTACTAGCTGAACCCTTGCTGGGACCCATTCGTGTTTGTCAGGTGTTCCCACGTAGGACCCAACTGGGCTAGCCTTTACCAGCTGGAGTTCAGCTTGGCCCCACCATAAGCCTAACTTTAACAGCTGAAGATGATTTGGGCTTCGTTTGGGATCCAACTGGTCGTGTTGGATGGGATTTTACAATACCATCATACACCCTTACATTCATGTTTTCACGTGTTTAAACGGTCATGATGACCCAAATTTGTTGTCATATTAAGCAAATGACAGCAGGCTAACCAGTCAATCATATTGATAAATGAGCCTAAATTTGTTGAAAGGAAGGTATAGAAGAGCTTTTCCAATGACTCTTTGTCTTTGTGTAAGAAATATAGCGTTCAAAATATTTCAAAAAGTACTAGTTTTCTATTGAAGGCTGATGATAACTTCAAGACGCAATAATCACCCCCCCCCCCCCCCAACCTCCGATGCTGTTTTACAGTCTAATACGACACTTGATATTTTAAGCAACCGCATTGATACCTTTTCATTCTTCTCATAGCATTGGACAGATCAGAAGTTGGTATGGGACCCTGAAGACTATGACGGCATAGTTGAAATGAGAATACCTGCCACTGAGATATGGGTCCCTGACGTCACCTTGTATGACAAGTAAGTGTATCCATGGCAACATAATGTCCCATATATAATGAACCCGACACCTATATCTATTAAAATAACTTCCGAATGAGAATCACTGTCTTTGAAAAAGAAGTTTCCATCTTGAGAAACGTATGACGTTAATCAATGGTGGGTATTATCAATATGTGCGAAATCTGTGATGTCAAAAAATCACGTGACACAGTTTTCTTTTGATAAAAAGGAAACTGGGGTTTATCGTAAGAACCATACCAATTCTTAGGAAGTCTAATTATCTTTCTTAGGATGGGGGTGTTTTAACATGTCCACTTCTGCATTTTCATATGGGGGACGAGTGTTTTACCTGTTCATGTTTACATTGTTAATTGTTCCTTTTATCGGTTGAACGTGTGTTTGGTCTAACGGTAAGAGCATCCGCCTCTCACCCGGGAGGCCCGGGTTCGATTACGGAGCGTGAAGCTCCCGCATATGGAGTAGCACACAACACAGCACAAAACACAGCACACAACTGGAAAAAAGGCCGTGTTGAACCAACAGTTTGGGTCGCAAAACTCTATGTAACTTTATCGGTTGTTAATAGAGTTTCACTAATCTGAGCAACATAATGACATAATGATTCCATTAAGAAAATCAACGTGTTAACTGATTATCTTAATCATGAATGAGCTTTGCGCCATATACTTTAAGGCGCCTAGGGTTTAGGGTTTAACTAACACGTGTGCCAATTCTTTTGCGCAAACTGAAAGTACGCTTTTTCATTATCTCTGAATTTACATGTTGTGATATATTTGATAAGGGTAATTACTTTCATTTACAAGTCTCTCTTTCTCTCTCAGTCTTAATGGTTTAATATCCAACCCCAACAACCCCCCCCCCCCCAAAAAAAAAAATAATAGTAATAAATAAAAAATAACTACATCCACAAAATTTCCTTGTGCTTTTCACTGACTGAAAGATAGTATCATTTTAAATTGCTCTTACCCCTTTCTTCTCATGGAGTTTTTATCATAAATATTTCTTTTCATGTCTTCTATTACAGCGCTGACTCTAACGATTACGTGGCCCATAGTCGTTCCTCTAACGCAATCGTCAGTCATAAAGGCAACATCGATCTCTGGTCGAAACCAACTTTAGTTAAAAGTACCTGTAAAATAGATGTTAAATATTTTCCCTTCGACATGCAGCAGTGTTCTATGAAATTCGGTTCGTGGACCTACACGAGCTTTCAAATGAACCTGACAAAATATGCTCCAAAGCCGGAATTATCTGAACTCGTACCAAATGAGCAATGGGACTTGGAATATGCAGTCACAAGGAGGCACAGTGTGAAATACGAATGCTGCCCTGAAAGATACCTCGACGTAACGTTTTATTTTGGACTCAAACGTAAACCCCTTTATTATATTTACAACTTACTGATGCCGTGTATGTTGCTCTCATCACTATCTTTACTTGGTTTCTTCATGCCGTACGATGTGGGCGTGGTCAAGGTTTCTCTCTCCATCACTCTCATCCTCTCGTTGACCGTGTTCTTGCTGCTGGTTGCTGAAATGATGCCGAGAACATCGGAAGAGGTACCACTCATAGGTAAGGAACTTGTGTTATCAAAACAGGATCTTTCTGATCTTTATTCCGAAATGACGTCATTCCGAAGAGTCATTATTCAGAATATAACATCTGGATCGTTATCCCCAAGGGTTGTTATTTCGAAAAAAGAGTATGGATCGTCAGTCCTATTCGGATTTGGGTAACAAAATATTTTTTTCATGTCAACGGGGAAATTCACCAAACATGAATACCTTGTGTCCATGCAGCGTTGGAAAGATTTTTTACCCAACAGTTTAGGTGGCAGCGTACGAACCCAACCATGGATAAAAAGTTAGTTTGCCCAAATGTTTTTAGAATGTATCACTTGCTATATTGGGTAACCCGCCGATTGGCATAACATTATTGGAATAGATCTATCCAATTTTCAGTACTTTCACATAAATGACCAGGCATATAGGTGATTATCACGCATTTTACCCAGTTGTTTTTAGAGTGTTAAGGAGGAGCGAAGTAGATTATACGTCAAAATGGACTGACGTATCTGACTTTGATTATGGTGGTTGCACATTTCCATTATGTATTAAAGACTCGTTATTCCTTAATTGTAATTTTATTTCTGGTTCTTTCGTTTCAGGTCAATATTACGCTGCAACTATGTTTATGATTTCCATATCAACTGCTATGAACGTTTTCGTTCTGAACATTAATGAGAAAGGGGGACTGGTGCACGCCAGGGAGGTCCCCAGGTGGCTTCGCGTCATTGCTTTGGAATACCTGGCTGTGGTCTTCTGGGTAACTCCTTGCCCTTGCGCAAGGATTAAAAAGAAAAGTAGACCCCAACACGAACATCATGAACTGCGTTACAAACCAGTTAACAACCAGAACACTCACATTGTGACCTTTGACACGACCAGTCCACGTAATGGGGGCGTGACAAGCAATCACGTGGTTGGTAATAGAGGGAGTCGTTACATGAACGGACCTAATCCGCCGGAGTTTGACACTGTCATGAGAGAACAAAATGGCAGCGAATCGGAGACGATCAGCGAACGAAGATTGGCCAGAATGGACAAAGTTGTAAATGAGATATTAAAACATCTGAAAGCGCTTGACAGAAAGAAAGAGAAAGCTACACAGCTGAAAAAAGATTGGGCCTTAGTAGCCAAGGTTTTGGACCGTCTGCTCCTGATGATTTTCTTTGTATCAACTGTAGTGACGACAATTTGCCTACTGTCTCAGAGGGCAGCAGATAAAACACCGCCTCCAGAGGAAGAATAAGGGCGCATATTGAAACATCGAACATATAGAGAGCAGTGTACGATAAGAATGTACCTTATTTTATGCAAATATACAAGCAAATAATATCATTCAGTTTTATCGAACACTTAGTGAATTGAGGGCTTAAGCTGGACGTGATGGGTCCTCCGAGAGGGGAACTGCTACCAAGTGTTGTGTGTTATAGTGCACTATTAGCAGGATGAGGCTGCCGTCGGGCCCTAGTGCGAAATCAAGTGGGTTCCTTCTGCCGTTTACAGAGACCGAATCACTGGGCCTGTGAGTTGGGCCCTTTGTGATCATCTTCTCCTTTGCCCACAAGTCCAGTTACGTCTCTGGTTGCGTGAACTTTTTAAAATCGCATAGGCTTCACAAGGATTGTTTATATGAGCATGGGCGGATGGGGTGTAGGTAGATCAAATGACCGGCCACACTCATGTGTGGCTTGCAATGACATGTTTCAGATATGTAGTAAGACAAATATCAAAATGTCCAACTGAAACTTCAACTTGTTTGCTATACCCTAACAGTATCTTATAGGTTTCTTTGCACTGTTTACGTTTATTTTCCTGAAAATAACTTCTTATAGGGGGATCAAATCAAACGAAATTTCCTTACAGGGCAAGATATTCTTCCGCTCTTTTTTGTATTTACACTAAGTTAAAATTATTTAATATTCTCTCCAAATCATGATTTATTTTTAACTGTGAGGAAAGAAGGACAATGTAACCCCACGTGACCTGCTAATGGCAAATTATGTGAAACGTTGTTAATTGTATAGTACACGTCTGTATGTATTTCATTGTGTTTCTTCATTCCACAAAAAACACATTTCCCACCTAGGTAAATGTCCTGGAATCCAGTCACCTATTCCTCAAAACTGGCTGGTTTATCAGTTTTTAAAACTAGTTACCTCAGGTATACGATCCGTCCCATGTTATTCCCAGCCTAATATACATATCCCTGTTTAGACCACGATTATCGAAAGGGGTCGAATTGCGGCGATCTGGGGAAAATATCTAGAGATAGTGGAAACGCTGGGTCTTGTATATAGACCATGCGAAAAAGATAAAGAATCTCAATATGTAAAAACTAGGGTTATTTCCGATACTTTGAACTACTTACTATAAGTAGCATCAATCTTTACTTGTAATGTGGGGGCAAGTTCACTTTCGTCGAAGATTTACTGTGCAAAATCTCAAGTCAATGGATGTATTTCCAAAATGTGGAGGACGTGTACCCTGCTCCTACCCCTCAAGGTTGACATCCTCGTTTCCTTGGAAGAAATGACATACCCCTAAATCACGGATCCAAACATTACCGGGCTAAACGAACTATTTTCGTCACGTCTCGTTTAGAAAAAGTTATCATTAACATGATGTCATTAGCGGAGGAACTATAAAAATATTGGGATCGGAACGTGTGAGTGACAGCAAGACGATCTGAGCGAAGAGCCGCCACCAGTTGGCGCCAGGTGGCCAAGAAAAATTTTTTTTGGCCTTACAAATTCTCTAGATGGCCAGAAACGGCACTCACCGAGTGTTCGTACTGCGCGTGTATTGGACCGATCAAGAAAATATTCAGCTGCCACTTCGAAATTTTCCCCGCGGTACCCTATTCTTGTAACACTTGGCAAAAGTTGGTCGTGGGCTTACCCCCCCCCCTTTTTTTTAACAAGAATGAGTCAGCAGGTCGCCTCGGCCAGTTCCGTCGTCATTGCATTAAGAAATTTATTTATATCTAACTCATGTATCTAAAACAAAGCTGTAGAAGAGTGTAGTAGGCTATTTGAGTCAAAACAACGGAAGGGACATTGGTCTTCCTCTAAAATTCCCTAACGTTGACCCTGTGGTTCGTTTCAGTTTAGTTCCTTTTTCAAACTTGAACCAGTAAGGATGAAGGGTTAAATCTTCTTCACGAAATGATGGGTTGCCGGCTGCGTAAATAAGACAGTTCATTCCTAGTTTTACTTCTTCCTGTTTTAGTAACCATATTTTACATTACCAATTTTTTCTATTCTAAAAGAGCGACATCTTCATAGAAAGTTAAAAAGTAAATTATTCGGGGTGCAGGTCTATATAGAAGCGGTAGTGTGTAGAGAAGTGTACCGTATCTTCTATTAGGCCTATATATCCCTTATCTCCCACATAAGGAAAAATTAGCAAGGAAGAAATTTCTGGATAATTCCAAAGATTTTAAGACCAAAATTCCATCATACCAAATTTGTTCCAAGAACTCTAAAGCTAAAACTGGTTACAATACTTTTTTTCATATGTCGATGATTTCATTCCGATTAATTAAAATAGAATCCAATATTTTTTTTATTTAATAGTGTCACACTCACACTTATAGACCTTGCACATATGATGTCACAGGGCGAAAAGTATGCTCTCGTTTGAGGCAAACCAACCAATACCGACAAATGCAGAAGAGGGCCGTCGGAAGCGGGGGGGGGGGGGCTGCAGCCTCCCCCCCCCCCCAATAATTTTGCCATATATAGTTTTTTTTTTTTTTGAAGTGAACATTTCATTACAACGAAAGGTCAAAATAACGACTGCTCAGATACTATTAACAAGCCCCGGAAATGTCATTTCCGGCTGTCTGAGGGGTTGCGATTTTTCAAAATTTTCTCTACACTCCGCGCCAACCGATGGTGGCGCTCCGCTTAGATAGTCAGCCCGGGTCAGCCCCCAATCGAAAATACCTTCCGACGGCAATGCAGAAGGCCGATTTGTAAATTAGTCAAATACGCGCATAGTATGCTACGCGTGCAGGGCGAATTCTTAAGCGTGTGGCCACGTGTCCCATTGTTCTGCTCAAAAAGGATGACGTCAGTGTGACGTCAATGCACAAGGTCTATACATATAGGCCTACTGCAAAAGTCAAATAATATGCCAGGATATTCGATGAGAAAACCTTCCATATAGTCTTCCGTCATTAACGATCTAACCTCGTAACTTGACCCACACAAACAAGAATGTCAGACCCCATTTGACTGTAAGGGTAACCCTTATTTAAGTGCACTATTCATTTGATCCTTTCATAAACCGCGAGGGCTATGAAAAGACCAAAGGAAAGATGCCCTCTATATCATGGTGACCCTAACTAGCTTCTTGACCTATAAAAATAGGCCTCAAACTTAGGACATCAAGGGCGGGGTTAAAATATTCTAGATTTATTCTGCAGTTGGGAGACAATCCGAATATAACGGATCCTAACAGAGGACAGCCTACTTTCAGAACGCGGTGGAAGACGAATATTGAAATTTTATACTCTTATTGCAGCTTATCTACAAAGCGGGCCATTTCAAAGCCTAGCATGATCAATTTGCCAAATAGGAATGGGATGGACATGCGGTAGACCTAATTGTCCCCATGGGGAAGGGGGATCCTCATCTATTCAAAGGGCCTGTTCAGTTAAATAAATTGTAGTTCTTCCAGGCCCCAGCTAATCAGGACATCTGGTTTAGGGTTACTTCAAACGCCGTATTTGAAGTGAGTTTCGTCATTCTATCTCAAGCTCGTACTTGTTAGAGCACAGTCAGATTTAAGAGAAGGGGAAAAGGGGGGTGCATAACTCACGGAGGTGTCATTATTGTAATAAGACCCCCAGTGGCGAGCCAGGATTGTGTCATATGGGTTGGTGTTACGGGGGTGGGGGCACGACATGAGGGAGAATTCTAAGGATAGAGAGGGAAAAACCGCTGTTATATGTGTTTTTTGCATTGCCGCAAGGGTCATGGGGGTTCAAACTCCCAAAACCATCCCGTGGCTACGCCACTGCAGACCGTTTCTTGTCTAAGCGAGCACGTGGCCCTCTCGGTCTACCCGTTAGTTTTACGCGCTTTTATCAATCACGTTTTAACTCGGAATTATGATAAATCTTCCAGTTTGAATTGGCCAAACATTCCATTCTTTGAGAATAAAGGCCACTTTACTCAAGAGGTACCTATATAATTCCATGAGGCCGCTACCTTAGAAAATAAGGGCCTACTGGTAAAGGCATTTTGTCGTTTAGTTCCTTCATCGTTACCTTTGTTGAAAGCGTTAGCTTTATAAAAGGACGCTTGACTTTTGTATAAAATTATATGATTTAGTTTAATTTTGTAAAGGTTTCAGCCGTAGCGAGTGTAAATAATATTTAGAAATTTTTGGCTTCAAAAACATATTTCGCACCTCATTAAGTCTTAGAGGTTTTGCCGATTTACATGATTTTTTCAAAGTATTAAAAATGATTTGTTTATAAAAAAAAAAAAGTGGAAGCCTGAGCAATTGACGGGCTGTCATGGTACAAGTGACGTGGTCTGTTCAGTCTCTGTGGTCTACCAATGAAAAAAGTTTGTTTTGAATATTTATTTGTTGGCTTCCGTGTAATAACTGAAATGTCACTTTTACAAACTAAGAGAATTCATATTACGTAATGTACGACAGACACTGGCAAGGCGTATAATCTCTTTAAAGCTCAATGAGTTATTTGTATTAAAGAAAACAATTAGTTTCATTTATATTTCAGCCAAATTGAGGTGGAAAAATATATAAGTGCATTTTCGATGGCGGATGGGAAAATAAATTTCTTTAAAAATGAACTGATAGCTAGTACTCAGTGTTTTTCCTCATACGGGTCCTTCTGCATATGGAACCGCACAAGACAAACCAATTATGTAAATGGTCTGAGGGCCGTGAGGTTGGTCAGTTGTGTGGTGTCCTTAAGTGGCCGTATCATTGGTAAGCAGAACTCCTATGGGAGTATTGTTTGGTTTCGAGGAACGGCTCTTCGCCAGAGAATTGAGAGGACTTTAGAAAAAAGGTTCTGCATCCTATTTTCGTCCGCTGGCAGCCACAAATTAATGACTGTGTCGATTCCCAGTGACTTCAAACATCGCACGGTTGAGTGGTGGTATCGAGGGGTGTATGAGGGTGTCCCTAAGTCAGAGATTAACCACCCTCCCCTGGTTTCCCCTCAACTCAGACACTGAACCCAAATTCACCTATGCCATGCGACTTCATTTTTCACCGAGAGATATGCTAAACTGAAACCTCACTTTTCGGTAATTTTGCCTGATAGACCTCACCAGTGGCCCTTGTGCCATACGGAAGACTAAAAATGGAACCTGACCGATTGAGGCATGAAGTTCGCGGTTGGGACCAGGAAATGGGGAATGAGGAGAGTCCTCAGATAATCCACATTCAAATATTTTACTTTGAAGTTATTTTAAATCGGATATTGGTAGTCCATGAACGACAATCAACTTGTCACATACTTACATGTGTATTTTTTTATTGTCTACATTCCACTGGCAAAGACTTCTTATCACAGAGGAAACTCCTACCGTGTTGGGTAAGCTCCCCATTTCACTAGTATCATTTTATCTCTGCCTTGTTTCACGAATACCTCTATGTTATTTGCATAGCCTTTTCACACTAATGAAGCACATTTCGTAATCACTTCTGGAAACGAATGGAACCAATCAGGATTCCATGGTGGAGTATCATGAGCTACGTATGACATGCACATACACCAGACATGGGTATCAATCCTTGGAGCACCCCCCCCCCCTTCCCTTTGCATATGTTGGAATGCACCCACTGACTTAAAATTGGTACAGAGTAAATTTTTTATAGAAGTGGCCATGAAGAATGGCCATGCCCTCCCCCCCCCCCCCCCACTCCAGGACTTTAATTGTTCAAAACCAAAACTATGACTGCTTGTCATAATAGTCCAACACACACAAACCATCATGCCCTAGTGCAGATCGAGTCCCACTCCCCTTCTTAAATGAGAACCTATAGTCTTCAATCCATTTTGTAGTCTTCACTACTTTGTGACTTCTATTTCACAAGCTTTTGTTGTGACTGGCCAATACAGTAACTTTGCCCATCACACTGATGCAACCAATTTGCAAGAAGGGGGAATTGAAATTACCAAAAGATTTTACAACAGAAATCAGAATACTTGAAGTTACCTCCCCAGCAGTTTCACAAAAAGGAAATAATTGCTTCTACTGAGGGTAACAACACAGTTACACAGCTACCTCAGCTGGGTTCCTGCTCCCTCAGTAATGCTTTCTTTTAATACACACATCACAAAAGAAGTATTAACTGATTAATAAAGTCTGCTTTTGTGATACGTATAATAAGTAACAAAGCATTTCTGCAGCTTAACAGCAGAAGAAACTGAAACCTTTAACATGATGTCCAACATAGCAAACATTCTTTTGCAAGTGTATGACAAAAGTGACTCGAGGGATTAAACTCTTTTAAAGCCTAGTAAGGAAAACAAAGTCTGAATCCATTTTACTTGTCATAAATTTAATGCATTTCACAAAACTCATCTAACTACTGAATGTAACCACACTGGCAAAATATACATAACCACGAATTATACAAACTTTCTTTTTTTTACAAATGGGTAAAAATACAATCATCTGTGCAAATTAAGCCTCTTTTAGAACTCATTTTACTGTTTTGATGATAAAGCATATTTTTACATGGCATGCTTTCATAATCATTACTTATGCATTAAAGCAAGGCAACAACAAATGGTAACCTAATGCTACCTCTGGGAAAACGACAGTATTAAATAACTTTCAATTAAGAAAAATTACGAATGCTGTCAATGTCACAAGAGCGTTGTCTATTTTTACATTGGTACAATTTTTCAAGGCCACTTTATATCCATACCAATTAATTTGTAATAAAAGAATTCACTTTAATTAAGTTTAATTAACAAGGCAAATATTAATTTTAAAAAAACCTTGCAACAGTGAGAAACAAACACTCCTAATTTTGGGAGAAAAGTCTTAAATTACTCAACTTTTATCTCTCTATAATCATTGACCTCATTACTTCACATCTCCATTCCACAACTCCACCCCCTCCCCCTTCCCCATTCTCACCTCCGTCTGCCCCACTCCTCTTTCTTCCTTCCACCATGAAGTTCCCAGAAGCTCTGAAATTTTAGCATGTCCCTGGGTAAAAATATTTATCAAAGGATATTTCCTAGAAATAGGTATACTTTGATTCAGTAGCTGTGCAGAGCAGCAACTTTGGGCAAAGGTGCTTCCCTTGGTACTACTGGGAAAACCCAAACAGGTGAGATAGATTTTACTACAATGAAGAAAATAAAATTATGCAGCTACAAGTATGTTTTTTGCATGCAGCATTGTGAAACATTTTACATTTTTCTTAACAAAACAAGTGACTTTCAAACATCTGCCCGGGCAAGTGTTTTCCCTGTCAGTAAAATTTCTACCATACCATAATAACCTACCGTGATTAGCTAACTATACTCAAAGTGTGGGGAGGATCTAAGGGTCATTATGAGAAGCCAAGCACCCCCCTCCATTTATTTTGCCAAGCTCCTGTCCCCAAAACCAACCCAAACCCTCCCACTCCAAATTCACTAAAGTGGTGAAGGCCAAACATTTGGTTAGAACATCCTTTATTGGGTTTTCTCAACACCCACCCCCAAGATTTACCAAATATGCTATTGCTGTGAAGACTATACATTTGGTTTTGGTTAGAAAATGCTTCATTGGGTTTTTGTCCCCACAAACTTCCCCCGACAAAAATTATGTCCCTAAAATTAAGCCTGCTCTAAAAACCCTCTTTGGCATTACTGGATATACCCTTTCATTTGCCATTAAAACAACGAAAAGGCAATTTCTGGTTCTGCAGTTGTGGGTGTCGAGGAAAAGTTTAAGCTGAAGCTGGGTACCTCTTGAGAATCAGGCTGGTCTTCCTGGGAGGGTGGTCCAGAGGTAAACAGAGACATTACGTTTCCATCACCAGATTCTTCTTCACCTAATTTATGTATAGGTAAATATCAATAAACATAACAACACAATATGATATCTCTTTAAAACGATAAAAGGTACAAAAGTGTCATTCTTAGGCAAATAAGAATTATTTTCCAAGAAGGTCTGGATATGAGCCCCTAAAGTCCTTCAAGGGAGAGAAGTAGGATCAAAATTCCACTAAAGTAAGATGGGACTAGGAAAGTAGGACACGGCAAAAATGAAAATTTATCTGCTTTCATTTAATATTGCTATTTGTTGATCTTTACAGCCCATTAAACATCTCTTTCAAGTGTTTTATAATATGTAATAATAATCCAACTTATTTTTTATGATCACTCGAGACCAACTTATTTTTTATGATCACTCGAGAATCAATCTTAGTTAATTTTAAAAACCTTACAAAGAAGCATCATTGTCCAAATGTACAATGACGTTTTTGACCAAATGAGTATCAGTTAGGTAGGTAGATGAGATTTAATGACACACCATCATGAATCTGTTATATATATATATATATATATAGAGTCACCAAGAAAAGAAAAAGCTACAATGTTGACAAAAAATTACCTAAAAAAAATCCTGAAACTGGGGTCAGTTTTCACTTCAAAGATTGCAAATACAGAAGTCTTTTCAAAAATTTCTTTCAAGTGTACTTTCCTTGAGAAAGCCAAGGAAAAGGAAAAAATTTGTTTGTTCAGGTAAAGTTTTCAGGTTGGACATGGTTTAGTATTTCTGGCAAATATGGCAGTATTAATAAAAGGCAGGGAGAATGCAACTAATGATGGTGACAGCGCAGTCACAAGGTATACAATATGGTCTTTCAAACCCACAAAGTAAATAGGCATGGGTAAGTACACGTCTCATCAGTGGGACATATTACAGTTTCTGGTGGGACATGAGCTCATTCCAAGTTCCACAGAAAAAAATACAGGCTTATGCTTTGGAATACAATGTTATACTGTATGTGTATAATTAAGATTACCAGTGTTCCAAAATCATCCCTTTTCAAGTGTTACAGTATTAACCAAAATTTTCATATGATGGGAGGGGGAATCACACTCACAAAGCCTTGAACTCTTTTGGAATTTTAGCATGGGTGCTGCCCCTTCACTTAGTTCAACATGGCTGGGACTTGATATACTCATTAATGCCAACTGGAGACGAAAGGTTGAAAACCCCTAGTGTGGACAGAGTTAGTTTAAGGACATTTTATGGCTCTGTTTCTGGCAAACTGGTTGAAGTCAGGTTGGCCACAGCCTTTTTCCCTGTTGTGATTCACTGGTTTGTTTTCCTTTATACTCCACTGCTTATGCTGAGAACAAAGCACAATAGCAGTAGGTTCCATTTTTGAATTCTTGAGTATGACCCAGCCAGGAGTGGAACTCTTGACCCCCTGGCTGCATGCATAGAGGGAGCTTCACAGATTTATTATATCGTGATCATACATACCTTGATTGCCAAACATACTGATTGCTGAGGCTGATGCAGGACTTGAATTCATCTGTGGAGAGATTTAGATTAATATTAAAACATTTATATTATTTTGTGAAGCAGGGGGGGGGGGGGGGCAGATTAATAAATTGAGGGTAATGTACTGAGGGTAATGTGCAAACATAGGTGATCATTCTGAAAGACAAAGACTCAAGGACAAGCAAATGTTGAGGGTGAGCTGCAGCGGACTCTCAAAACAGTTTCAATGCAGTTGGCTGAATGTACATTGGGAGGGTAAATTCTTTCACCTCTTCCCAAAAACTCCCATTTTCATTTCAAGGAAGATTTGTTATAAAATTACTCTAGAAAGAAAGGATTGTAAAATATCATCAAATGAAAGCATATTATGTATAACATTTTACAAATTATTCATTTGCACCAAATATATATGAGTGGCATCTCAAGAATTGTACCTTGCCAATCTACTTCCTTATACCAACAAACCCATACCTCCAACACTTTCTCCCCCTCAGCCCTTCTAACTTTCCTTTGAGTGTTGTCATCCACTGCTCTCAAACAAGAACTATGTCCAAACTATTCAAAAACTGTTGGGATATAATCATGGGCACATATAGCTTTTATAACCTGCATGTAAAAGGCACCATAATATTTCATACTACTGTCAGGAGGGGGACATAATGCAACATTTTGTAGAGTTTTGGAAGTAAGATTTGATTGTCTTTTTTATTTTTAAGTTTTGGTACATTACTCAAAGGAGACAAGTAAGAGGTCGTATTAATTCTTGAATATCTGGGGATAAAAGTACAGAATTATTTCCCCAAAGTTTTTGACAACAGGATATGAGAAAGGTTCCTGCACTCCCTAAGAGAAAGAAAGTTCCATGACTTTTCCACAACCTTAACATGACGATTTCATGACTAAATTATGTACTAGATTTGATAATACTTTAAAGGCACTTAAGCTGTAACAAAGAAATGAGAGTTTATTTACTTGTAAAAAATTAAAGGACTGATCTAGGTTGAATTTCTTGACTTTTCCATGACCTCTGTCATTTTAACAATATTCCATGACTTTTCCAGGCCTGGGAGAGGAAACTAACATTTCATGACTTTTCCAGACCACAGGAACCATCTCTAAGGTTCTTGGGATAAATGAGCATTTCACATGAAGTCTGTGGTTTCACCTCTGGTGACCTCACATGACTTTCAACCTCTGCCAAACACAGAAGGATCCTACTACTAACCATACATCTACTTGTAAAGTCTAACACCTATTTGTTGTACCTCCAGATATTGTTAGTAAGTCAACTGTCACAAGCATAATCACACTCACACCCACATATTATTCATGCTGTACAGGAGTGAAAGGAGGAGAGAAGAGCACATGGAGTCTCCAATATTATCCAATATTATAAATGGCAAAGAGGCCAAACTACCATACCACTGCAACTTCTATCAAAAGACCAAACAACTTGCTATATAACCAGGCATACAAATCATTAAAAGTTTTACCTCCAAAATGGAACTGAACTATTTATTTCAATCTTTTCAAGTTGCACAAGATACCAACTTACCTGACCACCGAAAATGTTACTGAAGAATGGATTAGACGCATCGTGTGCTCTTCCAGCTGGAGATGGGGAAGCTGGCATCTGGTGGAAGATGAAATGCCTCAACAATATTATCCTCAAAAAATGACACAGTAGGCGAAAAAGGGCCATACTTAACATGAAATCACGAGTACTCTTCCCCAAAAGGTGTCAGTCGTTTTACATGGGGTAAAATAACTGACATAACCTCATCGCCAAAATTTAAAAATTGGAATAGATTGAAAAAATTGGCTGACTGTGTTAATGTGTTTTGTAAGTTGTTGGGATACTAACTAAAAAGGAAAATTATGCCTATTGGCTAGTACCTTTTAGAAATATCTTTAATAGTCCAATCCTGTGTGCCCATGGGTGCTTTGTCTCCCAATGGTTTATTTAGAGGACACATGACGCTAAAAACGAATAGCAAGTTTTAGCCATCTCTAGTTGACCACTCTTAACCCAGAATCTATCAGAGAATTTCCAGTTCAGGTGTCTTGAGATCAATAAAGTTAAAGGGGTTTGAACCCTTTTTGAAGACTGTTTGGGTAATAGAGCAACTTTGTTTGTAAAAGGGATTAATTGATGCAGTTATAGAGATAAGCCTCACCCAGGAAAAAGCCTTTTTCTCAGGTAATATTCACTAACATGTCCTATTCAATTCTAGCAGCATGCAATTATTTTATGACAGCAGGCAATCACAGATGTGAAAGAAGCCTTTGTGGCTAAAATATAACAATTTCACATCATGTGGTAACTAACTCAATAATTCAGATCAAATGTGGAATCTCTTTAAAAAGCCACTTCAGATGAGAAACAGTAGATTGCTCTTGGATGAAAAGTACACCTTAAATTGACCCGACCAAAAATCAAATCTATGACCTCCCAGTTGCTAAGCTACATCACTTCAAATGCTGCCTTCATCCAATCATACTCAAGTCTATCAATTGAGCCAATCATTTCATCGATCTATGAATTAATAGGCCACCAAAAATATGTTTGATTTCACAGGCTACAGTACTAATAAATAAATCAACAAACAATGCACCATTCTCAAAAGAGAAAACAAAAGCTAAAATGATTCAATAATTTCTTTATGGTATAACCACAGGAAAACCTCGAGTGGAAAGTGGAAACCCCCTATCCTCCCTCCTCTCTTTGATAAAATTAATTGGTAATAAAAAGGTTAAATTAAATTTTCTAGCTGCATGCCAAATATCTCAAAGAGAAATAATTGACCGATGAACTAAAGCTTAAACAATGGTGGACCATGCATTATCACAAAATAATGCACAATTGGAGAATTAATGCAAGTAATGCACAAGGGCCCACCCTGAGTGCATCCAGCAATAATATGAAACCCCAACAGTGCATTATTCATGTATATACTGATGCAAACATTACAATAGAACAACTGTAAAACAGAATAGCCCAAGATGAGTTTATGGTGAGATAATGCACTGTCATCTGACCATTATGGACCAATTGAAGTGGAGGATTATTAGTGAGGATTACTGGAAAAGGTGAATAAAACTATGTTTACATACCTCTACATCCTGTTCATACATTGGTCTGAAAGAATACCGAAATCCAGGAGACTTCTCCAGGTTGAGCAGCTTCTCTCTGACTTGGCTGACACTCAGGTCACCATCGTCAGTAGTCGGTGTCTTGGGGGCAGCTGGGGACTTGGGAGTCAGAACTGTCTGTGAGTCAGTTTCCATTGCGGTATCATCTTTCAAAAAAGATAGTCAAATGTTTGATATAACTTTTTAAAGGGAAGATTAGTTCTGCTTCCTGCTTTGGAAATGAGAATCTATCAAAAGAAGGAATTGTTCTGTCCCTGCAAAAGCATCAAGACAGCAGACAAGACAAGGAAAGAGGTGTCTTTCCATTCCACAGTTGACATAGACAATGTTTGTTTAGTTGTGAAATTTCAAGAAACATGTTGAGACTCAGGGTCTTGATCTCTATTATGCTTTGTGAATGTGATATCATCTGATCACATTTTTCACTGCCCAAATTACCCCACTACCTCCTACAGCCCCCCCTCCCCCCCCCCCCATTTACTCCGTTCCAAGTTGAAAACATACGAAACACATCATTTTCAACCTGACACATATATGAAAACAAATGAATAAATTTTGTATGACAAATTAAACACCAAGCTGCATACATTCAAAGAAGATGAACTGATGACCAAAGGCTACATGCCCCCATTCCTAAATAGCTGTTAAATATGACATTCCTTTCTCAGCTTCACTTTTCTGCCTTGCCATAAAGCTCTTCAAAACTTAATTGGGTAAATGCTTAACTCGCAATCAGTTAGTTAAGTTGTCACAGTAAAGATTATGTAAACAAATAAATTCAAATATTACCTTGTAGACTTGAGTCCGTATGAGTTTTGTTAAGAAGAACAGTTGAAGGAGGAGAAACGTCTACCACAGAGTTCAGTGATGGATGGGGGATTTGGTAACGCTCCTATTGGATTTTAAGATGAAAAAAGTTTACAGTACAAGAAACAAACTGAAGGAAATAGCAGTTACCCCAAACTTTTTTCTCAGAATTGCAATTATGTACATTCATTCATAGAAAGTATTTCTCCTGATACTCCTGGTATGTAAATAATGCACATGACAAAAAATTTATCCCTTGAGAATAGCATTAACTGTTTCTGCAAAATTTATACATAAAACTGTTTCTGTTTAATACAAACTGCTAATTTAATATGCACACTTATCTACTCCAAGGGATGCTCAAGGAAAGAGAGAGGGAAAAAAACTAAATATAAGAAATGGATTGAATGAACGATTGGAAGATGAGTGAAGCTCAGTGAAAGCTTTTTGGATAAGTTGATTAAGCTTGTCACATGAATACAAGTGATAGTTCACTGATACCAGAGTCAACGAATATCTACTTCAGATCTATCACCCCATGAATGCTTAGGATGATGCTCTCAGCCTAAGCAAACATCACTAGAGCAGATAGATGCCATAATGGAGTGTGTATTTATAGCATGTAAGATGCATATTTAAAGGCAAGATCTCCAGCCATTTGAAAGAAGTTGTCAAAAGCTTATAAATAACCAAGTAAGACTCTGAAAGTCAGTGAAGTTCTTCAAGAAAAGGCTGGGTATAATAAGACAATAAAGAGGTAGCAATTTATAATGTAGATATTTTGAACATATTTAAGTAGACCTACAGGAAGCTGAATT
This sequence comes from Holothuria scabra, assembly GCA_037179385.1. Taxonomy (NCBI): domain Eukaryota; kingdom Metazoa; phylum Echinodermata; class Holothuroidea; order Aspidochirotida; family Holothuriidae; genus Holothuria; species Holothuria scabra. Next base: position 8,547,857 of record CM074195.1, on the reverse strand, counting down.
TAAGCAAACGTGAAACATTCCTAATCCCAATTCTATTTAATTAACCCTTTGCCGTTGTTTGGGTCCTTTTAGACCCATGCGGAGAGCTTGGCTGTCACCCATCTTTACTGTTTCACGCAGAGCTCGAAACTGCGAGTAGCTACCCGAAAATTCGGCCACAACAACGAGAGAGACAATAGTTTAAGGTCACGGGGTCAATGGCCTATGGAAGCCGATGCAGGACGGGCTACGTCCGCTTTTCGGCCCACTCACGAGGCACGCAAATATGCCCCGATGGGAGCACAACGGTAAAGGGTTAATCTAAAATACCTGCACCACTCAGCTGAAGGGTTACGTGCACACACGCAGAGACAGTGGCATCAGCTTTGCAGTAAACACACTCCACAGGCTTAAATTAACCCTTTACCGTTGTTTGGGTCCTTTTGGACCCATGCGGAGATCTCGGCTGTCACCCATCTTTACTGTTTCACGCGGAGCTCGAAACTGCGAGTAGCTACCCGAAAATTCGGCCACAACAACAAGAGAGACAATAGTTTAAGGTCACAGGGTCAATGGCCTACGGAAGCCAATGCGGGTGGGCTACGTCCGCTTTTCGGCCCACTCGCGAGGCGCGCAAATATGCCCCGATCGGAGCACAATGGTAAAGGGTTAACAGAGATTGGAAGGTTGAACCTGTATCTGTAAACAGTGATATCTTTCACAAGTTTGCTATATGTTGCCAACTTTTTTTTTATTTGCAAATCCTTTTTTAAACTGTTTTCATTTACAATTTAATAATGCCCCAACAATAAACCAAATGTGGCAAAACCGATTATAACTTAACTGAATATTGTCACTAACACTCTACTTCAAGTGTAGCACTAATGCATGCAAAACACAATGGGACCACCAGGACGGGAGGAGGGGGAAGGAGGGGCAATGAGGGGTAATGAGGGGTAACAGGGGAGGAGGGGTAAACAAAGACGTCCCACCTAATGTTTAAGAAGTTTGGTCTTGATTTTTTCACTAAGTACTTTTTTGGGGGAGGATGAGGCTATGTTCCCAGTCCCTATCCCCTTCCCCAACCCCTGAATATTGAAACCAAATCACTGTCCTTGCAAAACAGAGATATACAAAATTGACCTTCTCTGCTAGCAATGGCTGAATAGATTTGCTCCTAAAAATGAAAAAACTGTTCCTTGCAAACACTAATCAAAAGAGGCTGTTTGAAACTTACAGCAGATGGTAAAGAAGAGATTCTTGAGGCTGTGACAGGAGGAGGAGGGGGGCCAACATCAATGACTTTGTTTCTCTGAAACATAAAAATTCAAACATAATAATCTTCAATAATAGAAAAGGTAGCATGCATGCATGATCAACAATCTCAAATATGTATCACAAATATTAAATGTCTTTGTCCATGTATCTAGAAAGGGTCAGGAGAGTATTGTATGTTTCCCAGCTCAAAGAGTAAAAGGGACATGTCACTCCCCTAACGGCCCTTCCAATAGAGTGAGCAAGAAGCAATGAGTTATGCAGGTGGGAAGTTCCAGAGCATAAAGAGTATGAAAGCAATACCACCCTTTACTCTCTGCGCAATATCTCTCCCTCCATCTGGTCTGGCCAGTCTGGCAAAAAAGATAAATCTTAAAGGGGCTCATTGAGTTGATACTGATAACTTAATGAGAGTGTTAAAGGGCCACTGCAACATGACATTGCTCCTAGTGAGCATAATAAGCAAGGTTTCATATTCAGTAGCTAGAGGAAAAATTAAAATTTTAAATTTTGTGGTGTCCTGACATCTAACTGTTTTGTGCATAATTTGAAAAAGGGTCTGCTCATGAATTTTTTAAAACTGAATTGAACCTTTAAGTAGTCTTTCATGAAACAGTTATTTGTGTGTGTGATATGGGGATTGTCTAAGTTGACTATTTGTCATTGGTATGTAAAGAAAACTTAACAGGTTTGGAAAAAAAATGTTGAATGTTATGAAGCAAGTGGATTAGCTGCCTTACATGAAGAATTGGTCACGGTTAAAATATACACTTGATTTCCTTCCTAGCCCAATTACACAATTTGATGATTGACAGACAGTATAAATACTCCATGCAAAGACATTTAATCGAAGTCAAGAAACCCTAGCCACAGTATGCAGAGCATGTAGAGGGAGTTTTGATTACAATCCTGCCCAAATTACCGTGTATTTTTTTGGAACCTAAGTGGACTAGAAGCTCGGTAAAGTAATAATAAAAGACCTTCAGCGGTGGGTTTGGAAACTTGATATATCTCACTTGAACACCAGATTACTGAGGTTAGAAAATCAACTTTTTCACTGCAATCAAAACAGCATGTAAAGGGATGTCCCAGAATTAAATACAATGTCACAATTTGTGCACTATCTTTACCTGAGGCAGCTGTGGGATCTGAATATATCGGCTAGGAGAGGGTTGAGGGGGATGTTGGCGAACAGCTTTACCATGTGGTGGTGACTTCTGCACACTAGGTGCTGGAGATGGGAAGAATAGTCTTGGCACACAAGAGTATGATGATGAATTTGGCACTGGTACGGGGGAGTTTGGCATAGGGGTTAGTAAGTTTGGCAGTGTTGTAGTTGAGTTTGGCAGTAATTGGCTTGATGCTGGCAGTGAAGTGGCTGAGGTACTGAAATGGCAGATACACAAAAGACTGTTTCACCTATAATATCATTTACATTTTTTTCTTTTGAAAAAGAAGGATAAATATTACAGACCTGAAGGGATTCCATCAATGAGTTCCCATTTTCTATAATGAGAATTTTATGAAGTCTGTACAGAATATTTAATAATGACTTCTATTAAGGACCTTTAACAAGTAAGATCAATACAAGCAGAATTCAATTTTTAAGTCAGTCAAAACCCATTTGAAATAGCTAAGTGAACATTCTCTAACATGAACTTCCCATTCAGGAGGTGCGGAGTTTGACTCCTGGGGCCGGTTTGACAAAGAGTTACGCACAATCTTAAGTATGATTTACTGTTGATTTAAGTATGGGGAATCAAACTTAAGATTGTGCATAAGTTTTTGTGGAATCGGCCCCTGGACAGGTCATGCAAAAGACTTTAAAAATGGAAACTACTGTCATTGTGCTTCGTGCTTGGAATAAGCAATGGAACAGGGGAATTCAAACCTGTGAGCTACAACTGGAATACCAATATGTTAAAAACTGAGTCATAAAACCTCATCTAACAAGCTAACTGAAGGACAACACAATTTCCCATCAGACAATTCACTGCTATTACAGAAACATTTCTTTGAAAATTTGAAGCCTTCAAAAGGAACTAGAAATCAAACACATATTTACTTTTTATTCATTTGTTATTTGTCACTAAAATACTTACTTTATCCTCTAGACCTGCCACAACCCATCCTTACCTGACAGGGGTCGGATTGCAACTATCAGAAATGGGTTGGTTTGTTTCTTCTCTGTGCTGTACTTGAGCAGCAGCACTTTCAATGGCAGCCTTTCTCTGGAAGTATAGAGATATTATTTTAATAATTTAGAATTGATATTCCTTACATATGTGACAAGAAAATATTGGTAAAACACCTGCTATAAATTTCTGAAGAATATCATGAAAAGAGTCTGAACTTATATCCCTTAAAAAGAAAATTTGCAGTATCTTTGACAACTAGTTTAACAGGTTTCTCACCCACTCAAATTAGTTAAAAGAATTGCTCTGTATCATGAACTATATAAACACTTTACACAGACAGCCTCTGTCAATAGGTGTTAAGTGCTAGGAACATACCACTTTCAGCCAGTCTGGAGTCCAACTCCTGCATGAATCATACCTTAGACTTTGAAAATGGAACCTACTACTACTGTGCTTGGTGTTCAGCAATAAACAATGATGGAGTAGGCAAAACAAGCCAGTGAGCCACAACAGGGAAATGGGGCCATGGGCAGCCCAACCTAAACCAGATACTGATCAAGCTGTAAACCTCTATCTAACTAATACTGTCAATGGGTGTTTACAAAAAATCCAATGGGGTAGTATTTGACATGAAAAATCTTAAGATTTAAAGTACTTTAACATTTTCATTTCAAACGTGGGCAGGGAAACTGAAGTCAAGATGAACATAGACTGAATTTACCCAAGAGGAGAAACAGACTTTATTGCAACCAAACTAGCAATCCATCAACTCATGGATGCACATCACAAGTAACTGTATACTATGTAACTCAAATAACATTGAGTGAATAAATAGCTGCCAACTAAGTAACATTCACATTATAAAACTTTCATTACTTCTTACAACCGATTCTCCTTCTCTACCTGATATCATCTTATCACATCAGGGAGGAAGGAATGCACACTACATACATGAAATGTAGTCAGGTTTCACATTCTTCTGATCAATTGATTGACAGTACCACATAAAACAAAATGCACAAAAGTTATTTAACATGTGGGATTAGCTAACATGCCAGTCAAAGTATATGTGTTAATTGCTTTTCATACAGTGCGAACACAATGAAAGCATAGCTCATTTGAGGGTACACATCATATAACAAACTCAGATACCAGTTACACCCCACACCACCTTTGATCTACTGGGGTGTCTTTGTTGAACTCTTAAGATGCAACATCACAACATGAACAATTATTTTCTCTTTACGCATTTCATTTATTTCTTATAGATGAATCTGATCAGCGCTTGTTTTTGGTGACTGTATAGGCACAGCCGTAAGAGGAGTCCATAAGCCTTAAATCTTCTCTATTTATTGTCTACATGAATTTCAAACCGTCATATTCAGTGAAATTGAGGGAATCAAGATACAATTTAGAGTGCATGCATCCATGATACAGCTCAGCAAAGAAACTGAAAGATTAAAAGGTGATAGACCCCGGTTATGGCCAACTAAAATCAGACCACAGCTTGCTGTCTTGATTTGTCTATAGTACCTACCATCTTTTCCTGATTGGCTGTTACTATCTCTTCTCTTAAGGCCTTATTTCTTTTCTTCACCTCATCTATATCTTTCAGCACTGATGACGATGACACTTTTGTCTTTGCACTAACATATGAAATTAAGGGCAACAGTAAAAATCTACTGGAAACAAACCATCAACTCATATTAAATGATTTAATTAAAACCTAAATCCTTCTTTAGGCCTTCAAGTTCTATGAAACTATCAAACGTTTAATCAGAAAGCCCAGAGGCTTAGTGATTCCTTGCCAAAAGGGAAATTTGGGAGATTTTGCCTTTTGACCTCTGGTGACCCCAAATAATGAATCAAAAAGAGTGATCAATTACCAACTTCTGCAAGTGGTAAACAAAAAAAAAACTAGATGAAATTACCAGTCCATCCATGCTGTAATGTCTATGATGCATTTTCACTTAAATGATCGACCCCTATGGTTATAACTTTTGGCAGTGGTGCAAAGTCTCCCATGCACCCATTTCAAAAACCATTACTATGCCAAAAAAAATTTTTTTTTTCTTCTTTTTTTCTTACCTCACATTAAATACACCCGAAGCCCTGTTCAATATTGAAATATTTTCACAGAAGAGCTTAAACACTGTTCAATAATAATTGATGAAAGGACAAGCAGGGCCTAGGCCTACTGCCATTTGATGCAGCATGCAACACAGCAGACTGACAGATGATGTACTGAAAATTCAACGGTGCTAAAAAATTTTTTTCCCCGAGAAGCAAGTTAAAAATCTCACGCACTTTTTAATCTTTTCATGTATGAAAAAGATGAATTTCCCTCTGAATTCTAAAATCTCCCAACAAGGAGCAATGAAATGTCCTGATTTTTTAGACCCATGATTAGTTCTGCAATAGGGCATTTTCCAAATAGCTGTTACAAAGGATTATGGGAAAGACTGTTAGCTTTTGTTGTTCTTTGCATTGTAAAGTGCTATTGAAAAAAGGAAAATTCAAAACAGCATCCCACAATCCTTTGTAATTCAATATTGGAAATGAGTCTATGCGTATATCCTTTGAAGAAAAGAGTGCAACTTGTGGTGGTTTTTTGTTGTTCTCTGCTTTTTAAAAGGCCATTGAAAAAAATCAAATTTCAAAACAACATTCTACAATCCTTCTTAATTCAATTTTTAAACAGGTCTATTACAATATCCCTTGAAGAAAAAGTACAACTAGCTAGTAGACTTTAAGGTTTGCATCATGCTAGAAAAGGATACATTTCTATTATCCAAGTCTTCCAGTTTTCTTTAGCAGCATCTGTAAAATGAAGCAGATATGATTAAAAATAAACACCGAGTGACAATATAATTTTTTGTGAAATTCTAACTGAAAGTCAATAATAAAGGGGAAAAGCGGTCACTCCAACTTGAATTAGTCTAGTAGACTATTCTGTTTCATGAATGGCTCATAAGAATCATGTGACAAAATTTGTCCTTCTCAATTGTGAAATTTCCTACAGGCCAAATGCTCCATTTACCTTGAATTAATTATGTCCTGAAATATGATGAAATATATTTGAAACAGGAAATAAAAGGAAAATTATGAGGAATAAGTCTCAAAATAAGTTTGGGGTGACTGCTTTGTCCCTTCATATTTCAGTTGAAATATTTTTTACATGTCTGTAGCAGGCCTCGATTTTCAGAAAAATTTATGGTTGTCCTTGGGGCAACCATTTCAGTATTTTTAGTTGTCCGAAAGAAAATTTGGTTGTCCAAAACATTTAGTCTTGAAGAATAAAAAAAAAGATTTTTCCAAGACAAAAACACTTGGGGTCTGAAATTGTATGATGGAAAAATTTGAAAGAGTTGATCAGTCAACAGTATTTCTTCAATCACATGAAAGCAAGCTGCTTGACTGTAATTCATTGTGAGAGAAAAATGGTTGTCCATCTGACAACAAACTTCCAACTTTTGGTTGTCCATATTAAATTTTAGTTGTCCCGGACAATCGGACAACCATGAAAATCAAGCCCTGCTGTAGGCCTACTTCATCTTTATTGATTTTATCTGTTAATGCTTGCAACTTTTACATGTTTTACTGACATTTACTGTCTTATTAGGATTTTATATCATCTTATTTTTCCACAACCATCCATCCATCCATCTGTTTGTCCATCTATCCATCTGTGCATCCATCTATCTATCCATCAAGCAAAATATCTGACCTATGACATTGCTCCATAAATCAATTTCCACTGTCTGCTTCACTCTTCTAAAGTACTTTTTACTCATAATTTATTTTTATGAAATATGTACATCTCTCAAAATAATTGTCTATATGACATTAACATAACGTACCAAATTAAATAAATCAAAAGTCATTGCTTCAGTACGGCAAAATACTTCTCAGTGTAATCATGCTCCAAGTTTGGCAAGGCCTTAATAATTTATGATTTACATCCAATATTTACAATTCTTAAAAAATAGTAGATTTCATTAGGATGAAAGGCAGAACTGGCAAAATTCATTGGTTCCAGAATGTAAATTTAGCATTACAAATATACAAAATAATCCTTAGTCAAATTACGTACTAAATTGTCTAAAATCTTTACATTTTGAGTGAAACACAGAGATTTTCCAACATGTTTCCACCCACAGTTAATAGCCGCTCAAGGTGGTATCAGGATTTATCACTTCAGAACGGATAATAAATGATACAACCACATATTGCGACTCCATCTTTATCTCATTTTGACCATGTTGGCTCTGAGATGGTTAACCCCAATAAGAGTGGGAATGGCATGTCTGTAGGCCCCAGCATCAAGATGGATTAACAAACTCTGCTCAGATGACAGTTAGGATTTAAGACTGTTCAGTGGTAGGCAATTTTAGGAAAAACTATCCCATGGTAAAAGACAAGGCTTATTTTAAGTAAGTATCCAAAAATATTGAAATGTCCTCTCACAGCATAATACTGTACCTCTTTAAGCAGATGCAAACATGTACATTTGATTGAACATCATAAAGGAATGAAGACCAAAATTGAAAGCAGGAAAACAGTAACTGGAAAAAAGGAACAAAACACAACAGAGCAATAAGCTTGTTTGCAACCAAAATGTGGAAATTTTTGGGAAATTTTGTATGATATATCAGGAATGTGCCCACACTGGGCAGAAGCGGGTCTCGACACCTGGCACTCACACATTTCACCTAGTACTTATCCCAAAATGATGAAAAACACCCGGCTCTGTTTTCAGTTTCCTAAACCATTATAACAATTCCTACAATTATTCAAGATCATTCAGTAACATCCACAGTAGTGTTGAGCCAATAACAGTGAATGTCAAAAATTTTCCAAAGGGGAGAGGACACCCTCCTCTTAGCCTTCGTCTATACCTCTCCCCAATGATGCATTCAAATTAAGAATACCTGGCACTCAGAATCAAATAGGCACATTCCTGTATGTATACATGTATATAGACAGATGTGAGCAGCTAGTGAAGTCGGTCATTAATGGGGTCCATCAGCTTTAAATTGTCTTAATTCTATTGTTTATATGCAACTTTAAATCCTCATATTCAGAGTAATTTAGGGAATCAAGGAATTTAAGTGTACAATCATTCATGATAAGCAAACAATTTGAAAATAAAACCTGATGGACCCCTGTTATGCCACACTAAATCAGAACATCCCTTGACTGTTTGAATTTATTTTATAGTCATCAACAACAGTCACAATCTGTATACAGTGAGTGTAGGGCCACAAAGAGACAATATAGTGCCAAAACTGGTCCAGAAAGCTCATCCTCAGTGTTATGACAAATTTGTCACAGAGTGGTCTTCCCTCCAACCTAGAGCATTCACTTTGCCATATTTCTGACCCTGCCTTCATATTAAACTGAATAAGTCTTGGTACTGCACAGGAAAACTCCCGGCCACCAACCCCTTTCGTCCCATTCCTCTGCCCCAATATGCCCCTCCTGCATCAACCATAGAATTAAATCAATTTGAAAAGAATGCCTTAAAACATGTAAAACACATTATGAGAACAGAAAAATCTGGACAAAATAATCAAGATTGACACAAACAGAGAAAAGACGTTCAATATTCAGGCAAAAAAGGCAAAGTTATTTTGAATATCAAATGCTTAAACAAGGACTAGTCACTCAGTTTAGGCCATATTTTGTAAAAGAGTGTTGAGGACAGACCTGAATAGCGTCAACTGCTTGATGTTACAATGATTTTAAGAATGCATATTCATATGAAATATGAATAAAAATTGCAATGTTGTTAACTAAAATTTGTTACATAAAAACTGTATTGGATAAAGGCATTTTACAAAAGCCAGAACCAATCCAACCCAAAAATAGCAGTTTTAAACATGTCAAATTAGGCAATGATTGGTGTACATTTTGCCAGGAATGGTTTTACCTTGGCTTAGTTTCGTCTCTATCTCTTGTATTGCCTCCTTCAACCTTTGTACTGTCTCTGCTTGCTCCATAAGATTTCTCACGCCCATTTCTACCTCTTCATGGCGAGCCCTCCAGACCTTAGCTCGAGGGGAAGACTCATAGGTCTCCAAGTAATTGTTCCAGATGGACCGGTAGTGGTCTAACTTTATGGACCTCTCCTTTCTGCTCCAAAGAAACAATAAAATGAGAAATTTATCTAAAATAACACACACCTACTAAATTGAACAATGTAGAGTCTTTACCGAACAAGTCAGATTGTGAAGAGAATATGAATGCCATATATAAGCAGTTGGACCTGCTGTCAATAGGGTCCATTGGCCCAATGGAGAACTGTGCTCTATACAATAGCCCACCCATGGTCTATTTCATGAACATCCCTACAGTTCCCAAAATTTCAAAAATGAATGGGCAGGACGACCAACTTTTTGTATTTGGTTGAGATTTTATTGCTGAAGATGGATCCCAATTATTTAACCAAAAAAATATCAGGATATTTGTCCCTGAAACAGTGTTCTTGAGCCTTTTTCAGACCCTAAAACCCAGGAGCGTCCGGGAGCTTCGCCCCCTGGAACCAGGGCATTGCCCCTGGACCCCACCAGAGGCCCTAAGGGGGGCCCCTGGACCCCACCCGTTTGGGCTTCGCGCTCCACGTGCACAGGTCATGTCCCCAGGTGCACCCTTCTTATATTGCCTGTGCAGCCTGCTACTCACAAAAATTTTGACTACCCTGAGCTTCTCTCAAAATTACCACCCGTTCCCCAAGGGGAAGCAAACAGGGGAATTCCCCCTTGTCCCTTTATTTTTAAAGAAAAGTATTAGATGCAGCCTACTGTATACAGTTCTGCTCAGCTACCCAAAACCTCTGGGCAAACAAATCATCTCCAACGAGCTGAACAAGACAAAACTTCCAAGAGACCATACAATGTAAATCATCCCAAAATGAACATAGCTGAAAATTCACCTATTATACAATAGTTCTAGGGCACCAGCCTGCCAGTATTAATGTAGAACGAAGGACCACATTGTACAGATACAGTAAGATGCCATTCAATAACAATAGACTCACACTACATGAAATTCTCCAACAAGCTGAAAGGAGGAAATCAAATCTTAACATTGCAAATGCTTCCCCCTCCCCTCCAAAAAAGTATATATATATACGATGGGGAGGGGGAGAATCAGCTCTCTCCCACATCTACAAATTTTTGTGGGTATTCTGATTCTACACAAGTGGATAAAACAGGACCAACAATGAATATTCATTTAACTTTTGCACCAACCTGGTGGAAGTATATTTTTCCTGCATTTGCAAAAGCTTGGTCTCCAGAGAATCTCCATGGTGACTCAAAACATCAGCATGTTTCCTCAAGCTGTTCAAAGGAATGATTAGAAAGGAAAATAACCAATAACGCAACTCTTCTCAGCATGTTAAAAATACAATGAGAGTTTGTTTTTAAAATTTCTTTTTTGGAACTCAACTTAATTGCACCACATTTGAACACTGACTTAGAACTGACAACAAGAAATGATTGTTATTGTTATTAAAAGACACTTGTAAGTGCGCTTTATCATAAAAAGCTCAAAGCGCATAACAAATTAAAGAGTACATAATACAATAAGATAAAATGCAAAATGAGGTAAAACTAGAGGTAGATACAAAGGATGAAAGTGATAAAAGCTGAAAAACCTAAACAAAATACAGTGTCTGCAGCACAGATAAAAGCAAAAGACTAATTAAGATTATAACTCTCTGTAAAAAGGTGGGTCTTAAGGGAATGTTTTAAAGAACTTAAAGAGGCAGCAGTAGTCTGTGATCACCATCTAATGTCATGATTGCTTTAAGTGTACAGTAGTGCATAAAGGCTGGAGCTTGTCTTACATTAGAGTGGAATTTTGCTACCTGACAAATAGCATGAAACTTTCATTCAATGAAAACATATAGTCCATGATTCTCCAACTGAAAGGCCTCTTCAATGTTTCCATATCCTGGTAAACAATCAGTTTAGAAAGGGAGAATGACGTGTTGAAACAAAAGGTTAAAGGTCAAGAGAAGTCCCCTCAAACTTATTTTGAAGAAAAGGCTAAATAACACAATTTTCATCTTATTTCTCTTCTAAGTATATTTCATTACATTTTATGACTTTACTATTCCATATTCAAGGTAAACCAAGCAGTTATCTCTGGTAAATTTCACATTTGAAGAGAAAAAACATTGTCACATGACTACTCCCAACAGCCAATCATGAAACTGGACGGTCTACTACACTTCTTCAATTTGGGATTACTGCTCCTGACCTTTAATGTTCTCTGTTAAACTTTGATTGGAACAGTCCCTTTCATGAATCCCTGAATGTTTATTTTTAATACAACTATAAACATCACAAGTTTTAAAAGATTAAAAGAAACAATTCAGCTTACATTTTTACCAATAAAGACAAAGCATAATTAATCAAAGTCCTAAACCAGAATAACATTTGCTATATCATCACCACCAGAAGAAATATACACTGACCTCTCAGCATTATCCTTGTTTTGTCTAAACTGACGATGAAGTGTTTTAGCATCCTCATCAAATTTGCAGAGATCATCCTCAATCTTCTGAATTCCTTCCTGTTTCTCATTAATAGATCTCTCAAGAGCTGCCAGACAGTGATGAAATGAAATAAATTGAAGATGAGCTAGGACAATGATTGTCTTAGATTGCAGTCTTAATCCTCTTGTGCCCATTGTAACATTTCAGATACAGCCAGAGAGCATCAGGCATGCACTCCTTTACCTTGTCATGAGGAGATCGAAATCACCAGTAGCAACCCGAAATTCCACCACAACAACGAGAAGGGTCATTACCCTTGGTCACATGGTCAAGAGCCTATGGATGTCATTTTGGGGCATGTTATTGCTACTGTTCCACCAGCCCTCAGAGAGCATAAAACTTGCCACATCGAAGGCGGCCACTGCAGGATTAAAAGGCACTGATGTACTGTACAACAGGCAAAATGTGATCACCTCAGTTTTAACAACTGTGTACAGTGTATCTTTTACTTCATAAATGGCTACTATGATGTTTGTATTGAAAAGTTTTAGTTTATTTAAACTCTGAGTGGTCACTAGCTTTCATAATTTTTTTCCCTCTTCAAGTGTCCTTTATGTCTTCCCTTCCACATGTCGATGTTTGTACCACTGGATATATTTGTATTACATATGAAAACCAATTTGAATCGCAAATGAACAGAATATTGCATGCAACAATTTTCTCTTTAAATTGTTCACAAGATTCATGCAAGAGAATATATTGTATAGAATTTTCTCAGTTCCAGATCTTTGTCTTGGTGTGCAAACAGTTGTATTCCCAACAGTGGTTTGGCATGAGCGTTGGTGTCGGTGCAAGTCACGAAAAACGTCAAATTCAAAGCATGGTTCACAGCATGCATCATGGATAAAATTCTCTGAAGATGATTAAAGGTTAACTTCAGGACTGCAATTGATCCAAAATATATTTGGGGCAACCAGTGCTGTCGCCCTTCAAAACAAAATTATAAGGGACTTTTCCCTTTTCCAACATATATTTAGTATGTATATACTGCATACTTACCTAGTATCTGCTGTTTTTCCTTTTCCAACAAGCGTGCCTCCTGTTTATTCTCCAATTCTGCAAAAAAAAAACTACAAATATGTATCAATTTAATTGATCAAGTGAATGGAAAGTATATATACATATGTATGCACATGCTGCCAAAAAATAAAAAGGAGCCATAGCAACAATGCAGTTTTTAGATGGGCACTTGGGCAGAGGTGATAAATACTGTATCAACGACAGAAAAACATGCAAGGTTGAAGATTCTTTTGTCTTGGTACCAAACATCAAGACAAAAGAAAAAAGAACCATTGGTACAGTGTTGTGTTCAGACATTCATTAGACGAATCCGATCAGCACTTGTATTCAGTGACTGTAGGTAGCCATTAACAGGGTCCATTAGCCTTAAATCGTCTTTATTTATTGTCTACTTGCATTTCACACCCTCATATTCAGTGCAATTGGAGGAATCAAGATGCAATTTATAGTGTACAGCAATCCGTGGTATAGGTGAGCAAGACAACTGAAAGAATAAAAGGTGATAGACCCCAGTTATGGCCAACTGACTCCAGAAATTAGATCATTACTTGCTGTCCGGATTCATGTAGGCAAGGACTCCAATTACATGAAAAGTTATCATTTTAGTTTGTACTGTTTTCTCTTTTCTGTAGCATTTTAAAAATAATCAAAGAAGTTATGATCAAGGGCAAATTATGGGAAGAGAGGAAAAATTCAAGCCTTGGATATCAAAATATGAGCCAACTTAAAATGACTGCAAACAGAGGGGAGGTACAAAATACCTGAGAATAAAAATACAATAAAGCAGTCAAACAAAGAATTCCACATTCATTTTATACACATCATACCACAGAGCATAAAAATTCGAATTTCTTACAGTATTTGGAAACTACAAACCACTAGACTCCATTGGAACTATACTGTGACTGCCAACTGACTGGTATTGTGTGACTTTCCTTATGAGGAAATCACAGGACCCCAAAATTGGTCACCACCTACAGTATGCACTTTTTAAGAAATGCCAAAAGTGGGTTTACATGGGCTACAACAGTGATATGATGAGACCCACAAAAGGGTTTTCATGATTTTGGAATCTTATGTCCTTAACTTAAACGAAAATACACAAATAACTCATATCCAATCAAATTTTTGTAACTTCTAGACACACTATTATGCTTCAGTCAAAAATGACATTACGATATTCTTTACTGAACATAGCCACACATTTTCCCAGTAATCTTACCCAAATTTCTCAGGATTTTATCTAAGTCACTGATGCCTTCATCTTGACCATCTCCTGCAGTAACACTGGCACCATGCAATGATGACATTATCAACCTGGTAAAATGCAAACACAGAAACGAGAATTGAGCATAAAAAGAAACCTTTCATCAGAGGCCTTTCTGAAAACATTCCACTGGAAAAAGACTATAAGCTTGCTCAAAAAAGGTAAGCTTACTATGCAGCATAGGAGCCTAAAGGTGTTGAAGGGCATAGCTTTTCAACAGAACAGACCACCTATCTGGGTTTCCAATCCTCCCCCCCCCACCTTTCTAGAAGGTGGGTAAAATTCTCTACCCCCTGTCCACTTCTACAACCAGAATGCAAAAATGCATTGAGGTTTCGATGATACATACATGCTCTTTTCAGTAAAATGCTACATTTCTTGTAACAACCGGTGACTCTAAGTGACCTTTGACTCCACCTGTAAGTAACTGGTTTTCCTTTTAACCAAAACATTTCTATATTCAAAAAGCCAAATTTCATACTGTGCCTTAAGATATTCTGCAAACAAGGTTTTCAGAGTTTGATACCAGGTGATACCAGATGACCATTGACCTCCACCAAAAACAACAGGTACAGTACTTTCAACTCACCATAACACATCCACATACTAATTACAAAATCCATCCCAGTTTCCTACCTTGAGATATCCCATTTTGACAAGTTTTTTTCAAAGTTTGACCGATCATGACCCCAGATATCCTTTCACCTCCACAAAAAAACCTTATACAGACCATCTTCTCACCATAATTCATCCACATACTAATTATGAAAGCCATCCACTTTCGTACCTTGAGCTATCCTAAACAGGTTTTTCTGAGTTTAACCCCCTATGACCCCAAATGGCCTTTGACCTTTACCAAAATCAATAGGGTTCACATCATAACCCATCAACATATCAAGTTTGAAATCATTCCAAGCTTCCTACCTTGAGATATTGTGTTAAAAAGGTTTTCAGGATTTGTCCCCTTCTGACCCCAAATGACCTTTGGTCTCCACCAAAATGTATAGGATTCTTCTTTACATCATAATGCATGAACATATCAAGTTTGAAATGAATCCAAGTTTCATACCATGATGTATCATGTAAACAAGGATTTCGGGGTTTGACCCCATGTGAACCCAAATGGCCTTTGACCTCCGCCAAAAGTAACTGGGTTCTCCCTTACATCATAACGCATCAACATATCAAGTTTGAAATTAATCCAAGTTTCCTATCTTCAGATAAAGTGTAAACAAGGATTTTGGGATTTGACCCCATGTGACCCCAAATGACCTTTGACCTCTACGAAAATAGGACTGGTGTTTTCTTACATCATAACGCATCAACGTAGCAAGTTTGAAATTAATCCAAGTTTCCTGCCATGGGATATCATGAAAACAAGGATTTGGGCATTTGCAGTCACGTGACCCCAAACAACCCTTGACTTCCACCAAAATATATAGGATTCTTCTTTATATTATAACCCATCAACATATCAAGTTTGAAATGAATCCAAGTTTCCTACCTTGAAATATAGTGTAAACAAGGATTTCAGGGTTTGACCCCATGTGAGCCCAAAGGACCTTTGACCTCCATGAAAATATATCCGGTCCTTCCTTACATTATAACACATAAACACATCAAGTTTGAAATGAATCCAAGTTTCCTACCTTGAGATATAGTGTAAATAAGGATTTCGAGGTTTGACCCTGTGTGACCCCAAATGACCTCTGACCTCCACCAAAATAGATAGGGTTCTTCCTCACCTCATAATGCATCAACATATCAAGTTTGAAAGGAATCCAGGTTCCCTGCCATGAGATATTGTGCAAACAAGGATTTCGGGGTTTGACCCCATGTGACCCCAAATGACCTCTGACCGCCAACAAAATTAATAGGGTTCTTCCTTGCATCATAGCACATCAACATGTCAAGTTTGAAATTATTCCAAGTTTCGTATCTTGAGATATCGTGTAAACAAGGATTTGGGGGTTTGACCCCATGTGACCCCAAATGACCTTTGACCTCCACC
This sequence comes from Holothuria scabra, assembly GCA_037179385.1. Taxonomy (NCBI): domain Eukaryota; kingdom Metazoa; phylum Echinodermata; class Holothuroidea; order Aspidochirotida; family Holothuriidae; genus Holothuria; species Holothuria scabra. The sequence goes on along the minus strand of CM074195.1, from coordinate 8,531,601 downwards.
AAAATCAATAGGGTTCTTCCTCTCAGTATGGGGTATCTGTGTACCAAGTTTGAGAATTGTCAGGTTTTCCCTTCTCAAGATATTGGTAAACAAGCAAAGTGTCACAAACACACACACATACACACACACATACATACACACATACATACACACGCACATACACACACACGCCATCACGAATGCATAGGTTTCTCTTTTCATCGAAACCAAAAACAGATTGAAACTGTGCATTTAAAACACTTGATTTTTCAATGACAGAGGTAGCAATACCTCTCAAGGCTTTTAGAGAGGCAACCCCTGTAAAGTTCTGTCTAGCGTTTTCGATAAAATGCAAGAATGGTTTTGTATCTCCAGATTCCAGGCTCTGGCCAACTTTAAGAAGATAATCAGATCTAGATTTATGAATATTGGGATCAGAAGAGTGCCAAAAATTCTTAAATTGATCCCAATCTAAAGGGCTATTAGACCTTTTTGTCTTGTTAAACAAACGCTGCTTCCCACGAATCAGTCTTATATGAATGACAAGTCGAAGACACAATCGATGTTGAACCGTTATTTTTACCACGGTTGCACTTGAGAGTGATGACTCACCTCAACTGCAGGGACTAAGAGTGGAAACTGGCTATTCCCTTTGACATTCTCTACTCCCCAAGATGAGGAGAGACGGACCTATGACGTAACTCTATGTTTATGTGTTGCATTTATAGTGTACTATTGTCTCGCACACACTGATAGGTAGGCCCGAAGGCTGTCCAAGTTGGAGTAGTACTAAGGAAAGAACGCAAATATCACGAATGCCACAAAACTAGTCTAGCATTGGCCCTACTTACCCATATATTGTTCAAGTTATTTTATTAGGGATCTGGAAACTATGTACACTGAAACAGTCCAAAAGTGAGACCATCTACCCCACTTACGAGGAAGAGTACAAATAAATAATCCACTTCGAATAACAGCCGAGGTAGAGATTACATACTATACTCACGTTAGTGCTAGTGTTGCATGCATTGAATGCATGCACGCACACAAGCATTCATTTTACCTGTAAGAGAGCACTTCCACAGGGAGTGGGTTACATGCAAACAGCCTATTTCTTTTGTGACCACTTTTGTAATTCGAAGCCTTCTTGAGGTCAGTTTGTTTACTTCAGTCTGTGAATGTAGTGCTGTCCGAGAAAGTAACGTTCAAGTTCTTGGCATGGGGGATATTTAATCCATGGTAACTGGGTGCTATTTCTAGATAATCTACTAGGAATGTGCTTATCAACTGAGGTAAGTATAGCTCGCTTGAAGTCCATCCAAAGTTTTTGTACAATTTCATCAGTAAAGAGTTGGCAAGTTCTGCCATATCACTGGTTATAAGGTCAAACTTGCCCATTGAATAGTTCTGCACTCAGATCCAATGGGAGAACCACAGGGCAATTTCCATTAATTTCTTAAGTAACATCATAATGAGACAGGTGGTCACAATGATTGTTTACATCAATTGGATGAAATTGTTTGCATTTGATGTGAGGTTTTTTGGGGGGGGTTTTAAAAGGCAATGTTTGTTGTATTTTATCAGAAAAGGTTATGAGAACCTTCTTGAGAAATTAGATGAGGTAAAATCAAGTATAAGGTAAGAAATCATAAATCATTTAGTGCAAAGTCCTCAGCAGTGTACAGTGATGTGACCTAGGCCTACCTTGTCTTTAATTTTATATAGACTAGGTCTAGGCCTACAGTACAAACTGTATAATGCTAGGACGACCTGTGGTCTTGCCTAGGCCCAAATAAATTAGAACATAAATTCTTCTCAGAATGTTTGAAAACGTGCAAAGCTTTAATTGAGGGGGTTCAATTTTTAAGATGTTTGAAGATGTTTCCAGTATGGGGACTAGCCTAAGGGAAACAAGGAATTTTGAAAGAATATGTCTTCTCCTAAGCAAAATCAGGTAGAAATGTAGGCCTTATAGGATATAGTCACCGGGGGGGGGGGGGAGGGGGCTGGACTGAATTAGCCTAACGTTAGGCCTCCATGTACTGTAGCCTAGTTTATCAGGCTTGGCAGAAATCATCTAACATGACGATGCATGATGTAGGCTACCAAATTTGGTCTTCTGGCTAAAAAGTGGCTAGGCCTACAGTAGCATATAGGCTATGACTAACCAGTAAGGTACGTGTTCCTAGTGTAAGCTGGGGCTTCTGTCGCCCTTGAACAGGGCTGTGTGTTGTTACATGGCCTAAGCTCATTACACTCCACATCACAGCCCTTGCCCCACTAAAGCAAGAAATCCCATCACTAGCCGACCTTGGCCAGGGTCGTCATCTCTCACGTTAACAAATTCCTATGTTTTCTTACCAAACTTTACACAGATGACCTCTGGCACCACATCCACCTTTCTGCATAAGCTGTTCACCCAGATTCGATGTTATAATGGTGTATTTTGCCTCAAAAAATTGAACATAACACAAACTCAATGCGCCATGTTTGCAAGCTTTCGAACGACTAAGTAGTCGGTCTTCGATCCTACTAAACCCCACGCTGACACGCCTTGCTATGCCTTGTGTACCCGGGCATGTGCTGACACGCTGGATGTTAATTTAGGTAAGCTGATATTAATGCTATCATTAATCATGTTATCATTACTGATTAGGAAGTAAAATACCATAAAGGACCATTGTGCCAGTTTTTTACTTTTGTTCACAAAATGTTGCTATTCATTACACATGTTAGAATGGATCCCTGAGTTTTCCACAAGTTCCCCGAAATGCCATGCGCTGTCGTACAACTGAGTTCCACGCGCTGCCGTACAAATTGTACAGCAGGGCGTGGAACTTGAGACAGGGCGTACCAGCGGATGTCAGCGGGTGCCAGCGCGCGGATTAGTAGGACCCGTCATCTTCGTGATATCCACTTTGGGGTCAAAGGTCATACCAGGTGTTTCCTCTTATTCAAAAAGTTTTCACACTTAGAGAAATTTTGACAAAGTTTCAACAATTTCAAAAACACTTAGAAGCTTCAAATACGAACAAAAAACAATTTTTCATATGAAATTTGCATTCATTAGGTGGAATGACCGTAAAAGTTATCGATTTGGTGAAATGGTTACAACATTCTAGGAATGATTTTTGACTATTTGCAAGTTCATGTAGAAACACTTATTGTACGAGGGCTCATTCAAACGAAGGAGTTTCTAACCAGAATCGAAGTGTCATTTTGCTGCATTTTGACTTCAGACTGTCCATGAAAGCTGACTTATTGGTAATTACTTTTCGATTGAAAGTCACTTGCACATCATTTTGTGGTAATATAAGTTAGATGTGTGTAATATTTACCAGTTTAGAACGTATTTTGTTCTGAAAGCCTAATAACGGGTTTTTTGCGTTAGCGGGGCAAGGGATGTGATGTGGAGTATAATAAGCTTAGGCCATGTAACGTAACACACAGCCCTGTTCAAGGGCCAGCCTAGGGCTGCTGGCCGGGCCAACCGTTCTAGGCCTAAATAGTAATAGCTAGGCCTATAGTACTTATACTGCGTTCCATTGAGGTTGTGAAGTCGTGAACTTGTGCGGTGAGAAGCGTTCCATTGCAACTCGTGAAGTGGTGAACTCGTGAAGTCGTGCAGGGAACTGGGAATTTTGAAGCAGCTCGAGTTCAAAATGGCGGACATAGCGCAAGGCGATAAACAATCAAGGTACCTTTGTATTTGACCCCTAAACCTGCAAAAATGATATTCAGTTGGTGTAAGTTGTAAATGCGATCAAGGCAATTATAATTCGGTGACTGATACTGTTGAATATTACCCACAGAGACGGCTTTGCCGCAATTCTCGATCGTCCATTTGCCTGTTCGTCGAACAGTCTCATTTTACGCATACGTCGAACGTACCGTCTACGTATAATTGCTACTGTTTAATGGTGTATAGCCATCCGTTTTTACCAATGGAACGCTTCTCACAAGTTGTGAACTTGTGCAATGCACGACTTCTCCACTTCACAACCTCAATGGAACGCAGCATTATAGTATCAATGGATTTAAATGATAGGCCTCGCGTACGTACCCCACGCGTTAACGTAGGCTAAGAAAAACTCATAGAGCAGGATATAGGAAATGCTCTATGGTAAAACTAAAACATAAGTACTGCATAACGTCTGAAGGTTGAGCCTAGCTAACGTAGACCTAACGTTAGGCCCTATAGCCTACTGGTAACTTAGAACAGCACGGCAGGTTATTCTGATATAAGTTGATGGAACTCATCGTTAGAACTCAGAATTAGATTAGCCTAGACCCTAAACTCTTCAACTAAGTCGACTCAGCGTCAAATGACAACGCATAATATAAAATTCCCTGAAATTGGAACTCATCCCAGAGAAAATCATGCTAAATACCAGCACACAGACTTCCAAGTTGAGCATCAAATCAGCGATTGACCACGATCGACCGACCTGAAGCCAAATTTTTCCTCCGATCGACCGCCAGCAGTGCGTACGCAGCATACACTGACAGACCATACTGTCTGAGTAGTACTGACTGACAGCGGAGTCCTGGCGCATAAACAAACAGCCAGACGACGTAATTCATGGGTGCATGTAGCAATGATAAAAGTGTGCTCTTGAAGGCTTCCTTGTATAACAGTTGGTGTTGGTCCTGCAAAACTTGAATGAAAGCGTAGTAATTCAAATGTTATAAGTTCTAACAGTGAAAAATTGTTGAAGTCCACTCAAAAGGTATTTATTGAATGTTGTTTCTGAATGTGATACTTACAAGCTGTGATCTATTTTCCAAATTGCTTTTTTAGAAAATGAGTGTAAATACAGCCTGTGTAAACATAAGGTCATTTGACCAATTTTAGAAACATTTCGTTTTGAATTACTCCGCTCTGTAAGGTACCGCCTTTGAGTAGAAAACATGACTGGAAACACTTATACCCCATTGGCGTAGCCACGTGGTGGTTTGGGGGTCAGAACCCCCACCCCATGACACAACCTTGCAATGCAAAAAAAACACCTAAAAAAGAGATTTTTTTTTTTTCCTAACCCCCCCCCCCCCCTTGACACAATCCTGGCTGCGCCACTGCCTATAGCCTACCTATTATTTGATCATGGACGTTCTATAGCTCTACCTTTCAGTGCCCGTGACAAGGGCATTTTAAAGTGACATATATAGGCTATTTCAGTCCACATTATGAGTTTTCAAGTTAACGAGAGTGATTACTTGACATGCCCAAGTTGAAAAACGTGTACGAATGATCTAGGAAGCTGGGAAGTAACTTGATTATGAGTGTGTAAATCATTTGGGTCATGTTACCCTACCCAAAGTGTCGTGGTACAAACGCAGAAACCAACACCTTATTATACACATTGAAATTCTCATAGCAGTAAAGTCAACGGTGAAGGTGATCGGGGACTGCGTCAGGGGGACAGGTGGCCAGTATCGAAACTAGGTATTTTGGTCAGAGGGTTGAGAATGGCCTGTAGGGGCGCATTAACTGCAGAACGTTAGAAACCTAAGAAGGGTCCGGCAAACGCAGCAATTCTAGTCCGTCAGGGGGTGGTATAATGGCCTCCAGCTATGTCGCAGCTCCTTCACTGTCGCCAAAATTGCAAGAAAATGTGAAAAGAGAAGGATACAATTTGATTAATATTTTTTTCTAGTTCATACTAGAAGAGAGTTCAACTCCTAGGTAAGGGCTGTGATTAACCTGCTCTGAAGTATGATTACCCATTTGGTAAAAGTATGGATCTGGATTTGTTTTATGGGAGACTCTCATAAAAAAGCACTTAGATTTATTAAACCCTATCTGCCAGAATGATTCCCACTGACACAAATTGTCAACACCGTGTTGAAGAATTTTTGTGTCCTCTTTGTAGATTCAAACAGTCCGATTCCCATCTTCATATGTACGGAGCGCCAAATGGTTCAAAATATCCAAACAAAAATCGAAGTACTCAAACTAAAATAGAAGAATCAATTGTAGTTTGGATACTTTGATTTTAGTGCGCAGTGGGCGCCGCTTACCAATTGTGACAAAACGCGAAAGCACTATACGGTCGGTATTCCAGTTGGTAAAGCTTTGGACTCCAAAAGGCGACGTTCGACTACGATATGAACTACGACCCCCTTCCACTTTAGGATCCGCTAGAAAAATAACTCAATACTTGGGTTAAAAAGCTACGAAAGACTTGACAATGCGTTTGTCCAGATTCCACCACACTCTAAAACTGAAAAATAAAAAGAGTGACATTTCCCTCGTTAGAAGAGTGAAAGCTTTAAATTTCATTACTAAAAACAGCGGAAATTCACTCTTAAAAGAGTGAAATTACCTCCAAAAGAGCAAGGTTTCACTCTTGATAGAATGCACACAGGGACCACTCTTAAAATAGAGTGATCCCTAGAGGCATGTGTTAAGGAGTGAGTTTTGACTCTTCTTGGGTTGAATTTCACCATTCTTAGGAGTGAATTTACACTTAATTGGAGTGAATTTACACTTTCACTCTATTAGGGCGTCACTAAGTTCACTCGTTTATTTTTAGAGTGTAGAATGGTTCTGATTCCCATTCAAGTTAGTTAGTTAGTTAGATGGAGTTCCATGGTTCAGTTTCCAACCTATTGGGTCAAGTTGAGCCGACCACGACCTTTTTTCCAGTAGTGACCTACTGGCTTGTTTTCTCTACTCCATTGCTTATGCGGAGCATCAGGCAAGACGACAGTAGGTTCCATTCAGTAATTACTTTTCCTTTTAATTGATCTTTCCTATTACCATTTTTTTTACTTTTGTGTATTCCTACGTTTCCTTTCCTAACTTCTGCTGGTTTTGGAAATAATGTCCCACTGTTAATTTTCTTGTCCCCGACCTAGGCGCTATATGTATATTGTCTACATGATAAGGTCGTGCAGGCTGCACTTTTTTGAAATGATTTCCCATTTTGAAATGAACCAAGAAACAGATTCTATATGTCATTTTTTCATCATTTATTTCAAAATGGTATAATAAAAACAGACCAAATTCATTTACCTTTCCAAAGCAACTCCTGCAGGGGGAACCATGTAATATATGAATATTCAAAAGTCATCGACTTGAAAACACAATTTCATATAATTGCAACTACATATTTAGCATAAGGGGTATACCTTTAGCAGCTTCCGACAATAGGTGACCATTGTCCTTGTTTTATACTGCCCTGTTTTGTCCATGGTTCTATGGTAGCGCACCACTCGTTCAATGGGAATCGGTCTGTTGTGATGTACATGGTAGCGGACCACTAACTCCAATACTCGCGTCTTGGAAAATGTTTACTGACAGACAAAGCGCCATACAAAATTTGTGGTGTGTTGTTTCTGACTGTGTTGCTTACAAAATGTGATCATTTTTGCATTTGGATATGGTAGAAAATGACATAATGTGCAAAATTCAAGGCAATCTGACCAATTTTAGTGCCATTTTTTATTGTATTACTGGAGACAATCAACAGGTATGAGAGCCTGGCCAAACACACACCTTTAGAAAAAAGGATCAATCTACTTTGTCTCTGCCTATCAAACAAGAACACAAGGTTTAGTTCCTTAAAGAAGCTGGTCGACGATCCTGGCTCTCTAGAATAGTAAAAGGCAATGAATCTAGCTGACCGTTTTTGTATGCTCTCAAGTTTGTCACACAGGTAGACCTGGTGAGGGTCCCAAATGGTACTTGCGTACTCCAGCACTGGCCGAAGAATACCTATAAGCCATTAACTTGACATCTCTACGGAAGGAAAAAAAAGTTTCTATACAAAATACCAAGAATTTTGTTTCCCTTGTTACAGATATTCTGAATATGCTTATCCCAGTTTAGATCTTTAGTGATGGTAATTCCTAGTTACTTAATAATATCCACCCTTGGGAGCTCGATCCTATTTAAAACATACCTAAAAATGTAGAACATTTTTCCGAGCGAAGGTAATAACGCTACACTTTGCGGGCTGAAATCTCATGCCCCACGTAGAAGCTTAATGAGACATCATCTTCCTGTATAGTGTGCAGTGATTAGATGAGTTAATCAGTATGCTGTTATGCAATTGTCGGCAAAGAGTCTAACACTTTAATGAATTTTTCCAAGAAAGACTTCTCGAACTGTTGCTCAGTCGACTCTCTAAATCAAAATCGGACGGTGTTTCAGAATTGACATCGGAAACTGAATAAGCTCAGCTATAGCCTATGTAGATGCCATGTGGGACTTTGATAGTTTGACCAATGGGACTTATCTTAAATCTCTGTATATTTTATTATATAGGTTTAATTCAAATCCAAAGCTTTAAGTCCCAATTTAAAATCTACACATTGGCCCCTCATGAAGGAAAGTCATTTGACAAGTGGGCGAAAGGTATTCATGCATGATAGCCAAGATATTTTGCTCTAAAATCAACATAATGGCTCAGTGAGGATAACCCCCCCCCGCCCCCACCATCCCTCAGACCAAAACGAATGTGTTACCCCTCTATTGCTATCTTTGCATTCTGAGGTCTAAATGGTGTAGTGCTACTTTGTCCCACAGTTGTATCTTGTTTGGCTGTGAAGATATGGGCCCTTGAATATGGTGGTCCATGACTTCTTGAAAGTGTTTTAGCAAACAACGCATCTGGATAACTATTTAGGTGATAATTTATCAAAAAGGAGAAGACTATAGAACTTGAAGGACTAAAATTTGTTGTGGCTGTGCACATGATCTCCTGATATGAGTGCAAGCAGTAACATCTCTGAGGAAATGTTTATATTTTGTAATATAGTGCTGGAAGGCCTGCAGTACATCCTTTAAAAGGCCACAGGGGCCATTTTCATCTTGTAATTTGACCTTGAAGGAGGCCACATATGTAAAATTCTGGAGGAAATTAGCATCAGACTTTTTCCTTTCTTGGTGAAAATTTCAAATCTGTGTATATTTGCCCACGGGGCCTAAGATCTCTCCGAAGGAGGGCCCCTTTTTTGAAAATTTTCCCGGGGACCAAGTTTAGACCCCTAAGTAACAAATCTTTGTTTTAGTTATCCATGTTGTAATACTTACTCTTGCTTATAGTGGAGTTACCAAATATTAAAAAGGTATATACAACATTAAGGCTCTTTGGGCCATTGGCAGTGGGCCCAGGTGGCCCCAAACATTTGGAAAATGCTAACTGTAAGTGAAAAATTGCATTGTTGAGGGCTCACATATCCAAAAATCAGGAAAGTACTACTAATCTGAAATCAGATTATATTCATATTTCCACCAGACATATCTCATTTATCAAATGTGTGCCTTATACCTCTTTCTTATGAAATGTTATCAGCATTCAAATCATTCATGAAAAAACTCAAAAGCAACATTTTGCATGAAAATATGGTCTTGCTGAACACGTTTTAGTAGGCCATAACTCCCAAATCGCTTGAGCTATGGCCCCCCGGCAAAAGAATGTGTTCCTTTCGTCTATGTAGCCGCAACATAATGTGTGAAAATCATCAAAATCACGGTCACCTTGGCACGGAATAACCCCTTTGAGAGATCAAGAAAGACCGAGTTCTTCGTTGTCAGCTGCGACGTTACATGTCTGCTGGCATTTTCAGTGGCATGACCTGGACAGTTAGCCAATTCTCAGAGAATAGTTTGTTAAGAAACTTTTTCTCCTCTTGGAATGATGTCACAAGTGGAGTACCACAAGGTTCTGTTCTGGGCCCAATTCTTTTTCTAGTTTTTATAAATGATATCGATTGCTCTCTCTCATCCTGTATTAGTAAGTTTGCTGATGACACTAAGCTCTATAGGAATGTTAATGACGGAAAGGATGCTTCTCTGTTGCAGAGGGACTTAGATAGGCTAGTTACTTGGTCTCAGACTTGGCAAATGTCTTTTAATGCTGATAAATGCAAAGTTCTTCACTTTGGATCCAAGAATTTGGGTCATAACTGAAGTATACCATGGCTGGTAATGTTCTAGGTAATGTGACTTCTGAAAAAGACTTGGGTGTTGTCATTTCAAACGATTTGAAGCCTTCTAGGCAGTGCGCAGCAGCTGCTGCTAGGGCAATAGGGTGCTTGGTTTAATCAAGAGGAATTTCAGCAATTTCAGTAAAGATATTGTGCTAAATCTTTATAAGCAGTTGGTTAGGCCACATCTTGATTATGATGCTGTGCAGGTATGGAACCCTTTTTATGAAAAGGACAACTTTATTTTAGAGTAGGTTCAGAGGAGGGCCACACGGCTTATTCACAATGTGCGTAATCTCCCTTATCTCTCGAGTTAAGAAGGATTAGGGGGGACATGCTGCAGGTTTTCAAGTTTCTTTCTGGTTACGATTCTCTGTCTAACTGTAACTACTTAGAGATTTGTGCTGATCCCCGTGTTCGTGGCCATAATAAGAAGCTGGTAAAATGTTTCTCTAGACTTGACATCAGAAATTTCAGTTTCTCTCATAGGGTTGTCAATGAGTGGAACAGTCTCCCTGAGTGGGTTGTTAATTCCACTTCAGTCAACTGCTTCAAGATTAACATTGCTAAGTATTACTGTGACAGTGGCAGGCTCTGATTGTATTGGATTTGTTTAGTCTTTGTTTGGATTAGGTGTTGGTTTTGGGTCTGTTCTATAGGGCATCTTATGGGGTTTTCTGCCCTTCTTTGCCCTTAAACTTGTTATGTTATGTTTTATTTAAAACATGAGCCTCCCTACTTGAAAATTTTCCGTCAAGTTGGAAATGAAGCACGGATATATTGGTCGTTTATTAATGAACTGACGATGATTACCTTTTTGCCCGGAAAATAAAAAGGGCCGCAATTTTTAATTTATACAGGGTCGGGAAAAAACTGTGTAAAATTGAAATATTATAGAAAAGGTCAAATGAGAGGAATAACTTGTCGAACTATAGCGGGGCGAATTTCATCATCCCCAGCTATACCGACTTCGGCTGAAAAAAAGCAAGTGCTGCCTTTTCGACATCGGTCGTTCATGCTCAGTTGGTTATGGGTGATAAAAAACGTGTGAGCACTGCATTATAACCATGGCATCTTTCTTGTGAAGGACCGTTGCCCAACGATAATATGAAACCCTGAAAATTATGCTGGATCCGTCGCAGCACCGCCATAAAAATTGACTTTGTAAGTATGATTTTCCCCTATTAGAAACGGTAGTTAGTTCACACTATCCTACTTCTGCTCTTCCCCCTCCCCTTCCCATTTCCCTTTCCTTCCCCTTCCCTTCCCCCCCCCCCCCCCCCCCCAATCGGCCTAACTTGCCCGAAGTAGTGCTTGAGTGCAGACGTCAAGGTGCAACTCCCAGAAGACGTCCCATGAAATCATGTGACGGTTAGGTTCGTTCACCAGCCGTTTTGGCCACAGTCATAATAGTAAGTCTTTTTTTTGGAAAACGTGCATGTGGAAAGATGTATATTCTACCCAGTTCATAAATTAGCAATATTGAAAGTCTTGTAGGAGAAAAAGCTTCTAGCTTCCTTAATTGTCAAGAGATTTCTCTCGAGGGAACTTTTCGAAACTGTTAGTGGCTTTGCAACATGGGGAAAAGAAAAATACACATATACTGCACACCGATCCCCCAATATAGGTAATACATCAATGTATAGAAGCTAGTGAAACGATTAACTAAGTACTCTGTGCATACTGCGCAGGCCTGGTGAGTGTTCATGTTTTTCGTTCATGTGATACATCAACCATACGTACCTCCTACTTACTAACGTTATAGAGAGCACCGTACGTTAGAGAGGGGAACTACCATGAACTTCAGTATGAACCTGCTTTCCTTCCAACAAATCTTTATCCTTTTTTCCTTGTCCTGGCTCCTAGAGCATGTATCTTGCCAGTGCGTACCAGATTCAGAAAGTGAGGCGGAAACGCTCAAAGTCTTAGAACCTCTTAATAAAATGTAAGCAACTTCAGTCTTCATGTGATTGTGAACACAGACCAACGTTAGGCTACAGCTGCCTAGCCTAACTTGTGCTATTGGCTATTGCTAGTTACCTAACTTGTGCTATTTGGCTATTGCTAGTTAGTTGTGGTGTACCACAAGGTTCTGTTCTTGGCCCACTTCTTTTCTTAATTTTCATAAATGATATTGATAGCTCTATCACTTCCAGTATAAGTAAGTTTGCTGATGATACAAAGCTTAGTCTATAGCCTAGGAAGGTTGGAGGAAAGGATGATTCTTTATTGCTTCAGAAAGATCTGGATAGGTTATTTTCATGGTCTCAGACTTGGCAAATGTCTTTTAATGCTGATAAGTGCAAAGTCCTCCACTTTTTTTTAAGAATCCCCACCATGATTATACTATGAATGGTACTTATTTGAACAAAGTGACTTCCGAGAAAGACCTTGGTGTAGTTATTACAGGAGATTTAAAGTCATCTAGGCAGTGTGCAGCTACTGCTGCAAGGGCAAATAGGGTGCTTGGGTTGATCAGGAGGAATTTTAAGAGTTTTAATAAAGAAATTGTGCTAAATTTGTATAAGCAGCTGGTTTGACCCCATCTCGACTATGCTGCACAGGCCTGGAGTCCCTTCTTTGAAAAGGACAAATTGCTTTTAGAGCAAGTTCAGAAGAGAGCTACAGTACCCGACTCATACCTGAGGTTAAAAATCTACCTTATTCCCAAAGGCTTAAGCTGCTTGGGCTTACCACTTTGGAGCTGAGAAGGATTAGGGGGGACATGCTCCAGGTATACAAATTTCTATCTGAAGGGAATCCTTTGTTAGCTTGCAGTTATTTAAAGGTCCAGAGTAATCCTCGGGCTAGAGGCCATTGCAAAAAGCTTGAAAAGTCTTTTGCTAGACTTGACATTAGGAAGTTCAGTTTCTCTCATAGGGTTGTTAGTGAGTGGAATAGCCTGCCTGAGTGGGTTGTTAACTCCACATCAGTGCACCGTTTTAAGGTTAATATTGACAAGTTTTTCCATGACTGTGGTAGAATCTAATCTTTCTGGGCTCTTTAGGTGTTGGTGGTTTGCTTTGTTTTGGGGGGTTTTTGGATTACAGGGCATCTTATGGGGCCTTTACAGCCCTCCTTTGTCCTTTAACCTGTTATGTTATGTAATGATATGTTCTGTTACAGCACATACTGTACAGCTTATCCGACCTTAGCGATGTTGATATTAGCCATCAAGACATATGCCTAGGCCCCATATGTCGTCCATTATAAAGTGTGTGCCTTCAATCCCATTCCCAACAAAACATAGCCTATAAGTATGAAACAAAATTGCTGATACAGTGACAAAATTTACAGGTCTAGGCTAGACCTAGGGCCTAGGATATGCAAACATTAGGCCTAGGCCTACAATCAAATTCAGCTCTTCTTCTTCTTCAAGATGGTGAGACATCCAAAAGGACATTTATACACTGCATACTTACCGTGTAATTAGTCAGGCCCTCAAAGAGTTCGTAATGAAATCCACTGGCTTTGGGTGACTTATGGCCCCCGCAATAACTTAATAAGACTCTCTGGGAGGTTATTCCAATCCCAAGTAGTATTAGGGACAAAACTGTACTTACAACAATTAGTCCTAGCAGAGGGGGGGGGCGAAAGTGCACAGCATGCATGTTACGAGAACCACGAGTAGGTTTACACAGATTAGACAGGGGGATGTTAGCTTGGCAGTAAATACCTTAAATACCAAAAATTATAAGTCTGCAACGTCTCCGGCGGTCAGACTTTGAAGTATGTAGATCTTTGAGGAGTGCAGTCATAGAGCCAACTTCACGGGAGTACTCGTTGGCTATAAACCTGGCAGATCTTTTTTACTCCCTCCAATCTATCTTGGAGTGAAATCTGATGTGGATCCCAGATGGAACAAGCATACTCCAACAAGGGCCTTAGTAAACCTTTATAGGCCGCCAATTTAACATCTTTGGAACAAAATGAGAGGTTCCTGCATAATAGGCCTATGATCTTATTTCCCTTATTACAAACAAGTTGGATATGTTTGCCCCAGCTGAGGTTCTTAGTGATAGTCACCCCCAGATACTTAATTGAATCAACCCTTGTCAGACTGGCCCCATTAAGAGTATAGTTATAGATTATTGGGTTATACTTCCTAGTAACAGACATAACATTACACTTAGCCGGGTTGAATCTCATACCCCAAGTTTTGGCCCACTAGCCCAAGTTTATAATGTCCTATTGCAACTCACTGCAGTCACTGGGATTATTGATGACCCTATAGCAAACAGGGTCATCAGCAAACAACCTAACTCAGGAAGAAGCAGCACTAACAATATCATTAATATAAGACAAAGAAAGTGCTGGTCCAAGGACAGACACATCATATTTGAGCTGATAGTATGCTCAAGTATCTTACAACATATACAATAGGGCTGTGACGGTTAATCGGTTAACCGGTTAACCGACCGACTCGTCGGTTACTTGTGCGTCATTCTTCTTCATAGATTAACCGTTTTTGTATTGCCAATAACTCAGTCGCTGCGGGGTGGCTTTGTTGGTAAACTGTTACACAAAAATCGCGCAACAAACAGTGTCAGTTTCTCACAAATTATCGCTCGAACAATAACTGTAAAAAGAGTTTTAAAATCGGCCATTCGATTGAACGGATTAATTCCGCGGCAGCTCCCCGAATTAAGTACATTATGATGAGTGACAAGTGGCGCACCCATTGTTACTTTCGTTGGCAGAACTTTGTGTGCTCGTCTCCTTTTCCCTTCAATGGCAACACCCAAGCACAACTTAAGAAATTAGCGGCATGTTTGTGAGATTACCAAGCGAAAAGAAAGCCACAAGACAAGCAGGGAGCTGTAACTGCTGTACCAAGCCCTGTATTTCTATGGCAATAAAACCTCCGCGAGACCATGATTAGGGCACAAAAGTATATTTGAATAAGTCTTCCCACTGTAGCTAATCGAAATATTTTATCGTGCTACACCTCCGTAAATTTCATTATTTTTCATTGTTAGTAGCAGTATTTGGAAAAAATTGTAACATGTAAAAATACGATCGTAAGCACCAGATAATTCCCGCAATTTTGTTGTTTTCCCAATATCATATAAAATGGAACATTCCATGTTGAGTTTTATGAATAAGCATACGCAGTTCGTTGAACAGTGGGTTGTAGTTGCGATAATGTACTGTACTGTACAGTAGAAGTCAACCCTACAATGCACGTAAAAATAGCGATCTAATTTTTAGCGGTCTTGGACAGCAAAAAATGGACTCGATTAACGTTATCTTATGGTTTCTTTCCGATATAAATATCCCCGTAATTTTGCCACTTCTTGTCTAAATCTTACCGTCTTGTTTCAAAATAATCAGCAAATGAAATGCACTTAAGTCAGACCCCCAAAAATTCCAAGTACGCAGAGATTTGTGCTGCCGTTTCTTGGTGAATTTAGCACAGGGCTTGGCCGGCTGCATAGGCGGGCTATGTAAGCCTGGGAAGTGCGATCGTCATAACATAAACTCAATGGGGAAATTCGTGCGGAGGTCTGGTATTTTCACACACTAAATCCCATAGGCGATGGCGCGAGTTGTGATTGGCTGGCTCAGAATCAACGTATTTGAACCAATCACAATGCAGAGGCAATTCAAATTTTGCAATAGATCGTGTGCATATGATGTCATCGAGCAAAACATGGTCCCTTGTTACGTGGTAAAAACAGATACGCACACAAGTCTACTGCATGCATGGGACCGCGTGCGTAATTGTTTACGTTCGGAACGACGTCATATGATAACATTCCATAAGTCCTACTGTAAATAACTTTACGGTAGGAATGCTGGGAATTCCTTAATTTATGCAGGAAAATAGGGCTTGGTTGTGCTGTTTGCGGCTGGTGGGCCGTTTACTGTGCAATTGTACAGATCTCTACTATGACACACACGTGAGCGCTGTACATTTATTGAACACTGCATCGCAAGCAAGCTGCATCAAAACAGCGGTGTGGGAGTGTTTCATGAAATAGCTGACAATATAACATAGGGCCAGGCGGGAATACAACAGTTGGTAGAATGTTAAAAAGTGCATGTGGTCTGAAGAAAGCTTCAGTAAATGTGGGATGGGTTTTTACTGTGAAAAGATGATATAAACTCAGCGCAAAATACCAACATTTTTGCCACATACTTACACGGGCGAACGTGACTTACGGCGCCATTTTAGACTTGCACTTTCCTGTACAAAAGTGATGGCGCTCTTTGAAAATGTTTACTTTTTGTTGTTGTGTGAACATGACGTCATTTTCGGTTAAACGGTTAACCGCCGGTTAATAAAATCGGTTAAACGGATAGTGAATTAACCGAAAATGCACAGCCCTAATATACAAGTAAGAGAGACAGGGCGATAGTTGGATGGGAGAGAGCTATCGTTCTTCTTAAAAAAAGGACAGATATTTGCCTTTTTCCAGTCCTTGGGGACTTGACCACTGTTGATTGATTGCTGGAAAAGATGACTCATCATTGGAGCAAGATCATTAGCAAGCTCTCTAAGAACCCATGGGTGTATACTGTCAGGACCCATGGGCTCACTAATCTTAAGGTTTTGCAACAACTTTTCAACCCCAAATGTAGAGATGGAAATATCGGCCATTCTACTACAGATAGGTCTGTTGGTAGAGGGACAGAGTCAAAGGGGTCTCTCGTAAAAACACTTCTGAACTGGCTATTCAAGGCTTCAGCCTTATCCTTATCACTATTAGCTATTTTACCACACACCTGTAAGGGGGGGATACTATGATTATCTTTCCTCTGACCATTAATATACCTCCAAAAGGGTTTGGAGTCATGAGTAATATCATCTATCATGCCGTTAATGTATTTCCTATGAGAATTGAATACCTCCTTCTTAATACTAGCACGAAGGTCAACCCACTTATTGTAAAAATATAATTTGTTAGTCTTCTTATACAAAGCATGAAGTCTGTTCCTCCTCTTTATCATCCTACAGATATAATCAGTGACCCAGGGAAGAGATTTCCTAGTTCTAGAAAGTTTAGACGGGATGTTTTTTTTCACAGTTCTCTCGAGAAAAGACTTAATGAGGAACCAGTTTTCTTCAATAGTATGACTATCTTGTCTGTCATTTAGGTAACCAGAGGCAAAATTTCTGGTTTCAGACCTCATAGTGTCATAATCCCCTTTGGAATACTGTCGGATAAGTCTACGTGGTTGCTAAGGCCTAGGGGAAAAGCACCTCAATTTACAAAAGATAATGTCATGATCACTAAGTGGGTCAAAACTGCTGACTTCACAGTACAGGTTGGGAGTATAAGAAATGACTAAATCAAGAGTATTGTTACCTCTAGTGGCAAATTTAACAAGTTGATCTGCGGCAAAATCATCAACAATGTCAACAAGGAGTTGACCATTACTGCTGGTGAGACAGTCAATGAGCCTAAAATTAAAGTCACCTAATATATGGAATGAGGGATTTCTATTTCTATGTTTGATCGTAATGTTAGGCAGTTGGTCACAAAGAAGAGAGATGTGATCAACATGGGCGTCAGGATCCCTATACCAGGAAGCAACATAATGCTGACTCCCATTTATAGAAAAAGCAGCCCAAACTGACTCAGACCCATTGGAAAGAAAATTTGCACCAGTGGGGGCTAGGTAATTTTTAATAAGCAGAATAGTACCACCACCTCCAAGGGTGCGGTCATTTCTAAAAACAGTATAATTCAGACAATCTGGAAAAAGAGCTCCCCCTATCAGTAACTGAATTGTCAATTTTAGTCTCCTGCAATGCAACGATATCAGGTTCAGCAGAGTTAAGGAGGGACTGGAGATCGAGTTTTTTCCCTCTCAGACCATTTATATTAATAGACATGAGGCTTATCTCTTTTCTACAATGTACTATAGTCGGTTTATTTAACTTCTGTTGTGAAACGTTATCTTGAGAAATAACGGGGTCAAGAGCATTAAAGCTACTGTATTGCTTAGTACAAGATCACTGCCTGCCTGAGACAAAAAAGAGTTTGTTCTATATGCAAAATTCCCGTTATCACACTTCGGACAGATCCATATACAATTTGTTGCCTGAACATTTTCGTACTGAGAGGTAGCAACTTGGGAACATCTACTGTGAATCCACAATTTACAGGTGTCTCACTCAATCGCGGGATCACAATCAAGAACATACTCAGAGCAGAGACCACACAGCGCTGAACAATTACTACAAAACCACTTATCATCGGCGTTGGAACATTGAAGCTTTTTGTAAGTTCCAATACTAACATTGTCACAGCGAATATGAACCCACCTTTCACAGCCATCACACAGTATGGCTTTATCAAACCTCTTCACAAGCTTGTGGCAAAAGACGCAGTAATGCCCATCTCCTGGGTTTAATTCAACATCCCCTGCCAACACTAACAGGAGGGAGATGTACACCAATGTATGCCTAAGCCTAGACCTATAGGTTAGACTTCCAGGCATAGGCCTAGAGTAACTTAAAACTGTAAAACCAATATGGTTACCTTGAGCCGTCTTTAGTTTTGACCCAGCCCTCCTCCTAATGCTAACACTAAAAGTACTAGGCCTAATGTTAAATCTTTGAGCAAGGAACAGACTCACCGACCATGTAGTTGCTTCGCTGCTGAAACTGGGGGAGGATGTGTTAATGTAATCCATCTGGGTTTGAGAAATCCTCTGGCACTTGAATAAAGCAGTAAGAATCCACATAAAAGCCATATAATTGGGTTGTATGCATCGTACTCAGCACCATAGGGCCGTGAAAGGCTACAATACAGGTGTATACACTATAAAAGCTTAGGCTATAATGAACGTGGGACACCCCAACCGGAATAAAGCAAACAAGGAGCTAAAAAATTCTAAGGCCGGAACAGCACTAAAAACCACCAAACCACTAGAGAAATGATAAAAACGGGCAACGCCAGATAAAATACTAAGAAATAACACTCGATGGACACAAAAAGAGAATATACAAGAGGATAAAACTGAGAGCTAAAAAGACTGACCACCGCGACACAACGCACACTTGAAACCCCCTTTCAGTTTCAGTCTCACCCATTCAATGTTGTGTCCTATCTGATATAAGGCATAGGGTATGCCTAATTGTAGGCTTGTCAACATTGAAGGGGGGGTGGGGGGGCACAGGGAAGATGACTTGTTTGGGTTTGTCTTAAATCCATGGCAACTAGCAGTAGCAGTGATCAGTGTACGTGCTGAAGCTTTAAAGTTTGGCAGGTAGGCCTAGGTGTACAGTTCGACTGTCCGTGAAGTGACTGTAAGTTGTGATGGGACATTCCCCTTGTATCCTTCAACTTTTTCCCTTATTTACACCAAATAACTCCTGCAATTTGTTAGGCCAAATTTTGATAATTTTGCACTTTCATTTTTTGTCTATGGCCTAGGCCTACAGTACAATCATTTCACTTTAAGAAGAAAATTCAAAATAACGACTGCTTAAATATTCTGCAAGCCTAGTGAATGCTTTTCTCTGGCTGTTTGAGGTTTTGCGATTTCCAATCAGTGACATCTCAGTGACGTGACGTACGTGAGGAAGGTAAAAATCAGTGTAAAGGACGAAATCTGTGACTGTACCATAACTTTGATAACACTTACCACCATTGACTTTGTCTTTAATAAAAAGTTACTCAATCAGTGCTGTGGAGGTTTTAAAATCTCTAATTGTTCTATACAAAACACATAGAATAGCTTGGACCGGTTGAAGGAGGTTGGCAGTTGACAAGGCTGAGGCCCAATCTAGCTTCCTGCATGGCAATGTTGCCTTCTTGAAGACCTTCTATCTTTGAGACTATCCCACCCTCTTAACATTTCAGAAACACTACCGAGACCGGAGTTATAATTTTAAACAAACTTATCAACCCCACAGGTACGTTGAAATTGCTCAGTGTTCTTTACCAAGGAGGCAGAGAAAGAATCCAAATACTCCAATAAGGGTCGAACAAGTGTAAGATAGGCATTTGCTTTGAAACTCTTAGGGCAGGAGTATTTAGATTCCTTTTCATAAAGCCTAAGGACCTATTCACTGATGAGGTAATATGGTTGGAATTCCAGGAAAGTTTGTTTGAGATACTACTGTAACTGCATCTATACAGGACCGGCCCTGTATCTGTCACACCCCGAGTTGACTTTCAACTTGATGGTGGTTGATCAACTAATAGAATGTTTTCAGTCTCAACTCCGAGTCAACTCGAATCAACTCCAATCAATGACCCCTCCTCCTTCGTGATATTTCCTTTGAAGCTCCGCCCATTGTTAGTCAACGTTGCACTCTCTTTTCACTTACAACATTGAGGCACAAAGCACTGGGAAATTTCAGTAGGGAAGCTGGCCGATCGACAGCAAGGGGATTATCAGTTCTTCATTGAAAATAGTATCTAGTTGCACAGTGTACTGTTGTGTACAGTTGAGTGCGGAACATTGTTTCATGAGTGACTGCTGTCCTCACAGAAACATAAAGCAGTCAGGAATGTGCATAGTACGCTATGGCAGGTGATACTACAGATAGGCTTCAAACAGCCATGTAACTATGAATAATTTTTAGGAATAGAAAGTCCCTCACCACAAAATTACATTCAATCTAGTGTTCGAACTATCACCTGTTAAGTAATCGGAATAGGGCCGATAATTCCATTGTCTGTAAATAATCGGCATTCGTAAAATTCTGCTCATCAGCTGATCATTACCATCGATTATATGCAAACTAGAAAAAGGGGCTAAATGTACTTGACACTTGCTCTTGGTTTCGTGAAAAATTCCCGTAATTACTCAATCCTTTAATTTCCCGCCAAAACAGGACGTATTAATAATTAAAAATGTACAATTTTCACCCTGCGATGGGAGTGATCGTTTGATATTTTCCGCTAAAACCCTGTATTATTACCTGCAATAATATTTAAAATTGCATTCAAGATTTATTCCTCGCAGTCTCGCAGAAAGCACCACGCTTGGTACAGACTATTGGGTCGCAGTGATTCACTGTTTTTTCAAATCCCCAAGCTTAGCATATTGTCAGTGCATGTTTTGTACATGTAGCACCTAGAATCTTGTGCATTTCGGTGGTTATTACATTGCATCAATTAAGCCATTCCCAGCATTCCTTTCATAATGTTATTTACAGTGCGACTTATGCAATGTTGTCATTGCAAACGTAAACAACGATGCACATAGTCTCTGGCAGCAAACTTCTTGGCCCACGCATGCAATAGACTTACATGCTTGTCTGTTTTTACCGCCAATCAAGGCGTCATATTTTTTTTCCTCGGTGACATCATATCGATACGATCCATTGCAAAATTTAAATCAGCCTGTGCATTGTGATTGGTTCAATTGCGTTGATTCTAGACAGCCAATCACAACTCGCGCCTTTGCCTATGGGATTTACCGATTTAGTGTTTGAAAATACTCCGTCTCGAGACACATTTTTCCCATTGAGTTTGTGTTATGATGATCGCACTTCACAAGCGTATACAGCTGGCTAGGGCAGCCGGGCGAGCCCCGTGCTAAATTCACCAAGAAAAGGCGTCACAAATCTCTGCGAACGGTGGATTTTGGGGGGGATCTGACTTAAGTTCATTTCAGTTGCAGATTCTTTCAAACAAGACCTAAGGTTTGGACAAGAACTGCAAAAATTATTTGGGGGATATTTATATCAGAAAGGAACCGTAAGAAACATTAATCGGGTGCAATTGTTTTGCTGCCCAGAACCGCTAAGATTGTCATGATTTTTCTACATCGGGTCAAAGCAGGATAGTAGATACGGTACATTTACGCAATTACAGTACTGTACAACTCAGTGCAGTAAAATAATGCAAATGTTCTGACATGATTGGGGTATGAAAACTAGACAGAGCACAATGTTGGCCAAGGAAATATATTATCAACGGGCATGTGACATTGACTGCAAACAATTAGTAAGTAGGCATTTAATGGTTGTATCTACACTTTTGAAGTAAAAATATTACGATATTACAAATGATTCCTTACAGTATAATTTCCATCCTGAACTGGTTATGGTAATATGATATGCTTTTGGTCAATTAATCTTTTCTCAAAGTGTGCTTTCACACGGCGCGAGATTGGAGTAATGATTCGGAAGCCGAGGTGAGCCCAGCTTCCAAATGCAAAGCCTACTTAGCTGACTTTTCTGTTTAGCTTTATTGGAAGAAGGAAAAATTAAATAAAAGATTTTTGGTTCCTTGTGTTTACAAAGGAACCTATGTAGTCAAGTTGGCATATGTGTGCATGTGTGGGGGTGTGTGTATGTGTGTATGTGACACATTGGAATGCGAGGTATGTGACACGATAACCCAATAACCGAATACGCAATTTTTCTTAAAATTTGTGTGCAGGAGTATCATATTCAGGAGATGTGCCCTATTATTTTTGGTGCCCATACAGTATCTTGCATAATAATGAGTGTACAGGGCTTAATGTGTGCATTGGAATGTGAGGTACAGTATGTGACACGATAACTCAATAACCGAGGGCTCAATTTTCACTTAAGTTAGTTGGTGCATGCTTTTTATTGAGTAGATGTGCCCTAATGTTTTTGATGGTCATACCTTGCATATTAATGAGTGGGCAGGGCTTAATGTAAAAATTCTTTAAATGACATTATCTTGCCACTGAAACATTTTAGAGGGGTGGTGTAATGGAGATTTGTGTTCGTCTAAGTGAAGTAAATGTGATGACCCAGATTGACTTCATTTGACCTTGTGACCTTTGTTAATTTTTAGGGGGATGCCTGGATTCGTCTTGATCAGACAAACCAAAAAAGCAATTACACTACCCTCCTAGGATGTTCCTAACTTGAGTTATTGACAATTAAGTGACAAGAAAGTTAGTGTGTAGGTCATATATATGCAAGGTATGGAGTGCAATAACTCAATAACCAAGTGACATAGGGGGATGGCTTAATGGAAAGTGGTGTTCATCTGAGGAAAGTGCATGTGTTGACCTTCTTTGTGACCTCATTCAACCTTTTAACCTTTGTGACTTTTTGTGATGCCTGGATTTTTCTTGTTGAGACAAACAACAAAGGCACTATACTACCCTTCTCTGATGTTGCTAACTTGAGTAATTGTCATTTCAGTGAAAAGTTAGTGGTGTGTGTGTATGTTTGTACATTATATGCTTTGGAATGCAAGACATAAAGTGTGATAATTCAATAACCAAATGATAAAGGGAGGTCACACAAGCAGGGATGATCCTTTAGCAAATATATCTGGTTGTCCAGAGGACAACCTGCATTGGAAATTGGTTGTCCTTCCTAAAACTTGGTTATGTCCCCCACGACAAATGCAAAATTCGTTTGCAAGCTATAACAGTATTTTTTAGTAATAGGAAAGAAAAATAAAAAGCTCTGCTGTAAGCTATGGTACTATAGCAACTTAAAATTCAAGAGAAAAAGCAGAAGAGGCTCATCTGGATGCTTTCATACCTTATGGCACACATGTCCCTTAGACTTTTTGGGTGATATGTCTTTGTTTAATTGGTATAAAATCCAACTGAAGTTTAATGCCTTTTGACAAATGCAATGTATAGAAGAACAGAAGAATTATAACCCCCTCTCAGTCTAAAAGCAATTTAGTTCGCAATCATGCCAGTAATGCAATTTTTATTTAAAAAAAACATTTTTCTCATATACAGTATTTAACAAAGGTATTTGCAATGCAAGTTTTGACTCCCAATTTTTATAATATTGTGTATATATCACAATACTAAAATGTAAAAGAAAAGTATCTCTTCTTTACCTCTGCTTTCACACTACTGGTACTACTTTGCCTTTTTGATCACCTTCTTCAGGTTGAAAGTTCAAGTTAAAAGTCATTTATTAGATAAAATTACAAAGCTACGTTTGTTTCTTGTTCTCTGGTGAAATTGTGAAATAGAAATTGTAGCAGACTTTTGGGCCTTTGCTTATTTTTCCTTTTGAGGCA
Organism: Holothuria scabra; assembly: GCA_037179385.1. NCBI lineage: Eukaryota > Metazoa > Echinodermata > Holothuroidea > Aspidochirotida > Holothuriidae > Holothuria > Holothuria scabra. The sequence continues at coordinate 8,507,743 of CM074195.1, read as the reverse complement.
AACACATAGGTAGTCCAAATGGCAACCATGGCATAATTTCTAGTTCTCCATCATAAGTTTTGGCTGTCAGGGATGACCTGATGACTGTTACATTTCTTCCTTGCACAAGGGACAGCTGTGTTTGTAAAATGCAGTGTTGACCTACTTTGACTATATTTGACCTTTGTGACTTCTTTTTAAGGTCTGGATTTGAATAATTAAGATGGACCAAAAGGGCAGTTTTAAGCTACCCTCATATAGTGCCCCAAACTTGAGTAAATGACAATTTAGTGAAGGTGATGTGTGTATGTATTTGTCACATGGAAATGGGAGGTATGCAGTGTGATAACTTGAAAAATCCAAGCGCTAAATTTCTCTCGAACTGCAAGTGTTTGATTTGACATTTAATGTGCCCATATGTTTTTGGGTGAAGGCCAAAAGTCATTGGGGCTAAAGGTGCCAATTATGCCTTACCTTGCAACTCCCTAAATAAAAAAAAATCATCTTTAATGCAAGGAACCATAGTGCTCTTGGGCTCTTGTTACTTTTGGCACTGAGTTGATTGAATTGCTCCCTCCAAATGTGGAAGATTTCATTAAACCTGAAGTAGTGTTGAAGTACCTGTACTACAGTATACAGTAACCAAGGGAAGTTCTGCCCCTTTCTGACAAAAAGAAGTAATCCAGATTTTTTTCAAAATTGATTTTATTTCATAGTCTTTTTTCCCTTACTTAAACTTAAATTTTCAGATATGAAATATTCTAACATGTAGTCTACTTCCTGATATAATCAGCCAAGAAAAGAAGTAACCCACATGGAAAACTACATTCTTTTCAGACAAAAAGAAGCAATGGCTTGTACAGTACTTCTGTCTGTCAGAAAGAACAACTATTATTTTCACTACACTGTTTCTGACAAAGAGAAGCGAAGGGCTTTTACTTCTTTCTGTCAGAAAATACAAGTATTATTTTGACCGAACTGTTTCTGACAAAAAGAAGCAGTGGCTTGTACTTCTTTCTGTCAGAAATTGTAAGGAATATTTTAACTGATTTTTGCTTACAAAAAGAAACAATCCACATTGAAAATATTGGAAATCAACTTTTACAATATCCCCTATATAAAACAAAACAAAACAAAACATTTTTAGCTCACACATGTACACATGTGTGAGGTTATCAAATGGGGCAGATGGCATCAACTTTTTAACAGAAATCTTCTTCTTCCTCATTTTTTGAGATTTGGGGCTGAAATTTTGGTGTATGATTGCTTTGGAAGGGAGCATTCATATCCACCTACTTACATTCTAATATAGCAAATTAAAGTTGTATTTAACAGCTGTTTTTTTAGGGGTGAGTTCATTTTGCCTGCTGAGCGGTTACTGTAGTTGTTTATGTATTGCAGGGTGCTTGGTTGTGTGTTCAGTTCTTATCTTGCACATACGTGTACTGTATACAGGCTATTGAACCTGGTTCATGTTACAGCTGGTTGAACAAAGCATTCACAGTACTTTCACTGTATGCTTGTGCACAGTAGGTGGTCTCATAATCAGCTGTGGTCAGCTAGTGTGTTGCGAATAAGTTGTAACCAGGGAGCTACAACAGACCCTGTTGTAACTTTTGCAGAGTTACCTTTCACTCTGTTCTGTTCAGTTTATCATGAATTGTCCAATCCAAGCAATACCAACATAACTGTTTGAGTTCAATAAGCATAGTACAGTAGGAACTTCTTGAGTCTCTGTGTATGTTACTTTAATCAGTACAGAGCCATGCAGTGTTTACTTGTGGATTTATAGGTGCAACTGAATGTACTTAACAATACCTGGGCAGTTAACAGGTACACCATACATTAGTTATTAATTTTATCGTACTGCCTATTGCCTTTAAGAATACACAGTCCAGGCTTTCATGATTTGAGAAAATACACAGTGATATTTAGATCTAACATAGAGCTATGTCAGATGTAGATCAACTTGCAAAATCACAAATGTTTTGCCTTCCCTATTCTGTACTTCCTTGCGTTTAATTTTGTAATGTAAGGTGGTTTAGGAAACAGATAACAGATAAAATTTGGTTCAACTTTGAGTTTCTCTATTTAACAGACAAAACAGGTTGTGTGAGCTTCACAACAGCATTGCTGTTCTACTTTAAAAAAATATGACAGAATATTGAAATTAAACATTAAAGATCATACTTCCATTTGTCAGAAAAGTGTACATGTTCACATGGATATTGTTTTCTCACAAAAGGAAGTAGACCACATTAGTCTGCTTTTGTAATGAATTTCAGGAAAAAAATATTTTCCAATGTTTAAGTTATAAATTTTCAGTTACTCCTTGTAGGTATCCTTGTGCCATGTAGAAGCATTTCTGTTGGCTTTAAGGTTGCACATTTTGGTAAACAAATCAAAATATTGAAAATGTGGGTTACTTCTTTTGTCAGAAAGGGCAGAGTCATGGTCCGCAGCATCAGAGTATTTGGTGTTGTGTATCTCACTGTTAAAACAATGAGTAAAGCCATTAAAGTCACATGCCGAACACAAAATTCATCAACTTCAAAATATGCAGAAAAAATTTCTCTTTTACAAGGTGAAACTTGCATCTCAATAGTTAAGAGTGTTCAGATTATTAAAGTTTCAATTATTAAAGTACATTTTGCAATTTTTTCTGGGGATTTGGTGCACCATGGGAAACCTGTGATGTCATCAAGGCACATTAGTTTGACATTGCAAAATAATTTATTAATGATTATGATGACGCTGCAGGCAATATTAAGCAACATTAATATTGTTGGTTGCACTCTACGTATTGTGAAGAGTAATGGTAGATCTGCAGGAAAAGATATTCAAACACTCCAACAGTTTCACATCTCAAGGACAAATAAGATATTCAATTCCTAAGAAAAACAAAAAGAATTTGAGGCAATGTGCCACATTAGAAAACTTTTTGTGGCTTTGTTGAAAAGCAGAGGTATTTTTAACAAAATAACCAATCTTTAAAGTGAGATATCTTGAGTTAGGAAAATGGTATTGTGATAGGGTTTGAAAGGTGAAAAGCCGTCAGATTTTGCCTTTAATTTTTATGCAAAGGACGTTAGCACTGACCCTGAAATAAATCCCTATGCAACTTAAGCAATGAAGGATTTAAACAGGCATCCTGGCATTAGAGACAACCAGATTTTCTGTCAGACTACCAAGTTTATTTCAAAAGTTGTGTGAAAGGTTTGTCAATGGACAACCCAAAATTTTGAATGTAATGAATGTAGTTCCCATGAATTTTGTAACATCAGAAGTACCTAAAATGCACTCTTGCATACTGCTTGGAATAAATTTTTGGTTTTCTCAGAATCAAATTGCAAATTTTTATTTTTTTCTTCCCTTTCCCATTTTTTCTTTTCTTTCCTTGCAGTATCAAAGTAAAAGATGATGCAGGAAATTACAGCTATAGCATTGGTTTCTGTGTGGATGTAAATGGAAATGGTGCCGGAGTAGAACAACTTGATTTAAAATTAAAGACTACTCACACCCTTGGAAGACTAGACAAGACAGATATTAAGCAAGGAAGTAAGTAGCATGTAACTTCACTTCTTCACTTCACTTATGGTCAGAAGTGCAGGTGTATTACAAATGGTCCTTTGGCATTTGAAATGAAGGTTGAATTTTGAAACCCATTGATGGGAGAGTCAAGACCAGATTTGCAGGAAGTGGCTGGAAAACAAAGATAACAGGGGAGATTTCTTTTCAGAGAGATTTTGAAGAAGAATGGTATACAGAACATGACAGCAGTATAGAGAAAGTGAGTGCAGGACAGTGTACTACTGTATGCTCAACAACTTTGTAGGGCTTGATAACTCTAACCGAGACTGGGAAGTATAAGTAGAGGTACGCCTAGCATACAGTCCTGCATTTCAATTATAAAGGAGAAAAAAGTGGTTGCACAACCATCTTTCAACGTTTGGTTGTTTGTACCGTAGCCTATGTGGTTTAAGTTGTCTCAGACACCCATGAAAATTGAGCCCTTGTAAGGTTCGTTGCTGTAAACAAGTTTTAATATATTTCTTCCTTTCACACAGCTAACTGGATTATATTAACATATAAGGATGGGGATGAATATGGAAATCATTGTAGTCACCAAAAAAGGCAATCTCATATTGTCATGACATGCAACCAAGATGCTGTACAACCAGTAAGTACTGTAATTCCATTTTTGACAACAATTATTTGAGTTTACCGTTTTCATACAATAGAAACAGTTGAGATTAATACAAGAAAAAGACTTAGGAGAGGACTCTAGAAGCTCCATGGAACTTTTTGACAGACAGCATGGTCAAGTGGTTAGACATCCAACTTGCAGTCTGGAGGTTTGGAGTTTTGAGTCTTGGCCATGCAGGCCATACCAAGACCATTCCAACTCACTAACTTACTGAGAAACTCCATGAAACTTTGTGGAAAGAACAGTCCGGAAAAAGTATGTTACAATATACAGTATTGGTGAAGAAAAAAAAAAGAAGAGGAAAAAGGCAACTACAATATGTTTACTCATCAGAAAATTTTAAGGTAACTGTACATGGTCTACCCGATGTCCATTGGGTTCAATGTTCCCAAGACTGATGTTCCCTGTATCTTGATGAATTGGTGATGATTATGAGGTTCGTTATTTCCAGGGTTTGATGTTCCCAGAAGTGACGATGTTCTGCAGATTCAGGAACATTGTACCTTGGAAACATTGACATAACTCCAACTGTACTGTATCTCTTTAAGAACTTTTTGTGGTACATAATGCACTTTAAAGTCAATACCTCATATGCTTCTAGCCTAAAGAGGATTCCTGTAAGAAGCTGGGTGACATATAAGGAAGCTATGTTTAGAGCAAAAGTTTTTATTTGTTATGAGTAAGAGATTGTTGTAACACCTTATTAATTCCCCTTCTTTTGGTTGGAAGGTTGGTGGTCACATGCTGTGTGGGATTCAGCATTATCATCACAGTTGTGGTGCTCAACCACATGCTAGGTCGGTATATAAACAATTCCTGCAGACAGATATTTTCTTAGTTGAACTTTTTGAATTAAGTGTGGGAAGGTGCAATCATACACCTTATCGTAACTCCAGGTCAAATAATAAGAAAATTGCATCCTCTCCTTCAGTCCTGTATTTTGTAGTGTACTTGGAAGGAATTTTGAAAATGACTTTACCTGATTAGCATTATGATAATCACTTTGAGGAGAGTCCATAACTTCTGACGTATTAATTCATATTTTTTCTTTTCAGATTAATGCTCGTGTCATAGAAGAAAATAACAACAAATTGGGTGATTGTTATTATCTGTTTGAAGTTGAATCTAGAGTTGCTTGTAACAAACAGCCCTCTGGTATTGGTATAGGTTGGCTGCTTATTATAATGTGAGTTTTCATATAAATATTATTGATCAAAATTATTTTCAGTTTAAATTGTGGTTTGTGGGGGAATTGTTACTGCTGTATTTGTTTGAAGTCGAATCCAGAATTTTCTGCTGCAAACAGCCTTCTGGACACTGTAGAGGATGGCTGCTTATCATAATGCAAGCATTCATTCAAATTGCTATCAACATGCACAACTGAATTGAAGAATAATTAGTGAACATACAGAGGGCTAAATTCTAGGAAGTATTCAATAGACCTATTTCCAAATAGCAATTACAAAGGATTGTGGGACAGAGTTTTGGTGTTTGTCATTTTTGTCAATGGCATTTTACTGTGGTGAAAATTGACGTATACCCAAAACTCTATCCCACAATTCATTGTAGTTGCTATTTGGAAAAAGGTCTATAGGGCTGCATACCCCTAACGGAAGCCAACTTGAAAAAATTACTCGTTAATGCGGCTCATTGAGTTAGTCCGTTAATTCAACAAATTTTTTCCGAAGCTGTTAGGCTTTCTTCTCATACAATTGACAAATTGGTCAAATGAAGACAGTACTCATATCCTACATACAAATAACTGTTTAATGAGTGTCCACTTAAAGGCTCAGTTCAGTTATGACACAAACTTTTTCAAATTATGCACAAAACAGTTACAAGTAAGGACACCACAAAGTTCAAAATTTTAACATTTTCTATAAAGTCCCTTTCACGCTATTTCAGGCAGGCTAACACAGGCTTGCAAGGGGCAAGCAAATTTCTGCAGACAGACTTGACAAGATTTGGGTTAGTTTTGCATACTGTAGTACTTGACTGTTGAATGTGTGATAACTGTGTGGGTTTTACTTGCCCTCCATGTGACATGTGTTATCCCACACGTAAGAGTTTTGTGTTAGCTCAGGGACATAGGTTACAGGCTCTAGATCTGTGGGTTACCTTCGTGCCAGTTATGTGTCACGTGCATGGGAGTTGTCTTCAATGGGCAAGGTTTATGCATGGTCATTGTGAGCATATTTCTATGGCAGATATAGTCTCAGAATGCCAGCAACTTCCCTGAAGTGAGCCCGTAGATTCCCAGGAGCAGGGAAGTATTAACAATACTGGAGTGAATCTACAGCAGGCGTAACATGCTGAAAATTTTGTGTTCTTAATGGGCAAATTCCCTTGAGAGCAAAAAACATGTAAACCATCAGGGAAACTAGTCGCCGCCAGGGACTGCATACTTCCCCCTCCTCCCCCTGAAAAACGTCAAAAAAAATCCCAGACTCCCTCCCTCCTCTTGCCTCTTTATCTTTTTTTTTTATTTATTTTTTTTTGGCTCTCCTTCATTTTTTCAACATTGCCCAACGCATCCCCAAAATATTTGAGGGGGGGGGCACCCTGCCCCCCCCCTCCCCCGCTGGCTACGCTAGTGTAACTCAACTAACCACACAGGTGTGAGTACAAATTTTAAATGTTGCCCTCATCTGAAAATGTTTGGAAGTAGGAGTACAAACATGTCATTTTAAAGGGGCAATATGAGTTTGGCAAAGAATATTGACCTTTTGTTCTACCACCTCCTTTTCACTGCTGATCTGATTGTTTACCTGAATTACTGAAACAATGAAGAGGTCTTTCAGGTTAGAAGGAACATCAACTTTATGTTAATTACTATTGAATGAAAATTTCTGAATATTTGTCGGGTAAAAAAATTCCACACAGATGCCACACTTTACAGCCTTTACCATACTGTAATTGATCACAAGGTTAGACCATGATCATGGATCAATTTGTGTTACTTTTACTGTAAGTGAATGGAAAAATGTGGTGCAGAATTAAAATCGTGAAATAATTGTGAAAACAAACCGTTTGCAGCTTTTCATAGACCAGGAAGGTGGAAAAAAGGACAGTTCTGTTGGTGTTAAAAGGCAAGAGCAGTTGTTCCAAACTTATTTTGAGGCAACAGCTTCATGTCAGAATTTTCTTCAAATTTCTCTTCAAAGTATTTTCCATAATATTTTAGGATTTCATCATTGCATATTATAAACTGTACTACTGGTAAATTTTACATTTGAAAAGAAAAAAATATTGTAACATGACCTTCAAGAACCAATCATGAAACAGAACAGTTTACTACACTACTTCAAGCTGGGGTGACTACTCTTTCCCTTTAAGGTGCATGATCAGGCAATCTCAACACTCCATTCACAAGTCTTGGAAAGAAAATATTTTTCTGCAAGAATTTTACACATTGTTTCCTATGTACTATCTGGAAATTGCCCCAATACTGTTAGGGGGGTGATATTTCTAACACGTTTTTAGCATAGCACCAACATGGGGAGGAGGGAAAATAGATTTGAAATGTTTAGTCGCTTGTAAAATAATTGAATTAATTTTTATTTTTTTTTTCTTCTGTAGAGTTTTTGTAGTAGCAGCAGTATACCTAGTGGTGGGTTTCTTATACCAACGTTTTGTTCAACAAGCTAAGGGAAGGGAGCAAATTCCAAATTTAGAATTTTGGACAAAGTTTGGGAATCTTGCAGCGGTGAGTTCGATCATTAGAAAAGTCTGTGCAAGTTTTTCTAAGTTTTGTTTTTCCTTTTTGATTTTTTCATTTTTTTCCAGAATCGAAGAAATTTCATGGAAAGTTAATACGGCAATACCTGTCTCAAAAATATTTCATACCAAGAAATTTTATAAGTTTCATTAACACTAAGTACCACTTGTCAAAAGACTAAGAGTCTGTTAGAGTTATCCATCATTGTTTGTCACCCTCTTCAACAAAATATAATATTATGGTATGCAAATGACTGTAGGGCTTCCAGGGCAGGTATTCATGCTTGTTTGTGTTTGTATATGTGTGCTCTAGTTAGTGTTTGCACGGGTACTTAAAATTAGGACCCGGGTACCCGATCGCCATACCCGTCGGGTACCTGGGTTACCCGGTGTTACATACGGTGACTAAAAGATATGAGCATTTTGTAAGGCATACTCCATAAGACATGCATGGTAACATTAACATCTGTATTGGATAGGTATAGCGATCACAGTTCCCAAGTTCAAAAACATTTGATTTGTTAGAAGGTTTAATCGTCTCGTTTTGTTTTAGATCAAAATGACAAGTAAAAAAAAAAACGTAACAGAAAACAGTCAAATAAGAAAATTATACTTCCCAAGGCCTATATCAATTTGATATTGAATTTTGGGACGCTTTCCTACTTGAAAAGCCAGCATAGCAAGAGCTCGAAGCTTCTCCTTTTAAACCACTGATTTAAAAATATCAGCTAATCAGAGCCCTGTATTATGGTATTCTCTTGCACGTCAGAAATTACTGATTGTAAACAAACGACGTCATGTTTGTGAACTTCCCTCATACTACTTTGCAATGTGCGTTAGAATTATCGCTAATGGGGTATGTACGTTCTTACGTAGCTAGCCTCGTGTCGACATCCAGGCACGGTAACATAACTTTCACACATAAACTTCGTAGTCTGCTCGAGCGCCATTTTGGGGCAAAATAACGTAATATATACTGGCCTATTTAAAAAAAAAAAAAATTGTGAATGTTTACGGTGTTATTACATTGATCTCGTTTTACTTTGCAGATAGCAGCAAAGTGTTGATTTGCGTAAAACTGACACCTTTAACCATTAAGAAATATTCGAGGATTATACTCGAGGTGGCATACCGTATTGATAATACACCTTGTGCGTACGAGTCTCAGATTTTGTCGCTCTGAAGCTAGAAAGAATGCATTTCTTAACCATGACATGTACCGTTCAAGTTTAGAACCTTTTAGGAAGGTATCATATCTGATGCTGCTAAGCTAGAAAGAATGCATTTCCTATCGTACGAACCGGCTCTGATAATAACATCGTGTATACATGCAAGGCTCAGTTTACCTAGCATGGTGAACGTTACGGGCACTGTCTTTGCGAGCTGGGCGGGGGTGATACAGTATGTCTTGCTATGTCTGCGTGAAACAGTACGATGTGATTTTGAATCGGCCGTCAGATAGCTTGCTTGCGAGTAAGTTTATAAGCAATATACATGTGATGTGTGAGAAGAAACCCACTACGTGACGATAGCGCGATCGGGCCGCACGCTGATAAAAATTTCAACTTCAGAAACGAAGTACAGACAACTATCTAACTTACACATAATTTCTGGGGGCTCTCTTCATTCTCAGTATCGGAGAATGTTAACCAAATTGGCAAAATATTTTAGTCCATTACCGTGGGCAATGGCGTAAATGGGATGATCCTTTTGCATGCATTTTTTTTTAAGATTCGGGTAGTAGGTTTGGAACCAGGTAATACGATGGCGGGCGGGTACAGGGGTACCCGGGTTACCCATGCAAACACTAGCTCTAGTGTTTGTATGGTTGAATTTCGTTTCAGGGTATGATCAAGGGTTCAACCGGCGGTTGGAAAATATTTGGCCCCAGTCCACAAACCAGATGTTATGCCCCTGGGTTGGACTACTACTTAAAACTAATTCAAACTGGAGTAACTGCATTTTCCTTTCAGTGTGTTCATTGTTAACCAGCTAGAGTGAAGCCACATGTAAGACATTTATGCACAAGATCTCTCAATGTGTAAGACCAACTGCATGGTCAAGTGATAAGAGCATCCAACTTGCATGTCTGGAAATCAACTCCTGGTGGGGTAGTATCAAAGACTTTAGAAATGGAACCTCCTGCAATTGAGCTTGTTACCCAGCAGGAGCTGTGCAGTAAGGAAAACTAGCCAGTGAGTCACAACTGGAAAAAGGCTGTGACCTGCTGTACTTAAAGGCCCAGTTCTCTCACCCCAAACAGCACCATTTCTCCTAACCTTCTTACTTAAGCCCCTCCCACAATTGTCTGAAATTCATCCTCATCCAGATACAATCTCAGCTTATTGCTTCAAGGTGAGTATAGAAAAACTCAATTTATATAATCAAAACACTCTCAGTACCCTTCATGCTGTATAATATAAGCCTTGGTACTCTGCATTGTTTGAATTAGCTGTCAATCAAAGAGCTGAGCCAATTGCCAATTGAGAATTTTGGTACCCCCGTACCAAAAGTGCAGTTTGGGGTGAGGTTTGGCCCTTTAAACCACTTGGTTAGAGACTTAGCAGTGAAATCTCATCGAACTAAATTTCAATGTGCACTCTTGTTTTTGTTTCTTAGGACGGTTGTGATTTCATGTGCAGATGTCGCAGGACAGAGGAAGCTCGAAGCTACAAAGGCCTGGGAGACGACCAACTGGGAATGGATGAAGACGAGGATCGAGATGAAAACATCTTGCCAATGTAGGCCTTATTTGTCTTGATCCACACTGTATGGTCTCATCTTTATGTTGAGACCAATGCTGTGTGCATTATTGTATTGCAGTGGTTGCACGATTTGTTTCCACTTCAAGTGTCAGGAACGTGGCATTCTTTGTTGATTGTTTTAACACCCTTACAAGAAAAGATTGTGATAAAATCTTATGGTTGTTTTCATGTTTTCTACAATTATATTTCATCCTTTGTGATGTTGTGTTAGCACCCTACTTGGCAATTAAATTAGCTGCCTGATGCATGTGATACAGACTGCGATATTTACAGTACTATAGGAATTTTTGCAAAGTGTTCAATTCCCTTGAAAGCAGGCTTGTGTTGAGTACAAACAGTTTTAGAAAATAGCCTGTACTTGTACTGAAAAAACGGATTCATGCTCATCTGTCTTTTGTGCTAGGGCTCAAAATGTATGCAAGAAATACCCTCCCCCTCCCCCCCCCCCCCCCTCCCACTTAAACATTTTTGGGAGGATTCAGATGGACCAAAGGGAAATGTGTAGGGAATTTCCAGAAACAAATATATTTTTTCATGGAATTTGAAAGACAAGTGCAGAAGCATGCTATATTGCACCTTAGCACCTACATTGATACACATAATTGTCCTGACAGATTTTGCAAGTCTTGCATTTGTGGTTCTTCCCAAATTTTCTTCTCAAAAAATAAAGAAAAAAAAGATCAAAAAACATGTAAAATACATGTCAAGTTAATTCCACAGAAGACAAATCTTGTAGGTCTAATTAAAACCCACCAGCCAGCAATATATCTTGTCATAAACATTGTCCAATTAAAATTCTGTCCAAGAATTGTTAAGTTATTGTTCTCTTTATGTAACCTTTCTTTTATTTCCAAAGATCTGAAGGCATAAATTTTGCATTGAATCATACCTTTTACAAAATATACATCAAGAAAGGTGTAAATTTACTATAGAACCTGAACTTTGCAGTACAGATAATTGCTAAATAATTTTTCTTTAAACTCCTGTCTTAATAATACCCACTACCAGTCATCCTTGAGAAGTTTGTAAAAAACTAGCCATGAAGGATGAATTTCTGCCATCATTCCAAGTTGAGAACCATCAGTTCTGTGGCATCATTTTGGCATGTTGTACTCATGCACAAAACAAGAGATGCACCCATGCGGGTATGCAAACTCATAATATTTTATTCACCCTGCAAATCTGCTTAAAAGCATTCCAAATCTGGTTCAGATAAGTAAAGCCATGTCCGCATGATCATACATTTGTTCAAGAAGCATTGTTGTACAAATGTTTCAACATTTTCGAAAGATGAAAGATGCAGTTAAAAGTTGAACACCTTCATACATGTTGGAAGTTCTGCAAATTTGTAGAGAGGTCATTCCACAAGATTATGTATTTGTTGGTTAGCATCATCCAACAAATTTATGGTGATGTTTTTGTCCAAATGTAAAGATAATGCAGACTTGGCTTTAGAAGTGGGACAAATGCAAGCTGTTATCCTGCACTTAAAACTAGCAGTTATAATCTTTTGTCTTCATAAGGTACCTACTAGATCAAAGTAACCAATATCTGTTGAAGGTTTCCCTTGACCTTTAGGGGTTGTGAGATGGTACTAGTCCATGGGGTAAAATGATACCATTTCCAACATTAACAGGGAGGGAAAACTATCATTTCTTTAATATCTGGTACATAACAGGTGGCAAATTACAGCAATTTTGTGTGAGGTGGTTGCCAACTTCTATGAGGTGGCAACCTCACAAATAGAATTCTAGGGGAAATGCTGCTGTTAATACGATCAGGGGCCCATTCCACAAAGATTTACGCACAATCTTAAGTTTGATTCCCCATACTTAAGTCAACAGTAAATCATACTTAAGATTGTGCGTAACTCTTTGTGGAATGGGCTCCTGTACTGTACTTGCTTGAGTAACTAAACTTTCAGTACCATGTTAGCTTTAAAATAATTCATGGTTAATTCTTTTACAAATACCCTAGATAGTTTCAAAATATAGTAGTTCTACTACCCAGGGCTATTTTTTTTGTTATGTTTTAAAGTTTTTATTCAAAACTGTTACCTAGAGTACAGGGTTTCCCACAGTGCAAAATATGGGCATTTGCAACAATTGTGTTGAAAACTTTGAAGGTAAAATGCACTTCCATGACAGGACTTTAATTACAAATAGACATACCTCAAGATATGAAGCTGGCCGGTTCAAGATGGTTCGAGGGTTTAGGGAAAGAAAATCTTTATCCAGATTTGGTTTTAGTTTGTTGTCTTGCACTTTAAGACAAATTGTATAGAATGCTCACTTCTGTCTTTCTCGCTTAAATGGTTTCATTTTTAATTTCCTTGAAAGTGCAATGTATAACACCTTTTGCTTGATGTTGTTGTAGCATACTTGATTGTTTTAATGCAGTACTGTGTGGTCGATAATTGTCTGCAGTACCTTGAGTGGAAATGTTAATTGTGACATCACATTCTGTAAATAAATATAAATTGGAGTAATATGTACTGTTTCATTCATCAGTGGTGTGTGTAATGCTGTTTGTCATCAGTCTCTCTCACACATTACATTTTTCAAAAGCAAAATTATTTGCTGGTCCAATTTTAATTTTTAGCAGGAAGTGATGTCACTCGTAAGGAGTGTTTTCATTTCCTTCTTGTGAATGTGGTAGTAATCAATGTAAATATTTAGCAGCTGTGAATAATTCCATTCTGGAATGATTCTGTATGTCCTGGAAACCTTGCAATATTGCATGTATGGTGTTGCTTGCTATGTGTGTTAACTCTTTCTGTAATACATGTGTCAATTGTGGCTACCGCTACCCCCTGACAATTTTATACCAGGATTTAAGGGAAAAGTAAACAGGGATGTGCTTACTTTCCCGGTAAGATTTGAAATTTGTCCCAGGAGAGCTGAGAAACATTCAGCTACACATCCTTAAAGATCTCTGTGCATAGCTCAAAAAAGTATGTATTACGAATTTCCATGTAAATCTCTGCAAATATTTGTTGTGGTCCATTAATTACAATGCATTTACCAGATAAATGTAACCTCAAGCTCCAGTATAGTTAGCACTAAAGGAGCATGTTCTAGGCAGGAATAAACCAACAACCATGCTATGGTTCAGAATAGGGTGTACCCTTGAAAACTACATAACATAACAGTGAGAACGCAACTCAAAAGCACTTTTTTATATAGTCAGTACTCAACAAACAAAATATGTCCCCAAAAACTTTTTGAAAATGTCCAGAAGGGTTTGATAATGTTCTGAAAAGATTATTTTGCACAAACTAAGTCATAAAAGCATTCCCTGGGTGCTCTGTGTTTTTAAGGTCACCCACATGGTGAGGTCTGTGGAGTGTTGGGAGTTTAGGATGAGGGATCCCTAGTCATATAATACAATACATATGTGTAATTTAGCATGTATGTTGCTAAAGTTGATTACATGTATATGCAGTGCAATGTGTACAACTTTATCAAATTAACTGACAAAGCAAAAGCAACTCGGGGCCTTGTAGCCTTTGTGAGTATTTGTTATTTTTTATGTTTAATGTAAACTTAACCATTGCAAAATAAAAGAAACCCTTAAATAGCTGCCGAGGTGCTGTACCAGGCAACCTTTATGGCACTAAGTTATTTTTGCACACATCTATATATTATACTTTGAGGGTGTTTTAATCAAATAACCATTCAATGATGTGGAATGATTTCCATGATGTGGGTTGTTTTGTAGCAGTTAACCTAGGATTCCATTTACAGTAAAAACTGCAGGTTTCTGAAAGTACTAAAAACTCATTCTTACATCATGAGTTAAATGAACTGTTTAACTTTTTAGTGTGTAGAAATCGTTGCAAAAAATGAGAGTCATGTTTTTTCTAAAAGCAGTTACTTTCTTGTACTGGAGGTGGCTTTCAGGGGACAGCAACTAGGGTTTAAGGGAGTTGGTGGTGGGTTAGTTCGTATTACTAAATTACAAAATTTCATAAGTTTCTGAAGTGTATCACTGTGTTGTAGAGGTAATTTGCACTCATAAACACTCCATGTAAACTCTGGATAGCTTTGTCTGCTGTTGGCATAGGAAATCTAACTGCCTGACTTGCTGTAAACTATGCCCAGTCTACTTCAATGTCTTTAATTCACTTCATAACATCTCAGTTTCACCCTGCTTTACTATACGATACTTTTTTCGCTTAAATTCTTCATTCTTTTTGTTGATACGGAAGATGTCAGTTTAAAAGAAAAGTTTCTAGTTTCACTATTAAAAACTCTATTTGGCTCTCTTCTTTTTGTTGAAAATTGTATTTCATTTCATTTATTGTTTCATTTCACAACAATATGTCATACATGTGAGGAAGATCAATTGCATCAAATAAGAAAAAATTGGAAGAGGGAAGTGTGTTAAAAAACCCTTGAGGGTTTGTCTAGAACACACTCCCCAGAAAGCATTTAACCACAGAAAATGTTTTAAAGTATGTAGTAATTACCAAAGTTACAAAAAAAGTTCACTTATATCTAACTTAGTTTCAATACCAGTATAGTATATCTCCATTTAAAAGATCTAGACAAAGCTATGATTTAAAGACAGAACACCATACCATGGCACTAACACAGTACTAGAGTAGGGAAAATGTCTGGAATTTTATCATGTGTTTAACATTTGGGATTTGAAACCTTACTCTTTCTGAAGTTGGGGTCATGATTAGTGTGTGTCCATGTTGGATAAATGTCTTGAAATAGACATGCTTTATTTTCATGTAAGTTTTCAAAGTCTGGAAAAAGTATTGGAAGCTTTTTTTGTAAAGTGTGAGAACCATGCCTTACTCATAGAGTCATAATCCACATTCCAACTTTGCTGTGAAGAACGCTTTTGCAAAATTTCATGTATTTTGAACTTTAGACAGCATGGTCTGTCTGACTTCATATTTCTTCTGCCCCTTTGCTGCATACACTAAAATATTCTTCAAAACATTTATTAAAATTTCATGAAGTCTTCACAGCTTAATATTCCATAATTTTGGCACAGGTAATGCATAACATGTACAGGAAGAGCTATATGAAACCATGTCTACATGCTGGAAGGTGGTACCCCTTTATACCCTAAAACACTTTATCTCTATCATGACTAACAATGACCCCAGCACCTGAAAACCCTTTCCTTGGTACGGTCATTTTTTGTAACATAAATGTCTTGTATTAATGGGTCAACTATACAGTATATTTGCAATGCAGTGATACTCTGTTGTGCCTTGGCAAATTTTGTACCCCCAGCCCCGCTTGACATTTTCACAAAGGATGGTAGCAGGGCAATGTCCACACTGGTACAGCTGGTCATATGGCTGCAGCTGCCCCAGCTAGGCTGCAGTTGCCTCAGCAATGCTTTGTTGCAGTGCACAATACAATTGCAACATTTAACTAGTCTGCTATTGTGATGTTTATGGTATTATATAAGTATGGCTGCACCTTGGCTGAGGGAGCTGCAGCTTGGCCGAGGGAGTAGGGACCTGCAGTTCGGTTATTTTGATGTGGTGTCTAGAGTAAACAGCTTGAAGTTTGAGCTGACTGCCTCTCAGTGACAAGTTTGTGAGAGGATAGGAAAAGATGATAAAGCATTGCCCCTGCTACCCATTCTCCCTCCCCTCACCTTGCATCTTTCAAATTTACAGCAAGCTGTCTCTGTCAATGAACATATGATATCACCAAGAACTTTGATATTTATGACCAATATTTTGTGAGTCATTTAGAGATGATGTTTTATCCTTTCTTTCTGAAATATTTGCCATGTGTTGAAATGATTATAGTTAGTTATTAAAATTCACGGAAACAAGAAAATAGTGAATTCATACAGTAATTTGGGAAAAAATGGAAAGAAAATTTGCATATGTTTGGTACCTAGATTTGAAAAATGAAGTTTACAATAATTTAAGAAACTTAAGAAAGGGGGAGAATTTCATTGAAGGGACCATCTAAATGGAAAAGAGCAATAAGTTTGTGAATACTTCATGAAATTTTTCAGAAAACTGTCTGTCCAGATAGGTAGACAGAAATAGCTCTGATCATGTCTTAATTTAAGTATATTTACTGTATGCAGTCATGATGTGCACTAAGTACTTCCACATATGCAGGTGCTGTTTCCAGTGGGGTTGTGGGAGGTCAGTATGGAAGTTTTGGCCAAAGCCCAACCAGTGCAGTTTGTTGAAAAAGTCCCTGTGACCCTACTTCTTACTAAAAGTAGATTTTTCAGAAAGATCTTTTTATAGGTTTACCAAACATATAGATGTACTGGTGTGGGTCTTCATCTGGTGACCGGATTTTTGAAATTGCACCAAATATCAGAATTTCATTTAATTTTTCACATGATTTGACAAGTTTTTCCTGAGTTTGTTTCAAATATTGCCATTTTGCATCTAGACACCTTAAAAATCCAAGAAATTTCCAAAGGGGTAGGACACCCCTTCCCATATACCCTTCTCTCACGCAGATGACCTTTGTCCTCTTTTTCGGAAAATAAATATGGTAAACCATCTTTTTTTTCAAGGTGGTGGGGTCGTTGCCTGCTATATGCATGAATAGTGCACAAACCAATGTAAAAATGAGATAACTGCTTAGTTTGCTCTCTTTAATAGTTTCCTCTTCCTCATCCTGGCATTTGTTTGGTTCCATTGCAGGTACTGACAATAGGACATGACCTTAGGGTCAAAGGTGACTTCCATCTATCTATATATCTGTCTATCTTGTGATTGGTGTTTTCAAGGCTAGGAACTGGTCGCATGGGAGGAACACGTTTTTGTAGATTTTGTACAATTTCATACAGTGGTGTATTTTCATATTTTTACACAGTTGATTCATTTAATCAGATTTACAAACTAATTCAGGATCTTTTGGCCTTAAAAGGATCCAAACTGATGGTGCACATAGTGTGGATAGTTATATACAAATGACACAGTATGGTATAGTTTCTTGGTCAGATAAAAATATCAAAACAAAAAACAAATGTAGGGGTGGAGACAGTCGAGCTGTGAAAGCTGCTTTAAAGTAATTGCTGCCTTCTGCATTTACAAAGTTCAAAATCATTTTAATAAAATATGAGTTAAAATGGTACAGGATAGAGTCAAAGTGGACTGTTAGTCATCCTGCACAGCCTCAAAAAATAAATGATTGTGGGGAGATCTTACAAAAACCACAATGAAAAAAAAACCAAGATTGTTGGTAAAATCCAGATTTAGTCTGTTTTTTAACTCCTCCCAACTCCCTTCACCTGTAGAAAATGAATATAATCATTTCAGGCGAAGGAATGATAAAAGACATCAGTACTCAGTATACTGTAACAACCAAACTGATCCTTAAATGATACTGTGTCCTGTAGTTTACTGTATACAACCTTGGGTCTTTGAATTAACAGCTAGTGAACAATTATGACCATGGTAAGTTTATATGTTGGGGAGGGGGGGGGGGGAGGGCATTTGACATTATAGTAGGCTTTTGTTCATGCCAAGTCCCAAGACATTTTGTTAAATTGGAGAAAGAACTTAACCCGCATTCATTCTACAAGGAATTCAGATTAAATTCCAGTTATTGTGAGTTTCATTAAAATCTTCATGTCTGGTTCAAAAAACTGAAATTTGTCAACCTGTGTATTTATATGACTTGTATGAGGCTATAAAAATTGATTTTATCCTTATAATTATTTTGTGACATCACATTGACAGACAGCTTTTATCTCACTAGACATGTCCCAAAAAAGTTGTCCATTGATGTGATGTCAGGAAAGACTACATCAGGTTACATTTCGTTTCCATGGACCCTAATGCAATTCATATATTTTGGTTGAAAAATGTAGGTTCTTTCTGACGAGAGATGAAAAAGATTTTACGAAAAACTAACAAAAATTGGATTGGAATCCAGTTCAAATTTATATGTAGTATAACCGCTGCTGAGGAGTACAATTAGCCAGGAAAATTTCAAAGTTTAGAAAGAGGATTTGGTTCCGTTCTGAGACAGAATTTTAGGTATAATATTCATTGCTTTTAATAATTTGATTAATTACTCAGTGGTAGTACTGTTTCATTGTCTGTAAATAATTGGAAAGAAATACTTTGATGTAAGGTACTGTTTATGTTTTGTTGACATTGTGAAATATATAATGTATTAGAGGCAGTTATTGGTCACCCCAAACTGCAACTTCACCAGTACTTTACAGATATTCTAAATTTGCATAGCTCTTCGAATGACATCAAATTCAAAAAATGCAGAGTAGCATATATTACACAGTATATGCTGATGGTGATCTCATTACTTATTATGGCCATGTATACTCACCAGGGAATGCCTTGAACCTCCTGAAGCAAAAAACTAGGATTGCATCTGTACCAGGATGAGTTTATAGACAGTTGTGGGAGGGGCTAGAAGTAATAAAATTGGGAAAATTGGAACTGTTCAGGGTGATGAATAACTGCCTTTGAAGTACCAAGGTTTGCAAAGTATAGAAAAGTTTTTTCTGTCAAATTCTAAACATTTCTTCTGTTCTACTGTACTTTCCAGTCTTGTTTTATTCAGTTGCAAATTATAGTAGTTTTATGAGAGAACATTTTCTTTTAAATACAGAACAGTAATTAAATGTTTTTAGTAGATTCATATACTGTGATAAATCATTGATTGTTTTCAATGAAAGTGAAGGGCCAATTAGTTTACAAAATCTGCTGATATAAACAAAGTACAATAGTTTAAACATCATTGCGTAGCAGTGTTTACACTAGGGCTGAAAAAATGTACTGGAATTTCGTACCTTCCATAAGTTTTTTTTGAGATTTCAGTCAGTACACAGGAAATAGTGTAGTAATTTCCTGCAGACAAATATTTTCTTTGCAGGACTTGTCAGTTGAGAGCGGGAATCCCGCAGTGGCGTACCTTTGTGTAAAGACTGTTGTGTAGTCACCCAAAGTATCTCTACCATAGTTAGATGTACTTTGAAATGGCAAAAAATGGGTGGATGCCTTGTTTTCAAACATGTTTTTTGTTCCAACATCTTTTTGTTTTTATTCTCTCTGGGTTAGGGAGTGAGAGTCATAGCTATAAGTCTATAAACCCAGAGGCTATCCCTTTGACATAGAAACAAAATGTAGGGTGGTCACCAAAAGCCACATATCTGCACTTTTGATTCGTATTATTGGGATATCTGGAACAAAGAGAAGTTAGAAAACATTAAATTTGATTTTATAAAAATTTCATATTTTGAATTAAATACCAATGTTGATGTTCATCATGTTTGAGGAACAGTACCGTTGGTCCATCCATGCATGTGCCCTAAAAACATGAGCAGCTGGCTATGGACTGATTTTGAAAAACAATAGTAGGTTTCAGCTTAGCAGTAGCTTGTGGAAGAACTACAGTGATATACAGTAGAGTGCTTTCATCTACGGCACAAGCTTTGCCCTTTTTGACTTGCATACCCATACAGTTTAGCTAGCCGAAAGGCAGCTGACAACCGATGTGTGAGTGTTACACATCAAGAGTGTTGATTTTTGCCCAACAAAAGGTGTTGTTTCCCAATTGTGACATAACATGAAAGCTATCTATAGGCCTATGAGAAATATATTTTAACTATTGCAGATACAGGCATGTAGTAAATACGTTTTAAATGGTATAAACTGCAGCTTATAGATAAAATGGGAGATAGGAAATGTTGTAAGTTATGTTGGAAATGTTTGTGGGCTTTTCAAGAGGTTCCCCATTTGTGAAAAGCCTGTTTAGTGGTTCAAACATGCTGTAGGAAGTATACTTTGAAAGTGTTTATTCATTTAGCTGTCGTGGTAACAGTGCCTAGCAATAAAGTGTTCACAAACATTTAAGTACTTTGTAAGAAAAATAGATTTTACTTGAAATGTACCTTTTTTACAATCTTTCATACAGTATCACTGTACAAATCATTCTTTTATGTTTATAAGTCGATTCTCATGCATGTACAAAGGGAGAGTTATTTATCTTACTGGGGCACTATGGGCAGTTGGGCACAGGAAGTACATTCAGTAACTAAGCAGTAACTGCCAGTAAAATAAATGACTCTTCCCTAAAAAATACTGGAATAAATCAAGTTTGGTCCATCAGGAATCTTAAGATTTTACTGTTATTGTTTTATTTATCTTGTGTCTTTGTGCTTATGAAGGCCAAACTTTCTCATTTGACATGGTATAGAGACTACCCTGCTAAAAATTCCAGTCTACTTGTTACTGGCATGTCACTGGTTTAGTCAGGTTTTGGGGGTCATTTGTCGGGTGTTGTTGGGATTTTAACGGGTTCTACCTCGTTTTGTCAGGTACCTGACACCAATTACCTGTTACCTGACTGGAACTTACTGTACTTGTGGCCGTCAGGTACCTGATGAAACCTGACACCAATTCCCTGTTACTTAACTGGAATTTGTACTGATTTTAACAGGTCTGGTCAGGTACCAAAACCTGACACCATACCTGTTATTGACTGGAACTTTCAGCAGGATAGGATGACATTGCCAGAAACAGACTGTTTTATCCACAAGCACTGGCAGGGATTCAGCTAAAAACATAAAAAGGGGGGGGGGGAGGGACTTATTACTGCTAAACCCCAAGTCCAAAGTGACACTGTCCTAGACCAGAGTTATGAATTTCAGGGAGACAAAAGCTTGCTTCAAGGCCCATGTAAGGAACAATTTGAAGGGTTTTAAGGGCCATTTATTTATGTAGGTTCAAACATTGCCAGTGCTGCAAAAGTGTCTTCTTTTTAAGTAAAAAACCTTGATATTGACAATTTTCTAATTTTTGTGGAAATGAAAAGGGGAATTTTACTTACCTTCTTCTCAAAAGGGGGGCACAAATCCCAATTACCCCCTCTGGTCGAAACAATGACTGGGTAGCTTTATTTACAATGGACTGCTGCTGTTGTTCAATTGACTGGAATGCCAATATACCATGAAGAATGTAACCCCCTGTTAAACAGAATCTTACTCTCCCAAATTCCTGACAAATGGGCCCTTGAAAAGAGACTCTCTAAGTAAACATTTCATTCATGCGACAGGTGTATATATCCAGGGGATTTTGATAGAGAGAAGCAAGATTTGATTAATCACTGCCCTGGCGATCGAGGTGTAAGTCTCTTGCATTTGTAACAGGCATGATATACAAAATGTTGCTATATTTGACACATATTGAAGCATATTTAAACATGCAGAATGGCCGATAAAGTGGCTGAGGTGCCTATGTTACCACTGCATGGATCTCAATGCCACAGTGCTGACTGCACAAATTCTCTAAATATCTCAAAGGAGGCAATTTTTGACATGAACACCTTCACTGTGATTTGTCAAGTATGTCCACTAGCCCATTCCATTGATAAAAGATAAGAGGCACTAACTTAATTATTCCAGGGCAGCATTAGATTCAAGCACTATGGCTGATGTACTTAAAGGGCCAATCCTATCACCCCAAACTACACTTCTAATATGGGGTAACAGAAACTCTCAATTGGCTCAACTTTCTGATTAGCTTATACTACACAGCTTATACTACAGAGCACAAACTGTATACTGAGAGTGTTTTGACTATACACACTGAGCTTTACCATACTCACCTCCAAGCAATAATCTGAGATTGCATCTTGATGAGGATGAATTTCAGACAATTGTGGGAGGGGCTTAAGTAAGAAGGTTAGGAGAATTGTTACCTTTTGGGGTGAGAGAATTGGTCCTTTGAAGGACTATATCCTGTCACCCCAAAGAGTTCCAATTCTCCTCACCTAATTACTAATGCCCCCTCTACAACTAAAACTTGGACTCATCCAGGCTATGATCTCAGTGTATTGCTTCACAGTGAGTGACCCCAATGTGTAACCAAAACAATCTCAGTACACTACATGATGTGTAATATGAGCCATGACACTCTGCATTTTTTCAAACTAGTTGTCAATCAAAGAGCTGAGCCAATTGAGAATTTCTGGAGACTACTACAAAAATTGTTTAGAATGAGAAGACTAGCCCTTTCAACATCAAATTCTGGTCTTGAGAAATTCTGCTCAAGGGCAAAGTACTGCATATATTTACCTGGAAGGTGTGCAGTAAATTCATACAGCTCTTTTAAACTAGAAAAGGCCTGTGGGCTCTAGCTGAAGGAAACCAAGTTAAGTGAATTTTAACCGTCAGTGGAGACTATGATGAAATAATGTACCCTTTACAATGTACCTAATGAGAGCAATTGTTAATTTAGCATTAAATTTCAAAATTTGCTCTATGAACAAACAGAAACTGCTTCTTAGTGTTGAAGAAAGTTGACAAAATTGGACATCTGCTCTGAACATTGTCCCATGTTTAAAGGTGCAAAATATTATAGGTTATTTCTGCTCCAAATTTATTGCTGATTTATTACTGATCAATGTATGTATTTTTAGAATATATATGGACTTATCTTCAGCAGTTCTGTCTAGAAGCACACCACAGTTGATTGCATATAACAATGATACTCTGAATTCATACATAAATTTCCTCAATGCTCCTGTAAAGTCACATTCAATTGCAATTTTCTGCATTTCATTTACTTAAACTTGAATAACTCTGACTACATATGCGATTAAGTGCCTGACATGTTTTAAAGCAGTGTAGACATGCGCAAATGTGTAAATTAAAGTGAAGGGTATATAACAAAATATCTGATTGAAATTTCCTGGTGGTTTTAAAAAATTTTATGCTCTTGCAAGACCTTGGATTATTTGATTGGTCTGAAAAAAATATACTACATTACTGTGAAAAAAATTGTGTAACCTTTCATTGCACTTCTCATTTTTTTGTTCTACGGGACTTTGTGATTGCCTATATCTGATACAAAAAGTCAAATTCTACACATGCATATTAATCCATTCACACATACCCTCCCTTACACCCATGGTTGAAAGGTTCAAACAAAGCATACAAGTCGCAACTGGAAGTCCCAGTTCGACTCCTGATCGTGTCATATCAAAGACTTTAAAAATTGAACTTTGGTGCTTGGTGCTCAGCATACTAAGCAATGGAGGATGGAAAACAAGCCAGTGTGCCACAACCACAGACTTGTATACATGGCCATAGCATGTAAAGTGTATGTCCTATCCATAGTAGGTCGCAACCGACTGGGACAAAAAAGGCGCACCAAGATGGAAGCTGTGAGCCTATAAATAATCTGATTTGATGACGACTCTGTTATACTTTAAACAAAAGTTAAACTTGAATGGGGGAAAAATATCATATTCCTGCAATAAGTGAAGGATTTTGACCTTACCTTGCCATATTTCAAAAATATTTTAACTTTCTTGCAAACTATGGTGATATACTTGAGCAAGTCCAAAATTTCACACAAAATCATAGCAGACAGCCATCTTGGTGTGCTTTTCTTCACACTACGGTAGCGACAATGTACCGTGCAGTATGCTCTGTCCATGTATAGGAAGTCGGTGGTCAAAACTCAAAAAGGCCATGGCTGACCCAACTTACCAACTTAACTCAATTGGTTAGAAACTGGGCCATAAAACCTCATCCAAACGTACAGTAAACCTCCCTCACACTCAAACCGGAAATGCATACAAAGAGGTAGTTTAATTGATGGTAGAAGGCAGTCTTTGCTATTCTTCTAACATAGCTTCTCTTCTTTGGTGGTTTAATCTTCAAAATTGATCTGCAAAGTTCTGTTCAATTTATACAGTATAGATCTTTTCTCTTCAATATCAAAATGCTTCTAAGGAAAGGTCCAAGATCTGAGGTATATTTCTCAACTGAGTAGATAGCTCAGAGAGACAACGGCAACAATTGACAAAAACATCTCCCATACCAATGATTTAGGGCCAGTGGAGGTGCTACAGGGGGCATTTTCCCCCTAAGATCTTTTCCTTGCCCCCTCACAGTTGACAGACAAGTTAGATTAAGTTAGGTCAACTGAAAAAATAAAAAACATACCTTTCCTGCGATGTAACTTTTCACTCAGAGATATGATAAAACCTTTGAGCTTCACTGGTTTTTTCCCCATTGACCCCAACTGGGGCTTTGTCCCTGGAACTCACCCACAAGAGTGCACGCTTCTTGTACCCACAAAATTCCCCTCCCCCACAATTGGGCATCACAATAGGATTAAACACTTTTTTAACCATTTGCCCTCCACAGAATCCTACAGCTAAAAATGAAGACAAAAATATATCACCAAGTTAACAAAATGATTTCATCTCCTTCATTTAATCAGAGAGCTGTTCCTCCCTGGATTAATAAACTTGACCTGTAAAAAACTTTAAAACAAATGATAAGATACAAATGCATAAATTAAATAATCTCATGACAAACTCCAGAATATTATTCATGCCGCTAGATTTCAATAGGGTCGTTTAGCCAAAGTTCCCCGGGAAAAGGCCATTTTCTCGGGTGAAATATATAGACGTCTTCTGTCGCCTGATGGCTAAATCCTCCTATTGAATTCTAGCCTCATGTAATACTTGCATAGGTCACCTTCAAAAATAAATAAGAAATGTCAATTTCAACAGTTTTGATGTATACTGGCACTAAAATAACATAAAAAAGTATAAAGTACAATAATGGCATTTATTGGGTTGTGCATACATAAAGTTTTGATAGTAAATGAGAACCTTAATTTTTGTCTATATCACAGACTTATATACATGGACAGAGCATGTAACGTGTACGTCCTATCCCTAGCTGATCGCCAGCAAATGGGACGAAAAAGGGGCACCAAGATGGCCGCCGTGAACCTATAAATCGTCTGATTTGACTACGACTCTGTTATATTTTAAACAAAAATTTAACTTGAATGGGAAATAATATCTCTGTCCATGTACAGGAAGTCCGTGGTCCATATGCAGAGACGTACTCACTCTTCCATCATTTAGAACATATTTCCTGTCAGAAACGGCCCAGCCACTCCCTCATATCCTACCCCCAAAAATTCTACTACCCAATGTCCACAGCTTAAGGTTTCATTTTTTTTTATTAAAGAAGCAATCAGAATTTGACAAAGGATGGTAACCTTTTTGTTCCAGCACCTAATTTTATCATTTGAACTGATTTTTTACCAAAATATAGTAACAATGAAGAGGTCTTCCACGTTAGAAGAAAAGTCAATTTTGTTTTAATTTCTGTTGAATGAAAATTTCTAAATATTGTTCAAGTAACAAAATTCCTCACAGATGTAAGACTAGACAGCATCCATTACACCGTCACCAATCATGATGTTAGGGACTATGATCACAGATCGTTTTGGCTAGTTTTAAGTCACAAATAAGGTGCAGAATTAAAGTTGTGTAAAAAATTGAAGAAACAAACTCTGACTGCCCCTTTGAAAAAAGCAATTAGGTCTGCAAGCAAGATTAATCAACACAGTAATCTCCTTTCTAGGCATCGGCAAGAAGCCTACATTCTGTCAGTAGACCTAAAATTATCAAATTGCATTAAATATTTTGCAATATATGACAAGCATCAAGTATCTTCATTACATATTTCATTTGTGAGTATTACACATATAAAAATACCAAAGAACAAGAGCCCAATGGGCACTGTGGTTCCTTGCGGATATTATAAGAACTGTACAGCCAGTCTGTGAAATAGAGCTAAGCAAAAGTTCATACTGTACTCAATGTTTGTAACATCTTCACAAGTGGTATTTTAGAACTAATTTTACATGAAATCAAAGATTAAATTTCTGTGGCCTTACTGACATTCAACTTTTGTAATGCTCGGTAATCCTTCAAAAACACTACCTCATTTCCATATGTATTTATGCTTGTAATCAAATTTGATATTATCACCAATAAATGATACACGATGTGGTCAGAGAGAGAAAAACACCCCAAAGGTTGTACTTCTCTCACAAGTTATTTTTACCGGCTCTCAAATAAAACTTGCTGTTACTTTAAAACAATCTACCACTTGTCCTGTTTGCTACCTCTACACAGAAAACAGGGTTTATTCAGCAGTCACACAGAAAGCAAGTGATTAATGAAGTGTGATAATAGAATGAGGATAAGGTTACCCCCACAGAGCACATCAGTATTAAAGAGACATATTGTAGAATCCATGCATTGCTTCCACTGGCAGAGAGACCAGTTTAATGCAGAGTGACCTGTGCTCAGTAAAATCTACAGATTTCAGTTATTGCCCTCTTAAAACTTTGAATGATCCAAAATATGTGTACAACCCAAAGGAATCATTACTGAACGAACATAAAGGACAAATTTCTAAGGTGTTTGGGTGTGTAAGCATGCAAAACCAGGTGAGATAAAAAATCTATTGAAACTATCTTTATCTAGCTTACAAGATTTTCTAAATAACATTTCCAGCAGTTGACCTCCAGTGACCTTGATGACCTTTGACCTTAACCAAACACAGATTGCTTTGAAATCTGTCCTTTCTACCTTAAAATACTGTGTTAAACCGTTTTTCAGTGTTTGACCCCTGGTGACCTCAGATGACCCTTGACCTTCACAGAACATATCCAATTTAATCCTTACACCATAACACATCCACACACCAAGTATGACATCTATCCAAGTTTCCTAACTAGAAATATCCTGTTGAGAAGGTTTTTAGTTTTTGACCTCTGGTGACCCCAAATGACCTTTGACCTCCACCAAAAACGATAGGGCACACCTTCTCCCTATGATGAATCTATGTACCAAATCCAAGTTCCATCCAACCTTCCCTTGTTGAGTTAGAGCGTACCGAAGCAAGTGTCACACACACACACACACACACACACACACACACACACACACACACACACACGCCAACCTGACTACATAGGTTCCTTTGCTACCGCAAGGAACCAAAAACTGGTTTTATAATTAAAAGTTGGAAATGTGTGAAGCTATGATATGTGTCTTGGATGATCATTGACAATATTTACAAATTTCAGCTGGCTCTCACTATTTGTAATGGTTTTATTACAAACTGTTTTCTGAACTGCATTGAAGGCAAATATGGGAAAGTGCTACTGCAGTTAACACTACATAAATAAGTTATCACTTGCCTTATAAGGAAGACCTGGAATGTAAAATAGAGTAAAACTCATTTTATTTCTTCATAAAAGATGGCATTCTTAAAGGCACTCAGCTCTCACCCCAGACTATAATTTTTTTAGAATTCTACAGAAATTCTCAATTGGGACAGTTCTCTGATTGACAGCAAAGAAATGCAGGGTAGTCCCCTTTCTTTCAAAGTTTTTGACAAGCTTTCCTTAACTCATATTTCACAGTATATTCTGCACTGCCACAAAGAGCGTGTTTTGTATACTCACCCTGAAGCGAGAAACAGAGATTGTGTCTGGATGAGGATGAGTGTTAGACAATTTTATGAGGCATGTAAGTAATAACACGTAGGTTGAGAAAATTGGAACTGTTTGGCATGAGAGGACTAATAACCTTAAAATATGCAATAGACCTTTCTTCGTCAAATAAAAATATTATAGCTTCTACATGTAATGGCTTTTAATTTGGTCCAATATGACTTCATGTAAAACACATGGCAAGCAGGTTACTCTGTTTTTAATACTGTATTATAGGGTCATGAATCAAAGATCATAAATTACTATTACTTTGATACTTAATATTGGGAACTTAAAAATGAAACTCACATTTTACTAAAATGGAAGGAATACATCATGATCCCCTTTTAAGCTGGACAAGCACACTGCAAATACACACACATTTGTTTTGTTTTAAAGGGAATAAGCCATCACCCCAAAGTTTATTTAAAATACTGTTAAAGATAAGGACAAATAAAAAATAGTAGTTTTTCATCCCATGATATTTCAGACAACAAATACTGAAATAGAGCTATCATTAGCCAGTAAGAAAATTTTTTGTTTAACAGTGCACATCGCCCCTGTAATTCAGGGCTTGATATTCAGAACATTTCCCAGCCTTATTCCAGGTAACCATTTTACTGCTATTTTTAGACATCTCCTATGAGTACCTATGGCGATGCTTTGTTGCTGGAATTCAATAAATGAACTGTGTGTGCTCATATACTGTATTATTTGTCGTATTACAGAATACATGCATGTGATGTTTGAGGGACAAAACCTTCAATAACACTGAAGTTTCATGATGAAACTTGAAAGAGCCAATCAGTAAGCAGTTAGTCTTGAATCAGAAAAAAAAGTTCCTTTTAAATTCTTATTCTCACCACCAAATAAGTGGTTGTCCACCAGAAAACCAACTTTTTACTTTTAGTTGTCCATATGGAATTTTAGCTGGCTCAGAAAACCAGATGACCATGAAAACCAAGCCCTGAATATTACATTACATTAAAGGTAAAAGAGAGATTTATTCTGAAGTAATTTTAACAATTGAGTAAAAAAGATATGGTTAGATTTATAAAATACCCCTTCTTGAATTTAAAATTTAAAGGTCAACTTATTTTAAATGGGGGTAAAGCATTTTCCCTTCAAGGAAAACTTACTAAACCTGGAAATTCACTGAACCTTAAGTTCAATCTGTCCAACACTGTGCTTATATTACACGAAATGTATTACACAAAATATATATTATACAAAGTATATCTTTGTCTAATCTTTCTTCAAAAACTCCTCACGTTTCAAACAAATATACTGTATCTCCTTCAAGGAATATGCACACATAAAGGTCAACATAGTTTGAATGTATAAGCTCCTGATCTATACTTCTGATGAAAATCAAACCAAATCTTAAAAATCTGAAGCAACATTTTCGATCTTGCACGTTTTATACCAGCAATATTGGCATGAATAGCATATCAAAAGCAAATATATGTAAAAAGGGAAAACTCAGGCTCCCACTCACTGTTCAGCTCTAAGGTTGAAAGCTAAGGAGATTTCAGCTGGTTGCAAAATTCGTATACTCTTCTAAAACCAGAAAATTACTTGTCTTACAGTGTGACTTTAGTGTTATCATAAAAATGTTCCACTAGATCCAGTGGGACAATTCTGGTACATTTACAAGGACGGAATTTTACCTCATTCTTTTTTGGAAGAACGGACTCTGTATACAGTATTGCACCATTTCAACTGGTCAAATGAAGCCTTGGTCTGGAGACTCAAAACAGGTTAGTTTTTAACATGACAGCAGTAAATTCTTCCAAGTCTACCAAATTATCACCATTACGGTCAGCTTCTTCTAGCATGTCACGAATGTCTGTCTCACTAAACTGTACCCCAGCCTCCTTGCATGCTCTTTTAAGGTTTTCCAGAGAAAGTTTTCCTGTACCATCTGCATGTCAAAAATGGAGAAGGTAGATAGTGGTAACCTGTTATGTCAAAGCTGTAGGAATTTGCAATACAATTCCCAGAACAACTGAAATTAAACCATTGGTTTCATCCTTCCCTGCTGCTACCTCTTAACTAGATCCTCCCCCCCCCCCTTACTTGGATCAGAGACCCACCTACATACAAACACGTAGGTCTTCACAAGGTCACCTCTTTAGGGATCTTAATGTTTATTTTACTTGCACTCAATGCTTTGTGGTTTTGGTTTTGTGGTTGTTTATGTAGTATACCAATTTAACGCCGGTGGCACTTTTTGTTTTGGTTGTGCCCCCTTCTTGGTTTTTTAACAGCTAACTGTTGACTTTTTGATGGCATTTTTGGCTCCCCATGAAAAAATTCCTGTTGAAACCTGTTGCACAGGTTTTAACAGTTTTTAACAGGTATGAAAGGTAATTGGAAACAAAATCAACACGTTCAACAGGGTTCTAACAGGTTTTGACAGGAACTTGTTGGCTTCTATGGTGTTATCTGTTGAATTTCATCACTTCAATAGGTAATTGGAGCATTGTTAATACCTACAGTATTAATACCTGTTCAAACCTGTTAAGTTTCAACAGGAATCTCCTCCTGGGTTTTTGCAGTTGAGACTGGAAACTGAAGAGAAGAATGTAGCAGTGTTGTAATCGAGTCACTAGATTAGTGACTCAAGTCACCAGTTTTCAAACTTTTAAGTGACTCGAGTCCAGTCATTGACTCGAGTCACTATACTATTTCAATGGAAAAATTACTCCTGAATTCTATTGAGTCACTATCATTTTGAGAGGAAGTGACTCGAGTCGTGACTTGTTACAACACTGGAATGTGGGCTGCAGTTGCACAAGCTAGGATGCAGCTGCCTCAGCTATTCTTTGTTGCAATATGCAATACAACAATACAATAGCAACAGTAGACTTGTTTGCTTTTGTGGTGTTTATAAAGTAGAAACTACTGCAGCTTGGCTGAGGGAGCTGCAGCTGGGCTATTTTGACACAGTGCCTTACATGGAAAATCTTATAGTACATTGTAGCAAATGCATGTTTTGTTTTTTTTTCTTTTCCTTTTTTTCTTTTTTTGACTGTCATAAAATTATCATATCAAAAGTGACTTGGAGAGCCATATCACAGGAAAAAGGGAAAAGCCTTCCTCCCTTTTGAGTGAGTGAGTGGGCTATAACTCTAAATAAGAGAAACTTGACCATACTTTGGACTTAAAGCAAAGCCAAGTACACAAAGAAGTTGCAATTCCACAGGGGTCAAAACAAGGGTGAGTTAGGATAGGTTACAATGGGTGTTGGCATAGCATTGCCAGAAGGAATGTTAATGACAGTGATCATTCCACAGTAGATGGACTGTCCACTAGTTGTTATAGGCAAGGTAAGTGAGAGTCTAATAAGTAATTTGTGCATTCCCAGCAAGGGGAGCTACCTGAAACTGACAAAGCTAAAAAGTTGATTTTTGTTACCATTTATGTTCACATGTTTTGCAATTAGACCATACAACTGTCAAGCAATGACAGCAATTTAGGCTTGGGATGTCAGATAATCTCTGACACATCAGACACAGAAGAAGTTGTAATCATAATAACCATCTACAGGTAGATCAGCCAATACCAATACAGAATATCGATAATTGGTCCAACAAAGTGTGGTGATTCTTTTCCAAGAGTCCCCTGACTATCTGGTAAACAGTGGTTTGGTAAAACCAAATGTATACTCCGGAAGAAGTTCTGCTTCCCAAAGAAGCTTCATCTACAAAAGGACAATGCTTAACAACAGAACAACCTCAAGGCATTCAGACCATTTACATCAATGGTCTGCATGATGGATAAGGCCACTTGGAAAGCTGGTTCACACCATCTTGCCAACTGATTGAATGCTTACACAAAACTTTTTATAAGACTGGAATAACAAACCTTAAGCTCAAAGCTAAACACACTCTGTCTGCAGCTTTTGAATGCTACTTATGGTGGAAAAATCAACATTAATGGTGTAAGGAAAGTAGCACTCTGAAGTATTTGAGGGCCAAATTAGCATGAGGATCTCCAGCATGGTCATGTGAGGCTCCATTCTAGACTAGATTAAACAACAGATACTGTACCGTTCATGATCTCAGCCAAAAGGACCAAAAGTGATCTGCAGAGTATTAATGGTTCAGCCCTTTCTATTGTGATAAAACTCTTTCTATTGCGAGAGTTTTAAAGAGGCATGCTTGTCAACCCGAATAAAGGGGCAGAATGGTAGTTAAAGGTACAATGTACCAGGACAAAAACTTGAGAAGTATCAAGCAGTATTTCAGCCAAAGAGCTCCCTCTATAATCATTCTAAAGCAAAAGACTGCTACTGAAGGATTATACTGTACCTTTAAAGTTAATTATTCTGTCTTTTTCTCCCTTCCACACTTTACAAAT
Organism: Holothuria scabra; assembly: GCA_037179385.1. Lineage (NCBI taxonomy): Eukaryota > Metazoa > Echinodermata > Holothuroidea > Aspidochirotida > Holothuriidae > Holothuria > Holothuria scabra. Next base: position 8,475,411 of record CM074195.1, on the reverse strand, counting down.
CAGTCTGAAAAGTTGGATTATGTATGTGACAGTTTAATTTAAGCCCTTCAATTTGCTTTCATTTGAGTGGTGCACCAGAATAAGCAAGTCCAAGAGAAAAACCACTACCACACAAAGATACTGTACCTATCATGTCCTAGCATACATACCATAGTCCATCATCTTAAAGCCCTGGCATATTTCAGCTTGAACGTCTCTGGCCGTGCCTTGTCGGTCTATTATAAACTGCAAGAATTCACTGAAGTCAATTGTTCTGTGAAAAAGTAGGTAACCATTATTATAACACCACGAAAAATCCATGTGGTGGAAGAACATAAAAAAAATGCTGCACTCTGGAAATATTGTTTATTTCTTTAGAGAGGTGTGGCAAGGGGAGAAAATGCTAGATAAATGGTTGAAAGAGTGGACTTCATAAACGCTCTCCTCTACCCCTCTCCCCATATCGTAAGCAGGGTTTCCATAAGGGAAAATAAAGGGGCTTTCCCTCTTTCCAGGACAATTACAGTAAATCCCTCTATTCATTTCCCCCCCCCCTCTCCAAAACATCATTTTTTTTTTTTTTTTGAGAAGATTACACCTTTGTGGCAATGTTCTAACCTGCATTAATAAACAGTCTTAAACCCCTTCAGACGGCACCTAAAAAGAGGCCTTGAAGCGAGCTTTACATAAAGGCTTCCATGATTAAAAAACTGCTTTTTGGAACAAATCTTGGCTTGGTTTAATGAAAATGAATTATTAATTAAGTGCTCCCTACTTTTTTAAATCATGTTGTCATATTTTTTATTTTTCATGACTTCTTGACAAAGAGCTACAGAGATGCCTGTAAGCTCTTACTGGAAATATTTTCCTTGAAGCTGCAATCAGAGTTTGTTTTCAATTTTCATTTCTTAATTTCAATTCTGTGCTGCATTTGTGAATTAACTAGAAATGATAACAAAAAGAAAAGATCTGTGATCAAGGTCTCATGGTCATCGTGATTGGTTACAATAATGTAGTGAAGGCTGTCTAGTCTTGTGGCTGTGTAAAATTTTGATACCAAACACATATTCAGAAATTTTCTTTGGTTCAAGAGTAATTAACATTCAACTGTAATTTTAGCACAAAATTAACTTTTCTTCCAACTTAAAATTCCTCTTTAATGTTTCTTTATTCTGGTAAGCAATCGGTTCAGAAGGGAAAAGTGAGGAGCTGGAACAAAAGCTTCATACCTTCTGTCAAACTCTGATTACCTCTTTAACAATTTATACAAACTTGAAAAACTAACAGTAGTTCCAATGCTTAGTTTTGTAATATAGACACATCCAAGCAGCTGGTGAAATCAGCCATTAGTGTTGAACATCACCCTTAAATCGTCTGAGTTTAACTGTCTACCTGCAAATCTAAACCCTCACATTCGGTGGAATTTAGTAGGGCTGTGAACGTTTAGCAAAGTAACTAAACGCTTAATCTCAAAAATTCGTCTATATCAAACTTCATTCTGTACTCTGTTCCTTATTCACCCCATTTCTAACAAATGTCATCACATCTTACCCATTCTTATCAAGATCCATGTCTGCTACCATTTCTTTGGCCTCTTGCTTGTTAACTTTAAATCCAAGGGCTCTCATTGCTCGTCGCACATTATCGGCCTTTATTTGTCTGAAGAGAAAATTTCAAACTTAGATACAGGGGAATGCTCCAAAAAGTTTTAATACAGTATGAATGAAGGAATTATTAACTTTCTCTTTTGCAAATACATGATAATTTTATCGTGGTGAAACACTGCATCCTTGAGCCTAGTAACTTCAATGTCAGTCAATGACATGTGCCAAGAGAATATATTTTAAATTTCTGACAGAGTTTTGCCCAGAAACTTCATATCAAGAGCTGAATTTGCACAGCTAACTATTGTATTTTAAGGAAAAATATAATCTTCTCATCCCTGGAAGAGCAAGTTCTCCCAGTCTATCCTGCAGCTGTGTTGCCCTTCTCCTTCTGTACATAATCAAACCTGAGCAGCATTCAAGGCCCTAATAATCAGGGATGTAGCTACAGTGGTCCACTCCAGCTGGCACTCACAACTGCTGTCAACCACTACTGGCAGTGGGGGGAGGGTGCTACAGGGAAAGGGGAAAAGGGACTTCATCCCCCTTCTCTCCCATCTCAGGGCAGTTAGGAGTTGAACTAACCGAAAAAATGCAAAAAAAAAACTCTCCAGAGACTTAATTTTTCATTCAGAGATATGTTGACACTTCCAAGCTCCTGGGGCTTTGCCCTATGGACCCCCACCCTCAGGAACAGGCGCCACTGCCACTGACTACTGGAGAAAAATATTGACCACCACTTCTGCAATTATGCAAGGTGCTCTCTGGTCCAAGCTAATGGAGAATGATATTAAAAATCCCTGATTTCACTGCAAATGTAGCAGTGAAGAGCCACCACTTCAAAAATTTAATCAGCATTCAAATCTTGCTAGCTATTACTCTGTTACATTTCATAATTGCATGAGGAGTGCAATTTGTACTTTATAGAAAACAGCATACTTGGAAAATTTCAAACCCAATCAGACCTGCACCAATCTCTTACAGATGGACAAACTGAATATTCAGAGTACATTAACAGCAATCACCATAATTTGCACTACACATGCACAATTTTCTATTTAAATCATCCCATTCCATACCATCAGAGACTAGATCATTTGATTGCAATATATGTTATTGTGGTAATGTGGTTGACACCAGCATACCAAAGATTGTAGCTCCATACTGTACCTCACTGACCTCAAGGGCCACAACCCACTTACAGTTACTGTATTTGCAAAGTGCTAGTCCCAATAGCACTGCTATGGGAGGGGGAAAGAGGGGGATTCTCCCCCCCAGAATTTGTCCTCGCTCAACCCCCCCACCCAGTTACAGTTGGGTTAACTGAAATAAATTATTTGCCTCCCCAGAGACTTGATTTTTCATCCAGAGATACCTGTATGCCAAAACCTTAGAGCTTCCAGGAGGTTCACCCCCTAGACCTACCACCAAGAACAGGCACTTCTGGCTCGATTTCTCACTGTGCCCTTCCTTTGTTTCCTCCCCCCACCACCACCACTTTGACATTCTGGCGCTGCCACTGGCAAGTCCTAAACAGTTTCCATTGTGAACCAGCCACTCTATCTTGTGTTCAAACCCTAATGCAAAAATTATTTTCCATAGACCCTTATCTAAACAGCTTTCACAAAGGATTGTGGGACACTGTAGAATGTTGGTGTGTCTGATGTTTTTTGCCATGGTAGAATGTCATTGACAAAAATTGCCAAAAATAAAAATACCCAAAACCCTATTCCACAGTGCTTTGCAATTGCTATTGGAAAAGAGACCATGAAAAATTGTTATGACCTACAATATTGTATCATGTCAGTTTCTGCAAAAGTCTGCAAAAAGTGCAAAGGCCAAGAATCAAAGAAATAGCTTTCCTCTAATGAGGTTCATGAATGTGAACATGACCACACTGTTACACGATCCTGTCCTCAGGTTGCAAAATTATCCATCCATGTCTGCGGAAATAAGTGAAAATAGATGTAAACGCAGTACAATTATTGTAAACACCGAATTGATGTAAGACCTTTACATACCCTCTTCGATCAGCAAAGGCATCAAAAACAGTTTTCAAGTCACGAATCTCATGAGTCGTCAGATGGTCAAACACCCTTGTTGCAATCCTGCAGCCCATGAATTCCTTGGTGTTTAAGTCAACTTGCTCTCCTGTGAGCAATGCCTTCAACTGTAAAACAACGCATGCATTAATTCAAGAAGATGAAGTACCATTTGCTGATTTTTGTTGATCTTGGTCATCATGTAACTTCATAACAATGTTCTATCAAATTAAAACACAGCAACTTATTCATTTACTTTAGTACAGAACTGTGTCATGACTTATTTGATCACAATATTTTATAATTCATTTTGATTCTATTCACATAAATTTATTTCGGGAATGATTTCAAAGGTACATAGAGAACATTGGTGTTCATAAGCAAGAAATTATTTTATGGACATTAGCAAAATACAGGAAGTCATTTCAATTCACTAGACCTGATATGAAATTAAGAGAATACTTTACCAAGAATTAATTTCACTAATGGTACAATATTTACAGTACTTGGAAAACATAGTCTGTAATTACTGTAACTTTAAGTCATGGGCTTTCTTCACATTTGTGTTTTAAACTAAAAAATCAAGGCTTGAATATTGAACTCAGGGCCCATACTGGAAAGTAGGGCCTTTCACAGAAAGATCTTTGGCGTATGGATTGGAAATGTACGCCGACAAATTTGGCGTACGGCGTACCCTGCTGCTACAGGGAAAATTACAACAGTTGGCATACAATTGCAACAATTGGTGTGCGGTATAATTCCAAACACTTCCACCTTGGCGTGATTCTTTGGCGTATGGCAAATGTACTTTCCAGTGTGGCTCAGGGCATTGGCCTGCAATTGAGCACTATTTAGAAGTACAATATAGGCCTACAGTATAAGGCATGGCATTGCAATATTCAACAAATTTGCATTGAGATACTTGCTGATTAGATTTGAAATTTGAAATGAATTTTGGTTTAAATAAAAATGTTTAAATTATTTTGCCAGGCCGACAGTTAACTCTTGCACAAAATTGAATTTGATCTTCTCTCCTTCTATTATTTTCTTCAAAAGTTATAAGAATAGACCTGGCCTAAGTGAAAATAGCAAATTCATTTTCTGCTGAACGCAAAGTATGAAATACTTCGACTAGGGCTAGTACAACAATAAGCGGAGCCCAACCCAAGTTTCATCGAGCGGGAGGTCCTACACGCGAGACGCCAGTACGAACTCAATTCTCAAGTCTAACGTTAAAGCATTAAGGCCGGTTCTGCTACATTTTCCCACTCACAGATTCACGGTGAGACGGTTCGGGCAATCCTAACGGTATCGGTGGTATTGGATCGTCTGGTCCACTTCCATCCTTTGGTTTATGTTTACTCTTGCTCTTCCTTTTCTTTGCTTTAGTAGGCATGTTG